>CM036587.1:135401136-137801136 GCA_020745705.1 Hemiprocne comata
ATCATCAGGTCTGACCATTCACCTAACATTGCCAAGTCCACCACTAAACCATGTTCCTAAGCACCATACTTACATGTCGTTTAAATACCTCCAGGGACTGTGATTCAACCACTTGCCTGGCCAGCCTGTTCCAGTTCTTGAAAACCCTTTCAGTAAACACATTTTTCCTAATACTCAATCTAAACATCCCCTGGCAAAACTTGAGGCCATTTCCTCTCGTTCTATTGCTTGCTACTAGGGAGAAGAGACCAACCTCCCCCTAGCCACAACCTTCTTTCAGGTAGTTGTAGAGAGAGACAAGGTCTCCTCTCAGCTTCCTTTACTCCAGACTAAACAACCCCCATTCCCTCAGGCACTCCTCCTAAGACTTGTGCTCTAGACCCTTCCCTAACTTTGTTGCCCCTCCTTGGAAACGCTCCAGCAGCTCAACGTCCTTCTTGTACTGAAGGACCCAAAACTGAACACAGTATTTGAAGTGCAACCTCACCAGTGCCATGGGATAGCACCTATCAAAGCTTCTTGTTTCATGGGTGTGAGAGGAAGGTTCATTAAATTATGCATTTTTGATTCAAAGATTACTTAAAAATAAATGGCTTTTTGAAAGATATTCCACTGTCTTGTATACTTAAAACCTTTCATTTGTTCATAACAGCGGGTTTGCATAAATGGGGGTTTATGTCCTTTCAGCTTGATAATAACAGAAATATTCTCATCTAAGGCCAAAAATATCCATGTATTCTCGATTGTCAGTAAAGATATGTAAACAAATTATAAGATGAGAGATGACAAATATTTTCATTGTTCTTAAAAATATACTCTCTGATGATTAAGATTTGGGGACACTCATCTGAATCTTTCCTGAAAAAGAAATCAGGCTGTAGCTATTAGGTTATGCTATCAAGTTCTGTTTCTTTGCACTTTTTTCTCTGTTATTCCAAGAGCAAATAAGATGCCTGATCCGTCACCAATCTTAATTCTCTGAAGCTGGGTAAGATTTGAAGGTGAGCACCACAGGTGGTGCTAGGTGACAACTATGAATCCATAATCTGTATACTGCATGAGAAGAAAACATACAGCTAAGGAATTTAATGTAATGATTTTTTTTTTCATATAACCTCTCAGAACATATAAATACTAGAATTTAACAGAAGGAAAACCTGTTTCATTCAGCTGTCATGCCATTTAAAAAATCACATCACTCACCAAAATTATATTTTGAAGGAGAAAAGAAAGTGTTAACTATGTGAAGCGTTTTATTTTAAGAAGAAAAGCAAAGTAAAAACCTAGAGGGTAGAACAAAATGCAATGTTTAGATTAATCTAAACCTTTGCATTTTGCTTTAGCAGGTGAGATAATTTTAGTATAGAATATATAATTCTATTTGTTCATTTTATTTGTGAGAATAGTTGCAAAATGGAATTTCTGCCATCTGAAATAGTGGATACTGAAGCCAGTTGTACCATAATCAAGCACTGAGAGAGAACTAGACAGGTATGTATTAATGGCTAAGCACAGAAATAAAAATGAGATTAGCTGGGGAGAAATTTTTCCTGTCTGGTTTATCACATGTTTTAACGGGACTGCTAGTAACACCTATGATCAGTAAGCTGAAAAAGGGAAGATAAATCTAACAAGGTAGCAGATGGTCCACGATCAGTAAAAAGTTATTCATTTTAGCAATGTGTCCAGAATTACTTCATTGCCATTACCTTGTCAAAATCCTGATAGTAATAATAATAATAAAAAAAATCAGCATATGTGAATCGATGACTGAAATGCTACAAACTTGGCTAGAATTCATAAATTTGAAAATGTACTGATAAAAAAAATGGCAAAGTTTATGAAACTAATGTATTATCCCAGGTAATATAGAGGAGTGTTGATACAATTAATGAGCTGTAGAAGAGGTCTAGTTCAATGCAGAGGAAGTCATGATCAATTAAAGAGCAAAAAGAAACTACTGGGCAACTGTAGGTCACCAATCATTTTTTGATGCATTTATTGCCATTGCCAATAACAAATCTAATATGAAAAGTAAAGATTACATTTGTAACACAATGTTGTTTGTTAACTTCTGCTGATGTTAGTCAGCACAGAGTCAGAGATTAACTCTCATTTGAAAACATCAGAGTAAGTTTGCAGAATGTTGTCACATATTCCATGCTCTGATGTTGAACTTAATGTTATTTCAGTATGTGAAAAACCTTAGTTATGGGAGCACAAAAATTGGCAAATTGTTCCTTTTTTTTTTTTGCAAGTGACTGAGATAATTTGATCTATAGGCTGTCACCATAAAAAAAGTAAATGAATAAGTATTTAAATAATGTCATGAAAACAAAGCAAGGACAACATAATTCATTAACTTCCCTCATCTCTAAGTCTAATGCATAATTACTCCTTTTAAGAACAGGATTGGAGAGTGGTAGGAGAGATGAAGCAATCCATTTTCTTATCTAGTGGTTACAAAAAAAGGCATGATCTTTTGCAGCAGATACATAGAATATGACATACGCACAACAGACAAAATAGTCTTTCCTATTTTGAACTGAATGCAGTAATTTCTTTGTTGTGCATTCACACACAGGTCTAAATATTCCATTTCTAGGGTCAAATAGTCTCTAGGAAACAGATTTGATAAATCTTGACATATATATTAAGTAACCAGGTTGGTGGAATCAAATTACCTGAACACCGCTTTAATCACCTACTGGTTGTGAATTTACTGATTTTTTTTAGAAAAAAAAATAGAATGCATCAGTACTCATAGAATTTGTTAAATACTATTAAGCAAGGGTGACAATTATTCAATAAAAATGAATAAAAATAGTTACAGAGAATTGTTAATGTTCAATATTGGTGGCACACTTTTCATCTATGGCTGATACAACCTCAAAATACTCAAAAAGCAAACCAGAAAAGAGGGCTTTGCCTGCTTACGTAAAAATCTAAGGCATGTTAAGTGAGAGACTGAGACAGAACTGAGAAATAAATCAAATTATATAAGCTATTTTTGGAAGAAAATGTTTGTCTGTTCTTCATTATTCCTACATAAAAACACAGACAGAGAAAAGCACTCCACAAAACACGAGAAAAGAAGCTTCACAGAGCTATTAACCCTTTTGCCTTCCTTTATTCATCTTGAATTCAACCTGCAGTTGTCAAGATATTTCCCTGTAGGGTTTATCTGCAGAGATGCTTAGGGAAATTAATTCAAATCTAATAATAAGTTTAATTTATGGAGGATTAGTTAAACACTGTTAGCTCCAATTGTAGACATTCAAAATCAGAACTGAAGTAAATTAAAGGGCCTCTAATTCACCTGGAAATTAAGTGAGTTAAGTTGAATAAAAAATACTTCCCCTGGAAAGAAATGTCACAATAATTGTTTAACATAATCTAATTAGTACATTTAAAAAATACAATTTTGTTTAATTTGTATGAGCTTTCTTAATTGCTGTTATAGACTCAGACAGTGAGGTCTAATCTGCATGGATCATTTATTATAATATTTTATGTACTTCAATGTGTTTACTTCCATCTAAAAATGGAATTATATCAGGGGTTTCTTCGAAGCAACACTTCAAAACATTAATTACAATGATTAGGAGTAGTAATAAGCAGTGCCAGAATCTCTCCACACATAGAAACAGTTAAACTATATGATCTGAGGGAAAGAAATGAGGGATTAAATGTGCCGAAGAGAAATACCAGAATCAGTCACACGAAAATATTCAGAGAAATTATAATTTATTTTATTTTTTCTTTTTTATTCACTTTTTTCATGGCTTCAATTTTATTATTGCCTGCCACATGAAGTTGGTTTTTTTTTAAAGATAAATACCTTGCATACAGATAAAAATTAACTGTGACAAAAAGTAAGACCAATTAGTTCCGTCTCTCAAATAGTCTCACACTTTGAAAAATGCTTTTTTTTTTCTGTCTGCTGTAGTCATTTAGGAAAGTTCAGCCTTTTGCAACCAGTGAACTAATGTGGAGGGGGGATAGGCATGTGTTTAAAGGGAGTTAACTGTATGTGGAATAAATTGTAAGTTGTGTCTGGCTGGTACAAAGCTAGCCATTTATCGATATATACCTTATTTATTTTCCACTATTCCTTGTGCAGGTGCTTATCTTCTTAGTTCACTGCTTCAAACAATCATGGACTAAATTAACCATGATTATAAAACAGAGCAGAATTAATGAAAATATACTACCTCCTTGCAGTGCTCAACTAGTACATTTATAGTGAAATATTTTACTTGTTGCATATTCAGAATGCAAATATTAATGAATCTTCCAAATGCCATCAGATACGGTACATGAAACTCAATTTAATAAAAAATACCTAAATAAAGAAAATATGCCATTTCACGTACTAGGACATAATTAATGAGAGGAGCATCTCAGCTATCAAATAGATAATCATTGAATATGAGAAAGAAATAAATATAGTTGGAAGGGCTTCATTCTGAATTCATCAAACACAATAGAGAATTTTTGCAAATAAAAGCACATCTCACTGCTGCAGACTCTTCTGCACTTGCAGTGTGACAGACTAGTAAAGGGGAAAAAAAAAATCCAGACCTAGCCCGGAAACAATTCAAGTTTCCTATCAAATAGACTCTCACAATGACAAATGGCTGTAGGCTACATGAAACAAAATGATTTACTGCTCTCAGATATTGGGAAGATTTTACATATTTCTCATTTTTTTACGCTTAAGTTGCTTCTGCTTAATTTCTGTTTTTAAAACATAGGTTTTAACTTTATTCAAAAGTTTGATTTCTGAAAGCACAGTTAAGTAATACTTTAATCAGAATGGCCTCACTATGCATGGTTCATGTAAGTTTTACTATTTTCTTTTGTGTAATTTTACTATTCCTTATACATATGAAATCCATAGAGCTAAAGGATTTTACAAAATTGAACATAAACTCAGCAAATCTGAATGGTCCCATTGCCTATGATGTCTGTAGGGTCAAACAATTTGTACCATGCTTGCAGCGAATTCTGGTAGGAAGTGCAGGCTGAGTGGTATTGGCAAGCCAGCATGCCAAGGGAAGTGATCATTCCACTGTATTTCAAAATCATGATGCTGACGCTGGAGTGCTGTGTGCAACTTTGGGCTCCTCAACAGGAGAAAGACAAGGGTAGCTTGTAGAGAGCCAAATAGTAGCGGCTGGAGATCCATCTTTGCTTTTCTAGTCTAGAGTAGAAGGCTGTCTTCAATTCCCCATTTTTTGGTTGCAGGAAAGATGGAGCCAGGCTACTCTCAGAGATGCAGGGTGAAGAGGTAATGGTCAGAAGCTACAATAAAGGAAGTTCTCATGAAACCACAGAAGAAGAGTTCTCAGAAGAGTAGTTATACACAGGGTTGGAGGCCTCAGGAGGTTGTGGGAATCCCCATCTCTGGAGATATATAAAATTTGACTGGAAAGGTCCTGGACAACATTCTCAAATATTACCTGACTTTGAGCAAGAGGATAGATTAGATGACCTCCAGAGCTTTCCCCGAGCCTGAAACACTCAATAGATCTACAAATTCAAGAAAATATAGTTCTAAAATATCTATTAATTTCTGAAAACAGCACCACCACTAAAAACGTATACTGCAGGATCACTCCACTTTTTTGTGTGTAGAACTCAGGGAGTTTTATTGACTGACCTCATTCTTTTAGTTAGAAACTACAAGTTTAAATTCTGACTCCTTGCCTGCTGAATTTTAGGGTGGAGAAATTATATTCTGCCTATACCAAGAAAAATGAAGCATACTATAGTGTACCAGATCTGAGTGCTTTCAATTACATTTTAGTAATTTCGACAACATACATCCTGGATTGTTATTACTTTTTCCCCATGATGGATGAGATAATTAATAATTTATTTATCTTTCTTAAAGTAATTCTTATTCCTCTGTTCTGATCATGTCTTTCCAAAACCAAACTTAAAGTTTTAGAGATGATTGACCAAATGTCTTTAAAGCTTTTTTCCCTGACATAAATTTTTGATTAAATGAAAAAACATTGCAAAACAATGTATAGAATCCTTCTTTAAAAGAAAGATTAAGAGAAAAAATGTCTGTAAAAAATCAATTGGAAAATCACTTTATAGCTTAAATATAATAGATAAATAAATGGAAAAAAATGCAGTCTTTATTTTACAGAAATGTATATATACTCTTGAAATTTTCAAATAAATAGTTATACACAAAATTTGCTTTTGAATAACCAGAACACACTGATAGTCTTGAAACAATTTCATTTTCTCTATTTTTCCCTGTACCTCACTGATAGTGGATTTTTATTTGCTTAAATTTTGGTCAATTGTATTGAGCTTTCTTTCTGTCTCTTCTAGAATAAAATGATTGGCATGTAAGTACATTAATGAGTACCATAGAAAACTTTGGAAATTATCTTTTGTCTTTATCTAACTACAGTACAGTGGCTTTTTGTCCATCCTGTTTGTTTGTAATTAAAAAAAAAAAAACACAACACCTTTTTTTACCTTTGTTTTTTCCTTTCCCCAAAATCATGTGTTAAATACAGGGAAAACATCTTATCTTGTAGGTTCCTTTAGCTTCTCTCACAATTTGAAGGACTAAGACTAAACGTAGTATTTTTGACAAATACCATTTGCTTTTTTGATATTTTATTTATTTATGAAGTAACATGCTCACCTTTGATGCTACAAAAATAATTAGGAGTATGTAATGGGTCATAATGGAAAGCTGACACAGTGCATGTTATTTGAATTCCTAATTGTCTTGATTTACAAGCTTGGGTCATAACTTCCCTTCTCATGATTAGTAATACCTTACCTTTTCCCATGTAGATGTCATAAAAGGGGATCTCAAATAACTTTACATCAGACAGAGACAACTGCTGCATGGATTAGCCAGGATTTTGAGGTTTAATATATATATAGGGCAAAAATAATGGTGAAAATGAAAAAAGGAAAGAAGAATCGTTAAGCAATATAACTGTCTTAGAAGTTGAAATGGCATTTTGGCTTACTGCAAACAGTGGCAGGATGTACAGTAAAAGTCAGTGGCAAGTGCTGTGGGGAGTTAGTGAGCGACTGAATAGGAGCTTAGGTGCTGATCGGGGTGAATGCACCACTTTTTACAATTATAATAATACAATACATTATAATTTGTAAAGGAAAGGAATAATGCTTATGGCCCTCTCAGGAAATTGAAAGTTATGCTGGTCAAAGACCGAGTTATATGAAATAATTTGACAACCAAATATCACTCATGTATGCTGGGAATTGTTGCTGAAAAGGCTATTTTGCAGAGATTCTATAATTTGGATATGAACCTATCTGTTGCTTGAAAACACAGATTTTTTTCATGTACTTTATCTTCAAAACCAGTCTGCTTTAATTGAATCAGAGACTTGTGAATTATTTAGATGATGATTTGACCCTCTTCACTTTATAAGTTTTTTGAACATGTTTAACATTCAAAAATTATTCTCTTTTGGATGTCAGCATTTGGGTCTTGATCCTAGATGACCTACTTGTGTACTTACACTACTGAAAATAGTCTAAGAAGTAATCTTGTTTAAGTATTCAACATACAAACAAAATACTGCGTACAAGTCTTATGACTTGATTCTAAGAATGTGGAAATAGAGAAGAGTTCCCAAAGGAGGACTGCATAAATGACCAAGAGTTTGGGAAATAACCCTTGTCTTCAGAGGTTTGTATTGCTGAATCCTGGGAGGAAACACTGGATCATGATCTCTCAGTCTTCTGGTGTACCAGAAAATCAAAACTAAAGAAAATAAATAAAAATACAGAAAGAAACAATTTTAAAAATGGATCAACCCCATTTTAAAACTAGTTCAGTTTTGTCTCAGTCTTCCCTTCAGAGGGTCATTCTGGTAATGTACAAATCTTCTAGTGGCTCGAAAGCTTGTTTTGGTTTCCGCCTTCAAAGTACTCAAGGCTCATTGGATCATTTTTTTTCGCCCTAATTCTCCTATTAGGTTAAAGAGTTTGTCTCAGTACTTGGAGTCTGCACTTACACATGAAAAGTTTTTTTGCTATATTTTGCTTTTTGATCTTGGCATCTTTATAGTACCTACGGTTGGAAATTTAACTTTGAAAAAATTATTATCGAGATCAGATTCAGTACCTTAGTTAGAGAGGTGTTTCTATTTCAAAATAACTCATTAAAAGAGTTGGTGGAAACTCTTGTGTTTGGCAAAATGGAGTTTCTTCCAAAAATACACTTTGAAGCAATGTTTTAGAGAGAATGTTTGGCTTCATTGTGTAGGAGAAACAAAGCTGTCGCTGGTCTGTTTTGGTCTCAGGAGATCTAAGTGTATGTACAGAGTCTGGCTGGGATGGAGTGCATGTTCATTTACATGGTGCTGTGTTTTGGATTTGTGACTCAAAAAACATTGAATATACACCAGTGTGTTGGCTATTGCTGAGCAGTGCTTGCAAAGCATCAAAGGTTTGGGGTTTTTTTTGTTTGGTTTGGGGTTTGTTTGTTTTTAATTTAGCCTTTTTCTCATTCTACACTTCCCACCCTCCAGCAGGTAGTCCAGGGGTGTAAAAGAAGCTGAGAGGGGACACAAGCAGCTGACCTAAGTGACCAAAGGAATATCTCATACCATATGACATCATGCTCAGTAATAAAAACTCAGGGAGAAGAGTAGGAAGGGGGAGTGGGGGGCTTGGGGTTATGGCATTTCTCTTTCAAGTATCTGTTACGTGTGCTGAGGCTCTTCTTTCCAGGAAGCAGCTAAATATCTGCTGGCTGATAGGAAATAAAAAATACATTCTTTATTTTCCTTTGCTCACATGCAAAGCTTGGTTTCACCTGTTAAACTCTTTACCTTGACTCATGAGTTTTCTAACTTTTGCTCTTTCAGTTCTCTCTTCCATCCACTGGAAGGAGTGGTTGAGTGACTGGATGGCAGCTTAGGTGCTAACCAGGGTCAACTCACTGTAGTATGTTTCTGTGAGCTATTTTGAGGTCAGAGCAGGTTATAAGACTGCAATACACTGCACAGCTATAGAACATATTAATATTAAAAAGTATCCTCACCTCACCAGAGCAAATTAAAAATCTCCATACTTTGAATAAGCTACAATAATTTGAACTTTCTTAAAAGCTTAATCAAACTCTTTAAGAGGATTATACATCAATAAGTGGGTAACATAAAGGGAAAGGGAAAATAAATAACAGTTTGGATGGAGAGGCATTTGGACCAGAAAAAGAGATCAGGAAAAATATCAGAAGACTTTCTGGAGAGGTTCATAGAATTTAATCAGAATCTGATATGGGAAGACTTCGGATGTTTTGATTAATTTTCTCCATATTTGAGTTATTTTCTGGAATTATGTAGAAGGATGGAAAAATGAAAGAAAAATATCTCTATATTGTTTTGTTATTTTATAATTTATAAAAGTCAAGTAAAAAAAAAAAGTTCTTAATCACATCTTTGAAGGTCATTTAAAGACCATTCTTTGAAGGGCACTTCAAATTGTGTCTGAACTACTCTAGCCTTTTCTGTAACAGTCTAAAAGTGAGAGGTAATATCCTAATGGTCCACTCCAAAATGTAACAATGTTGGCTTGGGGAAGTAAAATTAAGCCTTTTTGTAGAAAAAGAAAGTTCAGCTTCAGATAAGCAAAAATTTTAGACAATTTAGACTTTGAAAAAAATCCTTTTTTCTATTGTGAAAGTATCTAGAAAAAAATTACCTGTTTTATGTCAACAATAAAACAAATACCTCCTGTGCCTTCTTACCATATTATCTAAATTATGCATCTTTTACTATAAAAAGTAAATATCTTTAAGAATATTGTTTCACAGACAAGTTATCCACCAACTTCTGTCATATTTATGATATTGACAGTGGGTTAATTTATCATGTGCCCTTTGCAAAGCGTAGTAAAGTTATAGCCACAAGTGACTATGATTGAGGAAGAAAATATGAAAATCTTACTGGGAATAAAGCATAGTCTTGAAACAATGGTAATAATAGGAACATACAGAATTTAAAGAGTATATTGTACAATAGCAGGCATACTATGTTCTTCATGCCTTTATGTCCAGATCTTCTTATCCAACTCACCAGAATCTGTTATTGTTATAAGTTCCTGAAACATACATTATTTGGAGCATGTTGGCTTGCTATAATGAGAAATGAGTCATGAAAATATGCAAACAGTACAACATGTGAACAAGGGAACAAGGAAAGGAGAAAAAAGGAAAGAAAGCATGTTTAGAAAAGTAAAGCAACTAGACAAAATTAAATATGCAGAAAGATGCAAATTAAAAAGGAGATGTATCCGATAAGCCAGATGGTTGTGCTGCTTAGCCAGAGGGGTCTCAACAGGCTGGAGAAATGAGCCAAGAGGAACCTCATGAAGTTCCACAAAGGGAAGTGAAAAATCCTGCAACTGTATAGGAACAACTCCACGCAACTTTCCAGTGCATGCTGGAAAGCAGTTTTGCAGAAAAGGACCTCAGGTTCCTAGTGAACACTGAGTTCAACATGAGGCAGTAATGTGCTCTTGCAGCAAAGAAAGTGAGTGATATCCTGAGCTAGATTAGACGAAGTATTGCCAGCAGCATGGGGGAAGTGATACTTGCCCTCTCTTCAGCTCTGGTGAGGCCGCAACAGGAGAACTGGTTCCAATTCTGGACTCCTCATTACAAGAGAGACATGGGCATACTGGAAAGAGTCCAGTAAAGAACCACCAGAATGGGGAAGGCACTGGAGCAGCTCTCCTAAGAGGAAAGGCTGAGATAGCTGGGACTGTTTAGCCTGGAGAAGTGAAGTCTCACAGTGAATCTTATTCATGTTCATAAAAACTCAAAGAAGTTTAACTTCTTTGTTAGAGACGTGAATAGTGGGATTGAGTGTATCCTCAGCAAGTTTGCTGATGATACCAAGCTGCGTGGAGAAGCTGACACCCTAGAGGGAAGGGATGCCATCCAAAGGGACTTCGACAGGCTGGACCAATGCCAACCTCATGAAGTTCAACAAGTCCAAGTGCAAAGTCTTGCACCTGGGTTGGCGTAACCCCAGGCACAAATACAGGCTGGGGGGGAAAGCTAGAGAGCAGTCCTGATGAGAAGGACTTGGGGGTGGTAGTAGATGGGAAGCTTGACACGAGCTGCCAGTGTGTGCTCACAGCCCAGAAAGCCAATCATGTTCTGGGCTGCATCAAAAGAGGCATATCCAGCAGTTCAGGGGAGGCAATTCTGCCCCTCTGCTCTGCGCTGGTGGGGCTGCACCTGGAGTACAGTGACAGGACAAGAGGCAATGGGCACAAACTGAAAGTAGGGAGGTTACCTCTGAACATCAACATTTTTCACTGTGAGGGTGACTGAACTCTGGCACAGGTTTGCCAAAGCAGGTTGTGGAGTCTCCATCCCTGGAGATATTAAAAAGCTGTCTGGATATGGTCCTATGCAACTGTCTCTAGGGGACTCTGAGTAGGGGAGGTTGGAAAAGATGATATCCGGAGGTCCCTTCTGACCTTGACCATTCTGTGATTCTGTGAAAAGTCACTAAGTACATGAAAATGTAAGTAAAGGAAAGGAATAGCGAAGCCCAGAAACTTCAGTAATAGAACAACATAGAAGGAATGATGTAAAGGCTGAGGACAAAGTCACAGCAGCCTTTGCAGAATTAGTTCTGCCTCTGTGTCAGGATGTCCAATATATATGTTTCAATACTATTCTGATGTAGGCTCAATGGCATCATATATACCACAGTTTGGAAATACCAGATTTAAAAACTTGAATTAAAAAAACCAACAATGTGATTTGTGCTTCAAGTTACATATGGGTGATTTTGAGAATCCTACATTTTTCCTAACGATCGCAGTGCCCATGGAGCTGATCAAACTGAGCCTTCCTTAAATTCCTTTCAGACTCACCCTTCCTCTTACATATAATTTGTTTTCCCCCTTAGCATTCTGTACAACTTCACAAGAACTTGCATCTTGTAATATTATTTTTCCTCTCATATCTTTTTGTCTTTATTTTTTCACATTATCTCAGTCCAGGTAACACTCCTTTTCTTTTTCCACTTCTTTTCTTGGCTCTTGGTGCCTAAACACACAATACCTCTCAGGCAACTCTTTCACTGTTAAGTACTTTCTGAAAAATCACTTCTGTTGAAATCTGCAGAATACTAATATTAGTGTTAAAATCGTCCACTTTCTTTCCTAGACTTCTCTGTGGCTTCTCCTGACATTTTTGTTTGCCTCTAAGATTTTAGGTTCTTTGTGGTACAGATTGCCTCTGCTCATTCTGTACCTCTGGAAATGCTTTACAGTCAAGGAATAGTATTAGCTTTTGAGGTCTGGTTTCCATTTTCATGCAAGACACACCATCCAGACAAGAGAATATATGTATTAGTATAAGAACAGGAATTAGTGTTCTCATTTACGATTGGCTAATGGCACTGTGGAGTGATTTGTAAACCTGATTATACCTTGTAATTGATAATGGTTAATTTATTTCGAAGAGCACAGTGCCAAGACTAAAAGAAGAATCAGCCAACAAAAACATCACTTCATCATGTAGGTAACTCAGGTCCACTTTTTCTTTTTGCCACTTTCAGCTGTATTAAAATATTTTAAAAATACAGTCCTTGAATAAAGAACATCATTGTGCTAATTCAAGGCTCTATTTAGCTGAAAATTATGCATACCCAATAGAAATGACATTTTAGTTTTAGACTGCCAAAGTGAACTATATTAGTATGTGATTAATCATTGTCTTGGAGGTGACACCTAGGGAAAATGATTTAGTGGAGATTAGAGTACTCAAATGTAACACTGAAAATATCACATTTATTTCCAGCATCAATCAGTCAATGAAACACATATTAACAAAAAATGACATTTATGTACATTTAAATCTGTTCATAACAAAATGCACTGCTTTCTCTTCAGGAACATTCCTATTTTTATTTTTTTTTCATGTTTTAGATAGAGTTTTTATTTCATATAAAAATCTACTGTTATTAATGGATTCAATTGAAAATCTGTGTAATAAAACACATTTGAAAGAAGGTAGAACTTGGAAAGTTGTGCCAAAGGGAACTATTTTTGGAAAAACAAGCATTTCAAAAAGAAATATCCACCTCTTCAAATAGTGTATAGGCATTGCCACATAGGCAACACTTAACTCCAAAAGTCTAAAACTCTTTTCACTTTCTTAGAGTTTGCTAATATTGCAATAGTAATAATTTAAAAAAATAACCAACCAACCAACATTTCCTACTCTGAGATGAAAAAAATATAATTTAGAAAATCTCCCATGAAAGAGCTGGCATCAAAGTAAGGACATTTTAATTCTTACCTTTCAAAAAGCAATAACTTTTGTATACCTTATTGAAGTAATGTGAATTAGACTAAACAATAAAATCACTCTCTCTCTTTACTGTCTATTAACACTTGTCTCTATCTCACCTTTACCAGACTCTAAGTGCCATAATCTTATATTTTATAACTCAACGTCTTTCTCCTAATTTTACCTAGAAAACCATTGTTTAATCTGAAAAAGCAGAAAATCACTCTTTTCTAAAGCTGATGTTATACTTGTTTTTACCAGAGGACAAGAAAACCACCTGTTTCCTACTCCTTAGGTTTTTTCAACATGAAATTCTGTCCTGATACAAAAAAAAAGGAAATCTGTTACTAAGAAATAAACTATGAAGACATTGAAAATCAAAATAAAGCATATTTGGTATCCACATTTACAGGTTTACAAATAAAACTAGAAGTATTAAAACCTTTTTTTTTCTTTATTTTAAAGATTATTATTTTTTCATATTAATGAATATTTTTATCAGATGCTTAATGTAATTTTTTTTTTTAATCACAGTATGTTGTGCTCTATTCTGAAAATTGTTTACCTCCTTCATCCTCCCCTTTTGCAATAAAGTAGTGGGTAGAAACATAATTTCTTCACAATGTCAGAGAAGCATGTCTTTAAAAAGTTACAACATGAAGCCTGATCTGTTCTAAAGTAAATACTTCCTAAATGTAACTTCAATTCCTGTCTTTGAAAGCACATGTTTCCTGTGCAGAAGCACTCATGACTGAGAACTCAGTGGTCTTTCTGGCTTAGATGAGGGCAAGGTGCATTTTGGGGAGCAGCAGCAGAGGTCGAGTTAGTTCTTTGTCCTTTCATCCAGGCATAGGCTTCCCTTATTGCTGAACTATTCAGTCCTTCACCAGTCTAGAAGAAACACAACTGCTCACAGAAGTAATGCCCTTTCCTTTAGATAGTGTTCTTTAGATAGAGTATATACATAGAGTAAATAAATAGAATAAATATATAAATATAAATATAATAAGTAAGTAAATAAAATACAATAAAATACAATAACATACAATAAAATAAAATAAGGTATTTACATCCGCTCCAAATAGCCCATCTTAAACAACTGATTTTCACTGTTCTGTGCCTCACTTTCCTCTTTGGATATATGAGACCTATACATTTTGTAAAGCAGAATGCCATTAAATAAAAGTGTTTTTTAACATATAGTAGAGATTAGAATGAGAAACTGACAAGACGGTGCAGCAAACGTTATTATTTCTCCAAAGGTACGTGAAGAGTGGCAACAGCAAGCCTCTTTGGGCCCAGTGCTTGAATCTGTCTAGTAGTGCAGAACAGTTATAAAAAAACCTCACCACGAACAGAATTAAGCAAAAAACTCCTCAAACCACTGTATTTTAGCCAACATGAGAATATATTCATAGACGAAACAGCACGTGCCACTAGCGCCCAGAGTTGATCCCCCAACCAAATGAAATGAATCAAGAATTCAGGGTACTACAAGTATTCATATTTAACAGAACCTATTTTGCTTGAGATAAAGGTCAGGCATTCACTTACAGTACCATTATTGCAAATGTGAAATCTAGCATGGATGGAGATTCAAACTGTAGTGCTCTGCTGTAGGTTGCTACAGCAACCAGCAACCTGTAAAGGTTGAAAATGAAGTTCAATGAAGTCAAAAGTCAGGAAGCTGAAGTTAGAACAGACTTTTTTGTTGGTTTTATGTTATTCTACCAGACCGGTTTCTTCCACTCAAATAACATGATTTTCATTTGTTTATGTGTGATTTCCTAAGTGTTTAATACATTGTGACAGAGGCACCCACAAACACACAGGAGTTCATTAAGAATGAATATTTATTCCAAGCAACATTATTTAGCCCTCCAAGAAATAAAAAATAATACCACAGATTCGGATTTTGTTTAGGAATATTAATGCACTATGCCACAACTACTTAAGAATTCCTAAGCTTTTTTGACTTGTCTGAACACAGATAATCTTAACATGGATAATAATAATAACAATCCCACATGTGCATACTCTCTCGGACAAAAGGCAAAGCCCCCCGCTAAGGTACTCTTAACCACTTGTCCAATAAGGGACAAGGCTCACTCAAAGATGTGTCTAGAAGAAATATATCACTCATCAAAGATGAGGTCATTCAATCACGAGAAGTTTCCTTAGGTGGCATCCCGACCTAAAGGGGTAGGCTTCCTGGCAGACCTGCTACTCCAAGGGAAAACCCAACCAGCTTCCCAGCAGGGAACTCCATTTTTATAGACTAAGTCAGATCTGACCTGTGGTCATTCATTTGTTACTCTGCCTGGGTCAAGACACCTTATTGGCTGGGAACCCTGTTCATTGTCAGAGAGTTCCCCCCTGGCAATCCCCAAATTCCCCTCAAAAACCAGATGCCACCCTGTCTGCTGGCAGTTCCACAGCCCAGCAGGGATTAAGACCAGAAATCGGTCTCAGTGCTATCCAGTCTGACCTAACAAAGGTGGGACCATGAGGGGTTCTTTTGCCAGAGAGTTTAACAGATCATATCACAACCCACAGCACCAGTGGCAGGGGGGTAGGGGGTATGAGTGCTCTGTCACATACATCAAAATGTATTTTGTTACACTGCAAGCTGAGCTAACTTGTTTTCTAATAATTTATTATTACTAGTGAAGCAGTAATTAACAGGTTGCACGGGCTGTAACTATAAAATCAGCTTTTAAGTGGATATTGAATTTGAATCCTGGTGTGCAAAACAGAGAATATTTTGCCTTTAGACGCCATGAAGTTTTTCATATTAAAAAAATAAAGCAGTTTCCCTCTTCATCTGTGAATCAAAATACAATTCAGCAAAGCATGATTCTTCAGCATATTTTTCTCTCTACCCAGCTTTAAATGATATTAATACTTGTTGCACCACTCTTTTCTCGCAGAAAAGCCCTGAATCTTGTTTATTGAGAACTTCCTCTCTCAGTGACTTTAATCCTTTCGGGTTTCAGAGTTGCAAACACTTCTTTTGAAAAGTAACAGTTCAGCAAAATGTTGATTTATTATTGGTTTCCTACTTACTCTTCAGCTTGTGTAATGTAATAGCCATATCCACCTTTGACTACTTTCTTTGTGGTTACTAACATTCAGTATGCATTAGAAGTCAGCTCTGCTGATCTAAAAACATCTGATCTCTGCATTTATGTGACTGGAACATAAGTATCAGCAAATGACAAAAAGCCAGTTCCTGTACAACCATGGAAGGGTGATCTTTACGGTATGTTGTTATCTCTGCAATATCCAAAGACCTTTCAAACTGAGATTCTAGGTTCATGCAAAATGTACAAAATATGTA
The DNA here is from genome assembly GCA_020745705.1 of Hemiprocne comata. Taxonomy (NCBI): domain Eukaryota; kingdom Metazoa; phylum Chordata; class Aves; order Apodiformes; family Apodidae; genus Hemiprocne; species Hemiprocne comata. The sequence goes on from CM036587.1 coordinate 135,417,810, forward strand.
AACATCAAATGCTTTGCAGGTAATAAGAAAGAAGAAAACAAGATCAAAAGAGAGAGAATGAGGGGCAGACAAAGATCAAGAGAGCTTTAGGGATGGCTAAACAGGCTTCTCAGGGATTATTCAAATTCTATGGCAGTAAAGGTTTAATCACATATTTGTTCACCAATATTGGAAGGTAATCACTGATCCAACTCACTTTCCATAAAGTATTGAAGTTTTTTCTCTCTCTCTTTTTTTTTTTTTTTTTTTTTAAGTGAGTGTCTCCACATGGTATTTTTTGTAACAAAAATGACATATTGAAGTTAAATCTTTAAATTCTTCACATGGTTGTCAGGCAAGTGGTCTTCAACTAAGAAGACCTCTGAACTGTACAGTCAAACTCCTTGCAACAAAAATTTCTATTAAGTGTCTTTATAGTCGAAGTTGTGGGCAGTTTTCACACTGCAGTTTCTGTCTCTTTCCCATTTCAGTTCTCAATAACTGTAAACTGAAACTTAAGTCTGCATGTTTAGATCAGTAGAATCACACAAAATTTGGAAAGTCAGTTTGGAAACAAAATGTGAGCATTTAAAAATAGCTTTTTATCCAGTGCAGGTAATTTGACTTCAGTGGCTGTAACTTTCTCTTACTCACCATTTAATTAGTCCTCCTGCTAGGTTTTAAGAGGGGTCAAAAAAAAAAAAAAAAAAAAAAAAAAATCATATATCATTGCAAGCCAGGGACAAATTGACTGAGGGTTCAACAGAAACTAATTTATTTACTAGATTTTACACTTTTCATTTCATTTTTAAACATGTCAACCTACACCAATTTTTTTAAACGAAGGGATAATTTCTCTAGAGTAAGCAAACTAATAGAGTGTATTGAGCAACAGCATAAAAGAACACCTGTGCTGTAATGAGATAAGAGACTTCTCAAATGAATATAGAAAAGGAACGTATTGCCTAACTAACCTCTTTACCTTTTTGAAAGAGACAGGAAATGATGACAGTGGTAGCTAAGATTAGAGCATTTACTGGGATTTTCTTCATCCTTTGGTAAATTATAGGAACATACATTGTTTTGCTTTGGCAGTCAGAATAAAAGAGGTCAAGGGAAAAAAAAAAAACTTATTTTAAAAGTATCATATAAAGACATTTTTTGTATCAATGGAAAGTTGCACTGCTCGCTGCCTACAATCAGAGCAGGGAGTGATACATAGATGGGAAAAATATACCAAACACATGATCAAAAATCACTGCTCAAACCCTCTAGTTATGTATAAGATCCTTGGCAGAAAAAAACAGTTAACTTGTTGAATTTTCTGATGATTCAGAACTTTGAACAAGTAGTTAATGAAGACTTCATGCACCAAAAGGAGTTCAGGTAGAGAATACTATATAACTGGCTTCACACGTGGCAAATGAAATGTAATATTGAAGAACTTAAGGTATCACACATACAATTTCAATAATATAGTAAGTAGAAATTGAATAGGACTGCTCTGAAAGCAAGAGGTTTTGGAAAGTGCCTGTAAATTAAAATGGATGGTAAAGACTAAGCCTAAAAACTGTACAGAATGCTGGGCTGGAGGTGATTTAGAACATGCTTATATGCAATATTACTGAAAACCTTACAATTTTTCTAACGCATTGAAAATGCTTTTTAAAGAAGATAGGCAAATACCAGTTCTGTTGCTGCAGCATAAAATTTAAAGTACATAGATTCAGTTCAGAACAATTACACAATATTTCACTAATTTCAGGAGTCAAGGATTAAACCTGATTTAGAAGATGATAAGGGCTTTTGAAGACCTCAGCACTAATGCTTTTTTTAAAAACAGCAATATGAAACTAAAACAGGCATGACACTAAGTAATCGTGCTTTCTTCATTTCAGTTGAAGGCCATGGAAAACCGAAAGATTCCAAATGATGGTGTCACATTATTGTTCTTTAGTACTTCTGTCAGAAAAAAATCTGAGGCTGCTCTTTCTGAAAATTCCTTGGTTGTGAAAGTAATTTTGGATGCCATCAAGCATGAATGCTTGTTCATTTTGTGAATATTTTTAAAGAGGGATCTGCTGTTAAATTCTGAGTTTCAGAGAAGAAATGTACTTACTGTAGTAACTCATACATCAAATGGAACAAACTGATCACAGATGTTCCTAGTCATTGTCTTTCCTGTTTTCTTTGAACGTTTTCTAGAGAACTGAATTGCAGAAGTTGAATAATCAGGAACAGTTTATCATCTGTTTATTCACTGAATATAAGAAATACGTTCCTATACCATACTGACTAAATAATTAAAGGCTTTTAAATTAAATTAATAAGTTAATTAAACCTGTATATGTCACATGCATCTACATTCTTACCGTATTTATTATACTGATTTTTCTGTATGTCAGTGAGAGGTTTGTTCTGTGTGTTTACAAAATACATTTTTAAGTTGTTTTAAAAATAATGTTAAAAATTATTATTTGCACAATCCCAAAGTCTATGCACTAAATAATTCCTAAAATTAATCACATATAATAAATTTAAGATTTCCATATGAAAGAGTAACATTCTTACAGGAAGACCTTATTAGGATTAAATTATAGTGTGTTTAGTTTGCTGAATGTAGAGCATCAGTACCAAGAGCTTTCACATTTAACATCTCTGTAATGTCATTACATTGGAAATAGAATGGGGAAGTGCTACAGCACTGTCTGAGACCTTACTTTGGAGGAAAGCAAAGACTGTGCATGGCTGTATCACTGGAGTTGTACCATAATGAAGGTAAATGAAATAATCTCAAAACAGGAAAAAAACACAGATTTTTTTGATAGGCTCCCTTGTCTGCATGTAAAAAGATTATTTATGGCTGAAATCTGGAATTGTTTTGAGCTCACATACAGAACAGAAAAGCATAAGTTCTTTGTGAAGGAAAATATGAAGCTCTGGATTTTGCAGTAGAGTCAACTGCTGCACTTTGGGACTGTAAAGGCATTATTTTCCCAGGAAGAAATCTTAAGAGGATGCAGTTTATCCAGTGGTATTTTAATTAAAGCAAAAAGAATGAAGGTGTAGAAGTTAGTTTTGTTTTTCTGATTGAAAAATCAAAAATTACATTATTAACTAGGCTATTTAAGTACATTTTCAGTCTTAGAGGGTTCAAATGAAACCTATAAACAGCTAAATCTAAAAATTATGACAATGATAGATGATCCTTTTGGCTCCTGCAATGCTCTTACAAAAAATACTGCATCACTACCAGGGTATCTGGGATTCTAATAAAAGATTTCACAAGAGAATGTAGTGACTATTACTCTTTTTATGCTTTAGGAAAAGTCAAGATAGTCTATTTCTGGACATTTGCTGGCTGTGCTGAGTCAATCCTTTATAATTGTCAATGAAGTGTTTTGGAAGCACTCTGGACTTTTTATAAACCAGAATGGTTGCTTTGAAATGTACTTTCATTGAGCAAAACCATCATCCACGTGCCTATTACCTTTTGGTGAGTGCAAGTAAAATCATTATGTCAAATTGCCTTTGTGTGTCCATATACATGCATGAATATGTGTATGCTTATAAACATGAATGTTCATATCTATCCATTCATTTGTGTGTTTGTATATACATATAGGCGGCTGGGTAGATCACTACAGCTTCCTAACTAAAAAATTGAAAATGTAAAACTGCAGTATTGGTCAGTAGCAATCAGAAGAGGAGTACCTCTGAGACACCTTGATCTTTTTAATAAACAGACAAAGACTGACCTTGAAAGAGTCATAAAAGAACTCTACATGCTCTAATACATACTAAAGCTGAATATACCGAGAGGCTATGCTACACTGGCTTTTCTTCTTGTGAACAAACACATTCAGCAATGTGAAATGGGCAGAATAGGAACCTCAGGGAGATCCATGGCATTACTAGAATGAACACAGAAATAGGGAGGTAACAGTGAAGGCTGGGTAAACCTTTTGTAACAAACTACCTATCTTACTACAGAAAACACTAAGAATTTGGGTTTTACTTATTTTTTCCCTGCACGCAAATTCTCAGGATAAATTAATACTTTACATTGAAAACAAAGAAAGAAAAAAGACCTAACAAAGAATTTCTGTATTGATAATTTCCAGTTATTTGAAAAATAATCCCTCCCTGAGTCAGAATGGATTGTGTCTTTTACTGCAACTTAAATGTCTTCTGGCTGAAAAGGGTAGATCTCTGCCTGAGCTCATCAGCACAAAATGCCTTAACAAGAAATATAATCTTACTGTTATCAAACATTCAAGAGGCCTTAACAAAAAATGAAATCTTAATATCATCAAACATTAGTTATCTGTTGATTTCATGTTTTGGAAGCAGAGCTGATTGAATAATGGATTTTCCACTGTAAAATTGAAAAAAAATTCCAATAACTTTATACTCCCCAAAAATCTCATCTCAGCTGAAATTAATATATTGTAATACATTAAGAAAGATTTAGTTATATATACATAAATATAAAGACAATGCTGCCTTGAAAAAGTTAAAATGATTTTGCAGAAGGACGCGAATGTTTTTTAAAAATCATGGTTCATGTCAGTCTCATCAGTGTTTACAGATAAAGTACTTACTTGGTGTCGTTTCTAGACTAAATGAAGAATTAAGGATACATATTTCTATCCTCTGTATGAGGATGATTATTAAGTGTTATGATGGCTAGTTTTTTATTCCCAGCAAATAGCTGTGATCAGCAATATCCTATCTTGAATGTATAGCACAGTTTCAATTTTAGCATAGCCAAAAGGAATCATATGTTATTTCTGTAAACTACAAGGATTATAAAGGGTTATTATACCAGCTGAACTTGATGTCATATTCTCCATCTGCTATGGCAGATGCTCCCCTCCAATGTGAATATTAAAGTCATTTTGAAAACAATTTTTGCAATTGTAAGAAACATTCAGAACATGAAAGGAAGATACTGCAATTTTTCTTATTATATGTATATTATCATTATTTATGTTTTAACGACTGTAAAACACTATACATCATATTTAAGAATGGAATGCAAGTTAACTGTTAACAACTATATTCTTAGCATTATTTTTAGTCCATGTTCTTCTGTTCAGTCTACAATGTAGTATCTTAAACTAAAATATTTTGTAACTACCCTTTTTATTTAAATTTTATTTATTTTTATTTTAAGATTACCTACAATTTTTAAGGAATCCTAGAATAGTCCAGGTTGGAAGAGACCTCAAAAGATCATCTGGTCCAACCTTTGCAGGGAAAGAGATCCTAGATGGGATTATCTAGCATCCTGTCCAGTTGTGTCTTGAAAACCTGCAGTGATGGAGACTCTACTGCATCCCTAGGGAGGTTGTTCCAGTGAATGATTGTTCTTACTGTAAAAAAATTTCTTTCATATATTGATATAAATCCTATCCCAGTGCAACTTGTACCCATTGTCCTTTGTCTTCATATGGCTTCTTGCGAAAAGAGAGTCTCCATCCTCTTTGTAGCCATCCTTTAAGTACTAGAGTACTGTGAACTTTTCCTTACAGGGCAAGTTCTCCGGTCCTTTGATCATCTTTGTGGCCCTGCTTTGGACCTTTGCCAGTCTGTTAATATTTTTCTTGAATTGCAGAGACTAGAACCAGACACCAGTACTCCAGATGCTGCCTGACTGGTGCTGCCTGACCAGTGCTGAGTAGAGTGAGATGATTACATCTCTATCTCTGTTAATAATCCCCCTGCAGATGCAGCCCAGGATCCAATTTGCCTGAGCTGCTGCAGTGTGCACTGCTGACTCCTGTTCATTTGGTGTCCACCAGGATCCTCAAGCCCCTTTCAACAAGGCTGATCCCCAGTCACACATATCCTAGCTTGTCCTGGGGTCTTCGGTTATTCTGTCCTAGTTGCAGGACTTAGCACTTGTCTTTTTTAAACTTCATACTGTTCTTGCTTGCCCACTTTTCCAGTCTGTTCAGGTCTCTCTCTAAGATGGCTCTCCCTTCTGACATGTTCATCTTACTTGGTGTTGAGTTTTGTGTCATCAGCAAACTTAGTGAAGGTGCTTTCAATCCCATCATCCAGGCCATTTATGAAGATGTTGAAAAGTGCAGGACATGGTATCATTCCCTGGGGGAGCCAACATGTGATGGACTGCCAGTCTGCATAAAAACACTTGAACATATCCACCTTTGAGTATGGCCTGTTAGCAATTTCCCTATAAATCTTGCAGTCCACCCACCCGATCTGTATCTCGTCAGTTTGTCCAGTAGAAGGCTGTGTTGAATGCTTTGCTGAAGTCCAGGTAAACAATATCCACTGTTCTACTCATGTTGACAGAAGATGTTATTTTGCTGCAAAATGTGATCACGTTAGTCTGGTATGATTTAACTCTGGTAAATTTGGGTTTTATAGGGTGCTGAAATTATCTTTATTGATGGCATCAATGCACTCTGAACAACAAAGCTTTGCAAACAAAATAACGAAGGATTGAATATGTATTTTTTGTTACAGTTTATTATTAAATTGCATCAAGAGAAGAAAATGAGAAAAAAGAGGTTAGTTTCCATTTTCACTGATGATTACAGTAAAATTACACTTCTTGAAGATATTTAAAGAATAAAGGTCACTTCTGGAGTATGTGCTTTACAAACGATGTGTTTCAATACCTATTTCTTCACAGTTATGTTCTTAGTCTGTGGGAAGAACACATGCATTAATCTACTGATTATCAGTTGATGAGTAAAAGGTGTCTGCCAGGAGTGCTGGGCCTACTCTGCAGGTCTACAGCAACTGTCATGTACTCTTAGTAAACGCAGCACAGCCAGATTCACCTGAAAATCTGCTGCAGAAATGTCTGGGACTTCAGCAGATTATGTAGGCTAATAGCAAACTTTAGAAAATTCTAAACAAATATTTAGATTTTTCCCAAGCACTGGACAAATTTTCCACAGAAAAAACCCAAAATGTGTAGTAGTTACTCGTTACTCTCATATAAAAATCTTTGTTGTTTTTTTTTTTTACTTGGCAAATATAAATCAGACTGCATGATTTTGACAAGCAAAAAAGATAGACACTCATAATTCTAGTAGTGCAAAAAACTTCTGAGGTCAACAATGTATGTTCAAGAATTTATTTATTCACGTCCTTTGGTTTTACAATGAGGTGCATATACTTGTCACTATTGTGAAGAGGAGTTTCTTTCACCACTTTGAATTTCTCAAACGAGTTGTCACACCTGTGGCTGCTGCCCTGCTCAGGCAATAGTCAGTCTTATTCAATATTCTGTCAGCTAGTATTAAAAGTTTCAGGGGCAGACGCAAGGTGTTTAGAGCAGTGAGGAAAATATAAACAACATAATCTATCCATTAGGTTTTACACGAAAATTCATCAGCTAAAAATAAATTTTAGAACTTCAGCTACGATGTTTATAATTCCTTATAAACTCATCAAAATAATTATGATCACTGTAGATTTTCTTGAAACTCATTCCAGATTTTCTTTGAATACGTATACATATTAATCCGGTATATTGCTGATTTTGAAGGATTGTTTACTAGCGTCAGAGCAATGACTTCTTACTTTAATAATCCCATGAAATCAGAACAGGCTTTTCTCAGGGTCTTCATATGTGACCCTTTTAAACATTATGAACTGTAATCCAGTCCACTTTAATCTTTGAAAAAGAGGAGTTAGCATATTCGGCACTTCAAACCTTTACTAATAAAATTCTTAATCCCCAGATAAGCCTCGTAGTTTCCCCACTGTTTCTGTTCAGGGTTGCTAACAATATGTCAGACCTCAGCTTCTGATAAGGAGTGTAATTGAACCAGTGCGCATATTACAATATAACTAGCCCCTCTGCTTCTGCATCTTAAATCCTTGATAGACTGTTTTGGACAATCTTTACATATGTGCTTTCTACCATCACACAATTAGAGCACTATTTTGTTACCACTGTTATCTGTTTCATCGGTGCATTACTTTTTTTCATGTTTATTAATCCAAAATGAACATAATGTACTGATACTAAATTTTCTTCCTGTGTGGTTAGCTGTGGTTCAAAACCAAAATCCCACTGAACTGCTTGCTTACTTTCCCCCTCAGCTGAACAGGGAGAAAATAAGAAGGACAAGAGAAAGAAAGCTCAGAGGTTGACACAGAATCATAGATTTGATTTTGGTTGGAAAGGACCTTTAAGATCATAAAGTCCAACTGCTAACCTAGCACACTGCCAAGTTCACCACCGAACTTAAGTACCATATCCACACATCTTTTAAACACTTCCAGGAATGGTGACTCCACCACTTCCCTGGGAAGCCCATACCAGTGCCTGACCACTCTTTCAGTAAAGAAATTTTTCCTAATATCCAATCTAAACCTCCCCTGAAGCAGCTTAAGTCCACTTCTTGTTCTTTTGTTTGCTACTAGGGAGAAGAGACTGACCCCCACCTCACTACGACCTCCTTTCAGGTAGTTGTAGAGAGTGGTAACGTCTCCTCTCAGCCTCCTTGTCTTCACACTACACAACCTCGATTCCCTCAGCCACTCCTTGGAAGACTTGTGCTCTAGACCCTTCACCAACTTCATTGCCTTTCTTCAGCCACATGCCAGAGACATAAAGATAGGCAGATGGCTTACCAATCATAGCACTGTCATGGGCAAACCAGACTTGACCTGGAGAAAACTTTCTTAATTTATTTCCAACTAAAATAAAATAATAATTTTTAAAAAGACTAATTTTGGTCTTGGGAAACAAAAAGACATTGAAATAATGCCTTTACTTCTGCCTTTCCCAGGCTGAACTCCACTCCTCTACCTCTCTGTTAGCAGTGGAGGGGGAAGACAGGGTGGAAAGTGACAGTTGGTATGTTGCCATTTCTCTCTTCTGCTCTTTCCTCCTCACATTTTTCCTCTGTTCTTGTGTTGCCTCTCCATGGCCAGCAGTACCTTCAGGAATATAGCCTTCTCTAATGTCACCCTCCATGGGCTGCAGGGGAATCTTTGTTCCAGCGGCTTAAGCACCTCCAGTCCTTCCTCCTTCTCTCACCTTGGTGTCTGCAAGGCTGTTTTCTCACTTTTTTTCCTCACTCCACTCTGCCTGCCCAGTATTTTGGCCTTTCTAGACCACATTGTCACAAAGACACCCCCAGCTTGCCTGAGGGCCTCAGCCATGCCCTATTGAGGGGGGTCTGCTGGAGCTGGTTGGAACTGGCTGGAACCAGCTGTGTCCAGCACAAGGTAGCCCCGGCCTCTGTTCTCATACGCTACCCTGTAACCCCTGCTGCCAGTGCCTGGGCACCAACACCCTCTACAACCTCTAAACCTGCAATCCCAGTGCACCTAAAAGGTGTTTTCACTCTTTTCCTGCCTTTGCAATGTGTATATAGATAACACATAAGAAAAAGACCCTTATAGTTTAAAGTTAAATTTTGTACAGTGCCTGCAGACAGGTACCTGAAACTGGAACTTTTGAAGATTCACCATTGAATTCATTGCAGTGAAACACTAGTACTTTGTGTTTGAAACTTGTCAGTAAATGCTTCTGAATTGGCATGTACACTTATGTTTTTCTGATGACTAAGTAAAGTAATGAGATTAAAGTATTCTTAGATCAATCTTTCTGTTATTCATTGATATGGATATAAAAAGGGACTATAACTGTAATCTTGCATGGTGATAGCACTCACGCAGTAATTTCCATATCAGACCCTATAGTGACACGGGGAAGTTTGTAAAATTTCCATGCAGCTTGCCTATGCTTGATTTATGGCACAAACTCAAACCACTATGAAAAGAAAAAAGAATGATAAAGTTGTGTATAAAGCTAAACTACAGTATTTTCTTATTTCAGCCTTGAACGTCTCTGCATTCCTTACAATACTTCTTTCTTATGTCATATCTGAAATTTCAGTTGTGAGATTTAGTGCCTAAGTGCTGCTGAGAGAACAGCCATTTCCTGGTATGGTATCTGTGAGGAACACTAACATGTAACAGAAAAAAACTGTAGACTTGGAGCTCAGTGACTAGGGTGTAACCTTTACAGCAACAGCACACAGGCTTTGTGCTAAGCTAACAACATAGACCACAGGGCTTTCAGGCTTTACCTGAACTTGGACTAAATGGAAGCTTCTTTAAGCTTGTTTAGTTGTAACAGCTGTCTAACAAGGTGACTGTTCTCTCATTGGCTTTAGCTTTTGCTTAGCTTTGTTCAATTGCTTGGTATAACATCTATTGTTATATGTACTTTTTGTAAATAATGGAAAGCAATAGCAAGCAGCTATGCTCTGTGAAATGCACTATTTATGATCCTAGAATAAAAATGCAGTGTGAAGTACAGCAGATTATACTGAAAGTGTGGGAACAAAATGTTACCAGACTCCTTAAAACTATAAAGTGTGTAGCAGTTGTTAAATAATCTTTATTAAAAAATACATCTTTGGTTGTTAGGTAAAATAATTTAAGGAATAACAAGGAGCTATGGTATCCATAATATCATAAATACTGAATTTGGATTTGGCTCATGGAATTAGAGAGCAATGAAGAAAGAGTAAAGTGTAGGGCATGGTAGAAAATGTAGGAAAAAATTCCCACTTATATATATCCCACAGTGAAGATGAAGAAATCTTCACCATCCACACTGTACTCCTTGCACAAATTACTTGGGATGCTGTTATCTCAGTACGACTTTCCCATAGAATGAGGCCATCAATCCCGGACCCAGTGTACAATGGAAAGGCCCAGAAAAAATGTAAAATAATTTTAACTGTGATATTATTTCAACATCTTATTTAGTAGTAATATTTTCTTCTCTTTTCTATAATAGTTTAATCTGGCCTGAAAATAATTCTTTGAATAAACTGTTTCAGGCAGACTACCAATAGATTATTGTATTTGTATATTGTGTATGTGTGTATTCATTTAGCCTGCATAAATTTCCCAAGCTTAAGAGCAACAAATGATGAGAATATAGGCAAGTAGAGATGTAGTCTGTATGCTTTGTTCTTAGAGACCGACTTAGAGCCAGAGAATTTCAGACTAAGAATCTATGATGATCCTACATACCTGGAAACCTTTCAAAGAGGACTAGAACACTTCACTATATGCTAAATTATCTAAAAGCTTCTCTTTCCGTGCATCCTTCTTGTATATATGACATGAATTCTGTTTGGCATTATTTGTTAGACCATTAACATTATATACAAAAAACCCACAAACAACAGACACTAATGTAAGGTAATGAAGATCAGTATTCTCACAGCTCAGACTTGTTTTTTTGTGTTGTATTTATCGCTGTAATTAAATCTAATATTCTGTCAAACTCAAGAATTGCTGAAGTGTTCAGACAGTGTAACAAATGCATTTATTCCTATTGCCTTCTGTGCATTTCTAGTCTAGTCTTTCACACAGTTTGCAGTTTCAATCAGAAAAACTGAAAAATTGGGAAATAGATTAACAGCATATGAACTGTTTTCTCTTTAATTTCCCCATGATGTTGTGATTTAGAGGCAGTGTGTACTCTCTGCATGAACAGCAAAGCCTGTTGGAGTTCCATGGGTAGGACGAAGAACTTCTTACACCCTGAATGGAAAATCTGAATTGGTGAGGAGTGCTGTAGCCAGTGTTCATCTTGATAACAGCAATACAGACAACGGATTCTCTCTTCCCAAAGCTGACTTGCACTCAACTCCTCAAAATGAATTAATTTTATTGTTCCTAAATCAAGCCAACATCCCAAATGTCCATTATACATTTGTTGAAAGCTTTTCAGTGCAATCCATTTAAAGGCACAGACTACCATAAAAATGTGAGATAATGCATCTGAGCACATGGAGCAACATCAAAAAAATGTTGCAAATCCTGGTGGTACCTAACAGCGGTTTTACCACATTGAGTTCAGCCAGTTGGAGGGGATAACCCCATTAGAATTTAGTGAGGCATTATTCAGGCAATACAGTGTGCTAGCCTTGAGATGAGTATCCTCTTAGCAGGGGCAGACAAACTGAAAACTAGTGCAGTTTACGACATAAATAGTTAATCACCTTGTTTCAGCTCAGTCTAATAAGGGCTTTGAAGTTCTGTGTATGAGCACACTTACCTCATTCCTCTAGGGTAAGAACAGCATAAACTAGGGCATTCAATACACTGTAAAAGAATTTTGCCAAAATAAACCTGAGTAGCATCATGATTATTAATGATGCTTTTTTTCTATTTATATGTTAAAAAAATTAAATTATTTGCAATGTCAGAGAACAGGGGATTACAAATAAGCCATTACAGAAAATAGTGGGTTTTACAGTTTTATGAAAAAGACACAAGATGCTACATCAATTATTATGACAAACTTTAGTGATTTGCAGTGATGATTTCTTTTTTTCATTTTTCTTTTGGTAAACTTCAATGCTAATGAAAATGAAGAATTTATATCCTCTGGGCAAGCAACACAGATTGGTTCTTAGCAGTATATCCTTCTTTCAACATTTAGTCAAAGTTCTGGTATGAATACTTTTCCACTTGTTTCCTCCTCCATGATTTTTCAAAAATGTCACAACACAAGGAATTTGTGGTGGCTTAGGAAATGTCAATGTAAAGTTTGAAATTTTGTTGGTTTCACAGAATTGTTAGATCACTGAATCATGTATCAGCCACTCTCCAACAGAGGTGAAGATGTGTCATTACTAATTAACAATAATGCCAAGCTTTGCTCACCATACTTTGTTCAAGGACTAGGAATAACAGGCATTTATAACTGATTATTTTTGAAATGTAGTAAAGTGGAACTGCGGTGTACAATTATACTACATACATGTCCTGTTCAGGCTCCAACTTTCCTGTAAAGACTAATGAGTACTAGGACTTCCCTGCAAATCGAGTAATCTAGTCACTTCCATGAAAATTTTGGAAGCAGAATGAAAGTTTACTAATAGGAAGGAGAGGTCTAGATACTTCTAATATTCCTCATCTGATGTGTTAAAAATTGCATATGGGGAGGCTACTCTAGAGATAAGTTAATTTAGTGTATATTAATTCTTAAAACTAACTTAATCACAAGAAAAAGAGTCATATTTTATCACAACTTGTGAATACCTTCTGACTTCCAGTCTGTAGCAGATATCTTCACAATATCCCTATAAATAAAAAAAGTGAACTTCTTCCCCATGGGCCAGACAATCTTCCCTAAATAAAAATTTAAAAGCAGTATCTGAAAGCGATGTCTGTTTTGGAAAGGTTAACCAGATGCCAGTATGACTGTTTTAATAAAGACTTAGCAATTGTCAGTTTTTATTTTCTGAATATTTTCACAACATGGAACAGATTCTGGCTATTTTCATTTACACAAGGGTTACCAGGTTTTCTCAGTCCAATACCCACTTGTTAGACTGGCTGAACCTTAATCCTCATCTCTAAAGAGCAGGGATTTATTTTTCTATTTTTTCTGGCAATCTGCTTTTGTTCTCTCTGTACACTCAGTCTCTGAACACAACAGTCCCTTTTGATGTTTTTGATGTAGTTTCCAAAAAAGAAAAAAATTCAGGATGTCAAACTATGCAGGACAATATTTTGAAGCTTAATAAAGAAAGCAAAGTCTACTAAAAGGTCATTCTAGCTGTAATAGTTTTTCTCAGAGTTAGAAATATTTCCCTCTCCTTTCTTTTAACTTTGATCTTTTTGTTTTTGACTACACTATTTGCCTTGAAATAGAGTTCAATCACAGATTTGCTGAATACTCAAATGCTTTACAAAAGTAAAAGTTGTATGCCTTTAGTGGCGAGAGAAGGAATCTCAAAAGCAAAAGAAACATCCAACTGCGCTTGTAAAGAGCAGTAGCACTATTGTGTGTTGATACATAAATTGACAATGTTTGTTCTGAAGATACCAAAATACTAAGTGTAAAAGAAGTTTGAAATGGAACCAAGATTTTTCATATTAAAACCAGAAATCTATTCCATAGTGGTTAAAATGAATAAAGAATTTTTTTTTTACCTCCACCCTTTAACTGGGATTTTGATAGGATAAAGTGTGGGATAATTAGGAAAACAAATGGAATTGTCATATTCTAGGCTTTTGATGTCTTCCATCTTCTACACAGGTGCTACTTTGGACTTCCACTAACCTCACAGTGCAAAAACCCATCAAGGCAATAGTTGCATATTTTTTCCTAATACATTTAAAACATCTTTTACACTTTTTTTGGGTGCATGCCCTTCTACAGAGGCAACTGGAACACCAAACCAAAGCTTTGGTTACCCTCTGGGGAATTTCCCTCTGGACCCATTTCTTCCTTTCTCCATTTCCAACTTATTTTTTTGTTTTTCTTCTTATCAGATGTGGAATAATGCAGTGAGAAAAACAAATGCATGGATGATATATGTGTGTGCAGGTTCATCTTCAGGCCTTTGAAAATATTAAACCATATTCAATTTTTAACATTAATTTCTCCTTTGAAAAAATTTGTCAGTTAACATGAACTCATTGGTTCTCTGCTGCAAGTGTTGTTTTCATCAATTCTGGATTTATGAGGAAGGGTACTTTTTGACTCCTATATCTAAACATAAAGCTTTCACAGCAGCATAGTTTTTTTTGACTTTTGAACTCTGAGATCAGACGCAGGAAGCCAAAGTGAATCGGTGGTACTGGAACAAGCTGACTAACATGTGTTTTCCCTTCTGCTGTTCTCAGTGACACGGTACAAGAAGACAAGGCATCAGGGCTGTAATCACCTCTGTTTTCAACAGGCTGACAAATGCTTGAAATTACTGTAAGCAGGACACGTCTTTAAGTGGTATGTGACAGAGTCTCTCCATTAAAGTTTACATAATAGTGCTCATTTATACAAGCTGATAATAGGGCCAAACCATGCATTTCAGTTTTTCTTTCCTGTCAAGTCCAGGACTTTACAAAGAAGCTGAAAAAAAAAAAAAAAAAAAAAAAAAAAAAAAGGCTTCTATGTGTGAGGCAGAAAAGCAAAGGCAGAAGTTTTGTCTTGTTTTGTATTCTAATTTTCACTTGAGAAGATACGAGTTTCTAAACTTACAGCTACATATGTACATTTCTAGTCAATGCACTTACACGCACACAGGTGACAGACTTTCCCATCAAAAAACCCACTGAGTATGAACAGAAAGTAATTGCTAGTAGATATTGTGGGGGTTTATAGGGATAAATAAAGCCAGGTATCTTCCACATTATGACTTGCATCTATGTGGAAGTGAGGTTTATTCAAACTTGTTTTAAAGTGGCTAACTCCAATGCTCCAAAGAGAACATGGAAGGCATGCTTAAATTATAAGAAGTATTTTGTAAAGAAGTCTTTCAAAAAGGATTTAAAAACAATTCATGAACAGAGCAATAATTATGTTCTTGATGTTGCCTAAAATAATAAAGGTGGGCTCTAATTTTTATGCAATAAAATATTGATAAAATAAAACAGAGATTTATCACAGTAACCCAGGATTGATATATATAGGGTAATCCATCAGCCTAGATAGCAACAGATTTTGGATGAGTGATTCATATATTACCTCCTTCCTCTTTTGCTCTGTTTTCTGGTATAGAGTAGTCTTTTGTCTGATTTATTAGCTTTACACTCTTCAAAGATTGTCTCCGTTCTTTCATTACAATCCCCAAAAGTCAATTCACATTTAAAGAGTGAGACTTCTGGCTGTTCTCTGCTTTTAGTTTTTCATTCCTTCTGTTTGGCTGTAGGTTTCTTTACACCTAGCAGCCTTTCCACACTTCTGCAGTTGCAATCACAAACAACAACAGCAACAACAAAACAGATACAAAGGTAACCACAGTTTTTCTCCTTCCCTCTTTGACACAGAATTGCCATTCTGGATTCCAGTACCACTCTTGGTTTAGACTAGTTCTTCATCTGCACCTGCTCCAATTCAGGTCTCCTAGTTTACCTGCTGCTGTTACTTATCCTGCCTTTATTCTCAGTTTTGTGCTGTTCTTCCTGATTTTCAAGGGACTAGCTTTCTGTCTGTATTTTTTGTATGGAGTTTGGTTTTGTTTTTTGCATTTTAGTTTTTGGGTTTTTTCCCCTCCTCATTTAACTGGTTTGAAGCAAAGACCCCAGCTGGGCTGGAGCTTGTTCCTGCTGCTTAATGGGGCTGTAGTTGTTTACCCACACAGTCTCCCAGCCTTCATGTTGAATTGATGCTTTCCTTTGTAACCACATTCACTGTATGATTTTTGGTTCTTTTCATGTCTGACTGGATAGAACTGACCAATTAGTTCTGACTTATTTAACTGCTGAGGGTATAAAGCTATTTCTACTTAGGTTTGCAAATGATGCAGTGTGATAGGATTGCATCTGTAGAAGAAAGCAGTTGATGTATTGTTTGAGAATTTTTGTTGTTTTGTGGTTTTGTTTGGTTTTTGTTTTGTTTTTTAATTATTATTATTCTTTGACAAGAGTTGAACACATTGTTGTGCTTCACTATGTAAATATGTGTCAATGCATTAGAAAGAGTCCTAACACCATTTAAGTGGTTCTAAAAAAAACCTGAAAAGATTAATCATGAGCCAATTCCTTGTGTACACTTGCACCACCATCAGACTGGTGAGCATTGCCAGGGAGAGCCTTAGCCTGGCCTGGGTCTTTGGCAGCATTCTAGTTGCTGTCCTTTGACAGTATCGGAGTTGGATGTTCTGCCCTCCTTCATTCCCTCGTTTCTCACCTGTTCCAGATTCCCCTCTGTGGCTGGCAGTGCTTCCCTGCCACCACTCTGGTTCCAGTGATGCGAGTCACATCTGCCCCAGGAGTGTGGAAACAAAGGCCCAGTGTATTTACATTTTGGTGATCTTGAAAGCCTATAAAGGAGTAGTCAGATGCATGCTAGGTTTCTTAGAATCATAGAATCCTAGAATCATAGAATGGCTAGGGTTGGAAGGGACCTTAAAGATCATCTAGTTCCAACCCCCCTGCATGGGCAGGGACACCTCCCATTAGACCAGGTTGCTTAAGGCATCATCCAATCTGGCCTTGAACACCTCCAGGGAGGCAGACATCCACAACCTCCCTGGGCAACCTGTTCCAGCATCTCACCACCCTCACAGGAAAGAACTTCTTTCTAATGTCTAGCCTGAATTTCCCCTCCTTATGTTTCAAACTATTGCCCTTTGTCCTCTCACTACACACCCGTGTAAAAAGCCCTACCCCAGCTTTCTTGTAGACCCCCTTCAGATACTGGAAAACTTCTATATGGTCACCCCGGAACCTCCTCTTCTCTAGGCTAAACAACCCCAACTTCCTCAGCCTATCTTCATAGGGGAGGTGCTCCAGTCCTCTGATCATCTTTGTGGCTCTCCTCTGGACATGCTGGAGGAGTTCTGTGTCCTTCTTATGCTGTGGACTCCAGAATTGGACACAGTACTCCAGGTGGGGTCTCACCAGAGCAGAGTAGAGGCGGAGAACCACCTCTCTCGACCGGCTGGCTATGCTGCTTTTGATGCAGCCCAGGATATGGTTGGCTCTTTGGGCTGCAAGTGCACATTGGCAGCTCATGTTAAACTTCCGGTCCTGCCCTGATTAGTGCCCTGATTTATTGATACTCCACAGCCATGGCCGAGGAATAGCTAGGTATTCCATTAATTAAAATCCCTCAATTAATGGCTGGTTAAAGTAAAATAGAAATTTTAAAATAATAAGAATTCTCAAAAACTAATCATTGTTATTATAAATTACAGATAAAGTGAAAACAAAGCTATACAGACTACTACCATTAAATACTAAGTATTAATGAAAGACATCACCCTCTCTTCCTCATTTTTTCACTCTTTTTCTTCCCCAATTCCCTGAGTCTTCTTCCTCTTCCTAAAGACTTTTTTGTTCTTCCAGAGTAGGCATTGCTCATAGTTTCAACTCTGAGTGCACCTTGAATCTCAGGATGCATCCATTAGGAAAAATTCCTATATGTGTCCAAGAATTTACCTGTCTGATAAAAGTTGACTAGACCAACGTGTTCCATTCTAAACTCTCATATTTGTATTAAATTTCTCAGTCAAAGCTTAAAAGCATTTAAAATTTATATCACCATTCAAGGAAAGAAATAATTTTACATTGCATCTTTTTTTTCTAAAATCTGGGTGGGAGCATTTTGTAACTTCATAATAATCCGCTACTAGATGACAATCATTACCCTGTCTCTTGGACCCTACCTTTACAAATTTGCTTGTGAACTGTATTTATCTTTTCTCAATTTTCCATCTATACAGAGACCAAATCCATTCAGTCTTCTAAGTTCTAATACAAAGACTTGAGATTTGACAAATAGTTTTGTAATGATGATTGCTAGTACTTAGACTAATTGCATTTAAAAGTTTCAGCTTCCAAGCCTCTAAGATAATTATACAGTTAATTACATGGTTTTAAGCCTAAGGTATTTTGTTTCATTAAGGTTTACCTAGATAATGATGCGTTATAAAATATTACATAAGCCTGTAAGAAGATTGTCAGGTTAAAGGGTTGGAGAAGGATAGACATATTGAGATCTTTCTTCTTTTTTTTTTTTTTTTTTTTTTTTAAAAACTGCATTGAAAGGGAGGATTTTTCAAGGATGTTTAAGGGGATTTTTATAGAGAGACTATCTTAGAATTTGTAGTTTGAGGACTGAAACGTACCACGCTCGCTTTCTGCTTAGGCAAATTAGTTTTGTGGAGATGTAAAGCTCATTCTTTTTTTGGTGCCATACTGCTCTAAATCAACTATGCATTTTGGAATTCCTGGTTCAACATACTGCTGAATGCATTGCCATGGATTGTGTTATGTGGCTATGTCAGCCCTCTTCGCAACATACCCTTTAATAAGGTAAAAAATATAGCTGAAAACATATTATTTTCAAATAAAGTATCCTCAAGGCTGTAGACATTTCTGAAAACATTAGATTTTCTCACTCCATTGATACCTGTTATCCTTAACAAATACAAATATATTCCCAGTGTGACTCAGGTGTTTGCATCCAATATTTAGTAATTGATGAGCTCTGCCAAACACTGCTCAACTGTCACCTCAGGGATGAATATCATTACATTAATGTGGCAATGACTAGTTCACTTGTGTGTTATTTACTATATTAGTCAATATTTGTCTTCTTTTGGTCAGTAATGTCTATGTTCTGCCTGTATTGCTCTCTTTTTGGTGTTTTGACATTAATTTGTATTAATTTGGCATAACATATAATTGCAAGTTAATCTTAATTATAGGTGAAGGATCATATAATTCAAATAGATAGATCACATGGGGGTTCTAAAATAATCTTTTTTATCACACACAGATGTACCTTCCATTGCAAAGGTTGCAAGATAAACCCTTTTGAAAAATTATTCCTTCTTCTACAGCCAAAGTTTGAACACAATATAGTACTTTCTGGCATCCTGTGGAGTAGATGTTCTCAGACAGATTGGTTTGTAAAAAACTGAAAATCAAAAGTCCTCTCCAGAATTTCATGCTGGCCATCTGCTCCCACGTTCTGCTTGATATTTGCTTCCTTCCTAGTTTTCAACACACAGTTTGTAAGGTCCTGTACATGCCTTACATTTTTTAGAGCATGTCTTTGTATGAATTTGTTTTTTCATTAATTGTTTTCAGGCTGTATTTTAAAATCCAATAAATAAGAAGAATTAAGGAACATGTGAAAGCATCTTGTAAATACTTTTTAAAAATCACTCTTGCTTTGATTGGTCGTTTGTATTCCTTGGCAAAATAAGGCTGGGTTTTTTGCAACAGTCTGGTATATTACATTTGATTGAGAAAAGCAGTAATCTAAAATAAGTTTCTATCACTTAAAATTAACAGTTGTTGGAAGGACAGAGCTGTCATTCCTCATTGTCTTCATGCTACAATATTTTTAAAAATCTTTAATCTTAATAGATGTAATGCTCTAATTTGGTTATACTATTAGTAGTTAATAGAGGAAATCTTTTAAACTGAGATAGGGAATCTGAGATAGTGGTTGCCTAAAATTTATCAACTTCTGAAGTCTATTGATTTTTCCTTGTTTGAATATTCTATAAAGAAGTTAAATCTTAAGGACTAAAGGTATAATTTGATATTATGGCAGCATTCCTTCTTGATGAGTATCAGAAATAGGTCATGATCCCTGAAGCTCTTTGTTCAAATATGAAACATTGATGTAATGAACTATAAATATAAATATAAAAGATTCCATTCCTAATGCAATTTATTGTCACATATTTAACCCTTAAAGATATCAGAGAACTGTCCACATGTGTTCCTGATAAGAAAATCTTTTTCTAGTCAGTTCTAATTATGTAATTAGAAACTTCTCTTGATTCTCATGAGACTAGGAAAGTGAGCTAAAAGATACTATATTTAATGTCTCCTAATTTAATTCCAAGAAGTAATACATGTCTAATTTCTTTAAAGTATTTTTAACTTTCTTGAAAAGTTTTAGTATGACGTTTATACTAAAGAAAATATGAAGATCAAAAAAGTCTGAAAGCTTATATTGTTCTAATAACCTCATGTAATAATACTTATAAGCATGAAGAAGAAAATAAAATTCTTCAGAGGAATCATTTTAATTTTAATGTCTAAAAAGCATGAGTCAATCCTTCATTTGCTCATTTATCTGTCGAGTCTAATATTAACCTTGAATTTGAAGTGTCATGTGCTAATTATCTGAAAATTTAAATCACAAGGAATGGAAGTTTTTTTAGAGTATGCACTACACTGTGTGAGTGCTCATTTCAGTCTTGTCTTATTTGAATGAAATGTCATTGAATCTTTCTATAGCATATGTTGAAAGGTCAGCAAAATTAAATAGGTTCCACTAGATTATAGATATTCTTTGTCATGTCCTGTCTAACAAAAACCAAACAAAACAAAAAGGGCAATTTTCAGATTTCTTCCATATAACAAGACAGTTTAAAGGTGACTCTTCAATTTAGCACTTCGTTCAGTCTGCAAATTGAAATTAAAAATATCAGGCTTTTTTTTTGGTCATTATTAATAGTGGGATCTCACTGAAAGTTAGTGAACTTGAGTTAAAAAGATAATATTTTTCTTGTAATGAAAGTGAAACCTGTATTTATTATGAATTTCAAAAATATTTATTTTTCAGATGATCATAGCATTTAGAACAATTAATGTAGCTTTAGGCTATTTTCTTATGCGACCCACCAATAGCTAGAAAACAAAAGTTTGCATTAAATTTAGAAGTAAAAGGTAGGTCTACAGAGACTGGTCAGGCAGTACAAGGAAACAATAAGATAATAATGCAGAAATAACCTTAATATTCTCATCATTATATAGTTTTACTTCTTATTGGATTGTGTAAATAGTTTTAAGAGCAACCTGCTAGAGAACAGGGTCTTACCTCCTCCAGAATGGAAGAAGCATTCTGGGTAGAACAATAAGATCCTTTAAAAATAAACAAACAAATAGATAAAAGGATGACAGGAAAAACAGATATAAGAATCAGTTGATGAGACATCATAGATTATATTGCATTAGAGCCTTAAATATGAAGACCGTTAAGTAGTTACGCTGCAAGATCAGCAAATACCCTTTTGAAATATTTTCTCCAATGTCTGCCAAGGGAAATGAAATGCTTTACTCCTGGATGAAATTACAGTTGGCAGCACATTTTGTTTTCCAACTCAGGTGCCAGGCTTTCATTATGAAATCCTGTCTCTTTTAAAGTGTGTAGATGACACCAAGCTAGGCAGGAGTGTTGATCTGCATGAGGATAGGGAGGCTCTACAGAGAGACTTGGATAGATTAGATCGTTGGGCTAATGTTAATGGCTTCAACAAGGCCAAGTGCCAGGTCCTGCACTTCAGCCACAACAGCCCCATGCAACGCTACAGGCTTGGGGAAGTGTGGCTGGAAAGCTGTCTGACAGAAAAGGACCTAGGGGTTCTAATTGGCAAGAGGCTGAATATGAGCCAGCAGTGTGCCCAGGTGGCCAAGAAAGCCAATGGCATCCTGGCTTGTGACAGGGAGTGGTCCTCAGCCCTCGATTCCCTTTGTGTAGGGCAGTGAGTCGCAGTTTCCCATCTCGGTTTGCGACAATTAGAAATAGTGTGACCAGCAGAAGTAGAGAGGTGATTGTCCCCCTGTACTCAGCACTGGTGAGGCCACACCTGGAGTATTGTGTCCAGTTTTGGGTACCTCAATTCAAGAGAGGTATTGAGGTGCTGGAGCAAGTACAGAGGAGGGCAATGAAGCTGGTGAAGGGCCTAGAGAATAAATCTTATGAAGAACACTTGAAGGAGCTGGGAATGTTTAGTTTGGGAAAGAGGAGGCTGAGGGGAGATCTCACCAGTCTCTACAACTACCTGAAAGGTCATTGTAGAGAGGTTGATGCTGGTCTCTTTTCACAGGTAATTAGTGACAGAACAAGAGGGAATGGCTTCAAGCTCCAACAGGGGAGGTTTAGACTAGACATTAGGAAAAAATTTTTCACAGAAAGAGTGGTTAGACACTGGAATAGGCTGTCCAGGGAGGTGGTTGAGTAACCATCCCTGGATGTGTTTAAGTGTCATTTGGATTTGATGTTGGCAGATATGGTTTAGGGGAGAACTTTGTAGAGTAGGGATGATGGTTGGACTCGGTGATCCCAAGGGTCTTTTCCAATCTGAATAGTTCTATGGTTCTATGATTCTATGACAAGAAGAGACAAGGTGTGAGAAAATATTTTACTTATTTTCTTTAATCTCTCAGTCCATATTCATGGACTATAAAAATTAAACATCCAATTACAAAAGAAATTCCCAAATTAACAACAACAAAAAAGGGTAAAACTATTTAATTTGAAAAAAAAGTTACATAAATCAGAATTTTCATGCCTTAGATAAAATCTTCTCTTTCCTAGCAATGCAATGTACAAATCTGATAAAGGTGAAGTACTGAAGACACTTAAAAACAGGCCTGAGTATTTTAGACAGCTGATTATCTGCAAGTCACATTGATTTCCCTGAGAAACTGAGTTATCAGTTTTTCTAAAAATTTGTCCTGTATGACTATGAATCTAAATATAGGCCTGACTTTAGGCTGAGTTTCAAAATGTTTGTCTAAGTCCTCTTTTATTTTGTTTTGTACATTAAGCAGATTTCAGATGAATGAGCAGATACTTTAAGTGACATTTTGAAGAGGCAATCGTTGAAACACATTAACTCAAAGTAGCTATCCAGGTCTAGTTTCCTCATAGGTATTTCAAGAATAGTGTCCTGTCTACCTTGAAAATTGAATCTAAATTGATGAACAAACTGCTGAGCTTGGAGCTATCTTCTTTTAAATATGATTTGTCAGGCCCTGTCCCAGAAGTCAGGAGAAATTTTAAATGTAGATATAGAGTTCAGTCACACATCTGACACAGATTTGTGTGTATGTGTGTCAACTTGACCTCAAGCTGACATTGAATTTACATAAGTGAAGAGAACATTAGGTATCTGAGGACAACTACCACTGATAAAAATACATTGAAAAAGGTAACAAGGTATGCTACAGAACCATGTTAAGGCAGCAAGTATAAAGAGAGGAGCTGAATCTGCTGCATAGCTGGGAGGATGAGAATTTATTTCTCAAAGCAGGATAGGCATAGTGTCACTCTAGGCTATCCCTGGTGACTTTGAGATTTAGAGGGCAAATATAGGTTTTAGGACTAACTTAGCTTTTAAAATAACTTTTTTTTTTTAATTCAGATATTTTAGAGGGTATCTGTTCCTATTTTCAGTTGAAACAAATTTTAGGGTTTTTCTTCATAAGTAAGGCTCTGGGCAGAGTGTCACTGCAACTGTGCACCTCAAAGAGGTATTGTGGTAGTTAATGGATCTTTACATGTATAACTAGAAGGGCCAGTTATCAACATCAATGAAAAATGTAATTTTGTTGCTACTCTTAAACAAAGTTGATTCAATATTAAGTAGACATCTTCATTTTAAATAGTTGGTACCTCTTGTAACTAAAAAGGGTTTGAATTCTGGGCAATGTGAACATTAGCTCCAGATTTCAAAGAGAAGTCAGTTCTCCTTAGTGCAACAAAAGAATAAAAAAAGAAACTTTGATGTGGTGCTATACATCTGCAACAAAGTGGGTTGGCAATTTTTATTTTTATTCGGTGATTATGCTGGAGGCACACCATACATTTCAGACAATTTTCTGTATAAGAAGTATTTTTTGTGGCTATGGCTAAACTAGATGAAAAGAAATTGCAACTCTGCCAATCTTGAAAAGTAAAAGTTACTAAGAGGATGAGAATTGCTAGGAAACCTACAGATTCTGTTCTAGGAAATCTACTGCGGGCTTAATTTGGAAGGTAAAGAGGCTTTATTTTCACCAGTAGAGGACAGTACAATTTTTTAACTCCTAATTCTAAGGAAGTATTTTGTTGTTGTTGTTGTTGTCCTTGTGCTTCTGCTGTTTCACTTGTGTCTTTTCATCTGGTAGGCCGGGTTGTGCAATCTTGGGTAAGCAACAAAAGGCTCTTAAGTGGGGGAGAGTGGAGTAGCAAGTAGCATGGCAGGGGTTACTACCTGAAAGAAAGAGTAAGTATTGAAGGGTAGGAAGAATGGAGTAACAGATTTATAATGAGAGAAAAAGTGCAAACCCTGGAGGCGCTAAAGATCAGTATATAACTTTCCTTAATTTTTGTTCTAGAAATGATGCCTTTTACATGGCAACAAAATCTACTAAGAGAAAAAAGCAACAGCATTTTCTGGAAAGCTTTGAGCCATATATAAATTGAGATATTTTATCATTGCAAAAGAAATATGTATGTACATATTGCCCATTTCCACTTTTATTCCACATATCTGAGTTTGTACGTTATATGAGATAAGCCTACACTAACAAATTCTCACTTATATGAGCTGGTCCTTTTAATCATTCACAAAAACATTTTATATTTGATTTTTATCACTTTTAACATCGATTTCTTTTTAATATTTTGCTAAGCATTTGAATTAAAACACTATGTTTTTCTACTCAGAATTTTATTTACCATCTCTCCTCAAACAAATACATAAGTCCACTCATAACATCCTTTGGGCAGTATGTTGAGGAGTATGGACCTTACTTACTTCATTGTAATCCATAAGAAATGTCTGTCTAAATTAGACCATCTAGCCCAATATTCTGTCCCTCAGATTGGCAAAAGAAATCATATTTAGGGCGGCACAATAGATGTTATTATGTAGTTGCTTTTCCATAGAAAAAAAACAAAGCCTTTAATTGGGAGCAGTTTTTATTTGCACTCCCTTCTATGTTTTCTACCTGTTAGGAAATGATCCTATTGTTAATGAGAATCAGGATATATTGCCCAGTGGGGTAAGTGTATTTTCATATTTCTTTGAAGTGTCTTCTGGGCCCAAATCTCTTGTATGTAGCAGCTGTTACCAGCTCTGCTGAATTAGGCCTTTTTTTTTTTTTTCTTTATATTACAGGAACGCAAATAATAGAATTTACTCTTCATCTACTACATGAGTGAAAAGAGAAAAATCTCTTTGTCTTTTTCCAATGAGCTACTTAAAATTATTTAAAATAAATTAGAATTTTTCAAGTACCTTAAAGTGCAATGAAATCATGTCTATGCTGAGTTTTTCTTAAAAACTGAAGGACATTTAGATATTTTATAGTAGATAAACACTTGCAGCCAAACTCTTTTCTGAAACACAGTTGTGTTGTCCTCAAGAAACATCAAAAAAATGAATTAACAATAAAACTTGAAGTAAACATCAAGAACTAACGTGAGTTAATTCAGACTAATTCATAGCCTGAGATAGGTATAGATGTAATTTTGACTCAGGGAGAAGGGACCAAAAAGTGGAAAAAACTGTTGAGGGAAGGTAGGACAAAATAATTTTGCAATGTCTTTCTGTCATATTTTACACAGAAGGGTAAAATTATGGTATTTAATAGAATAGGAAGACTTTCCTCCTTTACCTCTTGTGACATTTGTTTTTTCCTAACAATATGAAACCTATTCAGAGATTACTTGTTTTCTTTCTGCTGAATTAATTATTTAGCCATCATCAGCTATTGTTCATAAATTATTGGAAGCAACAGGAAGGCACTAAAGCAGGAGCTGTGCTTACTTTCTACAATTGCAGATTGCTATTCAGTTCAGCAGTTATTACATTGTAAGGTCACTTTGTGATGAGGTGTAAAGAAGTATGGGCTGCAAAAATACAGGTTGAAGAACATAATTTACCTCTAAAGCATCTCTCAAAAGCCCAGTCATTCAAGGTGCTGAGCACATCCCAAGAGACTAACAACTTCAATTGAAATGAACCTGATTTAAAATGACTCAGTACTTTTGCAGATGTACTCGGAGGTTTCCAGGAACAGTGACTTGTTTCAGAATTAATTTCATCATTTTGCAGAATCAAAAGGATGGTTTCTCTTTTTGCTACTCTGATTCACAGGTCTTTTTCAAATGGTTTTAGTATACAGAAGAATGTAATTCTATTGAGGAAACATTTATACCAGTGGAAATGGTCATTCTACCTTAACACTTCACATGGTTGCAGAATACCTAATTTTTTTGAGAATGTTTGTCAACATTCTTACTTGTCACATTGAGACTTTAATGTGAACAATGTCCTATTTTCTAAAATGCTAAGCCCAGCACTAGCATCCAGCCTGTCAGCAATGACTGGTGGCACATATTATGAGGTGGATGAAAACTGAAATAATTTCAATATTTGGCCTCTTTAGGATTCTTAAGATATATTTCCAAAATCAAAGCCCAGAGATATTAATTCTTTAGACAACCTAAGTCTTTTTTCTACTCATAAAAGGAATGCAAAAAATAAAATACAATAAAGAACTTTCCAAACTCATCACTCATCATTACAAATCCGGAATTTTTTGGTATTTCTTATACAACTATTTAATTGACTGGCATAACACTATGAACAGAAATGCACCAGAAGCTATTTGCCTATCAGAAATTTCACTACTGAAAGACAAGATGTGCATGCATGCTTAGGACTTTATTTTTTCCAGCTATGTGATAGAAGTAACTTCTGCCTACTAGTATTGCAGAATCTGTTTGAATCCTGAATGTAAGAATATCCCCAGGGAAGTATATTCAACGTGCTTTTATTTGCTTAGTTTTGTACTGCCAAATAAATACTATTGCCAAAACCATATTACCAGTCTCTGGTAAGTATAGTTGAGTACTTTAGAGAAGTAGTTTTCAATTTTTTTTCTTAGAAATTCTGGAGATCTGTAGACTACTTTTAATAAGTGTCTGAGCATTAAATAAACAAAGGAAATAAACTCTCAGCAGGCTTTCTTTTGTTCTATGGTAAAGTATACCAATATTGGGATTTAGCTGTCCCACATCAACAGTTGAAAACACCTCTTAACTTCTGTTAACTTAAATAGTAAATAAAAAGAACATTTTCAGAAAACAATCTGGAATAGAATTTTGTTAACCAGAAAAAAAAGAAGAAGAAAAAGAAAAAAAAAAAGTGTACACTAGTTTGATTGTTATTTTATTAATTGCTTATTTTTACATGGAGGACATAAGAAAACAGTAGAGTGTACAGAGGAAGAAAAGATATTCAGAGATTGAAATTTTGGGCTAAAACAAAATTCACCTCTTTTTCAAAGAGTGCTAGCTTTAAAATGCATTTCTTTTTTTTTCTCAATAACTTCATTCTGAATTCATTTTTGTAAACCATTGCATATTTAAAAAATGAGTTTTTTTCCTTCTAGATCACAACAGATTTTCTCTGACTTTAAGTTTTGCATATAGCCTTTTACTTAGTAGCATGTATTGTCGTTGAGACATCTTTAGGACTTTTACAGGAAAGAAGATGCTGAAGATAGTAAAAAAAAACAAAAAAGGGTTTAATTGTATGCAAATCGCCAGAAAAGACTAATGATGTTTTTCTACTAATCTCAAGTGAAGCAGTTTACTAGAGAGCAAATTGTAGTTCTCAGATTGAACAGCGACTTTGATACAAAGTGACTAGAAGCATCGTCCCTTAGTGGTGTTCAGCACTGCCTGACATTTTTTTCTTCTCACATCTTATCAGAATGTTTTGAGGAAAAGTATTTTTCTATAAATTATTTCTTAAAAAATAAAGGTCCAAATGATAAATCAAAAAGTTAATTCTCAGTTTCTAGCATATGGGTAATTAGCAATTACCTTGCTGATTAGAGGTCTTCAATACATATCAGAATAATAGGAGAGAAATTTAAGTAATTAAATAATTGGTAGTCACTGAATTTTTACTGTAAGCAAATTCTTGAATTACATCTTTTTTGAAAAGAGATAATATATTCCTTCATAGAAAAAAAATACATTTGTTCCTTTTGTAGTGAAAGACAGCAAATATAGAAACTCAAACACCAGCTCCCGGGAATGGCGTTTAGAATCATAGAATAGTTTGGGTTGGAAGGGACCTTTAAAAGTCATCTAGTCCAAACCCCTTCAATGACCAAGGACATCTTCAGCCAGATCAGGTTGCTCAAAACCCCACCCAACCTGATCTTGAATGTTTCCAGGGATGGAACATCTACCACCTCTCTTGGCAACCTGTTCCAGTGTTTCATCATCCTCATTGTAAAAAATTACTTCCTTATGTACAGTCTAAGCCTACTGTCTTTCAGTCTAAAACTCTATCCCCTTGTCCTATTGCAGTAGGTCCTACCTAAAAGCCTGTCCTAATCCGTTTTATAAGCCCCCATTAAAGATTGAAAGGCAGCAACAAGGTCTCCTCAGAACCTTCTCTTCTCCAGATTATATAAACCCAGTTCTTTCAGCCTTTCTTCATATTATAGGTGTTCCATCCCTCTAATCACTTTCATTACCCTCCTATAGACCCTCTTCAACAGGTCCATGTCTCTCCTGTACTGAGGACTCCAGAGCTCCACGCAGTGCTCCAGCTGAGGTCCTACCAGAGTGGAGTAGAGGGTAGAGTCACCTCCCTTGACCTGTTGGCCATGCTTCTTTAGATGCAGCCCAGGATATGGTGTAAGAGTCAATCAGAAGATCAGTATTGTCTCAACATTGTCATCAGTAACTAGACCCTAAAATCTGGACTAACATCTCGACACGAGTTTGCAGTGGCTTGCTGAACTGGCTATTATCAGATGCAGAAACCATGGAGAACAGACTGAAGTACGAACAGTGTCAGTACCTGTTACAGGTCTATTCTACTGGAGCAGCAAAGCAAAGAACTGCTGTCAAGGAAGATAGATCACGCTTGCTGTGCCAACACCGATGAAGATAATACAAAAACACACCTCCTGCTAAGAAGCTACCTGCCTCCAAAGCTGGCCACACCTCAGACACTCCTCTCTGGGCACACGTGGAAGCCTTACTCCAGACAGGTGGAGACTGGCACATTTCCATGGGACAGAGGTGGAGTGGAGGTGGGTCCAAGGTGGAGCAAGGTGTGCTACCCAGAATAAAAGATGGTTCCTTAGTAACCTAGTTTCAAAGATCTTCCCCACTGAGAGATCACGACGATCGAAGAAGAAGCAGTGGAATGCCTTCTGGATTCAGGACCATAGGGACACCTTTGGACCCGTGGTGGTAGCTATTATCCTCTTTCACCCCCCCCTTTTTACCTCATCTTTCCTATTTTTCTTCCTTTTGATTACATGCCGCTTTACGGGCAAGACCAATAAAGTCATTGTGTGTTGATAATGTAACTCCCTGGGCTTGTTGCCATTTTATTTTTTGCACTTCGGGATCACAGCTGAAACAAACCATCACGCATCCACCAAGAAGTCGACCGTGACATATGGTTGGCTTTCTCAGCTGTTAGCTCATGGCCAGCTTTTTATCCACCAATTCCCTTGAGTCCTTTCCTCAAGGCTGCTCTCAATCCCTTCATTCCCCAGACTGTATTGATACTGGGAGTTTTCCCAACCCAGGTGCAGGGCCTTGTTGAACCTCATTGAGTTCACATGGGCCCACTTGTCCAGGTCCCTCTAGATGGCGTCCTGTCTCTTGGGTGTGTCAACTGCACCACTCAGCTTATGTCACCTGCAAACTTGCTGAAGTTGATCCCACTGTCTATGTCATTGATGAAGATATTAAACAGTACTGATCCCAAAATGGACCCCTGAGAGACACCATTCATCACCGATCTCCATGTGGATATTGAGCCATTGACCACTACCCCCTGGGTGCAACCATCCAACCAATTCTTTATCCATCAAATACTCCATCCATCAAATCCATACCTATCCAATACAGAGAGAAGGACGTTACTGGGGTCAGTGTCAAAGGCCTTCAGAAGTCCAGATAGATGACACCCATGGTCCTTCCCTTGTCCACTGATGTACTCATTCTACCATAGAAGGCCACTAGGTTGATCAAGCAAGATTTGGTAAAGCCATGATGGCTGTCTTGAATCTCCTCCCTGTCCTCTATATGTCCTAATACAGCTTATAGGAGGATCTGTTCCATGATCTTCCCAGGCACAAAGGTGAGGCTGACTGGTTGGTAGTTCCCAGGATCTTCTTTTCTGCCTCTTTTTAAAAAAGGTGCAATGTTTCCTTTTTTTCAGTCATGAATACTTCACCTGACTGCCATCACTTTTCAAACCTCATTGAGAGTGGCTTGGCAACTACATCACCCTCTTCCCTCAGGACTCTGGGATGCATCTTGTCAGGTCCTATGGACCTGTTAAGGTTCCTCAGGTGGTCATGAACCTGATCTCTTACAGTGGGAGGGATTTTGCTTTCCCAGTCCCTGCCTTGCTGTCCATCCACTCAAGAGGTGTGGGAAGAGCGGCTGCCAGTGAGGACTGAGGCAGAAAATTCTTGAGCCCTGTTCTTCATCTTTTGTTACCAGTTTGTTACCCATTTGCCACTCATGTTCATTAGGAGTGTACATTTCTTAGACTTTCCTCTTCTGGCTGACATACCTGTAGAAGTGTCCTGGTTTGAGCCAGGATGAAAATAATTTTCCTTTTACTGTTTTTTTTTCCTTCAGTAAGCTCTCTTTTAACTAGCAGTAAGTGTTCCAGATAGATGGACTCTGTCCATCCATCACCGTCAACCCCTAGGCTCTGACCTCATAACCCTCATAACCCAGCCACTGTCTGCTCTGCCTTATCTCCTGCCTGCAGGCTGAGACTTTTTGGGACTGCTCACAGGTAAGGAGAGTGCCAGGGGAGTTGCTGGGGGTGGGGGGAGGCAAGAGGCTTTTGCACATTCCTGAACATACTTGTATATAATTGTACATATAATTAAAGCTGTCTAATTTAGTTTTCAATCCAGCTAATTCTCCTAATTCTCTCTCTCCTTTCCTACCTGGGTGGGGAGGGAGAGGATGGAGAGTGTTGTTTGTCTTAGGTTTATTTGCCAATCCTGAGTCAAACCATGACAAGAAGCCCTTGTTATTATTCTTTGTGTCGTTTGCCAAGCTCAGCCCCAGCAGTGCCTTGGCTTTCCTGACCCTATCCCTACACAACTGGGCAATGTCCCTTTACTCTTTCCAGGATACCTGTCCCTGCTTCTACTGCCTGTGCATTTCCTTTTTGCCCTTTAGTTTACCAGCAAGTCTTGACTCATCCATTTCAGTCTCTTGCTTTCCTTTCCTGATTTCTTACACCTGGGGATTGAGAGCTCTTGTGCTGCATGGAAACCATCTTGAAAGATCCACCAGTTCTGTTCTGCTCCTTTGTCCCTGAAGGCAGTTTAACAGGGAGCCTATTGACTAACTTATGACGAGCTGGAATTTTACCTTGCTAAAGGTTGTGGTCCTGACTACCCTTTGCCTGACCCGTATCCTCAGGACTGCTAACTCTACCAGTGCATGATCACTGCAGCTCCATTGTTTGTACTTTTCCTCAGATCATAGGAAGGAAGTAAATGGCAAGTGAAGACAAAAATAAATCAGTTGTTGTTCTCACTCTTGCATGAAGGCTATCTCCATACCATGAGGCTTTCAGAGAGATCAGAGAGATTATAGGGATGTCTCAGCCAGGACCAAGGTTTCAACATTTTAGACTCTCATCACTCTCATCATTGCAAAGGAGGAAAGAACTGAAGACAACTGAAGATTCCAGATTCCTATGAAAGATTTTTTAATAGGAGAAGCAATGAGGCAAAAATAAGGATCCCATTATATAGTTTATGATTTGTATTTCACTTGTTAATTCTTTTACATTAAAAGGCCATATCCTTAATCTAGTTATATTATGATTGTGAAAGCCAAGTTACATGAATAACATTTTGTATTACAAACTATGCATGGAGAAAAAAGTACAATTTTGATGACACTGAAAATTCAGAAAATAAAGAAAATCGTGCTCAAATAAGCATGAATAAGAAGAAAATAAGTTATATAATAACTCAAATAAGAAGAAAAGTTATATAATTTAAGAAAAAAAAACAACCCACAGGGAGCATGGTAATGCTGTAAAGGCCATAGAAATAACATGTCATTGACACTGATGAAGTTAAACCAGCAACAGTTTAATAAGTTACCTTAATCTAAATCTTTTCAGTACTTTTTTCATGCTGAATAGAATTTTCTTAGTAATTTAATTTTGAAACACTAAAATTAACAATCAACTAATATTTATGTCATACCAAAATTCATATTTCAATTTATTTTTGAGAGATTTATAAAGAAGAAATACACTAAGTAGTGTCTACATTTTATTTATAAACAGCATCCTTTTTTTTTGTCCCTGATTCCAATATTTTTACTGTCAAGACAGGAGATCTGTCTTTTGCCATCCTTATGACTAGTGCCTGACCACTTTATTCTTCAGTTCTATTATTTATTGTTTAAATATAGGTCAAGAGGACATTAATCACTTCAAAAATTACAGGCAATGAACAATCAAAGAAAATATAAGAACTTTATTGGACATATTTCAACAAAAACTTTTGAATTCCATGTGTATTAACACAGACTATTCTATGACAGTTAAAGAATGCAACATCTGAATTTACATATTCATTGCTTTCAATACTGGTCTTTTGTGTTTTAATGTATTAGGTTTCCAGCACAGATTCCCTCACTAAGCAAACAAAAAATCGTTTTGACATCAGGCTTTGGTATCTATTGGAATCCAGGAATTATTATTTCATAGTGTAAACACAAATAAACATCTGTTTCTTTTGTCCTTGTACAAGTAATTAACACAAGATCAGGAAGTAGTTTTCTCACAGGAAGAATTCTTGCAACCTTCTTACAAATGAGATTTGTATTCTGGTATTGCAGAGGTTTATTTTTAAACTTCCAGACAGAAAAACCTTGTACCGAAGAGGCATTAAAATATCCTCAAAACAAAATGCACAAGTAGTAAGATCACCTAGATTATATATATTGCTATGTCTTATCATAAATTGTTATCATTGCACATTGAAAGAGACTCTTAAATGAAGAATAAGTGTAGAGTCCTGCACCTGGGAAGGAACAACATGCACTAGTACAGGTTAGGAGCCAAACTACTACAAAGCAGCTCTGTGGAGAAGGACCTTGGAGTCCTGGTGAACAATGAGTTATCCATGGGGCAGCAATGTGCCCTTGTGGCCAAGAAGACCAGTGGTATCCTGGGGTGCACTAAGAAGAGTGTGTCTAGCAGGCTGAGGAAGGTTCTCTTCACCCTCTACTCTGCCTTAGTGAGACGCCACCTGGAGTATTGTGTCCAGTTCTGGGCTCCCCAGTTCAAGAGGGACAGGGATTTGCTTGAGAGAATCCAACAGAGGGCTACAAGGATAATTAAGGGACTGGAACACCTGTCTTATGAGGATGAGAGACTTGGGGCTGTTTAGTCTAGAGAAGAGAAGACTGAGAAAGGATCTTATTAATGCATATAAATATCTGAATGGGTGTGCCAAGAAGGAAGGGCCAATCTCTTTTCACTTGTGCCCTGTGATAGGACGAGGCGCAATGGATGCAAGCTAGAGCAGAAGTTCCACCTCAAGATCAGGAAAAACTTCTTTACTGTAAGGGTTACAGAGCACTGGAATAGGCTGCCCAGAGAGGTTGTGGAGTTTCCTTCTCTGGAGACTTTCAAGACCTATCTGGACGCGCTTCTGAGTAACCTACCCTAGATACTGTGGTGGTCCTGCTCTGGCAGCGGGGTTGAACTCGATGATCTCCAGAGGTCCCTTCCAACCCCACACATTCTGTGATTCTGTGATTCTGCAAATGCTGCCACTCCTCTTTTTACAAATTCTCCAAAATATTTTTACAATTGTGGTTTGACCTTTGTATCACAGTCACTGAGATAAATCTTTCTCCTTTGTTCCGGTTTTCAGTGTTCTTCCCTGGATGAGGGGTTACCTCAGAGACGCTCTGCACCTCTTGTGCTGAGCTATGGGCTTTGTTATCCATAGTAGAGCCCTTGTTTAATGTGGTGCAATGTCTGTTGTAGGATGAGATACTGACAGCTATATTAGACTACAGCTGTGGGTGTCCATAGTTCCTTTTTATTCACTTTTTAAATTACATCTCACACACCTTGTTTATCATAGTGAGATGGATTTTGGGAATATGCAAACTACCCAGTGCTCGGTTAATTAAATTAAATAAAAATCAATTCGCTTCAAGAAATTTTGGAGTAAGAAATAGAGAATAGGATTATGTATTTAGGCAGGTGTTCCTAATAATAATTTGAAAGCACAAATGAAAACATGACACAGGCAGTGAATTTGGATGGCACAGTATGTGTATGGAAGCCAGGCAGGACATATGGAGGCAAAAAGTTATTTATCAGTTATGAAACTGATAAGCCAAATGATAACTGCCTGTTTTCCTCAGGAAACACAATCTTTGTGGTAACCTTAGCAAACACTGGAGTTGAGCTATGTGTGTGTTTTGCAAAGGGTGAAATCAGTAACTCGCCATCTTTAGTCCCAAACACAACACCAATGCTGGAGGGGCGGAATGGCTAAACAGCCCATTGCTGGCACTGGTGAAGAAGTAAGGCCTTCCTTGGAGCTCACCTTCTCCTCCATTCACCAGTTCTCTCCCCTCTTCCTGATGCATGGACAAGTACTGGGAACAACTGCTCCTTTGTCTTCTGTGAAGTCCCAGACTAAGCTCTTATTCACACAATGCCTCATAGGGTTGAAACAGATTAATGGGACTTCAATAGAGATGAATAGGTATAACTGAACTGAAAATTACTAGTTTGAAAACCTTCTCTCTTACTAAGCAGTCCATTATGTCCCTTCTTTCTGGTAACCCCAAAAACCTTTTGAATTTGTTTAGCAACACAAGACACAAGAGAAGTCAGAAGGGAGGGGATTGAAACGCATGAGCTAATGAGGATTTCAGCATTATGAATGGAGAAATATTTAGATCTTGGAGATACTATGTGGAAAGCACCAGCAAAGTTTATACCTGCATGACTTGAAAAGACTTAGTGAAAAATGTGGCAGTTCTTTACCAGTGTACAGACAAACCAAAGCTTCCCTGGGCTATGCTTAACTTGCAACAACAAAGCAGGGCCAGCTGTGCCCATTCACTTTGAGATCCAGACTGGTAGGTGTTGACAGCAGGGTGCTGAGCTATGAGTATTTCTGGGTATGGGTCAGTGTTGGCTAAGGGGATCTTTGAGTTACTGTGTGCAGTAAAGTTTTGTATTTCCTTTTGAAGACTAACAAATTTGTCATTAGGACACCAGGATATTAATAAAACAAAAAAAAAAAAAATTAGTGTGAATTACAGAGGTGTTAGAGAAGAGGGATGTGAGAAAAAAAGGTGAAGAAGAGGAGGGATGGATTTGTTAGAGGAAATAAGTACCTATAAAAATTGAATAGGAGTCAACTAAGAAGATGGGGAGGAATTATTTAAGATGATTAAGGTGATAAAAAGGAGAGTAATAATTTGAAACTCAAACAAGAAATATTGATTTACATATTAATACAAAAAGTTATGATACTGAGGTCAATTAGAAAAAGGAATAATTTGCTGGAGAATATATTTCTACTAATATTGCCTAAGGTGCCAATGAGACTAACATAATTCATCTCTGCATTGAGAAATGCAGTCCTTTTACAGAGGAATGAAACAAAAGTAGAGTTTATTTGCAGACTACTCCTCTGTGATATTATATCCCTAGATATTTTTATCTGGAAAAGGAAAATATAGTTCCTTGTTTGTTTGGGATTTTTTAAATTAATTTATTTTAAAGTCAGTTTCCTGATTATTTTGTGACACTCTTTAAAGCATACGACTCCTACATTTCGTGCTTGGATATTTATTCTATATATTGCATTATATTAATTCCAGATAATCTTATAAAAATGTTGTTGATTCTCCTTTCTGCTTCTATTTTTCATTTCAGTTTAAGTGTCAGAATTAATGCTAGCTATATACCATTTCACATATAGGATCAGTTGACTGTATATTCTTTATGTGTTTGATTTACATTATTTGCTTCATCTTTTGCCAAAATTGATATTCAAAATTATTATAAGCAGTGAACATAATAAAGTCAAAACTAAAAAAACTACAATTGAATGCAGCATCAAATCAAAAATTTCACTTGCTCTTGGAGCCCATTCACGAAGAGTTTCCCATCAGGGACGTTCTCCATCTTTCTTCACATGGCATATCTTCTCTGTATCATGTTGGATGGTAATCTAGGTTCTTTGTTAGTTGTTCTCAATTCATTTTTGCAATTGTCTCAAGTCATCATGTTGTAACGTTTCTTACCTTTGTGAGACTCATTCTAATGGGGGTAGGCAATAGATCTTGCTACAATGTATAGTTAGATCATAGCAAGTTGTGGGATATGACAGGAGTTGAATAGTTAGTCGCATCTCATAATTGTGGTAAAATTAGCAAATCAGATATGCCTCTACATTGGTGTTGTCTATAAAGCTAGAATCACAAAGGGTTCTCATACAAACACATAAATTTCCAATGGGTGTACAGTGTCAGGGGCTTCATCAGGATGTATTTCAAAATTGCAAACATTTTGTTCAGTGTCAAGAGGTATCATAGACTGATCCTTGGGAAATGTAGATGTAAATGGGTGTGCAATAGTTTCAGATGTATATAAACATTCTAAAGAACTCTTTAAGATCTAGTTATAAGGTGGTCCAAAGGGTGAAAATTTATTTTGCTACTACCATAAAAGGTTGCTGCATCCATACTACCATGCATGGAATAGTTAGGAGCTTTTATGTTGGAAGGAAAAGTAGGTGTTTGTGTAAGGAGGACATTCTACTGTATTTTCCTTTTCCTTATTCCTTTTTCCTCTACTACTTCACACCAAAGTAATGAAAAATCTGAAAATAAGTGAAATTCCAGTGTATAAAGATTTTTATTTTTTCCCTCACTAATAGTGTTTTTTACTTTTTCTGAGTTGCACATACACTCTTCTAAGTGGACCTTCTCTACCAATTCCTCTTCCTCTGTTAAAACAGAAGTAATTGTTTAGAAATGCCACCAAAGGTGATGAGGGAAATGAAAATAAAACCATTATAAAACAAATGTTTCAATTGTTTACTATCAAATATTCCCAGTCAGCTTTTTAATTGAAAACTTAACTTTTAAATTATGATTGAATATATGTAATTATTTTTAGTGTTAATTACTGAACAATGTTTGCCTCTTGTCCAAGGGATTTCTGACAGAACTAATAAAGTTGATAAAAATCATTGCTTTCTTCTAATCCCATTGAAGTCAACAGGGAGTCTGCACTGATTTCAGTGGTGGCACATTCTAAAATTTGCATGTCTTTCTCAGCTGAATTGCATAATGTACGTGATATCCACAATACAGGTATCCAAAGGTTTGTTAATTTGATCTCAAGTGGACTATGACTTGATTATTTTTCTCTCTGTTCTTCTTGGTAACAATGCTACAGCTGAAAACTGAATGAAATAGGGGGTCTTTTTCACTGTGTGTATATATTTCTATATCTAATGTATTTATATTTGTTAGTGGATTTAGTATTATTTATTAAAATTAGAACTAATAATAAGCTTATGAAGTTTAATAATTCATATTTTCTTTCCTCATAACATACTGTGTATCTGCTTAACAGTTCAAGTACTAACATTTTAAATAATCTTTTGTGAATATACTGGTTCACATTAAAATGTGCAAGTAGAGTCTGTGACAGCTTTTATGAAGGTTAACTTGGGAATATAATTAAAATTTGTCTGGAGTTAAATTGAATGGTTTATTAACCATCTGTTTTCTTCTGAATTTAATTGCTCTATTATTCCCTAAATGTATGTTTTCCTGAAACAGTACTTAAATTAAGGTGCTTAATTCTTCCAAGAAATCATTACTGTTGTCTTTTTCTGAAAGAGAAGCATCAAACAATAATAAAGCATGTTAAGAAATGCTTTCAATTAGAAAAGTAGAATGCCTAGAGAAGTTATTTTCAAACACAGAATCATAGAAACATAGAATGTCTTGGGTTGGAAGGGACCTCTAAAGATCATCTAGTCCAACCCCCCTACAATAAGCAGGGACATCTCACACTAGAACAGATTGCTCAGAGCCCCATCAAGCCTGACCTTGAATATCTCCAGGGATGGGGCCCCCACCACCTCTCTAGGCAATCTGTTCCAGTGATCCACCACCCTCACACTAAAGAACTTTTTCCTAATGTCCAAACTAAATCTACTCTTCTCTATTTTAAAACCATTCTCCCTTGTCCTAATGTTAGATGTTCTTGTGAACAGGTCTTCCCCAGCCTTCTTATAGGCTCCTTTCAGGTATTGGAAGGTCACTATAAGGTGCCCCCACAGTCTTCTTTTCTCAGGCTGAACAAACCCAACTCCCTCAGCCTGTCTTCATAGGAGAGGTGCTCCAGCCCTCAGATCATTTTCATTGCCCTCCTCTGGACACATTCCAACAGGTCCACATCCTTTTTGTGTTCGGGCTCCAGAACTGGACACAAGTCTCACCAGGGCAGAGTAGAGGGACAGAATCACCTCTCTTGATCTGCTGGCCACACTTCTTTGGATGCAGCCCAGAATGCAGTTGGCCTTCTGGGCTGCAATTGCACATTGGTGGCTCATGTCCAGCTTTTGATCCACTGGTACCCCCAGGTCTTTTTCCACAAGGCTGCTCTCTAGCATGTCTTCCCCCAGCCTGTACCGGTATCTCTACTTGCCCCAGCTCAAGTGCAAGACCTTGCACTTGGCCTTCTTGAACCTAATGAGGTTCACCTAGGCCTACTTCTCCAGCTTGTTCAGGTTCCTCTGGATGCCATCCCATTCCCCTGGCATATCAACAACATCAGCCAGCTTGGTGTCATTGGCAAACTTGCTGAGGGTGTTCTCAATGCCACTGTCCATATCATTAATGAAGACATTAAACAACACTGTCCCCAGTACAAATCCCGGAGGGACACCACTTGTCACTGCTTTCCACCTGGACATTGAGCCATTGATCACTGCCCTCTGGATGCAACTATCCAGCCAATTCCTTATCATCAAACCCATATCTCTTCAACTTAGAAAGAAGAATATTGTGGGGGACCATGTCGAAGGCCCTGCATAAGTCCAGATAGATGACATTCGTAGGTCTTCCCTTGTCCACTGATTCATTCACTCTGTTGTAGAAAGCCACAGGTTGGTCAGGCAGGATTTGCCCCTAGTAAAGCCATGCTGGCAGTTCTCAATCACCTCCCTTTCCTCCATGTGCCTTAGCATTTCTTCTAGGAGGATCTGTTCCATCATCTTCCTGGGCACAGAGATGAGGATGACAGGTCAGTAGTTCCCAGGGTCCTTCATTTCTACCCTTTTTAAAAATTGGAGTAACATTTCCTTTCTTCCAGTCACCAGGGGCTTCACCTGACTGCCATGATTTTTCCAATATCATGGAGAGTAGCTTGGCAACTACATTCGCCAATTCCTTCAGGACTCTGGGATGCATCTCATCAGGTCCCATGTACTTATGTATTCGGGTTCTTTGGATGGTTACAAGCCTCATCTTTGCTTACAGTGGGAGGGACTTGTCTCCTTGATCTCCACCTTGTGGGCCATTGCCATGATCTGATATTCAGATACGTGGCAATTCTTTATGATCTTGTGTCCTGGTTTGAGCCAGGATGAAGCTAATTTTACTTTTACTGATTTTTTTCCTTCATTAAGCTCTCTTTTGACTAGCAACACGTGTCCCAGCTAGTGGACTGATAACACTGGAATGTTTGTTTCTGCTGAGATGCGAAGGTCAGTTTGTTCTACTCAGTGAATCTGCCACTGCAGATGCTACTGAGAGCAGGAGAGTTGTATCTGTGACCCCCCC
This sequence comes from Hemiprocne comata, assembly GCA_020745705.1. NCBI lineage: Eukaryota > Metazoa > Chordata > Aves > Apodiformes > Apodidae > Hemiprocne > Hemiprocne comata. The sequence goes on from CM036587.1 coordinate 135,457,954, forward strand.
AGTAGGGGAGATGGACTGGACAGACAGCAGAACTGACCAAAGGTATTCCATTCCATATATCTACGTAAGCTCCAAGGAAAGTCAGAGATCACAGAAGACAACTTCCTTCCTGCTTCTTCTTCCCTTCTCTTCTATCCACGGCCGGCGTCCGGGGAGGACTCCATCCATCCATCACCATCAACCCCTAGGCTCTAACCTCATAACCCTCATAACCCAGCCCCTGTCTGCTCTGCCTTATCACCTGCCTGTGGGCTGAGACGTTTCGGGACTGCTCACAGCTAAGGAGAGTGCTGGGGGAGCTGCTGGGAGTGGGGGGAGGCAAGAGGCTTTTGCACATTCCTGAACATACTTGTATATAATTGTACATATAATTAAAGCTGTCTAATTTAGTTTTCAATCCAGCAAAGTCTCTCTCCTTGTTTTCTCTCTCCTTCCCTATGGGGGGGGGGGGTGGGGAGGGGATTGAGAGCATTGTTTGTCTCTGGTTTATTTTTCGATCCTGAGTCAAACCGTGACATCTCGCTAGAACAAACCAAAGGTGCACAAACAGACCCTGGGGCTGGTGTGCAGCCTTAGAGATGGGGCAGAGCCCCCTTGCTTTCTAACACTCCTCACCGCAGTGGGAGGCTGGGGTGGCTGGACTCTGCCTTCCCTCTCCTGGTATAAGCCACACAGCAGCTGCACCCGTTTGTCCAGCAGGACCTGTGAAAAGGTTTAAAGGTGATCCCACATGGTGACATTAAGACACAAATGAGGTCAGATGTCACGTGCACACTGAACTTTATTGGAGTTACACAACAAAGTCCCTAGAGCAGAGAGGACAAGGAGGAAAACAGAGACAGAAAAGAAAGGAGAAAGCAGAATTACGGAGATTAGCAATATAGGATAGTTACCACCATGGTCCAGTGACGTCATCGGTGGGGAAGCTCTTTGCTGCACCCATAGTGTCCCAAACTTTTATATAGTTCTTGCCCACTGCCCCTCCCCCCTCCCCCTTTTCTCCCAGTTCAGGGGAGGAAATTCCGCTGTCTTCTCCTTGCTCCTCTGAGATGGGAGGGAGAGAGAGGGGGGCGTATGGTGCTGGGCTATACCCTGCAGATGGTCTTTGTCAAGCTAATTAACAAGATAAGCCATTGATTGGGCCAGCAACAGGGTCCTTGAAGGGGATGAGACAACTTGGTGCCTCAGGATGGTTTATCAGGTAGAGGTCAGCTTGCCCTTTACTTTTCTGGCCAAGTCAGTGATTTACATGAAGTCTCAAGGCCTGGTTATCGCTGGATATCCTGCTCCCAGCACCAGCTGTAGAGCTCCTTTGTCTCCAATCTCAGCATATCCCACATCAAACTCCTCAGTTTGCAGACGCGCAGGGGGGAGTAAAACAGCTTGGTGGGATCCTGAGATATAGTCCAGCAACAAATCCTGTTTAACTCTTAGATGTCTTAAGACAAACACCAGGTATCCTGAGTGTCCAAATACTCTGTTTATTTCTTGGATTGTACGAGACAGACATTATATATCTGGAATGTCACAGCCATCAACTTGAGAGCCATGAGAAGAAGGGTCGCCAGTGAAGACTGAAGCAAAAATTGTTGAGAATCTCAGCCTTCTCTTCGTCTGTTGTTACTAGTTCACCATTGTTGCTCGTAACAATAAATGACACATAAAGAGTTGTGACTTACCCACTCATATGTTCTTGTATGATTAGGCTTTAAGGAGGCAATATAATGAGGTACGGATAACTTCTAATATTTCTGTGTTAGTAGTCGGGCTGAAAAAAGAGACTATCAAAAAGGACTAAAATATCAAAGTTTATTACAGTACTAGTATTTCATCACCAGAAATACTGCTGTTGGGTGTGTAAACTTAAATAAATGACATAAACTCTGATTATTTGGAATTCATCTATTACAGTGAGTGGAAAATTGCTGCTAACATGCCTCAGGAATGGTTTCTAAACATTTAACTCATTCAGTCTATACAAAGGCCTTATTAAAAACAAAAACAAAAACAAACAAAAACCAAAACAAAAAAAAAACACAAACCAAACTAAAAGAAAATCCAACAATAAAACCAACCAACCAACCAACAAAGCCAAACAAAAAATACCAAAAAAACCCAAACAAAACACAACTGTGAAATTTACCAGTTGCATCTGATTGCCTAATGCAATTAGGCAATTGCATTCAATTGCAATGCAATGCAAATGCAACCAATTCCTAATGCCATGGAAAAGTCAAATAGAACTGACTTTGCTTATCTTCATTTTCTTAACAAAGAATTAAAGTTACCTTGTATCTTAGCTAATTTATGCTAATACATTAATAACCTCATGACATTTGACATAGAATCTGAGCTTTAATAGGAGCAAAGCAGGAAAAAAAGGAGCACAATGAAATGGCAAATTCAACAAGCAAGTCATACTACTGATATTAAGAAACTGTATTAAAAAATATACAAAAGACACTGACATATGTGGCTTGGTCTTATTCAGAGTATATATATCAGACCAAAGTTTTGCTTTATTTTTCTAAAATAATTTAATTCCTTGACAAGAAATGGGTCAGACAGCATCTGTCAGAATGTCAATAAAACAATCAGGCTACATGACTTTTTGTGTGTGCATATGAAGGTATTGAAAATGTAATCTCATACAAGAACTGTGGGATAATTAAAACATCTACTGGATGTCATTGCTGATCCTGAAAAAGAGGGCTTGTGGGCTGGATGCTTAGAAGTGGTGTCCTAAAGAACAAATTCTGGAAGCGTTTTGAAAAATACTTTCAGTGATGATAAAAGTATGAAAGTGCAAGGGTATTGGTTACACAGATTTGAACAAGTTATATATAGTAAGATGAGAAATGGTATCTTGGAAGGAGGAGTAATAGTGATGAGGTGGACTGTAAAGGTGTAATGTTCAAAGTCATGTATTTGAGATTAGTAATGAGGATTCTGAATGGAGATATGATTAATCCCTCAGAAGCAAAAGCAAGGGAGAAATGCAATGAACTAATGAAATACAATAAAACATATGATGAATCACAGAAGAGGTACAGCCATAAGTGAGGAGATACGACCATGGAATGTAAGAGACAAATAATTACCAGTACAAATAGTGTAACATGTTGATTCAGAAGGGAGATGTTATGATTCTGTTTCTACAGAAACCAAAATAGTTACACTTTTTTCTTGACTGAAACCTCTGTCATTGCCATAATGCAAGTCAGAAAAAGACCTAATTGAAATGACATAATAAGGCTAGAAAGGTAGTAGAAATTATATGAAATAGAGATGTCTTGACTGGGAATATAAGCACACAGCACTCATAAATTCAACTTCATATCTGAAAAAGGAAAATAATATTTGCTGTAAATTTAGTTTTGTAAGGTGCTGAACAACCTACTCTATTATAAGAACAATGTGTATCTCAAAACAGGCCTAACTAGGCCTGTTAGTGCAGCTCTGAGTTTACATAGTCAGTTTTATGTTCTTTGACATGATTTCTTCACTTTTGCTTTCACAGCTTTAAGAAAACCATAACATTAACTGAAAAACATTGTTAAAAGGTAAGAAGTCGTCTACCTTTAAAAATTGTTTCTTACTAACCTCATTATTCTTGAGTGCTATGAAATCAACTTTTGTCTCATAAATATAGAATTCATGAAGAGAAAAGAGCTATTAAAGAGCAAATCATCCAGATTCTGAAATACTATAAATTATCAACTGAGACAGATATGTTTGAATATCTCATTTCAATTTGTTTAAACTGTACTGCCAGTAAGTGAATTATTAAATCCATGAGCAAATAAAGTAATGAGGGAATTTTTCTCAGTAAGATCAAAATCACTAGGTATGAAATGAAGACTATTCTCCTTTTAGCATAAATTTTATACCTTAGTAGTATGTATGTATAAAATTCCCATTACAAAGAAACCTGTATTTTAATGTAGTGTAGTAGGTGTCAAAAATCTGCACAAAAATATATCATAAACTCCTTAAAAGTCTTATGTTATTTTTGGTGGAGTTCAGATGAGCCAGAGTTCTGGCTGGAGTTTTGGTGAAGTTCTATGAGCCAGAAAGCAGACAGAATCAGTAGCTCGCTGTCACTACTAAATAAATGCCTTCGTGAATAAGAAGAAAAAGTTTGGTTCTGTTTGATATAACAACAAAAAAAGTTTGGAAGTCTGCCAATTTCCAAACAGATTATAATTGCTATAATTGGATATTTTAAACTCTAGAAAGCAGGGTCGCATTTAAGCTTGTTTTTGTGTGACTGCATAAAGCCAGAGCCAGGTTACTTAGGAAATAGAAATATTGAAACGTGATTGTTTATTGCCAGAGGTTTTTCAGCTCACATAGATCAGTATGGACCAAATCCTGACATCATTACTCTGGAAAACTATTCAACAAAGTCATAAATTGGGAGAATAGTGTGGTGAATTGTAGCAGAAAGAGAGCATCTGTGGGAAGATATTATAGGCACTGGAAGGTGGTGGGAGCAATGAACTCTTTTAACTCCCAGGGTCAATATAGGCTTAAATTACGATATGCAAAGAAGCTTTAAATGGACTTTACTCAGCTGAGAACATGAAGAATTAAAAATAGCTTATTATTCAAACTAAATATATCTTATACATAGATCAGGGAAAAATACCAGAATCTTCCAATAATCCACAATAGAGGCCTTCTGTTGTACTTAATCATGTAATCTGCATTATTAAAAGTGGTTTTCTGTTGATGTTAGGGGGAAAAGAAAAGGAAAAAAAGGTTATAAAGCCTCCATTAAACTGAAATGCAGTTTATATGTTCCTGAGTTCGTTCCTTGATCTTTTAAATAAAAAGGAGTGAAAAAAGGTAGAAGGCCTCAGAATATTTATGTTACATATTATAGCCCAAAATGTATTGGAAGAGCTGGGTTTTGTAGTCTACTCATACCTTCCTCTGAGTAGTCCTTAGAATGTAGACTCACTTAAAAACATCTAAAACTGTAGGAAATATTTTCAATGCCTTGTTATGAAGTTAAGTCATTAACATTTGATCCTCAGATATGAGAATTATTTGCCTTAATACCAACATGTGTGAGTTCGCTGTTCTGTGAATGAGCATAGTTGTACTGATCTCCTTGGCTGCTTAATGTGTATAAGAATATTGTTAGCACAAAATGTGACATAATATAATTTTTAAAAATTCAATACTCTCTTCTCCCTTTTTGTGATGACCCTATCTTCATGTCTGAATCCAATTGGAAGAATAAATATTTCAATGAACAAGTTTAAAGTATTATTATGTTAAAGAAATGGACAATGATGACAGTAACTAAGCAAAAATAATATGCTATATGTCAAATGAAGTTTTGAAGAAGACTTGTTCTTTCTACATATCTGATCCACTGAAATTCTTCTGAAAATGTAAGATTTATGTGATTTTCCTGGAAAAAATTCTATGGGTACCTCAACTTTCCAAAGTCTGATTTGATTATAAAGATTGCAGAAGTAAATATAGTGAAAGATTCTTAATTGACATATTACGAAGAAAAAAATTTGCTTTATACAGACAACTATAGATAACTCTAGAGTGACAAGGTTTTGTTCATCATGTTTCCTTTTTCAGAATATGCTTCTGTTAGCAGGAGATTCAAATTCAAAGTTCTTCTAACGGCTTTAAGGTCTTGGAGTCAAAATGAAAGGTGTTCTTAAGCTGTTTGTACACAAATATGCAACAATTAAGAAGAAGTAAAATTATTCCAAAGCTCTGCTGTAGCTATGGCAACAACCTTCTACTGTACTTCATTTAGATAAGTAAATCTGACAGCTAATAAGACTAAGTTTTAACATATTTTTTTTTTCAGAATGGAATTTCTTGAATATTATTTTCTTGGGAAAAGTAATATTATATAAAAAAACAAAACCATAGTCATTAAAGATTTTTTACCACAAACAGTGTGTTCAATAATTTTATGTTCAATATTAGTTCTTACATACTAAGTTCAAAACGCATTGCTTCTTTGGTCTTTATTTTACTCCATCAGAGAAAATGCGTTTGGGCTGAAGTCTTCATTCTAGTGAAACTATGGATTTCAAAGTATTTCACCAACTTGCCTTTGGTATCTCAAGCTCCTCTAACTTCCAAAATAACTTGTACATACATATTTTTGTATAGTAAAAGCCCAGAGAGGTAAAAACCCACAGTATGAGTAACCGAATCTATAAATACGCTGGAAAATCAGGGCTCTATTAGAGCTCTTCAGTGCCAGATTATGCCAATTTAGGTTGGCATTGCTACCATCCCACTTACACTTGTCCACAACCCTTTTTCTTGTGGAGGCACTTATTCCTCACTGTGAGATTAACTGCTGCAGGTTATTAACCCAACAGAAAACTCACCTTACAAAAAGCATAGCATCTGTCAGTTTAACCTTCAGATTGAGGTTGCATCTGGTGAATGCCAATGCTGGGCTAAGGGAGAAAAAAGTACTGCAAACTTAGTTTGGCCTTGTTTGCATTGCATCAGGTTAAAAATATCTGAAAACCTGAAATACTTTGGCCCAGATCTTTAAAAGTATTTAAGAATTTAACTGCCAGTTACACAGGTGTGTGTACAGGACTTCAGAAGGCAGATTTAGACAAGGACTAATTTTAAGTGCCTAGCTCTGGTCAAAGGAGATGCTTCTCCATAAACACTCTCAGAATGAGAACATAATTTAATCCTCTGAATCACATTAAATTATCTTAAATAAAATCTTTTCCACTTCAAAAATACATTCACTAAATGTCTAAATAGCTTTGAAATCCTAAACTTCAAACCACAGTGAAATCAGGTGGTAGCCGTCTGTGACATTCCAGATATATAGTGCTTGTCTTGAACAATCCAAGAGATATGCAGTGTACTTTGGCACTCAGGATGTCTGGTGTTTGTCTTGAGACATCTAAGAGGTAAACAGGACTTGTTGCTGGACCAAAGAGATGTCTCAGCAACCCAGCAAACTGTTTTACTGTCCTGAGAACTGGGGACTTTGGTGTGGGACATGCTGAGATTTAAGACAAAGGAGCTCTACAGCTGGCACTGGGAGCAGAATATTCAGTGATAACCAGGCCTTGAGATTTCATGAAAACCACCGACTAAGCAGGATGTGTACAAATGCTGCAGGCACCTGACAAAAGAAAGAGGGTGCCAGTCTCAAGTCGCCTCCTAGGACCAAACCTCTATTGCAATAAATTACTTCTGTGATGCCAAGTTGTCTCAACGTCCTGTTTACCGTTGTTGGCCAGATCAGTGGCTTATTTTGTTAATTAGCCAAACAGAGACTATCTGCAGGACCTAGTCCTAGCACTGTACCCCTCCCCTCCTCCCCCCGCTCCTATCTCTAAGGCATGAGAACACAGAGGACAGGGAGGAAGGGGGGGGAGTGGGCAAGAACTTTATAAAAATCTGGGACACTATGGGTCATTATCTCAGTATCTATGACACAGAACATTAAAAATACAAACAAACAAACAAAACCCCTAAAAAAATTACTTTGAAGTGAACTGAAATTCTTAAACTCTCTTGGTGCCCCAAACCAGTAATTAAATTTGACTTCAAAATAGCATGTGTGCTAAATATATGCCTTAATTATTTGGACTTTTGTTTTAAAAGTCTATACAAGCAAATAATAAAACAGAAACTTCAGAACTGAAAATCACTTCCATATTAATTCTTCCCATCTTTAAGGGAGGTAGTGTTATCTCCAAGTATTTTTCTAAATAATGTGTAGTATATAGCTTTTTCAACCATGTTCCATTATTTTGATGTAGGATGGGGCACACATATCTCATCTGACAGGTTTTCAAAGTATGGAACTATGTACAAGATTAAGAAATCATTCCAGTTGGTATTACAACTTCGATTTCATGCGTTGACCTTGGCTGGCTGCCAGGTACCCACCAAGCCACTCTCTCAATCACCCTCCTCAGTGTGATAAGGGGTGAAAATAAGACGAAAAACTCATGTGATGAAATAAAGGCAGTCTGAAACAAAAAGCAAAGGTCATATGCAGCAGCAAAGTGCAAAGATTTATTCTTTACTTCCCATCAGCTGGTGTTTTCCAGCCATTGCCTGTGAAGCAAGGCCCATTTATGCACAGCAGTTTCTTCAGAAAACAAATGCCTTAATAAATGTCATCCCTCCTCCTTCTCCTCAGCTTTTATTGTTGAGCACAATGCCATATGATGCAGCAATATCTTTTTGGTCAGCTTGGGTCAGCTGTACTGGCTATGTCCCATCCCATCCTCTTGCCAGCCACTAGTCTACTGGCTTTTGGGGTTGAGAGGAATGTCAGAGAGATGGCCTTGATACTGTGGGAGCACTGCTCAGCAGTGGCTGAGTCAGATGAGACTGGTGTGTCATCGTTACCTTTCTAGCTACAAATACAAAGCACAGCACTATGAAGACTGCTATGGGGAAAGCTAACTCCATCCCAGCCAAAGCAGCTTTAGATGGTCTGTCCTGGCTCACAAAGGAGATGTGTGATGTGTTCCAGATGATCAAGCTGCAATGTAAAGATGTCTTCTGAGACATGTACAACAGGACTTGACCAACAGGGACCTTGCCTGTAAGAAGGGGTTTGCTGCAAGAAGAATCCAGACCAAACTATCTGAAAATGACAAAGTTGCAACACAATCGTGTAAACTCAGCTAATAAATATGTATTAAACACACTTGCACAAAGGGTTTCTGTGTACAAATGCTCAAAAGTGAATAACAGCCAACATAATGGCCAAAGCCAATGGATTATGTAAATTGTAAAAATGAATATGTAAACAGTCTTCAGATTGCTTATCGACAAAACACTGGTGTATTATCAATACCATTCCAGCTACAAATAGAAAGCCCAGCACTATGAGGGCTACTATGGGGAAAGTTACCACCATCTCAGCCAGACCCAATGCAATCTCCACATCTAGTTCCTCAAGGTTCTCAGGCTTTTTCACTGTAATGGTTGAAAGATTGTAACTACAAGGTTCTTGCCAAGATGCTTTTTATACAGTAAATTAAATAAAATTAAACAAATTCATGTGCAGGTATATGTACAATCCAGCTATCTAGAAAGCTTTGCAAAAGCACTACTAGTAGAATTATTTATTGTATTCTATGAGGATCTACATCTTAGAATTATTTTTAATATCATAGAGTATCTATTTACTTTCTTTCATACTAGGTCTGTGGCTATTTCAGTATGGAACCCAGATTTTGAGAGGGTTCTAGCTGAGGTGAGAATGAAGAAATCCGTACTGAAAAAAATTTTGTATCAATTCACTGACACCACTTTTGAATGACAAGTTTTAACACATTAGATTTATTTTCTTTTAAAAGAAACATCAAATTTTAAGGAACAAACATTTAAAATATTCACACTTGTTTCTAGAATATGTTCTATTAGGTAAAAGCAAATATATGTATATAGTTGCACTTACAGTCTTTAGCATTTAGTCACAGTAAATCTGGTAAAGATTTTGCATTCTTGGTACATGAGACTAGGTCACTAGAGCATCATTATTTAATGTAGTGATATATTTTTCTTTTAAATTAGTTGGTCTAATAGTAAGAAAATCATTTGTTCCAATCTACTAATTGCTGAAAATATGCAATGCTATTTGTGTGAATAATACTATATATTGAGAAGAAAACCCAAGTTTCCATGGTAATAGTTCAGTGCCACAAAGGATTAAACTGGTCAGAAATACTTTCTGGCAAATTGAAATTATTATTCAACCATTAGCAGTTTTCTTCATATATTATAGGGAACTCTGAGAGAAACAATTTTTTTTCATAATGCAAGTCTTCTTGCAATACTGAGTTATTTCAGGCCACAGCAATTCAGAATTTATTTCATCTGTATTTTCTCTTAGATGCAGTTACTAGTTTAAAGATTATTATTTTCTTATTTTATTTTCTTTGCCCTTTAGTATCTTCCTCTATAGATATAAATATAAATAAAAGCCAGAATGCACAAGTATAAATAGGTTGTAAAAAATGTATAAATATGATTTGAAAATAAACTTGAACATTTAATTATAAGCATGTTTCACTAGGTTGCTAATTCTGTGACACTGGGTTTGAACTTATTTGTTTTAATAATAATACATTTCTAAGTAGTCACCTGCTTGAATGAGAGGATTTATGTTTCCAGATATGTAACAGCTGAAATAGCTGACACATTTGAATGGAGTTCTCAGCTGCATAACTGCTATCAGGAGACTTCCTTGGGAGCACTTTGAACTTTGGTTTTGAATCCTTGTTCTCCAACACGGCATGAAGCAAACAATATTTTCATTTATAATCTTTTAAGATTTTCAGGAGAATGTGTTTACATACACATATGTTACAGAAAATCTCTTCATGTTTGCTGAGTTATTTTCAATGAACGTGGTAAGAGCAGTGAATTAATTCTAGTATTCCTTAATTTTGAAGTCCAATAACAAAAACATTGAATGATTTGTTTTTTCATATTAAAAATTTTTAAACATGAGCTCTGCTTTACTGATATTATATTAATGCTACAAGCAATAATGTTCCTGTAACTGCTAAATGAAGCAAATAATAAATATTTATCTATCAAATGTCTTGGAAGTAATCTAATTATTTTTGTAAAAAAATTGTTGATTTTGTGTGCATGTTGGTAAGGTGAGCAGGCTACTACTGTCCCTAATCTCCCAGATTGCCAGATTTGCCTGATCAGCAAAAGTGTTACAGTTTGAACAAAAATATTGAAACTTTAATTAAGGTCCATGCTATATATTTATCACATATTGGGCATAGACTTATATTTAATTTATTATTCTTTCACAGCTAATTAAAATCAGTTTAGTATATTCAACAGGATATTTTCTGTCAGCTGAGTTAATTTTACAATAAGAAGTGGAATAATAAATTACATAATCTGAGATGGGATCTAGCTGCAAATTTTTAACACATTCCAAAGGAGACTGTCATGAATGTGCATTTACAAGCATCTGTCTTAGTCACTGAATTGTCCATGCTCTAAGTACTTGTTTCTTGTGACCAAAATCAGTATGTGCCAAACATATGCATGAAAGTACAATCTGATACCATGCTTGTTTGAAATTGATTATACTTTGTTGTGAATAGTAAATCTCAGTTACTAAGTCAGTAATTTGAAGTCTTTTTTAAAAGAAGTGGATACATACTATAGTGAGTTTTCAAGTAAAATGTTCTGAGGAAATGCTACTCTCTGTTCCCCAATTCTGTCTCAGTGATATTTTTCAAATTTTCTAGGACAATTCTGGTCAAGTGCATCAAATAAATATTAATAATATGGAATTGCCCACCAAGCTCGTGAACTACTTTACCAGCTAAAATGTGTAAGCAAATGTACAAGATACTTCATGGGGATGACATTGTTTCTGGACCAGAAAATGGCAATATCTGTTATGTGGAAGTCTTTATCATACCTCGTAAATATATTGCTGTATCAGAATCCTGTAAATGCACTACAACTAGGGAGAAACAGGAATGAATGTGAAGTGTATAGTTACAATTTGATTCTTATGGATATGGAATTCTGCAGTATGCAAAAACCATCTGGGACTGAGATTCTGAATACTTGTTCTTGCAGTCTTGAAAATGCTCACTGTCAAGATAAGAAAAAAATGTCAGTTCAAAACCAGGGATGAAACTTGTGGGATATAGGTACAGTGAGAACTGCTGCCATTGGACAGCTGGGAGATTTTTCACAGAGAACATCTTGTCAGGAGGCAACTGAGATAAATGAAAAGGAAAGAAAAACCCACTTCATACTGCTCTGTTTTGAATACTAAGTTCAAGGCATGCATGAAATAAAAATCTGACATATAGACAATAAAAGAGAGGATTGTCGAGAAAGATGATCTGTCCTGAGGCCTAACAACAAAATTGTGAAAAAGACCAATATCTCAACTTCTGTTTAAGTCCCTGAGGTCCATCCATGCATCTGCATGTGGGAAGGAACTCGTGGAATTTCTGCTGAAACATCAGGAGGAAGTAAGGTGACATTACACGACAGGCCTTGAGGAACACTTTGAATTTTATTGTTTTATATCTTCAGTTGTTCTAATACTTGAAAACTTTACATGGGTCATAGAAAAATAATGGTAGCATGTCTTCAAGGCAGACCGTGAATGTCTGAATTCCTGAATAGTTCTTGGAAACATACTGGTATTGGCTTTCAGGCAGAAATTTTTATGAATATTCTAAGATATCTAGCCCCTAGTCTAGCAATTATTATTAACTGTTGCCTGGGAAAGAATACAAAAGAGAAATGGACAGTTTCTGAAAACAGAAACAAAATATGAATGCATACAAGAAACAGAAAATAGTTTACAAGTAGTGCATAGAAAGCCAAAAATTACTTTTCTTTTTTTTTTTTTTTTTTTTGAGCATCTGTTTCTTAGAAAATGCAATTTATGAATTCCAAGGAAAGGATGAGTTTCAAAGCTTGTAGCTAATTTAATTAATGAGTTTTTTCCATATCTAGTGACTGTTCATTTGAGTTGTTCAGTTTGTGGCATATCTGAAAATTATTAGAAGTCCAGTATCTTTTCCTCAATAAAAATAGCTCTAGAAATATATGTGAGCTACTGCTAAGCACGTATTACTTTCATAGTCAGTGCCTTGGTGGTGTATAACTTAGATTGTAAGGTGCTCTAAGATATCTTCAATATGAAAGGTGCTGTATAGATCCGAATTCCCATCTGTTTCCATTCAAATGAAGATAAAACTTAAGTTTGTGTGTGGGAATTCATCAACTATAAAATCGTAATTCTGTTTGGACGAGGGCAGGGATTGATGGGGCGAGGGGGAATGGTTTCAAACTGGAAGAGGGGAGACTGAGATGAGATCTGAAGGAGAAATTCTTGGCTGTGAGGGTGGTGAGACACTGGAACAAGTTGCCCAGAGAAGCTGTGACTGCCCCATTCCTGGAAGTGTTCAAGGCCAGGTTGGATGGGGCTTGGAGCAACCTGGTCTAGTGGGAGGTGTCCATGCCCATGCAGGTGGGTTGAAACTGAATTATCTTTATGGTCCCTTCCAACCTAAACCATTTTATTGTTCTATGTTTTGACTTCGTTTTGTCATCAGTATGAAAAAAATATACCTGAAGTTTTTTCATAAAACTACAATATAGCGTCAAAAATAAAGTAGTAACTGTCAGGCTCAGACCTTGACTGGGTAGTTCATCTTCTTTTTGGCACAAGTGAATACATCTTGGTCGAACTGGAAAGCAAATTCTCTTTGAGAAAGCTGGACAGTAATACCTATTAACTGAAACTGGACTTGTGGTAGTTTTATAGACTAGCAAACACAGGGTTTGAAATTTCAGAGTATAAGGTGATTTAGCTTTCACATGCTTTCTTAAATTCACTTGACATTGAAAGCAAGAATCAACTCTACAGAAGTTTTTAGAACCCGTTGATTTAAACATAATTTATTTATGATTATACAAAATTTATCAGCCATTGATGATAATTCTAGGGAGTAATGTACTTGGGAAAGATGTACTGCAGCAGAGTTCAAACCTACATTAGATCTGTATTTCATTCTGAGCATGTAGGGAATGGTAGTAGAAACTGCTTTGTTGTTCTCAGCATGTTACCAAGTAAACTGGTTTGACTTTAGAATTTATTTTTCTAAATAGGTTTTTATTTTTTGGGGTGGAGGAATGTCACAGACGAGCTGCTGAAAATTTTCATGAAAACAAACTGGTCAGCTGGGTTTTTTGCCCTTTGCCAGTGTGTTTTAATGCTGGTGGAGGCTGAAGCTAGTAATATTTGCAACATTACATTAATGTACCAATTACAAATGCAACAGCTTTTTTGGTCTCACAGATCCTTACTGTTAGAGGGCTTAAGGAAAATCAATTAAATAAGTGTGGGGTTCTCATGCTTATTAGTTGTGTATATGCTTTTCAAACATTCCTGAAATCTTTCAGAACAACAAATCTGAATTAAAATGTTGAAGAGAAATCCTACAAACTCAGAAGAAAAGTAGAAATTATGATGCAGAAATATCTTGGCACAGACACATCTGAAAATTTTGCCACTGGAAATCCTGAAGTCACTTAGATGACTCTTAAAGGCCCTTTGCAACCTGAACCATTCCATGATTCTATGATTCTACAGATATTAATTTATTTAATTATATTCTGGTTGCACACTAGCCCTGTATGATCATCCTTAATACATATATTCATAGTCTAGTTCAACTCTGAAGGAAGCTGATTGACTTTTAAGTTAGATGAGGTGTGGGAGCTAAAGAGATAGTACTGGCTGAGAATTTTTTTTACTGTGTTCTGCTCTTACAAATAGAATGAGCTCAGGCAGTAATTGCCTTAACCTGCCTTACCCCTTACCCACCCATAGTACCCACACATGTTAGGTCACAGTGTCTCACACATCTCTGCCTTCATGCCCCATATTGTGAACAATGTTGTCCTACAAAAGCTGAGTGCAGCAAGGCTCAGAAGACCACTCTTTCCAACATCAAAGCTGCTTAGGGCAGCAAGGAAAACATAGCTCTTGTTAAGAGTATAGCCACATCAATAGTTTCTCTGCTTGTGAGAGTTACAGCTATAATGTCTAATCTGTAAATGCCAGAACAGAGATGCACTGCAGGTTCAAATTCAAGAGCATCTCTTCAGAAACTTTTGAGTACTAATGCCCTTTCTTTGAGGACTTCAAGAAAATCAGGACATAAAATCTTGCATCAAATCACAGGGGCTTCTGCATGACATCCTTCTGTCTCTTCCCTCAGCTTAGCAGGACTCCCTGACGAGTCATAGCACAAGTACATGTGATGGCTGTCTACCCTTACATGGGAACCTGGGAATGTCATGATGGAATACAAAAATCCTTTAGGAGAATTTACAGCTCTGAGTTAATTCCTGCTAAAGGATAGTGATGACTTGTTTGAAATATGTCATAAACAGGCCAAAGACAATGGAGTTCTCAGCTCATTTGAACTACTTGCTTCGGGGATCTCAAACATGAATTCAGACCCTTTTGTCAAATCTGGAAAGGCACAGTTAAAGTACCCATTACGCACTGGTGAGAACTTCTTTATACAACCTAAGGGTTACAACAGGGGCATGAAGAAAGAGACAGAGAGGGAAGGAAGCATAGAAGGCTCTCCTCTGTAACAAGAATAGGGGCATGGGTGCTGTTGGGATCTGTTAGAGAGAAATGTAGAACCTGTGGTCACTCCAGCACTTTTGTCTGGTAACTGTGATTTTCCTTTCTTTATTTTGCCTAGAAGACGGAGGAAAGGTAGACAACAAGGCAGTATGTGGAAGTGGGGAAAACTGAATATGCTGTTCTCTGAACATTTTTCAAATGCCACCACATGAGAAAGGGCATTTAGCAATGTAGATGCTGAGTGAGAAATACATAGAATGGGAATAGGAACAAAAGAGAAGCCAGCATATGGAGTGGAAAATATTTCGTTCTACTACAAAGTAAAATATTAGAAAAATAGCTATCAGTGAAGGAGTCAAGATCTTCCAACCTTCACATCATGAGAGTATGTGAAGAGACAGTCAAGCATGAACAAGAGAGGAGCTCAAGATATTATTGGCTGTTGTTTTGGTTTTGCATTATTGTTTGGTTTTACTGGTTTTGTTTTGGGTTTTTTTGGCTTGGTTTGGTTTTGGTTTTGGTTTTGATTTTAATAGAGAGGCGAATATACATAAAGATTTGTATGGTTTAGAAGTAGCCCCATTGAGATTTCCTAGGTCATAATTTAGCAGACTTAAGACATAGACAAGCTTGGGAATTGAAACTAGCTAGAGAGAAAACCAGTCTTCCCTAACTACTATAAGAAAGCAATACTCCTGCAGTCCTAAATATGAAGAGATATACATAAATCTTCTAGAAGAGGAAGAGAGAATCCTAAGGACAAATGCATGAACCAAGTAGAAATCGTTAAGAATTATTATTGGAAGTTCATAGAAGAATGCCACTGATAAATTAATGATAGTTTATCTACTGTATCTGCTTCAGTCTGGTCATGTTCATTGGATCATGAGTGTCTTTCCATGTGCCCAAGCTAACAGCCAAACATATCATAACTAATTTGGGAAGATACAGGGAAAGAATGAAGTATTAAAAATGACAGTGGCATTTTCAGACATACTGCTTTTCTAGAATGTGGGTAATGCAACAGGTATATTTATTCTTCATCGCTGTTACAAGTTATCACAAGTTTAGTAAATAAATTACCCTGAATTACCTCAGGAGTACTGCGGATGTGTAGCATGGTCACATAGTGATGTATGGCACTATATTGTCAATTCATGTACTATATGTGAAACATTAGCCCCTTGATATTGGCTTTTAATAAAGTAACTCAGAATTTGGCAACTTATTTATCCGCACCCTTGTTAACTTTTCAATAGTTAGTGGACTTAACAATTGAAATATACATACCACATATAAAATTAGCTTAATGTCTATTCATTTATATTTGTAGCTCTTTCCTATTGGAACTTGGCTGAAATAATTAGCTTTTACAAAGTGTTATGATGTTCTATTATTGTCAATTGCTGTTTAAAAAATTAACTATCTCACCTAAGCAGCGCATTAGTGTTTTATTCATGAAGTACTGTAACTGAAAAGCACCAGTGACAGATAAAAAGTCCAGATTTTATTTCATTTTATTAAGCTACAACACTGAAACTACAAAGGGGTGTACTGTTATATTACTAATTGTGGTTGTAATAGGTTAACCTGTTGATTTTATCTTTCTCTAATTGGAGATTTGCTCAAGATTGCTCTCATTTGTTATGTGCCAGAACAGAGACAGTGTTAATTCAATACTGAGAATGAATTAATAGAAACAGTTTAGTCTTTGGGGGGATATTTTGATAGAGCCCCTAAAGATATTATTTGTCTTTTGATGTATAATAGACATTTGGTCATTATGGGTCCAAAACATTGCTACTGATGGAAGCTGGCACACCTTTATGCACTTTGATGGCAATGAATCTTTTTAGACACAAAGATTTTGTCCCCAGTTAGCCGTGTGCTGATGTAAATATATTTACATGCATTTAGGCATATTAAGAATTAGGAGAAATTTGGCTGGAAACCTGACATCAATCTTACCATGTTCAAATCATTCTCTAATTTACAACCATCACTATTAGAGAGCGATGTACTTACATACAGAGGATTCACTGTGTGCAATAAATGCATTATTGCATCCTTCTATACCAACAAGTGAATAAAATTATCAAGTTTGCAGATATTGTCAAGAATTATTCACCTATAAGCATTAAATATTACATCACCCTTATAATAGTTTTGTAGATGAATGTACCAAGACCAGTCACATTACTGGCTGCTAATACTAGCATGAGTCTATTTTGATCCTTTGTGGTCTTAGTTCAACATTTTTGCTAAAATTAAAATATAGGATTTAAGGAAATCAAGAATAATGCCAATGGCAAACAGCACTAACCACCTCTGTACACAAGTAAATGGTATTTCTGGCATTTCTAGAAAAAGGTCATAGGCTCTGTACTGAACTGATAATGCAGAGTCCAATGCTGATGCAGAGTCCAATGCTGATAATGCTTGGGTCCAAGCTGGTTTTATTTATTTTGAAAATTGTCTATTAGTCAAGTGACTTCTACCTAACTTGCATTAGCTTAAGCTCTGTACATCCCCTTCATGTTGTGTGGCATACCCAGTCAGTATCTGTTTAACAAACAGCCATTTAGGTTAACTGAGGCTGAGGAAGGCTACTGTGCAGTTTCCCTAATTTGACTGGGAGTCAATGGAGGGAAGCAAACTGTGGTAGGAGAATGTATAAAAGTAGCCTCAACCTGACCTCAAGAATGAAGGTGAAATCCCCACCAGAAACATCCTCTTCTACCAGCAAGGGCCTTGGTGTGCTGGTGACATCTGGGAACTGGCCCCTCCTTCCCATTATGCTGAAGGAAGACTGAAACTCCCATCTGTAGGAAACTCAAACCCACATGTAGAGTGGGGCAAACACTACACCCAAGGCATAGAAACTCGGAAGCCTTTGTGTAAAAATTGTAACTATTTTATTAATTAGGCTTTTGGATCTTAATTAAATAGTTTAGATTATTATCTTACTAAGATAATAAGCTCCTACCAGTCTCAAATAGTTTTTTTTACAAAGGTTGAAAATCCTAAAGAAATGTTCAGGTCACAAGTTGAATAGGGAATAGATGTTTGAGAAACACAAAAGGACATTTTCCCACAAATCTGTAGCTTTGAGTTGTCTAAGTAGTGCAGTGAACAGCAAGATGTGGGATTAGGTAGTTTGATGAGAATTTAGAAAGAATGGTTTCTTTTGGAATGATGTTTCCATGCCACAGTAAAAATGGTTTCATGGTCTCCCAGTGGGTAATGGCTTACACAAGCCTGGAAGAAAACTCTTCATTCTTTGAATCCTATCCCCACAGGCAGCCATGTAATCTAAGTGCAGAAGGATGCTCAGGAATAATTACTGAAAACACTTCCATAAACTGACTTAAGACCTTTAATAGAAAAGCCTAAAAAGCTTCAGCTGTAAGTGGAAGACAGCAGGAGAATCCAAAGCATTCCGAGCCCTTTTCCTTTAGCTTATTTTTTTAGCAGGGTAAAAAGAGTGCCAACGTAACTGTGTTTGTTGTCTTGACTGAGTCTTCAGAACTTATTTCCATCATGAGTTAATCCATTCAAAAGGAGGTTCTTCCATCATTCTTAAAAACTTCAGTCTGTTTTATAGTGAAATCAGAATTAAAATAAATACTTCAAAGAACCAGATACATTTTCCTTTTTGTATATGTATGACAACATAATCCCTTGAGTGACTGTTTGTCTGGGTTTTGCATGTGAACAGCACAGGGAGAACAATCACCTTCTGTCAATGCTGCAGGAGGCAAGTCCTTGTCAGAGTTTGTCACATCTATATCTACTAAACTATCAACTGACTGGGAAAAAGAGAAAGATTTTTCAAATGGTTGCCTGTGTGACTCCTCCACTTGATAAAGCTTCTCAAAAATATTTTCAATATATATTTCTATTCTGCTAAAAGTGTTACTGTGCCGTGAATGTTTCCTGTCATGTAAATCCACACGCCTCTGCACTTTTTAGTTTACATCTCATCTGTTTGTCTCCTTTGCTGAATTTCAGGAAAGACTTTTCACAAGAAAACAATACCCCTTTTAGGACACAAGGATTAAGTCAATAGAAATGGGAGGAAATCTGATGTGGCATAAACCAATTTTGCTACCAAATACTCTTATGAAACACAGATTGAAGTCCATGACTAAGACATCTAGCCTACTATTGAAATTAATGTCTTATTCATTATTTTAATAATTTCAGTCAAGTTAAGTGTGTTAACTCTCTAGGAAAGAAAATATCCAGTTCTTTCTATGCCATTATGATTCTAATAAAATATATTATAGTGACTAGGATGTTCCATATGTCATTTAGCCAAATAACCTTTTCCAGTGAAGTCCTTCCTAGAAATTATAAATATTCTTTGATATACTGCAGTGGCTTATGACATATGTCCCTATGAGATTTTACTGTTTCTGCATTGCAATATCAAGTGATTAAAAAGAAAAAAAATAGGGAAAAAAACTCCAAATAATAAAACAAACAAACACACACAAACAACAAAAAAGCCAAATGAAAAATTGATTATATATTCACTCATATAGTCATATTTCCATTTTCTAGATGTAATTCTGAACAAATATTTTACTTTTCAAAATACCACACAGATATCACTTAATGACAGGAGCTACATAATCTCTCTAATTGTTTTTTAATTGTTTGGTTATTTAGTCATTCATTTAATCTCTGGTTCCCTTGCTTTTACTCATGCAATATAGTAGTGACACTCACTATTCACTAATGAGAGCAGAACTGCAACTTCCTTTTATAAAAGAGCTGGTTAGTCCCTGTATCGTAATACTTTAAGTATTACTGCAGTGTGAATCATTACTAGAGACTGAATCTAAATAAGTACTTAAGTTAAGGCTGGATAAAGAAGCCTTTTGATACACAATACTAAAATAATACCCCTTCCTCCACGTCTTCTATTTACTAATAAATACTACATGGTCATTTACCCTTTTTATCCTCAAAATCCTGTTTATGAGGGAAGGGGAAAAACATCTTGTGTAAAGCCAATAATTTATTGTTAATATAATTGAAAACATAGCATTTTAACAAGAATAATTATCTTTCTAGGTCTAACCATTACAAAAATACTTCCATACAGGAGAAAAAGATCAAATAAATAATACCAATAATACAATTAAAATTATAATACAAACAGTTCTTGCTTTCTACCTTTTTCCCTGATGTTACTCTCACTCTTCCACAGCTCTTTTTAAGATGGGTAACTTTAGGCTGCTGGAGTGAGCATTATAGCAAGTCATCAGTCTCTGGAATCCTTGCCTGGGTAAATATGATGTTTGTGTTGATAGTTTCTTCTACCTCGCTAAAGGATCAGCAGGTTTTAACACCTTTGCTTTCTTCATTGGTCTGCAGCTCCATTGTACATACAAATTTACTATATATGGTGCCTTTTGTTTGTTAAATACTACTTCATTGCTCTCCTTGTTACCCTTAAAACTTTTTCTGTCTTGCTCCTCATTTGCATTTCTTTTAATTAACCATTGGTGAGATGTTTTTTGCCATGGGGTCTCCAGTGCCAAGATTCTGCCCTAGTTCTTACAATCCTGTGCCTCCACTCCTCTATACGGTGTCCTGTTACTAGCAACGCACAAACAGGTTACAGAGTTACAGCCTTCTCTGAAGGCCTGGTTCCTTCTTGAATTGCTTCCTTGTAAAGTTTTCTCCAACCCTCCTGGGTATTCTATAGAGCCTCATTTTTAGGCAAAGATAGTGAAATTGAGCTCTGAAGTGAAGAAAACTAAAGTATCTAAATGATAGATACAAGCAGCCTAATCGCATCTGAGATTCCCTGTGGCTCCTAAACTGCTTTCCAGATTCAAGATGACTTTTGTAATTTTTTTGTCTTTAAATTACAAATCTACCGAGATGTTCTGGACATTCAGTACATCTGAAATAGTATCATGCACCTATATTTAAGCAAATAAATGAAACCATACACATACCTAGTGTTGATGAATCAGCGGAAGCTTTCATTGTGCCAAATGACACTGAGGATCAGCTGCAGAAACCTACAGGTTCACTGGCTGCTCTGAGGGAGCCTAAGCATCTAACTTACATGTATCTATCTGTTAGATACTGCATGAGATTATTTTTTTTTTTGCAGTTCCATGTGTCAGTAACGGTTCTGTCATTCTCTTGCAAGCGTATCTGTGACCTTTTGGTTCACAGTTAGTTTATACTCTAATAAAGATACTTACACTTATAGTTGCTTTAGTGCTATTCCAACTCTTTGTTACTACTTTGTCTCTCTCTGATCTGTAAGATAATGCATAGCTCATGAAACATCCTGACAGCTGGGACAGAAAGCAGTAACACACAAGGGCTCGTGTACACTTTAATTAGTGTTTCAGTTTATTAGGCATGAGATATAATCAAGTAACTTACTGTTAATAAGTACTAATATGCCTACTCAGTGTTAACACTTAAATAACTTAGTAGCTGAGTTTGATCTGTTCTTTATATGTGATTACATGTGTATTTGGCCACACTGTTAACTATTTTTTTTTTTGTTTGGTTAGTTGGTTTTGTGGTTTTATTTTTGGTTTTTTAATGGGATTCTTTTTCAACATGATTCCTTTGGAATGGCAATTTCTCTTAAAGGTATTCACAGAAAAAGTCAATCCATCTACATAATGCATGTTGCTTTAATATGTGAGTGGTATGTGGTTGAAGCCTTTGATCACATGAAGGTGTATGATACACAGATCATTTGAAGATCTATAGTGATATAACTTGATTTCAATGGATTTTGCATATGTTTCTATCTGTATATATTAGTCAACTGACATATTTCAGAGAAAAATGGTGTCCTTACACTGGTCTTTGAAATTTTCAGTAGCTCATCTGTTCAGCCTCAGGAATTCTTATTTGCCAGCCAAATCTGGACCTTGTTTCTGCCATCCTTCCTGCTAACAAGGAACTTCTGCCAACCAGAAATCCTGTTTAGTCTGTGTGTGTGTAAGATACTTCTCAGTAACCAAGTGTGCCACAATTAATTCCACAAGGAAACTTCCTCTTATTGCTACTCCTCAGTTTGTCCACTGAGTGATCTGTCCACAGAATACAGTTAAAAACGCAAAGCTATTTCCTATTAATGTGTTTGTCTCTCTATCTGGGGAGAATTTTTAAAAAATGTTTTTCTGTTTCTTTTTTTCCTAGACCAATATATTAACATATAATATATTATTTTAGATTGACTAAGTTATTTTTTATTTGGGTTTCCTTTGTCTTTAAGAAAAGTACATTTCATTGTAAAATTTCTGGGTAATTACTATTTTTTAATTTTTGAACATAAATAAGAAATTCTCTGTACCCAACACTGGCAAAAAGATCGAATTAAATTGTGGTGTAACTTAGCTGGAAGGAGTGTTATTATCAAAAGGATGAAAGAGTTCAGATGTTTCAGACCGTTTTAATATAATGGAAATAGATGTTGAACACTGTTCAGAACACTGGTGGAAGTGTTTTCATGGTGATACAACAGCTATGTTCTGCTACTTCACTTAGAAAATGAGGATATTATTAAAAATAAATTGCTGGACTCATAATTTCTCATATGTTATGAGAAATTATAGCTTCCTGTATGGCTTCAAGCTACAGGGGCTGATGAGATTTTAAAAAAACATTACTAACCTCCAAAAGCTGTGATATTTACATGTCGTCCTGTTGGACATGTTGTACTGAGGACTAGATGATCTTTCGAGGTCCCTTCCAACCCCTAGGATTCTATGATTCTATGATTCTATGATCTGTGGACCTGCCAGTTAATACATAGAGAGGTTTTGCCTGGGTTCCTCACTAATCAAAAATATATCTTTCAACAATTTGTCAAAAATCTTTTTATGCAATCTCCTTTTTTAACAGAAATAATTTGGAAATTGATGTCTCTATCTATCTCATTTCTTTTCTGAAAGTGTGAGATAAGTAATTTCATTAACAGAACCTTCTTAGCTAAAGGTTACAAATGGCCTCAGGATAATATTTCTTCAGCTAATTTAAACTTCTGAAATACTGGAAATTTAGCAGCATGGAAATATCTGACCTGGTGTGCTAGGTACAAACCTTTAAAAAGTTAATAATAGATAGTCTTTGATCTTCCAACTGAATGATAATTGAAGCTAAAAATATCATAGTATTGTTTACAATATTTCTACCAGAGGTAAATACTTGACAATTATTAATAAAAGATAAAATTGTCTATAGTTTTACTTTCATTAACAGGAAAATGAATACAGCTAAGAAAACAATTGTAAATTAAGATATGAAGAAAAACATCACATGAATATGGTTGCCAGACCCTCCTGGAGATGGCACAAAATCTGACTTATTTTTTCTTTTGGTAGGAAAAAAGAAGTGTCTTACGACATATCCAATGTCATTCATATATGCACAACAATGTGTACCGAGTTAATAAAACACAATATGCAAGCACATTTTTTCATAAACATACTATCAAATATAATAAAATCATGAAGCATTTGATTAAAAAAAAACCCAAGTAACGGAGTTCAAACAGTGCTTTAACAGCATGTAGACAGACCTAATTAACTGCTTGGTTTGGGTTTTTTTACAAGTATTAATTCAATTTTAAAAAATATATTTCTCTACCACTAGACAGTCAAATCAAGTATGTTTCAGCATGTGATGTTAACAGGCACAAAATTGAAGATTACTGGATTTCTACAGTAGAGGGCAATATATCAGATTTCTCATCAAGCTTAGTTATCACAGTAATGTCTTTTCTGCACGTTAAGTGTACATGTACACTTGGAAGAAAAGGAGTGAATCAGAGAATTATAGAATCATAGAATCACTAAGATTGGAAGGGACCTTAAAGATCATCAAGTTCCAAGCCCCTGTCATGAGCAGGGAACCCTACCATGAGAACAGGTTGCAAAAACCCTTGTCCAACCTGGCCTTAAAACCTCCAGCGATGGGGCATCAACAACCTCCCTGGGCAACCCATTCCAGTTCCTCGCCACCCTTATAGTGAAGAATTTCTTCCTAATATCTAACCTAAATCTCCCCTCTCTCAGTTTAAAACCATTACTCCCTGTCCTATCGCTATCTTCTGTGATGAAAAGCCCCTTCCCAGCTTTCCTGTAGGCCCCTTTCAAGTACTGGAAGGCCGCTATAAGATCTCCTCAGAGCCTTGTCTTCTCCAGGCTGAACAGCCTCCCTCTTAACCTGTCTTCATAGCAGAGGTGATCCAGGCCTTTGATCATCTTGGTGGCCTCTGGACCCTCTCCAACTGGTCCATATCTTTTTTGTGCTGAGGGCACCAGAACTGTACGCAGCACTCCAGGTGTGGTCTCACCAGAGCAGAGTAGAGGGGCAGAATCACCTCCCTGGCCCAGCTGGCCACACTGCAGCCCAGGATGCAGTTGGCCCTCTGGGCTGTGAGCACACACTGGCAGCTCATGTCAAGCTTCCCATCTACTACCACCCCCCAAGTCCTTCTCATCAGGACTACTCTCTAGCCATTCTGCCCTCAGCCTGTATTTGTGCCTGGGGTTGTGCGAACCCAGGTGCAGGACCTTGCACTTGGGCTTGTTGAACTTCATGAGGTTGGCATGAGGTTGGACCTCTCCAGCCTGTCAAGGTCCTTCTGGATGCCATCCTTTCCCTCTAGGGTGTCAACCACACCACACAGTTTGGTATCATCAGCAAACTTGCTGAGGATACACTCAATCCCACTGTCCATGTCTCCAACAAAGATGTTCAACAGCACTGGTCCCAATACTGACCCCTGAGGGACACCACTCATCACCTGCCTCCATTTGGACATTGAGCCACTGACCACAACTCTCTGGGTGCAGCCCTCCAGCCAATTACTTATCTACCGAGTTGTTCATTTGTCAAATCCATTCCTTTTCAGTTTGGAGACCAGGATGTCATGTGGGACAGTGTCAAACGCCTTGCTCAAATCCAGGTAGATGACATTGGTAGCTCTGCCACCATCCACCATCTCTGTTACCTTGTTGTAGAAGGCCACCAGATTGGTCAGGCACAACTTGCCCTTAGTGAAGCCATGCTGGCTATCACCAATCACCTCTTTATTTTCTATATGCCCTAGCAGACTTTCCAGGAGGATCTGCTCTGTGATCTTGCTGGGCACAGAGGTGAGACTGACTGGCCTGTAGTTCCCTGGGTCTTCCTTTTTTCCCTTTTTAAAAATAGGGACTATGTTCCCTTTTTTCCAATCAGCAGGAACCTCACCAGACCTCCATAACCTCTCAAATATGATGGACAGAGGCTTAGCAATTGCATCCAACTCCCTCAGGACCCATGGGTGAGTTCCATCAGGTCCCATAGATTTATGCACCTTCAGGTTCTTTAGACGGTCACGAACCTGCTCTACTCCTACAGTGGGGGGTAATCCACTCTCCCAGTCCCTGTCTTCATCTGCTGTTCTGAGGCTGGATTACTTGCCAGAGAAGACTCTATTTAATTTCTGTCACTCCTTAGGACTACCATATTCTCTTCCAGCAATTTTTTTTAGGAATACCCAGGAAATTTTCAATGAGTAAAAGAGTTTGCCAGTGTGTTGAGTAAATATGTCCACTGTGGCCTGATTAAACCAACACCTATTAAAAACTCCTTAAGACTTGCATAATATGAACAGAAAACAGCAGGGGACGAGAAATCCATCATAAATAGCTGGATCAACAGCCAGTCAACACTCAGTGGTAATACCTTGTGCATACAGCTAAAATGAATAACACTGAGACATCACAACAGCAGTCCAGTCCTGGGGTAGAAGGATCACATTTAATGCCCTTTCTGTAATCAGCTTTGTCACTGATGACCTTTGTGTGAAGCCTATAATATTTAAAAGTTCCCAAATGAATTACCTTACAGAATTAAAAGTATGTTGTAGTTCAATTCCTGCACTACTACAGCATTTAAGTAAGGTATTCTTACATTTGTGTTTATCCACAGTAATATTTCTGCATGGAAAAGTGTGTATGAGCTATATATATATTAACCATATATTAATTGTTGGACTAGACGATCTTTCGAGGTCCCTTCCAACCCCTAGGTTTCTATGATTCTATGAACCACACCATGCCATTCCACAGGGTATGGCTAAAATCTGCTTCAGGTAATGAAGTCATGACATCTGCCTCCATTTGTTGCAAAAACCATTTTATTACAGAACTACAGCAATTTGCTCTGGCTGAAGTTTTGTCCTGATTTTTTGAAAGGAGCTTATGGGTTCATTCTTAAAAGGCCAAGGAGTTACTTTAGTTCTAAAGAGTAAATTCATAAGCAAGGAAAATAAAAGCACAACTAGTTCTATAATACACAATAAAAAACATTATAAAATATACATTATTCTTGTGAGTTATGTATGATATTGACACTATAAGGAGACTGGCATACCCAATCAGATGAGATATATCTTAATGTTATAAAAAAGGTATGACAGTTATATACCTAAAGATACATCCCGTGTGCAGAAGATAACATTTTAATATAAACATATTTTATTTTTAATTTAAAGTGGAGAGGCTTTTTAATGGAAATTCTGAGTGTATATGCATTTTTTTTCTTTGAGAGCCTTTGAATATATTTCTGCATCTCATGATATGCTTAATCAAGACTATCATTTAAATTGCACAAAATTAACAAATAATCAAACAAAAGCATTGGCATACTATTGATCTGCTTTGAAATAAATGAACTTTTTGGTGAGTTGAAAATTTTTATTTGCATTTTTTTTTATAATATATTGCTCTGTAATAGACAGTTAACACAGTAATAGAAAACTTTTTTCCATACTAAGCAAGGTAAGCTGGTAGAAAAAAATTTCAATAATTTGAATGTTTAGATAATAATCAAGATAGAGTTCAAGACATTCTGCAAGACTTTCCACTGCCTAATTATACATTACAGTCTTATTTTGAAGTGAAGCCTGAAACACCACAATGAAAATGCCTACTCCAAGCTACTTGCTTCAAAAAATGCATGAATATATATGTATATATTAATATGTACATATATATGCATATATGTGTGTGTGTTTGTTTTATATCTTCATGTTTATATGCACATAAATAAACATTCATATGTGTCTGGGCTTGCATATATATACCTGCCCTCTCTCAGGTGTGTGTCAGACACTAGTGCCTCTATTGTGTGCTCCCACTGTTTTCTGTCCTGGTCAAGGAAGGCTGTGATGAAACTTCAGTACCAACCTGAACCACGGCCCTGTACTTTTGTGATACAAACAAACTGCAGTTTGGTACAATCTCTCCCTGATTTTTATTAACACTCTCATTAGTAAACATTTCTGTAGATTGGAGCAACAAAAATTCCACCTCTGCTTCCACCTTATCCCTGAAATTGAACCAGACTTGTACGCATTATGTGTCCTCTATTTCCTCAGCACCCGTGGTTTTTAAATGATACACTTTACGTTGCTGTAATTTCCTTTAAGTTCAAATTAATAAGATTTTTTGTACATGCATCAAAATTTTTTTTATGTTCTCTGATGGAGATGTTTTTAAAGATTTTCATGACAATACAGATGTAGAAGTCATATAATAATATTTTTAGCTATGACAATCTTTAATATTGCTTAGAACTAGTACTGTGAAAAAGGAAATGTTCGTTAGTTTTCTTGCTTTTGTAGTTCTAAAGCCATTTAGAGACCTATTCCAATAAAGAATTGATTTCTCCAGATCCAATAGACTAATACAATACTTCAAAGCATTGTATTTAGTATATAAGACTCATTTAACACACACTAGTCTCTTCCTAACAATGATTAATGATAGGGCATACAAAATTTAATCAAACAGGATTTTTGTTCTTTAATTTCATCTTTATTCATCGAAAAGGCTGCTTAACTGCTTAAAGGTTTAAACCTCCTATCCATTTTCATACTTATAAATCTGTGAAAGCAAAGCTTAATTGTTGTATGTTGTTAACTTTGGTGCATTAAAATAAGCAATGGAAATTCTGGTATTTGCAAATGAACCTTAGTACCGACATATGCTCTCATTAAATACTAAATATAATAGTTCACTTTTTATTAAAGCTGAATATATTTGCTACAATAACTGTAATTTCATTTTAGGACCACTCAAACTCTTCCTGAAGGCAGCCTAGGAAAGTTCAGGATAAAAGGGAAATATTGTACAGAATAAACAAAGAATTTTAAGGTAGATATCTAAGTCTTTCTTGTTCTTACCACTGAATGAGGTAGGTAAACTTGATCATTATGCAACAAAATTTAGTGGTGATACTAAAGCATACCAAGTCAGTCTTCATTGTCCTTAAGAAAAACAGTAAGTGGAAATAAGTTAAACAGAGGGGAGAGGAAAAGGCAGAGGTATAGCCTTGATATGCAGTCAGTATGACAAAATCCCTCCTGATATCATACTGAGATATTTATATTTCAAAAGGCATATCAGATAGTCCATAGTTTTAAAGAATGTAAATAATATAATAATGTTAGCTGTAGAGAATGCTAAATATTATTTCTAAAATGGAATTCCATTATGGAAAAACTTCTAAGGCTTAGCTGTTCTACTGTATGATTTTGAGAATGTAATTTTTCCCAATTTAAGAAGGAAAAACATTCATTTAAAACTCAGATTCTCAGCACTGTTGTGAAGACATATAATTAAAATTATCTTATTGCCCTGCCTAGTCACAATTGTGTTAGTTACATATCAAATTATGAAAGTTAATGGATAATTGTGTCATTAACCAACCACACAAAACCTGAAGGTGTGTATACAGAGCCGTTGCTAGTGTATACACAAGATACCTGTGTTATTTCTAGTTTCTCTTGTGTGCAAATGCACCATCTGCATATTTCTGAGTTTCACTTCGGTTGCTCTAGCAATAATGAACAAGCCTTTCCAATGTTTTGTACCCTTCTTGGAATCAGAAAATAACATAGCTTTTCAATGAAACTAGTATTATTTAGAGAAACTTCAGTATGTTTTTCTGCATATGTTTAAGGGTTGCATAAATTCTTTCAGCAAGACCTCTTCGCTAGGATGTAGTCATTCCAAAATTAGTATTATAAAGAGATAGTTATGATCCTGAATGTGGTAGTTAATTTTTACAGGTATAGTTTAATAAGTTTGTCTGATATACATTAACTATCAGATGGATATCTATGTACTTTCAAGTTATCCAGAGAATGTGTAGTCCATAGCTAATACCTAGTAGGAGATATGATGTTACACTCATTCTGATAGTGAAGGGTTCTTTTTCAGGATTTAATTAAGTTAATTTTTAAGGGAAAATAAAGGGTGAGCAATATTTAAATAAATAAATAAATAAATAAAGCATTAATAATGAAATAAAGTATGCTTTTAAAATTTTGGGATTTTGGTAGGGTTTTTTTCCCCTGAACCATAAAAAGCGGTAACACATTCTAAGGATTCTTCTTTGTGAAATTTATGGGCTTTTACCTTTTGGTCATCATACAAAGGAAGTTTTTTGTCTTTAATTAAGGCCCTTATCTTTCAGTGAATTTATAGCTCAACCAAGTCACCGAATATCTCAACTTGGTTTTGGTTTGTTTTTCTTTTTTTTAGAAGTATTAAAATAACTTACTAATGAAAACAACTTGGGATAACAACATGGGACATATTACATATATAAAAAAAAAGTCAAAAAATGGTAAATCATGCTCATGTTTGCATTTGTAGATGCAATTTAAGCTCAGTGCTCCCACAGCTGGAACTAGTTTTTCATACATTGACAATTGCAAATTTTAAAAAAAAATCTTCTGTTTTGTTGTTGTTTTTTTTCTGTATGAATCAGTGCTTTCAGCTTCTCCTTCCAACAAGAATAAATGTTTTCAAATAACTTTAAAGAACCAGAAAATTATAAGATCTTCAAGTTTCTAAATAAATGCAAGTAATTATTTGTGTAAATGACTATCCTCATAATGCAGATAGATTGTCAGATGTCTGTGGACATGTCTCAGAAATGTACATTGTGTGGCAAATTAACAGTTATGTCTGGATTTTTCTGCATATCCATGATTTTTAAATTTTTATATATATATACTTGACAGTGTATTATTTAAAACAGCTGCTAGAAGAGGCCTATAGCCAAATCATATTCAAGTGCAAGGTGTTTTTACACCACAAATTACTTCCAAGTAGTTTTATTATAGTATGCAATATGACATTTCTATATTATCTTAAAACCGAGAAGCCAGGATATTTCTGTATAGTGAGCAATAATATGAATATAAAAATATTTTGGTTGTGTTGAGATAAAGAACTATGTCATTAACCAAAGAAGATGTATAACATCTGCTTCATAAATGTTATGGTGTGTTGTGCAGTATTTTAAATTCTAGAAAAAGATCTAATACTTCCCATAAGATTTCCCAGTGGACAACTGAGACTATTTTTCCTGGCTTCTGAACTTCAAATCAAGTCCATTGGCAAGAGTTTCACTATTTGTTTGATCAATGTACTGATGGGAGAAGGGCTCTGGTATGATCAATGTGACTACATTCTTTTTAAGCAGAGATTTTTATAAATAAGAGTCCATTCAGCTGTGGATCATTTCTCACTTGTGAAAGGCTTGTTCTCTCACAGTAGAAGCCTGATTCAGTCAACTTGGATTTTTATTTTTTTTTAACATGTTCTAATTTTTTTACCACTTTATATTCTTTAGAGAGTTATGTTGAAATATTATACATCAATGGCAAAGAAAAGATGTGTTAAAATCTGTGAGGAGTTACCCTAAATAATTTTCTTGAAAGATGTAAAACAGCTTTCTTACATTTGGAATTTGTGCATTACTTAATTTCTTGTAAAGCCTTTCTCAAGGATTATTAATTTCAAAATTAAAAATAATGTAACGAGTTTCCTGGCCAAAATACTACCTTAGGTAATTATATTATTTCAATTTTAAATTACAACCTATAATTTTATTTCAATTGTTTGCAATATATTTTTTTTATTTTCCTTCATGGCTGTTATGTACCATGACCTGAGGTTTCTGACTGATTTTCTGACTCATCACCCCATATTTATCTGCATCTTGACACCCTGGCAAACCAAGGTGTGGAATTCAACTCTGATGGCATAAAAGCCATTATTATTCACAGGATCTTCAAGGGGAATACAATGCACACTAATTTACATGCTACGTACCTGGTACTAATTCTTTACAAAAAAAATGAACTTCAGGGGAGGTTTAGACTTGACATTAGGAAGAACTTTTTCACTGAAAGGGTTGTCAGACATTGGAACATGCTGCCCAGTGAGGTGGTTGAGTCACCATCCCTGGATGTGTCTAAGAGTCGTCTGGATGTGGCGTCTGGGGACATGGCTTAGTGATGGACCTGGTAGAGTAAGGGTAATGGTTGGACTCGATGATCTTGAAGGTCTTTTCCAACCTGAGTGATTCAGTGATTCTGTGATTCTGTGATTCATAGAAATGAGTGTCCAGCAGCAGTCCATCCTCTTGTGCATAGTACAGTGCAAGTGAGTACTCAAGGACACATGCGGCACATGTCAGGATGTCTGAGCCATCACTGCCATTTCTTTCTCTGCCTAGATAAAAATCCAGTTTCAGGTATCAGTCTGACAACCTGCACAGTTCATGAGTGCAATTTTGGAAAACCAAATAAAGCAGTTACTTTACCACTCTTTTGTGTGAACAACTTTGGGAGGGATTCATTTTACCTGAGATAAGATGCTGACAACATCCATCTCTCTGCATCTGCCCACCATCACTTCTCTTTGCAGTGAGAGATAAGGGGAAAACAGGGAGAAGCAAAAATAAAAATAAAACATTTTTAGAACGCAGCTCATCTGATCA
This sequence comes from Hemiprocne comata, assembly GCA_020745705.1. Lineage (NCBI taxonomy): Eukaryota > Metazoa > Chordata > Aves > Apodiformes > Apodidae > Hemiprocne > Hemiprocne comata. The sequence continues at coordinate 135,489,959 of CM036587.1, forward strand.
GCTGATCTATTTGAGGTACCATTAATATGTGCTGAATCAGACTCTAGAAATGGTTACTTATTCTTATGAGCATAAAGGGTATTTTGACAACTAGCTCAGACATCTGCGCTTATTCAGAAAGAAAATCTGTTTCCTGTGTCCTGTGTTCCACCTTAAATCCAGGTTTGGTATTGTTGATTTTCACTCACTAAAATAAAATTACTACTCTGTGTGGAGTATATATATGCAGGGCTGGATCTTGGTTGCTATAGTAATACTAATACTTTCGGATTTACATTCAGGTCTAAAAATACATAATCTAGGGAAAGAAAAAAAACTGACAAAACAACAAAACTTTATCTATATTTAGAATTCTTTGCTCATACAAACATAAATAATTCAGTTGCTGTCTTTGCTCCGTGAATTTTTCCATATAGCTTTTCTCTTTTCTATTTCTGAAAATTCTGAAATAATGTCATTATGAATTTTAAAGCCATGAATAAACGCTTGAAGGAATCTCTTTTGGCATACTTTATGGATTGATCTTACAAGATGTTGTTATAGCCATTTTAAAATATTATTTTAGTTTAATTTTAAGTAATACTCTTATTTTTCCATGTGTCATCTTGACTTCTCAGGTGAAAAGAAAATTTTTTAACAGGTTCATTGCTGTTAACATAATATACAGCTTTCAATGAAATGCATGCTATCATACAAACCAATATATACAAGTTTTGGGAAACTAGCAGATTTTTGATGGAAGCTTTGAGGGAACAGTTTAACACTTCAGTCACAACTATGTCAAATATATGGGTCAAAGATTTTATAATAGAAAGATTAAAATCTAATTAACATAATGGTTTAATGCACCCAATCAAAATGCATAATAAAGGGGGGGAAAAGAGATTTTTAAAGTATATTTCCCCTCATTATTGTTTATGTTTACTCAGGTGTATTTCATTCAACAAAGAAACAGGTGCTACTGTAAGAGAAAAACCACAGCTACTCACCAACCTTTGATTTTCTTGCAATATACAACACAAGAGCCTCTCTTAAGATGCTTTCTATTACCAGAACAGTCTCCCCATTAGGTGCACTGAAGTATCAGTGATTATACTAGGATAAGAAAATACAAATCTGATATCACATTCTATCATTACTTGGTAAACTTAATGGCAGTGGTGTTTTAAATATTATAGTCCCCGTACACTGGTATATTACCTGCCATATAATAAATCGTCAGCTAATTCCATGTTTAATATTTTAATTTACAAAAAACCCTCAATATTTTTCATCTACTATTTAATCCCAATTGTAAATACTATAGATCTACAATTTGTAGAATACAAACAAACTCTAAGATACTTGAGAACAATTTTTTAAAGGAAAAAGTGAAAACTCTTGTGAATAATGTATCATGGAGGGACTGCAAGGAAGAGATGTTCTGTTCCTAATGGAAGACAATTCCACCATGAATTTTGGAATAAGAAAGTCTGGTTTGGTTTCTTTTAATGCATTGCAACAGCAAGACATTACTTGCCCAGCAGACTAACTGAATTGACTCTCAGGAGGTGGCTGGACATTAATCAAGTCTCCTCAGTGTTTTTTTTAGTGGTTTATGGAAACCTGTGTTCAATTTCCTTTTCATAGTACTGTTTTTCAAGCTTCTGTCAGTTTTCTGTGGAGATTGATTTCGGTAGCAACAAAAACAACAAAAGAGTCTGTTTCTTATATCATAGTATATAAGTGGCATTAAAGCTATATAAATAAATACTTCAAGCAAATGATGTGCAATCAATGGGAATTTGACTTTAAGTCACATTGACACCTTTTGAATAGCTGTTCTTAAAACTTCTAGTGAACAGTTCTGTGAGACTGAATTATTGACAGATAATTTTATGGCAGTGATTAGTATTAGCCAGAAAGTGAAATATTTGCAATGATAGCTAGTAGAGACAATTACCAGATTGCTGATCCTTAGAAAAAATCTCAGCATGAAGCACAATACAAACCAAGATTCCTGATTGATAAATCCCATTGTTTTTTCTGTAAACATCATGCCATTCCCTGTCCAAATTCCTGAGTGCTATCAAGATATTTAATAAAAAAATATTAATAATAAAAAAGTGCTACCGAGTTATTGGAAATAAAATAACCTACTGCTTAATATTCTAGTAAGGTTAGTAGCATCCTGTAATTGTGAAGTGGTAAGAATCAGCTCCGTAGTAGATACATGTGATTCCTAGTTGTTTTATTACTCCTTCAGAAGTGATACAGTATGACTCCTACATCTAGAAAAACATTTATTTCCATCTCACCAGCTTTGATGTGCAGATTGGGTATAATACTGAACCATCTCAATTGATTAATAACATTCTTTCTTTTTCCAGCCTGTATTTGCTACATGAGGGTTTGAGGAATAATAATAGTCTTCTTATGGCATGTCATGAAGTCTGATTCTGATACTCAGCAGTTTGAATTTTTCCTGGGTGGCAACTTTATTGTTGTGATTGTGAACTGTGCCTGAGGCATTTCATCCAGATAATGTAAAATAATTGAACAGTGGGCAAAACTAAGATATACATATGGAGGAGGATGTATATTTCCTAGATTTCTTTTCCTATATTTTATTATGTTTGGATGATAATAGAGCTTATACTTATAAAAATTTTATTTGCCTTAATGTTCTGCTTATTGTTGTTTTCACCATGAAGGAATTGCTGAATTTTACAAGTTTCAGGTTGGAGTAAAGAACTGCAATTGTTCAAGCATTGCCACTCAAAATTAGCTGTGTGTTTCACCTTCCTTCGAAAGTTGTGCTGTTTCTTTTGCAACATTTTGGTTTGGTTTGTTGGTCTACAATACAATGACCTTCCTATGTAGATCACATATGAAAAAGGTGAGCAAGCTCATGGTTATTTCCAGACTTCCCATTGTTTCTAGAGTCGCTGAGCACTCTTTTGCATATCCTTTCTTTTGTGAGGTAAGCCCACATGTATTTAAAACTATCAGCAATATATTTCATAGCAGTATCTTCTTAGTGTTAAGTTTCAGTACTATTTTTACCTCAATTTTGCCTCAAAGGATAATTTTTAAAACAATATATTATATATAACATATAATACATAATATATAATATATAACATATAATATATAACATATGATACATAACATATAATAAATATTTTATATAATACAATAGATAGTATATGATATATAATGTATAGTATATAAGATATGATATACAATATATAATATATTATATACAATATATAATGTATAATTTGTAGATCCTGCCAATTCTTCTGAATGTATATTGAAATCTATCCACAAAGTTATGTGAGAATTTTGTATTTTGTGCTGTAAACAACTTCTTACTTTGTAACTTGGTTGACGTAGTAAAAAGAAATTATGGTCCTGTTCTAGACAGAATTTGATATCTTACGGGGACAAATCCACATTATTTTCCTATATAAAGATGACCATAATTTTAGAATAGTACTGATGCAATTTAGGGAGAATAATTTTTATTTAGTGCCCAAAGAATTTTAAGTGTTATCTCATAATATATTATCCAATGGTGTTGTCTTAAACTCGGCACCAGAGATCCTTTCCTCCCATTATTGATGCTTCTCACTTAATATCAGAAAGATATTTCTAGTGCATGCTGTTTATAGTTTTGAAATGTGAACACTATATTCATTTATAGAATCATATCTCCCTATACTGCCAAGAAGCCAATAGATTAGGTGTACTTGAGTGCAGGCTAATAGCTAAGTGCAGATCATGAGCAAACTAAATGCACATAAATCGTTCAAGTTCAATCCATTCAGTTTTATTTCAGGGTAACAGAATGACCCTGACTGTTGTAAAAGTTGAGGACTTGATGATATCTCTACACTGCATGAAATAAAAAGTAACTTTTTCAATTTTTTTTCTCGTCTAAATGAATAAAAACAACTAAAATATGCCCAGTGCATTATTTATTGGATTTAAGTTAAGAATTGTCCATAAAGTCCCAGGCATATAATGAGGGAAAACTGAGAAGAAAAATAGACTGTTCCTCCCTGTTCTTCATGCCCACGTACCAGCACAGCTTGAATTTCTCCTAATATTTACCAGGCTAGCCTGACACTATAACCACAAAAGGCAATAACATGATTAAGCCTCAGCTGCTGTGTATGGTTGTAGAGAGGTATAGCAGAGTGTTCAAGCACACGTTCTTCCTTTTCTGATTTTCTTTACCACGGAGAGTAAAAGAACTGAAAAAAATAAGTAACTGTAACAGAAAACTGTTCTGTGAGTAGGTTTTTAAGTCATCTATTTATTTTCCCATGCGTTGGCATTTTTCAAAGAGAAGCTAAGTTACTTCGTCTGGTTAAAAACTTTATCATTTCTGTGCAGCAGATAGGATGGAGCACTAATATTGGAGTAGGGGGATGTTGATTCATGCTGTGTCACATTTGCCTTGCAAAAATAATCTGGCCAGGGACAAAGTCATACATCTTAGAAAAACAAAGATGTCATCCACATAAATTGATACTCTAACTCTTGACTATATTCAAAAATCATCACAGATTTTCAGAGAGAGTGAAGCATCAATCTGAGTTCATAATGAAATAAGTTTATTCACTGCAGTTATCACATCACTGCTGGCTTGCATTCTCTACTAAAAAAAAAGGAGGAAAAAAGAAGGTGTTTTCATTCCAAATCCTCATTAATTCTCTACTCAACAAAACATTTAAACACATGTTTAAAATATGTCCATCCTAAAAGAGTAGAACGGCAATCTAGGTAAACTATTGCACTTATTTTTTATTCTGATGTGCCTGTAACAACATGACTCATCAGAAGACTGGAATTAATTATTAAGAGAGCAAAGTAACTGTCCAAATCTGAGGTTTCACTTCATTTTTTTTAATGTATGAAAATATTTATCTAAAACTAGATGGAAGTAATGCCTTTGTCATAGTAATGGTCTCTGTTGTTTGAATTCAGCTTTTAAAAACATTAAGTTTTTGTCTTGATTCATGTTTATGGATTCTCTTTTTATCTGCATGATAAATATAAAAAATTGTACAGATATATGTGCGCACATACACCTATATGCAAAAATATGTATGCATTTATATATATAGAGAAATATATATCATATATATGCATGTGAATATACATATATATAATAGGGTTAACCATTGGGGTTTAACCCCAGTAGGCAGCTAAACATCCCCCAGCTACTCACTCTCCTCCAGAAGGATGAGGAAAAGAACTGGAAGGATAGAAGGGAGAAAACTCATGTATTGAGATAAAAAGAGTTAAGCAAAAGCCATGCACACAAGTAAAACAAAATCAGGAATACATTCAGTGCTTTCCACAGGCAGGCAGGTGTTCAGCCACCTCCAGGAAAGTAGGGCTCCATCACATGTAACACCTCTTGGGAAGACAAGCACCATTACTCTGAATGTCCCCCCTTTCTTCTTCTATCCCCAGCTTTTATTGTTGAGCATGGCGTCATATAGTATGGAGCATCCCTTTGGTCAGCTAGGATCAGCTATCCCAGCCATGTCCCCTTCCAACTTCTTCTGCACCCCCAGCCTGCTTGCTGGTGGTGTGAGAAGCAGAAAAGCCTTGGCTCTGTGTAAGCACTGCTCAGTAGTAACTAAAAACATATCTGTATTATCACACTGTTTTCATCAAAAGTCAAAAACATAGCACCAAGGTACTATGAAGAATAATACTTTTATCACAGGCAAAACCAGTGCAATATACACACAGAATTTTGTGTATCTGCATACGAACAAGTTCATAGTGGCCAAAAAGAAAAGTACATGTTCCAGTATGAAACCTACTAATTTACTGTATTGTTTATATCTCCACCATCTACAGTTGCCACTGACAGAACTCACATCTACGTTGTAGGCAGCTACATCTAGGTGAAATGAATCCTCCTGATCTGCTGAGTTGTGTAGTCTTTCAGTCTCTGAGTAGAACTGGACTTGATAGAGTAAGGTTAATGGTTGGTAGAGTTAGGTTAATGGTTGGACTAGATGATCTCAAAGATCTTTTTCAACCAGAACAATTCTGTGATTCTGTGATTCTTAAGCCTCCGGGTTTCTGTAAGGGAAAAGGAGGAGATCTTGCTACTCCAAATTTCAGAATCAGGCCTCACTCAACTTCAGCAAAGCATTCCTTGTGAATGTTAGGCAAGATGTCATGGAAGATTTTGGTTTTTTAATTACAAATAACTTTTTAAGAATACATATGTGACAGATGGTGATGTCTTTTCTTTTCTTACATCACAATATTTACAAAACCAGTTGGCAGTGGAAAAGAAAAGATTAGGTCTAAAATACATACATCTTGTACATTTGAGGTCATTGATATGGGTGTTGTTCTGACTGTCAGAAAAAGAAAGTTGATAATTTTAATGAAAGTCAACACAAGCTGTACATAATTTAGGATCATGTGAACATTTTTGTAGCCTCATTGTCTCATTATTAATAAATTCATAGACAGAGGTAGAAGAAGGTTCCTTTAGCTTTCAACCATATGAATACTTTAGAAGGTGAAGACATGCATGGTCTAGTGAATTCAACACAGGCATGATTAAAGTAGATAACATTTCAGAAGTTTTATTTTAAACTAATTTGTCCACAGTAATAATTTTGCCATTGTTGTATAAAGTGGTTTTTTTTTTTTTTTAAATTAGGAAAGTTACTCATAAGCAGCAATGTATGCTTGAATTCTTTGTTAGTGAGTGTGGTGTTTTAATTCATCAATTTCTTCACTCCGTACAAAAGAGCCTATATATTTATACAGTGATTGCTACATTTATTAAGCCTTCTTAAATGGTATCCTGAAGATGCATACTTTTCCCCCAAGTTTGGGGTTTTTTTGAGAGATCATTTTACTTGCTCAAGTTTTTCATTACCTCAGCATTTTTTTACTGCTACAGTGCCAAGTTTTCTCCCACAGGAAATATAAACAGACAGCTCCCATTACAATCTGCACTGTGTTGACAATAGTTAATATTGCCAACAACCTCCATTGAAAGCTACTTAGAACTTTAAGTACTTTGAGCTGAAATTTTTATGCCAAGTGCCTGCTTCAGGCTGAGAATCACTCATATCACTTAGATGATTTAAAATTTTACAAATGTTTCTTTCTGAAAGCAGAAAATAACATATTTTATTTGTCCATTTTAAAACTTATTTATAAATTTCTTACACCGAGATACTTCAGCAGTTTAATTCTTCAGAACAAAATTAGAAATAGATTCAATGATGATCTTACTTGAATATTGGGAGAGTTCATCAATAAATTCCCAATGTCTCCACTTTGAGACTGGGGTAATATTATTCATTTCTGGAACGCTGACATTGCTGAAACTACACGTGAGAAAATTGTTAATGTTGGATGTTCTTTAGTCCATTTATCTTGGGCACCTGCCTTGCCTTTCATTTTCAGTATCCAGTGAAAGATTCCTTGGAAAGATCCTGCAGTCCTTGTATTAATGCAAGTGAATAAATTTAGGCAGAAGGCTTGCCTCTTACAGGTCCTCTGTGTTTCTTTCTAAATTATATAAGGAACTTTGCCACTTATTTTCTCAGACATCTACACTTTCAGTAACAGTAAAGGAGAGGATATTGCCCAGCTAATGGGAGAGCAGTTGCTGTGGTGGGACTTCTGACACCTCCTTGCATAATAACCTCACAGACAAGCTGACAAAGTATGGATTAGACAAGTGCACAGTAAGGTGGATTGAAAACTGGATGAATGGCCAAGCCTGGAGGGTTGAAGTCAGTAACATAAAATCCAGCTAGAGGCCAGTCACTAGTGGTGTACCCCAGGGGCTAATCCTGTTCAACTTCTTCATTAACAACCCAGTTGATGGGATAGAGTTCACCCTCAGCAACTTTGCAGGCAACTCAAAACTGGAAGGAGTGGCTGACACACCAGAGGATAATGTTGCCATTCAGAGGGACTGGACAGGCTGGAGAAATGGGCCAACAAATAATGAAGTTCACCAAGCAGAAATGTCAAATCCTGCACCTGCGGAGGAATAACCCCAAACAACAATACATGCTGGAAACCAGCCACCAGAAACACCATCCCTGGAGGTGTTCAAGGAAAGACTGGATGTGGCATTTAGTGCCATGGTCTAGCTGATGTGGTGGTGTTAGGTCGAAAGTTGGACTTGATGATCTCAGAGGTCTTTTCCAGTGTCAATAATTCTGTGATTCTGTGAAATGCAGCTTTGCAGAAAAGGACCTGGGTATCCTGTTGGAGATGAAGTTCAATGTGAGGCAGCAACATACTCTTGTGGGAAAGAAGGCTGTCAACTTACTGTGCAACACTAGGAGAAGCACTCTCAATAAGCCAAGGGAAGTGATGCTTCTCCTCAGAAGAGGTGGAACACATTTGAAGTATTGTGCCCAGTTCTGGGCTCCCCAGAACAGGAGAGATACTGACTTACTGGTCAAAGTCCAGCAAAAAGCCACAAAGATGATCAAGGGACTGGAACATCATCCACATGAAGAGAGGCTGAGCATGTTCATTGTGGAGAAAAGAAAGGTCAGAAGAGATCTGTCCTGGTTTGATCCAGGATGAAGCTTTCCTTTTACTTTTACTAAAAAGTTTGACTACATCTCATCATAAGCAAATGCATGTTTTATCAACTGTTGTCCTAAATGTGGATAACTTGGGGGGGAAAGAGAATTCCATATTGTATAGAGGATAATTCACTCAATCTTCATGCAAAAATTAATATATTAATATATGAGCTTGTCTCTCCAGTTATGGGAGAAATTTACATCTTCTCACATTTGTCCTGGGTTGAGCCAGGATGAAGCTAATTTTCATTTACTGATTTATTTATTTTTTCCTTCAGTAAGCTCTCTTTTAACCAGTAGCAAGTGTTCCAGCTAGTGGACTGATAACACTGGAATGTTTATATTTCTGCTGAGACTCCAAGGTCACTTCTTAGCTCTGCTGCTACTGAGGCTACTGGGGCAGGAGAATTGTATCTGTGACCCCCCCATAGGGGAGCTGGACTGGACAGACAGCAGAACTGACCAAAGGTATTCCATTCCATATATCTACATAAGCTCCGAGGAAGGTCAGAGATCACAGAAGACAACTTCCTTCCTGCTTCTTCTTCTCTTCTCTTCCGTCCATGGCCGGCGTCTGGGGAGGACTCCATCCATCCATCACCGTCAACCCCTAGCCTCTGACCTCATAACCCTCACAACCCAGCCCCTGCCTGCTCTGCCTTGTCTCCTGCCTGCAGGCTGAGACATTTCAGGACTGCTCACAGCTAAGAAGAGTGACGGGGGAGCTGCTGGGAGTGGGGGAAGGCAAGAGGCTTTTGCACATTCCTGAACATACTTGTATATAATTGTACATATAATTAAAGCTGTCTAGTTTAGTTTTCAATCCAGCTAAGTCTCTCTTCTTAATTCTCTCTCCTTCCCTACCTGAGTGGGCAGGGGAGGGGATCAAGAGCATTGTTGTTTGTGGTTTAATTGGCAATCCCGAGTCAAACTGTGACATGATCTTATCAGTGCATATAAACAGATGATGGAAGAGAATGAATAAGATGGAGACAGAGTCTTTCCAGTGGTGCCTACTACAAGGACAAGATGTAATGGACGTTATTTAAAACACAATACATTTTATTTGAATATTGGAAAAAAATGTTAGCTCCAGGGCTGGTCTAACACTGGAACAAGTTGCCTAGACAGGTTATGAAGTCTCCATCTATGGAGATATTCAAAATCTAACTGGACATTTTCTGGAGAAACCTGCAGTAGCTGATCCTCTTTTGATCACAGAATAGTCATGGTTGGAAAGGACCTCTGAGATAATCGAGTCCAACCATCATCACAAAAAAAACCCAAAACACACCACCCAAAAAATCCCACACACACAACAAAACTACAAATAAACACAAACATCACACACACTCCACCAAATAACACCTACAAAAAAAACCCCTCCTACAATCTCAACCACTAGAGCATACCCTGAAGTTCCTCATATACACGTTTCTTGAATACCTTCAAGGACAGTGATTCAACCACCTCCCTGGGCAGGCTATTCCAGTGCCTGACCACTCTTTCAGTAAATAAATTCTTCCTAATATCGAATCTAAACCTCCCCTGCCGCAACTTCAGGCCATTTCCTCTGGTCCTGTCATTATTTACGTGGGAGAAGAGGCCAACACCCACCTCCCTACAACCTCCTTTCAGGTAGTGGTAGAGGGCAATGGGGTCTCCCCTCAAACTCCTCTTCTCCAAACTAAACATCCCTAGTTCCCTCTGCTGCTCCTGGTATGACTTGTTCTCTAGACCCTTCACCAGCTTGGTAGCTCTAAGGAAGGGAGCTGGACTGGTTGAACTTGACCCCTTCCAAGGTCAACCATTTTGTGATTCTTTGTTTCTGTGCTTGTTGTATTGATGTTATTGAGAGAGGAAATAAGAGAGGCATGGAAATACACTCTGAATATGGCATATCTGAAAATAACAGTAATAACTTAAATATTTCAGAAAATCAACAGAGAAATGCAATTACGAAATAAAAGTTCTAATATTTATTTATACAATGGTTAAATTTTGGCATTTGCGACCTTTTGAATGCTTGGTTTTTCAAACTGAATGTCTTTCTAGCACTGTGAAGCAATAATACTTCGGTTTTTTTTGATGATGTCTTTTTCAAGCCAATGAATAACAAGTTTTGTAGAGTATTATTCCTCATCAAGAAAATTAAACTTTTGCAAATAAATATTAATGACTTTTTGTTCTAGGTTCTGCTTATTTCATTTCACTATCATAATGAAGACTAATAGTGTAGGGTTGTTGTTTTTTTTAAGGTGACCTTACAATGTCGCTTACAAAACTAACACAGCAAAATAATTGTCTCTGTCAAACAGAATGCTAATTTCTTAAAAGAAATAAGATGAGAAATTACTGGAATCAGCTTGCATACTTTAAGTGTGCCAGCCATAGAAAAATAGTTAAATATGAAATAAAATATTTATTTTCTCCTAAGACTGGAAAAGTCCATAAAATTAAGGCAGGATTTTTGCCTAGTCTTTCTGTCTTCCTCTTGCAAGACCTTTTCTTTCCCCTGTACACTCACATTACACTAAGCCTTCACCTTTTCCAAGGTGCTGTTTCAAAACAGAGCCATACTTTTAGCAACTCTGTAGGGTCCTTCAGTGAGTCCTGCTATTTTTTAATTCTGATTTTTAAAGGAAAAAGTAAAACATGGATATGCATGTTATTTTTTTGTTGATAGTGGTGGTGTCCTCAAATACCTTACATGATATCCTGACATTTCAGGTTTTCTTTCAAGATGTTTTCATGTAGTTGCTCTTCAGCTGAAAGATATTTGTTTGGTCAGTGATCTTCTACTGGATAACCAAAGTATCAATTCATATGCTGGCACATCATAATTCAATAAAATTAACCAACATTTCTTTGCATCATGGTTTGACCTGGAGGGCAGTTAAATACCCTGAAGCCTCTTGTTAACTCTCCCCCCCCTCCCCAGGGAGAGAGGGAGAGAACTGGAAAGGTAAACGGAAAGAGGCTCACGGGTTGAGATGAAAACAAAGTAATAATGGAAATAGAATATAAATATTTGTAATTATTATTATAATGATGGTGATTATGATGATAAGTATTACAAGAATAACAATAATAAAAATGATAATATATGCAAACAAGTGATGCAAAGTGCAACTGCTCACCACTTGTTGACCAATGTCCAGCCTGTCCCTGGCTAGCAATCCCAGAGGAGAGGAACTCAGAAACTGTAATCCCAGAAAAAAGAGAGAGCAAGGCTTCCCAGCCAGCTCTTATCTATATAATGAGCATGACACTTCATGATAGGGAATATGCTGTTGGCCAATTTGGATCCATTGCTCTGGGTATGCTTCCTCCCAGCTTGTGCATCTGCATGCAAAGAAGCATGGGAAGTCAAAACATCCTAGATTTCTCAGCAATAACTAAGAACATCAGCATATTATCAACATTCTTCTCATATGAAATCCCACACAAAATCCAAAACATAACACTATTCTAGCTTCTAAAAAGATAATTAGCTCTATCCCAGCTAAAACCAGGACAGTTTGCCTAGCCAATGTGTATTTAGATCCTTCCTTTATATACACAGAGGTACCCATATGCAAACACAAAACCCAACACCACCAGCCTTCAGTCTTGATGGAACAGTGCATCTGTGAGATGGAGTTCTTTTTTAATGTCTTGCAAAGAAGTTCAGTTTTAACCCTTGACAACCATCTTCAGTTCTGAGCTTGCCCTTGCCTCATAGCTGATAAAAACAAACACAAGTGGCTTGAAGACCAAAGCCCATATTTATATAGTCAATGGCTCCATGTTTTCTGTAAAGTTATTGATACAAATGTGTGCCAGCAAAAAAAACATACACAAGCAACTTTAGAACTGATTTTCAGCATTTTGATCTATGTAACTATGAGTTTAAATGAGTAAGTGGAACAAATTTAATATTTATACAGTATATTGATTTGACTTTTTTATTAATCAAGGGCAAGAAAATACCAACTTTTTATAGTTCTAGTAAAAGTCACATACTGCATAGTGCTCTGTCTCTAAAGCAATAATCCATTTTAGCCTGAGAAAGTTGTATGTATTGCAAGTGTTTACCGATCAATTTACTTTTTATCCTAGTTCCCTATTGGCATTTAGTTCCAAATACTTCATATGGTATTTAAGGCTAATTTCACTTCAGCCAGAATAGTTTTAAGTATCAGAGGTTTCTGATATGGGGAACCATAGTGTTCAAGATAGATGGCTTAGTGTTTCTGGAAGGCAGAATGGACTAAAAATAAAAACAAATCTTTGCAGGACAAATGTCATGCAACCAAAAGAAAGGGGCTTTAAATATAAAGTATTTCGAGCTATACTGCTGTCTTGTGAAATAACCTCTATGAACATCCTTTCTTACTTCTTTGGAAGCATTTCTTCATCTTCATCATTCATGTAACATTTCATGTTGTAAAAATCTTTGGCAGATCTTGTAGCTGTGATAAATAACAATCAAGAGATGCAGAAATATCCACCTACAATTTGCAGTGTTTATTGGACAGTATATTACTCAAATATTAATACTAATATGATTTCTACAAAGGTAAATAAATCAACATTTTGCACAGCTTTTTCTGATTTTGAAATCTTTTATCCCCCCAATTTTTCTTGTCTCACAGGAGGTTTCATATTCTGTCTAACTAGGGTGAAGCATAAATATTACCACTTGGACTAGCATCAAAGGAGTTTTTATCTAAGGTGGTGAAGTCTATAAATTTGTATATACATATGAAAATTAACCTTGTAAAGCATTTTAAACACTCCACTTCCATAATTAAAATTAAAAAGTGCTATTATAAATGTATTTGTTTATAGTATGAAAGTACAATATATACATTACTGAGATTATATATAACATTGCTTTTTAAATTATTGTAATAATAATAGTTTTTTCATTATTGCATTAATTAATTTATTGTAACATAGAAGTTATCTTATTTACAAAGAGATGTCCAGTGTAGAGTCAGTATTATTCTGATAGCTGGGTAACCCTTGGGTTTCTTATTTGTTCATGAGTATCCTCTCTGCAATGACAATGGATTGAAAGTCTTTATCACAACATTAAAATACATATATTTTTTGTTAATTTGCTTTAACAGTTTTATCTCCAATTTACCAATACACATATCTACTCAGATTAAAGTTATCTGGTTTATTTTTTTTTCTGTTTTCTTTGGATGTGATATTATGATACCATGAAATAAAGTGTTAAATATTGCATAGATGTGTGTGTGTATATGTGTATGTGCAAGCATATATATCTGTATATACACTTACACGTGTGTATAAATGTGTGTATATATATGTGTATGTATATGTATATATGTATATATGTATGTATATCTATAGGAAAAGAAACATTTATATATATATAAAACATATATATACAGGAAAGAAATGTTTTCAACATCTATATTTGTGAAAACATAAAAGTTTAAGCAAAAAAAAAAAGAAACTTCATAATTAATTTTTTCTTCTGTTTATATGCTTTGAGACTCAATTGTTGGAAGAATTACAATACAAATGCTGAAGAAAGGTAATTGACTGCTGAGATAGCTTGTCCCTTTTTCATTATTCTTAATAAACACAAATGGCACGTAAATTGTATTTGCCCGTTTATGTTCCCCAAGAGAAGCTCTATAAAACACAATTTATGTAACACAAAATTTATCTGCATACTTCATTACATGACCATAGTACAGTTAGTAAGATACAGTAACAAAAGCAATGATTTTATTCCACTCCTTGAAAACAAGTAATTGCATATCATTTTTTTAATGTAGCCATAAAGGATGAGGCCTGCACCAGCACATTTCCTTTAATTGATATGAGTCAATCTTTGTGAAAAGAATGGTACAGTGAATTGATAAATATTTGTCCCAGTCTTCTCTCTTACTCTTTAGGTCTGAGCATATCTGTCTATGTCATAAAAGGTAATTCACCTCAGAAACTGAAGAAGCTAGGAGCAGAATTTACAGAAGCAAGCATGAGTTTGACACTTTAAAATCTCTGAGAGTTTGCACCATGGTGAAACAAAGAAAACACTCTCAACTTTCATCTATACGAACTTTTTTGTTAACTTAAGTGTCCTCTTGGTTTTCCCGTAAGATTAGGTCAAATTCAGAAAAACAGAAGTTCAGAACAGGGCAAGGCTCATCTTCTGAACATAAAGAAAGAAAATCAACTATATTGATTATTAATGATCCCATTGTAAGGAATCTCAGTCAACTGATCTGTTACTTTTACAGTAAGCAAAATAACATGTGTGTCTTGCATATGATATTACACTTGGACAAGTTAGAGTCCAGATTTAAGACTGCTTATTTCTGCAGTGAAAATGGGAGAAGACAATTTGATACAAATGAGAATAATCTCAATGACTACAAGAATGGATGAAGTAATTGCTGACCATCTTCTTTGAAGTGCTTGTAGCGGCAAACAGAAGTAATGAAAGGAAAAGACTGTCACCGGTACCAACACTAACAATGGCAAATGTGTTTTAGGCTTCCTATTAAGACACAGGTCACCAGCCTCCTTACTTCTAAAGAAGGAGACCTTCTTAGAACATTCGTTAAGCTTGTCAGAAAGGGGTTACATATTCCCAATCTTAAAGAGTTGTTAAGTACTTTAAAGGCACATACTTGAAGCAGGAGATAGAATTCCTCTAACACGAAGAGAACACAGGTTGAGTCACCAGCTTCCAGGGATGTATCTCCATTGGACTATGGTATTGATTTCTAGTAGTTCGTGATTCCTCTTCTATACCACAGTGCCAGCAATATAACAAAAAATTGAGGGGGTGGTGCAAATTTATTATCTGGCTTCTTTTTTCTGTTATTCAGCTCCTGAGACACTAGTTCAAAGTGAGAATGATAGAACTAGGTAATTCCAGGTGATTCAGCTGCCTTATTGTTTTAAAATATCTAATTACTAGAAGAACTAGATTAACTTCCAGGCAGCTCAGGACATGTGTGTTTGTCTCAAGCATGTGAATGGTTATTTCAAATGGATCAAATAGATTTTATATGTATTGTAGCTACCAGGCTGGAAATACAGATACAAAGCATGGGAGATGACTGAGATGTATAACTGACAGCTTTCATCAAGGCAGTCCATTGTGTCAGAAGAGAGACAGGAGATAACCAGTGAAATCAGTCCTTCACGCTTGACAGCCTTTTGCCATGTTAAGTTATCTTTTAAGTCACTTTAAGACATATCTTCAAGCATCTTAAGAATAGAGGCCATAATGACAACTATTAAAGGTAAAGGAAAACAGCAGATACTGGTTTTGACTGAAGACAGTAGTGTTCAGTGCACCACAGTTTAAATTGAGGGTGAAGCCTTCTCAATTATGTGTCGTGGATACATGTACATGTAAGTTTTGTATGACATTAACTGACATAAACTGAAAGTAAATGCTGTCATAGATGAATTGTTCTGTGTAGAAAGGTCTCTGACTAAAGAATGAGAAAACAGGATTTACTATGAAAAAATATATCCCAAATAATTAATATCAGTTGAAATTCTGAGCCTGAATCTAAATCAAGTTGTCTGAAAACCAAAAACACTCAGAGATCCATGTATGTTTTTTTTTTTATTTTGTTTTGCTTGGGTTGGTTTGTTTGTTTGTTTTGTATTGATTTATTGAATTAATTTTGTAATGACCTGACCTAGAGAGTTGAAATTTGTGTGAGAAAATTTCAAAAACGAAAAATGAAATTTTTGTTCACAAATGACTCTGCAGTTAAGTATAACATTTAACTTTCTCCTGTACTACTCTGTAAGCCTTCCAGAACTATTTTCATGTCACCAAGTGGCTAGATATACTGCAAATTCTATGAAAATAGGAAAATACCTACATTAATTTGAATTATAAAAAACCCCAAAGATTTCACAGAATCAAAAAACAGTTGAAGTTGGAAGGATTCTCTGAAGGTCATCTGCTCCAACACCGCCATCTCAACCTTTGCCACCTACAGCCAGTTGCCCAGGACTGTGTCCAGATGGCTTTCAGGTTTCTCCAAGAAGAGAGATACCACAAATTCTCTCAACAACCTGTGTCTGTGCTTAATCACCTTTGCAGAAAAAAAAATGTTTCCTTATGTTCAGAGGCAACCTCTTGTGTTTCAGTTTGTGCCCACTGTCTCTAGTCCTGTCACTGTGCAGCACAGAAAGACCTCAGCTCTGCCCTCATTGCAATCTCGTTCAGGTATTTAGACATACTGATGAGATCCCCTTCTTTTCTTCTCACAGCTGCCTCAGCCTTTCCTCATAGAAGAGATGTTCCAGTCCTTTCATCACCTTTGTGGGCCTTTGCTGGAATCTCTCCACTATGCCCATGCTTCTTTTGTACCAAGAGGCCCAGAACCGGAAACAGCACTCCAGGTGTGGCCTCATCAGTGCTGAGTAGAGGGCGAGGATCACCTCCCTTGACCTGATTTTCATAGAAAAATGGCAATACTTTGTCTAGTGTAGCCTTGGGCACACTGCTGGCTTATGTTCAACTTGGTGTCCACCAGAACCCCCAGGTTCCTTTCTGTCAAGCTGCTTTCCAGCTTGGGGGCTCTCAATATATGATGACACACAGGGTTGCTCTTCCCCTAGTGCAGAACTTGACACTTCTCCTTGGTGACCTTCATGATGTTCCTGTTGGCACAGTTCTTCAGCCTGTCGAGATCCCTCTGAATGGCAGCCTTATTCCCCGACTTACCAGCCATTCCTCAACTCTGGAGTCATCTGGAAACCTATCAGCAAGTTTTGGCAATTTTTTTACACTAATGTGTTCTAAAATAATATTATTTCCCCTGGAAATGATACTTGCTTTTATTTTTTCTCTATGAGACAATTTTCTACATACGGACTCCGTATGAAAATGCCGGCTCAATCTTATACCACAGCACTTCAAAACATAAAATTATTTCCTAAATAGCCAGAATTTATGTATTTATTGTACTTCCTGAGTAGTCATCATTTCAAGGATGGCCACTGTCCTAGGTTGAGCCAGGATGAAGCTAATTTTCCTTTCACTGATTTTTTTTCCTTCAGTAAGCTCTCCTTTAAGTAGCAACAAATGTTCCAGCTAGTGGACTGATAACACTGGAATGTTTATATTTCTGCCGAGACTCCAAGGTCACTTCTTAGCTCTGCTGCTACTGAGGCTACCGGGGCAGGAGAATTGTATCTGTGACCGCTCCCGTAGGGGAGCTGGACTGGACAGACAGCAGAACTGACCAAAAGTATTCCATTCCATAGATCTACGTAAGCTCTGAGGAAGGTCAGAGATCACAGAAGACAACTTCCTTCCTGCTTCTTCTTCCCTTCTCTTCTGTCCATGGCTGCTGTCCAGGGAGAACTCCATCCATCACCATCGACCCCAGGCTCAGTCCTGACCCTCATAACTCTCCTCACAACCCTGTCTGCTCTGCTGTTATCAAATACAGTGGACTGAGAGTTTTTGGGACTGCTCACAGCTAAGGAGAGTGCTGGGAGAGTTGCTTGGGGTGGGGGGAGGCAAGAGGCTTTTGCACATTCCTGAAAATACTTGTATGTAATTGTACATATAATTAAAGCTGTCTAGTTTAGTTTTCAATCCAGAAAAGTCTCTCTCCTAATTCTCTCTCTCCTCCCCTACCTAGTTGGGAGAGGGAGGGGATCGAGAGCTTGTTGTCTCTGGTTTAATTTCCGATCCTGAGTCAACCTTTGACAACAATTTATTGGCGCCCAACGTGGGGTTGATTTTAAGCCCAGATTATAGATTCTGATTAATTGGGAATGTTTAAAATTCCATTTCTGATGGGAATCCCGCAGATGGCAATGAGCAACACTTCTGCTGAATATAATGACGGATTGAAAACTGAACAGACACCTTCTGGGATGTTTCTGCTGGACCTTTTTCCCAACATGCAATCGTACATGTGGTATGAAGCTGGGATCGTACTGCTCTGTGTAGCTGCTCTTGTTATTGTTTTATGGTGTATAGACAGAACTGTAGCCATAATCAATCGTATAATTACCAACTTAGTGATTATAGGGTTTTTGATACTGATCTTTATGGGGGCACTGTATGTGTACAGTTATGGTACAGATCCTCAAGTGAATGAAAAGGTCCAGTTTTACCTCTCCATTTTGTCTCAAGATAAATCTCCCAACTCTTGATCTGAATAGCATTGTTTCAGTAGGGATGCTTCTGCTGAATGTTTATAGTGTATTGTGGATGCGCAGAGTGAGGCGTTGTTCTACTCACTTGCCCACAGGCAAGACTGCTGCCACCTGTGATGCTGCTGCCACCACTGGTACTGCTACCAAAACAGCTGCTTCTGCAAAGGTTAAGGCCAATCCCCTTTGATACAAACTAAGAGTTAATCCCGTGACCAGGAGCAAAGCAAAGGTGAAACGCTCCAGCATTTTTACCCGCACCAGTCTCAGAAATCCAGAGTTTCTTCAAGCTGTGTTAGAGACTGAAACTGGGAAAGTAGACGACTCTAAATCAGATGATGGAGCAGGTACTTCTCAAGCAGATAAGAAATCAGACCACTCTCAAGCAGATAGAAAAGCAGGCCCTTCTCAAGCAGGTGATGATGATTATCTTGTCCAATCTTTCTCTCTAAAGGAACTGCAAGAGCTTGTTGTTTCTGGTTTAATTGCTGATCCTGAGTCAACCTTTGACAACCACTTAGTTTAGCCTCAAGGTCATCTAGGTTTTGTACAAATTTTCAGACCTTCTACTATTGTAACATTACTGTTGGAAATTATTCACCTTGCAAAAAACCACAATCATAGAATCATAGAATGCCAGGTTGGAAGGGACCTCAAGGATCACCTGGTCCAATCTTTCTAAGTAGGAACACAGTTTAGATGAGATGTCTCAGCAGCCTGTCAAGCTGGGTCTTAAACTCGTCCAGCGTTGGGGATTCCACCACTTCCTTAGGGAGATTATTCCAATGTCCGACTGTTCTCATTGTGAAAAATTTTCTTCTGGTGTCCAATCAGGATCTCCCCAGGAGCAACTTGCACCCATTAATACTCACCTTTTCCATGAGATTCCTTGTGAAAAAGGAGTCTCCATCTTCTTGATAGCCACCCTTTAAGTACTGGAACATGGTAATAAGATCTCCCCGAAGCCTTCTTTTCTCCATGCTGAACAGACCCAGTTCTCTCAGTCTTTTTTCTTATGTCAGGCTTCCCAATCCTTTTATCATCTTTGTGGCCCTTCTTTGGACCTTCTTCAGCCTGTCCACATCTTTTTTGTATAGCAGGGACTGAAACTGAACACAGTGTTCCAAGTGTGGCCTGACAAGATCAGAGTAGAGCAGGATGTTAACTTCTTTATCTCTACTGGTGATGCCCTTGGTGCAGCCCAGCATCCTGTTGACCTTCTTTGCTGCTGCAGCGCACTGTTCACTTATATTGAGCTTGTTGCTCACCAGGGCACCATATCAAAAGCCTTGGAGAAGTCCAGGCAGACATCAACAGTCAAGAAAATTAAGATGTAGAAAGAACCTCCTACATACTTGCTAAAGTAACCTTAATTCTTTTTGTGCCAGTCATTTCCTGCAGAAGTTATTTTCTACTGCAGCCATTACTAGCCTGAAGATATAGTGTTTATCTCAAAGGTGTTTCTAAACTTTTTAAACCTTGTGTGTGAGTAACATTGCAAATGCAATGTAAGTTCTAATATATGAACAAAATATTTCTTAATTACACTCTGGAGTGGATGATTAAAGCATAAACCCCATACTCTAGCATGTGAAATTGACACATCCGGTATATTTCTCCCATTCATTATGTTGCTGTTTTCAAGGCAAATTCAATTTTATCTAGTGTGCCTGAGGCAAGTAGGGGTTAATTCCTGTGTATAAAAAATGAAGCTGCATAATGAATATCATATATTTGTGCATTTTATGCACAAAGGAAAAATTTGAGCTATGTGAACAATGCATGTATAATTATGAACTCACTCAAACTAAGAACACATTTTCTTTCTAGCTTCATTTTCCGACACTATGTGAATGTTTGTAATCTTAAAACATTGCATTAAAAGTTCTAAAGGAATTCTATCCATTCTATAACACTGTTTCCTGAATTGTATTTCAAATATATTATTTAGTTCTGGAAATAATTATTTTAAGGAAGAAAATTAAGTAACAAATATTTATGAAATGTATTGAACTTTTAAAATATATTTCTTCTATTTCTTTTTTCTTTACTTTCTTTGTGACAGATAGAACTTGTCAGAAGTGACCAGTTCTTTAAATGACAACTCAGGAGTGGTATATGATTGGGAAGTACACATATTTATCGTCCTGATTAATCAAGCTAAACACTGAGAAATTTCTCTTCTTAAATATGTGCAACCATTGCACATTAGTGTTTGCCACTAACTCTATTATTTCATCTAATATAAACGTGTCTTGATACCACTTTTGGAACTACTCTTTCAGCTCTGTATTTCTAGAAAACCAACCAAGTATTTTTAGAACTTGTCATGGCCAAAGAGATCAATGGAAACTTAGTGAGTCATGTCAGTGGTCAATAAACACTATAATAAGATATATCTTTTTATACCTTATTTTTGGTCTAAACCTGTAGAAGAACAACCTGTAAGTTTTTGTTTCTATTGAAAGTAAAATGAGGAAATAAGTTTGGGTTTTTTTGTTGTTCATTTAGTTGTTTTTTTTTGTTTTGGTTGTTGTTGGTTTGTTTTGGTTTTTTTATTTGGGTTGGTTTGTTTGTTTGTTGGGGTTTTTTTGTTGTTTTTTTTTTTTTTTTTTTTAATCAATCTTCTGTTTTATGCATCAGCACAGACCAGAAGAAAATAACCTGTTAATATGCTTTCTTTTTGCTAAATTGAATGGGTGGAAGTCCTTCAGTCTTTCTCTACAAATTAGTATTTTAGAGTCTTCCAGTGACTTTTTCTTTTTACAGTATTAAGTACATTATTGTTCTCCAGGAGAAAATGGAGCTGGAACTTGTGCATAGCATTTACATATTACTAGCATAAATGGCATATCCCCTTTGTCCTGATAGAGAAATCTGTAGGCAACCAACCCAGAAGATGAGCTATCCATGTGAAAACAGGGTTTGCAATTTACTTGTAACTGGAAACATAAATTAACAGCCAAAAACTTGGCATCTATAATTAAATTATGCACATTAATTGACTTTGACAAGGGACATTCTGGTAAAGTAAGAATTCTGAAATCAGACAGTTCATGGGTACACTTTCTGTCTTTTATAAGACTTCTGTAAATCTCATCTTCTGATCCTCGATTGTTACTGCTTCTGCCTTAGTCTCTCGTTCCTGAGTTATTTTTTTGCAGTTCTTGCACCACACAACCCTTAAATAGGGTGAGGAAGAATGTTCTGCATTTATGAAACAAACAATCAAAAAATCTCCAACACTTCATTTTCTTTTTGAATTAAAAGAAATAGCAGCAGTTATGAACCAACAAAACTTCCACAGTGGAATTGTTTCAGGGAGGGTGGGTCATAAATTCAAGGGCTGGCTATTGTTCAATTGAATGTGTATGTAAAAAGAGCACCAGAAAGAATTTCAGAGAGACATAAAAAGCTGCAGTAAACCAGATTTGTCAAGGAAACGATAATATCAAACCCCTGGAAGAAAATCAAAAGAGAAAACTCCTTGGGATAAATTATTTCTGGGGCAAAAGAAGCAAGCAAGCAAGCAAGCAAACAAAAAACCAAACACCACCAAAACAAAGAAACAAGCACACAAACAAACAAAAACCACAAGAAACCAACCAACAACCAACCAAACAAAATCACCAAAAATGTGAAAGTAGTAAGGAAATAATTTTGTGTTGCATGATCCCACTACATTCACATGATGAACATTTACATACCAGGTAAATATATACAGCATATTCCAAGAACTCCTTTTACATCAGTTGTTTCTCATTTTAGCAATAACTGTGTTAGCTAACCAACTTTTGTTGCCAACTTTAATAATTTTACTACTTATTTAGAACAATAAAACAATTTAGATTGTCAAGAATCTCTGAAAGAGGGGAGTTTCTTCTCCAGACTTAGATAAGGTTGCTCAAGTTTAACTTTACTCTGGCTGAAATTTGAAGATTGTTTAACCTCTCTGAGCAACTTCTTCCAGTATGTAACCACTCTCATACATAATTTTATGAAAATAACATATATGGCTAAACCGATACACTGAAGTTATATGCAGAACTTCTGGAAGATCAGATCATTCAACAGTTGCAAAGACACACATAAAATAAGGAAGAGTTAAAAATCTCCACCAGTCTTCACTGAGCACCCCACATAGTTTATAAATCAACTTTTGTACTGAAACCAGCACAACATTTTTAGCCAGCTCTCTAATTCTTCAGAAAGCTGTGCAGTTTTTGTTTGTTTGTTTGTTTGTTTGTTTGCTCTTTACAAATAAATCGATTATGCTGCTTACATTTTTAGGATAATTGTTTCAATAATAATGGCTCTGAAAAAAACCATGAATGTCCCATTTATCTCCGGTTGTGGTCGGTTTTATCCCGTCATGGTTTAACACCAGCTGGCAACTAAGCCCCACAAAGCCACTGGCTCGCTCCCTCAGTCCCTTCATGGTAGGATAGGTCAGAGAATCAGAAAGGTAAAAGTGAGAAAACTCATGGGTTGAGATAAAGACAGTTTAGTAAATAAAGCAAAAGCCATGTGCAAGGAAGTCATTAACTACTTCCTATAGGCAGGGAAGTGTTATTCCATCTCCAGGAAAGCAGGGCTTCATAACATCTAACAGCTACTTGAGAGGATAAAAGCCATCACTTCAAATGTTCCCTCTTCCCTCTTCTTTCCACCACTTTTATTGCTGAGCACCATGTCACATGGTATGGAATATCCCTTTGGTCATCTGGGGTCAGATGTCCTAGCTGCGTCGCCTCACAACCTACTTGTCTGTGGGGTGGAGTGAGAAATAGAAGAGGCCTTGGCTCTGTGTAAACACTGCTCAACAATAGCTAAAATATCCCTGTAATATCAACACTGTTTTAATAATAAATCTAAAACACAGCCACATACAAGCTACTGTGAAAAAAACTCTACCCCAGTCAAAACCAGTACATACCCAAAGATGATAACATCAACTCTCCAATTCTCATGAGAACAAGAAAGAAAACAGAAGGCATGATGAACATACGAAACACCAATAGATACCCTCTATTGCTATTGCAAATAAACTGGATTAGCAGATAACAGCCTTTTTTTCTGCCACCCATTCACTATAGAGTGTAGGAAAGCCTAGTGGGACATTTAGGCAATTCAAATAAATGTTTAATGCAAAGAGACAACAATAAGAAACATAAGACACACTGAAAGGAATTGAAAAAGCCAGACAGTATGATCTGAGTTTGAAAAACAAAGTATGAATCACAAAGGCCAAATACATTTTAACAGATCTGTTCAAAGTTAGGTTTTTTTTCTGTTATTGGTCTTTGAATGTTTTTAAATTATTACTGAGAACGTGTTTGGTCTTTACAGTTTTTACATTTCAGTGCTTCAGTTCTGTGAACAGCTCTACTGCACACTGTTGAGAACCGGAGGAGAGAGCCATCTTTTACAGTCCTCACAAAAGATTTTACAGCCTGCAATAGAAATGGAAAATACATTGCATTGTTTTCCATTATCTAAGATCATATCTGGCAAATAAAAGAGGGAGCCAGAGTCACTTTAAAGAAAAGAAGTTCCAGTCTGATACAGTAACTCCTCTCTAATAGGTGGTATTTGATATGATTTTCATATGCAACAGTGTATTGTTTTGTTTTAATATACATAAACACAGGGTATTCAAATCCCCAATGTGCTTCCAACATAAATCAGAGAATGACATAAATATTTTGCACAGTTTTCTGTCACATACGTCTGCAATAGATTATTACCAATATTGAGTTTCCAGAGGAAAATATGTGGGTTTTATGGTTTTGAGTGAGAACTGGCTCAGGCACACTGATCCTTTTTTAGACTTCTCCTTCCCTTTTTCAGTAAATTACAGGACACTGGTGTTGGGCAAACATAGGATGTCCATAGACTCAGCTCTCATTTTCCTAGCTGCTAACATAAAATGAAAAGAAAATAATTCAAAGGAATTCTTACTTAGTTGAAGCAAAACCAGAAAAGATTGCTTTGAAATGAAAGTGGTGTTGGGCAACAGGAACTGGGCAGACCATTGCCTACTCTGTATGACATTCTTCCACTTCTAGTTTGCTGATGTTTTAAGGCCCTTTTATCTTATAACTGAAGGGCCATGTGAGGAGAGAATGGAAAAATTACGTGGCAAAATTAGGCTGCAGCTTTAGAGTGGAGCCAAGCATCAAGTTTTACAAGCCAGTTTTTTTCCATTACATCATCTGCTCATCCTAACCAAATGGAAATTATTGGTCATTTGTACATCAGGCCAACCACTTATATGCCTGACATATGGAGTGATGGTGAGAGAGAGCAGAGCCAGAGAACAATGCTGATATGTGTGAGTCAGAGGCCTGACTGCAGTGGTGTCTGAGGCAGAGCCAGTTGTCTGACTCTGACTCTCACTGTCTGAGATTTGACAGATACACACACTGCACTGGGAAACGCTAATGGTGAAGGAATGAAGGGAATTGGTGTCTGACTTCCTGCAGATGAGCCATTTCTCCTCAGAGAACTCAAAATACGTGTTTCAGACTCTGCTGTATCTTGCAGCAGTAGCAGTCTTGTTGTCAAAGATGTTTCATGCTGCTCACAGGACTATTTGCCTTTTGGGAAAAAGGATCTAACAAAATAGCTTTATTCCTTGTAACCGTGGCGAAAGGACAGACAATAGATATCCATCAACACTTCTAGTATGTATGTTTACCTCTCAACTAAAACCTCTGTCTTTCAGTCTTCTTTCTTTCCTTCACAATAGTTTGGATAATCTGATTCACTGGTCTCTTGGTATGCACAGTCTGATGGAGAACACACAGGGGAGTTGTTAAAGCCACCAGAGTGGAAGCTCAATCCAGGGAGAAGCATTTGAGGGTTAACTGAATACAAGTAATATTGACTGCTGATTGCAATTTCTTCCTCAGGCACCATGCTGATGATGTTACAGTTATAGTCAGTTCCTGAGAACAATGAAGATGATGGTTTTCTTGAAAAGCAGCAAAAATTAAGCTGAAAATATGTCCAGTAGTACCCATAAAGATAGATATTCAGAGAGGGATATCAAATACTCATGAACAAGTTTAATAATGTTTGTAAATATACTTTGTCATTTCTTCCTAGATTTTTCAAACTGCTGTTAGTAGGCAACAGGAACTCCTTTATAAAAACAATTAATAATATTTTAAAAGATAATTTATATAAAAATATATTCATATATAAAATATACATTTTCTAAATAAAAAAAAATTAATACAAAACTATTCCGCTTTGTTCCTATTGGTTTGTGAGGACGAATATGTACTTAAGAGGGAATGAATGTTTCTGTAACAAGCTTATTTCAGAGCTTCTTGCGGTTTTCCTTTTCTATTCATACCTAGAGAGTTAATCTACACTAAATTGAACTTAATTCCATTATTCTAAAATGCTTTTTTTCCCCTGCTATCCTAACAAAAAAGCTGTGGAGGTAACTGAGGATCAGCTATGACAAAGTGTTGTGGGTTTGTTTGGGGGTTTTTTTGAGAGCGTGGAAAATGTCTGGAAATATGTATCTTTCCTTGTTTGTAGCTATACTGAACTAATCACAAATTTCCTTTTGCTAAACATTAACTTAGACCTAAAAATCAGCTTTGATGTAATAAATAATATTTCAGCTGTTCCAGATTTGCCGATACAAGGAGCATTTACAGTATATGTAGATAACTCACCTCTAGATATCTTAGTGTTTTAATGTGTCAGCTTCATCTCAAAAGTCATTTAACTTTTGTCTGACTTTTCCCCAATCTTTTATTCATGTGTGTATTTCTATGTTCTCCAGTTTTTGCAATGACAGTAACTAAACAGTTAATTAAATTTTAAATAATTTTAAACTGTAGATGTGTCTGAGATGCATTGTGGAACCTGATTTTAGTGGGTATAAACTGGTGTTTCAATGAAGTGTAAAGCCAGCTTAAATGAACTCAGAATCTGGCCCATAATCTGTTAATGAATTAGGGCCAAAAAAAAGAAAGGACAAAACCTAAAAGTTTAAGCTCTCTGAGTAATAGCTTTGCTTAGTTTTAATTACTGCATACACTCCCACACTGTTTTTACTATGGTGATGAAGAAGGGTAAGCTACAAAGCAATTGTGTACATTTTGAGAAATACAGTCTTCTGCTAGCGTTGGATGATTCCCTGTATGTCAAGAGGTAATGTATGCTGTCAAGCATAGCCTCTCACCAGCCTCCATATACCTTTACCAAAGCGTGGCAGGGTCACATTTCCCAGGAGGAGGTGCAAGGGGTCACAGTCTCAGCTGCTACAGTTTGCAGCCAGGTTATTAAAATTCACCTCATTCACAGGTGTAGGCTCAGAGATTAACTGAATAGATGGCTCAGGATTTTCCCTGCACTTATTTATAATTTATGTGTTTCACAGTTAGCAAATTAAGAGATCCTTTTAGAAAGAGTACAGGTCAGTGATGACCTGTTAACCTCTTCCAACAGAGACTCTGCTATGTCATTTGTTACATCAGGAAGTGAGGGAGAAGAGGAATAGGACAGTTGAAGACAAAACTCTGTTCCAGGTTCCTTTCCTTCAGACTCAATAAAAACAGGACCAGTGTCTTTCATTACTTTCTCCTGTCATGCAGATTTCCTCTACTGAACAAAGAAAGAATATGATGGCAGCCTTGGTATAAGAGTTCTTCAAAGGAAACAAACATCCTTCCTTTATTCTCTATAGTGAAGTTTAAACCAATACCTTAGTAAAGAGTTTAAAAGCCTCAGCAATTATTTTGACAGTTTATTGTGATAGGGACATGAGCTGTGCACAGCCACATTCAGCAATAGAATCCCTACTGATATAGCCCATAACTCTGAGGAAAAAAATAGAAAAAAAAACCAAAAAAACCCCAAAACAAACCCAAACCAACCAACCAACCAAAAAACCAGCAAAAAACCAAACAACAAAAATTCTGGTCCACTCATGTTTGGCACACTCTGCCTTGTTATTCTGAGTCAAAGTTTGATCTCAGGAAGCTGAAATAATGTTATGGGGGTAGAGGTTATTTATATTCAAAAATATGCAGGACATCTCCAGGAAAAGACCTATATAGATATTTATTCTTTGGATTTTAAAGTAGTATATACCTTGTAGAAAAATCTGCACACTTTTACATTCTGGATAAAGTACTATCCAAAGAGGTTATTGAAGGCTTCTGGGACAAGGGAAGAAAAAACAAAGAATTGTTTGAGAAAAAGGTTTTCTTCGCAACTTTTTTGCTTGTTTGGTTTAAATGCCTTAAACTTTTTCATCAGTACAGAAAGCTGAAAAACTTTCATATACCCCCCGCAAAAAAAAAAAAAAAAAAAAAAAAAGGAAAAAATTTCCTGTACCACCATTAAAAAATAGTCTTATTCATGACTTTAAAATAAATTAGGTTTTTCCATGTGTCTTTTGTACTGCCCAGCACTGGACCCAGCACTCCAGTGTTGGCCTTACTGCTGAGCAGAGGGGAAGGATCACCTCCCTTGACCTCCTGGCAACAGTCCTCTTAGTGCAGCCCAGAAAGCCATTGCTCACCTTTGCTGCAAGGACACATTGCTGGCTCATGTTCAGTTTGGTTTCCACCAAGACCCCCAGGTACTTTTTTGCAAACCTTTACAGATGGATGACCTCTCATCCTTTAATAGAGCATGGGGTTATTCCTGTCTAGGTGCAAAGCTTTGTTTCACTTCAAATAATTTCTCCAGCTTATTGAGGTCTGAATTACAGCACAATCATCTTTGGAATCAGCCACTCCAGCCAGTTTTGTATCATCTGCAAACTTGATAAGGGTCCACTCTGTCCCATCACTTTCATCTGTTCTGTCCTTAATTAGTCTTGACCCCAGTATTGACCCCTGAGTAACACCACCAGTGAGTGGCTTCCAAGTGGAATTTATGTCAATAACGACAACACTCTGAGCCCAGCAGTTCAGCCAAATTTCAGTCCATCTCACCATCAATATGTCTAATTTGTATAATATCAGTTTATCTATGAAGTTATTATTAGAGACAGTGTGAAAAGCCTCACTAAAATTAATATACAAAAGTCACTTTTCACCTCTTTTATCCATTGAATTAGTCATTTCACTATAAAAGGCTATCAGGGTAGACAGGCATGAGTTGCCTTTCGCAGATCAATGTTGACTGAGCTCAATCACCTTCTTGTTCTTAGTTACCTTCCCAGAGATAGAGGTGAGGCTAACCAACAGTATAATCTGTCTCTTATTTTTTGCCCTTCTTTGAGATAGAGGTGAAATTTTCCTTCCTTCATTTCTCATGAACATCCTCCAGTTGCCATGCCCTTTGGAAGATAATCAAGAATAACCTTGTAATGAGATCAGCCAGCTCCCTCAGAACTTGGGAGTGCATCCCAGCAGATCCCCTCCCCACACCTTCCATGGAGTTTGTACTGAAGTGGGTGTTGGACTCTTTTTCCAAGTAACAAGTCATAGGAAGAGAAGAAACAGCCTTCTGTTGCACCAGGAAAGGTTTAGAGTGGATATTAGGAAAAATTTATTCTCTGAAAGTGTTTTCAGGAACTGGAACAGGCTGCCCAAGGATGTTGTTGAGTAACCACCCCCAGAGGTATCTAAAAAACATGTAGCTGTGGCAGCTGGGGACATGGTTTAGTGGTGGACTTGGCATTGTTAGGTTTATGGTTGGACTCAATGATCTTAAAGGTCTTTACCAAAGTAAATGATTCCATGATTTGTATATGGCCAGTTTGTTTAAGTGCTCCTTTCCTTGGTCCTCCTGAACTGAGGGTAAGTCTTCCTTTTCCTGAATGAACTGTGTGGATCAGTTATAACTCATGCTGAGACTCCTATTTTTAACACAGTATTCTTACTTATTCTTACAGAGAAAACAACATATCTAAAATTATAGATAGTCTTTAAATACTAATCTCTATTATTTGTCTTAATATTACCAGATACTTTTTCATATTCCATAAGCCAGTGTATCCCATCTAGTTTATCAACTTTTCCCTTTATCAGAAGATTCTCTTTTTCAGAATATCTGACAATCAAGAATTGTTTTATTTTAAGAGTGTTTATCATCTAATCAATCCCATGCTTTCTTTTTAATATTTCTTATGTCAAATTAAGTAAAAATATTCATATGATAGCCATGAAAAGGACAAGATCTCATTCCAGAACTTATTTTAAAGAGATTCACATACATATTTTTGCAGTGTCAGGGCACAAATAAATAAACAAGTCAATGCTGCCTGGAACAGACTGGACTTATAACCACTATGGGTATTTTGAATGTATCACGTTTTGTTCTTACACTTTATGTTGCATCATTTATCATGACTGCTATTATCAAGTTCTTTGTAAAAACAAATAAGTCGCTTGACTTTTAGTCATTAAAATAAAATAGTAACTTTTCTATTAAATAATAATTAAAGGTAAGTTAAGCCTTTATGAAATCCATCTGTATGGTAAGACCCATGTATTTTTCCCTGTTGACTGCAGGATGAATCACCTGTGTGTGAAATACTCATGCACAGATAGTTGGAAAAGATAAATTCAGTAGTTAGACAACGACCACCACCCAACTTCAACAAACATTGGAGTGGAGAGTGAACAAGTTTTATAAATTTCCTGAAGAATTTAAAAAAAATTTCTGTCTATAGAATCTAGCCATTGTGTCATCTCATCCATTATCTTGAGGGAAAAACAAAATCTGTGGTATACCAGCAATATTTTATTTTTTTTCCCCAAAGATACAAACCCAATATATACAGCATTTGTAAGCAAAATAAACTAATAAACAATGGCCTAAAAACAAAACAGAGAGTTTTTATTTTTCTTGGAAAAAACTATATCTCTGTATTAAACTATAACATTCTTAACATAATTTTATTTAAAAGGGTTTTCCTATTATTTTCTTTCCTATCTACTTTTCCACAAATGCATAAATTTTGCTATTTTCATACAGGTTGCAGATAGCAGGTACTTTAATACTCCCACATCACTGAAATTAAGATTGGCTCTCTCAGAGTTTCATTTACCAAGGAGGCAAAAATAACAGTCGAGTAGGAAACACAGCTATCAATTTTTAAATGATTGCTCTGCTGAAATAATATTAAGTAATGGAATTTTTTTTCCTTTTTTTTTTTTTTTCTTCCAAAGGTGGTTTGCAGAGGAAGTGCTGAAGCAGAGGCAGACCTAGTGTCCATTGCCACTGGGAAAAGCAATCCAAACTATAGATGTTTAAGGAACTTCAGTATTGTGGCATATATGACAAAATGCAACATGAAAAATGTTCTGTATTCATCAAGTTCATTAAAATCTGTGACACTGTTCAAAAGAAAAACATATTGCTTACTTGAGAGAAAATGAAAGGTTACTCATGCTCAAGCCCTTATGAAGGGCAACACTGAACTGCTATGTGGTCTTTCATAAATAATTAATTTCTGCATTCAAAAATAAAAAACAAAACCATTTTGGGGTTCCAGTATGCAAAATATTTTTAAGACATTACTACAATGCCTTATTGAGGTTTTTATCCCATTTTCTGTCTATCCTGTAGCAGTTTATTTTCTCTAGAATTTTTTCCAGTTTCCAGTGAGAAGTTTTCATTAGGTTGTGGAAAATGGCATCCAAATTTTCCTCTAGATTTTTCTCCTCATGTAGGCTTCCTGTTTGATTTCAAAGGATGGTAGATGGAGGTAGGTCTATCTGTAATATCCACAAATTCACTTTCTAAATACTTCTGTTTCCCCTTCTGAAAGTTTTATCTTTTGAATACAACAACCTGAACACTGAAGAAAATAAACTGATTTTTTTTTTTTTTTTTTATGATGGTACACAGAAATGAGAGGTAAATGTAAAGTATCATTGCAATAGAAGATTGTCACTTTTATAAAGAGCTCTTAGT
Organism: Hemiprocne comata; assembly: GCA_020745705.1. Classification (NCBI taxonomy): domain Eukaryota; kingdom Metazoa; phylum Chordata; class Aves; order Apodiformes; family Apodidae; genus Hemiprocne; species Hemiprocne comata. The sequence continues at coordinate 135,521,623 of CM036587.1, forward strand.
ATTTCCAAGGTGCAGATTGCACATCAAATTAGCAGATGGTATTCTATATATGATGGCACAGATGGAGATCTAGATTTTAGGATTTCAGTATATCTGACCTTAGGCATCACTGGCTTCAGAAAAAGGAAAACTTTCAGAGAATGAAGGACTTGAATGCTCATGAAAAAAAATCAGAGACTCTTTCAGTGTCTCTCTGCCTTGGTTTTGAGATGAAGATTATGGTTGCAGGGAGGGCTCCAGGTCTGGAAACACATAAAGCACTTTCTGTTTCAAATGAGATCTTTGGGGTGTGCAGGCACAACTGAGATTTCATGTTTTACTCCTGTTCTTTTTTCAAGACAAGTGTTTTTCTTGGGGATCTGAAAAGCATACCTTGCATACCCTCTAAATATTCATTGACTCTTCAATTGCTTTCTGGAAGATGGAAATACACCAGCAGTTTTTAGTAGACTGTCAATTCAGTTACTGCAAGTGAGGTAGGCTACCTTAAGTAGCCTACACAGGAGTCAGAATTCTGCATCACAGAGCACTTTATTAGCAAAAAGATATTGGACAGGAATCCTGCTTTCCTCCAAAGTGACCAACACAGTAAGAAGGGCCACTGTTGATAGAACTGTGCACATTTGATCAGCTGGAAAATGAACAGATTTCATAATGTCATGTTCATAGTATGTATTCACGTAGTTCTTGAGTAGCAAGGGCATTTAAACTATTTCTTTTTTTCAGTATCCCAAAAGCATGGTTTTCTTCATCTCTTGAAAAAGTGGTTTACAATTGAGTCAGGAAAATGGTTAAAGGGTCTCAGTCTCAGTTCTCTGTCATGTTTGCTGAAAATTTCTTCTTTCATACGTATAATCACAGTAAATAGTCACTCTTTACACAATTGCAGTTTGGAAGTTCACAGACATGACTGGACAGGGCAGGCAAATTTACTTTTTGATGATGCTTTGGAAATGCTTTACTATCAGTGATGATTTTTTTTATCCTTTAAAGCTTCCCTGCCATGTCTGTGCTTATCTTCCATTTTAGTGAACCTGAATCAAAACCTATGCAGTGGACTGATGCCTATGCAGAATCCTCTGTGTACAGAATTTTCCAAACCACTCACAAATTCTGTGAGCTAAGGGAGGAATGATTTACAGCAAAGCCATTGATAGTGTTTTCCAGAAAAGAAGCACTGTAGCTTGGTAAAATATTGGATTAAAAGATAAATCAGTGTTTTTTTTTCACTACATGAGACTTCACTAGAAAAGAGACTTACAGAATTCTTTATTTTTATTTTTTAAACTTCTTTGCCTATATCCTTTCCTTTCATTTAGTGGTTTTAGAGGGAAAAATAGAGTAGAAGTAAGAAAATTACAGTATTTCAGGTAAATCTTCTGAGACAGGTGATTAAGACAAAGGATTTAAGTTAAAAACAACTGGTTAACTGTTAAATATTTTCACCTGAAATGCACTAGTTCTAAAGAATACACTAAATTAATTTTATGATTAAAAAAGTGGGATGATTAAAGTATTAGCTTTTTCTCCATAAAAAACAATTTACAAGAAATTGATTTTTTTATTTCCTTTAGAATAGAGTTTGACTGCAGTTTTTCAGCTGACTTTGCTCCTATTTCTGAAGCAGAATTGCTTCCAAGCACATTTTTAAAAGTAAATTAATTCTTTTAGTTCTGTATGTTTAGCTGAATCAGCACAAATGTTGCTGAGCAGATGACACCTTCTATACCTAGAGGAGCTGAAATCCAGCACGTAATGAATTCTTCTCTAATCTTTTGGCAAGTGAATGAATAGTTAGAAGTTTTCCTAAGTTCCTGTCATAGCAAGTGGAAAGGGGATATATCTATTATCCTAGCACCATGTTTGTGCCAGTACAGTTTAAAATTACGAGTAATAGAGAATCACAGAATCACCAAGGCTGGAAAAGACCTTTAAGATCATCAAGTCCAGCCTATGACCTAACACCACCACATCAGCTAGACCATGGCACTAAGTGCCACATCCAGCCTTTCCTTGAACACATCCAGGGACGGTGCCTCCACCACTTCCCTGGGAAGTCCATTACAATGTCTAATCAACCTCTCCATGAGGAAGCGCTTCCTAATATCCAACCTAAACCTCCCCTGGAGCAGCTTCAGGCTGTGCCCTCTTGTCTTGTTGCTAGTTGCCTGGAAAAAGAGCCCAGCCCCAACCTGACTACAACCTCCCTTCAGGTAGTTGAAGAGAGTGGTAAGGTCCCCCTTGAGTCTCCTCTTCTCCAGGCTAAACAACCCCAGCTTCCTCAGCCTCTCCCTATAAGACTTTCCCTCTAGTCCTTTCACCAGCCTTGTTGCTCTCCTCTGGACCCGCTCCAGCACCTCAACGTCCTTCTTGAAGTGAGGGGCCCAGAACTGGACACAGGACTCGAGGTGAGGCCTCACCAGTGCTGAGTACAGGGGGAGAATCACATCCCTACTCCTGCTGGCCACACTATTCCTGATACCAGCCAGGATGCCATTGGCCTTCTGGGCCACCTGGGCACACTGCTGGCTCATGTTCAACTGGTTGTCAACCAGTACTCCCAGGTCCCTCTCTGACGTGCCGCTCTCCAGCCACTCTTCCCCCAGCTTGTAGTGCTGCCTGGGGTTATTGTGGCCAAAGTGCAGGACCCTGCACTTGGTCTTGTTGAATTTCATGCCATTGGCCTCAGCCCATTGACCCAGCCCATCCAGGTCCCCCTGGAGCTTCTTCCTACCCTCCAGCAGATCAACACGCCCCCCTAACTTGGTGTCATCTGCAAACTTACTAAGGGTGGACTCAATCCCCACATCCAGGTTGTCAATAAAGATGTTGAATAGAACTGGGCCCAGTACTCATCTGTGGGGGACACCGCTGGTCACCGGATGCCAACTGGATGAGCTCCATTCACCAGCAGTCTCTGGGCTCGGTCATCCAACCCGTCTCTAACCCAGAGAGATTAAAAAAACATAATTGAAATTTCCAGCTGAGCACCAATCTCTCTGTGACATTTACAAACTAAATAAATGCTGTGCTCTTTTTGAATGATGAAGGTGAAGAGGAAAAAGATGCTTAGCTTTTCCAATTTCCTGCATTGATCTTGTCAGGATTTATTTCAATGAAGCATGGTCATCTAACAGTAATTGGGAATAGAAATCTATTACTCCCAATACAGAGTATTTAGTAAACTTGGTCGAATTTACTGGACTTGTAGAAATATCTTCCTGCCTTTTCTCACAGATCACAGTCAGTGAGACCCATTGACAAATAATGTGGCAAATGGCAAATAAATCTATCTGTGGGTTTATGGCAAAATCCTAAACTTGTGTATATCCTAAATATGTGTCAGACTATGAGAGCTTCATTCTGTGGATGGTCTCAGTAGCAGTATCTCAGTGTTTATATCTGGAAACACTCATGTAAACACAGTGAGCATCAAAATGGCTGAAAAGACTCGGATACACCAGTAGAAATGCATTTCAAAATTTTGGTTGATTTATTTCATGGTCAAATGGGGGTGTGACTGTGGGAAATTTCAATTAATGTGCATTGCAAACCAATGCTAAAAGTTATCCTTTCCCTACTTGATCCACAGTATAAAGCATAACTTTTAAATACTGCAGCTGGTGGTCTTTTTGCATTTCAGTAGAATGAAGACTTATCTATAAAACAAAGAGCAAAATGCACATACATGGAAGATTTGAATGAGAGATTAATTTCTGCTTTTATGCACAACTCAGCAAGAACCTAGACTCTCTAATGGCTTCACTCTACCCTCTTGTTCTCCTTTTTGTCTCTAAATACATTTTTACTCTATTGTAACACAGTAAGGAAGGTATCATCATTGCTCGCCACAGAGCACTGTTTTTTCATTAACTCAACAATGCAAGGCTTGAGGGGTTTTCAGACCTTTTCTGCATTTATCTTTACTGTTCTTAGCTTAGTAAAGTTTGTTTTATCTAATTGAGCAAACTGTCTGACAAACCATCACTTCCCAGGCTTGCCATGAGCTGTGGATGCCACAAAAGTTTCACCTGCAAGATACTATTAAATTTATTGTATCCCCTGGTTGTCACTTTCTAGTGATACCTAACAACAGAGAAGCCCTATGTGAAAGCATCATAGTTTATTATAAAAAACAAAAAAAGTTTTCATTTCTGATTATAAAACAGGAAATATAACTGCAGTATAGAAGTGTAAAACCAGAAAAAACAGACAGGAATAATCATGGAATCATGGAATCATAGAATGGTTAAGGTTGGAAGGGACCTTAAAGATTATCAGGTTCCAACCTCCCTACTATGAACAGGGACACCTCACACCGGACCAGACTGCACAAAGCTTCATCCAACCTGGTCTTAAACACCTCCAGGGAGGGGGCATTGACAATGTCCTTAGGCAACCTATTCCAGTATCATACCACCCTCATGGTGGAGAATTTCTTCCTGATGTCTAACCTAAATCTCCCCTCTTTCAGTTTAAAACCATTACACATTGTCCTATCACTACCCTCTCTGGTGAAAAGTCCCTCCCCAGCTTTCCTGTAAGCCCCTTCAGGTACTTGATGTTAATCTATTTGAGCAATAATTTAGGATTTTTTTTGAGAGGGGGCTTATGTCCCATTTACATGAAACTAAGATTCATTGCATCCCTTTCAATCATGACACGGGTTGGAATCTTACACCTCTGGAGATTTTTTCAGAACATGGAGTGTTCTGATTGTTACCTACTACAGAAAGTTCTCAAATGATTAAACTTTTAAGAAACTTAAGGGATCTTTCTTTTGGCTGTATATGAATTATGTGAAATTTTAACTTATTTAGTTATTAATATCTTTCATGAAGAAAGAGGGACTTTGGAGGGCTGATTCTGCTACTCCTATTTATATTTGGCCCTTAAACACTCAATTAGAAATGACAGGTTCTCATCCTTCATGAGAACAATTATTGAGCAGTGGCAGAGTAAATCAAATGTACATCAAGCTGGGAAGAAAGTCAAGTGAGCTGAAGTTACATGTTTACATTGTTAACAATTTATAATGTATTGCTCTCAATGTTTTTGCAGCACTCTCCCTTTTGCTTTATTAGCATGCTCTGTCACATACATGCATGTTAATTTTTTCATAGAGACCACTTGTGATGTTTTAATAGTGCAGATGACAATCTTGGTATTTAGTGGTTGGGTTTTTTTGTTTGTTTTGTTTCTAAATTACCTTTCCACTACATTTTGACATTTTTGGGGATGGTAGCCATCACAAATGTTACAAAACCCCCCCTGAGAACATCTTACCAAAGTTGTGTCTTTAAAGATATTTGAAGTTTCCTTAGCTTGAACTACGAACCAAACAGCAAAAGAGGGGTGAGGGTCGAAAGGTACCAAAGTGAAGGTAAACCTTTTTGGTGTCAGTTTCTCTCTTAAGTTTCTCTCAGTATATCTAGATAAAAGCATCCAAATTATTTTAATTTATTACAATATTTATTTCCAAAGTGTGTGTGTATATATATATGTATAATTTTTATTTACCATCTTTCTTATGCCATATCTGTACTAAGGATACTCCACTGTGTAAAGTGTTTTAGCAGAATTACCAGTGAAGATCCAATATGTTGAGGTAACATGGTTAGACCACCTCTCCAACAGACAGAACCAAAGCCAAGATAATTTTTTTCTGCCATAGTATTGCCATATTTCAGGTGGAATATATTGAGATAGTACAAAAGCTGGCAGTATAGACATTGTCTTAAAAGGGAATTTTTATGAGGTATCTTCATCAGAGCAGGGTACATGTTACTGCAATTAAAGATAATGATAAGTGGGATTCATTTTTTTACTCTTACTATGGGTTGATTTAAAAAATCAAAGAAATTAATAAAAAAAAATATTGAAACCTATGATGAAGACAATATTTTTTCTGGAATACTCTTTCTAAGGTAAAAATCCCTCCTTACAATTTAACTCTATTCCTGTATTTTCTGGAAATCTGAAAGTCTTCTTCATATAGAATTTCCACAGAATACGATTCCATTTCTTGCCATTCCCCACTTCCCTTCCCCTTTTCTTTCTCCCTTCCAATTTCAGGAAAAGGGTGTTCCAGCTGAACTGTCTTGCTCTGTGTTTTGCCATCCAGGATATGGTTTCTTTTCTGTCTCCTCTACTGTCAGTTTCTCCCTTTTTTTAATTCAGGCTTCAGAACATCAAAGTTCTTGTCAATCTGCCAAGTCATGGGCATGAAAGTGTCATATAGTGAGCTTTTTTTACTATATTTTCACCCATTTCATCTAAAAAGGTACCAGACAGTACGTGTTTAGAACAACTTTAATTTTTTCCTTTTTCTCCTGATCCTTCCTTCTAGGAATCCCACCTAGTTAAAATCATTACTCTGTGATCTCTTCTTAAATGTCTCACTTTCAATAATAATACTTAATTCTTTTTTATTCACTTTTTTATTAATATTATCTGTATCATTCTGTTTATCTTAGTTTTCTAAGCTGCCATATATAAGTCTAGTCATGACAATGCTAAAAAAAATAATAACTGACCTGCTTCTCACTATCTCTTTATGATAGGCAGCTTGTTTCTCTCTAGGATATCTAATTGCACATTCAGCTTGCTTGTTTTTATAATGCGATCTAATTTCATAGTAGTAATTCTGTATCAAGATGAACTTCAGAAAATCATACTCCTTTTTATATGTTTTAATATAGCTGTTCCTATAAACTTAAGCCTGTGAAATATACTCATCTCAGTTGAAAACCTTCCCCAGATTTTTAAGTCCAACAAATATCTAGATTTACACTAAATTCCCGAAGCTAATCATACCTACATTTTTTCTCCATATCTCAGACTAACTGAAGAGTGAACCTCAAACAATTTTTTCTCACACTTTTCCCCAAACCATAATGTGATGTGTTTGCCTGAACATCAATTTGAGTTCAAAAAGACCTACAGATGGTAAAGAAAATTCATACATTTCAAAGCTCTATCAGTTGGTTCAGAGGAATGCTTTTGATTCAGAATGCTAAAGTCTTAGAGAGTGATTCCTTTCTGTCTCTGTTAAAGGTAGACAGAAGGAACAAAATTACTTTACAAAACAGACATTGTTCAAGAGGGCCACCAAGCATTTTTTGGACCAAAAAACAACAACCCACCCCCCCCCCCCAAGCCTCTCCTAAGGCAAGACAATTTTATGGTGCTCTGATAATATTGTAACATTGTCTGCTAACAGGAATTTTAACTAGTTTCTAGTAGAATGTGCATTCTTTTCATTGAATTTCAATAGTGTTCATTCAAAACAGCAAAGCTGAACACATAATAAAACATTTGTTTTTTTTACTTGGACCTCTATATTTAACGCTTATTAAAAATGTTCAAATATGTTATTAGTTATGTCAGAAAATTAGACCAGATTTTGGCAAAAATGGACTACATAGACATCACTGCTAAACAGGGGAATATGGAAAGAGAAAATGGGTATTTGAGGAATCTGAATCAGTGCAATCAGACTTCTTAAGTGTAGATCAGAAATCATAATATTGCTGTAATAATACGAATGTGTTGATGTTAAGCTATTCAGTAAATAGGCCTTTCTGCATGACAAAGCTAATATTATCCCCAAAGGAGACCAGCATTGCTTATTCTCAACATGTGTTGCAAGTGGAATTTATCTAAAATTTAGGGGAAAAAAAAAGTATATATTCAATGTCAGTAACTGAAAAAGAAGCTTTGTGGTTTTTTTCTTCCATTCTGTGAGATTATTCGAAATACATGTTGGAAGCTGTGCATGCCAAATTATGGAAAAGTTATTGGAAATCCAGGCTAGAAAATAAAATGGAAGCTAATTGATTGTGTAAATCAAAAAGGCACTATGAAATGGCTGTACAAGCACTTGTATTTTATGAATTAAAAAAAGAAAGATGAGAGGATTTAGAAAGAAAGAATTAATGAAATTACTGGACATACCCTTGTTGCTTGTCCTCATAAGAAAGTTTGAGTAGAATGGGCATTGTTAGTCTGCAGAAGGTATGAACAGAGTGAGGAAAAATGTTCACAGTTTATGGCAGTGAGATAAATGTATTGTAGGCCCAATACCCATTCTGCCAAATTTTTCTTGTAGGAGTAGAGCACAGCAATTAAGCTTGCTGTCCTTCAGTTTCTTCTGCATAAACTGGGGAGTAAAGTACTGCCAGCCTTTTAATTTTTTTATCTTTTCTAATTAGATTGTAGGTTCTTAACAGAAGCAACTATTTTTAATAAAGGCTTTTATGAGAGCAATATTAGTAGTCACTATGCTACTAATTATACTTCTGAAGCTTGTATCTGAAGTACCTAAATATACTCAATTTAAAATTCTTAGTAAGTTTATGGAAGTAAGAATCTTCTGCCAGTGACTGGATATGTAAAAAATAGGAGTGATTCTAGGCTAACTAGATGAGCATAAATAGAATAAATAGAGATTAAGACTCCAGTCATTTAATGTCCAGTTCAAAGCCTATAAAATGAAAATTGAAAGCCACCATTGTGAGGGGCAGATGGTGCTTTTGGCTCTTTTTCACACCAGATGTGTCTTTTCAAATAAACAAAGGCTGAGGTCTTCATTCATACCTGTGTTCAAAAGTAATGGACTTTCTTTGCTCTCAGATTCCAGTCAGTGTTTCTTATCTCTAAAAATAGTTTGGACTGAATTACACAATAAATTATATCACCTAAGTAAGAAATAAAGCCCACTTATGCATGCAGTTCATTGTCACAACGCACAGCCTTATGAAAGATAAACAGAGGTGACATTTTGAAAGATTTTTGCTTGGCTTTTCCTCTGATTTGAACTCCCCTTATAAAAACAAACATGGTAAAATAAAATGTTCACTATATTTGATCTAAATTAAAGGATTTGTTGGTTGCTTCTCATTTTGTTTTTTGGGTTTTTTTTTACTCCTAACTGATGAACACAAGATGGTAAACTAAATCCCTCTTGGTTTTCCTGTTGATATTATTAGAAATAACCTTTTCTGTTTAAAAATCAAATGTTGTTATCTTTATTTTAGAGATAAAGACTTATTTATTTTTCATTGAGAATAGTCTAGTTCACAGTGCCCACTTGTTTTTAAATTTTTAAAGAGCCAGAAAATACCTTATCAGAGATTCATTACATGCAAAGTACAGGAGGTCAAGGACCAACTAAGAGCAGGACAAATTTAATCTGGCTTAGTATAAGTCAAAACCGTCAAACAATATCAACTTTGTCAAAGAAACAGAAAAATCTGAGTTCCACTTACCACAATTTTACAAAAAAAAATCTTCAGATGCTATTTATTAAAAAATAAATGTATAAGTGCTCATCTATTTCAGAGTTCAGAAATGTTCTAATGTAAATACTAGTTATTTAGACAGTCAATGCCTTCAGAAGAGGAAACTGAAGGACCGATAGTTGTGAAATGTGGCTGGTTGAGTTCTATATGCATTTAGGAATGTCTAACACTGTTAGTACTGATCCATCTGAGCATGACATTGGCAGACTGTAAAGGTTGAAATGTTTTATTTCTGATTTATTTTCATTTTAATTTATGTTATATCTCTATTTTATTTACAACTTTATTTCCTGTAATTTTACTTTTGTAAAATCTGTTCATGCAATTTACTGATTTTGAAAAGGGCTTCTCAACACTTCATATGGCTGATAAAGCTTGATCCATTGCTCATAGTGATCAGCATCTTTCTAGTGAGTACGACAGACCACTACTGAGATTTGAAAACCCACAGGTGTATGATTGGCAGTAATAACTGCAATCATAGTACATTCCGTTCACCAGAAAGCATTGTGCAAATATCCTTCTTGTAAACAGGTAATTTGCCTTTTTAGTTATTTAAATTTAGTTTTTCTTTTTGTTGAAGGAGAAAATAATATTTTTAAGAATGAATTACCAAAAAAAAAGGTATCATAGAATATCTGTAGTTGGAATGGATGCATGAGAATTGTTGAGTCCAGCTCCTGATTCCACACAGGGTGACCTAAAGGTTAAACTGTATACCTAAGAGTGTTGTCCAAATACTTCTTGAACACTGACAGGCTTGGTGCCATGATCACTTCCCTGGGGAATGTGTTCCAGTGCCTGAACATACTCTCAGTGAAGACCTTTTAAATCCATAGTGTTGTTCATCCTAAATTTCTAGACAAAGACTGAATTTCAAATGTACAGCAACTTCAAATTCAGGCATATATCGATAAAGTTAATTTTTTTTTAATTCACTATTTCAGACTTTATAAAACTAGCTGAAAAAACCCAGTGTGGATACAATTTTATACAATGTGAGAGTTTTAAAATGAAAAACACTAACATATTCAGAGCACTGGAACAGACTGCCCGGAGAGGTTGTGGAGTCTCCTTCACTGGAGACATTCAAAACCCACCTGGAGAAGTTCCTGTGTGATGTGCTCTAGGTGACCCTGCCTGGCAGGGGGGTTCGACTAGATGATCTTCGAGGTCCCTTCCAACCCCTAAGATTCTGTGATTCTGTGATTGGAAATTCTATATATTAATACAAAATTTCCTTCCTTCTTGTCTTCTTTATGTCTATAACATTCTAAGTCAATAATGTGTTATTTTTCAAACCAAGTGTTATTTTTTCCTAGTCAAAATAAAGATGATTTTAAAATAACTTTTAAAAGTTATTTAGACACTAAATTTTATATTAGAACAACTAAATTTCTGTATATTTAGTCCAAGCCATTACAAATGAGCAGCCTGAAAAATACAAATGCTAGTGTACCTTGAATACTCCATAGATCATTATGCTGAAATATCACAAACCTGTGGGACAGAAATCTCTACCTTAGCTCTTCTTGTTATAACTGAATGACAAATATTTCAGTGCTCAAGTTTAGTTTCCTGCTTCATTATCCTGATTATATATCCCTTTTCATAAAATGATGCTTCCTAAAGAATTCAGTTATCATGATTCGCGTCTTAAAAAGTTAGCATTTTTTGCTACATATTCTCATTAATATGAGTTGAATATATGAAATAAAGTTTGGTAAATGTTCTTATATGGAGATTTATGGTTTGGGACTGCATAGTCTGCAAATCAATCTCCAGCCTTGAGACATTTATCCCTAAAAAGAACACACTGTGGGACTGTAATAACATCAAAATCTAATTCAGCAATATGCTACTGGACTGACCTCAAAGCACTTGGAGAAAATTCTCAGAAATTTCAGCAATCAGGAATATAAAAAAAGGGTGGTATCTGAGAACTCCATAGAGATATCAAAGCAAAATAGTTTCTTTAGTACTCATTTTGCATAGTCTTACAAATTCCAGTGCTTATTTAAACATATTCTTAAACAAATATGTGTCATCACATCTAAATAATAGTCCACATTCAATACACCTGGGACAGAATTTTCTAACATGTTAGCTTGCAACTATCCTGACAATACAAACTATGTTGATCTGGGTGATTTTCTTTTGTTAATATAAGTGTAAAAATCTTTGTCACTAGCCTGCACATGTTATAAGATATCCTAGGTTTATACAGCTACTGACAGTTTCCCTAGGAGATGCCTGTGGGGAACCCTGTCATTAGTTCCAGGGTTTTGGTGCATACTGACCTGTCCCTGGACTGATTTCAATTGGAGTCCAGATGAAGATGGGCAGAAAGAAAGATGATAGAATTGTGGCCTTATTAGAAATCCAAATTCAGCTTAAAATACAGCATAATTAAGTTTGTTTTAAAATTGTTTTTCCTATATATGTGTCCCTTTGTGGATTTGGGCCTTAGGGCCTTCAACTAACTTGTGAGGTTGATTAGCTACAAATGAGAGTATACTTCACAAATCAAATATTAAATCTTTTTTATAATTGATGTGAGATTTTGGGTTAGCTATATAATTTATGATCAGGAAATGCACCAAAAATAATTTCCGGTTTATGTCTATAAAAGTTAAATTTCTGAAGTTGTACTGTTAGGATTAAAAAGAATGTATTCAAATGCTACTATTAACTATGTTCCTCATAGCTACTTATTTTGTTAAATGTTTTGTGTTAACTGAAAAACAATTTGCCATACAATGTTGTTTATTAGACTTTTAATACTGCCAAAATTCTAATTAGCTCCAAACTATTAGCCACTTTTAAGATTAGTTTTTATCCCTGTGGCACTGTGTGGGGTTAGGATGATTACTGTAGGACTGTAGCATAATATTCAGTTCCTTCAAGAAAGTGCTTACTCAAGAAAGTAAAAAACAATATGTACTTAATTCATGAGCTAGGATGCTTTTCACTGCAGGTTTTCCAGAGCCAATGGAATTTCAGAGATATTCCAGTCACAGCAGACTCACCCATGTGCCTAGTGGCGATACTGAAATGTATAAGAAATCTGGCCTGTGCATCACTGGCCCTGGAACAAAAAAAAAAAAACCACAACAAAATCCTTGTCTGAAGTCTGCTGCCCTAAAGAAATGCTGACAACTTCAGGAGCTCACTTCAGACACTACTTGTCAACATTACAAGATGGCACAGTAAATAATATTTGGAAATGTAACTGTGTTTTAATTTGATGTTGCCCAGTTAAGCTCTCTGTTCCTGTGCTGCTCAGATCATCATCATCCCTCATAAATCACCTTTTCAGTCGAGCATGATTTTCAAGGAGACATTGACTGAGTGAGCGATTCCTTCCAATACAAACATCAAAATAAACTATCCCTTCACAAAGTTCAACAGATATAGGACATCAAAAGTCAGAAATTGGAGAGAAAACTCCACAGTGAAGCTCAACAACATAGTGCAAGAAAGCTATCACATCCCAGAAAACATCAAGAATTGGTATGTGTGTAAAAAAACCCCGGTTGTTTAAACTCTATACTTGAATAAAAATATCACCTCACTTCCAAAATCCCACAACAGAGCAGCTTATAGCAAAGCCTTTACTTCTTTTGGGTACTGTTTTTTATACACAAGGGACACATCTACTGGGGATAGCTGATCCTTTCTCCCATGTGAAGTAGAGCCAATGGAATGTGTGGGAGCAGTGCAAGCTGGGTATCTTCGCCCTTAAAGCTGTGGTTGCCCCCAAACACTCTTTTATGGAAGAAATAGTCAGAAAAACCTGATGATGGGCAAAGATCTCAGAAAACAGGAGAGATGCTAAAGCAAGTCCTCCAGAATTTTGAATTTCCGGTGCTTGAGGTAAATAAGGACAGAGCTGCTGCATGGCATATGTGTAAGAGATGCCCCACTACTGTCATGTGAATGGGTGTTACTGCTTTAAGAATCTACGCAAAGCACAAAGAGCCATAAAAAGCAGTGTACCTGCAAATAGACCTTTTGCTACCACATAATAGGAATTTAATATGTTCCTTTCATCTAAATAAGATTTCTTCAGAACTCTTGCTGCTTATCAGTTTGTTTAACATTAGTTTTATATGTCACTTAAGGTAGAAGAACCGCTAAAGTATCAGCTAAAGTATCACCACAACAAAGATGCAGACTAATATAATATTTTAAATCAGAGGTATTCAGTCTTGTTGGTGATGATTTTTCAGATGAATTTTTATCATCTTCTAATATGCTTGTGTGCACATTCACCCACACATGCATCTGCATGATAAAGTAGCAAATTTTCCATTAAATGATATATTAAAGCTTTCGTGTTTTTTCTTCTTTTTGAAGAAAAGCGTGGGGTTATTTGTTTTAAAGAAGCTTGCAAAAATATTTCTCACTGATCTGGTAACTATTTCCTAGATTTTTTTAATTTTTTTTTTCAGCTGAACTCAACAGTATTTCATGAAAACACACCAAAAGGAACTTCAAAAAAATGTCAAGTGCAATACTAGATCACATTTTGGCCCATGTATTTCTTTTAAATTATGGTTCAGATGCTGTTTCAGCAAGTTTCTCTTGACTTTGTCGAGACACTTTCAGCAAGTGAATGAAAGAACTCAGGATAGCTTATGGCACCATCCATCTTTACTAGCCAAGTATCACTGACAAAAGAATGTCACAGAAACTGATTTAATATCTGGGCAAAAAAAATGAGGTAAACAACTGTCCTATACAGCAGAGAATCCATAGTGGATAAAATATCCTGTTTTCCACTGCAGCTCCAAAGACTTGCAACTAGTATTTCTTGAAGCTGTAGTCCTTATGTCTCGCCTAAAAAGTGGTTGTTAAGCTGATAGGTTCTATGAAGGAACAGACCAATATTAAAAAGATAAGAAGCAGATTACTTAATTAATAGCAAAAGAAGTGGGGCTATCTATTATACTCCCACATATCTTGATTAATGGCTGGAGAATTAGGTGAACTGCTCCATACTGTAAATTTCTGGGGACTAGGATAAGAGCTATAGAGGAATAGATAGCTCCTAATGAGTTTCAGGTAGGTTGCAATGGCAGGGTTCTGTTTCTGGATAGGATTAAAGTTTGAGACAGACATACATAATTCATGACAAGATTGTGCCAGATCCTAGCCACAGAGCTAGGATTCATATTCTATATATGGAAGTATAGAGCTTTCAGCTGTTTATTGAGCTGATGTCTGGGTCTCTGCTGTGATTGAGGTTAGGGTTGTGATAAGACTTAAGGAGGATTATGATACTTAGGAGTACTTTTTGGAACCCAGAAGTAAAATACACACTTTTCTAGTTTGGCAAGATCCATTTATAACAGCAGCTGAGTGTTGGTTGAATGGTTGCCAATTAGCTGAGGGCAGAAAGGGGTGTCATTGTGATGATTAGGAGCAGGGTTATGACTAGGGAGACGGCGCTGAAATGCATAATTTACTGTTAGATTCTCCTTGAGCCATGCTGTGAAAATAAGAATAGTGCAGTAGACTCATGATTCAGTGTTCAGAGTCTGCAAATGATCTTCCTTAATGAGTCCATTACGTAAAAGTTTGGTTTTGACTGTATTCCACGCAATCACCAAGGAAGATACTTTTGTTTAATTAGGAAACAAATACCTGAAGAAAGTCTTATGCGTTCAGCAAATTTACACAGATAAACATATATAGAAAAAAATATATATAAATATATATTAATATATATAGAAATGCATATATATAAGCAAAAATATGTAGTCAAACTAAAACAAACAAACAAAAAACCAGTATTTTCTGTGTTCCTTGCCAACACTTTGCAATGTGAGCATCAGAATACACTGTGAAATAGCTTTTGTATCCATTTTCACAATCATGTATTTGATTATACACAAAATTGCATACCGGATTTTGGTATTTAATTTTAATTGATCTTATTAATTCGAAACAGTCTAAGTAAAGTGTCCATGCACACGTAACATTTATCAATGCTCAAATGCAAAATACTCAGAATGGTGGATGAAGAAGCATAGTTATACTGTATTTCTTACTTCTGTGGAAGTCTAAGAATTAACAAGTTATTTATATTATCATATCATTAGTAATAATAAAAAGTTGAATTTGATAATTAGTTTGTTTGTGGTTTTTTTTAGAAAAACACATATCAATGTACCAAATAGGATTTAAAAATAGTTTAAAATAGTTTAAATAGGAAATACTTTAATTTCTAGTTTTAAAATAAAACTATTTTCTTCCTTGTCTCTATTTATTCTATAGAAGACGAATGGTATCCTAGGGTGCATTAAGAAGAGTGTGTCCAGCAGGTTGAGGAAGGTTTTTCTCCCCCTCTATTCTGCCCTAGTGAGACCACATCTGGAGTATTCTGTGCAGTTCTGGGCCCCCCAGTTCAAGAGGGACAGGGATTTACTTGAGGCAGTCCAATGGAGAGCTACGAGGATGATTAAGGGACTGGAACACCTGCCTTAGGAGGAAAGGCTGAGAGACCTGGGGCTGTTTAGTCTAGAGAAGACTGAGAGGGGATCTTATTAATGTATATAAATATCTGAAGGGTGGGTGTTAAGAAGGACAAACCAATCTCTTTTCAGTCATGCCCTGTGGTAGGACAAGGGGCGACTGATACAAACTAGAATACAGGAAGTTCCACCTCAAAATGAGGAAATACTTTACAGGAAGGGTTACAGAGCACTGGAATGGGCTGCCCAGAGAGGTTGTGGAGCATCCTTCTCTGGAGACTTTCAAGACCTGAGTGACTTGCCCTAGGTTCTGTGGTGGTCCTGCTCTTCCAGGGGGGTTGGACTCAATGGTTTCTAGAGCTCCCTTCCAACCCCTAACATTCTGTGATTCTGTGATTCTGTGATTCTATATTATTATGAAATTTTACTTATGTGTCTTCAGTAACTTTTCAGAGACAGTTGTAGAAAGAGCTGTCAAGAAACAGAAATTGAAGCAGGCTTATGCCCCAAAATGCAAATCTGTCAAATAGATTAGAGCAAAAGATTATTATATTGTCCCACAACACTGGTCAAGGTTTCAAAAGTTTTCCAATTTCATCTTGTAATGTAATAAAAATCTTTAATATATAATAGAAAAAATAGTGACTATAAAAACACTAGCAATTAGGGTACTACTGGAGATTAAGAAAAAAAAATCTACAAAATCTACTTTCTTTTATACCTCAAGGAAAAATCGCCACTGAAGTTTTGCCTGGTTTTCACCTAGGATAACAGGGATGGGTCATTCACCCTACTCATCCTACTTTATTGTGTGTCTACTCTAATATTGCAAACAAGAATAGGCTGCAGCCAAAAAAAGCAGTTTTAATCCATAGCAAACTCCAATCTTATCCACAGTTCAGTAATTCTCATTTACCTCAGAACTGCTTTTGCCAGTTACTACATCTCCCCCGATAGCTCTCTGTTTACTCCTAGATGCCTTCTAAGACCTAGGAGAAAGTCTTCCAGTGTCTTGAACCATAAAATTATTGTTCATGTGAACAACACGCGATTCATCTCAATCAGACCTCCAAATATTGATTAGACTCACCCCTGGTGAGTCTAATCAGAAGTATCTATCCAGATACTTCCAGTTCCCAGCAGTGATCCACAAGGCTATCTTGACTCAGAAATGTACACTGGCAGGATGTGCTAAAAAAGCAGTTTGGCGTCTCTAGCAAGGACTGTGGTTCTTCTGAGGAATTTGAGTTAATTAGCGGGAGAAAAACAGTATGTGGCAGTTTTGGGACAAACTGGATTGAAAGGAGTGATGATCCTCCAGTTGACTTTTGTGGGGGCAGTAGACATGGACTCAGTGAAAAATCTGAGACATTAACCGATCACGATGAGGTTGGAAGGTGAAATTAAAAGACAGGCAAGAGGAGAGATTGGAGAGAGCCCCACCCAAAAGCACAGGCATGTGATTGAGTGGGCCCTCCTGGAAAAGGCCAAGTTGAACATACTGCAGGAGGACTTTGCTAGAGTTTTCTGTGAAAAAAAGCACAGGTTAGGTTACTGTGTTTGATGGGAAAGGACTGAAAATATGGGACCTAGGATTCACAGGTTTTTAAGAAAGTACTCACTGGGGAGTCAAGACGAGGAACCAGACAAGAAAGGGGAAAATAGTTCTCATTTTAACAGGTAGCAATTCACTATTGGATCTATTGGTACTATTATCTATCAATTCCAAAGTACTGCAGAAAGAAACAGTGATCATGAAGTTCTCATGTGTCAGAACAGACAGAAGAAAGCTGTTGCCCCTTTGTACAAGACTAAATTAATAGTTTCTAATTCCAGTAACACCACCTGGTTTTATTGTTACAGTTTTGGCATTTTTTTATTGTTATTGTGTGGTATTAAGAGTAAACGGTGAAAACTAAAAGGAGAGAGGAAGCAGGGGTTCATCTGACTGCAGAAGGCTCCATAACTTAGATAAGCAAAGGCTTCTGACTGTAGTCATTTGGAGTTTTCTTGCCCAGATAAACCGCAAAGATAAACAATTATCTCTTCAATCATATTCTTTAAGTTCTTTTGAAGATAAAATATTTATTGAACTTTTCCACCATTGTTTTATAATCATTTTCATCATCAAAACTTTGGAAAAGGAATTTTGCTAATTTTTTTCCTCACATTGAGAAAAAACAAAAACAACAACAAATCTCCCTCAAACAAACAAACAAAAAGGAAAAAACAAAGCAGTTTCCAAGAAAAAGCATCAGTTTGAATGCAAAAATTCATGAAAGATGTTCTCAAATGACTAGACTAGCAGCTGATCAGGACTGGGTTCTTTCTTTAACACACAAACATAAGTTTATTCATTCAACCAATACTGTCAGGGAAGAAGGAAGGCAGAAGTGAACATTCTGACACTGAAAACTCAGAATTTTAGTTATTAGAACATGATTTTGTGAGATTAAATGACCACACTGAAATGTCAGATTTAGATGACGGGGAGCATGAACTTAAACTGAAGTCTCCTATTTTCTGGGTCGATCTGGGAATACTGAACTCTCAGCTACTGCCTGTAGTTTCTTCTGGCTATTTTGAGACGTCTCGTATTCCAATAAGGACTAATGCTGAACTCCAAATTTTTGGAGACTTGTTACAAAATAGACTTCCTATTTCCAGTCATCCTTTGTGTTATGAAATTTCAAAAAGTAACCAAGATCACATCATTAGCAAACCTGTATTTAAGCAGTAGAAAATAATCTTTCTGAGTATTCCAGCTAAAATCTTACCCCACTTCTGAGGAAAATGGACAGTGTCTGTGCTAGTCTGCATTCAGAAACAGGAGGTAGTATCAGGAGGTAGTACAGCCCAGGCTGTCAGACCCTGAAGCTTTGAAGTCAAGTTCATAGACTGTTGCACGTTAAAGTCATACCCTGATGATAAGTGTTCTTAATAAACAAGTGCAATATTATAACAAAGACAGTTTTGTTCAAATAGTGAAATGCTACTTTTGCATGAAGGAAAAGCAATAATATTTCTAAGTATTAAAGGAAAAGAAGTTATAGGCCTAGAAAATAAAAATGTACCATTCACCCTAGACTCAGTTGCTTACCCAGTGGATTCAATTGAAATAACTAATGTTAACTGGCAATTGTACCACAAGTATACTCTAAAATGCATATGTGAAATACAAATTTACTTAAAAAAACTTTTGTTAACCCTAGAGAATCTAGCAAGGAAGCTTATATTTTAAAGTGACTTCTCAATAAGATAAGTATAGAATTTTTATTTTTTTTTCATTTTTGTTTATAGATATACATGCATACAGAGACACATATATGTTTCCACAGTACACAGATGAGCTTCGGTAAAGCTACAGTTTAGGTGTAGTTATAAAGTTGGTTTGATAACCTATACTAGCCTTTGAGTCTGAATAAGCTGTTGGGAACATAATACAGATGCTACTCACTAGCCTATTGAACTTAGCCTTTTTATGTCTTAGGCAGCCATACCATGGAACTACATCTAAATATATTAAACTCTACTTTAAAATAATTTATATTTCTTGCCTTGCATGTGAAAGCCCATTTCAGAACCTTTCCCATCAGATGGTCAAAGCTCTCCTTGTAATCAGCTTAACCTTCACTGTGGACAGTTGGATTAAAGTGCACATACTTAAATGGAACTAAAAAAAAGCTTGACCTTGCGGATATCAGTGCAAATTCCTCAGGAAGTAGATGGCATTTGGGCTGGAAGGTACCCGCCCCACATAGATCAGCAGCTGGCTGTGAGATAGGATAGCCAATAAGGAGCAGGGTAAATAAGTTCCATACCTGCTTACAGAGCTATGTGTCTTCAAACTATCTGGGGTATCTCTACACTGTCCTGAGACCATGTAAGACTATTACCAAAGCACTGAATATTTTTCATAAATCTGCTGGTGTTAAGTATACCTTTTTCAGAGATAGCCATATTTGCTGTCTAAATAACATTTACTCTATTAAAAAAAAATCCAAAAGGAAAGCAAAGAAAAGAAATATGGTCAAATTTATGCAAAAATAGAAAAAAAAATATTTAAAAGATATCATTGATTGTGTTCAGGCAATATGTGCTTACTGGAGTTTGAAACATGAAATTCAAAAATGTATCTATGTGACTGCAATAAAACAAAACACTATAATAAGTTTTCTATTTATTTTGATGATGCAAACCCACCAGCAGAAACAGAAAATTGGAAAAATACAAGGAAATTAGTACGTATGTTACTTTATTTCTTGCAGCTCTGAATTTGTATTGCATTGATAGACCAGTTAATGGATTCTGCAATATTGGTCTAGATTCAGAATTGTCTGCATTTGGTTGCTAATGATTAAATTATGAATAATTCATAAAACATGAAAATTAATCAGCTAACTCTGATTTTAAAGGCCCTGTTGAGGGAAAACAAATTCTTCACATGGCTGAGTTCTGTTAAGTCTCTGACATTTTATGTATAACCTGGTCCTAGAATTCCATGTACAATACAAGATAAACAAAGTCCTGTTTAAGCAGAAATGTTCCCATGACTAGGCAGAGTATAAATGAAGGCTGAATTAAGTATTAATATTAAATATGGTTATGAGGAGAAAACCCACGTTTTTTGGTGATTCTGATCTAGTTTTGAATGACAATAAATTTAAAATTGTATCAATTGAAAACTGCTAGAAAAAGAACATTAAAATTAAATTAATATTATTAATTTATTTCATCTAAAGCTAACTTAAAGTGTTAGTTAAATATTTTTTCAATGGTTATGACCTAAAATCAAAGATTTACCTATCTGTTTTTAGTACTATACCTTCTTTTTCCAATTGAAAATGTAATTGTCTGACTGTGAAGGGACTAGCTTTTATTCCAGTAGGGATATTGGCTCTGCATTGACTGTGAATATTTCTTCATTTGCTCCACAGACTAATGTTCTAACCTTGCCACCCTACCTTTGTATTACCTCTTTCGGACATAAATTCACGAAAGCACTAAATAAATATTGTAGGACTGACATACACTTAAAAGCAGATTTATATGTAAGTTCAGAAGAAAAAAGATAGATTTTTAGGTTTGTCAGTTTTATCCATAGCCATACTGACTATTTCCAGTCTCCTCAGATCCCTCTAATGAATACACAACACAGTCAGGTCACTATAAAGTCATGTCCCAGACTACCTACTGATTTGAATGGAAGGAAATGCTGTGGATCATAAAGTGGTGCTATAAATATGAGTCATGGAGATATGATGTAACAGAGACCATATTCCATGCTCTGCTCTAAGCTGTTTAAATCAGTGCAGCTGAAATCTCCATTTTGTCACATTTCAAAAGACTGTTCAGCCACAGTAGCAGAACTAAATTTTTATTTTCAATGTCATCTTCAGTTGGATTTTTATCACATATATGTTCTGAGATACAACTTTTATATTGTCTTTCCTAACACTGTTTTCTTGAGAAAAAAAAATCAAGTGAATATTCAGATGTGTTGACTCTCTTATAGTTCCTCAATATATTCAAACAAATTTACATATTGGGGCAGCTGTTGACTACGGTACCTGCATAGTTCTTATTTTGGTCTAAGAAAAGTCACTAATCACTAAGAGCGTTTCATTAATAAAATGGATAACAACTATCTCTAACAGTAGTTGTGAAGCTTGTCCTTTTATTCTTATCAATTTACCTAAAAATTAAAATACATCTATTTAACTAGGAACTTATTTTCAATATTCTTAACAATTTCCCAGTGGAAAAAGAAACTGCTTTTAAAGATTTTAAAATAGCAAGCTGGTATTTCTTGATTTAAATTGATTCATTTAAAACTCCAAACTACTTTAATTTTTGTGTTAATGCCAATTATAATGAAGTGCTTCTACCAATATTCATCATAAGCAGAGAGCCACAGAATTGTCAGAGTTGCAAGGGACCTCTAGGGATCATCTAGTCCAACTCCCCCGCTAAAGCAGGATTGCCTAGAGCACATTACTCAGGACTGCATCCAGGTGGGTCTTGAACATCTCCAGAGGAGGGGACTCCAAAACCTCCCTGAGCAGCCTGTTCCAATGCTTTGTCACCCTCACAGTGAAGAAGTTCTCATATTTAAATGAAAGTTCCTGTGTTTCAGCTTGTCCCCATTGCCTTCTATTTCAATACATTCCATTTTTAAAGACGACTCTAGCTTCCATCATTTTAGCTTTTAACATTTAAACTGAAATTAAGTTTAATTCATACAACTTCTGTCACATTCTTCTTCTACATTACATCAATTTTAATATCATCTTACATAGATTTAATTTTTTTTCTCCATTTTCATCTTTCTTTTTAAACATATACAGACTTCTAGTGACGCCTCAGAAAATGTTGTAAATTTGTTGCATCTTCTATGATATCTTAGTTTTTATCCAAACTCAACTTATTATAAAAAACATTTATTGTCCATATTTTCTCTTAGCTTTGAGAGCAAAAAGTCAGACTATGTTGAATCTCAAGTGAAAACCAGATAAAGGAAATACATTTCTAAAAAGGCATCAGCCATTAATGATTGTAGTAAGGTTTGGGATTTTGTTTTCATTTTCTTGTAATTCAGTTCTCTATATTTGTATTCAAATGAGCTACTCATTGGAATCAACACACACTTCAGACCATCAGAGATTTCAATGGCACACAACTGCTGCGGTTTTCTGAAGTTTCCTTGTTCATGGCTTTGACAAGTCATTTAACTGTTGCAGACAATCTCCTATTTCTTTTCAGTTCCTTGTCACTATGACCAGAGATATTTCCTCTCACTTAACCACCGACACAAATTTAAAGGCAGTGGACTGGCCCTTGGTAGGGCTGGCATGGGGAAGACCTGAAGTTTACAATGATTACAGAGCTGCAGAACTGAAAAGGGCTTCAAGTAACCGTGGAAAACAGATTGTTTCCTTCTTTGTTTTTGCAGAGTACAGACAGAAATTATTCCAGCACACTGGATAAAGACTTCTGCATACCTGATGCCTAATCCAGGTTTCATATATTATTGTGACTTGGTTTATCAGTTTACTTTGTCTCATCTTAGAGACCCTATTATCTGTGAAAGAACTACATATATAGAGAGAAATCCCCTAAATTAGACCAAATCTACTATATCAATTTCCTCTATATTTTGAAATCACTATGGCATCTAAAATAAATGGGGGTCATGAGAGAGGAATGCTATGCCTAAGTGTTTTGAAAGGGCCATGTTTGCTATTTTCTGTGAAAAACTGATAGGTGCTTTTTATTAAAAATAAATAAATAAATATTTTTTCCTTAGCAAGAGCCTCCAGATAATAATGGAGGTAAACTAAACATTCTGGATAGAAGAAAATGTTTTTAAAGTTGTCACTACTACTTTAATTTAAAGACTTGTGCTTTCTTCATATTATGTGACTAAAGGACCTATTGCAACCCTTATCTTTTAATTTCCTATTTTTATAGGTTTGTGTCACAACATTACTGTTATTTAAAAGCAGAAGGTAGCATTTAATTGCTTAGTAATTACTCAGCAGCAGAGCATTTGTAGAGATTAATGACAGACTCAAAGAGGTTGATTATCCTTGATATAGCCAAGGCTATACTGTACAGAATAAAAGTGGAAGGTGGAGTTACAAGAGATCTGCTCAGTGTCCTCTATTCCCAGACATGGTCACTACACTTATATACATAAGTGTTTGTGTGTGTATACAAATGTGGACATATATATATATATATATGCTTTTTTTTAAACTAGTCTATTTTGTGACCAGTAGCACTGCAGTTGTCCCAACAGTGGTGACAGAGTGTAGATTTGTTTATTAGCTGTACCCTGTACCAGTAACAACTCTTTATTCTCACTAGAAAGAGTTCTACAGTAGCAGTTAAAATATTTAAAATACCAGCTTGTACTCATGAGTGCTGTCTCTTTCTGTGGCTAGTGAAGTAGCATAAGCATTGTATAAGAAAGGAATATTTAAAAAAAACCCCACATTACTGGAAGTTATTATAAAGCAAAGTTCATCATAGATAATGACACTCTTACATGGTAAAAGCAGCAGAATGGAATGGAGTTCCACACCTCTGCAATATTCACTCTAATCTGAGCACCCTGATTAGCACTGAGCCTGCCCTCAAGTCACAGGTTTCTCTTTTCACTCGATCTCATAAATCAAGATCACAGAAGTTCAGGACCTTAAGAGACTAATAAGCTACTTCTTAATGATTTTGAACAGTAACATCCTGTCTATTTCATGCCTCTATTGGGTACTGAAAAAAATCTTTTAATGGCAAAATTTTTGCCTTGTAGGCCCAAAGAAAGATTTGCAAAGCTAAGGTTTGACAAAACACAGATGGTTATAATTACCAGGTTTTTTAATTACAAACATAGTAAAGACGGTAATTATGAATAGTGAGACAATCATACTGATTCTTTTTTTCATATGCATAATATTTATGTATTTGTGCATCTTTATATATACACAACATATATATGATATGTATTGTACTGAGATATATATATAAACATGCACATGGTATATGTTATACTGTATGCTATGTATTATCCTACAGCAGTGCTATCAATTATTGTCAGGTAAATAAAATTGCAAAAAGCAGTCAATTTATAGCCTAAAGTTTTTGGTTTGCACTCAGATCTATTTCAGTCATAAAATATCCCTAACAGAGAGCAATTTTAAGTTTTTCAGACTCTTTCCTCTGAATTACTTCACTTTTGGAACAGTGTTTAACCACTTTAAATGTAATAAAGTCTCATGATTTCATGAGGATTTTGGGGCAGAAAATAATGACATCAACCACTCACTTTAACAGCCTGAATGAGGTATTGTACAGCCTTCAAGGTAAAGCACCTGCAGTTCTGTTCCCTTTATCTTTGAACTTAAGCTTTCTGGATTAGAGGGTTTTGTCCTAACTTGTTTCATTTGCAAATAGGTATTAAAGCTCCTAGTGAAAAGTTTATTACTGAAATATTGTGTTCTACCCTTCTTCCACTGTTAGACTTAAAGCAGTGAACACAACTACGATAAGGGTTTGAAGAGAAAAGTTCTCTCAGTTCAGACTCAGCATAGAGATCGACTCTCAAAAAGGTATATTTCTGTTACCTTCTACAGAGAAATTCCAGATTAACAGATATGGAAGTAAGCAGCAGGTAAGAAATATCTTCTCTCAGACTCAAAGGCAGCCTTGTTGTCTTTGTTTAAAATATAAATGAAGCAGTCTATCTGGAGTCCCATTTGCCTTTCCAACTGTGTCAGTTTGGCACCAAGTTGGCAGTCTCTCCATTCACCCCTCCCCCTTCTCCTCCCCCAGGGTAGGGAAAGAGGGAGAAAAATAAGAAAGAGAGGCTTTCTGGGTTGAAAAGTGAAACAGATTTATTTAAATTATTAGTGATAAGGGGAATATATATGTATATTTGTAAAGGGATGTGCAACACCCAATCCCCTCCCTCCTCCCCCAGTGACTCTCACAGCAACTCTTCTCCCTGGTGACTCCAGCTGAAGGGGGGAGTGTCCGGGCGCACGGACGGGGCCCTCGGGTGTCGGCTGGGAAGAAAAATAGAAAAAAAAAGAGAGAGAGCCAAAGAGAGGGTGATAGAAGCAACAGTAACCAGAAAAGTGAGTGGAAAAGGAAACAAAAGGCTTGACTTCTGTGATGTCTTAACCTATACTGAAAGCCAAAGAGAGAAAATATTATGAGAAGGGAATATTCTGATTTGCTGATCCTGCCTTCAGTCTAATCTGCTCCCCTGTAGGGGTGGAGGCTGCAGATAGTCAGAAGTGACCTTGGTTATTATCAGTCCACTGGTGCTGCTAAAAAGTTCACTGAAAGAAAAAAAAAAAAAAAAAAAATCAGCAAAGAGCTTGCTCGAACCAAAACAACAACTTGTGTTGTATTAGTATAAGAATAATAATAGCTTATTATTCTTTCACGCACCACAGTTTATGCCCCCAGTACTGCTTTTACCTGTATATACCTAAACATTTTGACTAAGAGGATTAAAGACTGTTTGGGGTGTTATGAGCTGCTTGTACTAGCAAAGAACAAATGAAAGAGGACTCTAATGCTCCAGGTGAAATCTTGTGTGTTTACAAAAGACTGCTGCTGTACACCTGGCTGGTGACATTGTCCTGGTTTGAGCCAGGATTAAACCAATTTTCTTTTCAATTATTTTTTTTCCTTCAGTGAGCTCTATTTTAACTAGCAGCCAGTTTTCCAGCTAGTGGCCTGATAATCCTGGAATATTTATGTTACAGTTGAGAGATCAAGGATGCTTTGCTCTGCGTGTTGAATCTGCTTAGGATAGTAAAGGAGCAGAAGAGTCATATCTGCAACCCTTCCATAGGGAGGAGTGGACTAGACAGACAGCAAAATTGACCAAAGTATTCCATTCCATATATCTACGTAAGCTGGGTACAAGGTCAGGGATCACAGAAGTCAAGCCCCTTTCTGCTTTTTCTTCCCTTCTCTCCCATTAATGGCTGGCATCCGGGGAGGACTCTGTCTATCCATCTCTATTCGTCCCTAGGCCCGTGCATTCCTGACCCTCCTAACTCTCCCCTCAGCTCCTGTCTGCTCTGCTGCTCTCTCCAGCAGCCCTCCAGGACATTTCAGAACTGCTCACAGCTCAGGAGATGATGCTGTGGGAGTTGCTGGAGGTGGAGGGAGGCAATAGGGTTTTGTACATTCCTGAACATACTTGCATATAATTATACATAATTTTGTTTTCATTAGTATTTAATTAAAGCTGTCTAGTTTAGTTTTCAATCCAGAAAGTCTCTCTCCTTTACTACCTCTCTATCTCCTATCCCTACCTGGGTGGGAGAGGGGGGATCAGGAGCATTATTGTCGCTGGTTTAATTGCTGATCCTGGGTCAAACTGTGACAGACATCCAGAGGCCGCTGCAATAGTGGCCAACTATGACTCTGGTGTTTGGGGCCTCTGGCCTGAAAAAGGCTTTAACTAGTAAGAGCAGGGGAAGACCAATTCCAACAGGAATGTAACCATTGTCCAATGTTACATTTAATTCATAGTCCAATGTTACATTTAATTCATATGGAAACAGGATGCTAACTTTTGTAACAGGCTGCCCAGGGAGGTGGTGGAGACACTGTCGCTGGAGGTGTTAAAAAACACATGTAGCCATGGTGTTTCATGAGATGGTTTAGCAGTTGAAGGTTGTAGTGGAGATGGTTGAACTTGAGGATCTTGAAGGTCTTTTCCAACCTTGATGATTCTATGATTCTGTGATTTGATGATTCTCTTTTTATTTTTTATTGTTCACAGTGATTTAAGCTCTCAGTTTTCTCAGATGAAAGACAAGATTTAAATCAAAGCAGTGGCATGCACATGATAGTGCCCCAGCCATGCAAATGTCATGTTGAACACAAGGAATGGATGCACACACAGTAAGCTGTCACGAAGTGTGGGCCCCAGCATCGTCGTAGTAGCAACACACGTAAAAATAGCAGCATGTTATCCCAGAGGATGCACAGGTTGAAAATTATGTTCCATGTCTTCAGCAGTTCTTAAATACAGTTCCAAAATGCTGTCTCATACCTCAGTCTAGGAATACATGGATTGTCCAGCTTCTGGCTTTGCACTACATTCAGCAAATGAATGCTTTATTCAGACAGAAAGTACAGTATACTAATTTTTCACTATAACTGCAATTAAACATTACAGCTTACAGAAAATGGGCTGTGTGAGTGACATAACAATATACGGATGCTTTGCTGAATCAGATCTTATGATTTAGTCTGAAACATTCTGTTCGTGTTTCAGATTAAAACAATATTCCCACCATTTCTTCCACTCTTGTGAGGGAGATGGATAATGGTAGAGGCATCTCAATATGCTTCCAGCATCTGACAAAATGGCTGTTAATGGACATTAACACAACAGGCTAGACTGACAGTTCTTTAAATGGAATACCTTAAGGAATCACTGACCTTCTGAAACTAGTAGTCATCTTCTATTATAGCCCATATATCACGGCTTCAATATATTTAATGTTCATCTAAGCTTATTTTATCACATCTCCTTCTGTTGTATTCTGAAGTGCAGCTGGTTTTTATTTTAATTTTTTTTCAGTGAGTTCCCTAATCTACTGCTGAATTCTCATTGCTTCAGTATGTCATGTATTGTTGATTTTTCTGTCTGCTATTCTGCAATACAATTCATCTCACTGTAGTTCCATTCATGATCTATGAGGCAAATGATTTCACCTGTCAGCTTGCAGTGCCTCACAGATCCCCTGAAAATGAGCACACAAGAAGATGAGCTCAAGGAGCCCTCTGTGATTTGCTTGTTTCTGGGCTGAATCTATACAATGCACCATTTCCCCTGCATTTATATTGAATGCTGCTGTTTCATCATCTGACCCAATGAAACAAAGCATCTGTATGAAGTGTTAGTTTGTTGCTGTGTGGCATGCAGTGCTGAAAATAAGCAAGAGAAAAACAGATTTCTTTCCTATCTGTAAAGCTTACAGGAGTGATGCTGTGCTAAATATAGCTGAAACACAGAGCTCTAAATGTGACAGCCTTAATATGATCACCCTGTTGTTAGAGACTACATCTGAAAGGTGTCTGTGTTTAGTAATGAACATATGGGCTGCTATTTCAGATGTTGCGAGTGACATGACTGTGTGTTTATATATGTATAACTAGGTGAAAATGTTTATTTCTATCCCACAAAATATTTATAAATTAATTTCCGGGCAAGCCTGGATCTGTTCTCTAAAGAAAGAGACACTTTTCTTTCAGAATAGACAAAAGCATGGTTTATGGGGCATTAAACTGGGATGTGAAAAATGAGCATGCAAATCTGTTCCTTTCCCATCCACCAAACTTTTCTCTGGTAGGTAGATATTAACAGCAGAATTCCCTTAATCTTAACTCAGAGCTAGTCTATTTAATTAAAATAATTGAGTGGTCATTGAAGCAAGGGTACAAACTTTTTTTTTTTCCCAAATCCCCTCAAAGGGTTTTACATGTCTCTATAGCTTCTGGACTGCAGAGCTTCCTTTGATGTTTTACTGATGGCACAAAAAGTAACACAGTATTGTTTTGGGCTGCTTCAAGTAAAAAACCTGGTTGAAGTACTTGTGGTGAAAAAACTTTCCTCACTGGCTGTCCTGACCACAAGCTGCTGATTTTTTGTTTATTTTTTCCCCTCCATTTCAGTTTTGAAAAGTAAATTTTTTGAGGAGCTAAAAAAGGTGCCAAATAAAAAGTTTTATACAGTAAGAGTGTCATTTATGACTAAACAAAACTTTAGGAAATGTTGATTAGCCACAGCTATAATTTAAATACAGCTAGGAAAAAAATTGTGCTTTTACATAATTTAAGAAATTTAGATATGCAGTATGCATCATTCCAGAGTCGTATAGATTAGACTGAGACATTAAGACATAATTCAAATACCATCTAGTGTCTGGTGTTTAAAGAGATGATCAGTCACTGATAAGAAAGTCTTGATCAGATAGGACCAGCTACATAGATATGTGTGTGCTTATGGCACTTCACTGCTCTCCTGAGGGAGCCAAATCGTGTCCTCAAAATAAGAGAGATATCCATGTTTTAAGCACTGATAGAAAAATACAAACACCTTTCCCATAACTGTACTATGAGTGATGTTTATTACACCTACCTAGTACCAATCAAAATTCAGAAGTCATAGTTTTCTTGGTGCTTTTGCAAAAGTACCTTAATATTTAAACATTAATGGAATAAGAGTCCAGTGAAATTTTTTTCTTACTACATGACGCTGAAGTGTAATAATGGCGGTAGTAATGATGAAATAAGTGTATTCTTCACAAATATTTTTTCCCCTAATTTGCTTTTTTTCTGTGATCATGCTACCAGTCACCCACAATAAGTTCTCACCATGCTTAACCAACTACCAAAAAACCCTAAAATCTCAAAGATAAAACTTTGCTTGTCACCTTGCTCCACTCCCCTAAATATATTGTTGAAGAGAGACTCAATTGCTTGTTTTTGGAAATAAAAGTTGTGAGGACTCTGTGATTATCCATTATTTCTGGAAGCAGCAAGGTAGGCAGCTATTTGGACACATCCATACAGGAGGGAAAATTAGCAAGAATCAATGAAGTCTTCTGTCTCTTAGTAAGTATGTCACACTCAATATGTTGGGGTGAATTTGAGGGAGTTTCGAGGCAAGGAACCACAAATCTCTAGGACAGCAGAGTTCCCTATTTTGGCTGCTTATGGAATAATGACATTTGAGTAAGATGTTTCACTGAAGCCAAACCACTCTCCCAAAACATTCCAGAGGCATTTATCTTGACAAAAAATTGTAATGTAAAGGTTTTGATCAAAAATGAACACTCAGGAAAGAAAGACTTGCATCAAAAAGTTGACCTTTTCAACATGAATCAGGTATTTTGACACACTTCCATTTTGCAGTAGCATTTAAAAGGGTTTTGCTTTCATGCCAAAGCAGAATAAAACAAATATTGAACTTGAAAACTGTCGGGAAACCAAATCATTACTTTCGAGCAAGTCCTACTTATTGCCTTTAACTAGATTAACTGACTTAACTCAGCACTGGTTCACCAGGCAATAATTTGTCATCATCCAAAATGCATTGTCATTAATCCCTTGTTATCATACCACCCTTTCACTCGTGGTCTTAGCTTGCTGACGTGTTTTATGTTTCTTTCAATGAAAATATATTGCTTTGCTCTTCATTCTATCAGTGAAACTGAAAGAAACATTTCCCTGGTTTTGTCCTCCAAGGACATTAACATCATGTCTTAGTTACTTTCAGAAGCAACTAAGAAACTCATTTGCCTGACAGCACATACTGACAATTACCACAATAGAAATTGTCAGAGAAAAAAAATAATTGGTCCTAGCTTGATTAAAATAATAGTAAATGATATTTACATGTAATAACACACAATTTGAATATTAATATAATATTTTGTATAAGTTTTTTAATATCACTATGAATGTCAAGCGTTTCTTATACTCTATCTAGTCACTGATCTGTTTCACTCCATCATTAATCTTTATTTGTTGTTTTTAAAATGCAACATCTGTTGCTTAGATATATGCAACACTGAGAATATGTAAGCAGGCATATATTTTAGAACACTGAATGACAACTTAAGTATTCAAGCAGACAGATATATAACCTAAATAATCTTTGCTGAAATAAAAAATATTTGTAGCAAAAAGGCTTTGATTATTCTTTTGTAGTTCTACAGTAGTAGCTGAAATCCAGTTACTGAAGTGGATAGTACTAAGCCTTTAAAAATACATCAGGGTAGTGCCAGCTGAATGTAGCATTTAGTTGCTTTCTATGCAGATGTTATAAAAATGTATGGGAGTTCTCCACGGAAAAGCTCAGAGTTTGAACATATTACCTGGAGCATGCAGAAGCACAACTAGTACTAATAAAATGAAGACATTTCAAATGGTTTCCATAGGATATGTAAAGGACCATTTGAATAAAAAGGAAATCTCATACAATCCTTTTTCCATACATGTGATTCTCATACAGATTTTTTGTCCTTCTTTTTGTCATAATTTCATACACCTTATTATCAAGTTTCTATATAGCCATTACAAAAAGTACAAAACATTAAACTTGGTTTGGACTTGCAATATGTGGATGCATGGATCGTTTACGTGAAACCTGAAATAGTGTTTTTAAATATTTCATTATTAGCCTCAATGGATTAATTTATTATTTTTTCATCTTTTGAGGGTATATAGAGTCTTCAAACCCTATAGCATACCCAGATTGTAGGTGTTGCTGAAAAAAAAAAATGAGACAGTTCTGGAAAATGAAGTCTAGAAGGCAGGTACAGGCTATGCAACAAAGACTTCTTTTGCTGATCTCTTGCCATGATATTTAGTCTGAGTAAAAGGAATCCCTCATATAAACTTAATATAGACTTTGGGTCCATATGAAATGCTTCCATGGATCTATATGAAGTTCTTCCATATCTTTCTCTGTATAAAATTTAGGTCACAAAACCATTTTTGGCAAGATGTATCATAGAAGTTATGGGTGCAGAGACACTTCAACCATATGTATGTGAAGAGGTTATCCTCAGGTATGAAGATTTGAGCAGTAGCCACCTTTGCAGGCCCTTAGCTCTGGAGGTGAAGTTTTATGAAAGCAGTACACTTATATTTGTGTGCAAACGGCAAATTTGGGGTTCTCCAGTGCAATACAGAGCAGCTTAAAGCCTTCTCTTTTCTGAGGTGAAGTTTTCTTTGCTTGCCTCAAGTGCCTGTTTGGAGGGAACTATGCTACCAGGCAGGAACAGCCTAAACTTTCTTGGGCTGCATGAATTAAATATTTCTCAGGCTTTCTTGCTTGCAAGACCATTGGCATTCCCAGAATGCTCTGACTCACAAATAAATGCATAAATAATCAGCAGTGTTTTGAAGGCAGAATTTCTTATGCTGCTTCAGTAGCTCGGTGGTAGGACTACGCAACATGAATGTGAAACATGAATTCAGCTTGTTTCTCTGAGGCAAAACCACATACACCTGGGGATGCCAAAGTAGGCATTACTTGTTGTCTTCTACTGAAGTTGTTCCGTTATATGTGCTATAACTAAATGTTCACCATGTGTAGAGAAGGGCACTAAGATTGTATTCCCTGCATGCCCCACATAGTGCTCATTGTATTAATAAATGAGAAAGGGACAGTATCAGGTATCAGCACTGAACACCTAATTACTCTTTGCAAAATATTCCATATAGTAAGGATGACTTGTCTTAGAAATAGTTATTATCAGGTCAGCAGCTGGCAGTCTAGTTACAAACATTTGGCAGTTCTGAATTCTGCAATGCTACCTAAAAGCAAAAAAATGTGCATTTCTCACTGCAAACGTGCCCAAATTTTAAGACATCCAAAGCACGTAGAAGTCAGTAGTAATCTTATATCAGTCACTTCTAAAATAAATACTACAACAGACATCAAAGCAATAATTCACACAAGAAAGAAACTGAAGAGTCTGACACTTTTTATTTGGTACATTTCAAAAACATAAAAGAAACTGAAAAAGACACCGACCTTCAGAAACTAAGAATCCACCTGAAAAAAATCGGTGACACAAACAGTCGCACTGAATATATTTTAAAGCTAGAAAATATTTTACATAGCAGTTGTAAAGTTGTTCCATACTACATTTTTTCTGAGACAACAGTTAGATGTGTCAGAAAACATTGAACATTTTCTGGAATTGTTGGATGCAAAGCAAAGCAATATGAATTGCTGTTTCATTGTGGTTTTTGTATGTTCTTTATTAGAAATCTGCTTAAATCAGGTATTTGTAACATCAGTTTTTACATGTTAATATGCCCGAGATCCAAGTCTCTGTGCATCTTTTTGTTGCATTTTATTTATGTTTAGGCAAGCTACATAAGGAAGAATTACAGTTGTTGGTCTTAGCCATTTAATCCACTGCACGTTACCTAGATGCTCATAACAGGGAACATATTATGGCAAAACAGTTTTTCTGATCTTTTGTGTTTAATCACTTTTAGACACCCTGGCTAATAAACTTTTATGCTCAATGTAAAACTGAGGTCTTAGAACAACTAATATAAAAGATTCACATAGTAATGATTTTTTTAATTTTATTTTAAGTAAGAAGATAGATTTCAGAAGGTTTTGCAGGTAGTCTGTAAGTGTATTTTTAGAATAAGAAACCTTTTCATTTGTGTATACAGGGTTTGGTGGAAAATAAACTCCCTGAGAAACAAAAGCTGATACACAATTTAAAACGTTTGTGGAAAACATTTGTAAAAATGTCTATCGTAATTTTCTTTTGTTTTGGGTTTTTTTTTTTGTTTGTTTGTTTTTTTGTAAGGGGGGTTTAATGAAGGTGGAAAGAGATGCAGTGACACAAACAATATGGCCAATATAATACAGAGACAGTTCACCTTTTCAGGGTCTAAAATTTCTGTGGCATTTGAGTGAACCTTGAGCCTGCATAGTAATTTTCTAGAAGTTAAGTAGATTACTTCAATATTTAAATCATGTGATTCAACAGCAGCAAATAATCAGCATTGTTGTTTACTGTTAAAAAAGAAGAGGACATATAATGTGTCTCCAAATCAATTTTAAAATCAATTTGATTAATAGCAAAGAGGCATGGGTATGCAGCAAGATGTGTTTTGCAGGATATGTGCCTCCTCTTCTTGTCTTCTGCTCACTTTCCTGTTTCTCCTAATTTCTCCTTGGAATCTACTCATAGAGAAAGTGAGAGGGACAGGGAAAATGATAGAGTTAGGCAGAATATTAGGCATAATTCTGTAAGGATAGATGCAATGTAGGACTTCTGTTTTGTAAGAATATCTGGTGAAAAATCCAAGACAAGAAAAGCAAAAAAAATGAAGACAAAGATACAGAAACCCTAAAGGAGTCCATCCCAAAGACCAGAGCCGCTAGATGGGCTGCTAAAGGGACAAGGCAAATGTGACCTTGGGAAGAATCTACCACAACTTTGTGATAGGTCAGAAGGCAAACGAGAGTATCCTGTATCTGGTGTTGAAGAGCAAACTTATAAGATATTTAACGGGGATCATTGTCAGTGTGTAAAACTTCTTATGAAACGATTGAGGGGATTATGGGAATGTATAAAACTTATTATTATAGGCTTCATAGGAGAAGGACACAATGTCAGAAAAGGGAGGAAAAATGAAGAAGAGGGGCAGTTACAGAAGACAGTCTCATAAACAAGCTGAAGGTCAATACGCGTGTCTGAGTTTTTTCCATGATCATGGCAGTTTTTCCTTGTTTC
This sequence comes from Hemiprocne comata, assembly GCA_020745705.1. Taxonomy (NCBI): domain Eukaryota; kingdom Metazoa; phylum Chordata; class Aves; order Apodiformes; family Apodidae; genus Hemiprocne; species Hemiprocne comata. Next base: position 135,556,219 of record CM036587.1, read on the forward strand.
TCAGTTGTTACGTTTTGAGGGGGCACATGTTAATTTTATGGTATCAATATGAGGACTTATATAAAGGGTATTTAGAACCCTGGAGGATCCAGGGGGTCAGAGCAGAGAGGGGTCAGTATTCCCTCCCATTTTCTGCTACACCCTATAAAAGCCAGGAGAACTGGAAGTCTGCCCCTTCCTGCTCCCTTCTTTCTTGCTGCTTCACTGCACTGGGAGGTCTTGGAGAGATGCTCCTCTTTTGTCATCAGCTCGCATGTGCTCTGCAGGTTCTAAATCCATTGGGTGCTGGGAAGAGCCCTGGACCCTTTTCCCAAGCCAGCTCTGCTATGAGGGACTTTTGGATACTTTAATTAGCAATCATCAAGGTTGGGTTTTGTATATATTTGTGTATTTGCTCCTTATCCCACATGTTACAATCCCTTCCATGTTCTATTAAACCGGTTCTAGGTTTAACTTCCAAACTTGAAGTCTGTCTTCCTTACTCCCCTTTTATCTTCCCTTGGGAGGGTGGAGATGAGTATTAGAGAGAAATTGTATTCTCTGGGTTTTGGTTTGCCCAGACCATATACCAGCAAACTCAAGTCAGACTAGGTGGCAATGGCAAGTAGTCTGGTTGGCTGCTCTTGGAACTGGAGACTGGAGAAACTAGGTCTGGGCAAGCCTGGAGAAGGTCAGGACATTTGCGTAATTTGCACGAGTACTGTTTCTGTATATCTGGTGCATCTAAAGGCACTGCTCTTCTGTCTGTGTTTATCTACTGGTGGTCAATTGTTTCTACTCACGCGTGTGTATTTGCAAAATATGCTCAGCCTTATTACTGACTCAATCTTGAACAGGGATACACAAATGCTTCAGATGTCCCTAGGGTACTGAGGTTTAATGGCTTCAGTTTATTTTAATAAGCATCATTTAGTTTGTTATAGAATCATAGAATCATCAAGGTTGGAAAGGCCTTCAAGATCATCAAATCCAACCATCTGCCCTACAACCCCGAACCACTAAAACATCTTCTAAAACACTGTGTCTACCTGTTTTTTGAACACCTTCAGGTATTCAGGTGTCTCCACCACCTCCTTGGGTGAATGATTCAAATTTTACTGATCTTGGGTGTCTTTTTTGAGAAGTATTTCACCTAAGCAATCCATGGGGTAGGGAGGTGGAGCTTAGATCCTTGAAATATTAACCAGGGATTTCTTAGCAGTCTCAAAACAGTAGTATGTGTTGAATCCGTTCAGAGTACTCAAGCATATTTTGCTATGGTATAATAATACAACCTCAAAACGTCTTTCCTGGAAGCAGAGGTTGGTTTGGCATACTCTGATGTGTGTTTTATATAGAAATCTGAGTTATGTCTGGAACCAACCTACACGTTTTACTAATGGCTAGTGAGAGTTCCTCCAATAGATTAACCTTTTGATCTCTCCTTGCTGCAGTAAATCTCTTTATAAGTAGTGTTAGTAAAAGTTAATTTAATAATGTCACAGGAGTTTGCATTTAATATCAGTATGAACCAGTAAGCCAGTTTAAAAACATAGAAATCCCTGACTACACCACAATAGTTTGGAGTAACTAGCTATAACAGAAGTGTACTTTATATATTTTTTTAAACTTCTGGTGCTACTGGATCAATTAATTTCCTTTTTGGTCATCTAATCTGTAAACCTCTGTTGATACATTTACAGTTGTTTGCCTGAACCAAATGACAGAAGAATGTCAAAGCCAGCCATCCTGTAGCATTTAACTGTGGGAGAGGAAACACAGCATATCCACTGTAGCGCAGAAGGTTGTTCAGTGAGTTTTCATAAGAGTGAGAGAAGGGTATCCCTGAAATCTGCTGTGAAAGTATTATGAAAAAAGTGTCAACTTGTGGGTGAAAGACTGACGATAAGAGTACATGACAAAAGAGTTCTCCATGTAGCACATAGAGAAGCATTAGCTTGAATTGAGAAATTGTATAGATTGTATTGAGAAATTCAATCAAAATTTTAAAAGGCATGCAAACCTATGGTCTGTTTAGTTTGCCAAAAACTATTCCAAAATGATTACTTAAAAAACAAATTTGAAATGTTAGTCTTTAGTTCCAGATCTGACTAACAATCTGATCTCCTGTGTGTTCTGAACTATGTTTTTTTAAAGTAATTCCTTGGGAGTTATGAGAGTTCCTCAACAGAAATTAAGGTAATCGTAAGAACTGTAAGACTTTAGAAGGATAAATGTGTTCATTAGCATACACACACAATATCTCTAATGCCCCCTTCCTTTGTATTTTTTATGAAATTTCTTTCAGTTATTACAAAGAATGTCCTTCAGTATAAGATTAAATATTGATTTGCTTTGAACTTATTTTAAATTAGTATTTTAAACTGAAATAAAGATAAGTTGCCACCAAAAAGGAATAGTTAAAAGTAGCTATAGGCTGACTTTATAGCATGGTGTCATTTCTGCATTTATGAAAAAGGGGAGACCAGAAAAAATAGATCTGTCAAAATATTTTAATGTGTTATTGTTTTGGTTTGAGCCAGGGTGAAGCTCTTTGCTGATTTTTTTTTCTTTCAGTGAATTTTTAGCAGCACCAGTGGACTGATAATAACCAAGGTCACTTCTGACTGTCTGCAGCCTCCCCCCCTACAGGGGAGCAGATTAGACTGAAGGCAGGATCAGCAAATCAGAATATTCCCTTCTCATAATATTTGCTCTATTTGCCTTTCAGTATAGGTTAAGACATCACGGAAGTCAAGCCTCTCTTTTTCCTTTTCCACTCACTTTTCTGGTTACTGTTGCTTCTATCACCCTCTCTTTGGCTCTCTCTCTTTTTTTTTCCATTTTTCTTCCCAGCCGACACCCGAGGGCCCCGTCCGTGCGCCCGGACACTCCCCCCTTCAGCTGGAGTCACCAGGGAGAAGAGTTGCTGGGAGAGTCGCTGGGAGAGGAGGGAGGGGATCGGGTGTTGCACATCCCTTTACAAATATATATGTATATTCCCTTATCACTAATAATTAAAATAAATCTGTTTCACTTTTCAACCCAGAAAGCCTCTCTTTCTCATTTTTCTCCCTCTTTCCCTACCTTAGAGGAGGAGGGGAAGGGGGGTGAATCAAGAGTGTTCCAACTCGGTGCCAAACCGTTACAGTTATTTAACTAGAAATGAATATTTTATTTTACCATATTCTGTGAAGATCACTTAAGTGTATCTGAAAGTACTAACTGCAAATTCTTCCATCTGTAAATCCTTTATACTAGCATATTGACGCCCTGAAAATAAGAAATTTAAATAATTAAATTTAAACACTTTTGTCATGTGATTGAATAATATCTTAATGTTTCCTTTACTTAAAAATATTTGCATATCATTGCTAGCATACTGTTAGCAAAAATCTTCCTGCAGAAATTTAACAAGCAGTATCCCAATTAAACAGAATTGTTCACATTGAAATAAACTGTATGTGAAAGTTTAATTAAATCACAACTACTGCAAGTTATGTACCCCACTTCCCAAATCCGCATTGACTCTATAAGAGAATTAAAACTACAAAGTTAAGACTTTGCCCCAGCTGCTCAGTCCTACACAGTTTAACATTTGAGCATGTCTACTGTAAAATATGTGCATAATTTAATGGTGCACTTAATGTAATTATGAAGTTAGGTTCATGTTAACCTTTCTGAAAACAAATGTAGTCCTGCATATGATTAAATGATTTTCTGGAATTTGAGGGGATTAGAGGTATAATCTTCCACTTCAGAGTAATTAAAAAAAATTCATAACATGAAAGAACTTCTTTCCTAACTAATAAGAGAAGGAATAGGTCTGACAGACCTTGTAGTATATGGTATGATAATATTTTGGCTAGCTATGTTTTCACTCCATAACACCAATCAACAAGAGAAAATACATTTACCTTCACTGAAATCCCAAAGCCAACTCCTGTAAAACCTAACTAGATATACCATGAACTTACAAGTGCAGAGCATTTTCTAAAATCATGTCATAAGTTTGTCCCAAAAAGCTAGACAGGTTTACACTGCTAAACAGATCTGGGGCAGGATTTGGGGTTTTTGTCTTCTCAATGAATAAATGATTCAATAAAATAGGGAATTCTGGAGCAGCACAAAATCTTCATGAATTCATGTTACATTTATGAAATTATTTTGGCTGAAAAATAAATGAGACATAAAAAAGTAATGGAAATGAATAAACACAATTGCTGACTGTTACAGAGTTTGCTAGTACCAAAATATCTGAGAAGAAAAAAACCAAAACAACCAACCAACCAAAACTCCCTCACAAAACAACAAAAAAAAGACCAGGACTTGGAAAGTAAATTTTTAAATTTCAGAAATTAAGTTCAAATTCCCAAAGACAGGAGGAAAGGAAGCAATGTGTTACTTGAGTCAAGAAAAGATAGGCTTTGTGATAAAAATTCAATTGCAAGCACAAAAAGGAGTACAGAAAGACAACAGAGGACAAGGGTAGCCCAAATGCTACCATGCTAGAATACTCTCGGGGCTGTCACAGGGAACAATGGATCATGGAAATCCAAAATAAGGATTCTGGAGAAGCAGACACCTCTCTGGGCCCCTTCCAAGGCTGCCCCAATGGGATCCTCAACCCCCAGTGTTCAGGTATGAAACCCATCACCATGAATCATTGGGAGCAGCTCTCTGGAAGACCCTTAGCGCTAAGCAGGATTTGGAGGCTGGGGGTGGTACACAGAGTGGGATGCAGGGGAGGAGCATTTTCAGATTGCGCAAGATTTTTTAATGGGAAATTTAGGGGAGGAACCAAAGGTGGGAGGAGCAAGTACAAGAAATAGAAGGGTAAAGGCATAAAGAGGGCCAGCCACATGCAAACAGTCAGCTGATAAGTACATTTCTCTGGCTATGCCTTGTGTGTGTCCTCTAATTAAACTCCTAGGACTTTCCTGGGAAAGGGTTCTCTGTTCATCCTGACTGTGTCTATACAAGGATCTGATTGCAGCAACTGGAGCCAGACCATGGGTCAGAGGGCCTGTGTGTTGGTGGTGCAGCAACTAGAGTTAGCGTGGGTGCAAGTGGAGATGTGACCACCAGTAAAGATGGAGCCAGTGAGTAGGTCAAGTGGCCTTGGGAGCCAGGAAGGTGAGTGAGTACAAAGGTTGTGAGAGTGCCTGTATATTGCTAAGGGTGAGAGTTTCAGGGACATTGACTGTGGGGACCAGGGGAGTTTGGGCCAGCTCTCTGTGTGTGTGCATGTGTGCTTGCACATGTGAGGTGCCAGCAACAAGTCTGGGACATCCACATGATAGACTGAGTGTCTGAGTCCAGCTGCTGATGAGCCTGGTACATAGGTACGTGTATTCCTCCTAATGGATCTCCACCCTGCTCATCCAGAGAGGAGGGCAGGATGGGGGCATTGGTGATGTCTATGTTTGTCTGAGTGATCTGAGTGTCTGTCAGTGACCCATGTGGCCAACCATGTATACATGTATACATGTATATGTCTATATATGTGGTGTGCACGCGCCTGCTGGGAATACATCTTCAACCTCGCTAATGCTTGGACCTGGGGACATGGAGCTGCAGCAGCATTGCCTCTCTTGGGCTGATGGATCCCACATGATGTATTTTCCCCAACAGATATCCTCACTGTTTATGTATGGATATCTCCTAATAATTTTTTTGTTTGTTTGATTCAAGATGATATTCAGGTAAGGAGTGGGTGGAAGAAGTTCTATTTTGGTGAAAGAACAAAGTCAATCAAACACATTTTTGCTTCTTCTAACTAAGCAAATCAATGAGTGTTGCAATCCCACTCTTTATTTCTAGGACTCCTTTAAAACCATAGATCTGTGCTCTAAGTCAAGTTTTGGAAATCCACCTGTATATAGTGCTTCCAGTTTTTTCTTTCATCAAGAGACAAATCAATGTATAGAATATAATTTGTCAACTGTCTGTAAAACCACCTTAGTTTAGCAAATGAGGAAATTAGCCCACTGGAGCACTGAAGGCAAACATTGTAGCTAAACACTACAGGTAAATCAATCTATTCACTACACAATCACTTATCACAACAGCTTCACCCCCGAAGAGCTGCAAGTCCACAGCCTACTCTAATCAAAATAATATTATGGTAAGGGAGAGAATGGGGATTTCGTCAGCAGTTCAAATAGCTTTCAATGGCTTTCAGATGCTGTTCCCAAATGAACACTGACCATCATGAGGTTATTTCCCCATCACGAAATCTAAATGTCTTGAACACATTATTTCATCAAGAAATTGTTTTTTAATTTTATTTTTTGGTAGATATTGTCTTCCCAAAATGTTGGACCTAGTTTATCTAGTAAATCCCATTATGCTGTTCTGTGAATTCTTATTTAGGACTCTAGCATTGAAATTAAAGCTGAATGTGGTTTTGCATTATAACCACATTTTGAAGCACACGTAATTTTACAGATAAATTATTTATAGCAAAACATTTTAACAGGGAATAATTGTTCATCAAGAAAGAAAGGCAAAAGATCTTTTGTGTGTTTGTGTGTGTTCTGTTTTGTCATATCTGATCTGCATCAGCATGAAATCCATCATGTTCCTTGAAGCTTTTGGATTCCCAGGGTAAAACAGTGCTTCTTTTATGAAGCAAAGCTTAACCCTGCTTCTGCTTAGTCGAGGCATTGATGTGCATATTTAACTATCTAGGTGGCTGCTCTAACTTCGTATGTCCTGTTAAGGGAATTGTTTCAAGTTCTAAGGTGGTTTGAATGTCTCTGAATAGAAATGTTGCCTTTTTAGCTGCATATTTCACCTTGGGGCTGCCATGTGTGGAGGATATGGCAGCATGTGGCTACATGTGGATGTAACAGGATGTCTATGTTAACTGCTGATAGTGATATTTCCACAGTCAGCCTTAGGATCAAAGAAGGCTGCAAGGAGATTAAGCCAATATGAAGTTCTTTGAGGCTGCAAATTAATAACTGAGGTTAGTGTCTCAAGTTCTCTCACTAAAGACTTTACTAAAGTTGCAAAGACAATATATAAATAGAGGCAGCAACTGTATTCTTCAAGAACTATTTTAAAGCCTAAAATTAATATGAAACCCAAGAACAAAGAGATGGGAAGATAAAGTGAGGTGCTGTGAAAACACCATCACACTTGGAAAAGGATTGGAGATTAGAGGGATGAAGCAGCTTGGATTTCCAGACTGAAAGTTTGTGAGACACATTCCCTGTCAAAACAAAATCAGGAGGGCATAAAGACTTTGCATTTCTGATCAGTGAGAGATCACATTTGAAAAGGTTGCAGTTATATCTCACAGTCTGACTTCCTTTTCTAGTAAAAAAAGAGTTCACTGTGTGTGGAGAATAGCCATGGGAAAAGAAAAGGGGCCTCTTCTATCTGCAAAGGAGTAGATAAAAACAACCTGAGACTAGACAAAAGGTTAGGGCTTGCTGTGAACAGCACTGTGAATATTGACATAAAGCTGAGCACTGCTTATCTGGTACTTGGTGTTTTGGTTAGCTACATCCTGGGAAACTAGGAACTGTGAAGGTGACAAGGACCAAGTGTGAGTGGTGTTTGCACCCTCTGTATCCTGGCTGCTATTTGTCAGTTCCCCCAGTGAAAATATATAAGGCAAGCTTTTTCCCATAATAAAGGTACCATTTGCTTCTCAGCTTGGAGTCTGTGTCTTCATCCACCACAACTGTGCTTCTGACAATATGGACAAGTGCTCTCTGTTGCTGTATCTGCTGCCCTCCCTTTGTGCCTATCTAGTCTGCAGTGAAATGCATTTCTCCTTGGTGAAGAGATGGTGCCATCCACAATCCTTCATGGTCACAATCCCTTATGCAACTTCTTTGCAAATTAGAGACAATGATGATCTTGTAGAGCACTGAAAGTATAATAAGGTAAGCCACTGAATGATAGAGAGTTCTACATTCCTGCATCTCTGAGATGATTATCATTTTGAAGACAACTGCTTTCAAAACTCTTAAAAATGAGAGTTAGTAAAAAGACAAAATAACGTCTCATCCTTCTCGCCCTGTCTACAGTATGTACTGTATAAGCAATTAGCACATCTGGCAGCTGACAAATATATTTTTTCTCACTTTAATTATATGTATTTTCATGAACAGGAAATGTCTGATTGCAGCATATGCTTCTAATGACGTGAATTTTAAACCAAGTGTTTAATACTTTGTCATCAGAAAAGCTTGCATGATTTGGGATGGGTAACACCCCCAAAATACAAGGCCTATTGAAATTGGATTTAACATATCTAAATCTTTTGGCTGTGCAGGGCTGGATTATCAAATCTCAGAGAAATTGCCTGGTTTATATTAATATATATTTAACTCTTTCATCTGCATTTAGAGTCTAGTAAAAAATATCTAGTGCATTTTACATTTTAGGTTAGATACTCAAATCTGATCGTCTCATTCATTTAGCAGTACTTGAATTATTGATATATACTAGAAAATTTTGACTTCATAAAACCTGATTTTTCACATAATACAAAAAGTAAATAAACAGAGCATATTTATTCACTTATTCTGAATTCTTGATTAAAAAAATCTTATTAAAATACTACATTTAGACAGTTTCTGGTACTCAAGAATAATGATTTAGAAATACCTCATCTCTCCACACTGCAGCATAGGTATATTCTGACATGAAGGAAAAAATAAAATACATGGACATGAGAGAAGTTGAGTGAAGACTAAACTATGCCATGTGATGTGCAGAAATGCTTAATATTATTGCTGGAGCAAGTCCAGAGGAGGGCAATTAAGATTATATGAGGACTGGAACACCTCTTCTATGAAGACAGCCTGAGAGAGTTGGGGCTATTCAGCCTGGAGAAGAGAAGGCTTTGGGGAGACCTTTTAGCAGTCTCCCAGTGCCTGAAGGGGGTCTACAGGAAAGCTGGGGAGGGACTTTTCACCAGGGCGTGGAGTGAGAGGACAAGGAGTAATGGCTTTAAACTGGAAGAGGGAAGATTTAGGTTAGATATTAGGAAGAAATTCTTTAGTGTGAGGGTGGGGAGGCACTGGAACAGGTGGCCCGGGGAGGTTGTGCCCTCTCCCTCAAATATTCAAGGCCAGGTTGGATGGGGCTTTGAGCAACCTGATGTAGTGGGAGGTGTCCTTGCCCATGCAGCAACCATCCTATGGTTCTATGATTTTGTGATTACTTTGTATTCAACAGATAGCAAGGGGCAGGGATAAGTTACTGAAGCATAAGTCAACTGACTAGGACAACAACTCTGACTAGGAAATGAACCCTCGGATCCTTGGGTAAATTCCCTGCTGATGTAGATGTTACTTATGTCAACTATTACAAGCTTTCCAGTGGCCGGGAATATTTTACTAAAAGAGAACTGACCTTTGCCTGAAAAATCACGACAATCATATTTCTCTCTAGATTTTTAACACATCAAGGTCTGAGTGGCATAATTATTATTTATAATGTTGATGCAATGATAGTAATAACTTTCAAAGTCTGGTTATGTGTCATAAAGTATTACTTTCTTCTAAAAATGCAATTTTGTTTTCAATTGCTAGCAGACGTCCCTGTTCTGACTGATTTTCCCATATAATGAAGGTTGTCATTGTCAGTGGAATGTCTTATTTCTCAACCTGCTTCAGAATCAGGGACATTAAAGACATTAGATCTACCAGCTGGGTTATGAATATGGTCATGTGATACAATCAAATTACAGCATAAAATTCCCAGACTGGCGACAGCTTTGCCCTCACTTTATTTTTTGTATGGAGCGAAGTAACTCCAGTGTTGAAGTTGCCCCAGAAAACATATCCTTGTTGTCTGACATGAACAGGTACATTCCCTTTGACCTGTTACTGTAATATATATATGTATCTATGTATACCATGCCTATTTTAGGACACAGCCAGGCACCAGGTACTTCTACATCTTTGTATTTTCAATATAATTCACCATTATTTTCTCCTTTCTCCATTTTGGTCAACTGGACTTATCTTGGTATACCCTCTAGTTCACTATCCAAATTTTGTAACCTGAAAACTGCACTCAGCCAGCCACGCTTCATAGTGATCAATACATCTTCATTGTTTAAAACAATTGTGAATCATTTTGTACTGCTCGTATAAAACAGATCTTTTGGCAGAGATCTTCACAGTATCATTAAGAATTATATAAAAAATGGATTCTACTTTGTTTTATATCTGCTACGATATTATTTCATTGAATAGAGAAAAGAAAAGAAAAAAGGGAAGGGAAGGGAAGGGAAGGGAAGGGAAGGGAAGGGAAGGGAAGGGAAGGGAAGGGAAGGGAAGGGAAGGGAAGGGAAGGGAAGGGAAGGGGGAAGGGAAGGGAAGGGAAGGGAAGGGAAGGGAAGGGAAGGGAAGGGAAGGGAAGGGAAGGGAAGGGAAGGGAAGGGAAGGGAAGGGAAGGGAAGGGAAGGGAAGGGAAGGGAAGGGAAGGGAAGGGAAGGGAAGGGAAGGGAAGGGAAGGGAAGGGAAGGGAAGGGAAGGGAAGGGAAGGGAAGGGAAGGGAAGGGAAGGGAAGGGAAGGGAAGGGAAGGGAAGGGAAGGGAAGGGAAGGGAAGGGAAGGACTGTTTTAGTTGGAAGGGAGCTACAGTGATCATTCTGTCCAATTGCCTGACCAAATCAGGGCTGACCAAGTTAAAACATGTTATTAAGGGCATTGTCCAAATGCCTTTTAAATGCTGAAAGGCTTGGAGCATCAACCACCTCTCTAGAAAGTCTGTTCCAGTGTTTGACCACCTTCTTGGTAAAGAAATGCTTCTAAATGTTCAGACTAAACCTTTCCTGGCACAGCTTTGAAATGCAGTTCTGTCACTGGATACTAGGAAGAAGAGCTCAGCACCTCCCTCTCCACATCCCCTTCTCAGGAAGCTGCAGTTAATAATGAGGTCACCTCTCAGCCATTCTCTGAACTAGACAAGCCCCAAATCCTTAGCTGCTCCTCACAGAACATTCTTTCCAGCCTTTTTACCAGATTTGTTGCACTCCTCTGGATGCATTCAAGGACCTTTGCATCCTTCTTAAATTATGGGGCCCAGAACTGCACACAGTGCTCAAGGTGAGACCACACCAATGCTGAACACAGCGGGATAATAATTTATTTTGACTGGCTGACCATGCTGTGCTTGATGCCCCCAGGATGAGGTTTGCCTTCATGTCTGACAGGGCACATGGCTGACTCACGTTGAGCCTGCTGCCAACCAACACCCCCAGAACCCTTTCTGCAGGGCTGCTCTCCAGCCATTCCTCTCTCAATTTTTACTTGTGCCTGGCATTAGTCTGTCCTAGGTACAGAATTTGGCATTTGGAACTCATTAAATTTCATCCCATTAATCATAGCCCAGTGATCTAATTTAACTAGATCCCTCTGCATAATGCCCCACTTTGGCATAATCAGCAAACTTGATAATGGTGCATTTAACTCCTGCATCCAGGTTGTTGACTAATATATTAAACAGTATTAACCCTAGAATCGAACCCTGAGGAGCACTGCCAGTGACTGGTTGCCAGCCAGATGTAGCCCCATTCACTAAAAAACTTTGTGCTCTGCCCTTCAGCCAGTTCTTCACCCAGTGCACCATGACAGTATCCCACTATCTCACAGTTGGACAACTTGTCCAGAAGGCTGTTGTGAGGGACAGTATCAAAAACCTTATTAAAATCCAGAAGAACTTAATTAATTGCCTTCCCTCCATGCACTAGGTGGGTGACTTTATCATAGAAGGATAGAAATTTGTTAAGCATCCCTTCCCTTTGCAACATTCTTTAACTGCCTTTCAATAGTATGCAGTACCATCTTCATAATTTTTCCAAGATCAGAGGATAGACTAAAAGATCTGTACTTCACTGTGTCTTCCATAATGCCTTTTTTTGTAGATTGGAACAACACTGTCTTGCTTCCAGTCAGCAAGGACCTCCCCAGACTCCCAAGACCATTGACAGATGATCAAGAGGGGTCCTGCCATAACATCCACTAGCTCCTTCAGTCCTCTGGGATGACTGCCATCAGGCCTCATGAAAATTCAGCTGATACAGCTGGCCCCTTACAATTTCAGTGTTCACAAATGGAAAGTCACTGTTCCCACACTCGTACTTCTCTGACTTAGGGGACCAGGCAGCCCAAGGTCTATTAATATTATTAAAGACTGAGGCAAAAAAGCATTGAATGTTTCCATCTTTTCTTCATCCTTGTTAATGACTATCTGCAACAAGTATCAGTCTAATGTTTTCTTTAGACCTCCTCTTGCTATTAATATGCTTACAAATATGTAAGGGGTGAGTGTCAGGGAGATGGAGTTAGGCTCTTCTCAGTGATGACCAGTGATAGGACAAGGGGTAATGGGTGTAAATTGGAGCATAGGAGGTTCAAGGTGAATATCAGAAAAAACTTCTTTACTGTGAGAGTGACAGAGCACTGGAACAGGCTGCCCAGAGAGGTTGTGGAGTCTCCTTCACTGGAGACATTCAAAACCCGCCTGGATGCGTTCCTATGTGATGTGCTCTAGGTGACCCTGCTCTGGCAGGGGGCGTTGGACTAGATGATCTTTCGAGGTCCCTTCCAACCCCTAGGATTCTATGATTCTATGATTCTATGATTCTATGATTCTATAAAAGCTCTTCTTGTTATGTATAACATCTCCTTTTAGTCCTTTTCTGTTCATAAATAGCAAGTCCAGGAGGGTATCATTCTTATTTGGCTCACTGAGTACCTGTGACAAGAACTTATCTCCTACAAACTTCAAGAATTTCCAGGACTTGCTCATCTCAGCAGTGTGTTATTCCCAGTTGATATCTGGGAAGTTGAGATCTCTCCTCAGCACAAGGGTTACTGATCCTGAAATTTCTCCTAACTGCATCTAGAATAACTCATCAGTGCTTACATCCTGGCTGGGTGGCCAGTAATAGGCACCCACTACAACATCTCCTTTGTTTTCCATCCCCTCACCCAGAGGTTCTCAGTCACAACATCACTAATTGTAAGGGCTGTACGAAACCTTCCATTGTTTAAAACTCTGAAGTTTTTGCACAGGTGCCAGTCCTGGGGCCAGGTATTGATATCCTGGGCTCACCTGTTTCTCCCAAAGTATCCTCTGGTTACTGGAAGGATTGACGAAAACAATACTTGTGGTCCCAAAGTTTTTAGCACTCTTCCAAGGACTCTGAATCATTTCCCATACCACTTCTCTAAATCACAAGTAATTTCATAAACCTCTGTTGTACTTCCTAAGCGAAAAAAATCTTATTTAGCCTTGCATGCATGTGATTATTCAGCTTGATGGTTATAGAATTCAGCAGTTTTCTGTCTCTTTCTTAATATTTATGTCTGTACAGAATTTGGTAAACTATGTCAGAAAATAAAAGAGTTGGTCATCCTCTGCTTCTTATGCAGAATGCTTGAAAAGCAGGATAAGAAATGGCTTTTGCCATATTTCTACCTCATGTCTTAATTGCTGGATTATTTGTGCATTTAAGGATGTTTTATTACAATTTTTATCAAAATTTCATTCCAGACTTTTCCAGTCAACCTTTCATGACAAATAGTATTTATATGGAAAATACAATTTAAACAGAAATAAAATATAAAATAAAAAATATTTTCCTAAAAATTGCTCCTCAGCAAACACTCACAGCTTTGATGGATGGCTAAGAAAAAAATATTTTCCCTCTATTTAATTTCATTTAATTGCCACTACTTTCTTATTGGAATTATATTTTTATTTTTAGGGTGCCTATTCTACAGAATGTAAAAGAGCAGAAAAATAATTAAAGGTCAACCTGTGCTCATGCTAGCTCTCTAGCTTGTGCCCAGAGCATATGGCTGGGAGTTTGGTCTCTGTACACTAATCCAAAATCTTGTAGGACTTAATGAAATGTGATAGCTACATATGATTTTAATGTTTCAGTGGATGTGACATATAATTCATGTAATTTATATTTGTATCAAATAAATCTTGTCACGGATAGTCTGAATTATTCACCTTTGACAAATGTCCCACTTACATGTTCTCAACAACTTGTCTACTGTGCTAAAGAAAATTTTCTTCTTTGAAGCAGGTGTTTTGACTACAGATACAAATACAGGACTGTGTTAGTCTGACTGTACTCATTAGTTGAAGAATAGTAATATAGTAATATTGCCATTCCACTGTCCTTCCCTGATATTAAGTGTTTATTAATGTGATTGCAAACTGGTCTTGGATTCTCTTTTTATGAAGAGATAAATCCAGTTGCCTAATGGATAGATAAAAATCTTTAAGTATCTTTCATGATTTTTTGGAATATAGTGTTTGAAATTTCATGTACTTTTCTTAGAATAATCTATTACAATTTTATCACCTGGTGGAAACTCTGACACATTTAATCAACTTGGAACAGGTTTCCCAGGGAAGTTGTGGAATCCCCAATCCTGGAAGTGTTCAAGACCAAGTTGGATGGGGCCCTGAGCAACCTGGTCTAGTGGAAGCTATCCCTACCCATGCAAAGGGGTTGGAACTAGATGATCTTTAAGGTCCCTTCCAACCCAAACCATTCTGTGATTCCATGATTCTATGATAAATAGATAAAAACCTCTTTATCTTGGAACAGTATTATATCAGCAAGTGTCGCGGACCTAGATAGGTAAAGCCGCGACCCACACCCCCACCTCGGGGAAACCGAGGGCTGAGGACCGCTCCCCGTCACACTCACAAACAACGCTTAGGAATCAATAGATTTATTAAGTATCACCTAACACACACAAGGTCTACCTCTATATCTATATTCACACCTATATATCCATATCCAAATACCAACAGCCGTGCCTCCTGGGAGTTGTAGTCTGTGCGCATGCGCCTGGTACCTCTGTCCTCTCCCCACGAGTGCCGGGGGGGCGCATCGCCAGGAATGGTCAGTGAATGTCGCTGGATTAAAGGCCATTATAGAGTCCGTCTCTCACAGCAAGCTTAACCATACTGTGAGTCTTTTCTGTCTGGAAGAGCAGTATTACATTTAATAGTATTACTAATTTTGCTTTATTAGAATCATAGAATCATAGAATCCTAGGGGTTGGAAGGGACCTCGAAAGATCATCTAGTCCAACCCCCCCTGCCAGAGCAGGGTCACCTAGAGCACATCACACAGGAACGCATCCAGGTGGGTTTTGAATGTCTCCAGTGAAGGAGACTCCACAACCTCTCTGGGCAGCCTGTTCCAGTGCTCTGTCACTCTCACAGTAAAAAAGTTTTTTCTGATATTCACCTTGAACCTCCTATGCTCCAATTTGCACCCATTACCCCTTGTCCTATCACTGGTCACCACTGAGAAAAGCTTAACTCCATCTTCCTGACACTCACCCCTTACATATTTGTAAACATTGATGAGGTCACCCCTCAGCCTCCTTTTTTCGAAGCTAAAGAGACCCAGCTCCCTCAGCCTTTCCTCATAAGGGAGATGTTCCACTCCCTTAATCATCTTTGTAGCTCTGCGCTGGACTCTTTCAAGCAGTTCCCTGTCCTGCTTGAACTGAGGGGCCCAGAACTGGACACAATACTCCAGATGCGGCCTCACCAATGCAGAATAGAGGGGGAGGAGAACCTCTCTTGACCTACTAACCACACCCTTTCCAATGCACCCCAGGATGCCATTGGCCTTCCTAGCCACAAGGGCACATTGCTGGCTCATGGTCATCCTCCTGTCTACCAGGACCCCCAGGTCCCTTTCACCTACACTGCTCTCCAGCAGGTCAGCCCCCAACCTGTACTGGTACATGGTGTTTCTCTTCCCCAAATGCAAAACTCTACACTTGCCCTTGTTGAACTTCCTCAGGTTTCTCTCCGCCCAACTCTCCAGCCTGTCTAAGTCTCTCTGAATGGCAGCACAGCCTTCTGGTGTGTCAGCCACTCCTCCCAGCTTAGTGTCATCAACAAACTTGCTGAGGGTACAGAATGTACCCTCATCCAGGTCGTTGATGAAGATGTTGAACAACACCGGTCCCAGTACCGACCCCTGAGGGACTCCACTAGTCACAGACCTCCAACTAGATTCTGCCCCATTGACTACAACTCTCTGACTCCTTCCTTTCAACCAGTTCTTGATCCATCTCACTACCTGATCACCAAACCCATACTTGATCAACTTATCTACAAGGATGCTGTGGGAGACAGTGTCAAATTAGGACCAATAAGATACTAGAAGAGGACTGCTTCTTCAGTCCTGCCAATATATTTCTCAATTATTCCAAAGAGGTGAATATTCCCTGAGGCTTTCTGTTTGCTTGTTAAGACACCCAAATTTTGATGTCTGCATAACTTGTCAACCTGTATGCTACATGTTTGAACTCCCTTTGTAGTCCATAGAGATCAGTACAAGACTCATTATTGCCATGAAGTAGAGCCTGCAGGTGATGGAAGCTGGGGCTGCCTTGGCTCAATTGAAACCAGAAGCTAAAACTCACTCTGAAATACGACTTGATTGTGTTACCTGAACATAAACATCTAGTGATATGTGAGACATCGTGGGCTCATCTGTGGTCTAAAGCATAGGTTCATACACAGATCTGTGGCATAGCTACCAGCTCCACGAAGATGTCTTGGATATCCATTCATACTATATACATATTGAGACAATTAAATTATGTTTCAGCTGGCTGGTTAGCCAAAGCAGACTCTAAACTCTATTAACTATGTTGATCAGGATCTCAATTTGGTTGCCTAAACAGTGATGAGAGTGAGAAAACAAATATCAAGCTCATGTATGCATGTATACACGTACATATATGGTTTTAATTTATGTGTCTGTACTTTGAAGCAAATCCTTTCACATTTATTTGTGCAGGACTAGCTGATTTTTTACTAGATTTTGTTCTCGGACTTGATGTTCATTAGTCTCTGACTGCTAGCACACAGTGTTTAGGGAGTGAAGAGCTGGAGAAACAGAGTTTGCAGTGCCATCACATGGGTCCTATGGGGTGTATAGGAAACTCAGAGTTAGTTGTTAAAATTGACATTCAGACAGAGAACTGTGTAAGATGGAAATGCACAAATGACTAAGTGCCTTGTCTTCCCTCAGAGGAACAGAAGGTAAAATAGCTGAAGCCCAAAGGTCATTTGTTGGATTGTGGTGTCATAAGAAGAGTTTGTGGTGTGAAAAGCATTTAAGAACAAACCATATTCTGTCTGCCCTAAGAAGTAGCAGAAAGGTGAGTTGGGAAGGGTCATCAAGAGAAAAAGCAAAGAGAGCCTCTGGACTTAGCTGCACTTTGGTGCACTTCTCCAGTGAGTGATGTGGTGGAATACACTATGGCCTTCAGCACAAAGTAGCCGTTTGCTGTTAGTGTTAGTACAATAGTTGGTTTATATGTGTATATTTGTCAGTACATGTCTATTGGTGTACATATACAATAAGTCTTATTTCAGGTCTGTGTTTTTCTTTCTTTGCTTTATGATACACAAGTAATCCTTCAGCACAGCCAGATCTGAGGTACACCTTTGTCAGGCACAATGTCCACCTTATGTGCAAGTGTGTATCTTGAAAAGAAGCTATTATTTTGAAGACAGAACTAAAAGATATTTTACCTAAGACCTAAATACAGGCACATAGGATTCTATATTTTTCAGCTTATGTTATTTGCTTTGTGCTAAGCAAAGCCAATGTTCTTTTAATGACAAGGTTTGTTTTAAAATTGAACAATAGCTGTCATTTAGATTGATCAAAATGTGAAATAAATAAAAAACACAATTTTGGACATAACCATATGATAAATGTCAAATAATAGCAGCTTAGCAGTGTAAGTCAACAAGTTGCCCAGTGCTATGTAAAAGACATTATTTTAAACTTCCATATAGATAATTTAATATCACATACTGCTTAAAAATTATGTTTAGCATTTCTGTATTTTAACGGTGGTTTTGGTTAACTTCTAACCAAAGCTTTGTAGAAATGCAGTGTGAACATGAGAACTTTTAAATCTGCTTTAACTGAGGATGTTGTGTAGCCTGCAGGGAAAGTGTTGTTGATTTTGTTTGGTTGGTTGGTTGTGGGTTTTTTTTAATAAAAATAGACATTGTCTGAGAACTCTTGGAGAAAAGTGGGATGCTAAAGAAGGACCGTTTTCTTCTTGCGATAGTAAAGCCCCAACCTCCAAATGGAAATAAAATCTGAAATTTCATGGACCAATGAATGTTTCTCAAAGCTCTGGGAGAACAGAACTGAGTATGTATACACTAGTAAAGACAAAAAGGCAATGAATAACTTGTGGTTTTGACTGTTCCTGCTGCTGAACTGTTAGCTGTGTTTTAGACCACTTTAGCTTGCACTCTCAGTGACAAAACATGAACACTGGTTGGGAGATTTTCAGCATGAATCACTCCCAAAGAGCAGACGGCACAAAGCTGAGCCAGGTTTGGCTCACTCCAGCTCACACAGCAGAGTTTACACATCCTAATGCTCCACCTGTTTTCCTGCCATTCCTCAAGGCACACTACAGGCACTATAACTTCACACTATAAAAAATGCAATATAGAGTTTGCATTGCCTAGAATAGTTTGAGCAGAGGAAAATGTGTCTAGACCACTGAAATTGTATGTGGAGGCCACAGAAAAGCCCCAGAACAATTTGTATGATGCAACCAGTCCACTGAAAAGGTAACCAGACCTAATTAGTGCGGTTGTTACCCAGTTCACGCAACTAGGTCTAGGGCCAAGGTCACCCCATACCTATCTCCTGTTTAGCACATAAGTTTTAGTAGTGAATTTATTCTTATGCTTTATGTGCTTGCTTATATAATCATAAATCAAGCTTTTAGTCACAATAGCCTTTTTTCAGTTTCCAATTTAATTAAAAAAAATGTTCAGAGAAGTTAGCAAAAGGGAAGCTCTTTTCACTGGACTATTTTTGTGTGTATGGGGAAAAAATTATTTCCAACTGCATAAACAAGACAACTGTCCTCTTGAGGTTTTTCATACAGAGCAGGGATGTCTTTACTACATTGTACAATTTGGACTAACTATATTTTTGTATGTTGATAACTTTTTCTTACCCTGATATTCTTTTCAGTGTTAATATGATACTTAACATCCTCCCACCTGCTGGAGTCAAACTTTCATGTTAGAAAGTCAAAGGATTGTTAAATAATTTACTTATGAGAAGAATAATATGTGGCAACCCTTTTCAAAACTGCAGGTGTCATATGTGCTATAAAATAATTTTAAAAAATTGTAGCAGTTTATTTATGTTTAGTATCCATTTTATTTAAAATGTTTAAACTAACACAAAGGAAGTATAAAATAGTCCTAATAGCAAAAAATTAAAAGCTAGAGGGCCTATTCATGTGTCCTGGTTTGAGCCAGGATGAAGCTAATTTTCCTTTTACTGATTTTTTTTTCCTTCAGTAAGCTCTCTTTTAACTATCTATGTATATGTGCTAATATTTTCACTCAGAGGAGGGGATTTCTCTCACCACCTGGCTATCCAAAATTTGGTTTAATTTAAGTTAGTAGTTTAGTCTCTCTTTATAGTCAACAGAAAAAATAGTCAATTCCAGCTGATGAGTCATCCCATCCAGGACAGCAAATATATATAGATCTTTCAGAAATGTCTAGAGGTTCTCTCCATTAACTTGACATGGAAAATAAAGCAATTGAGACTTTTTAGACAGCTGAAATTGGCTGAGATTAACCATGGTCTTTGAAATAAACACGTTTTCTTTCCTACCCTTATGTTTTCTTTTTCTCCTTAAAGGAATCTCCCTCATTTTCATGCAAATTGATAACATTCAGTATTATTCACTTCAGTCCATAATGAGAGACTGGCAAAATTTGTAATAATTTAACAGTGAAAAATCAAAGTGTGAAAAAAATGCACCTGTATCAGCCCATGTATTGCTGTCCAGACACGGAAATCACCAAGAGAATCCACTTGTTTAAAGAATAAATACTCTACAATGACAGCCAAATTAAAGATAAGTGTCTTATTGAACATAGATAGCCAGCTACATTCAGGGGGAACAGACATCTGAGTTGAAAAGACAGCTCTTCTTGGAAACAAGACTGATTTTAGAACATAGATTTTGTAATGTCAGTAGTATTCAGTTTGATTCTGGCTAAGACTGTCAAACTACTTGATAGAAAAATAATTATTCCAGATGACCAGCATTAAGGTCTGCTGCAGCAGCTGCTGGAGTTTTCAGTGGCTGGTTTCCTCCATCGACACCAGTAGTCACTGCTGGCCACCCCTTGCCATAGTCTGGCAATTACCATGGGCACCAGGGCCAGCTGCTCCCCTCCATTGGTGCAGTGGAACTGACAGAGGAAGATAACCTTCATCATTGAATAAAAGTCTGTGTAAATGACAGTAATTTTAATTATTTTTCTACTGAGTTACTGTGTCTGTTGTTTTAGCTTCCAACAGAGTTCTTAAAATCAAAATCATTCATCTTCTTTAAAGGAATTCTTTTTAGGCACTGAAGTTACTCTGTTCTGTTGCAATTTTTATTACCAGATTGCAGTCTGTTCTCCACAGAGTATGCACAGAGACTAAAAAAAGGTGATGGATTGGGGATTTTGGTTTTGTTTGGGGGTTTTGTTTTGGGGTTTTGTTTCTAGTTTTGTTTTCTTTGTTGTTTGGTTGTTTTTTTACTGGAGGTATAAAAGATTCTGGTTTCAGCACAAAGCATGTAAAAAGGAAAATAAATATACAAGTACTACTTGTAAAAGCTGTACTAGAACAGTAGAATCCAATGCACATTTTTCATGTTACTGCCTTGTTTTTACTATCTATACCCTGTTAATCAGAACAAAACAGTTCTTACTGATGAAAAAAAGACTACATGTGACAATGTAGTAGGGGTGATTGGTGACAGCCAACATGGCTTCACTGAAGGCAAGCCCTGCCTGAGCAATTTGGTTGCCTTTTACGACAGGGTCACAGCCTCAGTGGACAATGGCAGAGCAACAGACGTCATCTATGTGGACCTGTCCAAAGCTTTCAACACTGTTCCGCACGATATTCTAGTCTCGAAACTGGAACAATACGGATTTGATGGATGAATCACTCATTGGATAAGGAACTGGCTGACTGGTCACACCCAAAGAGTTGTGACCAATGGCTCGGTGTCCAAATGGAGGAGTGTGATGAGTGATGTTCTTTAAGGGTTGGTACTTGGACCAGTGTTATTTAACACCTTTGTCGGTTACATGGACAGTGGAATCGAGTGCACCCTCAGCAAGTTTGCTGATGACACCAAACTGTGTGGTGAAGTCAACAAGCTGGAGGGAAGGAATGCCATCCAGAGGGACCTTGACAGGCTTGAGAAGTGGGTTCGTGCAAACTGAATGAAGTTCAACAAGGCTTAGTGCAAGGTTCTGCACCTGGGTCGAGGCAATCCCATGTACGAATACAGGTTGGGAGGAGTAAGGATTGAGGACAGCCCAGAGGAGAAAGACTTGGGGGCAGAGATTGACCCGAAGTTTAACATGAGCCGCCAATGTGCACTTGCAGCTCAAAGAGCCAAACGTATCCTGGGCTGCATCAAAAGCAGCATAGCCAGCCAGTCGAGAGAGATGATTCTCCCCCTCTACTCTGCTCTGGTGAGACCCCACCTGGAGTACTGTGTCCAATTCCAGAGTCCCCAGTATAAGAAGGACATAGAACTCCTCCAATGTGTCCAGAGGAGAGCCACAAAGATGATCAGAGGACTGGAGCACCTGCCCTATAAGGATATGCCGAGGAAGTTGGGGTTGTTTAGCCTAGAGAAGAGGAGGTTCCGGGGTGACCATATAGAAGTTTTCCAGTATCTGAAGGGGGCCTACAAGAAAGCTGGGGTAGGGCTTTTTACACGGGTGTGTAGTGAGAGGACAAAGGGCAATGGTTTGAAACTTAAAGAGGGGAAATTCAGACTAGATATTAGGAAGAAGTTCTTTCCTGTGAGGGTGGTGAGATGCTGGAACAGGTTGCCCAGGAAGGTTGTGGATGCCCCCTCCCTGGTGTTCAAGGCCAGGTTGGATGAGGCCTTAAGCAACCTGGTCTAGTGGGAGGTGTCCCTGCCCATGCCAGGGGGGTTGGAACTAGATTATCTTTAAGGTCCCTTCCAACCCTAGCCATTCTATGATTCTATGATTCTATGTAATACTTTCTACAGCTTTTGCTTAAAATGAATTGTAATGGGTAGGGGGAAGACATGGCTTACTTGATTTTTTAACCTATTCTTGTCCTTAGTATTAGTCTATGGAAGTAATTGTCATATGTATGTCATATTTTAAAGAGAAGGACAAAAGCTTAATAATATTTAATTGAAATAGTCTCATTATCAGAGTAGAAGAAAATTTCAGGTAACCCTACGATTATTCTATTTATATAATTACTTCACATAGACCAGGGAGTTTTACTGGTTGCAGGTTGTTTTGGTTTGAGCCAGGGTGAAGCTCTTTGCTGATTTTTTTTCTTTCAGTGAACTTTTTAGCAGCACCAGTGGACTGATAATAACCAAGGCCACTTCTGACTGTCTGCAGCCTCCACCCTTACAGGGAAGCAGATTAGACCAAAGGCAGGATCAGCAAATCAGAATATTCCCTTCTCATAATATTTTCTCTATTTGTCTTTCAGTATAGGTTAAGACATCACGGAAGTCAAGCCTTTTGTTTCCTTTTTTCTCTCACTCTTTTCTGCTTACTGTCGCTTCTATCACCCTCTCTTTGGCTCTCTCTCTTTTCCATTTTTCTTCCCAGCCGACACCCGAGGGCCCCGTCCGTGCGCCCGGACACTCCCCCCTTCAGCTGGAGTCACCAGGGAGAAGAGTTGCTGTGAGAGTCGCTGGGGGAGGAGGGAGGGGATGGGGCGTTGCACATCCCTTTACAAATACATATATATTCCCTTAGCACTAATAATTAAAATCAATCTGTTTCACTTTTCAACCCAGAAAGCCTCTCTTTCTCATTTTTTTCCCTCTTTCCATACCTTGGGGGAGGAGGGGGAGGGGGGTGAATCAAGAGTGTTCCAACTTGGTGCCAAACCGAAAAACAGGTAACTGCTCCTCTATGTGTTAAAAGCTGAGGAGCCTGCTGCTCCAGTATACTGTAATACCCTCTGCCACTACCAAAACACACAAATATAAATTTCATTATGTCATCTGCTGGAATTGATCTCCACACCTTTACTTAAGATCTTGCATTTATGTCAAGTTAAGAGCCTGGCCTTAAGATTCCGTGCAAAAATAAATAGTTTGGGTTTTTCCTGAAATGGCTACACCATTTGCTTTTGACCATAACAATCTGCTTTAGAAACTACTTAACATCACAATGTCAATCACGTGACATTGAGGAAATGTCAGCATTTGGACAGTTTTGAGATAAGTGAGCTAAAAAATTTCCCACGTTAGTGTTCATTGCCTTAAATCCAGAACAATTTTTCTTGAACTTATACTATGAGTTGACAGAGGAGAAGGGAACTGAAAGGATAGGAAAGGATATAGCTCTGGTAAATGCACACTCTGATTTACTGATATGAAGTACTTGGGAATAGATGGAGATTTGGGTTTTTTTTCTATTACTTAATTGTTTTAAAGCACTAAGTGAATAACTTAATACATTTAAAGACTCATCCACATAAGAGGATTCATTATGTCTGAAACATTTAAGAAATATCTTTTGAAGTCTTGTAATAAAGTTACCTTTAGTCCAGTTACTTTGTGTTAGAATATTTTCACATTTAAATACCAGGTTTGACAATTCCCATAAAATCAATCAAAATTTCACTAAATTCAGAAGTATGATATAACAGTTGTAGAGTAGCAATATTTTAAAAGATAGAGGTTACTTCATAGTAAAGTGAGATGAGAAATAATACAAGCCTCTTCTCTAATGGTGAAATAATTAAAATAATTATATTCAGGACCACCCTTTACAGTAATACTAATCCTCAGAAATTTAAATACTTAAAACCATTATTCTAAAATATTCTTGCTCAAGGTGATGAGAAAAAAATCAGTATCAGCGCATTTCTCATCATCAGTACATGTCCTCATTAATGTGAAACAAACAGGTACGAAAGATTTTCACATAAAACAACAGGATAGTAAGTGCAGAGGAGGACAAGGACAGAAAGAAGGAGAAAGATAGTATGCGAAAGTGAAGAGAGAAAGTAAAACTCAACTTAGGTCCATGCAGCTGGAAAAGGAATGAATCAGGCAGGTAATCTATTCATATTGGAATATTTGCACATACGGGTGTCTGCCCAGCCATCAGGCTGTACAGGAAATACATGTATATTTTGATACCACTCTTTTATTTTTTGTGGTCTTTTGTTGTGATTTCACAAATTGGCACTTTCAAAAACAACAATTTGACTGAAAAAAGCCCACCAGTTCTAATGGAAATCACCTGACATGCTGTGCAAAACCTCCTTAAAAATAATTTTTAAAAGAGCATTGACAACTTTTGTTTTATTCCGTGATTAATCTGATTCCTTTATACACAGAGTAAGGGAACGATGACAAGGGCAGAGCTGCTGCACAGGCAAGGTGCTATTACTAGAATGAAGAAAGGGAAAGCAGTTAGAAAGACAAGGAGAAAATGACAAGGTCTCCCATTTCCCTGAAATGTGCGATAAACTGCAGTATCTGTGAGGGGGTTTTTTCAGACATTGCTAGACTTCCTCATCAATTCATTACTGACTACATCTTGAAAATTCAACATTTCAAACAACAAAAAAGAGCTTTTTCAGAGTTCATTTCCTCATTAGTCTTCTTAACAATGTTTTGGTCACCAATTAACTCTTTTGAAATGTCATTGTTCTCACCCAGACTGTGACCTTGAGGTTGGGAGAATGTAGGATGCTGGAGGAGGTGAGAGGAGCACAGCTTGGAGCAGAGAAAAAGAATAAGCCATCATGTTTTAGTGCGTGCTTTAAAATTCAGTGCAGTATTTACAGCACACTGTTAATGTAGCTTTGTTTGGAACGTGACCAAAACCCAAGTTTTTATTTAAACCGTACAGTTTAATTTTGATCCTGTTCCAAGCTAAATTACATCAGTAGAGCATTGTAAATAATGCAGTGTGTTTTAGCAGCAGCACAAAAACATGACAGCTTCTGCTTCTTCCCCTCTCTTTCCATTACATCATTGGGTTTTCTGTAGTATCCATAAACTGGAGTGAAACTGCATTCTTCAGGATGCCAGCTTCAGGATCTCTTCAACTTAAAGTTCAAAAAGAACATTCTGGCAAGTGAACAAGAGTTAATACGTCATAAAAATGTTAAAACCAACAATGATAAGAGAGTAGAGAAGAGCAGCATGACGATGTGACACTGCCAGTCTTTATTAGGCTGAATTCTCCATAGGTTTCAAGGGCTGAACTACAGAAAATGCATTAATTTAGCCATCTGCATTGAATTTCCCACTGTATGTTTTTATATAATCAGCCTTTTAGCAAAGAGCATATATTTTTACAGTTTTTAAACTTAAGGAGATACAATTGGATTTCTGCATCAATATCTTAACTGCCTTCAAAATATCAACCACATTAAAGAGAAGGGCATCTAGTTGTGTGACATAGTGACAAAGGCACAGAAAAACATACACGAGCTTATTAGGAATGAATATTTATTCCAAGCAACACTATTTAGCCCTCTGATAAATAAAAAATAATACCACAGATTCAGATGTTGTTCAGGAATACTACACCACAACTACTTGAGAATTCCTAAGCTTTTTTGACTAGTCTGAACAAAGATAATCTTAACATGGATAATAATAATCCCACATGTGCACACTCCCTCAGACAAAAGGGAAAGCCTCCCCCTCAGCTACCCATAATCACTTGTCCAATAGGGACAAGTTGGTCATAGGCTGGACTTGATGATCTTAAAGGTCTTTTCCAGCCTTGGTGATTCTGTGTGATTCTGTGTGTGACAAGGCTCACTCAAAGATATATCTAGAAGAAATACATCACTCACCAAAGATGAGGTCACTCAATCATGAGAAGTTCCCTTGGGTGGTGTTCCAACTTAAGGGGGTAGGTTTCCTGGCAGACCTGCTACTCCAAGGGAAAACCCAGCCAGCTTCCCAGCAGGGAACTCCATTTTTATAGACTAAGTCAGATCTGACCTGTGGTCATTCATTTTTTACCCTGCCTGGGTCAAGACACCTCATTGGCTGGGAACCCTGTTCATTGTCAGAGAGTTCCCCCCTGGCGATCCCCAAATTCCCCTCAAAAACCAGATGGTGCCCTGTCTGCTGGCAGTTCCACAGCCCAGCAGGGATTAAGACCAGAAATTGGTCTCAGCACCATCCAGTCTGACCTAACGAAGGTTGGACCATGAGGGTTTCTTTTACCATCTCCAGAGAGCTTAACAGATAATATAACAACCTCCAAGACTGGATGGGGGGGGGGGGGGGGAGGGGCACGAGTGCTCTGCCACAGAAGTCATCCTAGATAAATACTAATAAACTCTCTGCAATACACATTTCCAGACTTTAGTCTCTACATGCCATATTTTATGTAAATTAATAGAACCATAAATTGCAAATATTTGCTTTCTTAAAATTTTTGTGACATTGTATTTCTAGTCCCTCCAACTAGAAATATCTGCAATGCAGCTGGAACACTTTCACAGCTAGGATGATTCATGCAAGCTAGTCTTAAGCCAGATAGCTGGAAAGTTGTCACTGGGAAAAAATGTTCAGTCCACACAGATCCAAGGATCAAAGTGGTTTACTGATTTATTATCAACATTTAATCAACAATCAGTGAACTATAAATTTAGGATCAATATCAGCAATGCAACAGACATACCACATTGCCAGACAGTTGCAAAATGTTATATACATAAAGAAATACTACCATATTCCAGTATTTAAAGGGTGGCTACCAAGAAGATTAAGATTCCCTTTTTACAAGGAGTCATATGGAAAAGGCAACAGGTAATGTCCTGGTGTGAGCCAGGATGAAGTCAGTTTTCTTTTTACTGTTTTTTTTTTTTTTCTTCAGTGAACTCTCTTTTGAGCAGCACACTTGCTGAAACTAGCAGCAAGTTCTCCAGCTAGTGGACTGATAACACTGGAATGTTTATATTACTGCTGAGATACCAAAGGCAGTTTGCTCTGATTGTTGAATCTGCTGCTTTGGACACCAAAGGAGCAAAAGAGTTGTATCTACAACCCTCCCATAAGGAGGAGCAGACTAGACAGGTGACAAAATTGGCCAATGAGATTATTCCATCCCATACGTATGTGACACTCAGTATAAATTCTGGGATCATGGAAGTCAAATCCCTTTTATTTCCATCCATGGCGAGCATCCAGGAAGGACTATTTCTATCCATCACCATTGACCCCTAGGCCCGTGCATTCCTGACCCTCATAACTCTCCCCTCAGTTCCTGTCTGCTCTGCCGCTCTCTCCAGCAGTTCTCTGAGATTTTTCAGAACTGCTCACAGCTCAGGAGATGCTGTGGGAGTTGCTGGGGATGGGGGGAGGCAATAGGGTTTTGCACATTCCTGAACATATTTGTATATATTTGTACATATTATCTTTTATCACTACTATTTCATTAAAGTTGTCTATTTTCTATCCGGAAGCCTCTCTCCTTAATCTCTCTCTCATTTCCCTCTGGGTGGGAGGTGGAGGAGATAGATAGCATTGTTGTGATCAGTTTAACTGCTGGTCCTGAGTTAAACTGTTGACGAATGTGTACAAGTTACTCCTGGGGAGATTACAATTGGATGTAAGAGGAAAATATTTCACAATGAGAACAAGCAGCCATTGGAATAATTTCCCCAGGGAAGTGGTCATTCCCAAACCTTGGACAATTTTAGATTTGGCAGGACAGGGTACTGGGCCATCTTGTCTAGACTGTGCTTTTGCCATGAAAGGTTGGAGAAGATAATTGTTGAGGTTCCTTCCAACCTGGCATTCTATGATTTTAAATTCTATGATTCTATCTCTAAAGACCCTTATATTACTAATCCCAAACAGCTGCTCCACCTAACCATAGGCCATGGGGGGTGCAGGCTTCTCCTCGTCTGGGTATGTAGGATACCCTGCCTGCAAACATCTGATCTAGGAGTCCCAAGTTCTCTGGCTGCTGACCCAGGGATGGGTAACAGCCCCTGGGAGGTGACCCCACATCCTCAGGATGCAGGTCCTGGGGTGGCCTGTGCTGGATGTGGGCAAGCTGAGACAACGACTATGGATGCCTGTGGGGGGGTGATGCTGTCAAATCCAGGTAGTACCCAAGGTACTGTGGGTACCTTTGGCAGGATCACACCAGCCTCCTTGCTTCCCTGCTTCTGTCTTCTTTCACCCACTGTAAACAAATCCTTGTGTTTTGCTTGGTTTTGCTGACTCCTGTATTTCAGAAGTTTTTGTAGCTCCTCGGATAGTTTTTAATCCAGGTGATGGTCATCTTCCTCTTCAGCATCATCAGTCTGGGGTGAAATGCCCTGTCAGGCAGTTTGGTGTTCCATCTGCTCTGTTACACATGTTCCTGTCCTGTTGGCAGCTCTTTCCCAGGTGGACCATGCAGACACTAGTGCTGGTTAAAGCACTCCAGCATGAAGCCCAGCATGAAACCTGTCCAAGAAGCAGAGTAAGTGTTGGACCGCATGTAAAGCAGTGTCAGAAATGTTTTCACACCAGAGATTTTGATCTCACAGACACTTGATTCAATTGACCTGAAATAATTTAGGTTGCAACTGCATATCAACCTTTAGGCATTACTGTGACAACAGACAACTAAGATGCATAAGGAATCAAAGCTCATGCAAGGAATTTATTGTGGTGTAACAGATAATACATATGCATGCAATGAATGGGATCAGGTGATGATTTTGCTTTTTTAAAGCAATTTCAAGTGCTTGTTAATTTTTATATCTTTTATAACTTAACTGTAGACCTAAACTACTGACTTCATCACCAAGCTGACATTGTTTGCTTATGCAAATAATGCCATACATATCTACATTTGTTGAAATTCATATGCTCAGCTTTCTAAATATGACATACATATGTAAACAATAAATGTACAAAGAAAGTATTAAAGCAACATAGGAAAAATAAAGAAGAAAACATGAAACGTGGACTATAAAACCTAAGATCTACTCATCTGTGCTCTTTTCAGTACTAAGAAATGGGTCATCACAAGAACACTTATCTGAACCTAAACCTGGCTGAACATGCTAGAAAGCAGAGATCACAAACTGTTCCTACATCTATTTAAAACCTGACAAGTAAGAAAATGGAATTTCTTTTCTATTCCTATTGAAAAATAAGTTTTAAATATATCAGCACAATGAACTATTAAGGGAGGTCTGGTTTGCTCAGGTTACATGGTAACTTTTATCTCTCTCTCTATCCATAAATAGAAAGACAAATTCAGCCTCAGTGTAGGTCAGTGAGTCTTATTTCATATAAAACTTTGTTGTAACAGTCTAATTTTTTACTCAGTCAGTATGTTATTGGTAGCCTATATGCTACGAACAGCATAGGAATGCTAGAAAAGTATCTGTGTAAGTTAAACAAATCTACAGGTGATAATTTACAAACAATAAAATAGGCATTATATAAAACAAAGAGTGTTCTGTTAAGCTTTTTTACACCACTAGTATTCTGAAGTACTGCATATGTAATCATAGAATCATAGAATCCTAGGGGTTGGAAGGGACCTCGAAAGATCATCTAGTCCAACCCCCCTGCCAGAGCAGGGTCACCTAGAGCACATCACACAGGAACGCATCCAGGCGGGTTTTGAATGTCTCCAGTGAAGGAGACTCCACAACCTCCCTGGGCAGCCTGTTCCAGTGCTCTGTCACTCTCACAGTAAAGAAGTTTTTTCTGATATTCACCTTGAACCTCCTATGCTCCAATTTACACCCATTACCCCTTGTCCTATCACTGGTCACCACTGAGAAAAGCTTAACTCCATCTTCCTGGCACTCACCCCTTACATATTTGTAAACATTGATGAGGTCATCCCTCAGCCTCCTTTTTTCCAAGCTAAAGAGACCCAGCTCCCTCAGCCTTTCCTCATAAGGGAGATGTTCCACTCCCTTAATCATCTTTGTGGCTCTGCGCTGGACTCTTTCAAGCAGATCCCTGTCCTTCTTGAACTGAGGGGCCCAGAACTGGACACAATACTCCAGATGCGGCCTCACCAATGCAGAATAGAGGGGGAGGAGAACCTCTCTTGACCTACTAACCACACCCTCTCTAATGCACCCCAGGATGCCATTGGCCTTCTTGGCCACAAGGGCACATTGCTGGCTCATGGTCATCCTCCTGTCTACCAGGACCCCCAGGTCTCTTTCACCTACACTACTCTCTCCAGCAGGTCAGCCCCCAACCTATACTGGGACATCGTGTTGTTCTTCCCCAAATGCAAAACTCTACACTTCCCCTTGTTGAATTTCATCATGTTTCTTCCCGCCCAACTCTCCAGCCTGTCTAAGTCTCTCTGAATGGCAGCACAGCCTTCTGGTGTGTCAGCCACTCCTCCCAGCTTAGTGTCATCAGCAAACTTGCTGAGGGTACATTCTATACCCTCATCCAGGTCGTTGATGAAGATGTTGAACAACATCGGTCCCAGTACCGACCCCTGAGGGACTCCACTAGTCACAGACCTCCAACCAGATTCTGCCCCATTGACTACAACTCTCTGACTCCTTCCCATCAACCAGTTCCTGATCCACCTCACTACCTGACCACCAAACCCATACCTGATCAACTTATCTACAAGGATGCTGTGGGAGACGGTGTCAAATGCCTTACTGAAATCCAGATAAACCACATCTACCGCTCTATATACCTCCCTCACATGTTGGTTATGGTTATTGCCTGGAATTCACCTTTGTTTCATGGTCCACTTTCAAAGTAGATGAAGGATTTATTTTATTTATAGCTTATATTAAATGCTGTTAAAACACAACCCTTAGCTATTGTAGAGTCATTAGAATTGATGAGGTCATCCCATCATTAAATGTAGCTGCAAAACCAGACTGCAAGTAACAAGTCTGTTGTAATAACTCTTAGCTATTATCGTCTTTTCACACGTAAGAGTATTTTACAAGTGTAATTGTTTACATGCATGTCACATTCCCTTATTTTCTCAAAGAGTGACAAGGATATAGGCTTCATTTACACATGTAAGCAAGATAAAATAAAAAGTACACTGCTCCACTGTGTGATCTTCTAAAAAAACAGGTGTACGTAGCGAGTTTTACTTTTTAAAAAGTCTTTTGACTTTTCTCTCACAGGGGAACTCAGATTCTGCATGTATTCACTACAGTTTATAATTCCAGCATAAATAAATATAAAAATAACTTTTGCTCAGGTAAAATTTCATCTTGTTTTTTGTCAGTTTCACTTATGAGCTGTTTTGTCAGAAACAGGTATATGTTTGGCTTAATGGACCTGGGTTTAATTTCTAGATCTGATACAGGTAACCAGTGGGATTCTGAATATTTAAACCCTTTGAGAGTGATCGGAAGCCAACTCAAGTCATTACAATCTATATATTGACTTGAAATAGTTCAAGTCAAGTTCTTTGACTGCCTGTCTGTAAAAAAGGATAAAATTACCTTTTTTTTTATTCCACAGTAGTGATGAGAGTAGGCTTGTGAAATGCACAGATAAAAAAGTACATTCAAGTTAAAACTGATTCAGAATATTACATACACATATACATGTATCATATAACCCACACAGCCAATGGAGAGAAACAATCATGACACCTTGATTAGACTCACATCAAAGATGTTGCTTAATTTACATACCTCTGCTGCTTCTTGTACATAGCAAACTAAGATCTGAAGCTTGGATGGTAGAAGAGCTATTGCTACCTTCACTGTTAATGTTATGTAATTTGTAATACCTACTATTGACAGTGATTGGAAGCAGTCTTAAGACAACCTGTGCTGCAATTTTTTACATTAGAGAAACATCAAGCATCCTGGGTACAAATGAAGCACAGCCATAAAATTTCAGCTCTTTCAAAAAGAAATGTATACATTTTTCTAGATAAAAGTTGCAGACAAATGGAAAACTTTTCACTGGACAAAAATAGATTTAAATAAAAAACTTTTGTTTATAGCAGTATACTGTATATTTTAATATATATTCATGTATGTATATGTATTCAATCTAAACAAGGGAAAGAGATTTTAAAAATGTAGTGATGTATTAAGGGTATAAGCAAATTATCCAAAACTTGTTTCATGAGAACAGAAATGTAATCTTTCACCTTGCTCACTATCAGTGCAGTAACAGGTGACTGCCAGGTGTCTTTTTCCATAGCTTCATTACCAGACAGATGACAAAATTTTCAAGATAACAAGGCCATAAGTAGTGTGGGGAAATGATCAGTTTACAATGTGGTAAATAAGCTTTATGAAAGCAAATCTTTTACTTGGTGAAAGATCATCTACCAAGCGTTTGCAACATAAAGAGGTTTAAAACTGAGTAAAATTTTCCATGGAAATTCTTGGCATTTTTTATTTGATCTTCAAAAAATTTTCAGCCTTCCAAACATCAAGACAGAATAGAGTAGACGTTTTTCTCTTGTCTTTAGGCTAGGAATGAGTACTGTGTCCTTTGTATAGTGCTGTGCTTCTTAGTCAGGATAAGATTACCAGGTCCAGTTTATGATTCAACCGCTACATTTATTGAACAAGATTTTATTTTCTGGCTCCTATGAAGTGTGATTACAAGATGTTCTCAAAAGAGGCCTAAAACATCAGGTGGGAACAATTATTTCTCTTACTTTAAACTGATCTAATGGTCTAAGATGCTACTTATCACCTCATCCCAAATTCAGCTCTGTAATACTTTCCCCAGGACTAATAAAATCCCTAGAAAGGGATTAAAAACTTAAAAAAATAAGAGAACCCTAAGGGAAGGGGAGACATCTGATCTTATCCTGCTTATTTTATAAGCAGGAAACATTTTTTTTTCCCATAGAATGTTTTTGGTTGGAAAAGACCCTTAAGATCATAAAGTCCAGCCATTATCTAGCACACTGCCAAGTTCACCACTAAACCATGTTCCTAAGACTCCATCTACATGTTTTTTAAATACTTCCAGGATGGAGACTCCATGATCTTATAAGGTTGTTCAACGACAGACCCAAGTCTTATTTACCTATAACTAGATAAGATCTTAGTCCTATCACAATCACTAGCACCTGTCTCCATAACTTCAGCTAGTTCATAATTATCTATACTGTCAATAAAACATTGATCCAACCAGCTAAGAAACTAGATTTCAAAATTCCTGAGGAATGGATATAGAAATATTAATTCTGTCTCTATTTTTTTCTAACTTGTATTGCTCTGCAGAACCATTATGCATCATTATACAAGGAAAGGCTAAGAGACCTGGGGCTTTTCAGTCTAGAGAGGAGAAGACTGAGGGGGGATCTAATTAATGTCTACAAATACATGAGGGCTGGGAATCAAGAAGGTAGGGACAACCTATTTTCACTTCGGCCCAGTGATAGGACAATGGACAATGGATTCAAAATCGAGCACAGGAAGTTCCACCTCAACATGAGGAAGAACTTCTTCACTGTAAGGGTTACAGAGCACTGGAACAGGCTTCCCAAAGAGGTTGAGGAGTCTCCTTCTCTGGAGACTTTCAAGACCTGTCTGGATGCCTTTCTGAGTGATCTGCCCTAGTTTTTGGTCCTGCTCTGGCAGGGGATTTGACTCGATGATTTTCAGAGGTCCCTTCCAACCCCTAATATTCAGTGATTCTGTGATTATATAAGGAGTTTGACTAGGTAGTATTTCAGATTTGGGGCATCTTTCCTGGTTGTTTTACATCCTCTGTTGTTATTTTACACATTCTTCTTCTAATTGCACCTTTTCCTGTACTCCAGCTGTGCAACTGTTCCACAAGTCTCTGTTTGCCCCTTTGTCATTTCATATCACATTAAATTACATCAAATATATATGTATATTTCAAAAGAGGAAAAAGACCATCAAGAAAAAAAACAACCACAAGCTAATGGCTTTCTCAAAGCCACAAGCAGTAATATTAGCCTCAAAAATCACCTCTTTAATTCTTAGAACCAATGAGGAGAGCAAAAAAAAGAGAAAGAATAGTATTTTCTGGGGCTGCAGGAGTGCACTCTGCAGCTAGTGAAGAGGAAGAAGAATCTAGGCCTTCTAGAGCCAGACAAATACAATGTGCACAGAAACTGGAGAGTTTTGATAAGAGGAGAGTCTGGATAAGTCAACAGCAAAAATAGAGAGGAGCACCTCATAATACAGTCTTGTGAGGGTCTGGAATCTTCTACTAAACTCTTTCTTACAGTTTTTCTCACTGCCCTTGAGATTTCTTGGTGACAGATTGCCTCTTCTTAATAAGGCGTACTAGATATTGCTCTTAGCCTCAAAACATGTTTTGGTTTTATACCTCGATAGGCATTTTTGTTATATTAGTTTTTCTTAATAAACATTTAATAGAAAAACAATGGGGAAAGGATTGGTTTACTGTAATACTGCTCATATGCACACAGTAGGTCTGTACGTGAATGCAAGAAGGTCCATTCCCAGTGCCTGAACTGGTATTTCAAAACAGTACCAGCTCTAGAGAGCTGAAATTGTTCCTCAATAGGTCAGCAGGAAGACAGACAAAGAGGAGTTTGTTGGAGAGAAGACATTTTACCTGTGGTAAACATTTCTTAAGAAGATAAATGCATAATCAGGAAGAATAGAGTGCAAGTGAAAAGTTTCCACTGTATGACAAAGTATATGAATATGGCATATCTCAATATCTCATGGAATATCCACTTGGCAGTGATACCTAAGAAAGGTAATCCGTAGTTACATGGAAGAAGGTATTTCAAAAACAAATCTGCCTGCTATTGTTTCACATTGCCCATGTGGCACTGTTTAAAACTAGGATTATGGTAGGATTACACAGCAGGAAAGGCAGAGGAACACTAGTGATTCTGTTCTCTTATAATTAATTGAAGAAGGCACTATGATCTGGGCACAGGAGAAAGAGTATTTTTCTGGCAGGTTGCCCCTCTTCCAAGCCCACAACTGCCTGAGGTTTTGCCCATCTCCATTCTTTACAGAAAAGGCTGCTGGTTCCAGAAGTTGATGCATAGAGTCTTGGCTGCCAGATGCAGAAAATAAGAGCATCAACCACAGCCAGTTATTATAATCTTTTGATAATTTCTGAGCTTGAAGGCTATTTTAACAGAATAGGTGGCTTGTCTGCTGTCTTCAGGCTCTTCTAGTTCTGGGAAACAAGCTCTGTCCTGTAGCCTTTAAAAATCAAACCCATATATTTATGAAATAAGAGTGTCCAAATAAATGTTAATCAGAAAGTTTTGAGTTCCACCTTAGCTTGCAAATTTTATGATGGATGATGATTATTTTCTTTATTAAAAACCATCCCTCCTTTCACTAAATCAGCTAACTCTGCTTGTTGCTGGTCATTTGCAGCTGTATGGGCAAAGCAACAATTTTGCATCTGATGTTGGACATCCATCTTTTACATAGACGTCTGTCACATGTTCTGACAAAATCTGTAGCAGAATATATTTTCCAAGAACATAATGTTATTAAACATTGAGACATAAGAGAATCTTTTAAAATTTCCAGCTGCTGAGCAAAACAGAAAGTGTCTGGGGAAGAAAAATATTGGATTGAAATAGATATTATTAAAGCTTTAGGTTGCAATCTTTTGATTGATTAAGAGACCATCAATTTAGAATCCTTTTTTTTCTGAATAAATTTTATGCCTTTCACTGGGAACAGTATACTTTTTTTTTTTTTTTTCCCTTAAGAAATATAAATGTATACCTTTCAGAAGAAAAGCATATTCTCTTCTATTGAATTTTGAATCCCATTTCCAACAACTGACTCTGACAAAATATGCAGTCTCACCAGAACCATTACTTTCAGCCTGATTTAGGGCTCGACTTCATCTGTGGCAGAGTCTGTCCAACCATCCTTTTTTCCTTTTGACACCAGCTGCAATACTGTTAATTTAAAATACCATCATTAATACAGAGGTATATATTTCAGCAGCTCCTTGCATTGGTCACAAGAATTCAGTAAAACAAAGATTTTTGAACACATAATTTAGTTTTCATTATTTAAACTATTGACTCATTTTTAGCATTTCATCTATCTTGGACAACAAATTCTGCTGATCAATTTTGTATTGCTTCATAATAATCTTCGTCTTCCCCAACATTTATTCTGCTTTGTCCTGTCATGTTGCATAAGAACTAAGAGAACCATAGAGAGTTTTATTTATTTTTAAATAAAGCATTTCAGGGATTCTCAACAAGATGGACAAAAATTTATTTTAAAGATTTTGACAAATTTCTCTGAGGGCACAGCAAAATTTTAAAGGAAAGTTCTTGACATGTTTGAGACTGTTCTTCCAGGACCTAAGAATCAAAATATCAGTTCTATACTAGAGGTGCCCTATGTTAAATACACTATTCTGTTATAAATTCTAATCGTGTTGGCTTAGCTCTCACAAATTTCAGAATCAGCTTAATGTTCTCGTTAGCATACTCTAAAACCAGTGTCACATTTTGCAATAAACATCCCCATGGTACTAACAATCTCCTAGCAAAAGGAACATTATTTATATTTTTTTATATATGCTTCAGTGTATGTGTGAATGTTGGGAATTGATTGGTCCCAAATGAAAGTGTGTTCTTCCAAATGCAAATTTTTTCCACCAGCACAAATCTGAATGTGGTATATGAGGAGATAAGAAAGTAGTAAACTATAACAGTCTATTTCCTTTTATATCACTTTCATTTTCCATTATGATGAAAATGTGGCAAATGCATTCTTTCCAGTACTAAAATTCAAAATTAAAATGTAGTTCTTTAGGATTGTGCAATGGTAATAAAGTTAGAACTGTGGGATCTCAGAAGCTTACTGGATAGCCTTGTGCAAAATACTAGTATAAACATATTCCCTGAAATTTAATCTGCAGCTAAAGATAACATATATGTAAATCAAGATAATCAGATTGGATTGCTATATTGAGCAATTCAGAAGATAGAACGAGGCCTGCTTGCAATCATCCTTCTGTGTGCTCTTTGTTTCACCATGTAACTTGATGCTAACATAATAGCCTATCCCAACCTGACACATTCACACAGAAGGTTTAATGAAGGAGTCTGCAAAAACACTGAAACACAAACTGATCTTTGTATTTGCCAGTGATTTATCTTCAAAATGGATTATGACATTTTATGAAGCTCTGGAAGATATACTAGTAGGATTTTTTTTCTTTACTTATACTACTTAACCTAATGAAGAATGGGTTTCTCGTTCCCCTCATCTCCATTTCATAATTCCACCTACTGTCTAAGTGTCAAAAGCAGGCAAATTATAAAAATCTACAGAAGTCCTAGAACTATTTCTAATTATGTTTTTGTTTTTAATACATTAAATAAAGCATATTGGAGGTTTCACAAATAAATTACATTATTACTGTAATCTCTGTTTTATATTGTCCCAAACTTAATGAGACAGGAATATTTTCAATATATTATGGGCAGAAGTATTTTCAATAAATGTAATGTATTGTTACTTATGAGCCACTAATTATTACTGAATCAAAATATTCTATTTTTGATAAAAAGTTTGAATACATCTCATCATAAACAAATGCATGTTTTATCAACTGTTGTCCTAAATGTGGATAACTTGGGGGGGAAAGAGAATTCCATATTGTATAGAAGATAATTCCCTCAATCTTCGTGCAAAAATTAATATATTAATATATGAGCTTGTCTCTCCAGTTATGGGAGATATTTACACCTTCTCACATTTGTCCTGGGTTGAGCCAGGATGAAGCTAATTTTCATTTACTGATTTTTTTTTTTTTTCCTTCAGTAAGCTCTCTTTAAATTAGCAGCAAGTGTTCCAGCTAGTGGACTGATAACACTGGAATGTTTATGTTACTGCTGAGACTCCAAGGTCGCTTCTTAGCTCTGCTGCTACAGAGGCTACTGGGGCAGGAGAATTGTATCTGTGACCCCCCCATAGGGGAGCTGGACTAGACAGACAGCAGAACTGACCAAAGGTATTCCATTCCATATATCTACCTAAGCTCCGAGGAAGGTCAGAGATCACAGAAGACAACTTTCTTCCTGCTTCTTCTTCTCTTCTCTTCCGTCCATGGCTGGTGTCCGGGGAGGACTCCATCCATCCATCACCATCGACCCCAGGCTCAGGCACCTCATAACTCTACCCTTAGCCCCTGCCTGCTCTGCCTTGTCTCCTGCCCGCAGGCTGGGACATTTCAGGACTGCTCACAGCTAAGGAGAGTGCCGGGGGAGTTGCTGGGGGTGGGGGGAGGCAAGAGGCTTTTGCACATTCCTGAAGATACTTGTATATAATTGTACATACAACTAAAGCTGTCTAATTTAGTTTTCAATCCAGCTAAGTCTCTCTTCTTAATTATCTCTCTTTCCTTACCTGGGTGGGAGTGGGAGGGGATCGAGAGCATTGTTGTCTCTGGTTTATTTTTCGATCCTGAGTCAATCCATGGCAACATTTAACAACTTTAATATATATTTTTAAAAATGCCTTATTTGTGTCATGGAGTATTGATATTTTCTTTTATAAACATTACATCCTATTACAGGTTATACATATATATTAAGGTAGTAGTATATTACTCCTCACTTTCTCTTTCCCAGAACATATACTTACACACATAAACAGCAGATTGCTCTGGTAGAATTTTAACACAATCTACAAGTGAATTAAAGGCAGATAAGGATACTTACAAGGAAAATGGGATACTGAGGATTTTTAGTTTGATTTCTAATGTAGGCAAAAGATCTCACTCCAGCAAATTCTATACCAAGTACATAACTTCTGTATCTGTTGAAATACAATTTTTTTCAATAGTAGAAAATGAACTTCATTGCTAGGTAAATGCTTCCATTAATTTATTTTTACTACCTTGTTTTGCTAGCTTCAGCTTTAAATAAGATATCCTTGCACCTTTTCTTTATGGGTTGTCAGAAAAAAAATTGCTATGAAGAAATTGCTGTCAATGATCAAGCTACTGTTTCTCTCTCCTTGAGAACTAAACTGTCAGAAGTGTGCCCTGTAGCTTTAGGATTAAACTACTGGTGTTGCTAATAACTGACCAAAGAAGCATGAACAGAGAAGGCTTTACTGGTATGTGTCTGCTGTAGGACTTTTGCTGTAGCAAGGCAAGATCTGACACTGACCAGAGCTAAACACACCTGCTGAGGACAAATGGAGTGGCAGGTAGAAATTCCAATTCTATGCCACAGATGATAGCTGTGGGTAATTATGGAGAGTTTACACCCTTGGATTTTTGCAGAGGTGGGGGAAACTGATACTTCTTCATTTTGCGGTGATTCTGCTTAAACTGGTACAAGCTGATCCATCCCTTTCACTTCCTCTTCTACTCTGGTATGTATGTCCGCACACTAAATATGCCAGCACATTTTTTTTTCTGTGGTCATGTTGTGAACCAGATCCGAAAACAGATCTGCCTGAAAAATATCCTCCTGGGCACCCAACACTATTCCATAGGTCCTGCAAAAAATGGCAGAAGGCTTCAGAAATGAGCCTTACAATGATCATAAAGTCTCTTTTCTCTTCTGGTTTACATTCTGAAAGGCTTCACTTCCTGAGTGCATCAATGCAGTGTGACTTCATGTAAACATTTCCACTTTGATGATGTCGGTTAACTTCAGCAAATGGCAGTAAGCACCACATTTGAACACGAGGTATCATTCCAGTCTACGAAGGGTGCGTGGCATTGTGCTGTGTTTCCTGCTTTCTGTTGTCTAGTGGATGCTGACCGTAACTGCAGCGGGGGCTGGATTTGCAACGCAGCTTGGTGTGACAGAGCCTGCTGATCCATCACAGCCTGTCAGCACTCTCACAGCATGCTTAATGAGAGGGTCTGTGATAATGTGAAAGATAAGCTATTCCCTTCCCATCGATTGATCCTTGCACTTCTAGGTGATTTGTCTTTGACGCATCTTGCAGCATCTTACAAAGCTGCAAGCTAAAAAGCCAAGAAATGTTTCTTCCTTAACTTAGAGGATGCCTGGAGTAAAATACAGAGACAAATATAACAACAGATGATGTCTACTCAGAAATCATATATGGAATGCTAAAAAAAGGAAACAAAGCTTAATGTAGTTCTGCTGGGGATTCCCTTCCTTTTACTTTCCAATAATACAGGATTTTAGGATAAATATTTATGAAATGTAAATAAAATAATAATTTTGCCAATGTCAAAATAATGAGTAAAAGAAATTTCAATATTTGAAAGAGATTCAGCAGAAAGTTAAAAAACAGAACTCACCAGAAGATGTGATTTGTACACAGGCTTTCTGTAGACTTGTAAATTTTGCTTGTTACAGACATGTGCTTGGAGTTGTTACTATGGGTTCCAAGTAAAAATTAAAAAAAATAGTTTTGCTTGCTCTTTCTTCTAAAAACCCATTAATTTCCAGGAATTAGTAACGTTCAGCTTAACTGCAATTTGATAATTCACGTAATAGTTTCCTTCTTTCTTTAATGATCATACAGGTCTGGTAACTTTTTGATAGGAAGAATATTGGTTTCAGTAATAAAATAAACTGGGGAAACCTGAAGAGTGAGAAATATGAGTAACTAGTCTTAGTTGCTTATTTTGCTCAGAACTTATTAACAACTTCCTCTAGCCCTTAAACTCAGGAATACGGTCAAGGAAAACTAAATTATGTCCACAAGTTTATACCACATATTCTGAAACTGATGCTTCTCGCCTTCAGGAAGAGATATCACCACTATTTTCACAAAGTCGCCTTTACCATCTCAGCTGCTGCCAACCCTGGACAGCAGAAATGGTCTCTATGCGAAGTTTTTTTCTGTCAGTGTAGATTCTACAAAAACAGTAATACAAGATGCCAGCCTGTTCTCCTAATATCAGACCTTGTTTCTTGAAGTCAATTTTGTCATCTTACATACTGCTAGGTTCACTTCTGGCATGGCATATCCAGGCAGAGGTCAGATATCTCCTTAGGAAAACCGAAACACAGCACAGAATGTTGACTCAGACTTCCTTGTTTCCTAAGAAAAATCTTTGTTGCCTTAAGTACGGTGCAATTCTCATTGGGAGTTTAATAGCCATTAGTTCTATGTGATTCTATGATCCGTTTTAATAAGCTATAAAAGGGTAAGATTTTAATTGTGAAATAGCAATAAACTTTTTTTTTTTTTTTTTTGTCTTTGCTGTTATCCCCAGGACAAGTCACAATGGCTTTTTAACCTGGACTGTCAGGTTTTAATTTTCAGTTGTTCCAGCTGCTATCTCCTTCCCTGTGCTCACATGTTTTTTTCATCCTCTAACCCTCGTTACAGCCTCCAGTCATACTGGAAACCTTCCAACACTGAAATTCATATGGAGATAGAAAGTTGCAATGGAAAAATAAAAGACCAATGATAAGCATCAACAATCAAACAACCTTGATTTTAATAATGACTTTTCAATAAAAAATAAATGTTGAATTTTAGTTATATATTCACTGTAACTTTCAGAAATACACTATACATGTCATGTATAATTTAATCACATTCCTTTCTAGAACAGAAAATCTTTACAATGTAATACAATACTTAAGCATTGTATAGACATTTTCTGTTACAAAACTATAATTTGGGTATATTAAGTTTTTTGAGGTGGTCTTTACCTGGTCTTTGGAGGAGTAGAGAGTTCATGACCCTAGGACTCACATTTCTCAGCATTTGACAGGCAGTCATTATTACATTATTTGAGCAACATGGCATAAAATTGTAAAGTTTCAAGTGCATATTCTGGCAATTAGGGACTAGAATACTATACACCTGGAATACTACAAACAGTTAATTACAGACCAATAATTGATTCTGTATAAAAGGAGATATGAGTTGGCAGGATAAATAATTATTAGCCAACTGGGCTAAGAAATGTACACTGATAGTACAAAAATTTTAAAATAGTACAAAAAGTCTATTTGTTCAGAAACTACAGAGGAATTATCAGGATAGAAATAGCATGGCAGTTTGATTTAAATGTTTCCTGTCATCACGGTTTTTGAAATATTGGGGTCTATAGTCTCTAAACAGTGCCCAGTATATATATATATTATTTTTTTATTTTTATTTTTTTTTTTAATCACATAAGGAAAAAAGAAAGAAACTGTCAAGAAAAACTTCTTTTTTGGTAAGAATAACAGTATTGTGAATTGCTTGTCCCTGCATTTCATTAAATACCAACTTTTCTGACTGATATCAAGGCATTGTGGAATTGTAATGGAAACTTTACTGCTAAAGTGCTTTTTTTTAAAAAAAAAAAAAAGTAAAAATGTTGCTTTTCTATGACTTTTAAAAATCACATTATTTTCAACTAAGATTTTTCTCCAGACTGCATAAATGAAACTCTTTGGGTATAGGAAATAAAATATTTCCTCCTGAAGCAGCTTCTTTCTTACTTTTTGTCACGGTTTGACTCAGCAGCTGCAATTAAACCAGCGACAACAATGCTCTTGATTTCTCCCCCTCCCACACAGGTAGGAAAGGAGAAAGAGAATTAAGGAGAGAGACTTTCTGGATTGAAAACTAAACTAGACAGCTTTAATTAAACACTAATGACGAAAGAAAATATGTACAAGTAAGTTCAGGAACGTGCAAAAGCCTATTGCCTTCCCCCAACCCCAGCAAGTCCCCCGGCACTCTCCTTAGTTGTGAGCAGTCCCAAAAAGTTCCAGACTGCTGCCGGAGAGAGCGGCAGAGCAGGCAGGAGCTGAGGGGAGAAGTTTGAGGTCAGGAATGCACGATCTTAGGGATCAATGGTGATGGATGGATGGAGTCCTCCCTGTGATCTCTGTGATCTCTCTGACCTTCCTCTGAGCTTATGTAGATATATGGAATGGAATACCTCTGGCCAATTTTGCTGTTCATCTAGTCCACCCCTCCCTATGGGCTGCTCCTGGCAGCATCTGAGGCGGCAAAGCAAAGTGGCCTTGGCTTCTCAACAGCAACATAAACATTCCAGTGTTATCAGCCCACTACCTGTAACACTTGCTGCTAGTTACAAGAGAGCTTACTGAAGGGAAAAAAAAAATCAGTAAAAGGAAAATTGGTTTCATCCTGGCTCAAACCAGGACACATTTTAATAAAAACAAAATTATAGAATCATAGAATCATTTGGTTGGATCAGACCTTTAAAATCAAGTGCAGCCATTAACCTAGAACTCCTGGGTCTGCTGCTAAACCATAAGCACCCTACCATTATGTAATGGTTTTACTACTATCTCATTCTATTACAACTTGACAGAGTATTTTAAAGCTACAGATGCGTCCTGAAGAGTAGCATTACAAGAGAACAAGGATTACAATAAAGTCATGTTGATAAGAAAATTAAAAATAATGAAAATTTTTATATTTAAGACTAACATCTATTTTTAAGTTTTAAGTAAAATCTATATTTTTTGTTTTTTTTTTTTTTATTCTCCTTTCAGGAAACAAACCATGATTTAGTTCAAATCTAGAAATAAAATATTTTTCAAATTAACAACATTTCCAGCAAAAGGCAAATCTTTACTTTCAACCCACTTTCCTAGTTTCTCTTGCATTCTGTTTTAAGAGACTTCTCCATCTCACTTCCTGATCTTGGGCAAATCACTTGGTGTTTCTGATTCCCCCTTTATAAAGTGAATAAAATATTTACTTATTGTTCTTACCTCCCAAGGGATTTCCTGTGGGTTAATTAGTTAATGTTGTATAGCACTTCGAAAATCTAAAGCATGACATTAGTGCGAAGCATTATTATTATGAAACCTATTAAAAAAACAATGCAGATCCATTGGCTCAGATCAAAGGACATGTAGCTGCCAAGGAGCTAATTAAAAGTTGATAAATAGAAGTATTGAAAGCAGATGAACTTTTGTACTATCTCACACTTAAAGTGTACAGAGACCTATTAGTTACCATCTTGCCCTGTGTTCCTCATTTCACAGACGAGGCAGCTAGAGGTTTGAAAAAAAAACCCAATACTTTTCTTATTTGTTTAAGAGCTCATTAAGCAGACTGAAAAGCCCTGTTTTAAAATATCTAAAGGCCTTTATTTAAAGTTCTGTGTGAACGTAGTTAAACAAACAGGAGGAAGTGCCTCTGAAATACCATTTGATAATTGATATTTTAACTACTCAGAAAGCCATGCTGTTTT
Organism: Hemiprocne comata; assembly: GCA_020745705.1. Taxonomy (NCBI): domain Eukaryota; kingdom Metazoa; phylum Chordata; class Aves; order Apodiformes; family Apodidae; genus Hemiprocne; species Hemiprocne comata. The sequence continues at coordinate 135,600,416 of CM036587.1, forward strand.
CTTTAAGTCTAAAAATGGTTATTTGGAAATTAATGACAAAGCTTTTAAGTAACAATAGAAGCTCATGTGACAATGTAGAATTTCTGATAATTGTCAGAAAATTTTCAATGTCTAAATCAGGCTTTTCTTTTGCTTCAGAAGTAATAGCATGGCATATTTGGCTATGGTTTTGAAGTTCAGAAAAGACATCACTATAGTTTAGCATTTTTTGTCACACTGATTTTCTGATACAAAATTAAGGGAGGAAGAATTCTATTCATAATAGGGTATCTTCACTCTGCATATTTTGAACTGTATCACCTACCTACCTACCTACCTACCTACCTATCTCTTGGCAGTTTCTTCATTCACCAGGATGATCCAGTGTGAATCCTAGTAAAATATGTTAAACAAGTTAAACATTACAGCTACATTAATAAAATTAAAACATGTTACTGAGGTTCATATTTTCCTTTTCACTTCTTGTGCTCTTCTTCTACCTCTGTCTTTTTTCATTCTCTTTGATTAGAAATTTATCTACCTTATTATTTTCTTTCTCAGTTCTTCATTGATATATCTTGCAGATCTCGACCTCTGCGAACTGCATGTCATATAATATTGTATTTTGAAAATAATTTCTGTGAAGAAAAAATCTTTCACACTTTTTAGTCTACTTCCTCATCTCATTTGTGACATTGTAATATTTAAAATTATTCAGAAGCTTCAATTCAGCAAATGTGCTACTATTTATAATATTCAAGGTATATTTGTATGTCTACACACATTTATATACCTACATCTATTTCTATACTTAAAGGACTTCAACTCTGCAGTCATCCTTAATCCTAGATTTTCAGGAAATAAAAAAAGCCAACACTTAAAAAAATTTTTAGTTTCTCTTTAAATTCAAAGTAATCATAGAAACACTAGCTGGAAGGAAGTTAGGAGATTACCTAATTCAATTTCCCACTTGAAATGGGACTATTGCCACAATCAAATTGGCAATAATTTTATATAGGCAACAGAGAAAGCTACTTAAAATGCAGACATCATAATTTTGTATTAAATACACTACAGGGACATATAATCTTTCCAAAATAAACCATAACAAACTGAAAAACATAAAATATTTCAAAAGTGAGAACCTAAATGAATATACTGATGAGACATCAAAGGAACTTTTTTATAGCAGTGATGCCCCAGACTTACTGAAAGTCTTATATGAGGACATATCTCTCACCTTCCCCATTCATTTGTTCCCAAATCATATGCTCTGAGACTTTTTACTTCTGAAGATCCTTCAAACACACCAGAGAGCAAAACTAAACGTTTATTTTAAAATAAGATCATTGAGTCACTTCCATTATATCACTGAGCTGGATTGCTCATCTGTTTCAATTTTTTGAAAGCATCCTTTTCAGGGTTAAGCCTTACATGGTCAGGAAGGACAGCATAAATCCTTGTAAACACCAAGAAATTACAAAATGCCCACACTTCTCTCTTTCTTTATCTTTCATGAAGCACTTTGAACTCTGTTTTATATGGCATTTGACATAAAATATAAGCACTGGGTTACTGTCCTTTTCCTTGATTTATACTTATGGTTCACAGAATCACAGAACCACAGAACCACAGAATCATTCTGGTTGGAAAAGACCTCAAAGAGCATCAAGTCCAACCATAACCTAAATCCACCCACCATAACCTTTATCTACCTGGTTAATGTTTAAATCATGTCCCTAAGCACCACATCTATATTTCTTTTAAACACTTCCAGAGATGGTGACTCCACCACCTCCCTGGGCAGCCTCTTCCACTGTCCAACCACCCTTTCAGTAAATAAATTCTTTTTAATATCCAGCTTAAACCTCCCCTGGCACAACTTCTGGCCATTCCCTCTTGTCCTGTCATTATTCACTAGAGAGAAGAGACCAACTCCCACCTCCCTACAACCTCCTTTCAGGTATTTGTAGAGAGCAATGAGGTCACCCCTCAGCCTCCTCTTCTTCAAACTAAACAACCTCAGTTTGCTCAGTGTCTCCTCATAGGACTTGTTCTACAGGCCTTTCACCAGCCTGGTAGCTCTTCTCTGGACACGCTCCAGCAACTCGACATCCTTCTTGAGGTGAGGGGCCCAGAACTGAACACAGTATTAAAGGTGTGGCCTCAGCAATGCCAAGAACAGAGGCACAATCACCTCTCTACTCCTGCTCATTCTTCCAATAAAAGTTCATGTCCTCTTTGCCCTCCTCATTGCAAAAACATATTAGGTTGAAAGCTGTATGGTTGGGGTTTTTCTACTTTTTTTTTTTTTTTAGGTTTCGTTTGGGCTTTTTTGGGGTTTTTTGGGGGGTTTTTTAATAATAACTCCCTAATCTCTTTCCTGCTACATACAACAAAGCACCACAGAGCTCAACAGATATTTTTTTTTCATTGCATTAATAGAATCATAGAATGGCTTGGGTTGGAAAGGACCTTAAAGATCATCAGGTTCCAAATCCCCTGCATGGGAAGGGACACCTCCCATTAGACCAGATTGCTCAAAGCCCCATCCAACCTGGGCTTGAACACTTCCAGGGATGGGGCATCCACAACTTCCCTGGGAAACCTGTGTCAGTGTCTCACCACCCTCATGGTGAATAATTTCTTTCTAATGTCTAGCCTAAATCTTCCCTCTTCCAGTTTTAATCCATCACCCCTTATCCTCTCATTATATGGCCTTGTAAAAAGTCCCTCCCCAGCTTTCCTGTAGCCCCTTCAGGTACTGGATGGCTGCTATAAGGTCTCCTCAGAGCCTTCTCTTCTCCAGGCTGAACAACCCCAACTCAGCCTGTCTTCATAGGAGAGGTGCTCCAGCCCTCTGATCACCTTCATGGCATTTTTATTTTAAATTCTATTACACTTATATCTTACTTGTTAGTCAATGTATTAGAGTTCTCCAGAACTTTCCTTACACATATACTTCTTGCCTTTAGGTACCTATATTGAATGAGCACATTGTGTTTAATAATAAAAATAAAAATCCCAAAGCAAAGGCTCAAAGTCCCCATATTCTTTATGAGTATTATTACCCCAAAAGACTGCCATAATTTTGTAATAAAACTATAATGACCTCCTTGGCTGAGATTTTTAATATACAATATTTTGGCACCTTCTTTTATAGACTTACCCTAAGCATCTTAAATCACACAGCTTTTGGAAAGACCTGGGATATTCTTGAGGAACCTCTATAAGTTTCAGATTTTTCTTTCTTGAACATATCTGCTTTTTTCTTTTACAGCAGAATTTGAAATTCCTTTATTAACGTATTAAGACATTCTGACAGTGATATTTTTTAAATGATTTCCCCATTAAGTCTTCAGAAATCTGAAATACTGGTTTTTGGAGGACTAGTCTTCTTTGGGTTGTTTGGAGGACTACAGCATATCACTGTTAAACACTAAAGAAGACAACAATAGTAAGCCTGGTCGCCAATGCTCTCCTCAAGATTCTACCTATAGGTAAATGTATCTTTCTCATTCTTTAGAATGAGAGAAGGCAATATTTTCTCTAACTAAATTAAAGCTTTGAGCAGTAGTTATATTGTCCAGAATGTAGAGATAGCATACTCCGATCAGTACAACTATGAAAGCACACATAGTCACTGTAATGTTCATGAATTGTTAAGGTAGTGACTTCTCACAGCTTCACTGGAGGTCATTTATTACTTTAAAAATGTAGTAAATTATTACCAAGAATATCCAAAATTATATTATATCTATGGCATGTCATGATTAACATTTCTTATGTAATTTATCAGAATGCAAATAAGCATATGTAGACTAAACTATTAGGATCCTGGAATGAAGAAAGCACTACCCAAAATCCAGAGTAAGTTCACCAAAAGTTTCAAATCACAAAGATTACCAACTGAACTAACCTGGTTAAACCACATGATATGTTATGCTACCAATACAGATTTTTCTTTCTCTTTTAGTCAGATATAAATAGCTCAGAAAAATGCTCTGCAATGAATGTATTTGAAAGTCTGTTGAAACATAACTCTTGTGAGGACTTTTTCTGCATCTCTACCCCAGTATTTACCAGTAATATTCAGGGTGTACTTGTTGCATCTCATAAATCTGCAAAATAAGATGCCATTTTTTCCTTGGCATGTGTGATCAACTCATAAACTTCTTTAAGAAGTCTCAACTTGCTTTTTAGTAGCAAGATTTTTTCTTCTAAAGGAATACTGTTAATATCCATAACAACTACAGAAAATACCTTGTTTGCTTTTCCAATAAAGACAAAGTTTTCTTCAGGCCAAATATGTGGGCTTCCATGAGTTGAGTTTCTTTGAGAGCATCGGGTGTTAAAAACCTAAAAAGCTCAAAGGACTCTCAAGGAGAACTGGTAAAGCTTTCCTGGCTTCTAGCAGCAACAAAATAGCAGCCCAAGATAGCCAGTAAATTATGTTTCCTTGAAGCACCAGATATTAATGGTTCAATTAAATTTTGTGAGGGTTTCCACAACACATTTGCTGTCCAAGGTTGGTTGAGGTTTTTTTTAATCCTCCTACATCCCAGTCTTAATCACTATTTTTACACAACTGAACAAAATTAATTTTATCTAAGTTAGAAAATAGTGTAAAATCTTCACAGAGAACTGGATAAGTCATCAGATACAGTCATACAGGATGACCAAGGGTATTAATTCGATGAATGTATTCACTGACATAAAATTTGTCACCCAAAAAAAGCAGGATATTAAAAGGTATTCAGACATTCAGATTGTGATGTACTCAGTACCTGTGTCTGAGATAAAAAAAATTCCATTCTTAATTAAATGCAAGGTGAAGGAACACATTCTTAAATATTTGCTGTTAAGATTACTGCTAAATCACATACAGCTCCACATTTTAAAATTAACAATGCTGAGCTATTGAACAACTTTAAAAATATTAACTTTTAAATATTATACAAGATAACTGAACTCTCTTGAGTATTCAGTGGTGTTAAGCATGGATGAAGGTCTCTTTCATAAAATGCGGTCTAAATGCTCACAATAATGGATTCAGAGTTTTATTGTTTTCAGAAACAGTATGGAACAACCCTGCAGATTGAAAGCATTTTGCTTTCTTTTTATTAAAAAAGGTTTTAACAGCTGTCAAAAAACCCAAACAAACAAGAAAAAAAACACCACCATAAATTCAGACATATGTACTCTGAAACTTAGATGCGAGAACAAAAAATTGATAATAGCAGATGGGGTATTCTTTGGCTGTAAAGGACAATAAAAATTCTTTGATATTTGTTTTAATCATGACATCTCATTTCTTTACAACATTTTGCTATGGTTATGTTCTTTATTTATACCCTAAAAGCAGATGGCAAAAATTAGAGAAAAATATCTTGGGCCTTTGCTTGAATTCTCTACTTCTTCCTTATCAAAATTTCACCTTCCTTCTAAGGTTCAGTTTATGGACCACATTTTTGAAAAATAATGCACCAATCCAGTACTTCCAAAGTGTGATAGTTCATCTGTCCTATGTATAAATATACAGAAGTAACAAAATACAACTTACATAGCTATACAGGGATGAGAGCAAAGGACAAGGACTGAAGTCCAGCTTTCCCTCATGCTTCACTCTCCCTGATGACAAGAATGGGGCCACTCCTTTTGACAACCTCAACATGACATAAGTTTCCAGCCTCATCTAATTCATACCAATAGGGATTTACAAAAGGCATTTACAGGTTCCATTTTCTCCCAAATACTACTAGAAGAAAATGGAAGATTACAGGTCAGGTTGTAATTAAAGCACTCATGCCAGGACAGGTAAACCCGGGTTTTTGTTTGTATGTGAGAGACATCAAGTTCCCTGCAACCACAGCTGCCACAGGTGAACCATATAAGGTGTTATAGGCTGGTTTCATTGAAAAGCGGGGAAAAGGAAGAGAAATCATCTGACTCTTTAGCCTCTTCTGTCAAACCTCTTTTTGTTGTTCTTGTGAAGAAAGGAGTCCATGGGGCATGACTGAAGCCTTGTGACTCATGGGGCACAGACCACCAAGCTTCCATGCACAAGTCAATTGTAAATATTACACAGTGACTGATGCAAAATTAATGCATCAAATTAGTGCTTTTCTACTGAATAACTGTTTAACTGAAAATCTTTCTAGTTGCTCTGCTTGTTTTTCAATGCTTATGGTTTTAACCCCTGAAGGCAGTAAAGCACAACCCCTACTAACATCCACTGCACTCAGTCTCACATATGACACAAACCTAAAGATGCTGGGCCTGCCAGGTTCCCCTTTCCCATAGGTGGAAGTAGCAGACTACCTAACCACTGCTGCTGCTGTTGCCTTAAAAGAACTCAGGAAACATTAGGATGCTCAGCCAGGTGTACCACAAAGCATGAATATGCTCCTGATTCTTTTGCAAGCTAAGAAATTAGAAGGAAGAGCTAAAAGAAAAAAGTGAAGCATATCAGAGTTAAATACTTTGCTTTGTTTCATCATTTCATATGGATGACTGAAAAAAAATAGTGCATACGAAAACACACACGTGTTTTTTTGTTGTTGTTCAACAACTCCAACATATAATGCCACACTGAGTTTTTATCAGAATTGGGAAAAATTTAAAAAGATGGAAAAATTGCCAATGAAATTTTGAAACGTTTGAATATGAATTTCTAGTTTATAGTCAGAAATCCCCACTTAGTTTTAAGTTGCAGCAGTTCAGTTCTAGAGGAAATACTCTTTCAAGCAGTGCTAAATTTCAGCATAAGCACAGCTAGTAAGAAGGCTATTCAAGCCATACAGTAATAGCCATTCCACAGTGTGTATCTGGAGCCCCATTAAAATGCAGAATCAGGGCTTTAGGCAAGCTGCTGTCATCCCTCTGCTGTCTCTGCTCCAGCTTAATGGAATCTTGTGACAGACTCTGAGCAATGGATAAAAATTACTCAGATAATTTATTCTATCATTTTAGCATATATTTAAAACTTCAAAACTAGTTTGATATTCTAACTGAAAGCCAGTCTGTATTTTGTCCACTCAAAGCAGAAGTTATCACGTTTGGGCTATTAGCCAGAGATACAAAAGGAAAAAATCTAGGTCCTTTCCCCCTCCTTTCTTGCAATTTTCATCGTAAATTATGTAACACTAGACTTTCAAGTTCAGTTTGAATTTAGATAACTGCAAGTCTACATTTAAAATTCTTTAATTTAAAATTAGTATTTCCCTAGCAGTCAAATCAGAAAATGATTTGTGTTTTGCTGGTCATGCAGAAAATCTATAGTGAGTTTGATAAACAAATACAGTTGTCTAAAATGTTACGTTATTAAGTCTAGCTATAGAGAAAGAGAGAGAGCTATTCTTTTATTCACATCTACTGCATGCTTTAGGTCTAAACTTTTTAATATTCTAGAGCACTTTAAGAACTCTAATTTGGTTCTTCCCTTCTATTCTCTGTTATGCTGGGAAAAGTTTCTCTGACAACTGGAACTGCTGAAAGATGTGTAACATTTATTGTCAATGAAGAAACACACCTTCACTTTACTGAATTTACATTACCTTTCAGCAAATTTTATTTTTATTTTAAAAACACAAGTCAATTTGTTGTTTCCTGTGTTCTAGCTCTCTTCATGGGGGTATCACTAATAATACACTCTGCCAGTGTTTCTGCAAAAATATAAAGTACTACAAAGATATATATATAATGTCTTTAAGCAGTCTCTGCACATTCATACTATAAGTATGTTAGCTATGTGGTCTACACCTGTGGAAACCTATAGCTATGGCCCTAGGATTGCACTTCTGCAACATCCTTGACAGCCCTGTTCCTTTGAACTTTCAGTGGGTGAAGTTATTAAAGCACAACAAAGAACCATAGAATCGCTCTGATTGGAAAAGACCTTTAAGATCATCAAGTCCAACCATTAACCTAACTCTTCCAAGTCCAGTGTTTAAACCATGTCCCTAAGCACCACATCTGCACATCTTTTAAATACTTCCAAGGATGATGATTCAACCATCTCCCTAGGCAGCCTGTTTCAGTGTTTGATAACACTTTCAGTAAAGGAGTTTCTTCTAATATTTAAACCTCCCCTGGTGACGTGTAGTGTTGCATGGGGTTGGGGCCACGAGCAGGACTTGCTTGGCATCCACAGCCTTTCCCTCATCCGCTAACCAGGTCACCTTGTCACAGAAGGAGATTAGGTTTTTCAAGCAAGACCTGTCTTCCCACAGCATTGTCCTGCAGAAACTGGCTATAAATGGCCTAAACCAGTATACACTTCTCTGGGTAAAAAACTGGCTGGGAGGCTGAGCCCAAAGAGTTGTGGTGAATGGAGTTAAATCCAGCTGGTGGCTGGTCACAGGTGGTGCTCCCTAGGGCTCAGTTTTGGACCCAGTTCTCTTTAATATCTTTATCAATTATCTGGACAAGGGGATCATATGCACACTCAGTAAGTTTGCAGATCACGCTAAGTTGATATGGAGTGTTGATCCACCTGAGGGTAGGAAGGCTCTACAGAAGGTCCTGGACAGGCTGGATTGATGGGCCAGTGCCAATTGTATGACGTTCAACAAGGCCTGTCTTTCACGAACCCAGGCTAACTGGGCCTGGTCACCTAGTTGTCTGACGTGTGCTGCAAAATGGCACTCAAGATGATCTGCCCCAAAACTTCCTCCAACATGGAGGTCAGATTGACAGGCCTGTAGTTCCCTGAATCCTCCTTTTAGCCCTTCTTTTAGATGGGGGTCGTATTATCCAGTCTCCAGTCTACTGGAACCACACTGGTTACCCAGGATTGCTCATAAATGATGGAAAGTGGCTTGGTGAGCACTCCTACCAGCTCACTCAATACCGTTTGGGTGTATCCCATCTGGTCCCATAGACTTGTGTATGTGTAAGTGGTGCAGCAGATCACTAACCATCTCCTCTTGGAATATGGGTGCTTCAAACTGCTCCCCATCCCTGTCTTCCAGTTCAGGAGACTGGGTACCTAGTGAACAACTGGTGCCTACTATTAAAGACTGAGGTAAAGAAGGCATTAAGTGTATCAACCTTCTCCTCATCCCTGACCACTATGTATCTCTCTGCATCCAATAAGAGACAGAGGTTCTCCTTAGTCCTCATTTTGCCATTTGTCTACTGTAAATGTTTGAAGTTGATGGAGATTATAGAGTTTGAAGGGAATTCCTTACGTTCTGTATGAGCTTTCTCAGTAGGCATGGTTTGTTCCTTGAAGTTCTTGAAAACAAAATACTCCTCTTAAATGAAATTAAATGTATATTTCATTATATTTCAGTATATTTTTGCTTTCTTTGTAGTATTTTTAGTTCTTTCAAACAGGGCAACACACCAGGGTTGGTTGCTCTTTAAGATTAGTAGCTTAAAGGCAGTCAAATTTCATTTTTTAATAGAGGCTTTTAAAATTCTTGCCAAATCACTGTAAACTGATTTTGGCTGAAGTATTACTAAGCTATTTAATAACTATTATAACTATTATAAAATCATGGTGATTTATACTTGTGCTGGCTAAGAGTCATCTCTTTATTAGACAAGGATCATGTTGACAATTTTATATAAAAGATACAGTAAACGTTATTGTCAGAGATAAACTTCATTCATTATATCAAGAAATGTTAAATTTAAGTAACATTATCTCCAACTTTTTGCTTGTTCAGTTATCTAAATCCAAAGAGCAAGTGGAAAGCATTCCATAACATGAGGTTGCAGAAAAAGAGAGCGAATTAATAACCAGATAGAACTCTATTGATGTCAATACCTATAAGCAGAATAATACATATTTCTAACCAGAGTCTGATAGTCCAAGGTTAGTATATATTAATAAAAATGGAAATATTCTTTTCACAAATCATGTTATCAGGTTTTTGTAATATCACATTTACATTTGATCAATTCCTTTGAATTCCAATAAGAAAAGCCCTTTCATTCCTGAAAATAGGTGTTGGATGCCATACTGTTGATATGAAATAGGATTTTTCTCTGGCTTCCCAGAATAGACACTAACAAATCAAGCACATAACATATCATGACTATTAGAAAAATAAATGCAAAGAACAGATTGCTGATTCTCAAAGAAGGGAAGATCTGCCTAAACCAGTACTACCTATTCATTCTCCATGTGTATATCTAATATATATCAGATTTCTACATGTATATCCCCTTTTCCATCTGTAAATTTTGTCTAAGTAAAATTTAAAGATTTTTTAAGCTGTTGGAAAGTACCAGATGCTTGTGTCAGAGCTATGAAACAAATTCTGACTAAGCTGTCATACTTTTAGAACTTGTCAGAGAACACAGTGCTGAACAGCAGAGGATGAGTGCAGTAATTTTGACACTTTCTGAAAACATCTGATTTTTTTCACAAGTGTTGATTTACGCATACATATTTTTTAGGAAATATCACCACAGTTACTAATATTACTTTCTGGGGAAAAATCTGGCATCCTAATCCAACTAGGTAGGGATTACAAGAGATAGGGAGCAGGGGAATAAATTATAACACAGATCATGAAATATCATCATCTGCTTATACAAAGGAAAAAATGTTCTGTCATGAAATAGGACTACTCTTTGTAGTTCTCAGATACAGACCAGTTTGTGCTCTGTTCTCTGTTAGGGGTGGAGATTTTCCAAAGCTTTTAAATTTCTGATCACTTTATAAAATACTTTGAGGCCAAGAAAAAGACCAAGCTAGCAGATATGCAGCACTTGCACAGCAATGGTACAGAGCACCTCTGCTGATGACCGCATGGGGATGCTTGAAGATAGGGCAGTGATGGTGTCAGTCCAACAACAGTCATGTTCTCTGTCATTGGCTAGTGCAAAGGTCTGTGGCACAGAAGAGATCTCTGTTAGGGAGGATGCCTCTATCCAGGTCTGGTGCTGGAGAGAGGGTTGTCGCCTCTCCTGGGGCCAGGGCAGCAGAGGCCTCTCCTGTGCATTGGTCACAGCCCTGAGACACCAGGTGAAGGAATGCAGCAGGATGTGAGCAATGGCACGGTTTCCTGATGACAGAAAAAAAAGCAAATATCACACTGATCTTTAAGAAGGGCAAGAAGTAGTAGCCAGGTAATTGCAGTCATCCAAATTTCAGTCTCTGAGAAGGTTATAGAATGAATTGTCTTAGAAGTTATTTCCATGCACGTAAAGGAGAAGAAGATGGCTAGGAAAGGCCAACATAAATTGAACAAATCTTGTCTTACTAACTTGATTGCCCTATATGATGAGATAACTGGCTTTGTGGCCAAGAGAAGGTCAGTGGATTTTATACACCTTAACTTTAGTAATATCTTTGATATAAAAGTACACTTGGCTGCATTAGTAAGAGCGGAGCCAACAGGATAAGGGAAGTGATCCTTCTCTTCTGCCTGGCACCTGTGTGAACACATGAACTGTTATGTCTATTTTTGGACTCATATCAAGAAAGTCATTGACATACAACAACAAATGGCAACTAAGCTGGTCATGACTGGGTACATTGAATAATATATATGATACTAGGTACATTGCCTTACAGGTTGCCGTATTGGACTAAATATAAAGCTAATAAAATAAATGAAATATTTCTATAATATTTATAATTGCTGAGGATTTGGCTAGGGACTCGTCCTAGTGCACTAAAAGGAACAGTAGCCTAGTACTGTAATTCAAAAGAAAAGAAATTAATACAGCATGCTTGACAAAGAACATACAGAGTTCAGAACATCTCAGGAAAAAATGCTGGCCGATCTATTGAATTGTCTGAAGGATGGAGCCAGTGAAATTAAGGCTACAGCTGTAACTCCTATTTTAGCTCCTGCATATGAAAGCAATGCAATAGAGACACTGGATACAGACAGATAACTAGCCCAGCCCTTCACAATAAATGAAATTGTTATTACTTCACTATATTTGCAGGAGACTTACCAAGACACTCTGGTTGCAGCAAGATATCACATCTGCATTGCTGAAAAATCAGGTTTTGGGTCAGCACTGAGAAATGTTCTGGAGGCCTATGCTAAGAAAAATTTGCTGTGCTTGGCTTATGTAAGTCTACAGTAGTAAATTCCATAGGATACAAATTTGTCCAAAACCATCATTATTTATTTTGTTGATGTTATGAAAATGTCACCGTTCAAAAAGCCTGAAGAAAAAACTAAGAAAAAACAAAGAACAATACTTCTCCCAGTGAATCTACATAGGTAAAAGAGCTGCTTTAATTCAAGCCTTATCCAGAGACTTGTTGGACGTTCCATGAAGCTGCAGGAGAACATAGCTTATACAGCATGTATAGTAATATCTTAGAACCTCCAGTGATTATAAAGACATCCCAAAGGAGAAAGATAAAATAACATTTTGTTACTGGAGGCTAAGAAACCTTTACAATTAGGTCAGAGAATCAGCTACAGAAATAAGGGTGGGTTTATTTTTTTATTGATAATTCATAACTCCATGAACAGCTGGGAAAAACTTCTATGTTACAGTAATTCAATATCCATTTTGAAAAGCATTGCAAGGTGGTTTATATGACAAAAACTGTTTAACTTTTTTTTTTGGTTTTGTAATTGTTTAATATTATTAGAAGTTAATAATATACAGGTAAAAAGATGATCAACAAGCGTAAAGGTGCTTTCAGTAGGAAACAAATGTGCAGTGAACAGATAATAATCAAGTATTATTTGTCAGGCTGAGGGTCAGACATGCAATCGAGACTACATATGATGAATGGAAGTCTGATGTATGCATGAGCAATAACTGATTGAAAGATCAATGTATGTGTTTTAACCACTATGTATGAGGAAAAAGAAAACAAACCAATGATAGTTCCTAGTTTCACTGTTATTACCCAAATAGAATAGCTCTGCTCGAAATTCAATTTGCATAAAGTTAACTGTGAAAACAATACTGATCACTTCAAATCACATATTCCTTAAGTCAATCTCTGCCTCTGATGAAGCCAATGACAAAACTCCTGCTACCTTCCAGGGAGCTGAGATTTCATTGCCTACATTTATTTGAAGTCCCATCTTCCTGGCAGTTGTCAAAATACACCTGAATGGTAGCAGTTCCAGTTGGCATTCCAGACAGCATAGCTAAGGGAGAAAGAAGCTGTTGTTGTTGCAAAATGATTTTTGCAAGCCATGGCATGCAATGAATAGTGACTTTCAGATTGCAGACTGAGATTGGCCACTGACAGAATGAAAAACACAACAGAATCTATGTGATCTTAATAGATCTGATGTAATAATTACTTAGAAACAAGATGCAATGAGCATAACAGAAGTAGAAGTAATAAATTGTCACCATTTAATGCTGGGATGGCAATTAAATGAATGAAAATAATGCTCTCTGTCCACTCCCTGTCCCACCAAGATGGGGAAAAGAAAACTAAACTAGACAGCTTTAATGAGATATTAGTGATAAAAGAAAATATAGACAAATATATTTACAAATATGAGTAGGAATGTACAATACCCCTATCTCTGTCCCCCCCTCCCCCCTCAGCAACTCTCACGGCACTCCCCTGAGCTGGGGCAGCCCTGAAAAAGTCCCAGACTGCTTCCAGAGCTAGTAGCAAGGCAGACAGAAGCTAAGGGTAGAGATACAAGGGTCAGGAACCACACAGGCCTAGGGATCAAGGGAGATAGACACATGGAATCCTTCTTGGATGCTGGCCACAGACGAAAGAGAGCTTGGCTTCCATGATCCCTCAATTTGTACAGAGTATGATGCATATGGGATGGAATACTCCATTGGCCAATTTTAGTCATCCATCTAGTCCCCTCCTCCCTGCTGGAGGGTTATGGATGTGACTCTTCTGTTCCTTTAGAGCCCGAAGCAGCAGATTTGACAAGTGGAGCAAAGCATCCTTCGTGTCTCAGCAGTAACTATAAACATCTAGGCATTATCAGTCCATTGGCTGGAAAGCTTGCTGTCAATTTCAGCATGAGTGCTGCTTAAAAGAGAGTTCAATGAAATGAAAATAAAAGCAGTAACAAGAAAATTATCTTCATCCTGGCCCAAACCAGGACAGCAATGTTGTACTAAGCTTAGTTAATGTGAAATCTTGTCTTAGAAGAAACAATTTTGAAGGAAATTATTCTATTGAAAAAGTTGAAATAAAGCTGTGAATAGCCCTGAGTATATTCTAACACACCCTCCCACATTAAATATTTACAGCTGTTATAAATTATTTAGACTATGACCTTGATAGTGTAAACACTTCTCTTCCAGTTTGCTATCAGACTTGCATTTCAGTAATGATGATTACACAACATTTTATTAAAGATATTAAAACTTCTAACAGCCAAGTGTGGAGTATGCATCTGCAAAACAACATCACACTAAAAAGACCTTTTCAAACATATACTGAAAATCCATTAATAAAGGGAACATGGTATCTGTTTAAATTAAACATTTATCTTTCACTGGTGGTGGCAAAGGTTTATATCCAACACTAATAAGAAGAGCTAAACTATTGGCCTCATCAGGTGCTTGAGTAAGCTGTTGTAAAATTAATTTCATTACATTCCTGGCCAGCTGTTTACAAAACACATCTTTACAGTAACATAATCCATAGTCCTCATGCTATTGATGAAATTATTGATACTAATGGAAACTTCAGTCTAAGCAATACAGGACTCAGTGGTAACAGCCTGTGAGAATTAACATATGAACCCACGGAGATGGTTTTATCATTACACCTGCAAAACAGACTTCTTAGTATAAACTGAAAAAAGCTTATGTGTTAGTGGAGTTTAAACGTGAAACTCTGATCCTGCAAGATGATGTGGAGTCCCAAATCTTGTACTAGTCTAGATTTCTTTGCAGGACTGTGATTGTATACTGAAAAGACACTGTTTTAAGGCATATATTCTGAAATACACCAGAAGAGCTGGATTTCCCAAAGCAATAGAAAATTCTTAAAAATAAAGCACTGCCACACCAAATACTGCAACACCCAAGATTTATTTGTCTCTCTTGTTAATAAACTGTAAGTAAATTTTACAAAAAGTACTGACAGTTTATCAATCTGTGGCCTATTTCCTGTGTAATCACTTCATGCTATGATAGCTCCTCGCATCACTCTAAGGAACCTGATGATCTAGAACACTTTTAATGTATTCCAAGTGTCTCAGTCATGCCTTTCTGTAACAGTTTCCTAGGAATAGAAATAAAATATCAAATACTTGATTTTCTGAAATGCTAGCCATATACCAATGCAACTGCACTCAAGGCAGCTGCAGATGCACAACGGTCCAAAGAAATGAGTCCTTTTTCACTCAGTGAATTAACATTTTTTTGCTATCACAAATATTTAGTCATCTCTCTATAATATCTTGCCTAACAGCTTATATAGATTCTCCATTATAACAAACAGACATTATTTTCTCTCTTGTCCCACACAGTAAATCTGTCTACTCCCCAGCAAATATGTCTTGGCAGCAGTCCAAGCATGGGAGTCACTAACAAGATGGTACACCCGAGGTTAACCAAATCACTCTTTAATACAATAATCACATCTCAGCTTGGCAGTCAATCACTGATCATTCTCCCCAAATGAACAAAAAACTGCAGCAGAACATACTCCTGGGCACCAGCCTGCATGGAAATGGTGGCAACAGCTGGTCCAGCAGATGCTTCTCATGTGATTCAACACCTGTGTTTTTGCATTTCTGCAGCAGGCCATGTTAATAGATACTTCTTTCCTTTTTTTCAAAATTCTGAAATAGAATCACAGAATCATAGAATGGTTAAGGTTGGAAGGGAACTGAAAGATCAGGTTCCAACCTCCCTGCTATGAGCAGGGACACCTCACATCAGACAAAGCTGCACAAGGCATTATCCAACCTGGCCTTAAACACCTCCATGGAGGGGGCTTCGACAACCTCCCTGGACAACCTATTTCAGTGCCTTACTACCCTTCTTCCAGATGTCTAACTTAAATCTCCCCAGCTTTTCTGTAGTCCCTTCAGGTACTGGAAGGATGCTATAAGGTCTTCTCGGAGCCTTCTCTTCTCCAGGTTGAATAGGCTCAACTCCCTCACCCTGTCTTCATAGCAGAGGTGCTCCAGCCCTTTGATTATCTTTGTGGCCCTTCTCTGGACCCTCTCCAACAGCTCCAAATAGCTATATCTAAAATAAATACTCCTAGGGATTTAGCAGAACACAACTTCTCTTGCTTGAAGGAAACTACCCAGTTGTAGAAAAGAGCCTGAAAGAACCTTAAAAGTTTCTATTAGTTTAATCTCTGTACTTTGTAATTTGTGCATTACACAGATTTGAGACACCTCAGTCCTCCTGGTATCATGTAAGACTGAAACACAAATGTTACAGAAATGCAATTAACTGGACAGAGTGTTAGACTGAGTGTAGATGAGATAGGTACATATATATATATATTTAAATTAAAGGTCTTAAGAGCTTTTTGGTTCAGGCATACTTCATTATTATATAAACAACTTCTTAGTTCCTGACTAGAACAGCTGGTTTTTTTGTTATCTTATATACATGTTAAAAATGAAGGGCAGTGACCCAGTATTCCATTAGAGGTTTATTAGATGTGTTTATCTAGATATGAACAAGAAGTATTTGCATATAAATATCCTTTGTCCTTAAATAGTCTGGTAATATTTAGTACTGTATGGAAACATTTAGTCATGACTAACAAATCCATCCGTTTGGAAATCTGATTCTTTAAAAATGTACATTTCAGGAGTTTCCATGACTCCATGACTCCATATTAAAAAAAAAAAAAAAAAAAAGGAAATAGGAAATACAGATAAATTAACCCTTCTGTTCATAAGAACTGCCTCCCATGAGAAGATGCCAGGAGACAAAACGAATTTTTTTATAACCAGAGTCATCTATATTGGAATAAGACCACCTCTGTTCTAGTTGAGTAATCTTGCTCATATATCTAATGGACCTCTGAAAAATTAAATGTTTCACCACTGTTATGGAAAGCATTTGCTAGGGGATTTCTAAAGAAATCCTCCAGGGCAAAGTGAAGATCACCAAGAGATTGCCTTTCAAATTTATTTACTAGAAGTAAGCTTTTGTTTTTTCCTGTTTTTCCTGTTTTTTCTTTCTATAAAATTCTCACATTTCATGAAAATACAGGCAGCACAGAGCTTGGTGGGGCATTTATAACTTAACCTGTGTTTTAGTAAAGCGCAGAGGCTTTTTCTATGTCTGATAAATAATGTCTGAACTCTGTTGCACTCTAAAGTGATAAATCAACATCACAGTAAGCAATGAAGTGGTAGCCAAAAGATTTAGGGCTTATTTGGCATTTTCAATGTTTATACCAAAGCAGGTGCATTGCTGAGTGAAAACAGAAATTCAAAACTTATGGTTTGAAATGTCATTTCTTATTGCTTTTTAATTCCTGGGATGAAATTCAAACAGTTTAAACTAATAAATAGAACTCAAGGAACTGTATAAAATAAGACTTTTTTAATATATCTTGCTTTGCTGGTTTTTTTTTTTAAACAATATTAAGAGTTACTCTTAATAGGAACATTGCTTGCTTTTCAGAAATAGTATAATTTATAAAGAATCAATTTTGCAGGTAGAAGACTGTTAACTCTTTCCAATACTACTCAGTTTTTTTCTTAGTAAGAGTGTTACCTGTCTCAAAAGGGTGATACTTTTTAGAAAGTAAAATGTGTATTGAAAATCAAAAGGAAATTAAATGAAATCTTTCAGGGCAGAATTATCTTGACATAAAGTGAAATTGAATGTCTTTCTGAAGTTCTTAGTGCTAACTTCCATCTTACTATGAGACTATAGTACATCACAGATGAAAAATGTAAAGTGTCTTAGGCAGAAGGGCACTTTTAAAAATGATGGTGCCCTAAACCCCATTAAGATTGTCCATTATTCATTTAAAGACTTCTTCTTTGAAAATATATGAACTCTACCTGTGACAGAAGCTCTGCCTCAAACATTTCCTTACTATCTGTCCATAGACAAAAACACAGTAATTGTTAGCCACTATCTAGACATTTGATGACATCTCTGTTCTGGAAAGAAGAAACTTGTCAGTTCTCGCATTTATTGCAGATAGTGTTAAAGCAGGTAGCAAAACAATTGAAACAGCTATGAAAATATGCGTGTCAAAGGAGATGGGTAGCTCATTGTTGTGATTAAAGAATATTCTAGGACTTAGAAAAATCAAGAATAGCAGAGTTAAGGAAGGAAAATATTACAAAGCACCTAGTGTGATAAAGTACTTCTTATATATTTATATAGGATATTACAATTTCAAAAGTAAGCTTTCACGAATGTTCTTCACAGTAAATTGTAAAATATATTTTCTAACATTTAGAAATAGCAGTAGGTGGTAGAGGCCCACTTTGAATGGCAGTAGTATATGTTGTTTCACATCACAGAATCATCAAATCATATAGTGATTCTATTAAATCATCAACTAAGTCAAATACATAGTTAATTAACTAAAGAAGTTGCAGTATTAATAATTTCCAGTATGATACTAATGGGAAAACCTACACCAAGAAATGTGTCTTTTCAGATTTGACCATCAGATGTGCTTAAAATGTACAGTAAGTTTAGAAAAAGAAAACCTCATTCCTATTTTTTTTCTTATAAAAGTGTAATTTTTATAATAAAATCCTGAACAACATCAAGACCATCCCTGTTCCTAAACCCACCACAAAACTGCAGTTACATTATTGTGTAATAACATTATATGTGTAGTAATATGTGTATTGTGTAGTAATATAATTATATGTGTAATAGCAGCCTGTGAGGACCAGATTTTTTAAAAATCCTAAAAAAATAGAGGTAAAAAGGTACGGGTGGAAGTGAAAGATGAAAATTATTGCAGTCTACAAATACATTACAAACAGTAAGAGTTTATTTTCTTTTTCATGTTTGTGTTAGACAGAATAAGAAGTAATGGCTATAGGTTGCAATAACACAGAATCGTGTCTGGAATTCAGAGTACCAAATGAAACTTCCTAACAGAGAAAATAAAGTATACTGAATGGAATTCCCATGAATCTCCATCATATTGATCTTTAAGAATTTGAACTACCCCCAAAAGGCTTCAGTGCTGTCATTCTGAGAAACTGACTCCTAAAATTCTTAAATGCAAACTTACATTAACCTTTTGAAAACAGACCAAGTGAAAAGATAGGCTGATCCATCCTTCCCAGTCTGGTGGAAGCTACAATTGGTTTCATAAGCAGAGGCCAACTTATGCTCAGGTGGGCCTTTCTACTGTTTGTTCAATTAGATTTGATCTTCAGATAGCTTTGGAAAAGCTGAATCCACCAAAATTTAGTGGATTTAAGCGATCTAGCTGATATAAGAATTTCCTTTTACAAGCATAGTCTTATATGTTCAACTTGTGTGGATTTTGGTTACAGGTGCCATGGTCAACTTTTCTAGCTATTAGGATCTGGAGATTCAAAACTGAAGAAGAATGGTGAATATCTGTTGCCAAGAGAAGCTGCTAACTCTTACACAGCTTCACAGGAAAAGGCAGTAAACACACGTCACAAAGGTACTTCAAAACTGAAATGCTGTCTACAATAGTATGTAAGTCTTGAGAACCTAGTTAATTTAGAGGCCGGTGCTAAGCCTCTAAATTCTTTCAAGATCAATGGGTGAGGCTAAGTAGCCTCAGAATGGGATCCCTAACAAGAGCACAGGGTAGCTGTTCATTAACCAGAAACACTGTTCTGCCTATCAGCTAATTCACAAAAAAATTCAGGTACATCTAGCAGAAAACTGCATTCCATAGTATACCCATGCCTTCATTTTACAATAGAGCAATAGTCCAGACAGTTTTTCTTAAGGCTAGAGAAAATCTCATACAGCTGTCCTGTCTCAGCCATCTGTAGACTTTTTTCATTTATTTTAGCTGTTTGGAACATAGACAACAGTTGGCTTAGTGAAAAGATTGTTGTACTTTATATTAATTACATTACATTAGAGGTGAACATAGATTTAATTTCTATTGCAGTTCCAGAAAGCTTCCTTCTCACTATTCCCTGTCATTAACCTTTCCTGCTCCTGTATCTCTGAGTCACAGGCATAGTCTGCCTTAAGTTTTGTGTAGGCAGTGTTCTATCAAGTCCTGTGTTTTCAAAAAGGGTAGCACTCAGTATGGATCTGAGCCAGATGATTAACAACAAAAAACCTCTCAAATCTGATTTCTCCTGTGTCAGTCTGCTAGAATGCTAGAAACATAGTTCAGCCTGTGAACTTCCATAGTAGTGCCCCAATTCCTTTCTTCTTTTGAGAAAGGAAGATGTGTTTCACCACTAACTTCAGTTTTCATTAAGCTACCCACTTCCCCAACATGAATTTTTGGCCTAATTTTCACTGAATGATTTTAAAGCAAAGGGATTTTTTAAAATTTTTTTTGTAACTGAAACAATACTTTCTTGCTTTCAGACCTGCAGGTTGCAGAGATTTAAGATCCAGTAAATAAATCCAGCCATTTAAAACATGTCAGTTTTTGCTCCAGAGAAATTTGAACAACTTTGGCCTCTACATTTCCACACCTTCTGAGCTTTTGCAACTCAGTTCAAACTCAAAAAATTTTTCACTTCACTAGCTGCTCCAAGCTACTGTGCCATTAGGAACTGAATCAGCAACCTGTCTCATGTAGTTATGTTCACAGTGTTTCCCAGGAAGGAAGATGTGTATATGAGGCCTTTATGTTTATGAGCCCTTTTACAGGCAGCTGAAAGTAGCCTCATAATCACAGGCCCTGATTCTCATGGGGGACTTCAACCACCCTGATATTTGCTTGAAAGGAAACACAGCCAGGCACACGTGGTCCAGGAGGTTCCTGCATGGCATTGATGACGATTTTGACACAGTTAGTTGAGGAACCTATGAGGTGAGGTGCGCTGCTG
The DNA here is from genome assembly GCA_020745705.1 of Hemiprocne comata. Taxonomy (NCBI): domain Eukaryota; kingdom Metazoa; phylum Chordata; class Aves; order Apodiformes; family Apodidae; genus Hemiprocne; species Hemiprocne comata. Next base: position 135,621,286 of record CM036587.1, read on the forward strand.
GACCTGTTATTAACAAACAAAGGTTTTTTGGGGATGTAAAGGAGGAAACCTTAGCTGTAGTGACCACGAAATGATGGAGTTTACTATTTTTGTGTAAGAGGTAGAGAAATAAGTAAGATTACAGCACCGGACTTGAGGAATACAAAGTTTTGCCTCTTCGAAGATCGGCTAGGTGGAATACCATGGGCCAGAGCCCTGGAAGGTATGGATGTCCATGAGAGCTGATCAGCTTTCAAACACTACTTGCTCCAAGCTCAAGACTGGCACATCCATATGAGGAAGAAATCAAGCAGAGGAGGTAGGAGAACTGCATGGATGAGTAAGGGTCTTCTGGAAAAAATTAAATGGAAGAAGAAAACTTAAAGAATGTGGAAAACAGGACTGGCCACTTGGGAGGAATATAGGAATGTAGTCAGAGCATGCAGGGATGCCATGAGGAAAGCTAAGACCCATCCGGAATTAAATCTGGCAAGGGGTATCAAGGACAAGAAAAAGGGTTTCTTCCAGTACATCAATAAAAAAGGAAGAGTAGGGAAAGTGTAGGCTTGCTACATTGAATGAGGCAGGTACCCTAGTAGCAGAAGACACAGGGAAGGCAAAGTTATTGAATGCCTTCTTTGCTTCAGTCTTCACTGCAAAAGCTGACCCTCTTGAATCCCAGACCCTGGAGTTAAGAGGTAAGGTCTGAAGAGAGGAAGACTTTCACTCGGTAGAGGAGGACAAGGTTAGTGGCCACTTAGCCAATCTGAACTAATCTCCCTGGGTGCAGGGAGGATGGAGCCAGACTCTTTTCAGTAGTTCCCAGTGACAGGACGAGGGGCAATGGGCACAAGCTGGAACATAGGAAGTTACACTTAAGTATGAGAAGGATATTCTTTACTAGGAGGGTGACAGAGCACTGGAACAGGCTGCCCAGAGAGGTTGTGGAGTCCTCTTCTCTGGAGCTTTTCAAGACCCACCTGGATGCATTCCTAAGTAATGTGGCCTAGGCAGTCCTCCTTTAGCAAGGGAGTTGGACTAGATGATCTCTAGAGGTCCCTTCCAATTCTGACAATCCTGTGATATACTTAGGAAAGAATGGGAAGCAAAGATCAGGAGACAGAAGATGGGGCATAGAATCTGAAAAAATAAAAAAGATAAGCGAAGATTGTAAGACAGTAGAATTGTGGTAAGTGGATTTGTAGAGAAAGAAATGTAAAGAAAAGGGGAAACTTTCAGTCAAAAGCCAGTGGTGAATACTACAATTGATTCCTGGACTGTAAAAGGACACAATGAAATGAAGTGCCAGTGAGAGTGTGAAGTTTGTCTAAACAAGGATATAAAATGAAAATGGAAAATTCTAATCTATAATTAATTATTCACTACATTTATATATACACATGAGGATCAATTGAATGTTTATTTGATCTATAGTTGAAATCTAAATCAAATCTTTTAAAAGGCATGACAAAGGAATCATTTTATGACATTTTATGACATTTAATTAAGTTATTATAATGGTCTTCACTTGTCCAAAGACCTGAAATTACTTTAATATAATATTTAGAAGTTACTTCTAATAGAAAACAGTTAGCAAATAACCTCTACCTTTCCTGGATACAAGGCTGCTGGTTATACCAGCATGTTATACCTCTGTTTCTGGAAGCTGCAAGAGGACATCAGATGTTTATTTTTCTATATTTTCCCCAGAGCTCTTTCCTTAATCATCTTCACCAGCAAACTGTTGGAATACTAATTCGGACTGATGTTCTGCTAGAACTGGTTTTATATTTTTTTTTTAAATGTTATTTTTTACCCTTTTTCATTTGTCATGAAACCAGGTTACAAAAATTTAATATAAAAGTTGGAAAGCACAGGTCATCTACTAATTCTAGTGTCTACCATTCCTCTGTTCACTTGCCTTCCATTTTCTAATTGGCCAGGAGTAGTACAGGTACAGTACAGTAGTACAGTACAGTACCTTGATCACAGAATGACAGAATCATGAAGGCTAGAAAAGACCTTTAAGATCATCAAGTCCAGCCTAAGACCTAACACCACCACATCAGCTAGACCATGGCACTGAGTGCCACATCCAGCCTTTCATTTAACACATCCAGGGACTCTCCATGAGGAAGTACTTCCTAATATTCAACCTAAACCTCCCCTGGAGCAGCTTCAGGCTGTGGCCTCTCATCTTGTCGCTAGTTGCCTGGGAGAAGAGCCCAGATCCTACCTGACTACAACCTCCCTTCAGGTAGTTGAAGAGAGTGATAAGGTCCCCCCTGAGTCTCCTCTTCTCCAGGCTAAACAACCCCAGCATCCTCAACCTCTCCCTATAAGACTTTCCCTCTAGTCCCTTCACCAGCCTCATTGCTCTTTTCTGGACTAGCAATTGGTATTGATGTCAATACCGATGTTCTAGAGATGATGATTTACATAAGAAAAAAACAAACTAAAACAAACTCACACACGCACACACAAAAAGCACAGTTGAATAAAAAGCTGAGAAGACACAACTGAGTGAGATTTCTGTGTTGGCCACACTATCGACTGGGACATAACAGATTTTGAACAGCTTTGATCAAGCAGGATGTTGGCTTTTGTGTTCCTTTTCAGAATAAGATAGTAGAGATCACCTTATTCCAGATAAGCAGGAATAGGTTGTGGCATGCTGGCCATGTAAAATACAGAAGCAATATTATAAAAAACTAAATACAACAAGTTTTTAAATGACGTCCAGTTGCTTTGAAAAACATGGGGAAAAATTGTCAGTAAAGTCTGAGGAAGACATTGCAGAACAGAAGGGCCAAGACAAAATGAGTTTTATTTTTCTTATAAAATAAATACAATTGTGATTAATCAATCTCTGATTTTATAGCCTTAAATTTCTCGTTTAGTCATCCAAGCCTTGCTTGGAAAAAGAACTCTTCTCTTCTTGGAAAAGAACATTAGGAACAATGAGCTGAAAAAGATAAAATAAAGGCCTTCTCCAATATTACAAGGATTTTCTTTGGTTTTGTGTAAAGTTTACCAAGAACATGGTTTGTTGTGTTTTTTTTCATGACATTAAGAACGAAAAATAGGCATTTGGGTTAATAAGACAGATGAAAAAGTCTCTGAACAGAATATCCATGCAAAATACATGTACAACATGTCTGGAAATAACTTGATTTCTGTATATTAGATTCCTGTGTGTTAGGTTCCTGATATCTCGTGGGGAATCTAGCTTCCGCCCAAGCAGGTGCTCTCCTGAGAGGCAAAAGCCATATTTTTTAAGATTTCTAGGCCAAGCAGAACATAGGAATCCCACTTCCTGGACAAAACATTTCAATACTGAGGCTAATAGACAACTTCTTTTATCCTTCAGGAGCTGATTTTTGGAAGGAACCTAGGTCTACCAGCGTGTTAGATATATTGCCAATATGCCACCTGAACCAGCGAGTGGGACATCAAATCTGAGGTATCTGCAAACCTTCTCATGGGTTCATGACAAACTTGGAACTTACTGTGCTTCTGTGCCTTCTGATCCAGCCACAGACCCTTCATGTACTAACAACTTCAGATTACCTTGACTACTCATTACTCTTGATGTAGTTATTGCTTTTTTATTTTCTGTAAGAAATGTATATTTACTACAAAAAAATGACAATGCCTTGCCTAAAGAAGCAGCATGATTTTTTTTTGTTGTTCATGACTTGAATTGCCAGACTGTATGTAATTAAAACATGTAGCTTGCTGTAAAGCAGTGTTGTCATTCTAGATTAAAAACTATCAGTTGTTACCATTACCAGACAATGAAATTTGTATAAAATACTTAGGTTAATCAAGAATTAAAATAAACAAAACAAATAAAAAAACCTCAAAGTCGCTGCCTTTAGATTTATAAAATGGCATAGGGGCGTGGTTTTTTAAACAACGAATCAACTGCTTAACCAAAATAAATCAATAAATAAATTTTTAAAATATCCACATCATAGGGAAAAGTGCATGTTACCTTACTTCAGGGATACCAATAAAATTACATTAAAATATGATACGTTGATGGCAAGTAAAACAACTTGCTGGATGCCACACTACAATAATGCTGCAGTGACCAAGTGTAACTGTAAAGTTTCATGTTGACCTACTCACTTATGTCTACATGAAAAATTATAATTTGAATGAACCATGTGCAAATCTGCACTGTTCATTTTGTGGAAATTTAGCAGCATTCAACACTTAATGGTCAGTTGAAATCTGTTGTACAACCCATAGCTTCTTACTTTATTCCAGCGTTTCCCTTTCTGTTTTAAATCTTATCCTCTTTGTTACTCCTTTATTTCTTGTGAAGTTATTTTTTCCTGAACCTGTTTAGAAAGCCAAACATATAACTGTAATCTATGTGAATGTGTCTATCTGGTGAAGCAGCACACTTTCTAGAAGATTAGTAAGTTATTTTTAAAAAGCAGTATTAAAAGAATGTGAGAAAAAAGCTTCTTTTTCTGGCTAACTGGGGATATCCCATTGGACTGGAGACTACTAAATGTGACATCCATCTTCAAGAAAGGCCAGAAAGAGGATCCCAGTAACTTTAGACCTGTGAGTCTCACTTCAGTGCCAGAGAAGGTCATGGAATGGATAATCTCAAGAGCCATCATAGAACATTTAAAGGTCAACCAGACAATCAGGCCCAGTCAGCATGGGTTTATGGAAGGCAGATCCTGCTTGACAAACCTGACCTCATTCTATGACAAGGTGACCTGCTTAGTGGATGAGGGAAAGGCTGTTGATGTAGTCTACCTGGACTTCAGTAAAGCCTTTGGCACCATCCCCCATAATATTCTCATGGAAAAGATGGCTGCCCATGGTTTTGATGGGCATATACTCTGCTGGGTTAAACACTGGCTGGATGGCCAGGCCCAAAGTGTTGTGGTTAATGGAGTTAAATCCAGTTGGCGGCCAGTCATGAGTGGTGTCCCCCAGGGCTCAGTGCTGGGGCCACTCCTGATTAACATCTTTATTAATGATCTTGATGAGGGCATCGAATGCACCATCAGTACATTTGCAGATGACACCAAGCTGGGAGGGAGTGTTGATCTGCTGGGTGGTAGGAAGGTTTTACAGAGGGACCTGAACAGACTGGATCGATGGGCTGAGACCAACTGTATGAAATTCAATAAGGCCAAATGTCAGGTCCTGCATTTCAGTCACAACAACCCCAGGCAACGCTACAGGCTTGGAGAAGAGTGGCTAGAAAGCTGGCTGGCAGAAAAGGACCTTGGTGTATTGATTGACAGCCAGATGAATATGAGCCAGCAATGTGCCCAGGTGGCCAAGAAGGCCAATGGCATTCTGGCTTGTGTCAGAAACTCTGTGTCTAGGAGGACTAGGGAAGTAATCCTGCCTCTGTACTCGGCACTGGTCAGGCCCCACATTGAGTATTGTGTTCAGTTTTGGGCACCTCAATACAGGAAGGACATTGAGGTGATGGACCAGGCCGAAAGAAGGGCAACAAAGCTAGTGAGGGGTTTGGAAAACATCCCCTATGAGGAACAAATGAGGGAGCTGGGGCTGTTGAGTCTGGGGAAGAGGAGGCTGAGGGGAGACCTTATCACTCTTTACAAATACCTGAAAGGAGGTTGTAGTGAGAGTGGGGTTGGTCTCTTCTCACTGGTGACTGAGGACAGGGCAAGAGGAAATGGGCTCAAGTTGCATCAGGAGAGATTTAGGTTGGATATCAGAAAAAACTTAATTACAGAAAAGGTTGTTAGGCACTGGAACAGGCTCCACAGGGAGGTGGTTGAGTCACCATCCCTGAATGTGTTTAAAAGTTTTCTGGATCTGGTGCTTGGGGACATGGTTTAGCAGTGGGTCATCAGAAATAGGGTAATAGGGTTAGGATAAGGTTGGACTCGATGATCTTGAAGGTCTTTTCCAACCTGAACAGTTCTATGATTCTATTATATTCTGACTGGATGCCTGAACATTGCACAACCAAACACTACTTCATAGTGCTGCTTTTAAGTCTAGAGAACTGGAATTATGATGGAATTACACAGCTGACTTCCAGAAACAAATTAGAAAACAAGGAACCTTGGCATTCACCTTGCTAATCCCTGATCATTTTCTCAAAAAAAAAAAAAAAAAAGGTAGATCTTTATGTAAAGGGTACTGAAGTAAAGGTAATTGACTCTAAAGCTGGAACCACTAGAGTATGATTAAAGACTGAGATAAAAGGTAAACAGAAGAGCAAAATACCAGAATGAATAGGTAGCAAAAATCAAGTGTTTTACTAGAGTATGGAACACTTTACCTAAATTAAAAGAGCAACTGAGACAAACATGTGAGAATGATATATGTGTCTGCCACCACAGAGACAAGTAGGAATTTTACCTGGCGTTGGAAACTTCCCAAGAAAAGCGCAGACCTGCAGGGATATTGTGTCCCCAAACAGTTTTCTTGATAAGGATATTTATGCCAATCATTAAATTGATTGTACTTATAGCCACTTTATGGCTAGTTTTTTATAAGTCTACAAATTCTAAAAGCAGCAGCAATTATATCTAAACAAATTCTTCTTTCTCACATTAGCCAATGCAACCTATAACTTGTGACAGAGGTCAGCGATTTTATTTAATAAGCTCCATAATTCTTCACGTAATTAATCTTTTCAAAAAAACTATGACTGGCATGAGTCTTTATAGACTTTAGATTTTAACTCAAGTAAATTATTGTGGCTGAACTGTGCCTTTCAAATGAACTAACACTGGGAAAACTGGTAGATTCTTAAATATGCCGTTGTGCTTTAGTCCTGTGGAAATCTGTATTCATCTTACTTCATTAGTTCTTTTTCCCCAGGATTATTACGGAAACAGAAAAATGGCAGGTGAATTTGGAGATTAATCCATTAGACTGTACATGCTTCCATGTACATGCTTCTTCCTCCTTTGTCAGTTTTAATTTGTCACTAAAAACAAAATGAAATAACTGTGCTGGTATCGAAGTTGTATTGCATAGCGAAGGTTTCAGTGCAGGTACAAAATTGGCTTTCGGATTCAACTAATGCTGGTCAAATGATTAGACAGTAACACATGTTGAGACAAGGCTCCTGACATGTCAAATTATATCCAAAGAAAAATTAACTCAATCACAGTTTAGTGTTTATGCACACTGATAACATATTTTCTAAAATATCTACAAAGCTACTGTTTGCAAAATATTGCAATGAGAAGTAATCATTGCCTTTGGAAACCTATGGCAAGAAATTATAAAGAGTGAAATTATTTAGACTCAGACTTTGAAATACCTTTTCCTTCTAGTAACTCACTACCTCCTTTTAAAAAAAGGGCTTTACAAAGCACCTGTCACATTAATATTCTATGCAATGATTAGGTACCAACACCATCAAAGTCAATCTAACCTTTTAGAACTCTCTTTGGCTAGTTTCCCACATTAGTCATAAAAACAGTACAAAGTCTACTTCCATTCAGCCTTTTAGAGCTATTAAAACAAATTAGAACATTTAATTCACACTCTGACATCCTTACAGAAGAGAGTGAAGGCAGAGTTATTCTCAAGGCTTTTGTAGAGGGTCATCAGATTGAATTCCAAAGCAAATCCATATGCTTAATGAAAATACCATCTTTCTTTTTGAAAATAGCATGAAAACAGAAGGATCACATATTCATATGGGTATCTGAAAATAAATGGTAGGGCTGTGATACCAAATTGTGTTCCTATAAGACTTAACACTGCAGACAGAGGCAGTTTAAACATGAAAATAAGGAGATTAAACCCTAGTAAGACCTTTTAATGAGATATGTAACCTTGACAGAAAACAGTGGGTTTTTACTTTTTACTTGTTTTAGACACCTTAATAATGTTATCCAGAGCTCTCATATGTGCAATAATCACATTGGTATTAATATGTTTACCTTTATGAGTATGAGTTACTTATAAAATTAAGAGCTGTTGAATTGAGACTTTGATTTCTCAAATGTAAGTGACTTTAAGATAGATCCATTAAAATTGTGATAAAATTCCTAGTGTCTTCAATGGAATAAATGCTGAGTCTACAAATGAAAATGCAATGGTTGCTTTAAAAGAGGCAATAGAAGTGTTAATGATTACAAATATTTGCCTTACTTGTGAGCTGTTCAAATTAAGTTAAATATATTGCTCCTGCTTAGCTTAGGCTGTTTGCCAGTTGGTGCTTTACCATTGAATTCACCAGGAGCCAACACAAAGAAAACTAGGTGTCCAACTTCATCCTCAGGTTTTACTACCACTTTGGGGATACTGGACTATTCTGTTGCTGAATACAGCAAAAATAATTAATTATTCTTATCTATGAGATAGCAATTAATATAAAGTAAGTCAAGTAAGTATCAAACCCATTCAAAAAATCACGGAGACGAAGGGAGACGAAGGCACAAAGACATGAAATGACTGGTTCCAAATTATTCAGGCAGCTCATAGAAAAAAGCAAATGGGTGAACTCATACTATTGGAAAGTGTCAGGTCAGCAGCTTCAAAAGCCAAGCCTTTGCCATTCTGAAGGAAAAAAAAAAAAAAAAAAAGTTGCCTGTTGTTAAAGGAGTTGAGATATATGGCCGTTCCAGCATTTTGACACAGATTAAGAGATGCTCCTTTCAAGTCATCTGAACTCTGATTCCTTCCCATCATACACACAACCAAGACCTCTAAATATATCCTAAGTACATGAGAAATTAAACTAATGGTCAGATGAAATTCATGGTTTGGTATTAGTCAATAATTTTTTTCCATTAGAAACTCCAGACACAACAGAAGTAAAATTTTCAAGGAAGCTTCTTTTAGGAAGATTTCCACATACATGTAATACATAATATAATGACATTCTTTAAGGATAACCCTTTGGTCTGAGTATTTTTTCCTCTGTGGTGAGTATTTTCTGCTAGTGTCTGGTAGGAGTGGAGACCCATCAAATTCATTTTTGTAATCAACATACATTAGATTAATCAGATTGTATGGCTTTGTGGTTTGAAAGAAGTTTTATCTTCCTCCCTCATGAAATAATCTTTCTCCACTGCATTCTGAAGGCTATAGAGTGTCTTGAACTTGCCTAGCTACACCTCTGAGTCAGAAGGCAAAATGAGTTTAGGTGCAGAACAAATAACAATGCTCACTGAAGGGCTATTATTCTGAAATAATATCTATGCACATATCTATTGTATGTATTTTTACTAGCGACACACTGAATCATAGAAGCACATAATCTGTGAGGTTGGAAGGGACCATTAAAGGTCATCTAGTTCAGCCCACCCCCCCCCCCCTGCATTGCACAGGGAATTTAAAACTAGATCAGGTTGCTCAGAGCCTCATCAAGCCTGACCTTGAATGTCGCCAGGGTTGGGGTCTCCACTACCTCTCTGAGCAACCTGTTCCTGTGCTTTACCACTTAATAGTAAAGAACTTCATCCCAGTGTCCAATCGAAATCTACCCTGCTCTAGTTTAAGACCATTGCCCCTCATCCTATTACTACACACCTTTGTAAACAGTCCCCAGCCTTTCCTGTAGCCCTTTCAGGTACTGGCAGGCTGCTGTAAGGTCTCCCCAGAGCTTTCTCCTCTTCAGGAGGAACAACCCCAGTTCTCTCAGCCTGTGTCTTTCTAAGATAGGTGCTCCAGCCCTCTGAACATTTTTGTGGCCCTTCTCTGGACTTGTTTCAACAGGTTCATGTCCACCTTTTATGAAAATTCCTACTTCCAAAGTAAATAGAAACAGTACCAAAGTACTTTAGACCTTAAAACAGACACAGATCACTAAAAAAGAGCATATATTAATTTCACAGGCATAAGGAAAAGGGACCATAGGTGTTTATAGTGCAGTTACACATATCCTAATCTTTCATTTACAGGAATTAACTCCAAATTTCACTTTTGTAAGCAGCGAATATTTCCTACATCAGGGTAACCACTATTTGTTTACACAATTTTTCTTTCTGTTAGCCTCCATCTGTCTTTGAAACTTACTCTAAGCAGCTGAGACCAGGTGCAGCTTGTATGTGGCAAATCTTGCCTACATGCACCAGCTGACAACTCTCCTCTGCTGTCGTGAGCTTCTCAGCAGCTAAATAAGTAACTCAGATCTGCTTTGTCCAACTCTAGCAGCACAAGAAGGCCTTAAAAGGATGGTCTAAGAGGAGATTATGTTTCAATCATCCTAATGAGTCAATGTACTCATATAGGACTTACTGACATTCTTTGCATTATGGAGCTTTTCAAAAGCCACATTGATTCTTTCTATTTTATGTAGTTTACAAATCATAACTTAAGCTTGGTAAAACAATCCAGTTTATTTCTAGCATCAGAGAAATGCAGAAGTGGTAAGAAAGAAAATAAAATAAACCACCAGGATAAAATCTAATTTGACATTCACTCAAATGAAATAGCTGAATTAGCAGAAGTTTCAGTAGGGCAGGCTAGTCAGACTTTGAGGTAGGGTAACTCATCTGTTAGGGTTAGGGTTCCCGGGACAAGATATCTTCAAAGATATGGTTTTCAGACACAATTAAAAGCCACTTCATAAACAGCTGCTGTGGAAAAGAAAATGGCTCCAGTTCTATTGCAAAAGAGTCCCTTGCAGTTGCTCATGATAAGTAGATGCAAAGATATTCATTAGCATCAAGGACCTGCAAAGACCTCTATTTAAAAAAAAAAAAATAGTGTAATAACCTGAACACAGTATTGTAATGCTGAGACTTTTTCTAGCTAGACCTTGTTAATGATGAAGGGCTTAGCTTTCTTCCACCATGCTTTTAAAGATGTTCTATGGGTCCTTCTTCTCTGGAAAGAAACCCAGATTTTCTGAGGTTAATCAGTGAGAGACAGGTGCTGATGTAGCATTATACTATGTGGGTCAGATTTCTTCCTCTTTCTCTACCTTCTAGAAGGTCTGTTTATTTTCTTTCATAACTACTGAAGTTCAGGATGGGCTCTATGCAGTTTAGTGAAATGACTTTTTATTTACAGCAGTAGTAGATTCCTTCTTAGCTTATAATTATGCCTGAGAATAAAACTAGCAAAAAAAAAAAAAAAAAAAGTCAACAGTAACAAACAAAAACTGTTGTGTACTAACTAAGCATGAAGAATCCTGCCTAACAGTATGAATGTAAAGTCAATTATACTGCACAATAGCATAGTAACACAGGGGATCTCTGACCAGGTGTCTGTTAAGAAGGAACACAACCTTATGAGGCTGCTAAGTCAGCACTTTTTTCCAAAGCAGCACACTGAGTGCCTGACAGATGTGTAGAGAGAGAGCATGGATGTCAGTCCTCTCCTTCTTTGTAGAACCTTAATTTATATTCTCTAGGAGGCATTGGGTCCACATGGGAGAAACCATCATTAATATGAGAGACATTACGACATTTTTCTAATCCAAAGTCCGTTCACAATAATCAACTGCAACATTTTTAATTAAGTTCCTGATCCACACATTTTATTCCAATTTGCTTTTATGGTATATTGGGCATATAGAAGGTTGCTATTCATTAAGGAATTTTCTTTTGATCTTCTGTGGCAAGTTGGTGAATATTCAATCAAAACAATTAATCTTATGCTGATCACACTTAAAATTCATTCTTTGTTATCAGTCATAGTAGTAATCTTCCTTTAATTATAGATATAACTGCTATGTATATATAATGGATAATAATATATATATGCATGTATCATATTTAATAAGTTTTTATAGATAGAGATATATAGAACTCAGACTAGAAAAAAAAAACAAAGAAACTCAAGAATACAGACCTTCTCTAGAAGAGTTATTTAAAATAAATCTTCAAGAATGGTGAGGAATAGTACAAGTTAAGAAGAGGTGTTTCATTTTTAATTTATTTTCATTTGGTTACTATCCAAAGAAATGCTCTTGGAGTTCAGGTAAGTTTGGGCTCTGCAGCATAGTTTATGAAACTCTGAAAATGTTGGCTTCAACCTGACTTTCTGTCTCTCCTTTCTTTCTTACAGAGCTGGAGAGCTGATCTTTAGCAAGAACAGTGGCTCCTGGGACCTTCAGTCCTTGTCTCAGCACCTTAGGGTGACAGGGTCTTGTGTGTTCAGCTGAGTCTCCTGTCAGAGTCTGAGAGGATCCATATGAAATATTTTGCACACGGTGAACTGTAATTTTCTTACAGATAGCTATTTTTTTCCTAAATATATCCTATTTCTTCTACATAGAAGAGGAAAAACAAAATTAAAATGTATTAAAACATTCTGCTTCCTTTCTTCATAAGTGACCTTTCTTCACTAGCTCAAGGAGCATTAAGATAAAGTGACCCAAGACCACTCTACATGTGAATTAAAGCATCCATACAAAGCTTTAATGCTCTCTAGCAAGTGTGCAATGGTTAATTTAAGTTCTCCTGAATTTTCTGTGCCTTTATGATGTTAACAGGCTTGTTCCTCATTACAAACCTCTTAATAAACTGTTGTGATTTATCAGGGTACTTAAATATGTGGTTAATTTAAAGCACATAAGTGAGCCCATTTATTGCAATGACACTTCACTTGCCTTTTAAGTTAAACATCCGCTTTCTGAATTGTAGCCTGAAAGTGAGTTTCTTCCCAAAGAATGTTTTTGAGACATCATAGTTCCCAATCCGGCAAGGTGCTGATCACTCTGCTCTCCATCACCATAAAAGTGATAGCAGATGCTCAACATTGCTTAAAAGTCCTCTGCATCTTGCAGGAAGAAATCTACCCTCGATCAGTCAGCAAAATCAAGACTTGATTTACATGTGTCTGCCTGCCTTCACAGTTTGAGGCAATTTTGTGCTCACAAATCACTGACCTGAATTCATGTGCCTAAACTGAATGTGAGCACAAATATTAGCTGTTCTCTAATCACCCAAAGAATATTCGCACCTGTTCTGAATTATGCATGCAGAAATTCAAGCTCAATTATTTGTATATGCAAAGTTGAACACACAAAAAGATCATTTCTTAAAATCTAGGACGAGATGTTAAATTCACTATATTTTATACAACAAGTACTGACTTATCAGAATATTGAATATTTTATGTCTGGCTAAGACCATATGCTTAAAAGTGGTAAAATATGGATTAATACAAGATTCCTCCCATAAGAACAGGATAATGTTTCTTGCCTGAATTCTGAACATTTTGAATGTATTTGTTAAACTTACTCACAGAAGACAGTAGACTGTCATTAGGATACATTTTTGTATTTGTGTATGTGAATTACTGTGTTTAAAAATAAAATATTTTTAAAAGTCAGTTCAATTTAGGCATAATAAAAAGAGAAATCTTTAAGAAAGTAAAATGGTGCAAAGAAAGAAAAAGTTCCTGAACTAAGGTTTTCCAAAAGAAAGAAAGTTGACTAAGATGAGCTGTGTCTTCTGTCTTTTTTCCATTGGTCTACCTGCTATTGCAAATGTAAAGTAACAGTATGAAACTGGGAAACATTTTTTCCATTATTTCTTTGCTAAGGGTGACTGCTAAGGAAGTAAGTCAGAATAATGCCTGTTACCAGATAAGACAAGGAAAAATAATTAGCTAGGACCTCATGTTTTGACAGTTGACAAGGGGAGATCAAGAGAGAAAAACAACTGAACAAGAAGGAGAGGTGGAGAAACTTACCTGAAATCCTACACAGTGTTTCCAAAAGAAAGTTATTCTAAGAGCAAAAACAAGTCACTTTACAAACAGGGATTCCACATTTCCACACTAAAATGCAGTTAAATCTCTGATGCCCTCTTGCCTTTGCATTCTGTTCAGCTCCCTGCTACAAGTTTACAGCAAGAGCCTGCTAGTGTAAACGATGTGATGTAATTTTAGTAGTGAGAATGAATTTGGCCATTCCATTTCTGTTAATGTCTAAGTGAAGAACAGTCTCAAGATAACAAATCACTTCCTTATATTCAGTCTGAAAATAGAGTTTTGACTTCAGACACGTAAGAGGCATAACTGAGCAAACATGACCCAGATTCACACTTTTCTGTGCTATGTTTTCTGTGCTTGTTTTCCTTGATGCACAGTGAGCAACCTAAGCTGTTCTAAAAGAGCTACTTACAGTGACTCAAGAACCTGAGTTGCAAACATTCTAATAGCAATATTTTTCATTCTTTGTATACAAATTACCATCAGAAAAAGTAGTCATTAGTTTAAATTTTGAACTACGATAGCCTTTAAAACTAAAATACAAAAAAGAATTTATTTTCTGCGTATCATCCCAAAGTCTTGCCAATTTACTGTAAGGATATCTAGGTATTTCAAGTCTAAACAGGAGAGGAAGAATTTAGTCAGTGCTATTTTAAGTTCAGAGAAATCTTAAGGCAAAGCAAAACACCCTAGTAATCACCACAGATGAAACAGAAGTTCTTCAAAGAAGAAAATTTTCAATTTTCGGTCTCTTTTTCATTTAAGAAAATGTCCTGAAAGCCCTTGAATTTTGAAAGTCTTGCATCTAACTTCCTGCAGCATTCCCCTGGGCCTGCTTTTCAGATGCTTTCGGGTTGGGATCTATTGTAACACTGCTTCATATCACAAGCACAAGCAGGTTTTCTGGCATATTTATCTCATTGCTATCTTGGAAACTGTATGCATAGCACAATAGGTTTTCAAATATTGATGGAATATTCAGTTGTTGTGTTATCTCCCTTGCAGCACTCCCTCAAAAAGCAGTACAAACATTTTCTGCCTTTGCTTAGTGTCATATATACGTGTTACTTACTTTCCATCCACATATTCAAGTTACAGTAACAGCTGAATTAAAAATAACTGACCAAGAAATAAGCTCTTAAATCCTCTAAAAGCCATAGGCCAAATTTTCAAAAGCAACTGACTCTGTATTGCTGAATATATTATTATTGCCAGATGCAGATTTACCAGGATGGACTCCATCAAAAATTAATCTCCTGAATCACATGGCTTCTACACCACATGTTTCTACACAGTACAACATGATTGCATGATTATGCAGCCTTTTTGTCCACATCCATTTGCTTTGGAGATATGTTCATGTTTATTATGGATATAGGAATGTAGCATAGTATCCCATATCTGGTAAAGACACCTTTGTTTCCATGTCAACTCAGAGTTCTATTAAGATTTCCAAACACAGGTATCTACTGCCATTTGAGATAGTAGGATAGCTGGCTGTCCCTGCTGATGTCTAGTTGCTACTCTTGAAGAGTTTAGTCATGGGTGGGAGTCCCAAAATTACTATCACCTCTATGGAGAAATTAACATCCCAGGATATTTTAAACGGTATGTGCTGCCTATGTTTGGATGCCTGAATCAAGGTCTTAGTACCTAATCTATCCTTATAATCAATGAATATCTGGTCACTACAATAAAAAGAGTATGGAAAACTACTCACTTTGCCCTACAGTAGACGTAATTTTGTTGTTCAGCTGATTATCTCTGAAAAGATGCCATTGACCATATAAAATATAATGCAAGTTTAGACACATGGTTCACATGAAGATACTGACAATGATGTACAGAATTTAAGGTTTTTATTTCATAAGATAACCCCTTACTAGTCCATTTCCATAAGCAATGACATACAGTCTTGCTGTGAGGGGGAATGTAATGTTCTCATGTATAAAGTATGCAAGTATCTAAAATGGGATTCATGCCCATTGAAGAGGATAATCTACAAATCCATGCATACATTCATGCCAAGATTTTACCGATTTATTTAATTTTAGCATGCATTTCTAGGTCTGTTTTTCTGCTTGCTCCAGAATGCCACAGTCTCGAACACATTTCAGGGCTAAGCTTGATTTATTAAATATTAAACAAAGTTTTGAGAGACTAGTCTCACTCCTACAAGAAGATAGTTCACATTATTGGGCAACAGATTCTGAAAACTATACTTTCACAAAGCACACTGTATCTAGCCAGCTAGATAACTGCCTGTGAAAGGAAAGAGTTACACATTTGAACTTCCTTAAAATGTTGAGGGCATTTCCCTGATCAGTATCTTAAATGGGATAATTCTATTCTTATGAAAGTAGTCTAGGTGACAGAATAACTAACGTTTTAGTCATCTGAGGCTGGGTGAGTGGGGCAGGTTGGCCCCAGCTGGCAGCCAGGCACTCACACAACTGCTATCACACTATCAGGGAAAGAACACGAGTTAGAAAACCTTTGAGTCCAAATAAAAGCAGAGAATTACTGCCAGAAGCAAAGCAGACTCAACTCTGCTTGAGTATGTGGAATTTAACTTAATTTAGAACCATAGAATTTTAGAATCATTTAGGTTGGAAAAGGCCTTTAAGGCCTTTAAGTCCAACTGTTAAACTAACACTGCCAAATCCATCACTAAATCAGGTCCCTAAGCACCACATCTACACGCCTTTTAAGTACCTCCAGGGATGGTGACTCAACCACTTTCCTGAGCAGCCTGTTCCAGAGCTTGACAACCCTTTTGGTGCAGAAATTTTTCTTAATATCCAGTCTAAACCTGACCTGACACAACTTGAGGTCATTTAAAACATTTCATTACTGATTTGGCTATCAGGAAACAAAGATGATTTAAACACTTAGAGAAAATTTAAACACTTAGAGAAAACAACTTTTGTCCCCCTTTCTCCAGCTCACCTTCACTGCAGGCTTCTTCTCCCATCTTGCTATTGCTGCATGTTACAATCAGCCCTGTTGGTGAGACAACATGTGAGGCAGAGGGTTGGAATCTTGGCACAGCAGTGTCTCCTGCCACTCCTTGTTCCTTACTCTGCCACTGCTCCTTCCTTCACTTTGGTTTCTTCCTCTCTGGTGTGAGTCCTCCATGGTCTGCATCCTCTCTGTGTGCTTTGCAGGCTCCACCATGGAGCACCTCATATGATCACAGAATCACAGAACTACCAAGGCTGGAAAAGACCTTTAAGATCATCAAGTCCAGCCTGTGACCAACACCACCACACCATCTAGACTATGGCACTAAGTGCCACATCCAGCCTTGCCTTGAACATATCCAGGGACGGTGCCTCCACCACTTCCCTGGGCAGTCCATTCCAATGTCTAATCACCCTCTCCATGAGGAAGTACTTCCTAATATCCAACCTAAACCTCCCTTGGAGCAGCTTCAGGCTGTGCCCTCTTGTCCTGTCACTGGTTGCCTGAAAAAAGAGCCCAGCCTCCACCTGACTACAACCTCCCTTCAGGTAGTTGAAGAGAGTGATAAGGTCCCCCCTGAGTCTCCTCTTCTCCAGGCTAAACAAACCCAGCACCCTCAGCCTCTCCCTATAAGACTTTCCCTCTAGTCCTTTCACCAGCTTTGTTGCTCTCCTCTGGACCTCCTCCAGCACCTCGACGTCTTTCTTGAAGTGAGGGGCCCAGAACTGGACACAGTACTCGAGGTGAGGCCTCACCAGTGCTGTGTACAGGGGGAGAATTACCTCCCTACTCCTGCTGGCCACACTATTCCTGATACAAGCCAGGATGCCACTGGCCTTCCGGGCCACCTGGGCACACTCCTGTTCAACCTGCTGTGATCTCACATTATTGATCCTTTTTCTTCCAGTGTTTTCGGGTCCTTCTTTAAATATGTTTTCCCAGGGGCACCTCTCACTAGGCTGAGGGCCTCATCTGTGTCCAGCATTGGGCAGCCCCAGCCTCTTCACAGAGGCTGCTCTGCAGATTTCTGCTGCCAGCACCCTGCTTTTGTATCCCATACAACGAGATGTATCCCCTCTGAAACAACTTACCATCCATTTGCAGAGATAAATCTGCAATAAGTCACCCTTTGGAGGGCAACAGTTAGTTCCCTG
The DNA here is from genome assembly GCA_020745705.1 of Hemiprocne comata. Taxonomy (NCBI): domain Eukaryota; kingdom Metazoa; phylum Chordata; class Aves; order Apodiformes; family Apodidae; genus Hemiprocne; species Hemiprocne comata. The sequence goes on from CM036587.1 coordinate 135,639,030, forward strand.
AAGTCTTTGTTCCTCTGAGGCTGTGTGTGGTGCAAGGCTGATAGTCTGCCTCTCAGGGATCAGTCAGTCCAGACCATGGACTGAAATGGTGGTGTCAAAAGCTGTCTGGCAAATTTTGGGACTACACAGTACAAATTATTAACACAATATCCACAAATGTTTCTTGCAGTTTTTTCCTAGTGTTCACCTTCTCCACTGGCCTTGTTTATATGTTGGCTTCAATTTTAAAATACTTACATTGTTTAAAAAGACTCCTCTAAAGTAACTGCAGAGCTTTTACTGAAAATCTCAGAGTGAGAGCTCCCACTGTGTCATATTGTCTGCCTTGGTGGTAATTGTTTCAATGGGTTTCAACACTGCAGTCAGGTATGATCTTGATCCTTTCCTGAACCACATTGACAACCCATAATCAGCCTGTTTTTCTCATGTAGCTCTTCCACTTTGATCTCAGTGTTTTAAAAACTCTGCAATTTGATGTTAAACTACCTACTTTGTAATTGCTTTATGTCTGTGTCTGTATGTCTGCTGGCCAGTTTAGCACCTCTAAAATACTAATCTGGAACTGTTGTGCTGAAACATGCTATCTTCTAGGTGGGGTCTATGCTCAAATATTTCCCTTTCCGTTGCTCTACCTTGAGTCCTGGGATTTGGGTCTTTCTGTGCAGATAGGCATATATTCTAGAGCTACAGAGCTGCTTTGACCAGAAGCAGGTACTGGAAAGTATAAACAAGCCCAACAGATGTTAACAGATGTTAATTTTAGGTAAATACAGAAAGGAATGTTGCAGTATATAACCTTTCCCAACGCTTGCTGCATTCATTAAAGATGTGACAAGGAGGGTCCCCACATACTACTGCTGCTGTCTCCCGGTTAGTACAGCAGAGCAGCACTGAGGGTGCTCAATTCTGTTTCACTGACAGTTTGGAAAAAATACATGAGAGGCAACTGGCTATCATCAGTCATCTATGAAATTTCTGCTGTTAGAAATTACATAGAGTAGATAGATGGATCCATCTACCAACTTTCCCTGCAATTTCCCCTGACAGCTACCAGATGAACAAAAGAAATATAGTGAGCAAATATATATGGGAATGGTTTGAATACCTTGAGTTGGTTTAAAATGCATAAACATACCAATATAATTTTAAATTTTGTGAGGCAAAAAATCGGACTTAACTCCAACAGGTGGAAGGCTGGCAGATATAAGAATGTTAGAAAAATGATTGCAAATAAAATTTCTAAAGACAACACTTAAAAATTAAAGTTTTAAAAACTATTTTTTAGAATAATATGTCAGCAATTGTGAATTGGAGTTTCCATTTGTTTGGAGGGGTTTTTTTTATGGGAATACACATTATTTTAATGACATTTATATGAAATTGGGGGGAAAATTCTTACTACTATAAAAAATAGCATAATATTTCAATCTATAAAATGGTGTAAGTGCAGAATTATCCAGCAGTAACTGTTTACTCATTTGATCCTTTGCATTGTGAGATTTATTAGATTGCTCGCTTAATACGCACATGTAACTACAGTTTAAATTTGTAAGGCTACTTTGTTTAACACTGCATTTACTAAAACGTATAGGTATATTCTATTGTCATGCATGAAGGTAATTTTGATTACTCAGTTTATTAAGCAAGAAGTAAATCAACAGTGTCACTAGGTTTGTTTTAGGCTGTCACATTCTTCCATTGTTGCTTTCAGGGTCCAATGGTTTCTGAGCTAAGAGGGCAAGAACTTAGACATTCTGAGCAGTGAAGCAAAAATTGCTTTTTGTCAATAAAACCAAACCATCCTTAAAAATAATGATTTGCTGCTAATGGATTCCTTTTTTTTACACAGGTGTTCACATGCATCAAGCTACCTTTAATTTAGGTGTTTTAGGATTTTCAGAAGCACAACAAATGTATACTGATGTTAACAAAGTGCAGAGCATCAATGTGTTTACTGATTTTCCGCTAGAGCTTGTACAAAGGGAAGGAATTGTTAATGTCTCTGAAAATAACTAAATTTTTATACTTTTCATTTCTCTATAGTGGCATCGTAACTGCTCCACTTCTTCTGCAATCTCAAAGTTGTGACTTGCATTATGTAGTCTTCTCCTTACCTTCAGGATTTCAGTTCAGTTGTAAATATTTTCTGAATTTGTGCAGTCATACTCTTTTCTGTTCAAAAAGTGGTATTTCAATTCTACCTTAGAACTGTTAAAATGTTTATAAAATGACAGAAAAGCATCCATTTAAAAATACAGAATCTAGATGCTCACTTGCTTCCAGAATGTAAAGGTCAGCCATAACTACTGATGTATGTTGTTCAAGAACCCTAAGTCATAGCAAAGTAGGAAAGAAACCAATGCTATATTTTGGTAACAAGATTTGCTACTTCTCTTCTGTAGCTGCAGACATGGAATTTATTTGTGCAAATGTGAAAATAGCATAGATATTATAGATGCATAACAGCTCTGTCCCATTGCCACTTCTGATCTTCATAGTATGTTTTGATGGTTAATAACTTGTGTTACCAGGACTTGGTGGGCTCAGCCTTGGCAAAAAGTTCAAAATTAGAGCAGCCAGCATACAGGTATGTGTGTGTAAGAGTGTGCAGGAGTGGGTTACCCGAACTGCCTAATTGGGCATTTGCCCCAAACTGATCTTGGTAAAGAGGAAGATAATCATTGGTCTGATTAAATGGTAATAGGAGAATTAAGATAACTCTGGGAAAGCACCTGAAGGTGTGGTGTCACCCACCTCTGGGATGATGGGGCCAGCCAGCACACTCACATCTCCCAGAGCAGGTAGTGTGGGCAGGGTGCCCCACATGGCCTGTGAAAGGATTCATGTGCATCTATCACTGATTTGCGAAGAAAAGGAGGGATTAAGATTTAGTTGGATTATAGAAGGTATTGTAAAAATGCTTTGTTGCTTATAAACATTGGCAATAGTATTGTAGTTGTATCTGTTATATTGCTAATATTGATCCTGAGTATAAAGTTAACTGATTCTCAGTTAATTATACCTCATGAATAAATCAGTAAAACCACTTCACTCCTGATTTGGTTTAAACTACATGAACTGAGCAGGTTTTCCATGGGACAGGGGCTTGAATTAGTAATGAACATCTCTAAACTTTCATTGAACAGTTTGGAAACATGAATGCTTATATAGCTGCACCACCACTTTGCTTGCCACTCTGGCAACTAATAACAGAGCAGTCTTCACTTGAACTGCATTTCAAATGAAGTTGCATGAAGTGAAAGTATTTTGCTGATAGTTCTGCTTCTTTCAGTTAAACAGTTTTGGATAGAATAGAGGGCTGAAGAAACTAGATATTTTGGTTTGTTTGTTAGTTGTGGTTTTTTGGGTTTTTTTTTTTGGGGAGGAAATGGGTTTGGGTTTTCATTTGTTTGCATTTCAGTGTATTTTTAAGTCTTTTTTATTTTGTAGAGCTTTTGGGTTTGTTTTGGTTAGCTTTTCTTGTTTGGTTGTTTTTTTTACAGCCACAGAGCAACCTTTGGGAGACCCTCTTAGCTCATGCTTTCTTCCTTGCCTCTTCAATGTATTCTTCTCTCATTGATTTGTTGATTGCAGAGTAGGTGATGCATTATGTTTGGTACAGAAAGATAGCCTTCTACAAGTTAAAGATGCTTTGCCTTTCAGTCTGTGAACTGTAGCTGAATAAAAATACCTCTGATTGGATTTGACATTTTTTCCAGCACATTTGATGAACTTCACAGACTTAGAAATCCAGGCATGTTAATCACACCTGGCTGTTTGCACAGAAGAGCCAGAAGTAACTGAAAATAATAACCGAATCACACCACTGGATGTTGAGGTCTACAAAAACTGGTGCGAGACTTAACATGGTAAGTCCTTTATAAGCTAGAGGCAGATCATGATCACCAATAATAATTTATGGCATGATTCTAAGTCAGAACCAGAAGTTGTTCTATGACTTCTGAAAGAGCTATAAGAAAAAAGTATCTATTTCCTGAGAGCTTCAGATAGGTTTTTTGGTAAATTCATTTAAAAAACAGTGAGGTTGAGGTTTCTACTTGCTGAATATACATTTAATAAGCTAAATACCTTGGCAAACCTCTGGAACTTAATTTACCTAATTTACACTAAGTGTGTAGTTGGAATATTTATTTTGCCCTCTACAAACAATACTACCAAACTGATTTTTTATATCAGAAAATATCTTCTAGAAGGTCAGCCCTGGAATCTAGTACTTAAAATTATCTCATTCTTTCTACTCTGTATCATTTAGGTTTTGCAATATGTGTGCTTACTTCTATAATGTCCAAATAATGTTTTCTTGCAGACTATCATCTGTTCTTATGCCTTTTCAGATTCTACGTCTGCCTTTACTCCCTCTGTTATTCATTCTTTCAAAAATACTCAACCCTTTCATATTAAAAAAAGTTGCACCTTTTTATGTCTACTAATTAATTGTCTTAAATGTTATTCTTATATATCACAAGTTCTGTCAATCCACATATAGTGCTTCTATTACATTCTATGTGATAATATCTTAGAATTCATTATTTTATAATTTTTAGTGCATTGACTATTTGGGATGAAAAATGGCCCTTGTTATAGTACTAAATTGAAGTTACAGAAGAAGTTACTGCCTCAGAGATGGTTAATATGCCATCCTTATTTGGAATGGCAAACTGCCCAATAGTCGTGGATTGATATATAATTTAACTGCTATCCATATTGGAGTAACTTGCACCTATTAATTTTTCAATGATGACACTAAAATTTATCAAAGAATCCCAAAACTATAGTCAGCTTTCCAGACCAGGGGATCAGATCTTTAAGTCTTTGGTATAAGAATTCAGATAACTATCCAAGGGAGGACTGGGGTCTTCTGATACAAGTGCATGATGGAATTAATAGAATTTCTTTGCTTAGAATAAACTGCATCTGGAGTTTTTTTGAACCTTGTGGTTATTCTGACTAAAAAACCCAGGCAAGGTTCAGAAAGGTCAGTATCAGGTGATTCTAAAACAACAACAAAAAAATTGTATCACTACCTAACACTTCTGGCATAGTAATTGCCAAGCTCAAGATAGGTGCATTCCTCTGAGTAAAAAAATTGGATAGATGAGGAAGAAAACCTGCATGGATGAATAAGGAGCTCCTGAAGAAAGTCTCATGGAAGAAAGAAATTTACAGTTTGTGGAAAAAGGGACTTGTCATTTGGGAGAACTACAGGAGTGTTGTCAGGGTATGTAGGAAGGCAACAAGGAAGGCCAAAGCCCTCTTAGATCTAAACCTGGCTAAGGAAGTAAAAGAGAACAAGAAGAACTTCATCAAAAACATCAGTGGTAAAAGGAAGAATAGGGAAAATGTGGGCCTATTGCTATATGAGGTGGGAGCCCTGGTAACAGAGGATGCAGAGAAGGCAGTTACTGAATATCTTCTTTGCTTTAGTCTTTACTCCTAAGACCAGCCTTTGTGAATCCCAGACTCTGGATGTAAGAGAGAAGGAGGAAGGATGACTCTCCACTGGTCAGTGAGGATTAGGTTAGAGATCAGTTAGGTAAATTGAATATACACAAACCCATGGGCCCCAATGGGATGCACCCACGAGTGTTGAGACAGTTCTTGCTCTACCACTCTCCATCTTTTCTGAAAGATCATGGCAAACAGGAGAGGTGCTTGAGGACTGGAGGAAAGCCAATATCACTCCAGTCTTCAAAAAGGGCAAGAAGAAAGATTCAGGAAACTACAGACCAGTCAGCCTCACCTCCATCCTTGGAAAAATTATGGAGCAGCTCATTCTGGAGGTCATCTCTAAGCACATGAAGACAAGAAGGTCATCATGAGTAGGCAGCATGGATTTACCACGGGGAAATCATACTTGACTAATATGATAGCCTTTTACAATGTTGTAACTGAATGGGTAGATGCAGGGAAACCAGTGGATGTAGTCTACCTTGACCTTATCAAGGCTTTTGACGCTGTCCTCTATAACATTCTCATGAGCAGGCTCAGGAAGTGTGGGGTAGAAGAGTGGGCAGTGAGATGGATTAAGAACTGGCTAAACAATAGAGCCCACAGGTTGGTGATCAGTGGTGCAGAGTCCAGCTGGAGACCTGTAACTAGTGGAGTCCCACAGGGATCAGTGCTGGGTCCAGTTCTGTTCAACATCTTCATCAACAACCTGGATGAGGGGACAGAGTGTATCCTCAGCAACTTAGCTGATGACATGAAACTGAGAGGACTGCTTGATTCACAGGAAGGCTGTGCGGCCACTAAGCAAGATTTGGACAGACTGAAGAGCTAGGCAAAGAGGAACCTAATGAGGTTCCACAAAAATAAGTGTAGAGTCCTGCACCTGGTAAGGAACAACCAGTACAGGTTAGGAGTCAACCTGCTACCAAGCAGCTCTGTGGAGAAGGACCTTGGAGTCCTGGTGGCAGTCATTCATGGGGCAGCAATGTGCCGTTGTGGCCAAGAAGGCCAATGGTATCATGGGGTGCATTAAGAAGAGTGTCCAGCAGGTCGAGGGAGGTTCTCCTCCCCTTCTACTCTGCCCTAGTGAGACCCCACTTGGAGTGTTGTGTCCAGTTCTGGGCTCCACAGATCAAGAGGGACAGGGACTTACTTGAGAGAGTCCAACGGAGGGCTCCAAGGATGATTAAGGGGCTGGAACACCTGTCTTATGAGGAAAGGCTGAGAGACCTGGGGCTGTTTAGTCTAGGGAAGACTGAGAGGGGATCTTATTAATGTATACAAATATCTGAAGGGTGGGTGTCAAGAAGGAGGGGCTAATATCCTCTCAGTCATGCCCTGTGATAGGAAGAGAGGGCAATGGATGCAAAGCTAGAGCACAGAATGTTCCACCTTAACATGATGAAGAACTTCTTTACTGTAAGGGTTACAGAGCACTGGAATAGGCTCCTCAGAGAGGAGTCTGTGGAGTCTCCTTCTCTGGAGACTTTCAAAACCCGTCTGGATGCGTTTCTGATTGACCTGCCCTAGATTCTGTGATGGTCCTGCTCTGGCAGGTAGGTTGGACTCGATGGTCCCTTCAAACCCCTAACATTCTGTAATTCTGTGATTCTGTGGATGTATTTTACTGGAACCTGATTGATTTCCTTTCTTAATTTTGACTCTTAACACAAGGCATATTTATTACCGCTATACTCTATACTATCTACTCTAGCTGTGCATATTCATGCTTTTCATTTTTATTAATCCTATTAATCTCAGGATTAGATAATATCTCATAGCAATTACCTACATATGCTAATTATGTATTCTATAAATTAGCTCTCCAGGTTTAAAATTGCTTCATAATTAAATTGAGTGGCCTATCTTTTTTTTTAATAATAACTCTATCTTTTAATTTACTTCCTGTAAAGTGTTCTTTATCTGTAGATGTATATTTTTCCACTTGTTATTGTTTTTATCTTTGAATGTTCCTAATCCTTAGAATACCTCCCTCTACTAAAGTTCTATAGACCTAATCCCATGGGACCTGATTCGTATCCACAGTAGGAAAGCATACTCATGGACAGGTTGAGATTCTACTGTCCTTTAACACAAGAGTGACCATACTAAAGAAGTTCAAGGTATACTTTCTAACCAGAGAATCAGAATATGTATTTTTAACATATTCCTATCAGACTTTCTTCCACAGGTATTCTAATAACACAGAATCACAGAAGGGCTGAGGTTGGATGGAAACTCTGGAGATCATCTAGGTAAACCCACTGCTCAAAGCTGGGTCAGCTAGTTCAGGCTGCTTAGGACTGTGTCCAGCTGGGTTTCAAATATCCCCATGAATGGAAACTGCACAGATTCTCTGGGCAACCTGTGCCTGAGTTGAACCACTCTCATAGAAAAAAGCAAATTCTTATATTAAAATGATATTTTCTGTATTTCAGTTTGTCCCCATTGCCTCCTGCGCTGTTACTGAGACTGGCTCCTTCCTTTTTGCACCCTCCCTTCAACTATTTATATTTTTTTATATATGTTGTTAAGGTTCCCCCTGACCCTTCTCTTCTGCGGGCTGAGTATTCCCAGACCCCTCAGCCTCCTCTCATAGGAGAGATGGTCCAAACCATTAGTAATCTTCATGTCACTTTACTGGACTCTCTTTGGTATGATCATGTCTTTTCTACTGGGGATTCCAGAACTGGACCCAATGCTCCAGATGTGCCTCACCAGGGCTGAGCAGAGGGGAAGTCTCTGCTGGCAGTGTTCAGCTTAATGAAACCCAGATTGTTGATGTCCTTCTTTTCTGAAAAGACGCATTACTGGTTCCCGTTCAACTTGGTCCTCCAGGACCCTAAGGGCCTTTTTGTGCAAAGCTGTCTTCCAGCTGGGTGGCTCCCAGCATATATTGGTGCATGAGGTTGTTTCTCCACAGGTGCAGAACTTAGCAATTCCCTTTGTCAACCTTCATGAGGTCCTGTCAAACCATTTTCTCAGCTTGTCCAGGTCCCAAGCTGGTGACCCAACAAGAAGGTCCTTCCAACCAGTAGTTTCACTTTCTTGCCTGCTGATACACATCAGCCAACATCTGGTTGGTCCATTCTTGGATCTGTTCAAAGTAACTGGTTAGCAGGAGATAGAATGTAATCTCTGACATGTAACTACTACAATTTCATGTCTTTTTCTGATTATCAGCTATACTGTGAAGACTAGTCATTTTAAAAAATGATCTTTTCTTACTCTGTTTACAATTAATGAATTATGTAAACCAGAACAGCTCCAGCAAGGAGGCGTGAGAGAGTTGTGTCTATGTTGCAAAGGTATTGATTTGAAATATGTTCAGGTTCTTCCTTCCCAGAACCCAAATGGGAAACCTGATCTTCTTCACTGTTTTTGGTACACTTTTTTTCTCTCTTGCTACAAATGACTTGAAATAGAATAGAATCATAGAATCAGAATATGCTGAGTTGGAAGGGACCCATCAGGATCACCAGGTCCAACTTCTGTCCCTGTGTAGGGCACCCCAAGAATCACACCATGTGCCTGGGAGCATTATCCAAATGCTTCTTGAACTCAGGCAGGCTTGGTGGTGCTGTGACCACTTCCATGGGGAGCCTGTTCCAGTGCTCAACCGCCCTTGGGGTGAAAAACCTTTTCCTGATATCCAACCTAAACCTCCCCCAATTCAGCTTCCTGACATTTCCCTAAGTCCTGTCATTGGTCACAGGAGTGAAGAGATCAGTACCTGCCCCATCTCTTCCCCTTGTGAGGAAGCCATAGACTGCAATATCACCCCTCAGCCTCCTCTTCTTCAAGCTGAATAATCCAAGTGACCTTAGCTGCTCCTCATAAGTCATCCCTTCCAGGCCCTTCACCGTCCTCATAGCTCTCCTTTGGACGCTCTCCAATAGCTTGATGTCCTTTTTATATTGTGCTGCCCAATACAGACACCTTAAAATTGTTTCTGTGAAAGGAACACTGTTCTAGACAGCAGTCTTCCAAATTATTGACCAAGGTTATGAATTCTTTAAGAGAGGCTGGAATCCAGCTTTTAGGTGGCCTGCAGTCTTCATAGTATCCTATCATGACAATTTATGACAAAAAACTTGCCACCTTGTCTATCGTGACAGTCGCTGCCAATATTCATCCTAGCCACATTGCTTCGTTTCAGTCTCAAAAATGTTTTCACAATTACCTTGCAGACCAAAGTTTTTAACAATATAGAGGAAATCTGCTATTGAGCACAATGAACATTGGTCTCTTATGTATTAAATAATACTTCAAGTAATCTTTGACCTCACTAGGTTCTTAGAGAATAATGTAGTAAGATTGTTATTTGCTATCTGAAGGAATATGAAAGCTTTCTTTCATCATTTGATGGCTTACTGTATTCTTAAACATGGGATTTTGAAAGTGCTCAGTGCTGGCTTAGATCTGCTCTCTGTTAATTCAGTGGGAGTCTTATTACTGGGTTCAGTGTAAGCACAATAAAGCCTGAATGCCATCTGCTTTTGAAAATCCCACCTAGTAGCAAAAACTATTTATGATTGTTATTATTTATTTTTTTATAAGCCTCTTTATTTTTTGATTCACTAATGTCCTTTTATATTCTCTTGTACTATGGGGTTTTTTTCTACTTTTATTGATCCTTGATCCTTTCATTTAAACTTAATCTGAACATTTAATTTATCCACTGTTTAGATTACTATTGTTTCATCCAATTTGGTGCATTTTGAAAGACATTCACAAGCAAGAGAAATTGAAATGCAGACATCTGAATTGTTTTAATAAAGCTTGGAAGTTAAAAAATTTTTATTACAAGCTTATTTAATTTTCAAAAAACACTTTTCTTAGGAGTGTTTTATGAATGTGTCATATATTTCTGTACACATAAATCTTTATGAACAAGTCTGTAGGGTGTTTACGGCAGAATTTTTTCAGAGGAATAAAGAAACTGAGCTCTTCTGAATATACCTACAGGAGCCTCAGACTGAATTTGCTGCTTCCAACACCACTAATGTTCTGAACAATTCTATACGCAAAGCACAATTAAATTAAGAGTCTTATTTTCAGCAGCTAAAGGCATAATCTTAGTTTAAACAAATAGGTTAGGTAGCTGTATGACTGATTTTGTGATCTTGACCAAATGTCTAAAAATCAGGGTGAGTATTTTCACTGAATTTTTTTAACTTTATCCAATATCCTTTTCAGTCGTCTCTTGGCTTCTCTGTCTAACATTAGCAAAGGATTTCCACTAAAATTTCTTTTCTTTACCCACTTGAAATTTTGAGGTTATTTTACATTAAAAAATAATCATTGACATTGTTCTACTGCCTGTGACATATTTTTGTATTATTTTTAGGTAACAGCTCACTTGTAATAAAAAAAACTTAAAAATATTCATAGCTAGAGAAGGAAAATGGAGAAATCCTTTTCCTATGTTCAACTTGTCTCTGGAGAATGAGAAGAGATTTTTAATGCTTCTCAGTATGACCTACTAGAAAAGCAAGGCTCAGATTTAATTTGTACTAACATGTTTCAAGGGGAAAGCAAGTCCTTGTCAAATCTTGGTAGTAGGTGTGTAAGATGGGAGATTGCATGGATAATACCCATGTGGAAAATTCAAATACTCTTGGTACTGAATAAAGAAAGAATAATATGTTTGAACCCTGCATCGATCAAATAGTTGCTTATAACTTTTTTGACTTTATTGTATGCAATTTTATTCAAGTTGGTTTTGTTTTAACTTGTTCAGATTTTCCATTCAGAAATAATCCTTAGTTTTTCTTATTGTTCTGCTTTTGTTATTGCTGCAAGTACACAGAAATTATCTACAAATCAATATCTTGTTTTATATCTAAGAGTGAAGTAGGCTGATTATGCCTCTAAGTCATTCTACCAAGGCTTCCGTAAAGGTCACAGAAACTAGTGCGTGGGAAGCCAGACTCCCCAGCAGAAAGGTCATGCTGCCACTACAAAAAGAGGGATGGCAGGACCAACAGAGAGGCCACTCCTGTTAAAGGAAGTTAAAACCATCAGGCAATAGCACAGACTGTCTAATTTTCATATTGTAGCTACTCATCCAAAATACAGTACCTTTTTCTTTCTTCCCAGCTACTCTAAGGAACATGCCACCTTACAGAAACTAGTTTGGGTCAGTGGGCAGAAAACAAATGAGACTTTTATAGCAAAGGAACAGCGTTCATAAATGTCAAAAAGGACAGTTGGACATTTAAAGTGAACTTGTTTCTTAACTGAGTAACACGTTACTGCGATTTCCTTATGTGAGGGAACAGCTGTTCCCTTTCACTACGTCCTTTCCCAGGTCAGAGAAAAGCTGAGCAGGCAGCCAATGGCTATTCAAGTTAAGAGTCACTTCTCTCTCACCACCCACAGCTATATGTGTTTTGCGTTTACCAATTTCTATTTTATTTGCAGAACAGGTACGTGAAAAAGAAAATCCTTTAGCAAGATGTCACAGTTTAAATCAAAAAATCATATTTGTATAACATAGTGGATCCAAAAATATTTTCTTAAGAAATCTGAAGAGAACATCTTGTGAGGTTTTGGATCAAGTTTCCACTCCAGCTCCCCGAACAGCTCACCTCATACTTGTATTGCCAGCAGTTCTATGGAAGGCAGAAGCACACAGCGAAGGAGGGGAAAGTTGGGGGAGTGCAACATCATAAATACAGAGGTCAGTCTGGGCACCTCTTGGATTTAGGCATTAAACAATTTTGCTGGCACTGTGATCTTCATGCTTGCTCAAGTCAGAGAGAGTTAATGAAGAGCTATGTGTAATTCCGTTTCAGAGTTCTGTATTAAATCCATTGTGCTCAGAAAATCTCAGCTTTCCTTTGCATTGAATGAGGTGAGCAAATGGTATATTCTTCATATTTGGTTTTTTGGAAACTTGATATAGACACGTGAATTAAATTGAGTAAGGAAAGTGTGAAAAGTTAGCACTAGGAGAATTGATCCCTATTTCTTTGTTGTCTGTATTCCTTTTCTCAGTTTAGCCATACAATTGAGGAATTCTTCATTATGGTTGCTGAGATGAAGGTGATTTTTACATTTTATTTCTTTGTTATGTGTAACTGGAAATTTTTATGTCAGTAGGGATCATCTAGATTCCTTAGACAGGCAGACACAAAAACAGAAAAAGCAAGAATTTATTTTTTTAAGTGCTTCAATTAGCATGTTTCTATCTACTTGTTCCCTGTACAACACAAAGCTATCAAAACATCAGTTTATCCATATGTATTTTTCATTTCAACCTCAGTCTCTTCAGCAATCGAAGTCCAATATGTTCAGCTAATGGTTGCTTTAGCAAAACCTTCATCTACCTGCAATGCTGATCTCCCAGTTAAAGATCAAAATGAAATACACTTTATTTGTTTTGGGGGGTCCTCTGGTTTCATGATAATAAAACTAATCCTTTTATGGCAACATTCTTTAATATCTATTCCATTTTCACCAAACCCTCTTAAATACTTTTTCATAGAACACTCTCATTCAATTCAAGGATGGAGTGTACTGCAGAATAATCTTTTTAGGCATCAGGGTTACAGCTTTCAGATACATCGATGAGTTTAATACATTATCATTATTATCTTCCCTTTGGCAGTCCTAAAGAACAGCTAGGCCTTGCTGATATAAATATTGGGCAAAGATCAATTTGCTCAGAAGCAGCAACTATTTACAGGTTCAGGATGATACCAAATGACCTGCACTGGTACAGATGTAAGATGTTTGCTCTCTCTATTCATTGCATACCTTCACCAATATTAATGGTCCACTCTATTTCTGTCTCCACCAAAATCCCTTCTCTCTGGATATGCACATCACACAGGTAAAATATCCAATGAAATTAGGATGATTACATGCAGAAAATACAAAGTATCAAACCAAAGAACAAATTTAATCACTGAGAATGTGAAATTATAAAGTTAAATACATTTGCATAAATTTCATCCTGGTTGTATTAGCCTAATCTTCATGTAGTGTTATAAAGAACAAAATACATGTTTTGTTGCATTATAAGCTCAGAATATAATTCTGCTATGATGGTCCATCCCTAAATGCCACCTTCTTTACCTGTGTAAACATCAGAACACATCTCACTCTTTGATGAGTGAGCTCAGCTCACTGAGTCAGTAGGAAGACACTTTTTTTTGCTGGATTAGTTTTCTCCTTCCTTGTGATGAGCTTCACAAAGGGGTCAAATAAACCACTCAGATTACATCCAGGAAAGATTTAGGGCCACATAATTAGAGATGAAGCTATAAGGGTAGGAAGAGAACTGATTATTACAGTAGTCTCAGCTTAAACCAATGTGAAACCCAGAGTGTGCAGGCCTGGAAATTAGAGTAGATAGGGACGGTTACATTGAGCACTCAGAATGGTACTTACATCCCAGTCAGTTGCATTTATGTTAATACACTGAAGGTAATTTCATGAATGAGTGCATATTCACTGTCTTCTGAACACAGGATCTGACCTGTAATTGATGCAAAGTAGCATACCTGTGCTGCTTTCAATAAATGCACATTATTTTAGGTCAGCTGCAGCCCTCCTCTTGTGTCATTAGCACAAGGAGTCTGATTTGGGATATTGAAATACAGAGTGAACTAAATTATGAAAAAGGGTAGGCTAGGACTAATCCAAACAAAAAATCAGAATTAATTAAGTTATTAAAAGAAAGAGTTTACTAAAATGCCATAGACCTGCTTTCTGGCTAAAGCATCTGTGATTCTGGATTATAATACACAAAGCAATTGTTAATACCTTCAGAATCCTAAATTTAGTACATTTTTACTTAGAATAATCCTTTGGTCTCTTAGGACTAAATCAAGATTTAAAAACTTTTAATACCTGGGAAAGTAATGAAACTGCTCTTTGTTTTCTTTGGATACCTAAGCTAGAACCAGGCCTGACAATTTATGATATAGACATAGTTGTTTTATGAGCTTTTCCCTGTTCTAACAACAGTAATGGGGGAAATTTAGCCACTAAATTCTGACTTAGGTTTTCTTTTGCTTCCAGAATGCAAGAGAGTTTGAGGTGTTCAGCTGTCGCTTCTATTCTGCAGGCACTTTATCAAACAGTCCTTCACTGCCCAACCTAAAATTGACAGCCAATACAAGTGAAGTCTTAAAATGAGCAGGACGCTCTCATGTTCACTGGTCATGGCTCAAACTGTTGGCATCTGAGTGACTGTGTCTCTATTCTGGGATTTTCAGATTATTAAATAACATGCTCAGTCTTTTACATTTCAGACTTTAAGCAATTAGACGATAAAAGTGTTAATGAGTCTGTTTTCAAAGAAAAGAAAGATTAGGGAGGATGCTAACAAACTCTTGACATCTTGCCTTCTGATGCAGCTCTCTCCTGGGTCTGTAACACTTGCAGCTTCTTCAAGATGATAGCTGTTTTCCCAGGCAAAATATGTTCAGAGCGACATGTAGCAAGGGCTAAATGATAGGGAGAAAAAGGGCACCAAACAGAGGAAATATGCTTGAGCCAGCTGTTGGCTGCTACCTACCAAGGGGTTCCAGGGGGGTGGGAAAGCCAGCCTGCCATTCAGAGGTGGCAGGAAAAGTTTTGCAAGGCTTCATTCTAAAAACTGTCACCATGATTTTTTAATTCATATACTCATGAGCATTTTTCTTTTATCAGGAGTATGTATGTCACATAACATTATTATTTCTTAATTATTTCTTATTTATCTATTCATTATTTCTTTCTAAACTTATTTATATATTTATTTTATAATATTATGTTATGAAATATATATTAATATAATGCAATAATATAATAGTATATATTTATATAATATACTTATTTCTTATTTATTTCAAAATAACTGTCAAAGGAATACAGAAATGAGAATTCATTAGTTAGCAGAGTGACATGCAGTAAGTTATTCTTAAAATTACAGGTGAATGAATCTCATAGAATGTATATGAATGATTTAAAATGAGATTAAATTAAATGTTAATCACCCACTGTGCTATCAAAGCACTGCATAGTTGCTGGTTTTATTCACCAATAAATAAATTCAGTATATTGTAAATTAATATTTCACTTTTTTCAGGTAGAAGAGTAGGTATAGTATCATGCATTGACAAAGATGCTTGTACCTTTCCTCTCCTTGTTGCTTAGATTTTGAAATAAACAATCTCCTATAAAAAGGCAACCATACTTAAAGGTATAAACCAAAAATGATTACTTTTCCAATAAGAGATGCAGACCCTAGTGAAAACAATAGACTCAGCCTTTTGGGTTTTTTTAATAGGTCATCTTGTCAAATGGCAGAATGGGATTGTTTTGTTTAATGATTTTCATGACTCTTGAACCATGGGTCTGTGTTCCCATATAAGTTAGACAATTGTGTGCTTTAATGGCATTAGTCAAAGAAGGTCTATAGCTGGAAAACTTTGCTGGTAAAACTTCACAGGGTTGTGCTAGTATGAAAGCAAAAGCGTGCATGCATGCATGCATGCAAAAGTGTGCATGCATGATAAATATGAACATAAACTGCTTGAAAGAGTCCAGCGCAGAGCCACAAAGATGATTAAGGGAGTGGAACATCTCCCTTATGAGGAAAGGATGAGGGAGCTGGTCTCTTTAGCTTGGAAAAAAGGAGGCTGAGGGGTGACCTCATCAATGTTTACAAATATGTAAGGGGTGAGTGTCAGGGAGATGGAGTTAGGCTCTTCTCAGTGATGACCAGTGACAGGACAAGGAGTAATGGGTGCAAATTGGAGCATAGGAGGTTCAAGGTAAATATCAGAAAAAACTTTTTTACTGTGAGAGTGACAGAGCACTGGAACAGGCTGCCCAGAGAGGTTGTGGAGTCTCCTTCACTGGAGACATTCAAAACCCACCTGGATGCGTTCCTGTGTGATGTGCTCTAGGTGACCCTGCTCTGGCAGGGGGATTTGGACTAGATGATCTTTCCAAGGTCCCTTCCAACCCCTAGGATTCTATGATTCTATGATTCTATATACATACCAATATATGTCTGTGTGTATAAGAAAAGCTACATGAAGACTTTCTGAAAGCTATTGATCAAATATTCTGATACCACTTTTCAAAAAAACCTATGCCATATATATTCGTCCTGTAGATTTGGCTTCAGTTTCACATTCTTTCCTTTTATCTGCCACACAGAAATATTTGCATAGTTGGATTATAATGGGAAATTTAAATTTTTTGTTGCTGGTGACCTCCCAGCAGTTGATGCTCTATGGACAAACATTTCAGGACTTTGTAGTCACATTAATTGGATGTCAAAACTAAAGTAAACTTCAAAAACTTCAGCAGCTGAACAATTACGAGCTGGCATTTAACATACCTGGCTTGGTTTTAGGAGTTCTCACCCAGAAGGGAGTGAGGAACAGGGCAATTTACACCTCTCAGTCCTATTGGTACTGTAATTTCACCACTTACTGTATTTCTTTTACACTGTTTCTGACACTTCTTCTGTCCAAGAGAGCTGAAAACTTAACTTTAGCTACTGGGGCAATATCCTACAGCAAGAAGTGGATCCTAAAATAATTTTCCCAGCAGTGGGATACTGATTGTTCTCTATGAATTATTCACTGTTCAAACAGCATGTGGTCAGATACTCTGTTTACTCTTTGGTCTCAGTCTCTCCAGCTATTATCATTAATCACTGTTTCTGTTTCTTGCATAATATTACCTAATTTCTTCATCTTTTTTAAAATAAAAACTAGCAAAAATAATTATTTAAAATTCAGTCTTTTGAAGTTTTTATTTACTTCTTACATACTGCATTTTCCTAGAGTTTCTGTCTTTTCAAAATGCAATTTTTCTTCTGAATAAGTATAGACAATCTTTTCTTATTTCCTTTCATTCCATTATCTGGCATATTCTAATCCTTCTGTATTGGATTAATTGCTTTATATGTATGCACACCTTAGTAGCTGCCTTGTATCTATGACTTTCAATCTCCGTTATATTTTCTGTACCACTTCATTCTGCAGTCCAACTCTTTTGCTGAAATTTATTTCAGGGTTGTGTTGGAGTCTTAATGATGATTAAAAGCTTGGTTTTGTCTTTCATTTACCAATGACAAGCTGTCAGCTTGTCTAGTTAGTACCTTTTTCTCTGTGCATAGCAAGGTTTACTTTATATACCCTAATATGACTAATAAATTTTATAAACATTCTTTTACAGATACAACTGTCACAAAATTGGTCTAAATATTTCATTTACTATCCTGACTAATAAATCTTTAATAAATCTCTTAACAGACAGTGCCACACTTGTTCTTGACCAAACCTTGTCCCTGTATCTCTGGCTGCAGGGATGCCTGACTTTGAAAAAGAGTATGACAGAATCAGAGAAAGATTGAGGCTGGAAGGGACCTCCAGATCTCATCTGATCAAACCTCCCTGCTCAAGCAGGGTCACATAGAGCCAGTTGCACAGGACCATGTCCAGACAGCTTTTTTAATATCTACAAGGATTAAACCTCCACAACATCTCTGGGAAATCTGTGCCAGTGCTCACTCACTCTCACAGTGTTTCCTGATGTTCAGATTGAACCTCTTGCACTTCATTTTGTGCCTATTGCCTATGGTTGAGTCATGGGCCATCACCAAAAAGAACTTGGCTCCACCATCTTTGCACCCTCCCTTCAAGTATCTATATACATTGATGAGATCTCCCCTGAGTCTTCTCTTCTACAAGCTAAACAGTCCCAGCTCTGTCAGCTTCTCCTCATATTCCTTGTATCAGGAATGCTGTGGCCAGCAGGAGTAGGGAGGTAATTCTCCCCCTGTACACAGCACTGGTGAGGCCTCACCTCGAGTACTGTGTCCAGTTCTAGAGGGAAAGTTTTATAGGGAGAGGCTGAGGGAGCTGGGGTTGTTTAGCCAGGAGAAGAGGAGACTCAGGGGGGACCTTATCACTCTCTTCAACTACCTGAAGGGAGGTTGTAGTCAAGTGGGGGCCAGGCTCTTTTTTCAGGCAAACAGTGACAGGACAAGAGGGCACAGCCTGAAGCTGCTCCAAGGGAGGTTTAGGTTGGATATTAGGAAGTACTTCCTCATGGAGAGGGTGATTAAACATTGGAATAGACTTCCCAGGGAAGTGGTGGAGGCACCATCCCTGGATGTGTTCAAGGAAAGGCTGGATGTGGCACTCAGTGCCATAGTCTAGACGGTGTGGTGGTGTTGGTCATAGGCTGGACTTGATGGTCATAAAGGTCTTTTCCAGCCTTGGTAATTCTGTGATTCTGTGCTCCACTCCCTTAAGCATCCTCGTGGCCCTTTTCTGAAGTCTCTCCAGGTCACCCATGTCTCCCTTGTACTGAGGAGCCGAGAACTAGACATAGAACTCCAGTTGTGGCTTCATCAAGGGTTGAGTAGAAGAGCAGCATCACCTCTCTTGATCTGTTGGTAACACTGTTTCTAATACAGCCCAGCATTTGATGGCCTTCTTTGACACAAGGGTGCATTGCTGGCTCCTGTTTAACTTGGTGCCCACCAGGACCCTAAGGGCTGTTTCTGCAAAGTTGCTTTCCAGCTGGGTAGCTCCCAGCATGTAGTGATGCATGGAATTATTCCTGTCCAGTTGCAGGACTTTGCACTTCCGTTTGTTGAACTGCATGAGGTTCTTATCAGCCTGTTTCTCCTGCCTATCAAGGTGCCTCTGGTTGACAGCACAATCCTCTGGGGTATCAGCCACTCCTCCCAGTTTTGTGTCATTTTTTTGTGTCATCAGCAAACTTGCTGGCCCATTCTGCCCCAGCGTCCACATAATTAATGAAGGTGTTGAACATACTTGGACCCAGTATCAGTCCCTGGGTAACACTGCTAGTCACTCACCTACAACAAGACTTCATACCACTGATCACTGCCCCCTGGGCCTGGTCTTTCAGACTGTTTTCAACCCACTTCACTGTTGGGTCATCCAGCCCATACTTCAGCAGCTTTCCTATTAAGACATTATAGGACCTAGTGTTAAAAGCCTTACTGAAGTCAAGGCAGACAATATCTACTATTCTCCTCTCATCTACCAGGTGAGTCTTTTAATCATAGAAGGTTATCAGACTGGTAAAGCATGACTTCCCCGTTGTGAATCGATTCTGACTACTCCTGATCACCCTTTTGTCCTCCATGTACCTGGGAATGGTTTCCAGGATTAGTTGGTCTGTTACATTTGCAGGGATTGAGGTGAGGCTGACTGGCCTTTAGTTCCCTCTGTCCTCTTTCTTGCCCTTTTTGAGAATAGGACTGACATCCACTTTCCTCCATTTTTCAGACAACTCTTCCAATCACCTTACTACTTCAAAGAGTAGCCTCATAGTGATATCAGTCAGCTTCCTCAACGTTTGTGGGTGCATTTGATTAAGGCTCATGGACTTAAGTATAAGTTTGCTTAAATATTTGCTGACCTGCTTCTCTTGCACCAGTACATCTTCCCTGCTCCAGACTTTCTCCCTGGCTTCACCATTCGTGGATTTATGAAGGCTGACCTTACTAGTAAAGATAGAGATGAAGATGACCTTCAGTACCTCAGCCTTTTCAATGTCTTCTGTACCATTCAGCATCAGGACTGAATTTCCCTGATTTTCCTTTTGCCATTGATGTACTTGCAGAAGCTGTTCTTGTTGCCTTTGGCATCATCTGAGGCTGAGGGAACTGGGGTTGTTTAGTTTGAAGAAGAGGAGGCTGAGGGGTGACCTCATTGCTTTCTACAACTACCTGAAAGGAGGTTGTAGGGAGGTGGGAGTTGATCTCTTCTCTCTAGTGAATAATGACAGGATGAGAGGGAATGGCCAGAAGTTGTGCCAGGGGAGGTTTAGGCTGGATATTAGAAAGAATTTCTTTACTGAAAGGGTGGTTGGACAGTGGAAGAGGCTGCCCAGGGAAGTGGTGGTAGAGTCACCATCTCTGGAAGTATTTAAAAGAAATATAGATGTGGTGCTTAGGGACATGATTTAAACATTGACCAGGTAGATAAAGGTTATGGTGGGTGGATTTAGGTTATGGTTGGACTTGATGATCTTTGAGGTCTTTTCCAACCAGGATGATTCTGTGATCCCTCACCCGATTCAGTTCCAGCTGGGCTTTGACATTCCTAACCACATCTGCACATGCTACTGCAGAAGTCCTCTTTCTCACTGGCTCCTCTGTCTCTTGGGTAAGGAAGTTGTCATTCATCCCCTCCAGGAACCTCCCAAACTCCTTATGTCCCTCTATGTTGTTCCTCTGGCAGATATTGGGCAGATATCTGGCAGATTAGTTTGTTGATTTTGTGTTCCTTTATGTTCATATCACTCCAGGCCTTGTCCACCACTCCCACACAGGGCCTCTGGCAACTCTCTTCCCTCCCCCGTAATTTCTGTCTCAGTAAAGGGTTTGTATGACTTCAGTAGATACTAAGAAAGCTTTGGTAATACTGTTTGGCAAGGTGTTTAGAGGGAAGATGAGTCAGACAACAAGTCCTGGAACCTGAAAGATATATAACCTCATAACAGGGCTTCTTAGAAACTTTCTGATTCTCCTTCATCTCAATAACCTCTGTATGGCTGGTCATGCTGGATGCTTTACTGGTATTTTTCCAGAGTCTGATTTTGCATTCATTGGAAATTAATGCAAGTTTTGTTATGAAATGCTGCAAAAGTAAGATTGATCCCCAAATACCCTACTTTCTGTGCAAGCATTTGCATAGAAATTGATAACAATAGACAACACATCGGGACACTTAACTAATAAATTCTTCATTTTGGTATACATAGTACTTCTATGTCTACAAGAAAAACACTTTAGTCTACCTTATTGTGTGCATATATTCACACTTCAACTTCAGTTGTCATGGTCACCCACTTTTTTTTTTTTTTTATTATGTGTTTGTTCTCAATTTACTACAAAAGCAAGATTGTATTCGAAAGTAATTGTCGGCCAGACAGTTCTCCCTAAATCATAGGGTGTGAGGTCACTGTCAGAGTTCTCAAAATTCAATAAAACCTTGTACTACTGTTTCACTTTGCATTTTAAATATGTGAAACATAAAACAGAGAAATCAATTTATTGAGGAGAAAAAAACAAACATTTTTGTAATTATGTTACATTTACAATTACTTTATTTATTTACTTGCAAGTGCAAATTTATTGGAAAAATAATTTTACAGAGGATCCTGACTCAGTCTTCTCTATAAGTTTGTGAATGAACCTCTGTAATACAGGTCAGACGTTACAGCAGCTTTTACATTACTCTCCAATGGATTGCAAGGAACGCACATAAGCAACGCATTTATATTCCAGCCATAAACCAGCTGTGATGGATAGGATTTTAATCTCTTTTTTTGCCAGGGCAGGCTGCTTTTGCAAATAGACAATTTTTAAATGTGACAAAATAGACCTGCCTTGTTTTTCTTAAGGAATTTAGGATTTGGCTGTGCGTGGAAATGAAATGGAATAGAATATTCTTGGAAATTAACTTAAACCTCTCTGAACAATCCCCCCCCCCCCAATATAAACAGAAGAGAGTAATTAAGATACAGTACTTTTATGTTACTATTTCTAACTAAAAGCACTCATGTGGTTGAAAGTGATAGCATTAACCTAACTAACTTACAGACTGTATCATCATGCATTCCATTGCTTCACATTAGTGTTTCATATCATCTCCATGCAGAATAGCCCCAAGCTGGCCAGTTTTCTATTTATATGAAGTAACAAACAGCAAATATGCAATAAAGCCTGTTATATTTAATTCAGTGCTGTTGCAAATTTGTCTGAAGAACAGTAAATCAGTAGTAGAATGAGTTTTAGATGTATTTTAGGACACCAGTTAGCAAACTGAAGCTAATTTGCTACAACGTCAGCACACCACAGGGACAAGACGCCATTTAGTAAGTCAAGACAGAAGTAGCCATTTCTGAACACCAATGGAGCTTTTTGCAGTTTAATAACCTTTATGGGCTGTTGAGAGTCAGTTCTTTGAATGCATTGGGTTTCAAATATTTCTTGTAGGCAGCCTTAGCCTGAAAAATATTTTCATACGATTATTTCACTATCTTTATTTTATGTAAATTTAATATAAAAGAAAGATATTCAAAATGTCTATTCCAGAATAAAACTGAAACTTGCATGAGTTTTAATTTTGCCCTTCAAAATTACTGAAACAGTTTTTGAAGATACAAAATGAAGAAATTGAATATTTTATTATAAATGTAAATTTAACAAAAATAACTTCTTCATGCTGTAAAATACATGCTATTTATTCTGAAAACGATGCTGGATACTGTTAAAGAGTATATATAACTTAATTTTAAGAAAATAGGATCTTCTTACAGCATTTCATAGATTTATAGAAAGCTTGTAATATCTATAAATCACAAAGGTAAGAAAAAAATTAATTGGAATATAGAAACAGAAATTAAATAGCTAGTACAATGAATGGTAACGATACAATTATCTGTCATCTCATGTTAAAAATTTTAGATTTTTTTCATATATCAAAACTGTAAGAAGAAGAACATAAGATAACTAGGCACAGGAAATTCTATTTAGAACACTAGGAAGCATGTTTTCATTTCATTTTCGTTTATGTTTTCACGCTGCTACCAATATCAGTATTTTAAGGTATCTTTTACCCCATTTTCATAGAACCATAGAATCATTAACGTTGGAAAAGACCTCTAAGATCATCAAGTCTAACCATCAGCCCAACACTGCCATGCAAACTAAGCCATGTCCTGAAGTGTTACGTCCACACATTTTCTTAACACTTCCAGGGATGGTGATTCCACCGCTTCCCAGGGCAGCCTGTTCCAATGCCTGACCACTTTTTCAGTATATAAATTTTTCCTAATATCTGATCTAAACCTCCCCTGGTACAACTTGAGGCCATTTCCTCTTGCTCTATCACTTGTTACTAGAGAGAAGAGACCAACTCACTAAAACCTCTTTCTGACAGTTGTAGAGAGCAATAAGGTCTCTCCCCAGCCTCCTCTTCTCTACTCTAAACATCTCCAGTTTCATTAGATGTTCCTCATAAAACTTGTGCTCCAGACCCTTCACCAGCTTTGTTGCTCTCCTCTGGACTTGTTCCAGAAACTCTATGCCCTTCTTATAGTGAGGGGCCCAGAACTGAACACAGTATTTGAGACATGGGACTTCACCAGTGCTGAGCACAGGGGAAAAATCACCTCCCTAAACCTGCTGGCCACACTATTCCTGATGCAGGCCATGATGTGTTGGCTTTCTTGGCCACCTGAGCATGCTGCTGACTCATGTTCAGCCAGCTGTCAACCAACACAGCCCAGTCCTTCTCTGCTAGGCAGCTTTCCAGCCAGTCTTCCTCAACCCCGTAGTGTCACATGGGTTTGTTGTGACCCAAGTGTCAGACCCAACACTTGGCCTTATTGAACCTCATACAATGGACTTTGGCCCATTGATCCAGCCTGTTCAGATCCTGTTGTAGAGTCTTCCTACCCTCAGGCAGATCAACACTCCCTCTCAACTTAGCATCATCTGCGAACTTACTGAGGGTGCACTCAATCCACTCATCTAAATAAGAATGCTTCCAACACTGATCCCTGAGAAACACCACTTGTGACAGGCCAAGTCCAGCTAGTTTTTAACCCAGTAAAGGGTACACCTGTCTAACCCATGGGCTGCCAATTCTCTAGGAGAACACTGTGGGACACAGTGTCAAAGGCTTTACTGCAGTCCAGGAAAACAACATCCATAGCCTTTCCCTCATCCACTAGTCAGGTCAGATGGTCAAGTAGGACCTGCCTTTCATGATCCCCTGCTGACTGGGCTTGATCACCTGGCTGTCCTGCACCTGCCATATGAAAGCACTCAAGATGAACCACTCCATGATCTTCCCTGGTACCAAGGTCAGGCTGATAGGTCTGTAGTTCCCTGGATCTTCCTGCTGGCCCATCTTGTAGATGGGCATCACATTTGCAAGCCTCCAATCTACTGGGACCTCCCCTGTTAACCAGGACTGTTGATATATGATGGACAGTGGCTTGGAAAGTTCCTCTGCCAGCTCCTTCAGAACTCTGGAGTGGATGCCATCAGGTCCTGTAGACCATGAGGCTCCATAAACCTGTGGGTGTTAAGGTGGAGTAACAGGTCATTAATGGCTTTCTCTTGGATTATGGAAGGTTTATTCTGCTCTCCATCCCTGTCTTTCAGCTCAAGGGGGTGAATACCCTGAGGATAACTGGCTGATTATTAAAGACTGAGGCAAAGAAAGCATTAAGTACCTCAGCCTTTTGCTCATCCTTGGTGATAATGTCCCACCCTCACACCCAAAAAGAAAGAAATTCTTGGTTCTGTTTTTGCTGTTAATGTATTTACGTATTTGTAAAAACATTTTTGTTGTCTCTTACTACAGTGGCCAGATTGAGCTCTGACTGGGCTTTTGCCTTTCTAATTTTTTCTCTGCATGGCCTAATGAGATCCCTGTATTCTTCTTGAGTTGCTGGCCTCTTCTTTGGCCTCTTCTTCTAAAGGTGGTAAACTCTTTTTTTTTTTTTTTTTTTTTTTTCCTGAGCTCGAGCAAAAGCTCCCTGTTCAGCCAGGCCAGTTGTCTTCCCTACCAGTTTGTCTTATGGCACATAGCAACAGCCTGCTCCTGCACCTTTAAGACTTTCTTCTTGGACAATGTCCAGCCTTTCTGGTCTCCTTTGCCCTTTAAGACTGTCTCCCAAGGGACTGTCTCAACCAGTGTCCTGAATTGGCCAAAGTCTGCTTTCCAGAAGTAGTTGTAGTACCATGCTAGAGGTTTTGCTGGCACCCCTCCTTACTTTGCCAAGAATTGAGAACTCTATTGTTTCATGGTCACTAAGCCCAAGATGGCCTCTGACCTCCACATCTTCCACCAGTCCTTCTCTGTTTGTAAACAGCAGGTCTAGCAAGGCATTTCCCCTGATAGACTCGCTTACCAGCTGTGTCAGCAAGTTATCATCCATGCAACCCAGGAACCTCCTAGACTTTTTCCTCTCTACTGTGTTGTATTTCCAGCAGACATCTGGTAAATTGAAGTCTCCCAAGAGAACAAGATCTAGCAGTTGTGAGATTTCTGCCAGCTGCTTGTAGAATGCTTCATCTGCCTCTTCATCCTGGCTAGGTGGTCTATAACAGACTGCCAACAGGATATCTGCCTTGTTGGCCTTCCCCTTCATCCTTACCCAAAATAACTCAACATTATCATAATCATTGAGCTCTATAGAATCTAAACACTCCCTTTTCTTAGCCTGTATTTCAAACTAAATAAATTAATCAATACCATGGATCCAAAACTTTTCCATTCTTTTTCACACAAAAAAACCCAACCCAAACAAGTCATTCTTGTAATGAAATTACAAGGAAGATTTTCTGAAATATCTCCCTCAAAGAATGAAGAATATTCCCAGTTTTTATTCCAGCATAGATTTAATCACACCAACTAGCACAGGTCTGTGAAGCTTGCAATTATGGTGAGGCTCTCTGTGATAGTTAATTTATCTTGCAAGATAAATTTATTCTCACAAGGACCTGTGTTACTGCAACCAGACTGCTTCTAATATTCAAGCATTAGTACCCTGAAATGTATTCTGTGGCATGGCTAGATTTTACAGTACTGCATATTCTCATATGACTTTAACTATAGCTCTGCTCTGGAAGAGCAGCTGAAACTCTACTTGTAGAAGACAAAATTTCCTCATGTTTCTTCACTGGAAATAAGGAAACTCCTTAGTGATATTTGTTTTCCTCTGAAATTCTACCTGTATCATCAAGTCTTAAAATCATAGAATCATCATGGTTGGAAAGGAGTTTGAAGATCATCAAGTCCAACCATAACCTAAATCCACCTACCATAACCTAATCTACCTATTCAGTGCTTAAATCGTGTCCCCTAGTCTTTCTTCTATTGAAATGCCAACAACAGAATGCAGCATTTTCTGAGCCAAATAAAAGAACTTATTCATCCTTATAAGATGAGATACCTGTCTCTCTCTATAAAATAGTAGACGAATGATCCTAAACCTGTAGTACAGAGGATATATATTTGGGACATAGCACATACCTCAAACAAACAGGACCTTCAAAATGAACAGGATTTCATCAGAACTAGTTGTTATGAGATGTTCTTCCTAGTGCCTGAAACACTTTGAGCACGTGATTGAGACTTTATAAATGACTTTATTTAATGACTTTAAATTCTTAATCCCCCACATTAGCTCCCTGCATAAAGCTGTCCTATTATTACATTTGGTTCAACTTCTTAAAAGAGTCTTAATGTGCATAACCTTCATAGTATCACAGAATCACGAAGGCTGGAAAAGACCTTTAAGATCATCAAGTCCAGCCTATGACCTAACACCACCACATCAGCTAGACCATGGCACTAAGTGCCACATCCAGTCTTTCCTTGAACACATCCAGGGACGGTGCCTCCACCACTTCCCTGGGCAGTCCATTTCAATGTCTAATCACCCTCTCTGTGAGGAAGTGCTTCCTAATATCCAACCTAAACCTCCCCTGGAGCAGCTTCAGGCTGTGCCCTCTTGTCTTGTTGTTAGTTGCCTGGGAGAAGAGCCCAGCCCCCATCTGACTACAACCTCCCTTCAGGTAGTTGAAGAGAGTGATGAGGTCCCCCCTGAGTCTCCTCTTCTCCTGGCTAAACAACCCCAGCTCCCTCAGCCTCTCCCTATAAGACTTTCTCTCTAGTCCTTTCACCAGCCTCGTTGGTCTCCTCTGGACCCACTCCAGCACCTCAATGTCCTTCTTGAAGTGAGGGGCCCAGAACTGGACACAGGACTCGAGGTGAGGCCTCACCAGTGCTGAGTACAGGGGGAGAATTACATCCCTACTCCTGCAGGCCAAAATGACTATGTCTAAACATTTTACAGTGATGTATTATTTATCTGACTAATATTTTTGTTTCAGCTACCTACTCTTTCTCCTCTTTTTTTCTGTCCCATGTCCATGGTATGAGCACTTTTTACACAGCCTGTATGCACACTTAGAGCAGAGTTAAATAAATACTTGCTTTAGACCTTATTTAAAATATTTCCTTCAATTTTTTTTTTAACAAAAAAAAAAAGTTTAAACTGGTTAGTTTTCAGGGTTTTTTTTCTGACCAGCATGCTCTGAATATCTTACTTTTGAAATAGCACTTGGTAAGATGCAGGTAAAGAAGCTCGAAGTAATCTGCATTCATATTTTGAAGACATGTTCAATCATAAGTATGCAGCTGGAAGATCTTCTCTTTCTAGCTAAAGAAATTAGATAGCTCTTGTAGTTTCTGCTCAATCTATTATGTGTTTCTGGAGTAGTTTATCTATGCACTGTTTTCATACAGAGTTTCAAGCAAAGCTCTGTTTTAAATGTAAATTGGACAGGGAGTTCTCCAGACATCTCCCTGTTCACAGGGAGTTCATACTACACAGCAAGAGGAGGCATGAAAGAAATACACATCCATGTGTCTGCTGGCTTGTAGACGTAATGAAAACATTAAATGAGTGATAGTATTTATCATAAAATAATGGAGAACTGGCTGGCAGACCGTAACCAGAGGGTGATAGTAAAGAGTTCCTCCTCAAACTGGTAACCGGCCACAAGTGGGTTCCCCCAGGGATTGATATTGGGCCCATGCTGTTTAACATCCTCGTAAGTGACCTGGATGTTGGGATCAAGAGGACCCTAATGAAGTTTGCTGATGACACCAAGTTGAGTGGAGAGGTTGACTCTCCAGAAGGGAGAGCTACCCTCAAGGATGACTTAAACAGACTGGAGGAGTGGGTTAGGCAGACAGGAACCTTATGAAGTTCAACAGGAAGAAGTGTAAAGTCTTGCACCTGGGAACACACAACCCAGCAGTTCAGACTGGAATCCACCTGGCTGGAGAGCAGCCGTGTGGAAAGGGGCTCTGGGGGTCTTGGTGGATAACAAGTTCAACATGAGTGAACAGTGTGTTGCTGCAGTGGCAAAGAAAGCCAACAGGATGTTGGGCTGCATCAGCAAGGGCATCACCAGCAGAGATAAAAAAGTCATCTTCCTGCTCTACTCAGCGTTTGTCAGGGCACATCTGGAACACTGTGTTCAGTTCTGGTCCCCACTGTACAAAAAAGATGTGGAGAGGCTGGAGAGGGTCCAGTGAAAGATGATCAAATGAGTGGGAAGGCTGAGAGAACTGGGTCTGTTCAACCTTGAGAAAAGAAGGCATAGGGGAGACCTTATTACAATGTTCCAGTACTTAAAGGGTGGCTACCAAGAAGATGGAGACTCCCTATTTACAAGGAGTCACATGGAAGAGACAAGGGGTAATGGGCACAAGTTGCTCCTGGGGAGATTCCCACTGGACACAAGAGGCAATTTTTTCACCATGAGGACAGTCAAACATTGGAATAGTGTCCCAAAGGAAGTGGTAGATTCACCCAGATTGGTCAGTTTTAATTCTTAGCTTGACAGGGTGCTGAGCCATCTCATATAGTATTACCTAGAAAGGTTGGACCAGATGATCCTTGAGGTCCCTTCCAACCTGGCATTCTATGATTCTGTGATAAAGAACTATAAATTGTCATGTATCTTGACGATGTCTTCCCCTTCCTTGGTCTTGACAAACTGCATGTTGTATAATTTATGTTTTGCAAAATGTTTCTGGAAGCTCTGTTGTCCTGATTTACTCCACTGAGCATATTTGTGGTATCTCCATTGGCTTTTTTTTTTTTCTGTGTTATTGTCATAAAACTGTTACAAAAGCAGAACATAAGAGAGTGTCTCCATAAAAGAGCTGATAGTTTAAGAGCATTTAGGTAGAGGATTACCAGGAAAGCAAGCCACTGTGAACTCAATCTCAAATGCAAACACAGCTACCAAATGCCAAACAGTCAATATAGCATGAAGTATCAGGGTATTAGCAAAAAAAAAATGCATGGGAAGGGACCATTTAGTTACTGATGGAGGAAGCATGAATGCTCAAGCCCTGAAACCTAATTAGTGAATAAAGATGGCCATCACCATCAGACAGCCTTGTGGAGATGATGACTTTTTGATACTGATCAGGACATACCAACTAGTCAGTGAATGGTTTTCAAAGTTAAGTTGCTTATGCTTGGTCCTATGATGATGAAAGCATGGGATGATTTGAATCAAGAGAACTAGAAAAATAGAGCAATGTGATAATTAACAAATAAACAAGTTTTATGTGGAATTACTAAAATTTGGAAATTAATTAGTTGTATGGAAGGAAAAACTGAATAATCTTTCATACTGCATACAAAGATTTTTTAACCTTTTTATAAAAATATTTCCCACTATGCCCATACCGTCTTTTGAGATTAGTCAGAATCATACAAATAGGTTCCTTATTCATCGGTTTTTTACAGGGTTTAGTAAAATGGGGGTTTGGTTTCTAGTTACTAGCACAAGTAATACAAAAAAAACCCTACAAAAAAAAATTACATGTTGCTTGATTTTTGTCTGTATTGCAGCAATTATGTGGCATGATGATCTGAACTAGTTCATATATGCATTGTTTTTACACAAAGTTTGTAGCAAAGCTATGGTTCAAGCCTGAGCCACGAAGGTTGTTGTCTTCTGATAAGGGTTCCATTATGTAGCTAGAATTCCCCATAACATCTCTCTCTTTGCAACTTTATTTACCGATCAAAAGGTCCTCCAATTTTGCAGGGTAATAATTTATCTAGATGACCTCTATTAACTTCCTTCAGAAAAATCTAGATGAAGAGAATAAAAGTAGTCATCAGATTTATAAGAACTGAAAGCCCTTTTGTTTGCAAAGGACTGTAAATATAAGGAATGTGTTTTTATTAAAAGATATCACAGAAATAAAGGTAAAGTTACATTTACTAAGGAAGACATACAGACTTAAGTCTGAAAGAACTGATTTAAGTGGAAATTATCCTTGACAGAAATGAGTGTTCCTTTTCCTTCAAAGTTCAAATTTACTTTTTGTTGCTAGTGACCAAATAACAGATTCACATGGATATGTTTATTGCATTTTATGTCTCATAATGAAAAACAAAATAAAAATACCATAAGATTTATTTTACAATAACCATCTCTTTTTGTTTCCAAAGCACTCCCCACTATAATCTAGATAAAATGAAGTTATTTCTTTATTTAAGGCTTATTATGTTTGTGCTTCGTTACCTTTTTCTGTGTTCCAGCTGGAACTTGTCAGTCATTATAAACAGCTTGTTAAATCTCATGCCTGCAGCAACTTTTATCCAGCATTTCTGCATAAAAAAGGAGGAGTGTGAGATACTACTGCATTATAAAGTTAATTTAACTCCTGAAATATGAAAGTGCAGTGTGTATCTGTGTGCTCATTACCAGCTGATTCTCTCTTCCTTAGAGAGACCCGGGTAAAATGCCTCACCATAAAGTGTATTTGTTGTGCATATGAGCTCATGTACTTCCACTATACATTATTTTCACTGTTTCAAAATGAATGCAAAATATTCTCAGATACTGCAATGTATGATTCTTTGTTTCTGTGCTTGATCTTAGCTGATTATCACTGTTTATCTCCCAGAAGTGAGTTTGATAACCCTAAAATTTCATCCAGACTAGTGTAAGTATAGATGCTATTCTATCCTCCTTTTAATCTGAATACATGCTTCAGCAAAACACAGCAAGCTATTATCTGTTCTAAAGCAAAATTATGTCATAAAACAATGATCTAAAAGCAAATTACTCTTGGCCACAGTATGATCAGCTTCTGTGACAATTTTTTTGCTGATTTTTCATGGGATTTCAAGAAAATATTTCCTTAGGCTCAGATGAGAAAATACAATTGTAGCATATGACAAAATAATAGGCATGGTGTTTTGATCTTGAATTATAATAGAACATGCAACTTTCATCAGGGCTGGCCTGAGACTTCTTAGTCAGATGGACTAATTTTACTTTCCCTTGGAAAAAGTCTGACTGCTGCTATCATGGAAAGGCAGAAGGAGCAAAATTAGAACACAAAGGCCAGAGAAAGGATTGTGGAGATCCACAAAGGATGGGCTTACTTTTGGAAGTGAGTGGAAGAGCAAAGGTTGTCACCAAACATTTCCTGGAGGACCTACCTATCCCCTTCTCCATCAGCATTAGGGATTTCACTACATACTGTGCATTTTTATTTCCATGACAAAGAAAAGATCAAAAACCAGGATTCTTTTTTACCCTTGGCATTCCACCCTAGACAGCTAGCTCCTTTTCCATAAAGCTAGAATGTGCATTCTTTTTTTCTAGCTGAACTGAAAAAGATCCTTTTTATATGAAGAAATCAGTGATTTTAAATAATCATCTTGTCTATAGGGTTTAGGACTTCTTGTATACTCAGAAGTATGCACCTGAGTAAGGGTATTCAAGAGCAGGACCACCTTTAAATGTACAGTACATTTCTTTCCAATAAAACAAAATGTACTGGGATAAGCATGAGCTATTGTAGCCTAGAGCACACTAACTTTTACCAACCAAAAGTTTTGTACTGTAGAGTTGGGCTCATTCTTACATCTAATTTACAGCTCCTTCTTCATTTGTCTTTTAATTGCCTTTGACTTGCCATGGTGACAATTGACCTAGTACCTTCAACATCTAAGAGCTTTCCAAACTGCTACTTCCCCTCCAAAACTGGTATCTCTTCTCCTTAATGAAAAGAATAAATTTTTTTTCAGTGTTACAGAGTTGAATCTTATATTTTAATTTAAGGCATAATCTGTACAGTTTACTTTTAAAAAGGTAATTAATTCAACCAGCCTAGGAAAGCACATAGAAATTAGATTAAAATATGAACATTATGACTACTTAGAGCTGCCAAAAAGATAAATAATGCATAGATCCATATAAAATGAAATGGATGAAACCAGGAGTTATAGAGACCGATACATATTCTGACTTCTGGTTCAGCTTCTAGTTTTGTTGCATAGTCCAGTTCAGTAAACAGAGGTCTGATGTCTCCTTCATCAGAACATGCTTAGTGAGGTTCACATGAATATCTTTATGTGTGTGTGTGTTAAGCAGTGACAATTCTGTTTTTGACCAATCACATTAATTTTACAAATACGATATGAAACGGATGGGTTTGGTTATCAAGAGTTCATTAGATTCTTTACATGTGCTTCAACCATTACATCTGCCCCGTAGGAAAACCTTCCAGGTTAAGAAACACTGTTGGTTTCCCCAGACACAGTATGTTAGTGTAAGGACTGCACAAGAATCAAGAGGCTGGAGTTGGCAAGGGGAGATGGTAAGACATGATAGCAAGACATTTGTGTCCATGGAAAAATACTACGGTTTTTAGAGAACCCTAGCAACTGAGAATACAGCAAGTTTGTCTTCACCTGCTTGTCCATCCTCTCTTAGTCTGAACTCTTTCTGTGAGGCTCCCAAAGCAGTAGTGAAGAATACCTAGGAATTTTTTTAGATTCTCTCAGAAAGGGAAGACAGGAAGGTTAGGGGAGATATTATTAAACTTGCTTGTGGGTGTCTATGTGGGCTGTTTACTCAGTTCACTGTACAATGTTCAGATAATTCTGTACAATGAAAGCCATGTGTGAATTCATCCAAAGGATGGAACAGTATATAATTAATCTTGTTTTACTGATAAATGAGCAACTTTAATTCTCCGTGTTGCTTTCATTCCCTGTATTATGTCTAGTATCTATCCAGTTAGAAATGACCAGCCAAATCAAACTTACCATTGCTATGAAGTACATTTTAGTACCATTTAGAGACACCCTAGACACAAAAAAATAATAAAGCATTTAACAATATTTATAAAATTGTCATTCCGATTGTACTGGAAAATGAAAGAAAAACTAGTCTACAAAAGTAATTTTCATTTTTATGTTTTTGAAAGCAATTTAAGCTGTAAAATCTCAGCAGCATATTTTTTCCCATTCATTTTCTACTTGTCTGAGTAATACCCATTATTTCAGTGAATTTTAGGAAAAATGCATGGGAAAATGGGAGGTGGGAAAGTCATGCTATAAAAATCTGGGACCTTCTACATGCTGGGTACAGATTGCTTGCAATACAATGAAGAATTATTAATAACAGTGTGCATCAATCTTTTCAAAAGCAAATTGGATGCACTTGCTTATGTTAACCAATCAAGTGTTCAGTGGATCCTGGGAGAAAAAGTAGATATGCCCAACTTTGCTTCAGAGAAAAGGAGAAAACAGGGAGTTTTGTGCCATACTGATGCCAAAATAAGCACAAACCCATGGCAGTTGTAAACATTAATCTTTTGTGGCTTTAATATTTTTTGGTATTTTTGCCTGGAAAAATACCAGCTTTGCTGTTGTTTTTTTTTTTACCTGTATGTTGGTGCTGACATCATTCAAAGATCTAGTAAAGCTGAGCTGACCTTAGCCTGGATGAAGACAGCTGTCACATTTCTTACTATGTCTGTGCTACTCCAAGCTACCATGACTCACTCAACCTTTGATACATACAACAACTGCAGATATGTGTCATAGTGGTTGGCATTCTGGAAAAGATTTTATAAGTTAGGTAGACCAAGATACTGGATGCAGATCAGCTGCTTAGGTGTTTCCAAGACACAGTTTCATTAAATGTCTTTTTTGTATGTTTGTTTTAAAGTCACAGCAAGTAAGTGATTATCACTTTCCAGAGTGGTACTGTGACAAAGGGGTTAGAATGAGGCACAATTGGGATGTAGAATTTTTGTTTGGTTTTGGTGCTGGTAATGTTAATGAGAGGATAAAATCCAGTCTTGATATTTACATTTAATATCCCAGAGTCTGTGAAATAAGTACACAGAACATTTCAGGGGCTGGAGATCATACCTTACTGTATCATAATAAGCTTAAGAGAAACCAATCTACTTACTTTATCTGAAACAATGACACATAAATTGACCATCCTGAGTAAGAACAGGTGTTAAAGAAAATAATTGGGTTCTAACAGGCTTTTTGGTCTAGCAAAGAAAATAAAATTTGAAAATCAAACTACAGTCCAGGGACAAATCTCACAAAAATCCAGCAAGAAGTAAGCCAAAATTTTATAACCTTAATTTCTAGTTTAATGTTGAGAGAGACCAGTGAGAATAATTAACACTTAAAAGAACACCAGTACTGGCATACGGAGGATCCTCTGTACCATGAGACATTCCCTTGTGAACCAGACTCAGGGAAGAGTTTTTATCCAACAAAAATTATTAGACTCTGCAGGCACAACTGGGTGAAACTGGGTGGCCTGTTATCTACAAGAGGTTAAATAAAATCTACTGTTCATCTTGACATCTGATTTGGGAACAGATTCTTTGAGCCCTCATTTTAAAGGAAATAGTATTGAAGATCTGCCCATGAAGATCTGTCTACTAGGTAAATATATTTTCCCTCAGCTCGTCTAACTATCTTTTTTCTGGACTGGTGACACACACCGTAAGTCTGTCTTTCAAATCCTAGAGAAAAGATGTGCTCATTTGTGCTGTCCCCAAGACATAACAATATGCCACTTGAGGAAATGGATTAGCATTAGTGATTTGTACTAAATTTTGAAGTGACATTATCTCACAGGGATAGTGGGTTTTGATTTCATATTTGAGATGAGAATAAATATTAAACTAACAGCTCCATACTGCTTTGGTCATTTAATACAAACTATATATTATATAGAGATTGTGTTGGGTTTTTTTTTTGTGTTTGTTTGTTTGTTTGTTTGTTTAAATAAGAAGGTAAAAGACTAAGGAAAATGAGTTTTCAAAAACTGGTGAGATACAGTTCCAGATCTAGAAGTGAATTTTGCAGCTTGAGTCAGACTGTAGTGTTTCTCAAAATTACATATGAGCTGAGTGGAAAAGCTCCCTGTTCTCTGCTAGGCAGGGTTTCTCCCAGGAAAGATATTCCCACAGAGTAACCCAGATGGATCAGCTTCCCAACCTCAATTGCATGTTGACTTACATATTGAAATGTTAGCAATTCACCACTGAAAATACTACCAGGGCTTTCACTTATATATCAATCAAGAGTTAACTTGCATTTTTTTAAAATAATATTTAATATTTCATAGAATATTTTGCAGCCCCGAAGTGATGTACCTTGATAGCTTTCTCAATCATCAAATTTCTTCAGTATTTGAAATGCATGACAAAAACTAAAATTTCTGGTTATGGTGGATATGCGAAATAATGTATTTTTTCCTGATATCATAGGTTATTGTCAGAAGAAAAAAAATACAGTGATTCCATTTCAAGATAATTTTCTTCAAGGAGATTTTTTTAGTCATGGGATCAATAGTTTTATAGTGTGCAGCTGCTCAGACATCGATCTTCTGTTTGAAAGTTAATCAATCAATTAATTGAAGAATTAATGAGTATTTCCTATGCACTTGTTAAATGATGAATATACTATAAGCAATAGAAACCTTGCCATAAGATGCTGTTGAAATTTGCCTCAAGTAATTTTCTATATAAGATGTTGTCATTTAAGCCATTACATGAATGCAGTAAAAATGTACATTACCAAAGCTTTTTAATATATATAGAAGCTGTGTCATGTTGTCTGTTAGCAACTGAACAATGTTATTAAGTCATTCAGAAAATAACATTTTTAGAAGGATTACGTTTCTTTCTAACTGAACCATCCTACTAAAACCATTAAGAAAAGGAAGACCAAATAAGGGAATGTATGGGGTGTGTTGAATGTCTGAGGGGTGGAACTAGATGAACTTTAAGGGCCCTTCGAACCCAAAACATTCTATGATTTATGTATCTTTATTCTTAAGTTAATAATTTCAATTTTTTTTTTTTTTTTTTTCTGTTGGAAATAATGTCAGAGACAAGATTTTTAATAAAGTTTCCAGAGGTGCAACTTTATGTGATACTGACTTGCATTTACTCATGCTGTTTGCTAATCATATAGACCTGGAAACAAAATATTCATTACTCTGGACAAAACTCCAGGTCCAGCTATTATGACATGCTGTCTCCAAGAAAACTCAGTGCCAACTGCTTACTAAGATTGAGGAATCAACTCTGAAGGGGGAAAAGAAAAAAATAATTAATTATTTTTTTTTCTCTTTAATTTGGGAATAGAGCACACAATAAAGGTGAAGCAACAGTAGAAGAAAACTACCAAATAATCTTGACTAAAAAGAGAAGCATTATTTTTTATTTCCTTTGACTTTATAGGAAAGCCTACATTTCATTGAAAGAATGCACAAGTTTAAAAAGACAGTGCTGAGTAAAGGCAGAGTATCAAATGAATCAGGAATATTCTCTTCTTCAGCCTACAGCATACTGGGTAATGGATGACACTTACTTTGTTTTCTAAAGGATCTAAAAACAACCTACAAACATTACTCTAACACAAAAATAACCAGTGATCAACTTACATGTGCTTAATTCAGGGAACTCAAGTGGCAACACTGAGGATGATGGTTTGCTCAAGTCAACTACATGAACACGTAAACTTATGACATGTAAATATTAATCCCTAGTGCATTTCTTCTTATATCTAGAGCTCAGCTGGTAACTGTTAGTGGAAGTAGCATTTCATTATTCTCCAAATTTTTCCAAAGAATTTAAAAGTATATTATGATGGCTATTAATTTCTCAATTATTTAAACTAGTGTCTTGGATACTCCAAGCAAAGACATTCAAGACTTGGGTCAAGAGTGCACTTCCACATGTTCACTATATGATTAACTATCAATAATTGTGTGATGTTTATTTTCCTTCACCATATAACTTTAGCTTTTAGTAACAGCTCTCTTCCTGTTTTAACTCAACTCCATTTGGGGTAGTTATGTGTTTACACACCAAATGCAGAAACTTAGTGTCTCAGTATCCAACCTACCCGTACTTTAGAATAGAGAGGTCTTTCAATCTGAGCTCCAGATTTCTCACTGGCTGTGTTTCTAGCCATCTGGGTAATGCTAGACTCTGTGGCAGCAACCACAAAACAGGAACAGACTATGATGAAAATTTGATTTTCATGAATAGAATTTGTTTCATCACTTCTAAAAGTGCTGTAAATGTAGTTGAAATACAAATACTCATTACTGATCTTTTTTCTTTGACCAGTTTGTTCACTTCAACTAGCTAGTCGAGTCAAACGCAAAAATCATTCCACAGTAGCTTGCATGCACTTCTTAATAAAATATGACTGTTATGTGTTCCAGAATCCCTTGGGAATCTTTTCTGAATGGTATAGGAGTCCAGAAAGGCTGGACGCTCTTCAAGGAGGAAGTTTTGAAGGCCCAGGAGCAGGCCATCCCCATGTGTTCTAAGGTGAGCTGGTGGTATAGAAGACCAGCCTGGCTGAACGGGGAGCTTTGGCTGGTGCTCAGGGAGAAAAAGAGAATCTATGGCCATTGTAGGAAGGGGCAGGCCAATCATGAGGACTACAAAAATGCTCTGAGGCTATGCAGGGAGGGAATTAGAAGGTCCAAAACCCAGCTAGAAATTAATCTGGCCTCCATAGTGAAGGATAAAAAGAAAAGCTTTTATAAATATATTAATAGGAAAAGAAAGATGAGGGAGACCCTCCATCTCCTATTAGATGCAGGAGGAAACATAGTCATGAACGACGAGGAAAGGGCTGAAGTGCTAAATGACTTTTTCACCTCAGTGTTTAGTAGCAGGACCAGTTATGTTGAAGGAATCCAACTCCCTAAGCTAGGAGACAGGGACGAGGAGCAGAGTGATCGTCCCACAATCCAGGAGGAGATGTTCAGTGACCTGCCACATCTTGTAGACGTGCACAAATCTATGGGGCCGGATTGGACACACCCAAGCTGAAAGAGCTAGTGGGGGTGCTCACCAAGCCACTTTCCATCTTTTGTCAGCAGTCCTGGCTGACTGGGGAGGTACCAGCAGATTGGAAATCAGCCAATGGAACCCCCATATATAAGAAGAGATGGAAGGATGATCCAGGAAATTACAGGCCTGTCTGACTTCAGCACCAGGAAAACTGATGGAGCAGATCATCCTGAGTACCACTGTGCAGTACATGCAGAACAACCAGGTGATCAGGCCCAGCCAGCATGGGTTCATGAAGGGCAGGTCCTGTTTGACTTACCTCATTTCCTTCTATGATAGGGTGACCTGCTTATTGGATGAGGGAAGGCCTGTGGATGTTGTCTACCTTGACTTTAGCAAGGCCTTTGACAAGGTGTCCCACAACATTCTCCTAGAGAAGATGGCTGCCCGTGGCTTGGATGTGCACATGCTTTGCTGGATAAAAAACTGGTTGGATGGCTGTGTCCAAAGAGTTGTGTTCACTGGAGTTAAATCCAGTTTGTAGCTGCTCACGAGTGGTGTTCCCCAGGGCTCAGTGCTGGGACTGCTCCTGTTTAACATCTTTATTGATGATTTGGATGAGGGGATAGAGTGCACCCTCAGTAAGTTTGCAGATGACACTAAGCTGGGTGGAAGTTTCGATCTACTTGAGGGCAGGGAGACTCTGCAGAGGGATCTCGCTTGACTGTTGGGCCAAGGCCAATGGCATGAGCTTCAATAAGGCCAAATGTCGGGTCCTGCACTTTGGCCACAACAACCCCCAGCAGCGCTACAGGCTTGGGGAGGAGTGGCTGGAGAGCTGCCCAGCAGAGAGGGACCTGGGGGTGTTGATTGACAGCCGGCTGAACATGAGCCAGCAGTGTGACCACACGGCCAAGAAGGCAAACAGCCTCCTGGTCTGCATCAGGAATAGTGTGACCAGGTAGGTGATCCTGCCCCTCTACTCGACCTTGGTGAGACCAAACCTCGAGCACTGTGTGCAGTTTTGGGTGCCGCAGTATAGGAAGGACACTGAGGTGCTGGAGAGGGTGCAGAGAAGGGCAACTAGGCTGATTAGGGGTCTGGAGAACAGGTCTTACGAGGAGAGGCTGAGGGAGCTGGGGCTGTTCAGCCTGGAGAAGAGAAGGCTGAGGGGAGACCTCATCGCCCCCTACAACTACCTGAAAGGAGGTTGCAGTGAGGCAGATGTTGGCCTCTTCTCCCTGGTGACAAGCGATAGGACAAGAGGAAATGGGGTCAAGCTGTGCCAGGGGAGGTTCAGGCTGGATATTAGGAAAAAAATTCTTCACAAAAAGAGTGGTGAGGCATTGGAACAGGCTGCCAAAGGAGGTGGTGGAGACACCGTCTCTGGAGATGTTCAAACAAGAGGTAGACGTGGTGTTTCATAAAATGGTTTAGTGGTTAGGAGTTGTAGGAGGGATGGTTGGACTTGATGATCTTGAAGGTCTTTTCCAACCTTGATGATTCGATGATTCAATATATTCTCCAAACTATTAACTGATACAGAAAGTTATAACAAAGTATGAAGCTACTCAAAGGCTTAATTAAAATATTTCAGAATGAAAAATACATTAACTTTTAATAAACCCCTTCTGGTGA
Source organism: Hemiprocne comata (assembly GCA_020745705.1). Lineage (NCBI taxonomy): Eukaryota > Metazoa > Chordata > Aves > Apodiformes > Apodidae > Hemiprocne > Hemiprocne comata. Next base: position 135,678,851 of record CM036587.1, read on the forward strand.
AGATTTTTCAAGAATGAGGAAAAACTATACTGGAAAAAAAGTAGCCCAATAACTCTTTACTGTCATCCAGTAAGATTATTGTTTTTTACTAGTTCAAATTAAAAGGTCAGACACGAGTAGCACTATAGGGTACACTGAACTATTATTCACCTGTGGTGTCCCTTTTATGCCAAGTGATCAAAAAGGTTTCAAAACTTAATTTGAAGTGTATTTTTTTGGTATTTTTTTATTTTATTTGTTGAAATGGTACCACAGAAAACCTGAAGAAAAAACAAACCAAAACAAACAACAAAACAAACAAACAACAACCCCCCCCCAAACCAAACCAAAAAAATGTGTGAAAAGTATTTTAAAATCCTTTTTATAGTATTAAAAATACTTGGAACATGGGAAAATACTTCTGTAACAGTAAAATGTATTGACTAATTGTTTTATTACATGAGAAAGGAAAGCTGATCCTATATACGGTCCTATGTTGAATAAAGGTCTCTAATTCCCTAGGTGAGTGTATTACCTGTTGAGGTCACTTTTTTTTCTCTTACTGGTCTACAAGGTCAGTAGCACGCACTCTTCCCAAATTTTTCCTTAAGTGGCTAAGGCATGTTCTTTTTCAAAAAATGGAATTAAACACAGGCTTTCCTACTCTGGGCAAATAGCCTGGTCAGCGGATTTCACCAGACAACCCAGGAACCACTGCTGCTTTCTTCTGTCTGCATTTCTGTCTGTGATTGCCAGACATGCTGAAGACAGTTTAAGCATCCCCACCAGAACGTCTCTTGTGAGAACTTGGACACCTCTGCTAAATGTAAGGGTTTAGAGGTGCTCCCACATACGTTCAGAAGTTTGATTTTTAATGACTAGGGTATGACCAGATAACAAATTAATTTCAGCTTAGTTAATATTTCTCAGGTACCACCAACTTTTCATCTTTCCTACCACATGAAGAATTTAGATTAATGTTGTTTTGGCATGGGCTTTTTTTATCTTTAGTCATAATAAGCTGAAGGGTTTGTTTGAAAGCATTTATTTTACTTCCCACATATAGCCAGAACTTGCTGTGGCATTAATGGGGCTATATATGAAAGTATTGAAAAAGGACAAGCACCTGAATAATTTATAAAGGTGAGCTACAAATAAGATGAGTAAAGTACCAGAATAATAAGATAACCACATAGGGACTAAATTGTTCAAGAGCTTAAAATGAAATATGCAGCCCTTCATGTATGATACCTACCCATCTATCTTATCTGGTTAATATGTTTCTGTAATCCCTCTGAAATGTACTATCCATGTTCATTACCAGTTATTTCTGTGAAAGGCCATTAAAAAAATCCCTTTTACTTGACATAGAAAAAAAGTTGCTTATTCAGAAAGCATACATTGTCAGAATACTTGTTAACAGCCTTGTTTCATGTCTTCAGTTAACTTTAGAAATGAAAGCCTAAGATTCTCCTATAAACAGAAAATGTCTATAATCCACTAGAGTATAATGAAGCAAATGATTATTTCTGAAATACCTACCCTGCTTGTCAGCCCCGAAGCACTTCAACAAAGCACTCTGAGTCAGTCTTATAAAGAGGTGGTGTGACAGAAGAAATGAGCCACAGGTTGGAGATCCTCAGGCAAACACAGCCCAGTACATATGGTACATCATTACCAGTCTGATTTTAATGAAGTTTTAGAGCCTTAAATTTCACATCACAGTTGGTGCTCATACGCATTTTACTGTTATTGCCTTTCATTTGCCAAGTAAAGATAATTGATGATCTTTACTTAGAGAATTTGGAGATTTTGGAGCTGTCTATTTTTAAGTGATTTCTACTTTTTTTTTTTTTGTGGATCTGTTCATGCTTTCCTTTATGCCGATTTTTATTGGATCTAATGATCTTTTTAGTGCTTTTATATAGGATCGGCCAAAGATAGGCTTTTTTATCTTTATGCAGCTGAGCAAAATTTCATTAACATCTCTACTGACATGAATGAAATTATGTGTAAGGAAAGGTTATGCTAACCTTGAGTAAGAATGGAAGAATATGGTCCTTACTGAGTATGCCTTCTATAAACTCACGCAGAATCTAATCCATCATGCTATCACTTAGCTAAAAGATTGAATTAAAAGAAATGGAGGAGTTCTTGCTTTCTATTTAATGCTTTTAATCATTGAAAATATTGACAAATAGTGAAATGAGGAAAAGAGAAACAATGTAAGCTGGACAGAAATAAACAGAAAAAGAACTTAAAACAAATTTGAAATTAAATGGAAAAAGCAGTAAAAAGGAAGGAAAAAATAAAAGAGCACTGTTTCAACCTTTCACAATCAATCTCTTCGAGAGACAGACATATTAAAATGACCACTCATGTACTACATCACATTACATCTAAGCTTTGCTTCCTTGGTTTTTCTGATTGATCACCCACGAGTCATTCAGGAGCCTCCTGTGTCCTTTGTACTTCCCAGGTTCAAGATCACAGTCATTGCTGGCCTACAGTTATTTGCCAAAATGTGTTTTTAGGTTGCTACCATCACACTTGAAATAAAAATATTTGTGAGAATATAGGTAACGGCTAAACATTTGGAATTAATATGATAATTCTGCCTTGTTTGAAACTACTGTGTCCTAGATCAATCAATTCCAGGTTTTATGCTTCATGAAACCAGGATATGGGTTAATGAAAAATATACATTTTAAAATACTCTTTAAATAATAAAAGTCCCAGCACAGACAGTAGCCCCCACTGCAGTTTTTTGGTGCATGCTGGATATTGAAATGAAACAAACTCTTTAGAAATTTTAGCCTTCCTGTACTTCCAGGCTACTGACTCTGGGTGAATATTTCCAGAAGGGTCTTGTAAAGCCTCTAGCTTGAAAAACTGTGGCCTGACAGTTCTCCTCATACTATTTCAAAGCTGAAACACTCATGCAACATACATTAAAACTCTGTTATAATGCATACAGTTCCTGTACAGAAGAAGCATTTTTTACTTGTATTGCCATGAAAATCACATGACTTTTATTATTTATATATAATCTTTTATTTGAACTGAAAGGGCAGAAGGCCTTTGGAAATAGAGCACTTTAGCACTGCAGTCCAAAACATAAAGTCATAGCCATTCATTTTATCTCAGCTGTGCAACCCAGTCTACGCTTAGGATAGCATAAAAGAAAAAAACTTTGTTTTTCTATTCTTCTAATCTCTTTAGTAAACTGTAGTAAAAAGATGACATTTCTTAGGCCGTATTCTGCACTGAAAACAAGGTTTAATCAAGCATTGCATCACTTAAGGCTGTTCTAGGAAGGGCAACCATATTGATTCAAATTGGGAGCAATCAAGGCAGTTGGTCATCTCCAGCATTAAAAAAAAAAAAAAAAAAAGTGTAAAAAGTGTGGCACTTTCAAAAGGGGAAAAAGGGAGTTGTCTTACTTACAGGAGTTTCTGTTTCTCTTGATGATCATACAGGAAAGAGAATACCTGAACTGATGAAGCCGAATGCCAAGACCACCCCAATGATTACATTTTTAACATTAAGTCTGAGATGATTTATGCTGTGGCACAGAAATACGGTGGAGGGATTGAACCAAAATATCACAAAAGGGTTGGTATAGAGCTATATTTGCCTCAAACCATATTGAATGAAGAAAGCAGCTTACATTAGGATGATGAACCACCCTTGCTAGAGAAGGATGTAATAAAGTCCTTTGAGGAAAGACTGTTGTGGATGCTGTGTCTGCAAGAGATGCTTGAGACATAGGAAGCTGCTGTTAAATGCTGTACTGAAGAAAAGTCTGCAGCTTGGTAAGGTTAAGGACTATGGCTGCTGATACGTGCATCTTCAGGACACCACAAATCAAAGGGACTAGAGGGGAGGAGACACAGGGAATAATACACTACAGTGGTCAGAGAAACTGTCTAGCTTCCTACCAGACATCAGTAATGTTAATATAACTGTGTCTTGAAAAAGAGCAGTAATACTTCCTTAGATCAGAGGGAAAAGACGGTTAGCTACCTTTCACACAGGGAAGCAGTTCTTTGTGCTTTAGCTTGTAAAAATGTGTCCTGGGTTGAACCAGGATGAAGCAAATTTTCCTTTTACTGATTTTTTTTTTCCTTCAGTAAGCTCTCTTTAAACTAGCAGCAAGTGTTCCAGCTAGTCGACTGATAACACTGGAATGTTTATGTTTCTGCTGAGACTCCAAGGTTGCTTCTTAGCTCTGCTGCTACAGAGGCTACCAGGGCAGGAGAGTTGTATCTGTGACCCCCCCATAGGGGAGCTGGACTAGACAGACAGCAGAACTGACCAAAGGTATTCCATTCCATATATCTACGTAAGCTCCGAGGAAGGTCAGAGATCACAGAAGACAACTTCCTTCCTGCTTCTTCTTCCCTTGTCTTCTGACCACGGCCAGCGTCCGGGAAGGACTCCATCCATCCATCACCGTCGACCAGAAGCTCAGCCCTGACTCTCATAACTCTCCCCACAGCCCTGTCTGCTTTGCTGTTATCTCAGACAGTGGTCCGAGACATTTCGGGACTGCTCACAGCTAAGGAGAGTGCTGGGGGAGTTGCTGGGGGTGGGGAGAGGCAAGAGGCTTTTGCACATTGCTGAACATACTTGTATATAATTGTACATAATTGTACATATAATTAAAGCTGTCTAATTTAGTCTTCAATCCAGCTAAGTCTCTCTCCTAATTCTCTCTCTCCTTCCCTACCTGGGTGGGAGGGGGAGGGGATCGAGAGCATTCCTGTCTCTGGTTAATTTTTCGATTCTGAGTCAAACTGCTACAAAATGGTATATACATTGTCATTAATAACAAATTAATGTACATTTAACAAAGCAAGGCTGGAAAGAAATGAAAATATGTAATGCAGTGTGAAGATGAAAGGGAAAAAGGGATAGAGTAACGGCTTTCTTCAGCTACCTCATGGGTAGAGAAGGCATGGTTTCATTTCAGCAGAGGTGCCCACTAAAAGGACAGGAGTCAGTGGACACAAGTTGCAGGAAGAGATATTCTAATAAGATAAAATGAATAAATTCTTTATGATGAGGATGGCAAAGAGTGGAACAAGCCACTTGGAGCAGCTGCAGGTGCTCCATCTTGGAATGTTGACATTAGGAAAAAATTCTTTACTGTGAGGGTGGTAAGACACTGGAACAGGTTGCCCAGGGAGGTCATGGAAGTCCCATTCCTGGAAGTGTTCAAGGCCAGGTTGGATGGGGCTTTGAGCAACCTGATCTAGTGGGAGGTGTCCCTGACCATGCAGGGGGGTTGGAACTAGATGATATTTAAGGTCCCTTCCAAGCAAAACCGTTCTATGATTCTGTGATTCTGTGAGATCTGTGAGATTCTATGATTCTATGATTCTGTGATTCTATGATTCTATGGTTCTATGTTTAGAGACCATCCAGGCAGGATTCAAGCCACCTAACATAAATCTCACATTAGCCATGTCAGTAACTTTCCTGCTTTCAACACGATGTTGGGCCAGCTGATTTCCAGTGGAGACTCTATCCATAGGTATTTTATTTATATAAAAATTGAGGCTTCCATGTTAAAACAATGATTCTATGAATGTAAGTCCATCAGTTAGCTGAGTGCAATGTGCAGGCAGGCACTCATCAAACTCTGAATTCAGCTTTGAGAGACTAATTTTCCTTACAGAAGGCACCAGGATAATAGTGGTGACAGCTCAAAATTGTAAACATGTGGTAACAGTACACAACCATTAGACTTGTGCTCTGCACGAAATTTTTAACCCTGATGCCCAGAGAGAAGAGACTAGTGCACTGAACCAATTCCTAACTATCTCTGAGTCTCTGGCTGTGACTTACTAGGAGGATGACTCATGGACCTGCAGAGAAAATATTTACTGGACAAGCTGCCAGTAGAGGATGAGGTGGGCAGAAAGGAGAAAATCACATTTCACAGAGAACAGCATAACTGAATTCCATTTGCTTAGTGATCCTGCACCTCTCCACTCTGTGCAGATGTATTTTTCTTTAAAGATACTATTAACCAGAGAAAACCAAAAAGAAAAATTGTCAGTATCTTTAAATAGCATAAACAAATGAGGACAGTATTTCAAATTAGTTAAAACAGAAGGCAAAGTAAAAATCAGGCAGATAGTCACGAAAGATTGTAGCTTGAAGAGGAAAAGAAGCTGACAATTCCCACCCAATGTGTTTGTGGTCAACTATTTGCTTTACAGACTGACTCTTCAGCTATAGGTATAGGTGTGGTGTCAGCATATGAGGCTCGGGGTTCACAACTGGAGCAAACAGTTTATAAGGAACTTACCTTGAAAGGCCTGGACTTAAGCTGGCAGAAAACCATGGGGGAGCCACGACTTCTGTTGCTGTGTGGTTACAGATAGTTTTCTTCTTCAAATAACCAAATGATACTAATCAATCTAATACCAAGACAAAACTTTGGGCCAATTGTTTCAGATTCCACCTTTGGCAGTGGTTTCTATAAAAGGAAGACATTTTTCAGTACAGAATCTCACAGGTAACAGAATGTTATTGACAGAATTATTGAGCATGTGGGAAGATCACTCTTTATTTCCTAGTCTGAGGCAGTAGGGTAGCCCTGTATTCTTAGAGGGGGTGCAGAGTTTCACAGCATTTACACAGGGGGAATGGTGTCCCACATAAGATTTACCTTAGATAGTCCTGAAAGTGTTTGTGTATTCATGTAGCTAAGTACAGCATTGAAAAAAAGTATTTGCTTGCATTCTGGAAGTGGTATTAACTGCATTTTATTCTGCTTCCAGGTTAATTTACCCTTGTCTCACAGCAGAGATAATTATTTGGGGCATGACGCTAACATTGCTGTATTGCTTCCAATTTCTGAGCTAAATGTTGCTGAGCTGTTTCTGGAATCTTTCTACAGTTTGCATCTGGGACCTTATGTCTGAGAAAGCCAACACAGTCTACTGTTTATTTGACAAGTTTGGTCCTATGTATGGCTTAGTTTCTTAACTTGTGTCAGCCTCTCCTCACTGTGGAAAACTGCCATCTTGCCTTATCTTGAGCATTCAATTTTTCTTGTAATCTTTCTGCATGAATAATGAAACTTGGAAGTAGTCCAAATGGAAAGTCAGCATCTGCCCCTAGACTGAGACTGTAAATAGGATGTGAAAACTCTACAACACTCCGTATTTTGTATTTTTTACAGTACTAGCTTCTATGTATCAATGATTTTGAAATCTGAGACTAATACATCAGGAACTGGCATTGAGAAGTTACCAAAACATTCATTAAAGGATTCTCTACAAAATACTTTTTGTTTGGAGAGTTTAGGATTTATTTCAGGTGCAAGATCTGTTTGATGCCAGAGTTAAGATTAAAAACCCAGGAATCCCTGATCAGCACTCTCATGTGTTGTCAAGCCAATGAATCATACCTCTCTTTCCATGATTAGGTGTGAAAATTTGAAATTAGCTCTCCTAGCTGCCTAGGGGAATTGCAAGTACTGGTACATCAGGATTGGTGTGGTGAAGGGGGAGACATCTGACACTGACACACATGAGCAATTATCTACTGGTAGAAATGCTGTAACTACAATATTGAGACTCTAGTCCTTTATAATTTCCAGACAAACATCACAAGCACAGTTGCAGGCTTATGGCTGTGGTCACCGGAAGGTCTGCCTTTACAGCAAAATTTTGCTATGTGCATAAACATGATATATTAGATAATGGCACTTGGCATTGAGTAATGGTGGTGTTTCACTATCTCCCCCTTGAAGTACAGGGTAATTTCCCTTGATCAACTGAACATTTGGTCCCTGGTTTGTGTCAAGCTTTTCTCATGACCCCTATACAGACCACCAATATATGCAAGTTTTTGTGTCCCTGTGAAAAGTATGTTAAATCCCAAATCCAGATCTTCAGAAGCTCACATGGAGCTGGGAAGAACAGATGCACAGTTCAGTATTAAGAGTCTATAGTATTGGGATTCATTTTTTGAAACCTCCCTCAAACTGAGGAAAAGTAACGTTTTGTTACAGTTACCAAGTCCTGCTGCATTTAACCAATATTATTGCTGCAAAGTATACAACAGCAACAGAACCACACATGCAAGCAACTATCCTATGAGATTCTCCATCACATTCTTACTGAAAACAGTATAGAAAATGAGCTACGAAAAATATCTGTGAAAGTATTATTTCTTAAAAAATCACAAAGATACTGTCAAACATATTTCAGTAAGCAGTAAATGAACCTTGCCTGCACTATAAATCATTAATGTTTAATCACCAGCCAATGCCTCAATAAGCTCACTGGCATGGAAACTGTAAGATACTCAAAGGATAGTTCTAGCAAATCTGGCATGCATGGTTGGCTTGTGTGCTTAATTACTGTTTATGCATTGGCAGTATCCAAGCAGTTGTATGTAATAAATAGAACACTGTCACACTGTCCAGATGGTTTTAGATTCCAGGCCTAGGGAGTGTGTTTGAAGATTACAGGCCTGATTTACTAACAATTCACACCAGCTCAATTGCTGAAAATCATGCTAATAGCATACGTTTCAGCAATTTCATCAATGCATAAATAAATACGGTATTAATGACTATTTAAAAACACATTTTATCTTCTATTTAGCCACTCTTGAGAGAAGATATAATAATTTTATTTTGGTTTGAGGCATGTAGCAGCTTTATTTCTGCACTATCCAGTAGGTTTGAGAGAAATGTGTTCTTCCACACAGAACAAAGGAGTGCCAAGCAGAGATAATCCCAGCTATCTTTGAAAATGATAATTTAGGTATTAGAATCGGTATAGACGCTTTAGTAAGGTGATCTGCCTTAATTAATTTACACTGTCAAGAATTAGGGGCAGAATTACATGTCATCAAATTAAGAATGGAATCATTAATTGTTTCAGTCTTTACCTTACTTATAAATATGAAGTAAAATTATGCTATTATTTTCAAGCAAATAATAATTAGAAAAAATATAAATAAGCGTATTAAGAACTATCATATTTTTCATCCCAAAATTGGGTTTGACCCAAATTTCTTCAAGTACATCTCTTTCGGGGAAGAAGAGAGATGAAAAAGGAGAGGAGTTGAAAGGAGAAATAGATTGAGAGAGGAGATACACTTTCATTTAATAAATTAATTAATAGGGCTCCTTCCATGAACCAAGAATACGGGCAACTTGAAATCAAGTTTTTATCTCTTTGCAAGTATATGTAGTTTTCCTTCATTTTTCACAAAAAACACTTATCTGGAAGATTGTAGGACAGTCAGAATGGAAGTAAGAATGGAGATGGACTTTTTCTGCTCCACGTGAACAGGAAATGAAGTGTGATCGTTTTTGCAGGCCATGAAAAAAAAAAAAAAAAAAAAGCCAGAAAAAGGTAATTGAACTCAGTAAGAGAGATGAAGCCAAAAAGACTGATAAAAAGGGTAGTAGTCATAATTTTCCCCTACTTATGTGGGTAAAAAACATTACTGCCAATCCAATAAATGATCATGAAAGGATAAAATAGTTTAGGTTGGAAGGGACCTTTAAATGATCTCAGTAACTGGATTATAATTTGAAATTTGTTTTGGATTGAAAAGAAAGCACTCTAAAAAACAAGTCATTGACGATATTTGGTAACCATCAGTCATAATTCCTTGTGTTTTGATCTCTCCATGATTAAGATGCTCTTTTGTAGCTTCTTGTTCACAATAAAACAACTACCTGAAGTATTTCAGGATTATATCCAAAATAGGATTTATGGTCATAAACATATGGCCTTAACTGAGTAATTCATGTTTTCATTCTGTAATATTCACTAATCCTCAGTTATTCACGTGCTAACCCATTCCTGTATAGCCGACTACTCTTAGGATGCAGTTCATTTTATGTTAAAAGAGATATCTGAAATAAATAGGTGAATAACTACTACTACATTGACTGCAAAAGGACTCTAGCAAACTAGTTCAGCTGTTGATACCCAGAAGGTAAACAAACAACCAAAATATATCCCAAAGAAATAATTGTAACATTAACCTAGGACTCATGTTTTAGTTCTATTTAAATTAATCCTGTACCGCTCCTGCAGTGCTCTTGCCTATGTGGAACCGGAGTACAAAATTGAATAGTGCCTAAATTTTTTTAGAATCTTGATGCAGTAACTATTCACAGGTCTCCTAACAAACCATGAGATCTTTCAAAATACATTTATTATTTTTTTTTAGTTATTAACGGAAGAGGAAAACACATAAGACATTACCAGTATTCAGTGTTTCATCTTGGTTAGCTGTAGCAAACTAGTTCAATGTAGGAGTTTCCCAGATTGTCACAGAAGTTCCTATCTCTCTTTCTAGACTATAGAGGACATACCTTCCTCTCTAAGTGTACAGCTGGGGGTTGAAATCTACAGTACAGTCAGACCATACAACTTAAGAGTGGTAATGATCAACTTCTGGGTGTTTTAGTCATTTAGTTGTAGAATCAGAATGGTTTGAGTTGGAAGGGACCTAAAAAAATCTTCTAGTTCTGACCCCCCTGCATGGGCAGTGACACCTCCCACTAGATCAGGTTGCTCAGAGACCCATCCAACCTGGCCTTGAACACTTCCCGGAATGGGGCTTCCACTGGACAACGTGTTTCAGTGTCTCACCACACTCATAGTAAAGAATTTCATCCTAATGCCTAACCTAAATCTCCCCTCTTCCAGTTTTAATCCATTACCCCTTGTCCTCTCACTACAAGTCCTTGAATAAAGTCCCTCTCCAGCTTTCCTGGAGGCCCCCTTCAGGCACTGGAAGGCTGCTATGAGGTCTCCCTGAAGCCTTTTCTTCTCCAGGCTGAACAACTCCAACTCTCCCAGCCTGTCTTTGTAGGAGAGGTGCTCTAGCCCTCGGATCATCTTTGTGGCCCTCCTCTGGACCTTCTCCATGAGCTCCATGTCCTTCTTATGTTGGGGGCTCCAGAATTGGACACAGTACTCTACGTGGGGTCTCACAGAAGCCAAGTAAAGGGGGAGAATCACCTTGACCTGCTGGCTAAGCTTCTTTTGGTGCAGCCAGGGACACAATTGGGTTTCTGGGATGCAAGGGCACATTGCTGGCTCCCGATGAGCTTCTGGTCCACTATCACCCCCAAGTCCTTTTCCTCCAGACTGTTTTCAATCCATTCTCCACCCAGCCTGTATTTTTGCTTGGGATTGTCCTGACCCAGGTGCAGAATCTTGCACTTGGCCTGGTTGAACTTCATGCAGTTTGCATGAGCCCACTTCTCAAGCCTGTCAGGGTCCCTCTGGATGGCATCCCTTCCCTCCAGCATGTTGATCCCACCACGTAGTTTGGTGTCATAGGTATTCTGCATTGCTCTAAATTCTTAATTATTAATTTACATTGATTTAGGTCAGAGCAAGAACCAGAAATTAAATCTAACTGGAAGCCTTCAAACATTAATAAAACCCTCCTTAAAGGGGTTTTTGAGGTGCTGTCTGTAATAGGGGAATTTTCCCTGGGTATTATCTGGATTATATTTTAGGTGGATGTAAAAACGAACTCTAAAAATTCAAAATGTAGAAGACATCTTTCACATTTTCAGTGTGTTAATATGGAAAACAAGAATCATATAGAAGAGCAGCTTCTCTGTAATGGCAGTATTTGAGATGTTTCCAAAATCTGAAGAGCGACGGATAGGCCTGGCTGCTAACATTCACCTTTAAAAAAAAAAAATATAATTATTCTAGCTTTTAATACACATGTAGAGCCCATCAGCCTCTCCTTATATCTAAGTACCTGACCACAGAGTAGCTGCAGTGAAGCCTCATGTTACTGAGACTGTTTAAGCATATTTTGGATTAGGACAATAGAGCCTGTTGGTGCCCTTTACTATATGTGCCTGTTCTTCATTTATATTCTGAGATGTACTGCTGTTAAGAACTTAGTCTTAATCTGTTGCAAATTAACAGAAATATGTTATCCTTCCTTGTTTTAGTACACTGTCAGTGGTTAAACCTTGACAGCAATGGTGACTGCTCTTAGCTGCTTCAAAAAGACTAGAGATTCCCCATGTTGATCACAAAGACCATTACTTATTCTAATCAAAATGAGTTGGATAATCTATCTAAAACTATAATTGTCACTACATATTTTTTATTTACGTTTTTTTTTAGATACAGGTACAATTCAACTGACCACACTTCAAACATTAATCTCTTGCATTCACTGTTCAGCCAGCAAATGCCTTAGTCTTGTAATGCACTTTGTGTTCCTCGTTCTTGAATACGTTATGTTTAAAGGCCTCCTTTTTCTCCATGTTGCTTAGAGTTCAAGTTCAAGAAATGTTTCTCTGTTCTTACTGAGATTGGCACTGTTCAGTGTTCAATTAAGAGGCAGAATTTTAGTGAATCTTTTATGGAGAGTATCGTTATGTAACTATTTGATTCTTTGCTTATTCAAAATTTAATGACCTGACTAGAAGAGTTGTTTCTTGCAATCTGCTAAGAAAAATCTGAAAGGGATAAGTTTTATGTCAAATGAAATTGATCATCTTCTGAGATTTGAAGCCTTATATAACACAGGTTGGCATAATGCATGTTGGCAAAACATGATTGTTCTTCTATAAAATGTAGTATCTTCTTTCTCTTGGACCAGGTTCATCTTAATTTTTAAAGAAATTTACAAAATATTGACCAGCAACCTAAAAACTGGAATGATTCATCCAGATTTACAATGTAAAAAGAACAAAATGACTGTTGGTGCATTTAAATAACCATAGACTGAACTCTCTAACAGGCTTATCATGTCAGTAATTTTCCATGCTGCAGTATTTCCAAAAAGATATTTCTGTGCTTATTTTCTTTATACAGCTTTATACTTTTATTCGATTAGCTATAGCATCCTGATGATCAGTGAAGATAACCATGTCTCAACATTCTGCCATTTGCTTTCTCCAGGAAAATATACCTTAATTTGATGAATTCACTTCCATTGAGGTAAAAAAATAAATAAATTTGTTAGCATATATTAAAATCCTGAAGCTAACACTTTTGAAGATTCTTGCTCAGGTGAAACTATTAATCTGCATTTTGGTCTCAGACTCTTAGGTTTTCCTCTACAAATCCTGCACAAATACATACTGGCCCAATCATTGGAAAAAAGAAGTTTCCAATGGTTTTGCTTCCCATTCATAGTAGAGAAAACCTTTTGCTCTGAATGTTGAAAGAGCAGCTGACAGATCTGGTAGAAGACAGAGATGGGAAAGAGATTGGGAGGCAGACAGGAAGCAAGCAGGAAAATGGGGAAGGAAGTAAACAGGGTTGTGAAGCACATAATACAGAGGAAGAATGGGATTGAAAGGTGGGAAGGGAACTTGATGACTCCCTGGCAAAAGGCATTCAGAAATAGCATGAATATGGATAAATGTGCGATGACATGGTTACACAGAATGATTGTGAATTTAAATAAAGGGACCAAATGAAAGGGGAATATGTAGCTTTAGTTCCAAACAACAAGTTATGCAAGGTAAAGTTTATGTGCATGATGGCACTGAAAAAGAATGCAATCGAGTCAACACCAGGTCATGTAGTGCAGTCCTGAAAACAGAGTAACAGAGGAGTGAGGCCACTCTGACCAGGAATTATGCGGGTTTTTTTTCTTTCTATATTGGAGATAACTTAGTCTCCATTGCCTTGGTAATCCTTCACTATGCTTTGTTTGGTGTGTGGGTGAGACTAAAGACATTTGCTACAGAAATACTATTTTTTAAGAAATCCCATTTAAAAAAAAAAAACAACCAAACACGCTTATTAAATATATCACAAAAAGGGAAAGACCAGTGAGAAAGGTAGCAGAGGGACAGGATTCAAGCCTTAAAAGTTAATTGGCTGTGGCAGTTCAACTAGCTTTCACTTTAGCTGAAAAGGGATTTCCTCTGTCAGCGGGATTTTTAAAATGCAGCCATGTATACAGATCCTTAAAGTACATTACCATTCATTTTCTCAGGCACAAGCCACCAAATAACAGTACTTCAAGATGATACTGAATTGTATTTAGTAAAAGGATCTGTCTAGAAGTTGTCATTTCTCTACATTGTTATCTTACATTTTGATAAGGTGTATCACAAGCCCAATTTATTCTTGCTTCCTTGTGACACTGTGCTTTTATAGCCAAGAGAGGCTGATGAGATAGCTGTATAAAGGTTTTCAAGAGGATGTAATGGAAAAATAACTTTCTGGCTCTTCTTCCAAAATTATTGAACTGTTTATTTAGTTGAAAAAAATAAATTTAAATTGTATTACCATAAAAAGTATCATCTTTTTATGGTTAATGGTGGTATAGTAATATGTTCAAGAACACAAGTAGATCATATGGCATTCTCCAACTAGCAGCATTATTAAGTAATGACCTACAAATTTTGACATTTGTAAGATATAAAAGGGCATTCTTGCACCACAAACTACAGTTGTGCATTTATCTCCTTTCACTCTCTTCTTCAAATGAAGTTATACAGTGATGGCATCCAAACGGCTATCTATTGCAAAGGCTATAAACACTGCAATAACAAAGTTAATAGGATAATTCTAAGTTGTCATTCTGAAATACTGATTAAAGCAATTGTTAAATTGAAATGGCTGTGCCTGCTTATAGGGAATAAATTTGAAGACAATTCTATATAAACACATTAACAACTGTATTTCAGTAGTATTATAGCTTTCCAAGGAACTGAAAACTGATAACTAGTAACTGACAGATAAATTTAGCATTACTCAGACTCATAGATACAAATAAAAATGAAACAAAAACATAAAATCTCCTCTCCTATATGCCTCTGAAATGTTAGTGTATGTACTGCTTTTGAAGAACTGGAACCTATTCATAAATGTTGTGCAGAAACATATTTTTACAACACTATGGTAAGAGTTAGGTGATAAAAAATATGGAGACTGCGGAAAACTAACATTTATCAAATGATGCAAACTAGTATGAATGCAAAAGAGTCATTAGGGACTGAACTCCTGATTCTCAGAAGCAGCTATGATATACCAGACATCCTGACTTTCAATACTTAAAAATTATGCATCTGAAATCAGTAAGAGACAGACTTAGACTGAATATAGGAACATGTTAGTTGCTGAGTAAGTTACAATTTCTTGTGTTTCATAGCTGAAAAGCAATTCAGGGACAGCAAGTTGCATGTCTTGAAGTTCTCCATAGCAACAGTGTCATCTTTTTTCATTCTAGCACATGATGCTGTCTCCTCCTCAAATCACTCTATCAGACAAAAGAGATGGACAGACCATAATTCACAGTCTGCTTCTTTAGGTGTTGAATACTGGTGCTTCCCCCTCTTACCATAGTAGCCTGCAAATGCTGAGAATAATTCTCATATCACAGGCTGTGTCTGTCATTATTAACCTAGAATGGAGGCAAAAGCTTTAGGACTTCCTTTCTTTCTGAAAAAAAAAAATAATATTAAGCTGTGATTTCCTGAGTCACAATTTGGTTACTATTTTGTTATTTGCTCTGCTTGGCAAACTATGCACTACCTTTACTTAGAGCTCACAGTATATGTTATTTACCCTTCAGCTAGATCTCTGCTATTCACAGAGCCTGCATCACTCACAGCTTTAAAATCTGATTATGGCAATGTATTTTAATTTTAAACTCTATAGGAATATAATGACAAAATGGTGCAGAAGGAGCATAATCATGGCCATTTACATTGGCAACAAACAAGCATACTGTGCATTGTGCATGAGCTTCAAGAACAAAGGTGCCTTCCAGGATTACAGTAAGACTTATGCCCATGAAGGTGTGGGAAGGTTGCAAATAGAAAAAAGGGTCAAAACTGATTAGTCAGCATGAATGACAGGTTCTCAAAACTATTTATACCCACAAACGCCACATTTAAATATGATCTGAAAATAATGTAAGCAGTTATTTTTCTATTTTTTCCACAAATCAACAATAAATTATAAGAATAATTCAGGCCAATACTACACCTCTGTGTCATGCTTCCTCTCTATTAAATAATTTTTCCATTTCTAAACATTTTTTATCTATGTGGTATTTTTAAATTAATTTAATTTGGTTAACATTTATTTTATTTTTAATTGTGAAAATTCAGTGAAAGTCCTATACAAACTGCCATTAAATGCACTTATCAACCAAATCTGTAATTTCATTGAAAAAATTTATTGGGTTTGTTACTCCCCTATTTGCCATAGAACTACACTGTTTAGAGTCAATTTCCTTACGATCTTTTAATTCTGCACTTACTGCTTCCTGTTTCACTTTTTGCATTGTTTAGTTGTTGGTAAACATCCTAAAGTTATTACATCATCTACATCTGTATTTTTGATCAAGTTGTGGTACAGGTCTTTTTAGTTGTTCGATTGGGCCTTAGACAACTGCTAGCTTGCTGCTTGATGAGTATAAATAGTACTCATGCTTTCAGAGTGCTCATTAGGCTCACTGACAGATATTTCAGTAGATTTCATTTTTGGTAATTCTTCATTTAACGGATGCTCCTCAGTGAACTCCTCAGTAACTACTGTATCTGCTCTTTAAAAATGCTAAGTGTGAATTTATTTTGACTGCTTAAGACTGTTCTGAATTATTGTAAACTATCAGCTTTGTCTACACTAATAGTGATAAAATTGTTAGAATTGTGTCTGTACTGTATTCATGTACTTGGTAAAGGAAATAGATTGTGACCACAGACTGGTTTTCATGAACACTTTTAATTTGCTTATATGCTCAGATATTTTCCTTTTTTGTTGTTAAGTTTTAGTGACTGCTTTCTCTCTTAATGGAGATAGCTTTTAAAATAAAAGAGCCATCTTTTATGAAAGCAGCATTGTGTGTTTTCTGAGAGATAGGTGGCATCTAATAAAATGTGCTCACTTTCTCCATTATCATTAACATTCTTCCCACCCAATGTAGCTGATGGGCTTCAGCATCAGGAAACTGACCCTTTTAGAATAGCTAGACATTTACTACAGGCTGAGACTGTGTTGCATTTTTCACTTAATAAAGTAGCATCCAAACAAACCATCATAGTTAGTGCAGCAATCAGAGACCTTCTAGAGTTTGAACTGCTGTTACTACATTTTGTTGGCTTTTTTTAAAGAAAATTCCAATGTAGTTTCAACAGATAATACAGGCTTAGTGTTTGAGCTATCTGGGATAAAATATAAAATATATAAATCTGTATGTAATATGGATAGACTATTAAAGAGCTGCTCATCTTGTTCTGTCTTCCAAACTGATGATCTGTAACACATCTTTCATTAGCATCTTCTCTAATGTATCAGCTAGAACACTGATCCATGACAAAATTACAGGTCCTTTTCATCTGAAGGGTCAATCATTCTGAAATGCTTTATGACTAGAGCTGTCTGATATATTATTTTTTCTCCAAACATTAATTTTGGCACAAAATGCTCTTCTGTTACATTGTTAATGCGTCATTTTGATAAAACTTCATAGGAATATTATGTGTGTAAAGGAGACTTTTGAATATTAGACAAATGAATTTATGGATTGCAACACGTGAGAACCTTGAACATATCCTTTAAAAAGCAGGCTTACATATATTTTCCACAAACAAAAACTCAGACATTTTGAAAAGTTTGGAAAAAACTTCTCTATACTTCTTCATGTACCAAAAGCAAGTTTTGAAACTGCAAATGGTGCCACAAGATGGAACTGTCATTCTGGCAGAAGTATTTTATAGATGCCATCAAAATTACCTTTCAGACAGTTATTTTTCAGACAGATGTATGTTTTAATTTGTCATTTGTTGTTTATAATTTATTGTGCTTTTGTACAGAAATGTTAAGGGTAAGTAGACTCATAACAGTTCTGATTTTGCTAGTCCAACATCACCCAACTGCAAGTTATGTGTGTAGAGAAAGTTTGCTATACTGGCTACCACTCTGGTTGAGAAATAGGCCTGAGGACTTCCATCTGAGGGTAGTTAATGCCTTCCCAAAGTGGCTACCTAGTTCAGACTAGTCAACAAATTTATGAGTTCAACACCAGTCAATTAAATTAGCAAACAGTTCTGTACCTTTTGTCCAATATAAAATTAGAAAATACTAATATACTAGGTGGCTTTATCCATAGAAATGCAACTGTAACTATGTTATACAGATTGAGTAATTGGGGTACATCTCCAGACTTATACCTTTTCAGAAAAACAGCTTCATGTTTTCCTAGAAAATGTAATGCAAGATAAGATTAAAGATAAGATAAATCTTGTGATTCATACAGAGTTAACATCACTGAGTATATACCTTCTTTCAGTAAAATGTTTTTGATGAATACTCTCTTATTTCCAAGAAAAAAAAAGCCTTGGACAGAGAACAGGGTAATTATACAAAACTGGGACAATATCAATATCATTCAAGAGTTGGATTTAAAACAGTGGTTCAGAACACTTAGCCTTATACAAAACAAGTAAAAACCCAGGACTGAGAACTAATTCCAGATGAATTGAACTGAGAACAGCTCGGGAAATAGATCCTCACTGATCAATAAGTAAAGTGAAAAATCAAAAATGATTAATTCACAGACTACATGAAACTCCAGATAATACAGCCAGCATTTTTTGTATTCTTGTTCTTTATTTTGGCAAGCAGAAGCAGCATGCAATTTTTTTCATGTTATTAGTTTCACTTCTTAAAGTAATCTCCTGTTTGCCTGGGCATCTGCAGGTGACTTTGGGCTGCTGTAACCAACTTCACAAACTGATATAGTGTACTTATGGGAAGAATGATAATACGCTCTAATAAGCTCCAGATGGTGGAACAGTCTTTGAGATTTCACTGCAGTTTGCTGCTATATCATTGAGCATCCCAGTCAGAAACCAAAACACCACAATAGACAACATTAGACAAGCACAAAAGAAAACAGCACTTATCCCAAAATGGCAATGGACAAATGAGGAAATAAAAGGTAACTGCAAGATAGTCTGAGGCAGAAAGAGAAAAAGAGATTTCAGCATAACACTGCCAAAGAGAACAGACCTGTTGCTGCTGAATCATACATGTCATGCCAAAAATGAAAAGGCTTTGCATAGACTCCTAAGTGGAGGGCTGTAAAAGCACTGTCCACCAACAGATACGTATTAGTGTCATATTGTGTCATAAATTCAAAACAAAAATTCACAGCTTGTACTTGGGTAAATATTTTTTTCTGCATGTGGGAATTTGCAATATTATCCAGGCAATACCAAGGCCTAATGTGAGTTGATCCATTCACTCATATTAGCATCAGAATATAACAATTAAAAAAATATATATAGATTAGCTCCATTCTTTGCCATCTTTAAGGAAAAAAAAATAATTCTTAGATAGATAGATGGATAGATAGATTAGCTGCAAGGTTTTACCCTTCTTGTCAGTGTGATTGCCTGAAATTTTCTCTGGGTCTGCCCTTCTTTACATACCACAGCATCCTGTAGGTGTTTCAGTAGCAAAGACATACATAAATACACAATGTAGAAATACTCAACAGTCTCAGGAATGGCTTTGAGCAGTATGATTATGAACAGCAGCAGCACAGAGCAGTAGGCAAAACATATTCCTTCAGACAGGCTTCCCAGAATAGCAGCAACAAGCCAAAAGAGGTTCAGTCCCACTGGAGCAGAGGTGGAAAGCAGAAGTGGTAGACAATCTGCCTCTGCATTTTGAATAAAATACTTAAGTATTTTAAGACTGTGTCACATGGTAAATAGCATATAATAATCTAACTGGACTATACTAATTGGTACTGGGGGGGACAGCCACTAGGTTCCCATCTCAGTCCAACTTTTTACAACTTCTGGGAAATCACATATAGAATTCTGGTTTAGAGCTCTCTCTAGTTATAAGTAATGTAAGAAATGCAATATTCCATCCCTATCCCAAATTCAAAGAAAATCATTGAAAAAAACAACCAAGAAAAAAACAACCAACCACCAAATGAACCAAAAAAACCCCAAACAAAAAGAAAAAAAAAAAAAAAGAAGAAAAATGCGCATAATTTAATTAATCTAGGGGGTTTTTGCCTTATTTATTTCTGACTCCATGGAAGCTCGGTAGACCATTATGACTACCTGGAAATATAAATAATAAGAAGAAAGGAAAGAATATGTTGCAGGACTCCAAAGATTCTTGAGATACTAGGGAAGCATGAAATTTTCATGCTTCTCTTCTGAAAGCAGAACACATCCTTTTTTACTATGACACAGAAGCTCTCAAGGCATTTGTGTGTTCAGGAAGCCTTTCCCCAGGAAGTTATCTCCTCTTACAGAATTTGACAGAGTGATTTCTCAGAATATGAACTGATAATATTGTTCCCCAGAATTACAGTTTTTAAGAAATATCTCTTGACTGACATTCAATGTTAATAACTTTCCAACTTTTAGGCAATAGGAGGCTTCGTTCCCTTTAGCAAATACTTCAGTCGTGTTCAGTAGAGCCTCAAGCAAGCACTGCAGAGCTGCTTTTTGATTTTTCAATGTCTGAAAAATTAAAATAAAAAAATCCCTCCCATAAATGAGATACAAATTCTCAGGAAAAAACATACAAAAAATATTAAGCCTTTTATAATGTATGTTTCTAAATTGTTGCAAGATAAACTTTTTCACTAATTGCTTCACTTTTCTTAAAAAGTGTTGTCCTCTGTCCAAAAGAAAAAATAGTATCTTCCAACTAGCTGATATACTTAAGATTTTAGTAATGGTTTTATGCATATAATTTTAATATCAAGGGTTGAAAAATGGGTTCCAAAGGTTGCCTTTCTCTTGTGTTTTAGGTTTTTTTGTTGATATGTTGTGATTTTTTTTCCCAAAAAAGCTAGAAAGGGAGATTTGCAAAGGTTGTGTTATTAAAGTCAGAGATTATACTATATTCTTAGGCAATAGGTATGGACCACTGTACCTGGCAAACTTTAAACATAAATAGGAAAATAGAGTCCTGCAAAACTTAGGAAACTTCAGTATAATCTGTCTCATGTAGATCTATCATGAGTGACATTATATGAAATGCCATTGAAGGGTGCAATGACATACAGATTTCACAAAGTGCTCCTTCTTTAAAAAAAAAAAAAGATCTAGAGTCCATAACAAAATTGTGAAACATTTTTAAATGGATGGGTGAAAGCTCTGAATTTAATAAAATATGTATTTCTTTAATACAATATTTTTCCCATTGCCCTTGTAAAATGTGTTGCAATTAATACCCTGAGGTATTTGAACAAATCTCTTGAAATTCAGAGAAAAAAAAAAGAGTGATCTTTTAGTATCATTAAGCTATTTCTGAGACAATGGAACACCTATCCATAATTTCCTCAAAATATATGAACTTCAAGGCTTCCTAATTGAGCAAGTTAAGGAGAGAAACTACTCAATAATTAAACACATAAAGCATCCTTTTTCTGCAAAACAGAAAGTATACCTATGATTAAATTAATCACATAATTTTCTTAATATTCTTGAGTCATTTGTAGAAAAGTTAAAAAGCAATTTTTGTGTCAATTAAATATATAGGAGTCTGATAAAGAAAAAAGAGCAAAAAAAATGCTTGGTATATCATGGAGATGATCATGCTGACAATCAACAGGAGAAATCATACAAAATAATCTTTTATTTTCAAAGAAGACTTTGAACATAGCAGTCAGCATATTTTTTGGTATGTATACCTGCTCTCCTTATAGTCTGTAATAGGGGAAACAGATTTTCATGGTACTGTATCTCTTTGTATGAGTCACTAGCCAATAATAAAAGTGTCAATGTGTATTAATAAACCAGGATTACAATAGAAACACTTTAATTTAGAATTAATTCCGCTTTTATAAAGAGAAAGACACAAGTTTTAATCCTTCATTGTTTATTTTGAGTCTGAGACAACACTTGAATCTTTCCTTTCCATTAAATGGAAATAAAGCAAGGTATGTTACTTCAGGTGTTGGATACTAATACTTAATAAATGAAAACCAGATATAGGGTGTGCATTTGTAATATGACGTATTTGCCAAAAATATGGAGGTATTTGTACTTAATGTTTACAGCAGTCCAAGTATGATGCTAATCAAACAAAACTTACAATAAATTTTTCAGTGATTGATCACTGCAAGTTAATATATTTTAGAAAAGGTGTAAAAACAGTCGTTCTTTACTAGTTTTCCCAAAATAATTCCTTAATAATCACACTTGCTCCTCAGTTCTCAGTCACCAAAATTTTCACCAGCCCTACCCAGACTTGGTGCCTCCTACAATGAGAGAGTTGTTAATACATAAACTGGGATGAGTAATACAAAAGTGTATGTAACCTAATGTTTGGATTTAAGGTTGGCGTAAGATTAGAGGTTGCAGCAACTTCACAATGTGTCAAAAGTCAATGAAAATGCTTTTGTTGATATAGGTGGGTCAGTACTGTCCTCCCTGGAAACACTTGGCAGAGTTTGAAGGAAAGCCTGAGCAATAAGGTAGGTGAATCCATCTAACTTTTGAGATGGACATGCTTAGCTCAGTCTTACCACCCAAAGTGGAAATAGGCACAATTTGGTAGACTTATGTTGAAGGTAATCCAATTTTTTTATTAATTGTGCTTCAGGCTTCATTGCCTCTTATCAGTTAGACTTTTATTAGTTAAAGAAGGAGTCTATGCTGACTGGCTCAGAACTGGATGTTAATTTATGAACAAGTGAATTCCTGATAGTCTGAGAAATGGACATGGGATTCTTTTGAGAGGTCAGAAGAACTCAGATATTATTCCTCAATTTATATGTTACTGTTTCTCTCAATATGTGACAACAATTGTAAATTTACTGGGTAGGTTACAGCATATTGTTCTTAGATTTTTCCCTGGTATCTTAGAAAAAATATTTTAAAGGTTTTTTCAGTGTTTTTCCACATGTGTGGTACTGCCCTTCTTGCTCATCTAATGAACCATGCTGCAGTTCTTGCATCAGAGATTATGTAGCCCGTTTCTATGTTTCAGTCTGAAACTGTCAGTGATTATAAAATGCACTCAGTATAGTTACACTAAATATGTTTTGCACTTGTGATGTTGTCTTTACAGATGTGAGACAACACTATTTTTCTTTGCAATCTAACATACAAATTAAGTATTCATAAATTTACATTAACTTGTCATTGTAGTTAGAAACTTATACTTAGGTTTTTCCAGTGAGATCATTCTAAAAATTTCACAAAACAACCATAGACTTTTAATGATGTATCGACCTTCTTTGATGGAGTTCACTTCTGTACTCCAAATGTGCAACGTTATCAATTGACTTGTAATGATTACTCAGAGCTCCAACTGCTTTGTAAATATTAAGCAATGCAATAAATGAACTTAAGTCCTGAAAAAAAGGAAAACATTTTCTACTGCCACATAGAAAAATACCCTAATTGTTCCAACTACACTGATAATTTTTCATAGTAAGGAAAGAAGCACATGCTAAATCATACAAGGAGAAAAACAAAGAAACAGAAGTCTGGGAGTAACTGCAATTCTCCAAGGAAATTAATAGATATATATAAGAACATTTTCCTTTATGCAAGAAATGCTTCCCTTGCTGGATAATAGTAAATAACTGAACATGTTCAAAGATTTTTTAAATTAAGCTATGAGATAAAAAGCAGTCTAACATTTCAAAGATTCCTAATGAGTAATACATACTTCTAGAACAATGACAACTTGAAAGTTATTTAAAACTATTATCAACAGATACAGCAAATCTATTGCTGACAAAGCACAGATACCGTATAAAAATCATGCTAGTGTAGGAGTTCTGTCTGCATGAAATTGAATATGATTTCAGGATTTAGTTCATGCAGTGATGTTTCTTCAATAATTCATTTAAATCTCTGCAAATGCTACTGCACTGAAACTAATAAATTAGTAGCTAGGAATTAAAACCCAAAAGAACATGACAATACATTTCAAGCCATTAATTGGTGCATAGTCCTTCTTACTTGGGCTGCAGTCTTACCCCTTTACATACTTTCCTATGTGGGGGTCCTCAAAGCCCCTCATGCTTAAAAGGTCAACTCACATTCTAAAAGAGGACCTAATACTCCTAACATTCCTGCAACCAAAACCTTCTGCTAAATTTTAGTGAAAAGTCGAGTTAAGCCTTGAGAATCTCCTAAACTGAAATGTCATATACTGGGGAGATAAAGAACCCTGAAGACACCACAGGGACATTCCATTCCCCACTCTCCCACACTCACGCCATAAAGTATGTTCCCAGTTCCAGTTCAGTCAGAGGCAGTAATAGAAAGGCATTAATTTCCTATGCAAATTCTAATTTTAAAAATCTCAGTATTTACCTCCTTTGCAAAATAATTTGGTTAGAACTCAGGGAATAACAGATGTTTTGGATTAATTGTTGAATCAAAATTCAAGGGAAGAGGAGGTGAGTGACCCTGAACAAGAAAACAAAGCACAGCTAATTAAATTTTGTGCCACACTGAAATCCATGCTTTCATTGCAAATGCAGGCATGCTATGCCTTCTTTATTTTAGATTGCCATCAATTGCTGACTTACATTGTGGGGTTTTTTTAAATTATGGGTTTGGGGTTTTTTTTGTTTTGTTTTTGTTTTGATGTGGGTTTTTTTTTGTCTGCGACTTAGCTGATTCCTACCCAGGCTCTGAATCTGCATCTTTCTGGTGAATTTTATAGTTTTTAAAACAGGTTTGCCACCTCTAATATCATTAGTCTTAAGTAATATCTAGAGAAATCTGAGCTACAGAGGGAAGTAGCTTGCCCTTTATGAGTCAGCATCTGCTAGCAGACCTGGGAAAACAAGAAATCTCCTGGGGTTTCCTTAAGAGCCCTACCAGTGCCCTGCCTGCACTTTGCCTTTCTGCTACAGAAGATCAGAGCAATGTGGCTTACCAATACTAAGCAGCTAAATAAATTTAATACATACAGATATTCTGAAGTAATCTCCCTGTGGTGTCTGACAGAAATCTTGAAAATATCCCCAAGTTAAAATATGAGGTTAGCTTTGGTTCTTGGCTTTTGATTCGCATATTAGTTACCCTCAGATTTCACACTGAAAAGAAGGAAAAATTAACTTCCACATAAACTAGAAGCTAGTTTTGGAGGAAATAAAGCTTGTTTTGCTCCCAGTCCTTGGCAAGGGCCTAATTTGCTTGATTTTGTTTCATTTGATCAGGTTGTTTGCTTTTGATTTGTACATAATACTCAAAAGCTCTTATCTCAAGCCCTAGGCATCCCTTCCATATAGTTAACAAGCAATCATGTATTAATTATAAAACCAACAATTTAATTTTAACTCTCACAACAAAAGAAAACTAAATACAAAAATTAATCTAGTTTTTCCTATCCTACAAAAATATTTTCTTCTCATATAGTTTCCATAGATCAGAGAAGAAAAAGTTAATATCCAACATATTTTTCTTCAAGTTAAGAAGCAGGTTCAGATCAAATCAGGGGACATCTGCTCAAAGATTTCTTATTATCACGTTATCAATTTTGAAAAACAGCCGGGTTCCTATATTAAAAGTGACTCTATGCTGGTCCAGAAACCAGCAGAGTCAGAAGTACTATGGACTAAAATAAAGAAGCATGTTCTCACTCACATCTTCCAGGCCTTGTAACAAGATGAAACAGAGAAGAGGAATAAAACATTAAAGTAATAGGTGTATGTCTGGCGAAGGAGACAAGAGAAGACCAAGAGTGCTTCACCAGTGAAGCAGTTCAATGCATTACAGAATCACAGAATCACAGAATCCTAGGGGTTGGAAGGGACCTCGAAAGATCATCTAGTCCAACCCCCCCTGCCAGGCAGGGTCACCTAGAGTAGGACACAGGAACTTGTCCAGGCGGGTTTTGAATGTCTCCAGCGAAGGAGACTCCACAACCTCTCTGGGCAGCCTGTTCCAGTGCTCTGTCACTCTCACAGTAAAAAAGTTTTTTCTGATATTTACATGGAACCTCCTATGCTCCAGTTTGCACCCATTGCCCCTTGTCCTATCACTGGATGTCACTGAAAAAAAGCCTGGTTTTATCACTCTGACACTCCCCCTTAACATATTTGTAAACTTTGATGAGGTCACCCCTCAGTCTCCTCTTCTCCAAGCTAAAGAGGCCCGGGTCCCTCAGCCTTTCCTCATAAGAGAGATGTTCCACTCCCTTAATCATCTTTGTGGCTCTGCACTGGACTCTTTCAAGCAGTTCCCTGTCCTTCTTGAACTGTGGGGCCCAGAACTGGACACAATACTCCAGATGTGGCCTCACCAATGCAGAATAGAGGGGGAGGAGAACCTACTAACCACACCCTTTCTAATGCACCCCAGAATGCCATTGGCCTTCTTGGCCACTAGGGCACATTGCTGGCTCATGGTCATCCTCCTGTCCACCAGGACCCCCAGGTCCCTTTCTCCTACACTGCTCTCCAACAGGTCAGCCCCCAACCTGTACTGGCACATGGGGTTGTTCTTCCCCAGAAGCAAGACTCTACACTTGCCCTTGTTGAATTTCATCAAGTTTCTCCCCGCCCAACTCTCCAGCCTGTCCAGATCTCGCTGAATGGCAGCACAGCCTTCTGGTGTGTCAGCCACTCCTCCCAGTTTAGTGTCATTAGCAAACTTGCTGAGGGTACACTCTGTTCCCTCATCCGGGTCATTGATGACAATATTGAACAGTACAGGTCCCAGTACCGACCCCTGAGGGACTCCACTAGTCACAGACCTCCAACTAGATTCTGTCCCATTGACCACAACTCTCTGACTTCTTCCTTTCAACCATTTCATGGTATTCACTCAGCTTTTTATGAAGATAGGAGGAAATAAGGATAAAATTACAGCTAATAATGCCAGAGTAAATTTAACTCCTCCTGGATTTCTTGGAATGTTATCAGGTAATTCCTGTAACAAAAATAACAAATATTAAACCCATCCACGTAAGGAGTTTTGTAAGATGCAGGTTGAAGTACTCTGTAAACTTCCATGGTACTTAATTGTCACTCCAGCCAACCCCAGTTTCAATTGAAGTGTAAATTTTTGGGACAATTCTTAACAAAAAATCCCTGGCTCCATCTGGTAACCTAAGATGACTATGAGAGACTGGATGACACAATAAGGATGCTAAATAAATTCAAACACCGGGATGTGGTTCTGCATCCAAAAGGTAGCTGAGTTATGAAACATTTTGTGAAAGCATGTTAAAAGTTTATATGAGCTTAAGGCAAGGCCTGATCTGTTAATGGGGATCTGTTGAGGGCTATTAAATAGACAGAAAGTATACTCAACTCTGAAAGTTCCTGAGATGAAAGTGCTTGAAGGTTAGAAGAGTGCTATAAGAGAAAGTCTCATATATTCTTGTCCAGGTCTTATGTTCTTAGTCTTGTACTTTACACTTGCTTTTGACCACTTTCAGAAATATTAGGAAGCTTAGACAGGCCTTTAGTCTGTTGCAGCATGGCCATTCTAGGTTTTTTTTATACTTAAAGTCCAGAGTAGGAATTAGGGGAAACAGAAAATTTGTTAACAACAAACTGTAACTGAAGGGAAGAAAAAAAAGATTTCTGTCAGATGAGTGAAACATGAAATAGTTACAGCAAAATCCTTGTGTGTGTGAAGCTGTACTCTCCACCTGAAAATACTGCAATAAACATTTAGTACTTTGATGTTTTAGACTTACTTTTTATCAAAGTTAATTCAGCATTCTGCACTCAATTTGTTGTTCTCATCCGAATTTCTACCTACAAAACCATACAGGTTGGTATACAAAAGATATGGCTTGGGGAATTTTCTTCACCATAAGAAGATAATTTAAAAATTTGTCCATATCGCCATGCAACTCATTTACAGAAAGGTAGCAAAGGCTCTTATGGAAAGTCATAGAAAGAAATGTATTTTGGCTTATGCTTTGTCTGAAATATTTTTATTATACTAATGAAACTAGTAATTAATTATCTAAGGCTTGAAGAATGAAAAAAATGTGAATATACATAGAAAATACCTCCTAAATGTGCAGATTTCAGACAGAATGAACCCGCTTTGAACCTCAGCCTTCTAGCAGATTTAAGAATAATGGCCTGTATTTCCCAGGTTTGATTGCAAACAATGAACTGAAATTACCCCTGTCCTTTGCTTCAGAAAGGAAGTTTTAACATTAGGATGTTTATTCGTTCTGTCTTCTAAAGGCCCTGAGGAAGTATTCTGAAATGTCTAGAAGCAATGATTCGAGAATTTCTTACTTTTTTTTTGTTATGAAATATTCCCTGTATACAAGGAAACATGTTTCCAGTGGGGAAGCCTGGATGTGCCCGTCACAGGATATTCAAAAAGATTAAATGTGTTATAGTAGAAGATAGTTCTGCCATTGGAGTGCTACTGACTCTAGGCAAAAGACTTCCAGGAACAACTTTCACCAAACTAAGAATTTTGAGTTTAATTTTAATTTAATGCATCAGGTGCTGTCTTCAATTACCTGAAAGGAGGTTGTACTAAGGAGGGTTCTTCTCTCTTTTCCCAAGTAATTTGCAATAGACTGAGAGGAAATGGCTTCAAGTTGCACCAGGGGAGGTTTAGATTGCATATTAGGAAAAATTTGTTTACTTGAAAGGGTTGCCAGGCACTGGAAGAGGCTGCCTAGGGAAGCGGTTGAGTCACCAGTTAAAAAAAACATGTAGACATGGCACTTCAGAACATGGTTTAGTTGGTATAGTGGTGTTGGGTTAACAGTTGGACTTGAGGATCTTAGAGGTCTGTTCCAACCTTAATGATTTTATCATTCTATGTTTCTAAGTGTGTTTTTGCAAAACAGGAACTCTTTGTAAGATCCCAGAATCTCCCTATGCTCCACTCACCCCCTGCAATAAATAAATCACAAATGCTATGGTAGGAACTGCAGTATGGAGAATTATTTTCCAGTCATGTTGTCCCAGTAATTTAATTCCCTTCTCAAAGTTTAAACTGGAAATCACAAAAATAAATAAATACATAAGGAAAGTGAGGAAGGAATGTATGTGGAAAGATTATTCCAACTTCATACACAGAGGAGGATTTTACCAAATATAATGAAATTCATCAGAACTTCAGAAAAATACAACTGTTAATCTTTGCATTTGTAAAACAAGATAATTAACAAGTGTACAAAACACAGCTGACATACCTGGAAAGAGCAATTGTTTCCTTTGTTCTTCACAAGTGAGTTGGGGGGGATTTCTTCTAAGCTTCTTTGCTTCATTAGGCATGTTGAAATTAATTTTCAGGTTTTTACTCTCATATTTCCTGATTATGTAACAACATCTGTTTAACAAGGACTTTTTATGTCAAATTAATTTCAATATTTATTTTGCATTTGTAATTGCCATTCGTTAAAAATGCACCCTTGCACTTTTGGTTCAACTTTGCTCTCCAATTTTGTGCAGTTAATCCCACTGACTTGATTGTGCCAGGGAGGTCTAGACAGATTCCATTCCTTAATCTCACTTAAATTCACAATACATTCCTCCTTTCCCTATATTCTGTATTTTATTTATGGATCTGAATAAATAAAATAATAATAATAATAAAGATATTATGCTGACTTGTAGCTGAACAGAGTAAGTTGCTGTTTGCAGGTCACTGAGTACCCATTTCCACAATGAGCAAGTAGAAATATGTAGCTAGTATCTGAGATTACTTTCTTTTGAGAATCAATGCCATAAATGTTCTGACAGCTTGTTTTCAAGGCCAAATTAAGAACTAGAGGGATTCTTAAGCATTTTTATTGTTAGCAGCTCTGGATGTTACTGTTTGAATCTTTCATGATGCTGGTACCCAAAAGGACAATATCATCAAATATCATGATATTATATCAATATTTCTCTGAATGGTGAGGGCTCAGTGAAGCTTTGGGAGTTGTGAGAGAGGATGCAGATCTTTTTATGACTCTACAGTGTTAGTCCCTGTGTTGGTAAGACAGAGTCACAGAATAAAGAATTGCTAAAGGAGAGGACTGTAAGAAGACTTGTGCCACAGCGCCAAAGAAAATGGAGATGGGGAAGTAGGAGGCACAGGAGATCTCCCACAACCTAGCAGAACAGGACAGTATCTATACCAAGCCTAAGCCACCTGATGTCTCTATCTAATGTTCTGTGGCTTCAAACACCCCTAGGACACACAGGTGAAATTCAGAAATAAAGATAAATGACGTAAATCATTCAGTGCTAAAATAATATTATTCCTCAAGGGACAGTCTCTTGAGTCTGGGTATATAAATCATATTACTTAAACCCTTTTATTTGCCTGGGCCTTTCACAGTTTTAATCCAATTGTTATTTTCATGGCTTCACATACCACAGTGGTAGTCACTTTATAAATGCAAAGAATTCATGATGAAATGAAATAAGGCTCTGAAAGTAGAACAGAAGTGATAGGAATTCCTTAGAAAAAGTGTGTTTGATCTCACTCTGCCCTTCTCGGTAATTCAGATGAGTTGCACTTTCTCCCTTCAAAATGAATGTTTATGACAAATCATTTCCCTGGTTGCATTACTGCTGTGTGCTCTGTAATGGTCAGGATTCTGCATGGAACAAAATAAAAAAGGTAGGGATTAAATCTTTATGTGATACCCATCACATAATGATAAGGAAACTTCATTTCTTCTGTACCCGTTTAACACATGCCTTTTAAAATCTTATTTTCTGTCCCACTTTTAACTGTGGGAATCTACCTAGATTTAGAAGACAATGAGGCAATATGTGAAGGTCTGGCAGGAATGACACAGTCAAGGCTCTTTTAGAAAAGTGCTATTCAGTAAGTTATCCCTACCCAAAAGGATTTGCATGTTAACTTCCTTTTTTATTTTTATTTTTTTATTATAGGTTCCTTCTTTCTAGATTTACTGTTGATTTCATGGAAACATTGTCAAATTCATAACATGTTAAGAGCACTGTTACTTTGGTTCTCTTCTTTAAATGATCTAATCATCATCATCAACTCATTATAGATTTCTTTTGAAAATCAAAAGCTCAGTCCTCCCAAACATGTTCTTTGCCAGCTGTTCGAAGCCACAGCATCTGAAGAATATTGCTTTTCTAAATTACTTGGAAACTTAAGTTTCATGCAGATATGATATGTAATAAACAATGATTTTTAATCACAACTATCCAAGGACACTTTGTTCTGGGAAAATACTCCTTAACAGGAGTCAAATTAAATGCTGTCTTGCCTTCAGCAATGTGAGCACTTGTGTTTTAACTGCCAGCTAAAAAAAGAAAACACTTCTAAAGAATCCCCTCCAACACTTTTTCTATGTTCCAGAAACTTGTCCTGTTTTAATCTATTCTCTTTCACTTCTCTTGTGTT
Organism: Hemiprocne comata; assembly: GCA_020745705.1. Taxonomy (NCBI): domain Eukaryota; kingdom Metazoa; phylum Chordata; class Aves; order Apodiformes; family Apodidae; genus Hemiprocne; species Hemiprocne comata. Next base: position 135,710,139 of record CM036587.1, read on the forward strand.
TGAGTATTGATGAACTAGACAATCTATCACAGTAGCTACAAAGAACTTAAATCTAACTCCAACAGCTTAAGTTAAAACCTTTACTGTTTTTTATCACCATCTGTGAGATTTTATAGGCATTAACATCCCATTAATGTTACCATTAACTTACATTAACAAACAAGAAGTACTACGATAAGAAAATAATAGAGTGATCCAATTATTCTTGCCCATGGAAGTTAGATTTACTCTATTGTGTTTCAGGCCTTGAGTAGAAGAGAGAAAAGAATTATAGTGGAAAAAAAAGAAAAAAAGAAAAAAAAGAAAAAAAGAGGAATATAGACAGGAATGTAGAACTTTGGTTGACTGAATCCTGTTTCCACTAGAATAAAGTGAATTGAACAAAGCAGTCAGCAGTTACTAAAATTCTTTCACTTATTAAAGTATTTAAATATGCATGTAGGGAGACTAATATATAAAAGCTTCTATTTTAAGACATCTTGTTGTAGCTATAATGAGACACATCATCCCCACAACCAAAAAAGTCCCACACAATGGAAATCTCATGGCTCACGTCCTCTCCTAATATTTTCCCCTCTTGAATCCAGTAATGCTACCATGAATGCCAAGATCTAAGAATGTGTAGTGTTCTAGAAACTAACAGTCTGTGAAACTGAACTTAGTATAGACAACAATAAATACTTTACAGAGGTTTAATAGATCAGTAAAGCACTAGAAAACAAGGTATTTGAATGAAACAATCCAGATTCTGCCTTAGTTTACACCAGACCAAATACAATTTTAATTATGATGGAAAGTTGCTTCTATACTATTTATTACAAATGCAGAATAGCCACATACTTAACATCATGGTTTTTAGAAACAGTAATAAAACCAAAGACCAAGTTTACACACATGGCCTTTTATGAATCAGCAGCTATCCCATAGAGACAGCTAAAATAAAGAGAATAAAAAAGCTCATATAACAAAGCAAGTGACTGTATAGAAAAGAAGAAAACTTTTTTCCTTGGACTTAAGACCTGATAAGCAGTTGCAAAGTTTCATAAAAGTAAATTTATTGTAAAACAGTTCAATTTATTTGTTAACATAGTATCACATTTTTATGAAATTATATATTTCAAATCCTCAATTTTAGCTGTTTGACTACATATGCCCATCATCACTGATTCAGGACATCAGAACAAAATGCAGTCAACAGAATTCCAAAAATCTGAAATCACCCCAGAATAAGCAGAGGTTTACTGGTACTTTCAAACATCCAGCTTTATTTTCACACTACAGGCTGTCTAAAAAAGCATCTGTAAAGACTTGATAAACACATTTAGAGAAATTATTATCCAGTTTTGACATTCCAACTTAAAAAGTATGCCAATCAAGGAGCACAAGCTGTTGCCTTTTTTCCAAACAGCAAAACAAAAGTGTGCTTATTAAAAGTCTTAATAAAATTTAAAGAAGAAAGGAATCCAAACCAACTTTCATTAAAATTTTTAAAAATCCAATGTACATAAATAAGCCTGAACTCATTTGTTTTCCTGCACAGTGCTCAGCTTCTGAGAGAGTGTTCACTACAGTTGGGAACTTAAAGCATTGATCTGTACATATCTGAGCTGTCTTTGATCATTCCAACTTGTCACAAACATATTCTGCACACAGAGGCTAGGCAGTTGCCTCATGAATAACATCACTCAAAAGCTTTATATACTATGCTAATGCATTTAACTCATGTATCAGTTCTTATTAGTAGGAAAATATACTATTCAGTTAGTAACTCTGCTATACTATATATATATGTTATTGTGTATTTATAGAAATGACAAACTAACATTATTAAACGCTGCATTCAGCTGAAGTCTGAGCTTTTTGGGGTCGACAACTGAGCTTTCAAATAATCACATACTTTGACTTTTACAAAGCCTAAATCCTGTCTCTAGAGCTGTGAGTTTTTTAGGACTAATCTCAAAGATTAAATTGCAAGTTTTGACAGCACCTTTGAATGAGCAAGGAGTCAGATGACACCTTCTTCTCTGTCCTTCTGTGGAAGCTTGGCTGAACGAGTTCCCACAAAGGAGAGCTGTAACATTAGCACATGCAAGGAGGGCTTCCAAAAGCAGGCAGCATGCCTGACACTGATCAAAAGTAAACAAAAAAATTGCTGTAGTGCTACACACAATTAATGAACTACACAGGTCTACAAAAAACCCTAGCAAGATTTCAGTAAGAATTTCAGGTCTTGGTGAAAAGTCTCTTTTCATCCTTTATACACCCTTGCAGAGGTACAACGTGTACCAGGGTGTGTTCTCCCATTAATAAGACTGGAACTCCAAAGACATCTGTCTTTCAAGACATTGACTGTACCTCACATGCAGTCTTACCTTTATTTGCTCAAGCAAAGTATCAAGGTGGGTCATAATCTCTTCTTTCCTCTGCTTTTCAAGGAAGAGAAATGCAAAGTAGAGTGTCTCTTGTTTGTCACATCCCCTTTCTGGAGGGAAGACATAGGGTTTGTCCTGGCTTCTGTCAAATTCCCTTTGTCTCTAGCTTATTCCAACACAATTTCCCATACAGGGAAAGTAGTGTACTGCCAGTAAAGAAAGTGCTTTAAGGCAGAATACTGATATGCTTTGTATGTATTTAATGTCTGTGTATAGTATATTTATCTACACACAATCTTAACTATGAGGCTATAGTTTTATTTGACAGTCCCTAGCCAATGTTTATGACAAAGCAAAGAACAGTGTCACATGACCTATTTTAGAGGATCTGATTCCAAATTAGGACTGAATGGCAGCAGTACTTACTGAAATTTAGAAACCCTGGTTGTTTGTCTCCCTGAGAAGAATCACCATATTACCTGTAGATTTCACATGCAGATATTGAAGAGTCCTATTCACAAATACAAAAGTTACTAGTCCCAAAGTCCCTTGATTACCCATGAGGGAGTAAACAGTTTCCTGGGGTGTACATCCACTGCTTTCTGTCACTGTGTATTACCACATGTGATTCCAGTCCACTTTGATAAAAGCTGAATAAGAAAGTATTTTCAGTCTGAAAAATCTGTGTTAGTCAAACTAGAAAACACTGAAGATGCTATTTCTCTTGATCATATTCGTTGCAAACAATGTGTATGTCTCTTACAGGAGACAGTATGGCTCATTTAAATAAAGAAAATTGATACGTGGAAACAGAGAAGTGCCTGAACATCAGCTCCATGCTGCGTCTTCATCCTGTTCTAATTATCTAATATCTTCCAGTCCTTCTAACATTCAGTACAATGCATTAGTAGGCTATAGAAATGTATTGCATGCTTTTTCTGTGCAATGACAATTTGCACAGGACTAATTATGTTAAAAAATCTTAAAGAATTACAAACTAACAAAAAGGAGCTATTGAATTTGTTCACACATACAGGATATGCGCTACAAAGACATGTACTGTTGATTTCTCTGTCTCTGTAAAGATGTATTCATCTCTACATAAACAGCTGAAATTACTTGTGAAGCCAAGAGATGTGTGAGCCAGAACCCAATCCTCACTGAAAAGACAGTTAAAGAGTGGTCTTTTCTCCATGCATGCTTATTTTGCATTCAGCCAACGGATTCAGAGGGGATTCTATCAGACTGAAGAAAGCTTTTTACTCTCATTTATGCAGGCTCAAAACTCTGGGAATTACAGATACTCCTGAGACATACTCTATGATTGTTCCTTGTCTTTGGAAAAGGGGAGACAATAGAGAGCTTTAGTCTTTGAACAGATTACAAAAGCAAACCTAAATATTTTAAGGGATTCGACTGCCATGGTAAGGACTTACTGATTCATAAATCAAATAAAATGAAATTCCGTTTACTCTTCTATTTGCTGGTTCAATGACTTACAGCTACACAACACAGACATTGCTGAGGCAACTTGTGGTCCTGACTCCCATCCTGTTGCCAACTGTCCTCTCTCCTGACCTCGCCTTCCTATTAAGCACTATGCATTTTCTGAGACCATATAAATCTCAGCAGACACAGACGAACACCTCACAACCTATGACTTTCTATTTTACCTTTCCAAAAATGCCGATGGGCAATCTCTGGGAAATTATCAAGAGGAATATTAGCGCTGTGAGGCACACTCCATTTTTATTATCAGGTCAATATCCTCCACAGCAGTGCTTCTCTTCTTTAAACTTTCACATAGTTTCTGTGATTGCCAATTTCTTTTACAGTACTGCAATTTTGAATTAAAAAATTCCCTTCCATACTCACTCTACTAGAAATGCGCATGGCCTGACCTAAAATATTTCACTTCTCCTACTTCAGGCAATTTCTAACCCAAGCACTAATTTTTTTTACTCCTTTTACTTTGTCAGATTCTTCTTCCATATTTGCATTCATGACTTCCTCTTCGCTTTAATTGTCTATCCTTTTTCTTCCAATTCTTACAGATTTCAACTACATCTCCTGTAGCTTCTCCCTAACCTCTATTACTTGGTTTGTTTTCTCTCTCTCAAAAATGTTCAAAAAGAAGTTGAAAAAAATACACCTTACTTTTAAACCATATTGCAGGTTATTTACTGGTTAAATATCCAAATTAAAACCTCTTCCTCTAGTCCTCAACCTTCTCCAAATTTCCTTTGGATTTCTTGAGTCTGTAACTTCCACTATGTTTTGGCAGCTCTTTTTTTTTTTTTTTTTTTTTTTTTTAAACAATGTGAATTTAAATAGGCTGATCTGGTTACACAATGAGAAGGTTGCTATCTACAAGATGATTGCTTGTCACCACTAGTCCTTTCGGGCTGGTACCGTCACTTCAGACCTCCCAGCACAACACCATGTATGGCTAGTATTTAGTGATCATTATCCACCTAAACTCTTTAACAGTGGATCTTTTTTAAAAAAAATCTGGATAATTTTGACAAAACCAGATCAACTGCATATACATCCTTGTATCTCGGGAAGCTCTTGCAAAAGAAACGTGAGGAAGAAGAGATAGACATGAGGGCAGGCTGTCAACCTTGCCTAGGCTGAAGTCAGAGTTGCATGCTTATTGGTGGCCTAGTGCTTCAACTCCCAGTGTCGCCCTCAAAGAAACAAAACTAAATAAAAAAAAGGAGAGATAGACCAAAAGTATCATGATAAAACCTTTGCTCATTTCTTTACCCCTCTACCCCATCATTATTTCTTTCTGAAACTTCAAACTCATTTTAGAGCAGGGATCTTATCTTACATACTGATGAAGCTACAAGAGTATTTTCAGCTTTAGAAAGCTAATGGCAATCCACATTGTAAAATTTCTTCCCATGGCTTGAAGTGGTGGTGGGGCCAAAAGGGATCTCCACTGAGTTAGAAACCTTTCCTGCAAATTTTTAATATAAGTAGCGTTTACTCACAAAAGCATTCACTTCAAATCAATACTGCTACTTGCATGAAGATCACTTAAATGAATGCTTGCAATACAGAGATGCCTGTTATTTTAATAACCGCGGCTTCCTAGAGATGTAAAATATTTAAATGGTGTCTTTTTCTTCTCTGACCATATTATGTGTATGCACATTATTTTAAGTCATAAAAAGAAAATGGATGTGCAAAAATATGTGTGCCACTTATATTTAAAGTTAAATTGGTTTTGATATTGAGGTACAACTCTTTTTTTTAGTTGGAATATATTGTTATCAGAAAAAAATCATAGAATGTGCTTCTTACATGCAATTATAATGTGTAGATGGGGGTGGAAATGTTTTTTTTTTTGTGACAAATGAATATCATATTTACAGCGCACAAATTTATTTGTGGCTACCAGTTGCATCAATCCTTATATTCTATATTCTAATATGATTCTATAAACTGTCAATAATTAGTATTTTTAGCAGATTGCTTACATTATCAGCAGTATTATACTTGGCAATCTTCACACTCTTTAATTTTTTTTCCTGATTGAATCCTTTTCTCCTCTCTGTTTTTGTCATTCTCGTTCATTAAAATGGTCACCAGAACACACTGGTTTCTCCTGGGTTTAAATTATTCATTCTGCACTGCAGTGCAACTCCCTATCAGCATCCCTATAAACCAAGAATATATGCTTCCTTTTTGAACAGATAAGTAAGAGAGTCTGTAGATGAGAGAGGAATATATGAATAGAAATGCATTTTATTCCAACTTGCGGTCATGTTATGGAATACCGAGGGAAAAAATATTAGACAACTGTGACAAAGTAGAAAAAAAATAATTACTAGGCTATTTTCTTACTTCTACCTTCCCTTAGTATAGCTAATATAACCTAATTACCATTTCCTTGATAGTGATGTAATGCTTCACTGTGGGATTGCTGTTATGGGCATTAACAATTGCACTGCAGGTGACTTTCTTGATATGGTAGATGTTGGCTAAGAACTAACATTCCTGTAAAAATCTTAATTCTACCTTGAGAGTTCTATAATTGTTCCTCTTAAAAACCTCTAAAACAGGGCTATTAACAATTGCTTCCTCCAAAGGTGACTTGATGCTTGTAGTTCTTCACCATATGTATCTTCAGAAACGAAGAAAAAGTTCTCCTAGTGACATATTCAAGTTTTCTGATAAATGTCCCTTTGTACTTGAGCAGGTCCACTGCTGAGAGAGATGTTGCATGTTAAAGAGTTTCAAAAGCCACAGAAGGAAGCATTTTTCTTCAAATGAATTTCTAGGGGGAAACAATACCTTCTCTAGAAATAACCTGTGGTGTTTCTCCCTTTGTATTGATGTTTTATGTTCTAATAGAATTGAAAAGAATCTAAAATTTTCTATTAAAGTCACAAAGCATTTCCCAATTTAATTATGAAAGTATGGGTTTTTCTGACTTGGTTTTTATATATATATATCTATTTTGTTGTTCAAGGACTTCCATCTGACTCAAGTGCTGTAAGAACTGAAGAAACCGGAAAGCAAAGAGCATAGAATTATGTTCCCCCCCCTTGTAACGTAGTCCATTCACATCAAACACAGTAACTACCAGTTATTGGCATTTACTAAAAAAAGAAAACTACTTTTCAATTTTTTTAAAGTTTGGAAAGGAAGACTTGGAAGAGATTTGGGTTTCGTTGTAATAATTGTCGATTATTCTAGGTACATAACTTCTGTTCGGAGCAATTATATTTGTGTGTTTCAGTAGGACTCTGTATTTTAGGCTGAATTGTGCCTTTGGGCATTATCCTGTAATGGAAGTCATTTGTGCTGTAAGCCAGAAGAAGGCTCATTCCCAAGCACAGTTTTCCAGGCTTTCTCCATGTTGTCTAGAGGGAAGGGAGTGTGGTGCATGAGTCATTTACAAGCTGCAAGTTGCTCTAAGAGCTGCAGCAGTGCAGAGATTTAGCTATATGAGAGAGCCAAACAAAAAACCTAAAAAAAATATTAGTGCAGCCACACTGAGAAAGAGGGCAAAATGGAAATCAGTCTTGTACAGTTTTGCTAGATGGTCTCACAGGTTAATGATTTAGCCCAAAGGAACAATGGGATGCTGTCTTAGAACATGGTATTTATTAAGTAGGAGATGGAGAAAAGAAATTGATTGTGAAAAAGAACTTGTGTTATTCCAGATAAAAAAAAGAGAAGACAAATTAATAAACAGTACCCAGCACACTGATACATGTAATTACTGCATGTGATTATACAGTAAGTCTTCTACTATCTAGAAATCCTCTGCATTAATGCAGACCAGATTAAGTGAGACAAACATGCCTCTATTACAAATCGTCTTTCTGTTAAAACAACCCAAAAACCTAAATTTCATATAACTTTATTTTAAAGTAGTCCTTTACCTGTATTTTGCTAACAGGTTGACAGTGGGTTCTTAGCACTCCTACATGAAGTTTCCCATCCTCTCCTGGACAACACATGAATAAAAAAACATACACAAAAATCTTCTAGCCTCTGGTCATACTGCTATGGACTGTGACGACATCAGATCTTGTTAGACAGACAAAATAACTTTTGTTCATATCTAGAATGCAGGGTCAAAAAAGAAAATGGTAGAAAGTGTTACATGATGCAGGTGTACCCATGTATGGATATACATGCACCTCCTCCATGCAAAAAGATGTTTATGAACAGTGGAATGCTAGTAAGATTTTTTATTTTTTTTTAATTCCTGCCTTGCCTCTGCAACCTTATTTCACCTCTTAGTGCACAATCATTATGACAAAGACCAGCTGTATGGTCACATATTTATTTCTTCATCTGTCCTTGCATTAGGCAATACTCACAAATGCTACTCAGGATGCAAAATGATGCCCTGTAGAAAGGAGAATACTTTGTGTAACTCATGTCTCATTCACATCTCTGAAAACTGAAGCAGCTGAAGGCAAGAACAAGGACTGTTATAAGTATAGGGAGATGAATGCTTGGCAGGTAAACAGAGTTCTGACTGACACAAAGGCACATTATGGTTGCTGAATCACTTAAACTAGACTTAGATTAATATATGTTTGTTCATATTATGGGTGTTCAACTAGATCATATGGGATCTGATTCACAGAAGACAAAACTCTTCTTTCCCATAGTTTCTACAAAAGCCAGGTTTCTCAGTTTAGATGTCATTTTTTTAAATCTCTCCAACTTCATTTCTCAAAGTGTCAGATATGTTTAATGTTCTTTTTTTTCCCGGTGCTGTGTCTGAATAACCCTATGAATCCACTCTCTCAGCTTTCAGTGTTGCTATGTTAAACTGTAAGTGCTAGTCATCACCTAGCATTTAATTTTGGCTCATACATCACAATTTAAAAAAACAACAACACAAAACAAAAAAAACCCACACACACAAAAAACCCCAAACCCCCACAAAATAACTCTGAAAGTATGTTTTGAATTCTCTTTTTAAGGAAATATTGTCATATAGAAAATTAATGCATAGAAACAGATGGTGCAGACCAGTGAATTTGATCATAAGCTGCCTTAGCTCACAATGTTCCCAGACTTATTTATTGCAAAACTCTCAAACTGAGACATGCTCATTATAAGTTGTACTCACTAATTAACTCTTTCTAGAAATAAAAAGGCATTAAAAAGAGCAAAAGGCATCAATTTTGAAACTAGGAAGATGTTTGCAGTACACAAGTTTCTGATTGATTTTTAATGTTGATGTCACTTTCGGTTTATTAATATAAAATAGCATGTGAAAATACTAACTGTGAGGATATAAAGCCTGTTGTATGCTGTGTGTTCTCATCATGATTGTTTCAAAAAGCATAGTACACAAGGGCTGAAAGATCAAATTTTCCAGAGGACAAAGCATTCAATAGTTAAAAACCCCTTCCTCTTGAAAATCCCTCTAACCTAAAGTTAAAAATGGTGCCATGGAAGTGTTGAAGATTTCCTATTTTTATTCTATTCCCTTGCATAGTGGGTGTAACATTCAGTTACTTTATTTGCCCTCTTTTAAACAGAACTGCCTTGCTTTTATTTCTTCTGTCATTTATTACCAATTGTTGTTACCTGCACTGTGTTCTGACACTTGGACATTTCAGATTAGAAGGTGGTAACAGAAGAATTGAGTTAGCTTCACTATATAGACAAATACAGTGTCTTAAAAACACTGTAAGACAAATAGAAGGAGAAAAAAATGCAAATTTTGTGAAAATAACATTTATTCTTTAGGGAAAAAAAAAAGAACAATAATAATATGCATAGAAAAACAGATGAAAGAAAAGTCTTTTAAAAGTATGTTTCAGTCTAAAGTAATATTCCATATTTAGCCACATGGACTGAAGTTGATTTTAAAAATGTGAAGTAGCTCAGTTTTCTGTTTTAAAAGGTATAGCAATGTAATCAAAACAAAACCAAGACATAAATAGATTTAAATTATGATAGCTAACTGTATTAAATATGAAGTTTGGGAAATGAAGACTTTTCATTTAACAATTTAATAACGTAATACCTTGGCTAACTTAAAGTAATTCTTTCATTTAGCATTTATTGCCAGTCAACTAGTTTTCCCTTTCCTGTTGTCATGGTAGATACTGACAACATATTCAAACAAAAACCCCCCACAACCTCATAACCCTATAGTGATACTGGGTGGTCTTGAAGGTATTACATACAAATTAGCCATTAAAGCAGGAGCAGGAAGCTGTATATGGAAAAAGGACCACTAATTATTTTATCATTATTGTTATTATTACTGTTGATATTTTTGCATTTGGTATTGTTTTAACTGACTTCTGCTGGTGCAATAGGAGATAGTAGTAACTGCAACTTGAGCTCAGGCTAGCAGGCTGCTGAGTCATGCTGACAGATCTGTGCAAAACCAGGATGTTAGTGCTGGACTCCCAACTAAGTATTTGCTACCTGAAAAGAGACGTTCCTTTATTTTAGGAAAGTGCAAGTGCAGTGAAAGGTTGTAAAAAAAAAAAAAAAAAAAAAGTGTGTTTCTCAAAAAAGTGTGTTTCTTCAATACTAGCACCAGTCAGTAGAAAGGGATGAAAATTGCAGAAGCAAAGTGTATATACAACAGCAGCCCTGTGCTGAGATCATAAATGTTTAAAAGCAATCAAGAAAAACAAATTATAGGCAATGAGGTTATTTTAGCCTGTACTGCTCCTACAGTAGGGCAGGATGGTGGAAGGGAGTGGTACTGCAGAGGTGCAGGAATTCTTGGGTATTTCTGAGGAGAACTCTTAGTCATGTTATAATGGAGCCCAGTTGCTGTCCTGCAGAAGGAAAAAATGGAAAGCCTGAAAAAATGCCAGCAGGCACTTCATTTGGATGCATTGGATTGCCCTGGAAATAATTTAAGTGACTCTTTTCCTTCTTTTCAAACGGCACTCTGACTGTATACGTTGCTGAGGACTGCGCATAACCAACATCAAGTGGAACAACTGCTCCTGAAGAAAACTTTCAGCAGGACTAGACAGAAAATAGACACTGATGAAAAAGACTTCCTGGGATTCTGTGAAAATAGCATTCTTCCAAGCTCTTATTTTCTTGCTTGTAACCTATTCCAAACACATACTCTTGCCAAACTTCTTGCAGCTCTTGCTCCCTAGTGCTTACTTCACCTTAATGGATTGTAAGCAGAAAAGTAACAGAAGCATATTTTGGTGATTCCTTACGTAAACCTAAGGTAAAGTTTGTAGGACTTAAGAATTAGTTCATTTTCAAAATTTTTACAATGCTAACTATATCAGGAAGTGATTTTGTCAGAATTTCAGAGCCTGGATCCCCCTCAGCTGTCTCTAGACCTGCTCTTGAACAACTCACTGCATTGCCCCTGGGACTTAAAGACACCCCTAAGCTCTACTACACCTTTAAGTGTTTATGTCCAAATTTACCCAACATTTAATAATGAGTTTTTTTAACTCACCGAGCATAATAAATCAATATATACACATTGAAAAGGAAAACATATATATTTGTATGTTTACCTTATTCCTAGTTCTTGGAATCTACTGAGTAAATAATACATAAAATATACTGTTCAAAATGTGAGTATCCAGTTTCCTACATAGGTGTCCTGATTCAAATTTACAAGTCAGATCTGTATACAACTTCGGTTAATTAAAACACCATCCTTTAACTATTGTTGTTGTTATTTCAAGAAGACATATGTACTCAAAATTACATAAACAGTAATGGAAACTGAAAAGCAATAACAATATAGGATTGTTATTTAGGCCTCCATTCTGCACACGTTTTGACGTTAAATATAATTTTTAAAAAACCTTAGCCACTGAACTGTATTTCTGCATGCAGTACCCAACACTATTCAAAATCAGAGTACACCATCTAAGGAAACATATCTCCCAAACCTGAAATCTCAAAATGTTTGTGACACTGTCATGACAATATGATTGAGTTAATTGTCAAATATATGTAAAATATTGTACAGTTAAGTTAGTTTTCACAACATTTTGTTTTCTTGTAGATTTTTTGTATCTTTAAGGACTTCCTTTTGTTTGTTTGTTTTAAACCTTCTCAGATATACAGCTCTACTCCTGAGAGCCAAACTTAGCAGTGGGGAAACAACAAGGACTGGTATGAAATGCCAGAACAAGCCCAGCGCCAAAATAAAAAGCAAGCAAGAAAGCATAATTGTTTATATATATTTTTAAACTTTGGCCAGTGTTCATTTTAAACTTCAAAAAAGAAGTTGAGAGTAAAGAAGAAAGGGAGCATTTCTTTTCATTTTCTGGAAACACTGGGGAAGAGATACAGGGCAGGAAAGAAATAAAGATACGGTCAGGGCAAGGGAAAAAGCTTTGTGTGAAGATGTGAAGGCAGGCTGGTGCCCTCACCAGTCTTTTATATAGCAGGGCATCCTCTTACTGGCCACAGTAATTTTTACAGAGTAATAACCTGACTGCATCTCCTGCCTCCTGACCCGGATGAAAAGAGAGGGGCTCTAAAAAAAAAAAAAAAAAGTGAGTGAGGACGAAGGGGGGAGGAGGGAGAGGGGAAGTATCGCCTAGATTGCTCCTTCCATCACAGTGCCTGTTTTATGGATGCACACTTCTATCCCTCCGTTCATTTATCTCATAGAAATGTCTTTTGCTGCTCTTCCTCCTACTGCTGAAGCAGTAATTAAGTTTGGTGTTGGCGTGATGGTTAGCAGTGAGCATTTTGGGGGCCAGTGAAGCAAGGAGCCAACCTTTTGCCGGCCGAGCCCAGGCGACGCGGTGGGCTGGGGCCCGGCGGTGCTGTGCGCAGGTCTTGCTTCAGCTGGAGCCAGAGCAAAGCTGCTCGCAGCTCCCGCCGCCGCTCTCTGCGACTGCTGTGTTTCTTAATAAGGAGACAGGCGAGAGGAGCTAAAAAGAGAAAAGCAAGCGTCTGGAGGAAATTCTCAGCAACAGCGTAGATTTTCTCCAGCAGATTTCTTCTCTGTTAAAGGAAAAGGGAGACAGCTGCCATTCGGCCGATCACCGAGCTGCTTCAGGGCCGGTCCAGTGCGCTTCGAGTCCCAACCCCAAACACTTCCACCACGATGAGAGGCTGCGGGCAGCTGCCCGTGGTGCCGTCGGAGGGTGCCCGCTTGGGGCACCACGCTGCTTGCGCTGCGGGTGCTCTCGGGAGTGCATCCCCCACTGAGTGACCTCCTCCGAAAACACGGCCACTAACTTTGTTACGGGGAGCAATAGCACTGCCATTGGCAGGAGGGAGAGGTCATGAAGCAGGGCAGAGGCCAAGAAACAAAAGCAAATAATAGATAGGACTGCTGGTACCTGTCCTTCTCTCTGCCCAGCTGCACACGTGGATGCTCTCAGACAGCAGACGGAGCGCTGCTCAGACATGACTGGGTGGCACAGTAATTGCAGCCCCAGCGCCCAGCGTAGAAACACTCCGAGCTGCCTACACACCCGGAGCGTGAGTGGCAGCCAGGGAACTTCCGCGCACACCCCTCAGCAGCGGCGGCAGGAGTGGTACCCCTGCGCGCAAATCCTGGTCTGGAGTGGCAGGGGGGGTGGTATCTCTCCGTGCTTTGTCTGCGAGGTTGGGTACCTCCGCACACGCACGTTGAGCCGGAGCTGCGGGAGGGGCACCCCCCGTGCACCCCCGGGGAATCACGGGGGGGCTGGCGAGCACCCTCGTGCAGCGGGCGAGCTGGGCGGTGGGGCTATCCCTTGCGTGCGCACACACACACTACCCCTCCTGCACAGCACCACCCCCCCCCGCCCCGCCCCCCAAAGCCGGAGCGGCATGAGGGGTAACTCGAGGGCGCCCGGCGCTGGAGTGGGGCTGCCTGGGTTAGGGCACCCCCCACCTGGGCAAATCCCGGCCCCTGTCCCGGCGGCGAGCGGCGCCACACAGGCGGGGCCGCCGGGGCAGAGGGAGGGGGCTTGCGCCGCGACCGGAGGGCAACAGGCAGGAGGGCGGGCGGCGCCCGGCGGCAACTTCGCGCAGCACCGGCGAGTGAGTTGCGCTGCCGCGCAAGACGCACCCGCCTCCGCACCTCACCCGCGCAGCCGGCTGCGTGCCCGCGCCGCGGTGTGAGTGGGTGTGTGAGTGGGTGTGCGGGCGGCGCGGCGGAGGGAGCCGGCGGGAGCCGGGCGGCTGCGGCGGGCTCGGGGCGGGCTGGTCCGGGCTGGGTCCGCGCCCGCCGCCGCCGCTGCGCCCTCCCGGCTGCGAGTCCGCCCGGCTCCGGATCACGTGGCGGTTGCCGGAGGCAGAGACTAGAGAGGAGAGAAAAAAAAAGCGCCTCATTCCTTCTTCCACCGCCATACTGTATTTTATAGTAACTCTCATTTTTATTCCTCCCTTTTACTCCCGCTCGGTGAGTACCTTTCCGCTGACATTCTTGTCCTCCTTTTTTTTGTCCTGTTTTTTTTTTTCTTCCTTTTGGTTTTTTTTTTTTTCTGTTTTTTTTTTTTTTGGGTTTTGGTTTTTTTTCTTTTTTTTTTTTTTTCTTCCTCTTTGATTATTGTTTAAATGGATTTGATCTTTTGCTGATGACAAGTTTTTTTCCTAGCATGCGATGGTTACTAAACTGTGAGCAAAAGGTGCTGCTGGGGCCGGGAGTGACTGGGAATGAAAAATGATAATATTAATAATACAGACTTGCCAGTCCAGCAACAACTGATATACATTTAGTAGCTATATATCTATATATGCAACTGGTTTTGTTGTGGCACAGAAAAGCAATGTGAAATATGATGCTTATTTTTTTAAAGATAAGAGAAAAGGCATGTTTCTAACTCTTTTTGCAGAGGATTTTCTCTGATGTTGTTTTATTTTTATTTTTCGGTGTTTTTTTAAGGGCTTTTTTTTTTTTTCGTAAAGAGATGGGAATTGCAAATGCATTTTACAGCAGTGTTTACACAGAGTTTGTAATCTTGCGATACTGGTGGAAGCCACGGAGCAAGATGTTAATTTTATTATTTTTCTTATTTATTTTTTTTTTTTTTGACACTCAGTGCAACAGCAGGGGTTGTTTTTTTTCTTCTTCTTTTTCAGTTTTTGATGCCTGTTTATAATGTGAAACTTTTCTTGCAGTGTGTTACAGTTATCATTTTTAAACACTTTTTTTCCTCCTTAAAGATAACAAAGCAAAGCAGAAAGCCAAAGAGGTGATCCTCACTTTTGCACATTTTGCACCTTGACTTTTTTATTCTTTTGCCAGCAGTATTTTATGATGGTTATTATCATGATGGTGATGATGCTAGATATGTACATATATACAAATAAATGCATTTTCAAATGATGGCAGTGGAAGGTTTTCCTGGAGAATGAAGTGCGGTTTGGTTTCCTTGTCAACGGAAGATGAAGTGAACAACTGAACATCTCCCCAGTGCAGGTACTTCATCTCCTTGTAGGCGTTTCCACGCTGTGTAAATTACATTGTGAGATTTTTATTTTTTAAGAAATCTCTTTCCACCCTTAACTGAAGGTTTCTGTGCAATACACATAAGGACTGAACTAAATATCTCTGCCTAGTGATTGCTTGGATATGTGCAAAATGTTGCACTAATTGAGCCTAGGTCGGTTAAGCTGAAGTGTTTTATGTGCTGTGCTATATAGAGGGGAAAGCAGCTGGGGAAAAAAAAATCCAGACACCCCCTCCCCCCCTCTCTATTTAAAAAAAACCCAACAACTCTAAAGGCCAACCAAAACTGGATGAAATCTTGAGATCCTCCTTATGAGTACGAATACTTACAGGACTTCAGACAAAAATAAAAACCCCAGCCCTGTATTGGGGTGACTTGTGTGTTTGTGTGTGTCTGTTTAAAAATTACCCATTAGAAAATAGCTGTGAAACAGCAGAGGAGGCTCCCTCGGAGAGCTGGCTCACTGCCACATCAGGCATATTTCGTAGCCCTAAGGGCAGCAAAACCCTTATATCCAACTTCTGCTCCTCAGATTAGAAAGGCGTAAACAGGGCAGCAGGTTGCCTCTTATGAATTTAATTCATTGAGATGGAGATTAATCAGAAGCCGATATTTGCTTGAAGGTGTTTTGTTTTGATGATTATTAATGCCACCGGCTGACAGGCAATGGGAAACTGTTACTTTCCGTGACGGTCACTGAGAGTTCAGGATTGGAGAAGAAACTGTTACTTTTCATTGCGAGCACTTAAACGCTTAACAGAGGCTGCCACTGATGTAGAGGCAGGATATTGGTTCTGTAAAATACACTTCGGAAAGATTTTTCCAGATGACAGGTTTTGTGGGGTTTTTGGGGTCATTTTTTTGTTTTTTGTTTTGTTTTTCAAAAAGAGATCTAGTGCATTATTATGCTAAAGCTGAAGTGCTGAATGCTTGGATCTCTGCAGTGTTCTCTGTAGTTTACCTTATTTTGATGGAATTGTTTAATGTATTTTATATAAACAGCTTTTAGAGATCTATAACTGATGATAAAGATACGTTGTGTATTCAGATGTGGAAACCGAGTTACAGGGGATTTATTTCTTTTCTCATTGTAGTATAAGGAAAAATAATCCATAGGAGTAAAATGCATTTGGAATTTTCTGGCTTCTAATACTTATGTTTACATTCTTGTAACTTAATAGCTTCCTTTGAAGTATGAAGTGTGTATAAGAAGTCTTCATCATTGTCTTGTGCAATTAGTCATGTTGAAAAATAAATTAATTTGTCTTTGTAGAAACATATCTATTATGTATTTACAGTGGCCTTTTCCAGCTTAAATGTAATAAAAATATTTAGAACATATTTATGCACAGCTTCTGCTCTGACATGATGGAACACTTTTGGCAGTATATCGGGGTCAATAATTCATGTGTCAAAAAAACCACTGTCTAGATATTTGCATGATAGATTATGATGACTTCTCCAAAATAGCTATGATCTGTTGGGTCAATACTCCACATTTGAAGAAGACTCAGCCTGCTTTTTTTTTTTTTTTAATGATTTAATGTGAAAGCAAGCTGTTAAAGTATAAGAGTGATTGAAACTTTATCCTCCACCCCTCTTTTTATTTCTCTCCATCCTTATTTTTAAATTAAAGTTGGTTTTCTTTTGATTATGTGGAACTGCCACTAAGCAAAATATTTTTTGATACTGCTAAAGCACTGAAATAAAGTAACTAGGCTAGCAGTTTCCAGAATGATGTTCCTTTCATCTTTTCTTTCAATATTGAAGGTGGGTTGTGTGAGTAATTTTGTTCATATAGTTGCTGACTGAAGGTCTAATCCTGCTCACCTAGTCTTACCTTGAAGTCTGAGAAAGCAAGTTTTAGGAACACACTATATTCAGCACCCAGGTTTCATCTACAAAGCACCTGTTGTCTGAGTAGCACGGTAATTAATATATATATATTTCATTTGCAACAGTCTGAGATTGAACTATTTTATATGTATCAAACGGCCTGGAGGTAATTTTGAAAGAGGATACCTCTCCCTCCTGCAGTATGTGGGCACAGTAGGATTTGGGTTGGTGGAATTGGTTCCAGTGTGGTGTTTCCATAGTTATGCTATGACTAATGCTCTTGAAAGCATGTTTGGAAAGCCATAGTTAATGTAAAAGACAATTATCCATTTTGTACTTTTGTTTCTACAAGTGATGATATAACTACATTTCTTCTATTTGGTGTGAGATGTACTTGTACTGCCCTAACTTCTGAAAGTGATCAGTGTCCAGACTTAAATGATACCTGTTTTTCTTCACATCTGCTTTGATATTCAGGAGAGCTTAGGAATTTAAGATACCTTTATAAAGGTTTATAACCTGAAAACTTCGGAAAGCAAATTTTCTTTTCTTCCTTCATAACTAACTATTATTAGCAGTACTTACTAAAGATGAACAGGTGAACAGAAGTTACTAACTGTATAGTGCCCAGAGCACTGACTCACTAATACATATTTTTAGCTGCTATAGTGGCCTGGATTGGCAACAGAAGTGTATCTTCTCACATTTTTCTGCATAGGAGATAGGACTGGAGAGGCCTGTAGAGTCATCAACAACGTTTTGCTGTGATGCTAGGCTGGTCTTCTTATTTTGTTCAGAGTCAGAAAGCTCCAGTTAAAATTTAGCTGGGGCAGCACTCACAATGCATGTCTTTGAAGGCTGGGCAGAGCCTCACTTGTCAGGCTTTCAGAAACCTAATTCTTGTACTGAATTTATTCTCAGACAGTTTACGCTCCTTTATTTTTGTACCAGTGCTGTCCCTAAACAGTAAGGCTCCTTCTCCACATCTCTGCTTCTCTTCAGAGTATATTTCCAGAGTGCAATCACAGCCCCTTTTCATTCACATTTGCTGGTCTTACTGGGGAGGGGTTCCCAATGGTGTGGCCAGCACCGAGAAGGGATGCTGAAACTGGCTGTGACCAAAATCACGCTGCAGCAGAACTGGGCAGCTGCATTCAGATCCTTTTCTGCCCAACCTGGTATGTTCTGC
Source organism: Hemiprocne comata (assembly GCA_020745705.1). Classification (NCBI taxonomy): domain Eukaryota; kingdom Metazoa; phylum Chordata; class Aves; order Apodiformes; family Apodidae; genus Hemiprocne; species Hemiprocne comata. The sequence continues at coordinate 135,728,432 of CM036587.1, forward strand.
TTTAGGTGCAAACATGGCAGTCTGGTTTCTGGCTCTCACATCAGCCCCAGTGTTTCCACCTGGAGCTGTGCTGTGGATATGCCTTCTGCTGGTGAAACAGGCTTTGTACTGTGTGGACCTTCCCTTCGCCCTGCCTGGCCAATCTGAATTTCTCTGGCTAGAATGTAACAGCAAAGGACTCTCAGGAATTTCTGCTGCAAAAATCTGATTTTTAAACTCCTGAGATTATTCTACTTACTGCTTTAGTATTTGCATTCATACCAGCCAGAGGAACCTGAATGGATTTGAGTCATTGCTGTATCAGAAACTGTGAGGAATAAATCTGGAAGATTGCTACAATGCTTTTTAAAGTATCTTTTCCTTATTATTTTCTTACCAGATTGGTTATATTTTAGCTCTCTAGTCTTCCAAAACATTATTCTAAAAGCAGTTTATTTCTCTTTTACAGTGTAGTTTTCCCTATTTTCTTAATTTGCTGCATTGTGGGTTTTGAAAGATAAAAATATAAAAAAGCTTAATAGTGTTTAAAGAGTCATTTTAAAGACTGGTAGGTCTGGCATCAAATTAATGTTTTTAACTTCCCTTGGTCTTAGAGGATGTGGTGCTCTGGCAAATTCTGCAGCTGAGCATTTTATTTCTAAGTGCTTATAGAATTTCTGAACAGAATGCTAAAGATGACTATTTCCTGAAGAAAAATTATGTAGTCTGTGACACTGTCTACCTAGTCATCCAGTTTGTAGCTTCCTTAAACTCAGATCCAGACTGTCAGGAGAAAACAAAATGCTGCTTTTAAAGGGTACGAAGATTACAGTGTAATATTTTAACCTTTGTTAAGGTACCAATATTGTTTTATGATCTTTCAACATATTACCAGAATAAAATAGGTTGAAGATTATTGTTTTGCAAATATGTACATTAGAATAATTCGTACTATTTTTTTCTCGTCTTTGCTCTTTCCTATTTCAAAATGACACTCTAATCTCTGTAATGTACTTAATCCTTCAAAAGCATTTATACTGCAGTTTTGGAAGTGTTTCCTGAGAAAGTTTGTCTTTGCACATAGAAGTGTGGCTTTCCATCTCAATGAATCATCTACTGACAATTAAAACAAATAATAAAGTAGACCTTCAAATTATTAAATAAACCTCAGGTTGCTTAGTGTGCATACAATTAATGTGTGATATTCATCATTGTGATATTCTGGCATAAAAAGATAGGTAGGTAGATGGATAGTAAGAATCATATAGATAGATCTTTTTAGAGATGTTTGTAGTGTGATAGAGTATTAACAGAAATCTTACACTAATTAATTATCTTTTAGGATTTAACCGACACTTTTGTTTAAGAACAAATAGTTTAACTTCCTCTGTGTAGTAAGTTTGTACACACTGTTATTATCTACTGCCACTTGACAAAAGCTACACCATTAAATTGCCTCCATGGTATGTCGTGTGCCTCCCCAGCATCCAGCCCAGGCTCCTTGTGGGTGGGCTGACCTGCCAGCATGTCAGGACTCAAGCAAGAACCATTCTGCAGTATAATTTTAGTTTCAGGAACAGAGTTTTCTTCATGTTTATGGTAATAATAATCATTTCAACTCTAACTTGGCTGATAGAGATTTGAAGAAGCAGAGGTGGATTTCATATGTGTGATGGCAAACAACGGGTATGAACATGGTGGAATATGAATGACACCGCCCAGGCTCTTTATTTTTCCTTCGCACACTTGTGGGTCTTTCTTCCAAAATAACCAAAGGTCTGATTAAACTCAAGTTACATCAGTGACCCTTCCCAGGAGGCCTTCTCCTGATGTCAGTGTTTATTGCCTCTACTGACGTGCAGTCTCTGAGCAACCAACTCAATGCGGAGATCTGAAAACAGTTGAGACTTTGCATGGGGAATTCTGTGGTCCTCTGAGAACTGCTTACAGTCCCTTGGACAGCCATAGCTTATAAAAGGCAGTACAGGCCATTAGTATTATTTAAAGAACACTAAATCCTAAAGAATCTAATTATCATTATAGGACCTTGATGATTATTGCATGACTTTGTGGAAGTCAGGTTCCAGCCTCCCAACTTTCCCCATCCCAACAGCCTTTATTTCAGCTTGCTTAGTCGCATCCGTTGCTTTCATCAAGATCCTCCCTCGAGTCAGGCCTGTGCTTTGGGTTGTGCAGGGTCAACAAAAAGGGGCTATCTGCACAAACCAGTTATTAATGGGATTCTTCACCTGACTGAAGCAAGGCTATATTTGTTCTGTAGAAAAACATCACACTAGCACAGGTTATTCAGTAAAAGGTGTCTCTGTTTTTGCTGAGAGTTTTACATAGAGGGTGAACAGCGTCTGTGTCAAATAGATATAAGACACATCTTGTTAAATAGTGATTTTTTTAGGATTTGGAAGAGACATTGCATATGTATACTCTCTATGCAGTATTTTTAGGCTGACTTAAGAGTTGGAATTTCAGTCTCGAATTATATTTGCATAGTGTTGACAATGCTGGTCCTTCTTTCTGTTTTTAGTCATCCTTATTAGAACAATGTAAATGAGTACAATGCAAATGCATGAAAGTAACAGACAGTTTTATGTATTTTTGCACACTAGGCCTGCTTTCAAGGGTTACTGAATGCTAACAGCACTTCTGGGTAAATACGTTACAGTAACTCACTGACTTACAATGTATTTTGTAATTACTGTATTTTTACTACTTGCAGCGTCATGTTTCTGAGCTTGATCTGTAATGCATAGTTGCTTTTTACAAAAGAAAAGGAAATTTGACCTAATAATAATACTGTATAAAAAGATTTTCCTTCATCCAATAAATATTAAGGTAGAAGTTATATAACATTTAAAAATGTTCTGTGCAAACTGTCACGCAGCATCTGTGAAATAGACATCCTGAAGGTATAATTAAAACAAAACTTCCTGTTTGGGCACCTCCAAAAGGGATTAATTATACTGTGTTCTAAGTAACAAAAATATCGGTGTTATTCTCTCATTTCTCCTCTTGTAATTGCCACTGATTTCACAGGGTAAAACCCAGCACTTCAGATGTTGCACAGTACATCAGTTTTCTAATGTATTCTTTACTGTATAAATTCACATCAACTTTTTTTTCAAACTGCAAAATAATGTAATTATGTTTTTTCCCCTGCATATACACCTTCCAGTTAAATGGGAGTTCTGTAGATGGAACAACTGCAAGACTGGCTCTGAAGAGCTTAGCATCTTCTAGTGGTGCACTTGTAAGTTGTAGACAATTAATGTACATTGCACAACAAAAAGAGAAACTAGATTTAAATTTTTATGTTATGTCACTTTTTCTTTAGGGGAATAGTTCATTGGGACATTATAACTATTTTTATTGGTTATTATTTTATGAGAAAAGCATTCTGTGTTTTGTTCATAAGGATGTGCCCTGCTATAGTGGGTGATGTATAAACAGAAATATGCAGAATTAAACCCTAGTCCTGTTAAAATTAGTGATACATAAACTGGTCAAAATTTCCTGTCAAAGCCTATTTATGTAGATTTTTGATGAAGTGATTCACAGAAAAGGCTCAATTCATCTCACTCAAAGTTGATGTTTAAAAAATAGATTTTCAGAGCTAAGCTAGTCACCGTTTTATCCATCCAAAAGCTAGTCATTGAAGTCTAACAGTCACTCAAGGTTTTGTTGTCAATGGAGATATATGGACACCTCCACAGAATTACAGATTACATCCCAAGACAGGCATCTGTGGACAGCTGAGATGAAAAACCTTCCTAAAACGCCTCTCTCTTTCTACTGAGAGAACCTATATGAGACATTTAAACTAGATTCCTGACTTTTTGATGGATGAAGTTAAACGAGATGAAATTTATGCTTTCCTCTCCTCCCCCTTGTCTGTTGAAATACTAATTTCTTAATGAAATATTTGGTTGAAAACTTACTAGAAACTTTGTAGCTTTAAGTTTTTACTTGGATTTCTTTTCAACTTCTGTGGTAACGTTTTTTTACAGGAATGCAAATGCCTTTTTAAACACTGATTCAGTTCTGGACTGTGACAAAATTCTCAAAGATTTCTGTTGGGTCCAAGATTTCACACCTTTTTTCCATTGCTACACACAGTTTTCTGACATTTTATAATGTAATTTACAGCCTGATTCTTCAATGAGTTCTCCTCACAGAGTCCTATTCTAAAATCCAAGGACTTGAGCTATTTGGTACAATCATGGACCTCACTTGAGAAATCTTTGAAAATAATTGAAATATAAGGTTTACTTGGATGGCAATGGAATCAGCTACTTGCACTTTGCGTATGTAAAGAAGTGTAGATAATTGTCATAGTATTAAAAAATCATTAGTAGATTAACAAACAGCACAAGACCTGAATTTGAAAGTTCTAGGTGGCTCTAAAAAAGGCTTTCAAAAACAACAAAAAAAAGCAAAAATAATAGTTGTGAAGTGAGGTGATCCAGGCAATGTATGTTAAGTATTTAGCTATTGATGGCATGCCGCTAATATCCTTACGTACATGCTTGTTATAAAAGATCCCAGTAAAACCTGTATTTTTTAATATCCACATAGATTTTCTTTTTCTCAATCTCAGGTAATTTTATAGAGAAGTTTGGAATTTTCTAAGACAGTGTTAACCTTTGTTTCAATCTGTACTTAGGTAAAGTTTATTTCAGTGATTTGGTTTAGACCCGTCCCAAGTCACTGGGAGTGGCAGGATGCAAAACACTGGCCAATTTGTGCCACTGCCCAGCATGCTATGATATCATCCTCTTTTCCCCACAAATTATGAATTCTACTATTTTTTTCAACATGTGTTTGACCTTTCTGTGAGATTTTGTACAAATACTGAAATCTGTGAACATAGTGTAGATGTTTCCACCTTAGGGTTTGTCATATTCTCATAATGGCATTATCTGAGTGCCTGTGCTGCTCACAGATGCTCACACAGGCTGTGTTATTCACTGTCAGCATAGTAAGCCGAGTCCAAATCGGAAATGAACCATTTGGCATAATAGGAATAAACACAAAACTCAGCACAGTAAGAGTTAATTGTATGAATACCATTGTGCTACTACCATGATGAAGTAAGACGCAGCTGTGAGCTCTAACAGCCACATTATAGTGGTTTGTACAGATTCAGAAATCTTAGGGACTTATTATAATGGAGGAGTTAAAAAGCTGGAGTTCTCAGCACTTTGAAATAACTGTTTCAATAAGCGCAGTAGTATGCTCTGAGGACTATAAACAGCTGCAGCTACTGTGTCATGTTTCACACTTTCCCATCTCTTGGTCTTCATCTTCACAATGTATCTGCCTCAGGTTTTTGTACTGTCCTTCAAAAATGCATTGTCTGAGCAGTATTCACATAAAACAAATTTAAAAGGATAAATCCCTTTGCTGACTTGGTGTAGTTTTTTGCCTCTTTTCACTGTTTCATTTATGCACCATAACATTTGCTGTTTGATTCATGCGTCTTGGCTCAGAGTAAGGAGCACAGTGTTGCCACGGGAATAGAAAGGTCTCGTGACCACAGATTGTCAGGACATAGACCAGCACAACTGAATTTCTCAATGAGAGCAGGGCATATAAGCAAAACTCTACCTTTTTGATGTCACCAGGTCTAACTGCCAGCTGTTCTGGGTGACTATGTGGTCTCAGAAACCTGGATGAGGAATACCTTTTCAGGGACATGCTTGTGAAAGGAGAGATTGTAAGAAAAATAATTACAGTTTAGTTTAAGGAAACAAGCTATTTCAGGAATGCCACTTTTTTTTTTTTTGTTAGTATTTAATGCACAAGTTAACATCCTATATAGTGTCACATTTCATACCAGAAATTTTAAAATGGGTTCAGAAATTCGTGATACTTGGTGAAAAATATTAATGAATGTTGTAAATATTAATCATAATCAGAATAAGACTGGCTAGTTTTCACTTTCAGATCTTTTAAGATCAAAATCAGCCCTGCCCTAGAGACACATGTCACATTGGTCTGCAGTGACAAACACAGGAAAGCACATTTTAAGATGTTTGGTGTGTTCATTTTAATTTCTGGATCCTTTTTATGTTTTATTTGTAATGTTTTTTTATTTCAGACTTGCTGGACCTTCCCTCCTGCTCTGGACCTCTCCCCTGGCGTCGGCACAACTCAGAAGGATGAAAGAAAAGGAAGCAGTAGGAGAGGGATGGAAGAGGGGAGAGGAACAGAAAGAGAAGGAGGAGGGGCAGCAATAGAAATGGAGAAAAAGCTCCCCAGTGGTTAAGACTCCAGACAATGGGAATGTTTGCAGTCCCTTTTCCTCCTCACTTTCCCCTGGGGCTCAGTCCCCTCCCCCTCTCCACCACCTTAGCTTTCATCAGCACTACAGATATTTCATTACTCACTTGCATTTTTTATTAAAGAACAAAGCCAGAACAGTCTTGTACATAACAAAATACAGTCCTCTCCTCACAAACTGGTTGTTGTAGTAGTAAAGTAGACTTACATCTTTAACTATGAAAGGGTAGAATGGTTTCATGCTTCATAAGTGAGACAAAGAAAAAAAGGTTAGATTTCTCTTTCATTTTATACCCAAAGCGAGCCCCTTAAATCAGCATGCACATGACTGTGTTTTAGTTTTATTAATCTAGATTCAAAAGCAAACTTCCTACTGGCCCTTTTTTACTTATTTATTTTTTACCTTCTCTTCTTTAAAATCTTTACTTCCAGGGGTCCTTCTTATTCCCGGTCATCTTAGTAGGAGTATAAATTGAAAGCTATTCCTAATTCTTTCAGTTAGTTCAGAATTTGCAGTGCATCATTCAGCTTTGTAGGCCAAATACTCCCACCAGAATAAAAAACACAATCTGATTTTTTTCTGTGAAGTGTGACTGTCAGACGAGAAATAAGGAGCCCACTACTCAGTGTGGGTCTGGCATTTGGCTTGGTTCCAGCGTCTGACCTTTCTTGCCACTGTGAAGGTGGAGGAATTCTCAGATTAAAAGGATTCTTTAGCAAAACCTCTTTTCATGTGTACCTGCCTCCTCACCACCAGGAGTCCCTTTTACCTGACAAGGTTGATTTAGGAGTGTGAATAGAATGGGTAGATCCAGTAATTGGTCTTTCTAAGAAGGTATTTCCTAAAGCTAGAGCTTAAATTGGTCCTATGGCTCCACTTTACCGATCTGCCAGATACCAAAAGGCCAAAGGGTAGCCACTGAGCCAGTAAAGAAACAAAACCCAGTTGCAAATTTGCAGACTTAATTCTTTAAATGGCAGCTACTAAGAATTCCCAGTTGCTTATTCTATACTGCAATCTGTTACAGTAATTGAGAGAAGAGAGGTGTTAGATGTCAGCAGTCTGGATGGAACCAGTAGTTATTACACGTGCTGGTAGAACAGGTCCAGAGCAGAACAATCAGGTCCAAAAGGCTGAAATAAGACTTTTCAAAAAAGTACTGTAGACAAAATAGTTAGGTATTATGCATACCTAGATATAATAGGCCATGAAAAAAAAAATACAGTACATAAAACTGCAAGAAAACAATCACTTCTTTTAGGGTTTTTATGTTTAAGGGTACCTTACATTTTATTAACATTAAGGAGAACCTTTTACATTTTCTTCAAAGATGTACTGTAAAATGATGTAACCAACTGTTGCCTCATTACCTTACTAGAAATTTTAAATTCCACTTGATTCTGAAGTCTGATATATTGTTTTTACATTTTATTTTTTTTTTTTAGATTTTGATTATTTGTGCCCAATTTACATGAGTCACACACTTGAAAAGTAGTTTCTGATTTCAGCAGGGTATTCAGAGTCCCTGTGGGTATTTTGGGTCTCTGGGCAGTCTGAATGAAAAGCTGACACCTTGAAGGAGCTTCTTGGGACATCTAGGTGAGGTACCAATATTCCCTGGAGAACCATACTGAGAGCTTTGGCTGTCCCACAAGATGAACAGTAGTTCCTGCACACTCCAGGACATTCTTGGCACAGAGCATGTCCATCTCCCTGCTTGAACCAAGGAGCTGCTTTCAGCATATCCTTCCTCTGGGATTCTTTAATGGGGGCAAATTCACAGACTTCCCTGGGCCTTCAGGGAACTTACAGTCTCTGGTAGCAGGTGGCACTGGAGCTGGTGATCTGCATACCTGTTTGAGATTTAGACCTTGTTTTCCAGCCCTAAGTGTCATTTAGCGTCAATGAAGGGAAGCCTACCCTAACTTTAGCTGACAGTACAACAGAAGTTAGTAAGTTTGAAACTCATCCTCAACTGCTGTTGAAATCTGATACAATGCATCCCATGCTTCAGAATTTAGAGTAATTTGCAAAGGGAAGGAATCTGACTGTCTTCCTCCTGTATGTGGGTATTTTGAAGTCACTGGTGTTCAGAGATCAGTAAGACTGCCCACAGAAATAAGATGAAGAAGGAGCTGTGGAAACAGATGTGAAGCAAGTATTTCAAATCAGGGGTGAAGCAATGACCTTGGACTGACTCAAATCCTTTGCCTTTTCTCAGTCCTACCATGCTACCAAGTCTGCCACAAATACGTTTCAAGTTTGTAGCTTGCGTTGCAACTTCTATCTTCTCTTTCAGAGTGCGATAAAATAATTTCATATAGCAATTGCCATTTCACTTAAAAATGTAACTACAATATAATTCATAATCATCAATTTATTTTATGACCAGCTGTTTACTATTATGTTTTATGGCCTTGCAGTGCATCAGTAAAGTATCTTTATACAAGTGAAGTAATAGAGTTGGCACCTTTGAAGCCGGGAACTTCCTAATGATAACTTTGGAAGCTTTGATCCTGTTTTGAAAGGGTAGTACTCTTTTCATATATTTATAATCTGGCTCTTTCAAATTAAATGCTTTCTGACCTCTGTGATATAATGTGATATAAAATATATCTCATGGTATTGGATGCTACATGAAATGTGTAAGTTAGGAAATAAATTATATTAATCTTCTGGTATTAGACTTCAGAAATTCAAAGCAAGATTTCCAAATTATGACACTCTCATGTTTACTGCTGCTCACACAGACCAACAAGCATAAGTACTTTTGAAAGTCAAGATAATTTTTGCCTTCTCTAAATACAGAGTTAAAGGCCTGGCCTCAGCATCTTTATGAAAGACTCACTGTGTGCAGTATGTAGATTAGTGGTTATGATGGCTGTTTGGCCTAGAAAACAGAATTGTGGTGGAAACAAGGAAGCCTGATTGAAGACTGCCATCATCATCAATAAAACTCTTCATATATGAAGGTTGTTTTATGTAAGTATGCCAAGGACAAGGCATACCAGGAACACTTTTAACATAAAATGTGTAGCTTTCTCTGTGTGGTTTGTAGCACATAGACACTAGGAGTCACGTGCGGCTCTTACTTGCAGTTTTGCAGAACTTTTGATGTGAGTCCATTTGGATTGTGCCACAACAGACTTTTACCTCATAACGTATTGTTTTGATTTTTTTATATTAAATATGAGAAATAGCACAAAATATTTTCTCATAAAAGTCTATCTTTCCCAGTTGCATGTATTTTAAATAATACAGAGTGTACTGTGATACGTAGAAGGTGTTCCTATGTAATTATATACAAGGATACTCCTTGTTTTGTAATTAAGTCTATAACAACTGTGCTATTGATCTCATTGGGAGCAAGATCAGGCTTCTGTTTTCAATACAATAGTATTTGTTTCTGATATAGAAGTGGAATAGGGTATTAACTCAATAGAACAGAGATCAGGTGTTCTGAAAACAGCATGATAAAAATCTGATTTAATATAAAAAAGGCAATGTTGTTTTTTCCTAGTAAATTAGTTGCTATATATTTTTTCTGGTATACTTAAAGTGAAAAAGAGCTGATGTAGTGGGACAAATTCAAAGTCCAGCTAGCTCATTATTCTGTTTCTGCTGGTACTAAAGAATAAGAAAAAAATTGTATTCTTGCAAGAGGCTGCTTTCTAGAAGAATATGTAGACTAGCAGAATAATGATGTAAGAAGGAACTAGACTGCCCTATAGTTTATTTATAGGTGATTTTATATTTTATCAATATTAATAAATTGATACAGAAATTGATACCTTCTACAATTAGATAAATATCAGGACAGGTCACACTATCTTATCAAACATAGTAAATATATTATCTATTAATGATCATATGCATTTATGGCAACTTCATATTCTGTAAAAGAACCTAAACCTTAAAATACACTGTAGTAAGTACACTTAAATAGAAATGCATTAAAATAATAATAATAAATTATTTTGCTATATATTTGCAAGATGAAGTGGAAATACCTTAGTAGATTAGTATTACAGTTCAGATCAAACTCCTGAAGTTATTTCAAAACGTAGGAGTTTGTGATTTCCTAAATCTGGAACTTTGTAACTTTGTATCCCTTGACTTTGCCAACCTACTTAACTTTTTTCAATATAGTGGTTTTTGAATGTATCTGTATACAATCTGTATTTACTAGATTGAGGGAGATCATATGTCTAGACACACGCACTTGAATTTTTTTTACAAAATATGTAATAATGATAGTGTAAAAAGACATTGATGAAAATTATTTTGGAGCATTGCATTGTACCTCCTTATTGAAGTTATACATTTGACAGTTTCTCATGTTTTCTATTTGTATCGTATGAAGAGGTAAAATAAAGTAGGATTATAAAGGATTATAAAGTAGAATCATGCTTTAATGTAAAGAGCAGGACAGTCAAGCTTGGTCATATCTGTATCCCAGCAAAAACTATGGGAGGAATCCTCATTTTTTTGTGAACTTCAGTTTCCCATATGTGTTTGCCTGTTTACACTCAGAACAGTAAAATTTCTTTAAGGACTTGCTTTATTAGTCAAATTTCATCTAAGAATTTCAAAGCTTTTAAGCTTCACAAATGCTTATCCTTTAAGTAATGATAACATAAGAAAACTATTACTGATTTGGTTGAACTCGATGATCTTGAAGGTCTTTTCCAACGTAAGTGATTCTGTGATTCCGTCATTTGTGCTGCCAAAGTGCACAGGAACCCCGCCATGAAACAAGACTAACAGGTTATTTAGAAAATAGAGTGCAAGTTCCAACCTCAAAACCACATGATTTTTATGCAGCTTGCAACTCACCATGAGTGCTCACGATTCTGCAGCAGAGTATGTATTCAAAAATAACAATTATTTTTTCAAAATACTGTACAGTGTAAATACTTAAATTCTTTTCAATGTGATTTGGAGTATTTGCATGCATTACCTCTCTGAACTCATTCAATCACAACCTCTCACCAGCAGTATACTGAGAAAATAATCAGTGAAAATATCCTTATCCTTTTAAAAACATTCATGTTTACTATTAAAAATTTGTCTCTCATGCTGTGTATTTTGCATACATCTCTTATACTTGAGATATGCTATTGTTGTCCTTGCATCCTTTTTGTAAGTCCCCAGATAGTTCTTTCACTTGGAGATTTTTTTTTTCTGTTACTGTCTTGCTCAACACCTTTTAACACAGCTCAACCTAAAAGCAGATGGAGCAGAAAGAGATATCAAAGCCAAGTTAAAAAATAGTGAAATTATCACAATGAAATCTTCCGAAAAATCCTATAGCCATTTTGTAGGCATAATTTTAAAAAGACGTGCAGCTGATTTTGATTTTTAAATGAGCTAACATGGAAGTAGTTATGTTAAAGAGAATCTATGAGAAGCCACTGGAGTTTTTCCTTCATTTATCATATAGAATATATATTAAAAAGATACTCTATATCTTATGTGATCTTATCTTGTATGATATAAGATAAGATGTAGACTTCTTTTAATTGCAACAGGGAGAGTGAATTTGGTTTTTTTTTCCAGCACCATGTGTTAGACCACAACTGAGTCATTAAAAAGGAAGATAGTTGTTTTCAAAAGCAAGACTAAAAGAAATAATTTTCTTTCAGTGAAGCCAAATGTTAGTTGATATGAATTCATGCAAAGATAGTGCATGAGCTAATAGTCTGGCTTAAACACAGTTTCATTTGCATGTTTAGTCTCCATCTAGCATATAAGAGTGTTTTGGAATATGGTAGTATTGTGTGTATAGAAAAGGGCTAAAATCTAAACCAGTAATTTTGAAAAATGTTACCAAAAAAATCTGTTTGAATATTTGGGGTTACACACATTCTTTCTGGTTTTAGATAATATTCTTAATGGGATAGATTATTTGCTATGAATTCATGTTTATTTAGAAAAATGAACAATGAGAAATTTGCTTGTGCAGAGCAGAAGATAGGCAAAGGGAGAAGGGTTTTTCGTAGAATCATAGAATCATTCAGGTTGGAAAAGACCTGTTAGATAACCCAGTCCAACCTTTGTCACTCAGTTTCTAGTCTCCTTTTAGGCAATATTTTTCACCAAAATCTTTTTCTTAGCCTTCCTTTCTGAGGACACATCTACAGCGTAGACACATGTACAGTCCCTCTGCCCATCCCAGCTTCAATGTCTCTAAGGTGTTGTGGTGTTTATGTGACTTTCAGAAGACTCTTTTATTAGGTCAAACTCAGTGCTGGACTAGTGTGGCCTCAAACCCACAGCTTAAACTTCTCTTTTCAGTTCAGTCCTCTGTGAAATCTTCTGTCTAAAGAAGTGCTCCCTAAACCCATTGCAAGGGTTCAGTGTTCTGGGCTGTGGGCACAGTTTTTCTGTAGCAAGTTACAGCATAAAGAGAATTTCCTCGTCCATTGAACTGGAATTAAACGCATTTGCTGCAAAACAGGAGGCTGGTCCAGTAACATCTGTTTCTTTTACTAAACATTTATTAATTAATTTGTCTAGCAAGGACTTCCCTATTTGTCTCTTTCCTGTGATCATTAGGGCTGAAGGTGATATTGATTGCACTTTGAAAATAAACATTGGTATTAGTTACTTTGCTTTTGTATTTGTTTAAAAGGACAGAAATAAAAAATAATACGGAGTGCAGATATGGGATATCTCAGAAAGCTGAGAATATGGAAATAATTTTCATGTTGATGTAAATTGTCCATTTATTGTGGTTAATTTCTTCTGCATACATGCACTACAGTTAACCTTCTTTGAGCTAAACAAAATAGTCCAGTTAATTTCACTGTTGGGCTCCAACCTTTGACCACCAATGATAATACAGTCACATATTATGGGACGCATTGAGGAGTCTTCCCTCCTGCAAATACATATGCAAATGGTGTAAGAAAGAAAAAAAACATGTAGGAACTGCAAAGGTGCTGGACAGTGAGAAGAGTTCAGTATCTAACAGAAGGATGTGTATGCACAACAGAAACAATCAGTGCCTGGATCTTCACTATAATTCTAGTAGGATGTCTCCATTAAATTAATGGAGAATTAATTATCCAGTTCTATGCTCATAACTTGTTCATAGCATTCGTAGCTTTTAGTGATAACTTGTGGGAAATACACTGACTCGTTCTTTTCTGGGAAGACCATTCCAGTCTTACTGCAGAATGACTAATGGAGCTTTGAAAATGTTGAGGTAATGCATATGTGTGCTGTATGTGAAAGGTGGGGGAAAATGTGATGCACATGAAACCTAAGCAGAGAAATGATAAACATGGAAACCATATTTTCAGTGAGAGCTATTTACCTCTAGAGCCTCTCCTTTGCATTTTGAGAGGATTTAGAATAATGCATTATTCATAGTGAAAGAATAGTTAGAAAGTCAGTTGTTTCTGATGGAAGGTGGTGGGCACAACCTTGCATATTTTTAGCCATTTTATGTTACACACTGCTGCAGAAAAATCTGTCTTGTGCCTTGAATAGTGCATTGATTATAAGCAATCAAACACTTTACAGAGACTGAAGTATGCTCTACTTAGCAAAAACTACATTGAAAATCTGGGTATTAATGGATCCTAGAAATGTTGGCATTAATTAGGCCTGCTGAGGTCTTAAATGTAAAGGATGCTCTATAAATGTGCCATCATTCAATAACCCAGTTTTTAGTCCAATTATTAGAGATACAATGGAGTATGTTATTGCGTTAAATCTTGAGAAGGTTTAAATAACAGAAGGGTTCAAGTGATAGAGTAATCAGATGTTCAGCTGTCAAAACACCATTTTTCTGACCTGTTTTGGATCAAGAATCACATTTTTTGGGGGGAAGTATTCTTTGAAGCCAGTACGGCTGAGAGGGGTTAAGGGATCATGCCATGGAAGATGCAATTTTAACTGTAGGATTAGATCTTTTGAGAAAAAAAGAAAAATTAACTCTTTATCTTTTGGTAAAGAGAAAGTATCTGTAAGTTGAAAAAGTCATTATTGTAGCACTTTTTGTTCCCCTTCCTTGTTTTAGAACTTGTTTTTTTTTTCATTGCTATGTGTAATAAGCCATAGTTAATATATGCTACTTAGCTTAATCTCTCTGAAATTCAGCTTTTCAGTATGAAAGAAAGGGGGCAGGAGGAAAATGAATATATTCAAGGATAAAAGCTGAAAATATATGCATGGCACCTGAGCCTCTGCTGTCACTTAATGGATAAAGTATAAGATAGGACAGGAGGTAGGATTTGGTTTTGCTGTTGCCCTTGTGGTATGTGCGTATCACATAGTCTTTCTCAACCTCTTTGTTCTTGTTATTCAAATTAGCTTGCTAGTTGGAACCACATACCTTCTTGTTTCTGTAAAGTATCATAATGAAACAGAAAGAAATAGTGTTAAGACAAATTTCTTACACTTTATTGGAGGATACACACACTGCTGGAAGCTCTTTCAAGACTGATGAATTCAGATTTTTGAGATTATATTGTAATATCCCTGAAAACATCAAAGAAAGGACAACATTTGAAATTTTTATGAAGGTTCTTTGCAGAAAGTTTGTGAATGTGTGAACAGGAAAATGTAATGGATAAACATTTTCACACCAGGTTTTATTTGACTCCTTTCAAAAGGACTTTTGGGGCTTGAGGAAACTGCACTTAGCAAAGGACCTAAGAGTTTGGACAGTCAAAACAGAGGTGTCTGCTGGCCTACTTCTCATTCCTCTAAGTCTTCAGATAAGCAGCTGCTTTGGTTTGTAGCAGTGGCTCCCAAAAAGGATTTTTAAGCAGAAATTGTCAAAGTATGGGAGATTCTGGTCATAATTTTTAAGAGTCTAGTCCTGTTCCATTGGGTAGAGAGGTAAGCTATGGTTACAGGCTATAGCTAGCTGCTTCTAGTTCTCCCATACTGGCAGGATCCTTAAACATCTTAAAAGGCAGCTTTTCCTAACCTCTCTTTTGTGCTATAAAAGGTAAGGTTGTTGCCAGAATGTGGCTATTGTGAATCTTCTCTGAATATTTCTCAGATCATAAGATCAGCAGGTTGAACTGAAAGAATCTGCATCTGCGAGATGTTTCAGAAGTAATTGGTGTGCCAAATACTGTTGTTTATTGAACAGAAAAAAACTTTCAGGCTATGAAATATAAGTATGGGATTAATAAATCCTATGGGTGAATGACAGAAATGTGGTGTAGACATCCCTATTCTTCTCTCATTTTTTTGTGAAATAGTGCAGAAGATGTCTTTGTCTTGTGGTTCTTATAGTTACTGCTTAGTTGCCTCACCAATGAAAAGACACCTGGCAGAGGAATCTGAGATTTGCCTCTGGTGATTTTATCCATGAGAGTTTCTGTAAACATTGCCTTTAAAGCTCATTTGCTAGAGTTTTCAATCAATCAGAAACCTGAATGCAAACCCCATTTGTGTTTCCAAAATACCATTAGTTTTCACCATGGACAGAACTAGGTTTGCAGCTCAGACTACATCTATTAACTCTCCCGGTCTTTCTAATGCTTTTGAATTGTGCCTTCAGTATTTCATTTTTTTCTGTCACTGAAATGGGAATAAAACCCTCCATCATCAAAATAATTTTTGATAATTTGTATATTGAGTTATCTGTAACTCTGAATGACTTAAAAGGAATTGTTGTTTGGTTTTTTTTGCTTTTAAGAAAGCAAAGGGTGGTGAGACACTGGAACAGGTTGTCCAGATAAGTTGTGGATGCCCCCTCCCTGGAAGTGTTCAAGGCCAGGTTGGATGGAGTTTTTTGAGGAACCTGGTCTAATGGAAGGTATCTCCTGGAACTAGGTGATCTTTAAGGTCCTTTCCAACCACAACCACTCTCTGATTCCTTGACTTTAGCAGCTAGTTTTCAACCACTGACACGAAGTTGTTTGCAGATATGTCGAAAAGGTAGCCCCCATGTGTTCTGGTTGTTGTGTTCAGCTAAAGGTCATTCAGTCTGGTAGAAAGAGAAAATATGTAGCTGAAAGGTGTGGAATCACTTATTTATCACTGATTTATCACTGATTCTTTCCTTTTTGTCAAAGCCCTTGTAAGTGAGAGTATTCTTTACTTTAACATTGGTGGACACGTTCCAAAAGAGAGGGGAAAAAACTTTTTTCTTCTGGAATAACACATTAACCAGTTGGGAGTTGGGGGCACTGAGTGGTTTAAATGAATAGGCAGTGGTCTCTGTGAGGGTGATGTTCTTACATGTAGGTAATAGCTTTTTATTGTTGTGTTAGAATGTGACACAAGAGAGGCTTTGAAAGGAATCAGTGGGAGATTCTGCTCATGCTGAACCTGTGTCTGAAATTTTCTCTGATCAGCCAAAAAGGAAAAGCTGCTCTCCCTGTGAAATGATGGATGGATTTGTCTAGTTAGGAAAAAAAAGAGTGACAGGCAACCAACATTTTCCTACATACATATTTAACCAAAAATACTAAACCACAGGATTCTTTTTTTCACTGAAAATATTTTGTTATGGGATGATGATTTGTCATTGATCTTTGCTCTCTGCCAATGGAACAGCTCTCTTGGGAGGAGAATATAATCTATATATGTCTTATTTGTTTGACAAGCAAAAAAAAATAATCAAGAAACAGAATGCTACTTTTGTTTCAGTGATTTAAAGTACATTTTCTAGCTTTTTATTCAGAGAAGCTGTTTGTAAATCTATTCCAGAAAAATGCTGTTTTTATAAGCTTCAGGAGCATGTTTCATTTGGAGTGAATGAATTATTCCTTGCCAACAGACAGCTGTAAATACATAAAACAGTCAAGATTTTTGAGGTTTGGCTCAAATGCCAGCACAAAATCAATGATAAAAATCAATGCCTTATATGTGCAGTACTTTACTAAATCATTTAAAAAAATTATTTCAGTGAGACATAGAGGGCCAGATCCAGAGCAAATTGTCAGAAATAGTTTAGCTTCTATAGAGTTCTATTGATTTAGTCCTGTGCTATATCTGGCCCACTGCAGAAACTGAATTTAATATAACTGTATTTTTTCATGTATTTATTTATTAGTACTGAACATCATTGCATTTTGCACAACCACAAAAGTGGATTATGTTCCTGGCAAATTCTTTACATACATAGAATATGTATTTGTGTCTGACATACAACAAAATTACACTTGACATTTGTGAGCTCAGGATTGAGTTTTCCATTTAATTTTGTGTAATATATAAAACAAGTTAATTTCTAAAGTTACACCACTGACTACAACTGCTAATTTGCATGAATGATTAGGACCCCCTTTGTGAATTAGGGACTATAAATAATAATTGCAGCAAGTAAGATCAGAAATCTGCTTTCTACGTTGATTTAATATGTAGGATAAACCACTAAGTATCACACTTCAAATATTTTGTAAGTATATCTTAGGAAAGTATAAAACTACAAGCAGACATCACTATAGCTCTCTGCTATTGAATCATTGCTAATAAATAGAGGACACTATTTAGAAATTGTATCTTAAACTTAGTTCAGTATATCCTATGCTTATCCATGCACTCTCTTGCAGTACTGGGATTATTATATGGTGCAAATGCTGTGGATTGCAGTGCTGGGTGTGGAATTAATTGCAGAGTAAATTCTCTGGTGAAGGTGAAAAGTCAGACTTTCAGAAATTATGACTATGATACTACTGACATTACTTGCAGCTGATAGTGCTCATTATCTCTAGAAAATCAGGAAATAACTCAAGTGGAAATTAAAATACGTTACATTAAAAAAATTATCAGGTTAATATTATTGTGAATGCGCTTTCTCAATTCCTGACACCACACATTTGAAATTCTTTACTTAATACTTCATCAAGGTAATTGCCCTCATTTAATATCAGTCAGCCCAATCCTCATGAAAAATATCTATTAAGCTCAGTAATAATTTTTAGCCAAGTAAAAAAAATTCCGACTATGTCTTGTATGCTTTTTTTTCTTTTTTAGTGGAACATCCCTTTCTAAGGTAAGTAACTTGGCTATTGAATATTTTTAATTGGTTATATTGTTTTTTTGGGTTAATAGCTAATACTTCCTCTAATTTGCTTTCTATCTGTGACACCTCATTTATTATAAATTGCTACAGCCTCTATTTAATACCTAGACCTGTTATTGTAGGGAATATATTAATTAGGTCATGCAGCAGTTCATACCATCGGGTGAGAAAGATGAAACAAGGTAATTTATCCTGCGTAAAAAGGGGTTATGAATCATGGCAAGCTGCTGTTTGTGCACAAGCAGTTAACATGGGTTTCCATGTTTTGTCAAACTTTTGAGATGGATTTTTGATAGAAATATGAGAAAAACTGTGTCTATTCTTCAATTTGCAAAGCTCATTGGTTATATATTGAGACTAATCCCCAGATCAGACATCACATGCCAAGGCATAGACTGGGTGACTTTTTGAGGTCTCTTCTAATTTGCTTTCATGATTCTGTAATTAAATTAAATTAATGAATAATACAATGCATTTTCATGTTTGATGAAAGGTTATAGGCAGCCCGTTAAAATTCAACAGCATATGATCATGTTCCTATTTTATCTTTTACTTATTTGTCTATTCTGTTTATTTTTCTTTTCTGTCCATTTAGAATCACACTCTTTTGTAAAAGATTGGAAACACAGAATGTTATCAATGTTAGTTGTTTCACTTCATAACATCAACAATACCAACTAATATTACACGCAGGTACCTAAGACAACATTAATTAAATTTTGCCATCAAGAAGATCAGTATTTCTCTGCAAAGAAAAAATAGTTTTTGATTAAAAGGGCTGAAACCCTTTTGTCCTGACTTTCGGTATTCATGGCAATGTCTAATTCAGTTATACCTTTGAACATCATTGCAGTTTTATGAAATAAATTAATATATATAATGAGCAGGCATTTTATTGTTAATTATATTTAAACTTTGGAGTATATAGTTTTCTGTTCCATTTGAAATAATGGAACTTGGATCACAATAAGCCTGTATACATTAAAGAGGAAGCAGTTTATTTATGGTTATTTCATGAAGATTGTAGAGTGACTGGAAAAAACTGTTGAAAATTGAGATGGTTCAGGGACCACTTTGAAAACTGAGGAAGACATGTAATCCACAGTCACGATAAAACATTTTTCTTTGTACCTGTCATTCATTCACAACAGCTATGTGTGACGTTGTTTGTGTAAAAGGGTGTACTGTTATCTTTGCACTTCTTAAAGTGGTTTTCTGTGCCAGAGGGCTGCTCAAAAATGCCTTTTGCTGCCAGTAACCGAGGAATTATTACCACATTCAAAGACTGCCATGAAGGCTGAGACCTGTCCTATTTCCCCTGGCCATTCTCTTTACTAGTTGGGAGGAAGTGAAATTATGTGTTCCCCACTCTGGCAGCTCAGCATCACTGTGGGATCTCTCCACACTGTGCTCATCTCCCCTGCGTCCTGCTTTCTGCTGTTAGCACTCTGTGAAGCAACTGCAGTGCTCCAGAGCCTGGTTGTATGTAGGTGAGCATTTATTCACAGCTGTAAAAGAAGCCTTGTAAACACAAGTGTTAAACTTGAGAGAGAGAATTAAATCCTCATTCTGGGGTAGTTAAAGGCAAAATTTCCATTAAGCTCTGAGAGCCTGTGATTTTGTCTTGGCTGCATTGCAATGATCTGCCTGCCTGAAGCTGCTCCTCTTCTAGATAGACATATACTGGGGTCCATCTCTGTAGTGACAGATCCATTGGCCATATTTGTTTTGCTTATGCAAAACCAAAGTAAACAAGATCTGCAAGGACTCCTACAAGCAGAAATTTTGGGAATGGCATTATGTCTCAAGATGAATTGCTGCAGCTGTCTCAAAACATGGCTTTTTGAAGAGGGAACATTTTTTACATTAGCTGTACTGAGCTAGTTGTAGTTCTCTTTAATGCTATAAACTTACTTTGTCTTGCTCAGATCTGTGTTTTCTGAAGCACAGCATTCTTATTGTGGTCTTTTAATAACTGGTGAGATAATATAGCATTGCTCTTCAGCAGATGAGGAAGACTTGAGTCTCAGGTCTTAGGTGAGTGAAACTCCCCTTAGCTTTAAATAGGGATCTACTGACAAATGAAATAACCTACATTTAATGAAACTGCTCTTTGATAGGAGACAGGCCAAACTGCACAGTGGGTTTTTTGGCTGTAAACTCAGGTGTATGAAGCCAAGATAAGGTGACAGATTGGCTCCAAAGCCATTTTCTGGGTCAGAATACAAGTCTAGTAAAGGCAACAACTGCTTTCATAGGATATGAGGTTATAGTAGCCCTGCTTTTAGGGAGACAAGGAAAGGTGTTTATCACCAGCAAGTGAAAAGACCATGTTTACTAAGGCTGGGTGCGAAAGAGTGATCTTCATCTCTAAAAAAGGCTGCAGGAGTCAAGTAAATTTGCCAAATATACTCAAATTAGAGCTGTCATGTGTCTGTGACTGAACAGATGGAACTTGTGAATGAAGACCATAGCCTCCAAATGTCATTGGGAAAAAAAATTCAGGTAGAAACAGCCTATCTAGAAGAAGCAGCATGATAACCCTAGGCATTATTTTAGTTTAAAATTGGAGGACTGATCAGACAACTGTTTCAGGTGGATCTTGTACATATGCATGTGACTGATGAAAACTAATTTTCTCAGTAAATGTGTTTTATAACTAAGAAAGGATTGCCATTATTTTTTATAAGCAATGAAGCTGTGGTCTGGGAAAGGAATCCATGCTAATAGCAGAACATTCCTGTATATAATATTTCACTTTAATATGAATTATAATTATTAATTAAAGTAACTGATACTATAATTCTTTTGAATTTTCTGGCACTATTTCTTCCTCTGGGTCTAAGGATGAGTTTTCAATTGAGTTCACTAGGTATTAGGTACCTCAGGTTTTGTCCTTATTCACTTTGAAACATTTAAAACCATATCTTCATCTAAATATTTTCATTGCAATCAAATCAAGATAGATATCCAGAAATGCAGTTTACTCAAATTAGTGGATATTTTTAGATATTAAAATAGGTATAGAAGCTAGTATATATGTGTAGTACAGTGCTGCAATGGAAAGAATTAGAAAGGAAAACATGGGGCTTATTAAAAAGAATCGTAAAGGGAATAAGAAATTTGCAAGTGAGCAGATGACAGTGGCATTGGAATGTAGAGTGCTGCAGGAAGTTCACAACTGGAACCTTTCTAGAAATGGTCCTAAGATTTTTTATTTTTTTTTTATTATTCGTATTGGTGAGTATTGTTAGGATGCTGGGAAAGTTTGCCCATATTGGACAGGCACAATGGCATGAATAATACTGAGAAGGACTGAGATATATAGGAGAGGTGAATAGCCTTTAGTTTTGGGATAACAGCAATGCAGGCAAATATTAAGTGAGGGTCACTTATTAATGTAATTTTTCAACTGAAAGATTTCAGTCCTGTGTATTTTGCTCTTACTGGATAGTCTGCCTCAGGTTAATTTTTAACTATTTTGCAAGTCACACCACAAACCATGAAAAAATTCAGACAACAAAAATAACTTATAAACAGAATTACTTTAAACATGAGAAAAGTAATATTCACAGAACTGTAAACCCCCAAAAGCAAAAATATGTGAAGAAAGCTGAAAAATATTTCAACTTTTATAAAATCAGCAGCCAACCCAAAAGGAGTTGAATCTTCTAAACAGATGCTGTCTTGTGATGGAAGATAGATTGGCCTGTGAGCCTGAATAAACTTTGTCTCTAATTAGTATGCAAATCTCACTGGCTCCAGGGTTCTTCCTCTCAAAAACTATGATCTCTTTATTGTTTCTGTGTTTTCTGGTGACTGATCTCATCCAGAAAGTTTCTTTTTTATTCCAGTTTTCTTCACACCTGTAATTTTTTAAGCTTGCTCTACTATTTTAGGTCGATATTTTCTTCAAAGCACAAAGTTGAGACATGATAGCATTTCTGAAAATAAAAAAGCCTGAAAAGAATCCAGACATTTGATAATAAAAATATTTTTATTTAATCCTATAGGATAAAATTCTAAATTGCAACATATGCTTATAATATATAGGAAATAGATACAAAAATTATAATGAAGACTATAGCTGTTGAATACAAATTTAATTAATACTGTAAGCTTTTCAGATGATTAGCAGAATATTTAATACCAGAATGTTCAATAAGATATATAAATGCCTTTGAAGTCCAATCGTATACCATTAAAAGTGACGGTGCTTTCAACAGAAGCAGGATCACATCTTAGTCAATGTCATTGACAGAGAAACCATGTCAGCATGTTGTGAAGTATAGAAGTTTTCTAAATCTCTGTAAAATTCTGAAAAAAAAATTGCTTACACAAACCTGATTGCTCCTTTCCCTCTCTTTTTGCTGATACTATTCCTCTGTGTGTCACTATGGAACATAAATGAAGCATCTAAGCAGCTGGACCTGATTCAGAATTTAGATCTCTTGAGTGATATATTCACTGTGACTTCAGACAACTTCTGAGACTTATTACCTTTTGAAAGAACCAGTGCTTTTTCTACTGTCTAGATAGGAAAGTTAGTATTCTGAGCTTAAATGGTCAAATTCTTTCTAACCTGACTCCCCTCCACTGTGCACGTAACCCTCTGGAACTGAATACATGTGTATGTACACACTCACGTGCACACACATGCATAATCATGACCTCTGATGGCAACTCCTGCATGTGTAGAGGCCTTTCCAAATGCACTGGGTGACAAGACTGTACATTACAACTTAGGCTGTATGTATTTGTATGCAGCAATTGTCTATACCTGCTATCAATAGGCAACAAGCTTGTTTGGAGTGTCATATGGGTACTATGGGACTATATTTGATGGAGTAATCTCTCTTCTCTGAATTGCATGACCACATCTAGCTATGTGTGTTCTATATGCATAATTCCTCTTTGGTGGCCTTGAAATAATGAAAAAGGAATGCATGACACCTGTATTTTATTTTCCAGTTTTGTGCAGGGTGCATCCTCGGACAAGTCACTTAGATGCAGATCCTGAAAGGTTTTCAAGGCTCCAATTAATTCCAAAGGCAACATTAAAGGTTTGGTTTTAGTCTTTCTAGCCTTTGATCTCCTCAGCTGTAAGATGAAAATGTTATTATGAACATATCTGTGCCCTTGGAGACTCTTGGATGAAAGGTCCTGTAAATGCATAAAAATTTTTTTTTATTATTTTCTTATTGGCCACTAAAGGGAATTTTGCTTGGAATATAAGCATTTGGAGCTACAGAGGTTTGCGATGTTTATCAGAATCAAGAAAATTGCCCTACATATTTATGTAACTATTATGAAATAGAAGCACCAAACATAAATAATGCATGAAAATATTTAAAATACATTTTCCCTAGTATTTTTTTATTATTTTATCTTATTGGATGGGCAACACTACTGAAGCTCAGTTGAGAAACTGTGTCACTCTCCCAGGAATAGTGCTTCTTGGTAAAAGGTAACTATAGGAAATTGTTTTAGCATTAGGGATTCACCTAATTCTAGTTCCGAGGTAGAACCAGCAATCTTGTTTGCTAAAGTCACAGAAATATATTATAGGTGTCAAATTATAAAATTGTCTGAGACAGAGAAGAGTAATAGGGCAAAAGAAGCTAAAAGCCCAAATAGTCTAGAAAGAGAAGGGTCTGCATCACAATTTCCAGAATCATAGAATCATAGAATGTATTGGGTTGGAAGGTAATCTAGTCGAAGCCCCCTAGTCGAAGCAGGGATATGTCCAACTAGAACAGATTGCTCAGAGCCCCATCAAGCCTGACCTTGATTGACTCCAGGGATGGGGCCTCCACCACCTCTCTAGGCAACCTGTTCCAGTGATCCACCACCCTCATATTAAATAACTTTTTCCTAATGTCCAACTTAAATCTGCCCTTCCCTTGCTTACCTTTTGTCCTATCATTACATGCTTTTTTGAACAGCTCTTCCCCAGCCTTATTATAGGCCTTTTTCAGGTATTGGAATGTTGCTATAAGGTCCTCCCAAAGTCTTCTCCAAGCTGAACAACTCCAACTCCCTCAGCGTCTTCATAAGAGAGCTGCTCCAGCTCTCTGATAATTTTTGGGGCCCTCCTCTGCACACACTCCAACAGGTCCTCATCCTTCTTGTGTTGGGGGCTCCAGAGCTAGCTGCTGTAGTCCAGCTGAGGTCTCACCAGGGCAGAGTAGAGTGGCAGAATCACCTCTCTCGATCTGCTGGCCACATTTCTTTTGATGCAGCTCAGGATGTGGTTGGCCCTCTGGGCTGTAATTGCACATTGGTGAATGTGCAATGATCACTGTGATTTTGATTTGGGGTATAAGAATGCAGAGAAATCAGTGGAAGCTTTGTGTTTAGCATCGCATAAACATGACAGAATCAGTCTGTACTCTTCAGTGGCAGCCAGGTAGATGGCAGGTCCTTTGCAGCTCTAATACACTGGCCCAGAGGAATGGGAGAAGGGTACCATGTCTGGAGCAGTGTGCACTGCCCTGAGGGGTCCTGGTGCTGACTGGTTGCACAAGATCCTCCTGTGGAAGAGATTAATTTTTCCCATCTGACTATCTGGCTTGCAACAGGTTAGCCCTATGCAGCCTGTTTACATGGCCATTTTCCTGCTGTGATTACCAGAAGGCCAAGTCAAATTTAGACTGGAGAGAGCCTGTAGGTTCATCAAGTCTTACTTTAAATACTCAAGTATTTATCTTAATTTCAAAGCCTTTCTTAGGCATGTTCAATAGATCTTCAGAGATAGCCAGGCTTTGTCCAGTTTGAATTTCAGTTAAACTTGGATAAAAATTCTTAGCCAATGAATGCCAAGACTGGTATGACTGGTATGCATCGTGTCTAGCTCAGAAACAGAGTACAACATGGGGTTGAGCATTGGGACTGCAAAAAGTCATGCTGCAAGTGAGCTCTATTGGATTCACATAATGAAAAGAAAACTCCTCAGCTGTGCTAGGTCACATATTAACAATAGACTAAAGTTACATATATATAAAAGGATAAAGGAAAGTACTTGTGGCACAGATGATTAATCTTCAGGTCCAATAGACATGTTTACATCAGTGGAAGGAACTCTTCCAGTTTTGATCCATTACCTCTTGTCCTCTCACTACAAGCCCTTGTAAAAAGTCCCTCCCCAGCTTTCCTGTAGGCCCCCTTCAGGTACTGGAAGACCGCTATGAGGTCCCCCCCGGAGCCTTCTCTTCTCCAGGCTGAACAGCCCCAACTCTCTCAGTCTGTCCTTGTAGGAGAGGTGCTCCAGCCCTTGAAACACCTTCATGACCCTTCTCTGGACTTTCTCCATGAGCTCCATGTTCTTCTTATGTTGGTGGCTCCAGAATTGGACACAATACTGCAGGTGGGGTCTAACAAGAGTTGAGTAAAGGGGGAGAATCACATCCCTTGACCTGCTGGCTACGCTTGTTTTGATGCAGCTCAGGACACAGTTGGCCTTCTGGGCTGCAAGTACACATTGACAGCTCATGTTGAGTTTCTCATCCACCATCACTGCCAAGTCCTTTTCCTTGCGACTGCTCTCTAGCCATTTTCCACCCAGCCTGTATTTGTGCTTAGGGTTGCCCTGACCTAGGTGCAGAACCTTGCACTTGGCCTTGTTGAACTTCATGCAGTTTGCATGAGCCAACTTCTCAAGCCTGTCAAGGTCCCTCTGGATGGCATCCCTTCCCTTCAGCATGTCGACCTCACCACACACTTTGGTGTCATTGGCAAACTTGCTGAGGGTGCACTCAATGTCACTGTCCATGTGGCTGACAAAGATGTTAAACAGCACCAATCCAAGTACTGACCCTTTGGGAACATCACTTGTCACAGATCTTCATCTGGACATTGATGCATTGATCACCACTCTTTGAGTGCAACCATCCAGCCAGTTCCTTACCCAATGAGTGTTCCATTCATTGAATCCGTACTGTTTCAGTTTTGATACCAGGAAGTTGTGCAGGACAGTGTTAAAGGCTTTGAACAGGTCCTGGTAGATGACGTTGGTTGCTCTTCCTTTGTCCACCAATGTCATGACCCCATAGTAGAAGGCCACCAAACTAGACTAGGAGGATTTGCCCTTGGTGAAGCCGTGTTGGCTGTCAGCAATCACCCCTTTGTTTTCCACGTGCCTCAGCAGAGCCTTCAGGTGGATCTGCCCCATAATCTTGCCAGGCAAAGAGGTGAGACTGACTGGTCTATAGTTCCCTGGGTCTTCCTTTTTTCCCTTCTTGAAAATGGGAGTTATGTTTCCCCTTTTCCAGCCAATGGGGATTTTTCCAGACTGCCAAGACTTTTCAAATATGATCTTATGTTGGTCAGTGAATACATTGAAATTTATGTGAGAATTATGGACTAAATATCTTTAGGAGACAGTAGGAAAACAACCTCAGCTCTGCTGAAGTAAGTGGAAACTCTCAGTTCCTGAGTGGATACCTTTCTGGGTATTTAAAGTATTTCAAGCCTCTGGATTGACAAGATAATATTTTAAAACATTAATTTTAATGCAGGACTTTTAAAATTGATTTTTGGAAAAAATAAAATATTTTAAATAAGATAAGAGAGCTGAGTTTTAAAAAAAAAAAAACAACTTGAGATTTTTTTCACGGTTCAGATTAATTTAGGATCCAGCTAATAAAGAAACCATGCCAAGCCTCAACATTTTTGTGACATTTTGAGCAGTTTGGTGCTTTTCATCTTTATGTTTCCTGCTTTAGTTCTATTTTCCTGTTTGTCAAATTGTTTGCATTATGGTAAGCTTTTATAAAAAACAACAAAAAAACCTTAAAAATCAGGTTAGAGCAGTGTGGGTTTAAGGAAATCTAAAGGAAGACCAACAAGAACATTTATAGTGAAGGCCTAGGAGTAATTTGGAGTAATGCAGTAAAATTCCACTTGTGTAATTAAGGGCTAAAGAAAAATAAGCTGAAGTAAATTTTCTCCTGAATTTAATGCTGAGAGAGCAATTTTCAAGTAAAAAGCAATTAATTACCTTTCCAGCTCATTATTACAATATATCCTTGAACCTAACATTCTTGGTTATAATTCTAAGGCAGCTGATTAGTGTAACTATATTACCTTCAAAACATCACTAACAGAAGTGAGATTCTTTGTGTTCTGCTTCTTCTCTTCCAGACTTGGTGTTTCCTATTACTCTCCAAAGGGTTAAGCTCAGAAGGAGTGATAAAGTGGCCACACATCCTGGGAGATTTCTGTTTCTTTCCCTTTCCCTCTCACACAGATGGATTGAGAGAGAGAGCTGCTCTTGAGGCAGGTTTCTCAGGCAGATATGAAACCAGAGCAGATGCTAGCAAACCAGGCAGTGATGCATACACTTTACTTCTTTTTTTTTTTTCTCCTTTCTGTTAAATACATTTGTTATCCTGAAACAAGTCTTTGTTCTTAGATGACAATATATTTTATTTAGAAATGTGAGCCATCTTTGGCTTTAAAGATGCACAGTGGTAGGGAAGTTTAACCCACACTCTATACCTCATTAACTTTAAACTTCATCAATTTTCTATATCCAAAAAAATAAAGTGAAAACCCCTTTTAAAATGGAAATTTCAGAATTTGCCAGTGATTTTGGGGGAAAAATAAAATGAAAACAAGAATTAAATAAAATGCTATAGGTAGTGCTTGCTAGACTTATATTCAGCAAGAAATCAAAGCTAAGGAGTGTTTGATGCAAAGGGAATGAGACAAAGTACCGTGTTTTGGTACTTCAAAAAAGCCTTCATTTCATTTAATAAAAAAAATAATAAACTGGTTCTTTCAAAGAAGGCTTACACAACACCTTTGAAAACGGCATTGAAAAATTATCACTTGGGCAAGCTTTGAAAACACAACATCCTATCTGCTGTAGCAGGCACCTGTACCCCATTTGCTCCTACTAAAGCCAAAAGGAGGCCTGAATGTCACATGAGTCTCATTTCTGTCAGCTAAAGGAGTTTGGTGAAGATTCAGAAGCAATTTCATCCAAAGGATACCACAGTCACTGCTCTAAAGAAAACGTTCTCCAAGTGCCTTACAAGACTTATCATTTCCCAGTTTGTGTTTGGGAGATGCCATCTTGAATATAAAAATCAAAGCTTTCACAAACAATCTCTCTTTAAGAAAACTACTTATATTTTCATCAATAATACACCATTCTAATTTTTTAAAGTGTTTTCCCTGAATAGTCCTTGGTTTAGATGAATGAACAGAACAGCCAACATAGCCAGCACACATTTTTAGCCCTGTTTCTTTTTCACTCTAGCCAAGTTCATCTGTATGCCACAGAACTGTCAAACAAAGAAGCATCACTTTCAAATATTCACATGGGAAAGAAATTATGTTTTCCCTGTGTGGGCTTCTTTTCAGTTTTGTTTTTTGTTGATGTTCCAGTTTGCTGTATAGCTATATTCTCTCCTTCTTTGTAGGATGTGTGTAATAAATG
This sequence comes from Hemiprocne comata, assembly GCA_020745705.1. NCBI lineage: Eukaryota > Metazoa > Chordata > Aves > Apodiformes > Apodidae > Hemiprocne > Hemiprocne comata. The sequence goes on from CM036587.1 coordinate 135,757,151, forward strand.
GGCTTTGAAATTCCTTAAACACTTTAGCTTTGCTTCAGTTATTAATCTCAGCAGCCATTTATTGGTTTGTGTGCTACAAAGCAATGGAGATTATCCTTTAATTAATTCCATTGAGGGGTTCAGCTGCCACCATCAACCACAATATGGTTTCATAAATTAATATTGTAGGGGAAATATAATGCAATTTATTATAGCATTTATATTAAAATGCAAGTAATAATACTAGAAATCCTGTGTAACAAAAGGATATCTATGTGTATATATGTGTTTCTCCCATATGCAGTACTGAAAAGAACAATTGCATATTAAATGTTCATGCTTTCATTCTATTTAACTGTTTTAAGTAGATTTCAGAATCCATCAGGAAACAAAACAGTAATGTTTTCTTGAGTCCTATATAGGTAACTGTCTTAAAAAATGTGAAATGACATCTTACATCGAGATATACAAAAAATATATCATTGATCCTTAGAACTCTGCTTGAGATCTAACTTTCTTACTGATTTGTTTGTACTATTGTGACTTAATTAGTTATAATAATGCATATTTGTACACATCAACATTTTTTTTTTGTTAGGAATACTTGAGGAAGAACATAAAACACTGCCCAAAGTAATGCAAAATGTTTTGACCTCTAGAAGCTGGAAGTGCTTGGCATGGGCACCTTTTCTATAACAGGGGACTGATTATGTTAAAAAATATGTAAACTGGGATGGGTTTTTTTTAGCATGACGCTAAACCGAGTTTAGCTGTTACTTTGAAAAAGACAGCTATGGCCTGGTTGATAACTAATTTGTGTGCTAGCAGTGTTGGTGTAAGCTGAACAAGTTTGACTGTGAGGACAATGCTGTGCAAATTTACTTTCTTTGATGTTAAGTGTTAAGATTTCTGCTTCACTTAACTTCTAATGGAGGTAGCAGAAACAAGTAGGGAGGTAAAATGGTTCTTCTATGTCCACGCAGATTAAAGTCAGAAGCAGGACAGACCTCAAGAATTCCAGATCAGTTCAAGCTAGCGTAATAAGGTATTGTTATCAGTGGTGCTCCCTTCCTGAGTACTGCTTTCAATAGGATTTCTTGCAGATTGGCAACTTAGTCTGTGCTAAGAAATTAACCAGAGTGCATGTTCTCCCTAAAAGTCTTCATATAGCATTATTAATTAAGTTAATTAAGAAGAATCCTCAAGACAATCTGCAGAAATAACTTTATTAAACCCCTGAGCATTTTAACATATTGCAAAGCCTCTTTGAGAATTTGATATAAATCCTAACATTTCACTGATCTGGCAAAGAAATGCAGAACTTAGAATGCAAAATTTTTCTATACTAATTATAACTTGTTTGGTTACACAAATCAGAAGTGATGAGGTTTTTTTCATCTTAATAGACAGACATTTCTGTGGTTAATTAATAATTTGAAGGATTATTCAAATTTTATTTTTTTTTCTGGTAGTGTAGGTCCAGTGTGTTGATCAAGGATTGCAAGGACAGAAGCAGAGCTCTGTGTTTGCTGAAATATTACTGAATGCGGTGCTTTGAGAATTTGCACTGTATAACTATAGAAATTACAACTACTCAGTGTTACACAGAACCTGATGGAAAACACTATATGGCTTAGAAACTTAAATCATCACACCGAGCTGATGTAAAAGGAGACTTACACCACCTATCCAGGCTCTGATGTGTCAGTGCTGTGAAGATGTATTTGCATTGAGCAAAATGTTGCTCAATGGCAATAAAATTATGTTCTCAGTGAAAGCAACCCTGGGAAGGCATGCATATACCTAAGCAGCTAACAACAGAGACAAGATGCTGCCAGGATATACTGTTTAAACGCAATCCACCTAGCAAAAGCTACCACTCAGATCTGCTCAAGAACTGATACTACAGTCCATGGGCTGCAGTCACCATCCAGTTTGTATGTGTTCACTTATCAGGAGCCCCAGGTTGTTCCCAGGAGCAGATCTATGGTTCCACTCCTTCCTCTGGTGGTTGGCATAATTCAGTCCAGAAAACCAGCATGTACAGTGGAAACGTACCCACCAGCACCTGGTGGTGACCATTCTAATTTCATAATAGACAAGATACATTTTGTTATCAGTGCATTTATAAATGGGTGTTATTTATTTGTTGCTTTTTTAAAAATTATTTCTTCAGATTTTACACCATCATCGCTTCCTCTTAGATCTCCCAGTTCTTGAAAAGCAGCAAGGCTCTGCAATGTGTATTATAGAAAAATGGTAGCAACTACTTTAGAAATTGAAAACTACTCTCAAAGCATTGAACTTGTGATCATATTTCCATGGTTTCTGTTTTACTATTTGCAGTAACAGTTCTCATTTTTTGACTCAGGTTGCTTATATATTTTCAATTAACATAATATGATGATATGTTGAATTGAAAAACACTGGATCTACTGATCAATCTGACTTCCATCAGATTTTTATTGAGCCTTTAATGCTAATATGTGGAGCAGATCAGAAGTGTTACTAGTTTATCTTCATGACTGACAATAGCTGTGAAGTAATAATACCATGTAAAAATGTTTAGATATATATATGTAGTTTACCTTCTGCCCTGACTAGTAATATTAATTCATCTGATGACTGGATTAGAAGCAAAACCAGTTTGTGGAATAAGAGAAACTAAAAGCATGTTTCAAAGCCTCCTCAGTAAAATTTTCTAGGAAGAGAATCAATACATCCAATTTATTAATACTGGGTTTGATACAATTTTTAATTGTTTAATAGAAAAATTTTGGCAGATTAATTATAGTGCATAGTTAGACTTTAGTGAACCTCGGTTTTCTGGATTCTAGCCAATAAAAATTATTTAATATTTGCTTGTCTTACTTTTACCTGTAGAAATAAGATGTAACATCTGAACAAAAAGGATATCCTCTTAAAACCAAAGGTTAATGCCTTGCTGGTCCTTATCTTTACATGTGATGGACTCTTTAGTAGCTTGTTATCATTCTCATGTTGTAATATTGAATGACTAATCAAATTAAAAAGCTGGTTGCTACATGCAAATCCCCATACATTAATAAAGATCTATTTAAATCTTTAAAACAAGGTATAAGTCATGGATAGGGCCATGAAATAGCTCTGATACACATTAAGTTTTAATTCAGGAGCTTAAAAGGGAAATTAGCTTTTTTTAATAACTGCTCAGTGACAAATTGGGGATAACTAGGAACATTGTTACTGCTTGTATATCCTTTTAGGTGGGCTCTTCACATGCAGTGGTGGTAGGATGCATGTTCCATTTTGGCTGTGGGTCTCTTTGTCTGCCTCGTTCTTTGTGCATCTGTCTTTGACCAGCTCTCTAATAGCCAGTGGCGTAGGGCTAGCAGAAAGTGTCACTTGTGACAGTTGTCCCAGAGCTAAGCATGGTAGCACTGAAAAGGACCCAGGAGTGTAGCTCAGCACGTGATACCTGGCCTTTCACATTGCATTTCCTGCACTGACTTACTGAAGCACTTGGGAATGAATGCGATGGCTTCTTGATCTTAACTTAATGCATATGAGCAGCAGCAGCAATGGGAGTCTGGGTTGAGACAGCAGGACAATTAATCTAAGCCACCACACGATTGGAAAAGGGAATTTGTGTCCTCCCACAGAAGACAATAGTCCTACATTGTTTATTTCTGAATATTAATTTTGTAAAAACAGAAACCTTGAAAATCAGAGATGTGGAGTTAAGGTGCTCACCAAGGTACAGTGGCCTAACCTGCATCCCTAGCATCCTGCATCTGGGTTCTAGGCAACCAGAGTGGGCTTACCCATTTTGGTATGAAGACTTGATGTTACATGTGCCACACGTGCATATGGTATGAGGCACTATGAGCAGAGCTAAGGTTGATCATCAGCTCCATCGTTTGTATTTTTCAGAAGTTTTGGTTAGGCTGATGTTTTAAATGTGTACAATTTTCCACTAATCAGTGTAACATCACATTCATGAGCAATCATTTATGAAATTATATTTATCAGTTAAGATTGTAGTTGAGGCATGCCTGTGATTAGCTAAAGGCAGAGATGTTATGTGATTCTTAAATGCTTTTTCCCTTTCTTAAATCATCTTCCAGCAAAGTGTTTGAACAAGCAGTCTATGACAGACCTGAAAGAAAAATCATAGAAATATCTTAAGTGCTAAGACATGGTGTTTACTACCAGGCTAAGATGTATGGATCTCCTTCTTGTGCTTCTTTGTGATATCATTTGACTGTCCTGTCACTATTTCTCCTTCATCTTCTCTTGTTCTCATCCAGTTAGACCATTATGCCTTAAGAACCCCACAAGTAAAGGGTCTGCTCCTTGTTCTTTCATTCCTTTTGCTTCATCTTGCACCACAGAGAAGATCCAGCAGAGTAACTCAACTGCCTTTTAAATAAAATTTTGTTGTTCTCCCCCTGCAAAAAAGCAAAACACTCAGTAAAAATACATCCTCTGGAGTAACTATAGAAGTTAAGCCTTAGTGTTGTCAGAGTTATGGCTTGAACTTTATGCCTGTGGAAAATATAGGTGAATGTACTAGTAATAAGGTAATTAGGAAAAGCTAGATATCAGATTAAGATTACTACTAAGATGAGAACATCAATTGTATGGAGTATTTTTTGAAGCACACCAAATTATGGGACAACCCAAGTAAACATGGACTTCAGAGTATAGAATTGCATAGCTTTGAGCCCAGAAAATAGCTCTGAAGCCTTTTTTAATACTGTACTAATCAAGAACTGGTTTTTAGATTAGCCTTGAATTGGAGTGAAATAAATTCTTCCTGTAAGTGGTTCACTTTCTTCAGAAGGCAATAAGTGGTAAGTTTTTATATCAGTTCTGTTACTATATCCACCTGTTGAGTTTATGATACAGGATGAAGAGCTTTCTCTGAGTAGGGCACGTGCAGCCCTGCAGTCAAAGGCTGAGAATGGGAGAGCAGCCTGACCAGCCCAGCATGACATGCTTCTCATCTAGGATATCTTACCTTTGTAATGCAGTAAGAGAGGTCTCTATGTTGGACCAGGTGATGAAGTTGTGGTGCAGGGCAACATTCAGGAGAGATGTTTATTTACTGTATTTTTTCTGGTCTAAAAGCCAATATGCAAAATACAATCAATTAAAAGGGCTGATTAATTATGCCTGACAGGAGCACCATAAGGCCTGAGGGTAACATAGTTGTACATAGAACTGATTGTCAGAATTGCATCTGGAGATGAATGAGGAAATGGGGACTAATGAGACCACTAATGCCTCCTCCTGCCCACCTCTGTTGCATTGCCCAGCTTCAGTAGAAACAGAATGTTAATTAGACAGCTGAGGAGGTGATTGTGCTTAAGGTTTTTAAGCATTTGATCACACATTTAGTACATCATATAGTGAATTCCTCAGCATCATGGAGAATCAAGTGATATGAGAGCATCATGGACAGATGAAGTAATCAAAAAGCAAGATGCCATAGTGGTATGGACAAATAGGACAATTAACATAAAATTAAAGCTTCCAGATTTCATGGAGAATAGGGTAACAACAGAAAGTTGTTTTCACAAAGGATTGTGTTTTCAAGCAAGGTAATTATTGAAATTCTGTTGAAATCAGTGTAAGTCTGTTGATTTACACAAGCACAAAATCTCTGACCTCAATAGGAAAAATTTCCTCCCCTGTCATAGAATCATAGAATCATAGAATCATAGAATCCTAGGGGTTGGAAGGGACCTCGAAAGATCATCTAGTCCAACCCCCCCTGCCAGAGCAGGGTCACCTAGAGCACATCACACAGGAACTTGTCCAGGCGGGTTTTGAATGTCTCCAGCAAAGGAGACTCCACAACCTCTCTGGGCAGCCTGTTCCAGTGCTCTGTCACTCTCACAGTAAAGAAGTTTTTTCTGATATTCACCTTGAACCTCCTATGCTCCAATTTACACTCATTACCCCTTGTCCTATCACTGGTCATCACTGGTCCTCCAATATCTAATCTTCCTTGAAATGGAAAAGGGTCCTCATGCAAAATGAAAGCAGATTTAGAAATAGTGAGAACATCTAAAAAAAAAAAATAGACTGTTCCAGGGATTTGTAATAATTATTTCTCCTGACTATCACACTCTCTTAGATAAAATAGAAGAAAATTTCTACCTGCACACAGCAGATTCAGTAGCTCTCTAGAGGTTTAATCTTTCAGAGATAGCAGAAAATCTGAGCAGAGTAAAAACCCAGAGCTTTGCAAAATATAAGGTTCTGAAGCAATGATGTTGTTTTGTTTTGTGAACTACACCATTTATCTTTATTTCTTTGAAGGTGATGCTTTCTGTGAGTACTTCTGAACTGGGCTATGATAAGAGTAAAAGCAGATGCAGGAAGTCTGTATGATAAAAATAATGATTCTGCCTGACAAAGTACTTTTGACATTTTAAGAGGGATACTGGTGAGCAATTTGCTCTGGTTTGTTTCTCTCCCATGAAAGAGCTAATTTAGTCCAGTTAAAAGGCAGCTTTCTTATTGGATCTGAAAAAAATTAGTACTTCGCATGCAGTCCATATCCACAACTTCCTTGGGAGCTGGCTTTATTTTAATCAAATGCTAACCCACTCCTCTTCTGGCTTGGCAAAATCCTGGTGAATTTTTTGTCTAGCACCTATGTCTTCCCCTGTAGAAACACACTCAGAATCCACTTGCACGGAGTTAATATGCCAGAGTTATAAAAATCTGCATGGCAAACACTGGCAATAATAGTGCTTGTTACATTTTTTTTCCTGCTGTTGAGTTCATCTGCCATGTTTTAGGAAGCTGCTTCAGAAAAAAAACCAACAATGAAACAAACAAAAAACATGCCATCTGGTCTAAAGAAGGAAACTAAGGAAGTTTAGGCATCAACTTTTTCAGCTGAGCTGCTAATGTGAGCCACACTCCAGCATCCCTGGGAGGGTTCCCAAGGCCATCACTGATATTAGCTTCACAAACCTCTTGCCTGTGAATTCACTTCTGGTCCTCCAAAGGATTCCATGTGCTATCCTCAGGGCTCAGCAACATGGAGTGCTATTGGTACAATATTGGAGGGCCCATCACATCACCAGCCTCTGGTGTTTCAAGCAGGTACCATGCATTCTCAGCCATACTTGAGATCACATGTTTAGAGTTATCTATGATATGAAGAACTAATTAACGCTCTCACCATCAACCACCTATATTCTCACAGAAAATGAATCAAGAGAAAGGCCTGGTGTCTCTCCTATGGGCAGCAATAGAAAAAATACAGTATACAGAATTCAGCACATCATAGTGCAAGTCTGCAATTAGAGCTTTTAGCTGATAGGAATCTATAAACTAACAGTAACAGTAAATCCCCCAGATACTGTGTTTTGTCTTTTGCCCTCCTCTCTTCTTTAAATAAACATTTTCTCTCAACAAATAATATATTTTTTGCTTGGTATATTTCCCTTGATTTTCTTCAGAAAACAGTAATTCTGTTCTCTGCTAATGCAAATGCATCTGTAAGACTTAGTCTACTTGCCATCCTTCATTCTTATACTCTGATTATCAGGTTTCATTGATGCTTTGTTAATAAACTACATTCATGCCCTCTGAGCTTCCAGTCTTGCTATCTAATAAGGTCACAGACCTCATATAATAAGATGACCGTGAGCTGAGGTGATTATTTGAGAGATTTTGCCTCACTGACTTTGCAGTTAAGATAGCCTAAAGCTTATTCATTAAAATGGATTTTTTCCCCCTCCATTATTAATGAAGCTTAGTGCCCTATCTTTAGTATTTTGTGGGTGAGAAAATAAATTGGGGTATGATACTTGCATGTATCCTATCCACTTTGGGTATACTACTGGAAAAAAAAAAAAAAAAAAAAAGGAGATATCTTTGCAGATGTTCTGAAGAAGTCCGTACAAACTGATGATAAGGAATTTATCCCGGTTTTTGTTTCCTTGTTTTTTTTTTGTAAACCCCATTTCCCTAGATTGGGTTGCACCCTTGGCTGATATTGGATATTCTGTTATCATTTATGGTACTAATTTACAAAAATGAAAATTGTTTCAGGTCTGAAGCCAACTGTCTGTAATAAAGACATGTATTTTGATGGAACCTCTTTAGCTTTTCTTCAACTGGGAAATTTTCCTTAAAATTAAATTTGGCAACAAGCTTATTGGACTTTTGTTTTCTTTTGAGGATTTGCAATTAATGTGTTATTTAAACTCTGACATACCTTAAAAATACTGAAGTTTCCAATTTATTTGCAAAAAAGTTTATGGGCTACAAGTGTCTCTCAACACATCTGCTGTTTGGGAGGCAGCACACAGAGGACAGATTTTTCTTGACCTGTGGTGAACTCTTGATTGCTGGATGAGTCTCCCAGAAGACAGAGCTATCATTTAATGTGCCTGTGATACAGATGCATGCCATTTAGTATCCAATAGTGCTAACAACATGCATAGGTTTCAAATGGCTGATCAGCTATAAGGAATTTAATTTAGAGTTTGCTGTGAGGAAGTACTTTTTTCTTCTCTCCATTTATTTCATTAAAATGATAGAAAAATTCCAAGATTTTAATAAGACCACATTTGGCAATGTAAGTGGGGATGGGGAAACAAACAATAAAGCACAAGTTCCAGTGTACTATGAGTGACACTATGACATTCCAGTTAAATATACACAAGGAAAATGATAGGTAAGGCAGAAAGAACATCTGTGAGTGAGCTCATTTGCCTTTGCTCTCGAGAATTTTCAGTATAATCTTTTTTTTCAGCTAAATGGGGCTTTATTATTTTAATTAGCTTAATGTCTTTGGCAGGGAGCTGCTTTTGGAACAATACAGGAATAGGATGGGGATAAAATATAAGGAAACAGCACCTCAGCATCACTGAATTAGCCCATCAGTAGAAATAATTGCTGATGTTAGGTATGCTTGACAGAAAGCTTGCAGAAGCATTGCTGTGTTAGTTATCAGCCTAGATCTATATTCATTACATCTGTAACATGACAAATAATTACTTTAGAAAAAGAAAAGGCTGGATTATTTTTTTTAAATCACTTATAAGCAAAGGAAGTACCAAGCAAGATAATTGCAAGAAAGATTTAAAATTAGCATTAAAAGACTGTGGCAAGATGCTATCTTTCTGCTGGTAATGCTTTACTTAAAAATGGAGAATAATTTTAGTCTTTGTGATCTACATGGATTAAAGAACTTTCTCTCCAATATATGAGACATATTACCTCTAATTATTAGTCTCATCTAGATACAGATTCTCCTCTGTGGATCTTCCTGAGAAGCTCATAGAGAGCTGTTCTGCGCCTCAAATAAATCTAGTATTTCCTATAGCGAAGGAGTTGAGGCTCTATCACATGATGGAGCCAACGTCTGGAACAGTCCCCCCTGCTTATTAGCTGGAGCAATGCCTCTTCATTGGCCAATCTGCAGACTTACAACGAAAGCACTGTAATTTCTCCTGGAAAGGTGAGCAGAGCCCATGGCAAGGCATAGAAGCAGATGCTTTGTTTCATGCAGGAGTAGTGGTTGGTGCTAGGCTGCAGTTGCTTACAACCCAGAGCTTTCTGCTTGGATGCAGATGGGGGAAAATGATGGATAGGGTCTTCTGTAAGGATTGCATTGGTCTTCTTGATGGGATGGAGTAAGAAATATAGTAGATATAGTGTACTGTTCAGAAATAATTTCTAAACACACACTATTCTGTAGTCTTCTGGTACTTTTTCACCCTCAAGTTACTGTATAATTCAATTCCAGGCATCATGACTTTTTGGTCAATGAAAGGAAATATACTAAAAACATGTTCTGGAAAATGATTGCTCTCACTTATCTTCCTTTTCACTTTCCAGCATTTAATTTTATTTGTAATCTTTATTTAAAGAACAATAAAGATGAGAGTCTTTATATATTGGAAAACTCATAAATTTGAGATGGAAATCATTTCAGGAAGAAAGCAGCTATACAGCAGAGCTGTTAAACTCATTGTCAGTAGGATTCATCCTGGAAGACCTTCACATTCACACTATGTTGGTAAGAGAGTAGAGAAAAAACACTTTATACAATGCCATGTTATGCACCAAATTACAAAAAAAAAAAAAAAAAGTGCTGGGAAGTTTATTGCAAGATTGTAAAATTAATCCTTTGCTTCTAGTCTTCCTTCATACTGCTTATGTTTGTGTGAATCCCTAACAGTTCTTGGCAACCGGAGGGGACAGGGTACTTACACTGTGTTTGAAATCAGAAAAAAAAGTCTGATGAACTGTAGATGGTCTTTTCAATACAAGTTGATCTTACTGGTGTCCCAGCCAAATGTAAGGTTTTTTTAAGATAATCTTGTATGAGCTATTAAATTATTACTGTACATAAACAAGTGTCTTTTTTCAAGTGGCAGTTACAGGTAGAAAACAATCTAAATTATGACTTTTGGTATTTTATGGTCCTTATAATTTTTAAATCCTTAAACATCCTTAGCTTTTCATGATGGAAACTTTCCTACATAAGTATCCCAACATTGACCAAAAGATCATCTTTCTTTTCCTGTGCTGTTTGTGGGGTCTGATTCTGGTTTTGCTTCTGTTTATCTCCACTGGTTTTGTTGATTTTACTACTCCTTCTACATGGAGAGCAAACAAGATTTACCAGGATAAATAACGGCAGAATCAGACTTACAGTATTGAAGTCAATATGTTAATATTTGTATAAATAAAGGTACTGTTATTTTCCATGCCATTTTCATCCTCCTTACACTGTGTATTCCTTGGTACTTTCTAAAACATAACATTTTAAATGTGAATCAATTTCTGATTATGCCAACTCCTCCTTCCCTTTTTCTCTTCCTTGATACATTCAACTTGGGCCAAACTGTAAGAGGTTTATTATACTCATGAAAATGCAGCAGCATTACCTCATTACACTAGAATTTATGTGCAAGAATTAAAAGAAACATTCGGAGGGCTATTTAAAATAGATATAAATATATCAACCATGATTAAAGATAAGTAATTTAATTTAACAGAAACTGTTGAATAAACAGCATGTTGTAATAGGTGGCAGAGTTCTGATGCCAATAAGTGAGGCTGCCAGAGGCTTTCAATCATAAGCTTCTGTTTTCGGTTGCTGGTGGCTCTGCCAAATGCAAACTGTTGGGGCTCTAATACTCTAGGCTGAATATACCCATCAGATATATTGTTAAAGTTTAATTAAAAACCACTCTTCCTTAAGAAAGCTTGAGAATATAAAACCTGTCCTTCCAGCGTTGCCTCCTCATGCCATGTAGGAAGGATGAAGGGGAGAATGGAAATGGCCAGAGGACAGGAATGGGTCTGTGTGAGGACAGGACAGGAGCAAGAGAAACTGTGAGAAAGAAATATGTTAAGGGAAAGAATATAGATAGAGCCAAAATAAACATTCCTAGGGAAGATTCAAGAAATTGAAGAGCAGCAGAGGGTAATAGCAGCAGTTAATCTAAGGGTAAAAATGTGGTCTCTCAAGGGGTAAGAGAGAGAAGTAAATGTGCAGAACAGTACAGGAAAAGGCAAAGAGGAATCAGCTGACAAAATAGGAGTTTGGGAGCTATAGTAGACAAGTAACTCAATAGGAAGCCAAGGTAAGGGAAAGACTCCCAGGGAATTTGGTGCAGAAGTGTTTTAAACCCCCAGAATATACTTCTTTTTTTTTAAGATACAAAAATGAATTCCATCATTCCTTAACGTCTGCTTTCCCTTATTTAAAAAATACTAGAGAAATTTAAGTACGCTTTCCTTGGTCCTGGGTAGGACCAGCTGGAGGCTAAAAGTGTTTCCAGTGTCATCAGTGGTTCAAATACTTGAAGCTTCAACATGAATATCCTTGCTGAGTATCCAAAGAGATCAGCTTCTTTCAGTACCTCTAGATTGGTTTTGTTGGTGGTGGTGGTGGTGGTTTTTTTGTAAAGGCCTATTATTACACTGACATTGAACTGTGCCAAAGAAACACTAAGGCTGCAACTGAAGAATCCAGAAATTATGAAACACCTGAATTAGAGTCACTCAGGCAACCTGAATTATCACCCCAGACATGTATTCGTTTTGATCCAATCTTTCACTCCACCACCATCATGTACTTTTTTCCATTCTGTGTCTCCATTTACCTCTGGATCTTTACAGGGCAGAAGCCCTTGTCCTCTGCCCTTGTCGCATCCTTCCTCAGGACTGGAACTGCATGTCAACTTCGTGGTGGGGGATTAAAGACTTCCAACTGATTTTTCAGTAAATTGGTTTTCATAGCCTTTTCTTGCTCACATCATAAGATCTGTGTGTGAAAACAATTATATGCCTACCTTGTTACTTAATGAGTTTTTATAAATGTCATTGATCAAGTACAACATTATGTCTTGTTTTCTGCCACAGAAAACTCTGTAAAGCAGTAGTATATAAATTTAGTGATAAATAATTCTGTATCTCTTTCTTTTACTATATTACTAAGATATTACAAAGACATTATAATAAACAAAGAACTATATGCAACAGTATATGTAAATGTAATACTACACAGATGATGAACATTTCACTGACTTCATCAAAGACATTCAATTACCTAAGCACTAAAACCACATTATACTTACATATATACTATATATAGACTGTAACGTGAGGAGATTGTTGGTTGTTCAGCTGCACCTCCTGGTCCATGTCTGTTAGTAGGAGCACGATGAAGAACTGTGTAGTCGAAAGTGTGAGATGTGTGATAATATGGGAAATGTTCCCCCAGACAGCTCTGTTTCTACACAGAAAATCTTAGTGAAGAGCCTTTTTTCTAGAAGACATGAACTCACAGGCACTAGACTATTTCACTGAGTGCTCCACTGCACTTTGGTGGAAAAGGTGTTTTGCAAAATAATTCTTCTCCTAGTAATTTAAACCATTACAGTCTTAGCGGAGATTGTAATGCTGCCTGTTCCCAGCCATGGCAGGTATTTTGTTGAAAACCATTTGCTATATCATGTTAAAACCCTGACTGTAGAATGCAACTCATTGTAGAAATCAGGGTCTTTGCCAACAATCAAAGAAATAAAACTTTTTAGCAAAATCAGCATACATTTTATAGCCATCCACATTAACAAAATGAAGTTTATATTAATTCAGTTAAGTAACCCTTCTAATAGATAGTTAAATAGTAGAATCGTTGTGGCAATGACAGTAGAAGAATACAAATTTTACAACAGTTCTTCCTGCAAGCATCTTTAAATAGTTACATTCCGTCTTCTTGACATCAGCTTGTGTCATTCCTAGTTTTAATATGCATTAAAAAATACTGTATTTTTCCTACCTCATTAACACACCTGTATAAAACCCTGAAAATGAAAGCAATACTGGCATTATTTTTTTTAAGATTTAAACTCCAATGAAGAAAAAATATGGGTAAATGTAATACATCTCTACCTAGGCTCTTGCTGTCGCATATACTAAAATAGCATGAGCTCATATTAAATACCTTCAAACCAGAGCCAGATCAGAAGTAATTACCATTTATGACATTAGTAACTGAATTATTTTAACCTTTTATGGAAGAGCAAAATTTTTGAATAGTTGTAGCTTCTAAATTCTTTCTGTTGCAATGTTTAACTCATTTGATTTTGCAGTTTCACTAAAATGATTACGCAAGATGCATATCATGGAAAGAATAAGGTTATGGAGTGCCTGCAGAAATACCTGAAAAGAGACAGGAGAGTTCTTGGCATTCTCTAATAACTCAAGAGGACTGCAAATTTATTAATATCTGCATATATATACATATATATAGAAATCTTTGATATCAGTTATTGCAAGTACAGGTGAATGGCAGATATGCTAAAAAAAAAAGCCTTTCCCCCTTGGTGTTGATCACACAGAACAAGTGCCAGGTGTTGACTAAGCTCTAAAATAGATCTCTCCACAACTAAGTCTGCAGCCACTACCCTCCAAACAGAACCTGCTTTGGAATTCTTCTTTCATCCACTTACCAGTAAGACAGTTTCATTTCTCCATGAGAAGATGAAGTTCAGGTCATGCCTGCCCAAAAACAGGAGCCGCCCAGACATGTAAATGAATTTAATCTGGTTTGGCCCATCGTAAAGACACATCACAAGTCAAAAACACTGGAATGAGACAGATCCCTGAAGATGTAGGACTAGGGAAAATCCTGAGGTTGTTAATAGACAAGACTGCTCTAAATGGTATTTATAATGAAAGAGCTCCTGGGTCTCTGGCCCCCCAAAATTTTTTTTGCTTGTGAGATGTATTCTTTACACTCACAAGAGAGAACTTTTCACACACTGCGAGAGAAAGAAAAACACAGTTTGCTGAGGTGAGGTGCACTTAACAAAATGCTAGATAAAGAATTTACAAGGATGCTGTGAAAATGAAGAGTGATTTTTGGAAGTGATAAAGAAATGACGAAATGAACAAAAAACTAGTAAAATGTTAAGTAATATCCCCCACTTCATTTATCTGGAAGAGGAGAACTATCAATTCCAAAAGCTTCATGAATCATTGAAATGAATAAATAGTCTATAAAATAGTTTCAGATGGAAGGAGCATGTCAGCTTTCATGAAGTGATCTGGAATTCATTAAGACATTTCATGATGATGTCAGATGATATTTTCCTGTGGTTCTCAGACACATAGGAGCAATTTCTGAAAAAAACCTCTAGGTCAACAGAAAAATTGTCTGTGCTGCCTTAGGACTCCTTTTCTGCTGTCTACTTAGGGCTAAGAATGAAAATCACAGTGGATCAGGCCAGAGGGGAAGGAGAGTGAGCTGGGAAATGGACGTGAATAATCAGGAGGAACAGAAGGATAATTAACTAACATAATTATTTGTCATCACTTGGACAATTGTATTTCTCAAAACTATATTTCTTGAAGTAATTGGATAATTTATATCCAATAATTTATATCCAATTAGTAAGAATTGTGCATAAAATGAGGAAATTATTTTGGATGAGTGGAACCTGATTGTTTTGAAATAAATATTCAAGATATATAGTAATTGCTCAAAGAAAAATCAGCTAGAGTGGGATTTTCTGAAGGAGAAGGAAGTTGATTATAAAGTTATATTTTCTCTCTGATTTCTATAAATGTTTCTTGAAAAATAGCATGAAACTTACTGCATATAGAGAATGCTTTGTGTTTCTTGGATATCACCATTCAGTTTCCGAAGAAGCCAGTACAGGAAACACAAAATGGAGTTAAATGTGAAAGAAAAAGAAGACAGTCAAAGCAGTAAAAATATTATCCTCTCTTTAATAGAGCTGAGAAGGAATGAAATGTCCATTTTAGCAAGCCAGGAAGAAATGTGATTTTTTTTGTACACTGAACTCTTTAAAGTCATATATAACCACTAGAGAGGTGTTAGAGGACATAGGACAGTCATAAAAGGATAACTCATTTTTTCTTAGCAAATATCTATGTTTCTTTATTTTCTGTAGTTGACATTTCTGCTTAAGATTCTGATAATATATTTGTAGCAATATTTTTCTGATTAATTGGTTTAAATTACCAGGAAATATGGTAAAGGGACTGACAAGGAATAATGATTTCTATATGACAACTCTGACATTAAAAAGTCTTTCAATTTGATTATGCAAGACATCTCTGATTTTGAAATTAAATGAATTCTGGCCCATCTCGTGCAACCTGTACAGTCTTAAACTGGTAACTGCAGAATGCAAACTTTCTTCTGTTGATGAGCATATATAATCATCCAGACACTTAGTGCTCGTACTCTCAAATCAAATTTTCTGAAGCCTACTAAGGATTCCTTTGGTGGAGCAGTGGTATTTTTGAGCGTCACCACCTTTCAGAAAGCAGTTTTGGCAAAGTGAACTGTGAAAAAGTCATGATGAGTGCCCTGAGATTACTTTTTGACCTGTTGTATGCCCTCAATTTAAAATGGTAAAAAAGGGCTCCACATCTCTGTGGAAGCCATTTGAATGTTTCTTGTTTACAACGAGCTCTGACATACTTCTCTCTGGTGTTAATTCAAAGTTTCATCTCACTTTTGAACTATAGAATTAACCAGGAAATGTCAAAGCTATTAGAATGTCTCTCTTTGTAGCAGAGATTTCTCCCAATGGGATTTTCATAAGCAGTCAAAGTCAATTAAATGCTTGGGATAAAAATAACAAAAATCCTGAAAAATGTGTAAAGGTGTTTGGAACCCACCTTCCATAGCCAGCAGATAATGCAAATCAGTGACAATTGCTTCCTCTGAGCCTCTGGGAGAAAGAAAATTAGCATCACTAAGCTGAACATTTTACCTAGATTTTTTCACATTTTGAGGGTCCTGTCAGCAGCTTGGATTTTTAATTTCAAAGACTTAATAAATACTGAATATTTTTGGAAACACCCTAGGATGACCCTTCCTCTGAGCTAGAAGAGGCTGCAGCTTCCTCCTATAGGAGTAGTTTCAAATGTCCAGACCTTCATACAGATTAGATAGCCTTTCCTCTGTTTCCAGCATCTCAATTTTTCAGTGCATAAATATGCATGGAGATAGAAGCAAAATAACTATGTCATTAAAACAATTAATTGAAACTACATACCAAAGAGAGAGAGTAACTCCATTGTGGTTACAGGGAAAAATAGGTCACTTTGGCCAGCAGATTCAGTTTTCATTTCTGACCCAATTAAAAAATACTTTGTTGAGAATAACTTATATGCAGATTAGCAATCCAACATCATATGTCTTTTAATTAATTAATTATGGAGGATATTTCTGTTCTTGGTCCTACAACATAAGGATAAATCTCTGCTTCTGTGATGTATTCATGAGCAATGCCAGAACATGTATTGATTAATTACTTTCATTTAAAGACCAGGCTGTTCAGGGCTACACCATGTCAGGGCTTGGGAACCTCTGAGGATGGAGCCAATACAACCTTGCTGGGAACCCATGCCCCTGCCCAGGTCTCCTCCTGGGGAAAACCATTATGATCAGATCTGTCTTGGCTGCGAGGAGGCAACCTCAGCCTTCTCTGGAAGAAGAGAGTGATAACAAGTTACAGGAAAAAGATGTATGGAAGGTCACAAGTAGGAGCTCTGAGCTCCCTCTCAGTTTGGCTCCTCACACATCATAGGAGCAGACCTTGAAAGTGTTAAGCAGTGAAAATGCAGGACCCAATGGAAACAATTTTGTTTCATGCTTCAGATTCACTTTACAACTAGAAGAAAATCTTGACTTAAACATACTATCAGCTGGAGTAGTAGCAAACAGCTGCTTTCAAGGGCAGTATCTCCTGTTGCTATCTAATAGCAACAATGTAATTAATATGTAAAATAGTTCTCTTATTGGACACAAAGACTAGACCTGCAAGAGTTAATAGTTTAGTTTTAAAAGCTAATTGAATTGAAATTTATGACCTGGTGGACATTTAAGCAATGAGTTGTAAAATGCTTTCCATTGTATATGTAATGTATAAACTAAAATTCCACAGAGAATTCGTGCTGGATTGATTTACAAAAATCTATGAAGTGATCTACCTTACCAAGCAAAGAGAAAGCTTACCAAGTTTGTTATTAATTAAAACAACAAGCTTAGTTGTGAAATCTTGCATCATTCTGTAAGGAAACTGGTGATGTTTTGCCCTTTGAGCATTCCTTTAGCCATCTTATTTAAATTCCTGTGTAATTATAAACCGCATTTTGGCAATAACAAAAAGATTCATATAATTAAGTTTTAATTAATAGTACAGACTGATTAGCACTAACGTGACTTCTTTAATCTTCTTAATGTTTATCAAACACTCTAATTATTACTTTTATGTAAAATAATCCAGTCTCGTTAAGGAATGCAACTTCACTGTTTTAACATCTTTATAATATTATTTGAAAAATTTAGGTGGTAATCAGTTCACTAGTATTTGTTTATTGATAATTTTCATAAAAGTAATGATGATCCATAATGATAGAATTTAAACATAAAAGAACAATGAAAACAGTTTAACAGAATCGGTTTAATAATGATGCAAGGCTATATAATATAGGATCAAAATAAGCAAAGCTAAAGTGAAAGACAACAAAGATTTCCTGTTATTTTAGTATAAAGTTACACCAATTTACATTATATTCACAGCACTATGAATCTGTGAGAAGTATTCACCCCAAACCTACAAAACCATTTTGATATTCTGGAAGATTTTTATGCACAAAACTGTCCTCGTACTGAACTTTGAAGACAAAATTTTGCCATCAGTAGGAATCTTTGTGTGCCTAATTTTCAAGAGCATCCTAGTAACTTCTTAGAAGTTTCATATATGAATAAATGTGTTCAGAATTCAGCTTGAAAATTACACAGACACAAAGTATATTATATTATTGCAGCTTTTCAGTGTCTGTGGATGAAAGATTCTAGGAGGGAGATCAAACCATTATTTAAGAGGAACTCTGTCACTTCTATCATGTGTAGCTGAAATTACTGTATATTACACATCTCAATGTAACAAATTTTATTTGTAAAGACTGTATTACAAATTTGTTATGTAATTACATTATCATTTATATTCTTCTAAATTTTGGTGGTAATGGCTGTTGTATAAAATCTTTGCTCTTAGAACATTTGTGGAAGCTGTTTACTGCCTATTATATTAACAGAGAGATAATATTACAATTTTACAGCTACTTAAAAACACTAATAAAAGTAAGTCACCTTTATTTTGTGACTCCCTTTCTCCTCTAGTGTGCTCTTGTGATGAGAATAAAGAAGTCTGTTAATGGGAAATCTGTATATATGGAAACAAGACTTTATAGAATACTTGACTTAATTTGGTGAGCAATTAACATTTTTTGCTTAATGTAGAATAAATTCAGTATTTCAATAAACTGACTTATTTAATAGTTTCATTCTGGAGTTTAATGTAGGGACAGGAAAAATACTATCATGGTAATGAATATGTTTTTGTTGAAACTATTTATTAAAACTCAGACCCAGAGGAAGAGTGTACCTCTCCTTTTATGTTTATGTACCCTGCATCACAGCATACTATAATCTGACTTCTCATTTAGGGTTATGGTTGAAAAATATTGGATTCAATTATTAGAAATTCACAACTTGGAGCTATTTTGAGTTTTCTTGGAAATTGAAATGCACTCTGCAGGAAAAAAATACATCTCTTCTTGAAATAAGTTCCTTGCCATTTAACTGGTGCAGTAAAATGCAAAAGGAATAATACCTGAAGGAACTTTATAAGGTTTAGGATACTTAGGGTTCTGTTCTTATATTTTAGTGCTAGCAGTTGTGTAACTTTTTATTATTGGTTGTTTATGGTTTCAATTCCTCAGCCTCCAGGCCCTGCCACCATAGTTTTCGAAATATTCTCCTACGAGACTTAGCATAAAATATGAGACATTGTTATACAAGAATAAGCCATAGCTCTGGCTTATTCTTGGAGAAGATGCCATGGCAGTAAAAGAAAGGGAAGAACATGACATGGATCCTGTTGGTCGATGTTTTCTGAATCCCTAAGGCTGGGTCTAAGTACGAAGCGTGTGAACAACTCTTGGCTCAGTGCCCCGGTGAGACGTGTCTGTGTGCAGTCACCCCCCTGTGCACTGGTGTGTCAAATGGAACCTGCACATATGGGCTACACCAAGCTGAGCCATTGCACAGTTGATCAAGTCCATGAGCAGGACACTTGCAATTCAGCCAATAGCATGGCCTATGGGACTGAGGTGAGTTCCATTGTGCAAAACCAGAATGTACTGAGTAAATGTTCCCTAGGCAGCATTTAGGAAGAGTTAAACACAGAGCTGGATGCAGCCAAAAAGATTATAAGGAGCAGCACAGTGTCTTTCCTGGTGTGGGATGCTGGATTTCATGATGGAGAGCTGCAGGTCTCATGGGTCCCCCTGGTTTGATGCCTCAAAGAGGGAAACATAAAACCCAGCCCAGAAAAACACATTTTGCTCTGCAGGGCTTCCCACTGGGGCAGCCACAAAAATAGAATATTTTTTCTTAAGCTTCCTTTCTCTCCTAGGCCTCATTCAAAGTTTTAGGAAGACACTCTCTGAATTCAGGAAATACAGCTTAGAAAAAATACTGATCATGCATTTTATTCAATAATTTTTGACAAAATTAATACTGAACTAGAAGAATGGAATAGGAATAGGAATAGGAATAGGAATAGGAATAGGAATAGGAATAGGAATAGGAATAGGAATAGGAATAGGAATAGGAATAGGAATAGGAATAGGAATAGGAATAGGAATAGATCAGGTTGGAAGGGACCTTGAAAGACCATCTGGTCTAATTTTTTGTAGTAAAGAGAACATAGATATTGCCATTGGCTGTGAAGTAATACTTACCTCATCCTATCTAAGGGTACTGGCCATATGTGTACATGAGAATAATTATTGTTTTAAGTCCATATTATTGTTAGAGGTTTTTTTGTTGTTGTTTCTAATTTCAATCCTCCCCCTTCCAAAACACAGGATTTACTTTGACAGTTTCTGGGAACAAAGGTAAGTGTACTTGTAGGCTGCATGGGACTGGAGTATGTGAAAGCTGTAGGCATTTATGTCAGTTTTAATGTTGAAACCACATCTAGTTAGAACAGTTCTTGAGCTACTGAGAAGCAGCAACCAAAGTTTGATAACTGCTTTGAGTATAGATACCTAGTTTCTGTCATAGTCACATTGTGAGCCCTCTTCTTGATCTGGCTGTCACATCCTCTTTCAGGTGCAGTTTAGATTAAATATGTTCAGTAACTTAATTTTTGAAAGTATTTAGACAAACTGAGACCAATAACAGAATGCTCAAAATATCTGATTTCTAATTCCTATTGTGTTCAATCCATATTGGCTGATTCTTACATGGTATTAAGTATCAGGGGGTTTTCTGTGGATTCTTGGACAACTGTAGTCTAACTGAACATCTCCCTTGTTTTTCTTTAATGTTTTACCCCATTTTAAGAAATCATGGTGGTGTGGGTGTCAAAAAACTCTGAAGAGCCAGGCTACATATAAAGACAGTTGCTTTCAAAGCATACCACAGCTGGCCATTAGTTTAATTTTGAATTGTGAAGGTCTAGTTTTCATCATGCTAGGCAACTTATGTCAATATTATCTTGCAGTAGTGTTCCACCAGTGAATTATATGTTAGGCTGGTAGGCTGCTTTGACATGAAAGTGTGTGTGCTGCAATACCTCTCTTCCTAAGCGTGGGAAACTCAGCCCTGCAGACACTACTCTGCATACAAAAAATAATAATAATAAAAAAAAAAAAAGCCTGCTGATCTTTCAAGCAATATGATAGTATGTTCCAGATAGAGAAGGCAAGATTAACACTTAAAAAGAGATTCAATAGTATCGTAAATTAATAGAAATACAATCTCCAGACTTCAATATTTAATGCATAACAACATTCACCACTGGTAATACAGCAGTGATAATGAACTGCAATAACAAATATATGATTTTTTTTCCCCTACTGATAAACCTTTACAAGAACGGTTACAATCTCTCTCCTTATTTGCTTTTGCTTTGGTAGCATGACATGCAGTATGTATAAGCTCTATTTAGAGGGATAATTTGTCACAAAATTTTTTGCAATGTTAAAGGTTACTTATTCAAGTAAGTAAGAAAGTCAAGCAGTAAAGCAGAAAATCTCTGAATGAGATTTTTTTTTTTCTGTATAATGTCATATTCTCTGCAGAACAGGAGAAAGTGAATGGTGTTAGAAGCAGTAAAACTAATTTATTCTGATTATTGTAAAACTGACCTTGACATTTTGTAAAATAGCCCCCCATTTAAAAATTTTTAAAAAGAACAAAATAAATGAACTGTTCACATTAGGAAACAAATGCTTAAGACATCCTTAGGGACCAGTAATGAAGACTTGAATTTCCTGTGTTATTCTGTGCTCTAAATAGAGTTTTGAAGTATCATATCATACCCAGCCCCTGGGAAATTCAGATCCATGGCACTCTCTACCTCGTTTGAAGCAGTAGAAATAGATGCTGGAGATTTTACAGCAAAGATGTTAAAAAAACAAGTCCTCCTATTCAACACCCAAAACATTACAATCCATATCAATAGGTAAGAAAACAAGAAAAATAGAAAAGAATTGTAAAATAGAAACATTTACAAATATCCTACATACAACAACACATAGCAAAATATCCCCAAAATTGAAACATGCTTCTTGCAAGAAAGCACACTGTGCTTTCCTGCTACTTACAACCCTTTGAATGTGTAAATGACTGGATGTAGTTTCATGTGGTGGGCTGTGCTATGTCATGTGCTTATCTCAAATGACTCAGACGACTTATGTCAAACAGAAAAAGAAAGGGCAACTAGTGTGAGGAGGGAGAAGGACATAATATCTCCTGCTATCCCCTGGTATATTTGCAGAGGCCAAAAAATTGTAAGTGAAACAAATGTGCAAGTCTGATGGAGGAGTTTTACTTTTTTTTTCTTTTCTTTTTTTTAAATGGAAACTGCCACATTGCCAGGGTGAGAACAAGAACCTTATTTCACCATTGGTCTACCTGAGAAATTTGGAAGCAACTATATGTTTCATGTTTTATGTTAGCCTTCAGCACTTCACCAACATATAAAAGGAGAGAAATCTTTCAAGGAAGAAAGCCTGCAGAAAAACTGCATATGCAGAGTAAATCAAAGAGTAGGAATTTAGTGAAACTAAAGGTGCGTTTCACCTTGCAGATTAAGTCAGGTCAAGATATCTGTGTATAGGATTAAATTTACTTGTCTGAACACATGCACCTGGAGACATCTGAGATTACTAAGGCCAGCAGGTATGGAGTTATAAGTAAGATGCCAGCAGGTATGGAGCTATGAGGGAGGTGCACCTTTCTTGAACAGGGTTAGGATGCAGGAGAAATGCTCCAGATTGTCTCCAACGGTACTATATATGTATGTTTAAGCAACTGATTCTTTCATTATCCATCTACAAAAAAACTGCTATGTCTACATAAAAACCACTGTCTAAACCATGTCTATACCTCATGGTGATGCAATAATTGACAAAATGCAGGTCTGTTTTAAGGTGATGTGAATATATCTCTAAGCTTCATTCTCTGTCTGTAATGGGTACTTAGGCACCTAATATATAAATAACCACCTACACGTAGGCATCTTGATTTGTGAGCTGAATCCTACCCTTTATCTATAGAAAATTATATAAAGTTTTTTTATATCAGATTGTGAAATTCAGGATTTCAATGACACAGTTAAAAAAGGACTTAGTGTTCCTGAATAAATAAAACTCCTTATCTAAAAGAGATATTCATCAACTTAAAAGAGGCCCGGTGACTTGGTTTTATTTTTTATTAATTGAATGTGAAATTCAGATAATGTTCGTGGGCTTCATTTGGATTAAAAAAATCAAAGAGAAAATAATTACATCAAGTTCAATATAACAATTTTTTTTATAAATGGGAGCTTAAACCCAATGCTAAATGACCTCTGATTTTTACGTGAGGAGAATAAGAGTGCAAGGATTATTACTTACAATGGTAGACTTTCCTGAATGATCCATTTTATCAACAGCTTCTTGTGAGCGAAAAAAGCTGGGAGAATGTAATGATGCTCATAAAAAATATCAGAACATTTCTGAGGTTTAGGAAATGCAGAACAAGAGATCCCAGTCAACAGGTTGAAAAGTTTCATTTCACATGAAATACATGAGAATACAGGTGAACATTTCAGAGCTGCTGAGTTCAAACTCTCATTTTACATTTCAGATGTCTTGCAAACAGGCACAGCTCTGGGGCATCTCATGTCGCAGATCAGTGCTTCAACCCTCAGGCTGCAGAATTAATGACTGACTCTTACTTATGTCTCAGAGATACCCCAGATTTCCGCTCTAGTCAGCATTGAAGATCAAGCACTACCCAGCATGAATGCACATGTGCAAGGAAAAAACCCACTACTTCAATTGCAACACAGTCTTTTACTTTTTTTCTTCTCTCTCTTTTTTTTTTTTTTTAATAGAAAGGCAAAGCAAATTGATACCAAATGCAGTCAGTAAGAAAGAATTTCCACTGTACCATAATTTTGCAGTGATAAAAAGCCTCAGTTGTGGATATATATTTTCTCTCTCTTTTTGGAAGCTGTTAATTTGTAAAATTACTCTAATATTCATTGAATGAAAGTGAGAGTGGCTGACATTTGCCCCAAGGGTGAGGGCAGTAGCCTTGAATGTCACAAATCAAAATTTCTCTTTGTGGCTACCTTAGAAAACAACTGAGTTTGGGTTTCCTATGAGCAACAAGAGAGCGTGTGTGTCGCGGAGCGAGATAGGTAAAGCCGTGACCCACACCCCCACCTCAGGGGATCGAGGGCTGAGGACCCTCTGAGGTACTTCCTTTCACTATTTCTCCTTTTGCTTTAGTGCTAGAAAGTCATATTCTATTGAAACTAGAGTGGACATTCAAAGTGGAAAAAATATTCTAGGCTCTTCTTGTTTCCACCTGGTCTCCCAAACACCTACAAATCTTACCCAACAGACCTAGTGTGGCCAACAGGACTAGGGAAGTGATTGCCCCCTGTACTCAGCACTGGGGAGGCCACACCTTCAATACTGTGTTCAGTTTTGGGACTCTAGCTATAAGAAAGACATTAAGGTGCTGGAGGAAGTCCAGAGAAGGGCAAAAAAGCTGGTGATGGGTCCAGAAAACAAGTCTCATGAGGAGCAGCTGAGGGAACTGGGTTTGTTTAGCCTGGAGCAAAGCAGACTGACAGGAGACCTTATCACTCTCTACAACTACCTGAAAGGAGGTTGTAGCAAGCTTGGTCTCTTCTCCCAAGTAAGAAGTGATAGAATAAAAGGAAATAGCTTCAAGTTGTGCCAGGGGAGGTTTAGGTTGTATGTTAGGAAAAAACTATTCACTGAAAGGATTGTCAAGCATCGGAAGAGGGGAGTGGTGGATTTACCATCCCTGAAGATATTTAAAAGATGTGTAGATGTGGTGCTTAGGGACATGGTTTAGTAGTGGATTTGGCAGTGCTAGGTTAACAGTTGGACTCAGTGATCTTAAAGGTCTTTTCCAACCAAAATGATTCTATGACCCTATGATTCTATGGTTTGCAATAGAAGAGTTTTTTTCTTCCCCTGACTAAATCATTGCTCATTAGACTTATCTTTAGTAACAATTTCCTTTTCTAATGCTGTGCAGGCCCAGTGAATCTTAGGTAATATGGTTTCAGGCACAGTACAGTACTTATGCACACATCCTGTGATAGATTTATTAAGATACAAGAAGATGAATCTCAAGGGCAGCATACAGAAGCCTGGCAAGTCTCTTTTACAGATTCTCTTTTAATATTATCATTTCAAAGAATCATTTTTCATATCCAGTCATAAATTTCCAAAAGACTATTTCATATGTATATAAAAAATAGGTCAAATATGATATTTTTTCCCCAGTTATGCAATATAAAACATTGGCATTTTCTTATGTTGGTTCTAAAGATCATAAACTTACAGGACAACATGGACATGGAAAGACAAGGTCAGGGATTTTCATGTATGGATGTAGTAAATAGCTGCTTTTTCTTTTACTATTATTGTGCCTCTTGACACTATTATAAAAATGGCAAGGGTTTTCTTCTTCATAATTTATTCTGATTAGTCTTTCTGGTTTGGAACAGCTTTTCTTATTGATTTTATTGCTCACTAATTTTATTGCTATCATTAACCTCAGATACCGTTCTTTCCCTTCTCTTGTTCTTAAATATAATTTTAAAAGCCCACACCACAGCAAAAGTGTTTAAAAACATATAACCTTAGAAATATAAAATAGAGAGAAAATACATGAAAATATTTGTAAAAAAGTTCAGCTATCACCATCTGATAACTTCTCTGACTGGAATAGTGACACCATGTTAGCCAAAATGT
Source organism: Hemiprocne comata (assembly GCA_020745705.1). Taxonomy (NCBI): domain Eukaryota; kingdom Metazoa; phylum Chordata; class Aves; order Apodiformes; family Apodidae; genus Hemiprocne; species Hemiprocne comata. Next base: position 135,783,005 of record CM036587.1, read on the forward strand.
TGCAGGGGTTGCTCAGGTGGACACAGTTTCTGTCTGATGCTATGAGTTTTTTATAAGCCAGAGATATAAAAAAAAAATAAAAATCTTCAAACCTTTAAAAAATAGAATAATTTAATAGCAGCATAAAGACTGCTACTGAATCCGCAACAGTTTAGATTTATTCTACTATACTGTTGAATTTTACATTGTCTGGAACAGAACAGAAATACTATAAACCTGTGTTTAGAACTGGCAGTCACATGTAGAGGGTGAAAATTTAATTCTACATATATGTGTTGCTTTAATTGTGGGAAATATGTAAACTCGTGATAGACAGTACAGTCAACCCACTTCATAATAAAGAATGGAATGGTATGAAGATTTATGAGAAAGGTAGATTTATAATAATTGTCTTTTCATTCAAAATAGAGAAGGACCTGAATATAATTAAATGGATAAAGCAAGTCTGGCTTTTTGAACACAAAATGAATTATTTTTTTTAATTGACCCTTTTTGGTACTTGCTGGAAGTTTCATTCCCAAAATAAGAGTTCTCTTCTACAGAGAAAATTATATTTTATTACTGAGATTCAGGGTTATTTGAAGCACTGGGAATTGTTTGTATTTCTGTCATGCAATGAAAATGGCTCTGAAGCAGGAATATCACCTTGAAAAGTTGAATAGACTATCTTACAATTCTGTGATTGTTAATAACCATCTTGAAGTGTTGGCCAAAGTGGACCAGAAGGGTGCATCGGAAAAGGAAAAATGCCCAAAGAAAATTTTAGCCACCTGACTTCTTACACCTAAAATTTCCTCAGGATAATAATAGCATTGTGTCTGTAGCAAGCAGCCCACTGGCCCACAGGAACAGCAGAGCACAGAAACTAGCATAAGAGTTAATTCTGCTCCTCATCTTGCCATTCCACTTAGTAGGATAGCAAGGCAAAATACATTAAGCATTATTCTACTTTAGCAATGGGTAAAGAAAATTATAGGGCACTTCCTCAAGTGCTTAGATATGCAGCTGAACACTCAGTCCTAACTGGGCTACTCATGTAACATGAGACTCATCTATAGAAGTCGGAGGTCATGGCAATTCTCTGCCCCAGTTTCCCTTTTTTTACAGTGAGGAAATGACCTTTATTTATTCCTCCCTAAAACTGTTGCTTTGATGATGTGACTAGTAATCACAAACACCTACAGACAGCTGAAGGACTATGAAAATACAAGGTTTTTGTCCTGTTATTATGTTGTATAATATACTGTTCTCTCACTCTCACCACTATTAACTATTATACGCAATTTGTATGATAAATGTATTACGGCCTTAATCCATCTTATTATAACTTTAGGAGTCATAACGGTGTGCTTTACTTGCTTCATAAGTAGTCATGGGCAGCTAGATTTAAACTCTTCCTTGTAATTACAGTGAGTGAGGCAATACTATTGTTTGCCTTCAGCTTTCTGGTTGTGTGCCAGCAAAGAGCTTTCCTGGGGCTTACTCCTGGAGTCAAAATGTTCTTGAGACTTGACTTGGGAGCAGCATTATCTCCCAAATAAGTACATCTCCTCCATGAAACATCTAGACCTCCCTTTATTCTCAAGATCAAGAAGAATCTCATTTCTACTGAGGCTAATAATTTCTTTTTATTTAAAGATAAATGAAACTCAAACACCATAAATATCACAGACAAAACAAAGTAATGCAAGCTTATTTATATGTTCATAGCCACATATACATTTACAGTTCTGCACATTTTTTTAATTACTTCTGTTATTAGACCTCCTCATAGAAGCAATGAGAGTTTATGAAGGAAAATAAACAATGTTTAGCATTTCATAACAAACGTAACCTTCAGCAACTGTCTGACATTTCTCAGCTTACCTTGACTTTACTTCAAAGGAAAAAGTCAGTGGGCAAAACTTAAATCTCAGACATCTCCTGACTCTGTTCCCAGATAGCTAGAAGGGTTTCTGGCTTTAGATGACCACTTCCTGTGCAAGCAAAGAGAAAGGATGGGGAAAGAAAAGTGAAAAGTAGCATAATAAAACTGAATGACTTTTTGCCTTTTTATTTTTAGCTTTGTCTGCTTTGTGGGAGCTGAAGGGTGCAGAGGGCTGTAAACTTGCCTCCTGCCTGTGAAAAGCACCAATTCAGTTTGATAGCAGTCTGGCAAGCACCAAAAGGCCTTGCCAAACCATGCCCTTGGACTATGTTAACTGAAATTCCTCCTCTGATGCAGGAAAGATCCTTACTTCACACTTTTCAGATAGCTGTATTGGAAGGGAGATCATGAGTGTGGTGACCAGAGACAACAACCTTACTAACAAGGTATGTAGGGAGAACTACGTGCTCACACTAATATGAAGACTTATATTAGATTTATATTACTGCATTAAGGAACATCACCAATTTGACTCACAGACCATACTACAGGCAAACTTTCATAACATTTATTGCGTACACATCAGTCAGCAGAAGTCACAAGTCTCAGATTACTTGCTTCATCAGATTAGTCTAGGACTTTCTATATTTAAAGTAGATGAACAGTGATATCAATTATTTATAAATGCATTAGAATTTCAGTCTTACTCACTGATTTCAAACCTATCTGCCAAGACCAAAAATGGTATATTTTTTTCTGCATGTATTTGTAAGACACCATTTGTAAGTTGGGTTTTTTTGTATGCAAGGTGATACTATTGCTATTTAAATTGTGTGTCTGTTGAAATGCAGATAATAACTGATCAGCATTTTTAGGATATCGAAGTGATATTCCTCCTTTCTTTGACCCAAAAAAATTCTCTCAATGATTGTTCGTACTTAAGAAGCTTTTAACTGAGAACAAGGCATTAAAGCAAACTGCAGATAAGTATATATTTGGCATAAATATATACTGCACTAAGAGTTCTTGTACGCAACAGGAGAATCTGCAACACAGATCCCTACAGATTTATACCCAAAACTGCTGAAACAATGGGAAGTCTTTCATTATCTTGTAGCAGTGTGGGTTGAATTACTTCCAATATGTGCATACTGCAACTGTATTAAGTTGATTATTTGTTACAGAATTTACATGCTTGCTCAAAGTTACCATTGTCACATGAAAAATATAAGCGAGAGAAGAGGGAGACTAGGATCTTCAAGGAACAGGATAGTTGTAAGACAGTGCAGGAAAGGGAAGTGCTCTGCTATGGAAGTGGCCCACGGGGAGTTCTCCAGAATCAGCTTTAATTAATGTTCCAGTCCACAACCCTGTGCAAAAGCTGAGATCTGATAGAGATTGTTAATAACATAAGGCTATCCTTTGTCATTTTAACTCAAAGAAATACATCATAAATGAAATGAATGAATTACTGGAGTGATAGAAATGGCCTGAAGTATAATAGTCTAAAAAGGCAAGGCCAGGAACGTGTGGTTACTTAATACAATCTCCAATTATAAATTAGGTGTTTATCAGTAATAGATCACTGAGAAAGAAGGGCATCTTATGGTCATCCCTGAAGTACTATCAGGCTCAAATTTTGTGCAGCCATGGGAAAGAAAAGTATTTAAGATTTACTAGGATGTTTCCAATACAGCAAGGGTATAACTACACCTACTGACCAGCCACAGGCAAGGCCTTATCTTAAATACAATAACTTTGCTTAGGAAATGTGATTTCAAATGGGAATAAATGCAGAGAAAGGCTGCAAAACTGATCACAGGGAGATACAATCTATGACACCAGGTTAGCGTGAAAGGGGTTCATAGAATCATAGAATCATAGATTGTTGATCATAGAATCATAGATTGTTGTTTTCCCATTTAAAAAAAATAATTAATAAAGGGTTGTTTCATTTAGCCTAATAAACAAGCCTGAGAAGGGAGAGAATTGCTGTGTGTAGGTACAAGAGTACATGTAAACTCTAAGGAAAGGAAAAAAAACCCAAAACAAACAAAAAACAAAAACATCTGAAATATCACTTAGTCTGGGCAGTAGAAAAAAAATGCACCTAGAATGGCCCAGAATAAATTTCGATGGGAAGTTAGATATTGCATCATTAAAGCAGTGGGGTTCTGGAAACGCTCTCTAGGAGGAATGGAAGAAAAAACCCCTAATTATTATCACAATCCTAGAGCTAGCATCTGCAAGAGATGGCACTTGTTTTCTCTTGTGAACAGCAGGAAGGTCCACCATTTTCATCTCAATGTGGGAATGAGTAGGTGGGAAATTCATCTGTAGATAGTTATGTCAGTATATAATATATCTCTTGGGATAGTTACTTGTATGTTAATAGGGATTGAGAAGAAATTTCTGTGAAGATCAAGCAGGTTAAGGTTGAAATGTCTTACTTGCTTTCCTTATAGTATCAAATATATATTATTTTCACAATATTTTGCAAGCTGGTGATACTGCACTGCTGCTGTGTGTTCAGAAGTCCTGCAAAGTTAAACATCTGCTACCATAGTGGTAGCATACTGATTTCCCAAATCCCAGAGATTCAAGACAGCAGATGGAGACTACATCTCAGCAGATGAGACCACTTTACCTATCATGGCCCTTTTTACCTAGCAAGATTCATACCTGAACCGAAAAATTGCTGATTTTTAAAATCAATGTTTTCAAAATGCCCTAAACTGTCGAATACTGAACTTAGCTTACAGCTGAACAGCTACTTCCTATAAATACAAACTGTGAAGTGATATTTCATTCCATTACTTCAGTAGTTTTTTCACCATTTAATCTTTGACAAAACCAAAGCATAAATTTTTAGAGAGAAATATTTTCCCATTTAAAAAAAAATAATTAATAAAGAAATGTTTCTAAGTAAAAATAGAAAAAAATATAACTGAAAGATTCCTTTAATTCTTAACTAAAATTGAGACTCTCAGTATCAAAGTGGCTTCTTCCAGGAAGATGTGTAACAGAGAGAATGCACAATTCTGAAAGGTGGACACAAGTCTACTATCCGAATATGGCAAGCTGGTTTTGGCATGGCTAGTCTCAACGTATCAGGAAATTTAAATAGTCTTAACAAAGGGAAAATAGTCTATAAAGGCTTCAGTGATAATCATCACAGTAAAATAAGTCATTAATGTGGTTCCTTTTCAAACCTTTTTACCTAGTAAATTTGCTACTCAATGACAGTTTATTTAATTTCCTGAGTCTTAAAAGTCAATATCAAAAAATGCCTTTTGAAATTTCTGCGAGTCCCCTGCCTTCTAAGTTTTTTTGACTAGCACAGAAAATATGGAACAGCTATTAAACCCCTGTTCCTCTAATAAACATTAATTACAGGACAGCAGGTTATTAATCACTGATAATGAGCTATAGATGATTTTTAATGGTCAGCTAATAGTGTCATGAGCCTTTAATACTGAAAATAATTAAAATTAATAACTGATTGTATGGTGAATATGCATGATAAAAATGTGCTTACATTACAAAAAGCAGGCACACAAATATAGGAGGAATATCTTTCCCTGTGATCATCACACTTTAGCTCAGTGGTTAGGGCACTTGCAAGGGAGGAAAACCTCAGTTATTGTCCCGGTATAAAGGCCCATTTGAAACAGTGCTTGGATTTGGGTTACAACTTACAACTGCTGTTTTTCCTCTGAAGGTGAGTGTCCCAACCAGCATACTGCAGTTATTCTCTCTTATTGTTCTTCCTGCCACCAAAAAATCTTTAATTATAGCATGGAGGGTAAATCCTTAATTGTAAAGAAACTTTTTCTATCACTTTCTATTTCTGGAACAACCTATAGGTGACTACTAAGGCACTCTTTTGAAAACAGAGATGTGATTTTAAATGTCTCCGTGGCTGCAAAGAAAATGTAATCCAGGCCTTTGCTTCCTAGATGGCACCAAGTGTGATGCTCCTCTGTAGGATTGTATCTTTTGGGGAGAAAAGGCAGCATCTCTTTAACAGAAACAGTAACAGCCCTGAAACGGGCTTCAAAGCCATTAATACTGAGAAATATCGTGCACCTTAATATTGTTCAGAATGAATGGGCTTGTCTGCATGTCTTATCTTGTTGGGTCTCTTCAGCACTCTAGCATGCACTTGGCTGACTGCTGTGAGCCTAACTCTGCCCATGTGCTGTGGTAGCCTGAAGATTTGTAGGTTCTGGTAAATTCTCTCTGGCACAATGGGCACAAAGCATAGCAAAAATTGCATCTGTAGGCCTAGATTTTCTCCTGAAACAGATCTAAGCTTTGTTCTCAAACAGGTCTCATCCATACTGCCTGGTTCCTTGAATACATCATCTCCCAAACCATGTCTGACATGTTAATTGGGAAAGTGCTAACTTGTCCAGGCCAAAACCATGTCAGCAAGTGAGTTCCTCATTACATAGCACAGGCGATGGCAGGATGGTGCTTGAGACCATGTCCTGCTGAGCATTACAGATTCTGGGAGCAGGACCTACACATTAGGTCTTACCATGCTGGTCTTAAAATAGGTCTTCAAGGAATCTCTTTACAGTTAGTGGTTGTCCTGGCTTAAGCCAGGATGAAGACTGATATTGTCATGGTTTGACTCAGGATTGGCAATTGAACCAGCAACAGCAAGCTCTCAAACCCCTCCCCCTCCCACCAAGTAGGGAAGGAGAGACAGAATGAGAGAGAGAGACTTTCCGGATTGAAAACTAAACTAGACAGCTTTAATTAAATAGTAATGATAAAATAAAATATGTAGAAATATATACAAGTATGTTCAGGAATGTGCAAAACCTCTATCACCTCCCCCCACCCCCAGCAACTCCCATGGCACTCTCCTGAGCTGTGAGCAGTTCTGCAATGTCCCGGAGCGCTGCTGGAGAGAGCGGCAGAGCAGACAGGAGCTGAGGGGAGAGTTAGGAGGGTCAGGAATGCACGGGCTTAGGGATCAATGGTGATGGATGGATGGAGTCCTCCCTGGATGCCAGCCATGGATGGAAGAGAAGGGAAGAAGAAGCAGGAAGGAAGTTGACTTCCGTGATCTCTGGCCTTACACTGAGCTTACATAGATACATAGAATAGAATACTTTGCTCAATTTTGCTGTCTGTCTAGTCCACTCCTCCCTATGGGAGGGCTGCAGATATGACTCTCCTGCTCCCCTAGCATCTGAGGCTGCAGTTTCAACAAGTAGAGCAAAGTGAACTTGGAGTCTCAGCAGTAACATAAACATTCAAGTTGGACACATCAGTCCACTAGCTGGAAAACTTTCTGCTAGTTAAAAGAGAGCTTACTGAAGGAAAAAAAAAATCAGTAAAAAGAAAATTGGCTTTATCCTGGCTTAAACCAGGACAGTAGTCAAAATAATTATCAAGAGTTCTAATGTTAAGGCCATGCAGAAAATCAATTTGCTGAAGGTAAGAAAATTCATGACAATTTGGAGAACCAAGTTTTGCAAACTTTGTCAACACAGTATGTAAAAGCCACTCATAAGTACAGGGTTTTAAATGTCAAAACCAAAAGAGACATTTCATCAAGATGGGAACAGATCTGAATTCAATCTCTAAGTGGTCTTGATATTGCAGTAACTTTTCTAGTTTACATTATACCCTTTCTATTTTTTCAGCCCCTGTCAACATGCCATGTTTTCATGCCATATATTAAATCCTGGTCAGTCAGGTGACCAATTACACAGGTGAGAAGCTTCACAAATGCCAGCAGCCAGAATTAAGTGATTTTGACTGCTCATGTGAGTAGCCTCTTCCATTCGGAAGCTTTTATGAGTTTACATGAGACTGCAAGGTTTTTGCAAATTATATAGTAGGAGTGGAACTTTGGGTTTTATTCTAATTTTACAACAGGGCAATTCAATTCACAACAGTGGAGATACTTCCACTGTGCAGTATGTAAACAAAAAGGGCATGGTGTTCAGTGTTTTTCTGGGTGCTGTACAAACAGATAATGTAATAGATTTTTAATAAAAACCTCAGCCATCTAGTCTAATTAAGAAGCCATATAGACCATCACAGAATTATTATTATTGATTTTTACTTCTTCATTTGCTTTTTGGATTACTGAAAGATTCATAGTAATCATAAATGAGCAACTTGAAAAGGTCCTAGAAAGCAGATGAGGAAGGGAAAGAGAAAGAAAGTCTGAGAGCAGAGATGCAAGGAAGAAGTGAAAAATAAAAAAAATAATAAAAAAAAAAGAAAATCAAGAAACAAGAGGAGACTAGGATAAAAAAGGAAATAATATAAAAACAATAAAGAGAAGGAGAAAGATGAGATCTATAGTAATCACCTTTCAAGTTGTCTTGGACTGGATTTTTGTGCTTTTTTGTTTGTTTGTTTGATTTTTTTAATCAATGAATTTGTTCTGTTATTAATGAAATAAGAGAGGGCAAACGTGAAATATAAGAAAAAGCTGTAATATCATTATTCAACTGAGAGCGTTGACAGTTATAGCTGATATCCTTGAAGTCAAATAATGAAAAAATAATGTTGCATTTAAATATTCCTTGAAAATATGCCTGACATAAATTACAGAAAAACAATAATGATTTTGCCTTGGCAAAGGTGCTATTTTCAAGGCTGAAGATTTGGCCTTATGACATTATTGTTATTATTTATAACAGAAATAATAATAATAATAAAATCTTTTTGAGTACAGATGATTCCTTACAAGGACATCTGAGTCATTTTTGACTTTCAGAAAATTGTAGTATTTTGGATGATAGCTCATATGAGCTTGCTGCCACACTTCAGATGAGACAGAAAACCAAACGTCTCACTGCTTGTAGTCATTAAAGAGCAGAAGATACTTTTTGGAAGTGTTGCACTGTAAAGAACCCACTGTGCTGGCCAGATTCCAATGTGGAAAATTACATTTTGCCTACTGACAATTGCCTCCCCTATTTCAAAACGTAAGTCCCATTTTTTACCTTCTATTCTAAATATTAGATATGTGACTAACATGGAGTGTCATGTTAAATCCATCACATACTTATCTACCTTCCTGAATTGTCACCCTGATCCATTTATTAACTCTATTAAATAAGTGTCCCATTTTAAATCAGTGGGATGGCAATTTAGCTTCTGTATAAAATACAAGAAAGTATCACATGTAATATTGAGATCAGAATTTTAGAAGGTAATAACTCAGGAAAGTGACATGCTAAGTTTCTTGTATTAATGATACCTCTGTCTCTATATACTTTTATTGTATCCTGTGAAGCACATTTAAACATATAGATGAGATGCTCTTTCTCAAAACAACTGAGTACTTGCACAGTTTTAGGCACCTACAAAACCCCATCAAATTTGAACTGCAGATATAAAAATTGTATTTGTTATTTATAAAGAGGAAGAAGGCAAATTTTAAAAGCTCAAATTACTTAACTGGTCTTCTGCCATCGTTGAAGCTGGAGCAGATTTAAAGTAACATTGAACCCTTCCACAAATTGTAAAGCCTCAATTGTAAAGGCAAGTGATTAGAACTGCCTTAACTCTATTTTAAGACAGTCATGTTGAAACAGAACCTGTCTTTTCAAGTAATAGGGTGAATGTCAGTAGAAAGGATAATGCACATGTGCAAGCCAACATAGCAATGTACAACTCCAGCAATCCTAGAGCTCAAGAGGCAGCAGATACAATGGTTCATCAAAGCATCATGAGACCCTGCAGGTGGAACAGCAAAGTACAGAGAGATCATTGTCATTATTTTAGCAACAGGGTTCTAATTAGGACAGGATAATTTTTTCCTTATTTTGCCTTGTAATTATATATAACATTCTTGATAAGATTAAGTGCTGTTATAAATTCTGCATTTTTGCTTAGCTGAAAATAACAATTGTACATGTTTTCAAATGAGCAGATAATTTAAAATCTCATAATCAAACCCATGTGTCAGGACTTCTTCAAAGATTGTAATCAGTTAGATTCTGTTTCCTGTTCAGGCATATAATTTCTGCAACAGAAGGAGACAAACCTTCCATAGCAACTCATCAAATACATCAGGTCCAAGCCTGGAGAACTACTGACATAAGTTTAACAGGAATATTCAACTATTCTCAAGAAAAAAAGGCTTTGTTTATGCTCCATATGCGAGTACATCTGGTATTTCTTGTTGATAGTTAAGTGAAATCTACCCTATACACCAGTGAAGCCAAACACCCCCCCCAACCCTGCCTTGTGTATTGTACAAAATCTATTAGTAGATGGACATTTAATAGCTGTACAAGTGTATCTTAATGAACCTTAGGATGGTATAGCTTTCCTCGTAATTGCTGACAACTATGTTGCTTTAGGTTTAAGATCACGCATGCTTATCAGAGATGCCATTGACTTGTACTTGTTCTGTTTATTGATTGCTTAATTAGTTTCCAAGATAGCTAATCAGGGACAGATGCAAGTGTTTAAGCATCTCTTGCTGTGTCTTACTCTGAGCACAAAATTGTGAAGCAGCCATGTGATTTGAAGAAATAAATTAACCCCTCTGTACTGAACTGGTTTGAATCATGGTATAGGGTACACAGTACATCCATAATGTGAAATCAGTTTGGGGAAAGCTGGTATGCTGCTTCATCCTCCAAAAAAAAGTAACTGGAAGGAAGGTTTTGTTGGCTTTCCAAATGATCGTGCAAAAAAAATCTTTTTTCCTCTTCTACACTATTGTTTGCTAAGTGTAGCCTCTAACAGAATAAAAAGGTTTTTGCTCACAATAACAACCTCTAGGGATTTCTCTGTCACAGAAATAAAACCAAATAAATGTCAACATTCTTAGTAGGGAACGTTATGCATCACTGGTGAAGCTGGGTAAATAATGGACTGTGGAGGGTGATATCTGTCTCAGAAATTTAAAAAAAAACCCCTCACTTTAAGCTAACACAATATTTTGTTTTGATGAAAGCAAAATTCTTTGTTTGAAATTGGCTCTTTTAATGTGGTATCGAGTGTTTATTTTGAATAAAATTGCAGAAAGTATTGAGAAGAAAAACAGTTTCAGACTAAAAATCCAAATATTTTTTGATTAAAAAACTTGGTATTACATTTATAGATTTTCTGAAAGAGTGTATTCCTTAATGAACAGTTCAGCATAACCAATGCAAATTTGTGTTATTTGCACTTATTGAATCTGCTTCTGGAGGTGGCTGAGTTACCAACCCTGGAGGTATTAAAGAAATGTGTAGATGTGGCACTTCAGGCACTTCCATTTACTTGCAGCAACAAAAGTGACCTTAAGATGCTTCCAATTAATACTTCTTTCCACTTAAAGTAGAAATACTCATATATTTCTACTTTAAGATGAGCAATAGTAATAATTCCATAAATACTGTGTATTTACTTACAAGTAAACATAATTGAATGTAGGACATAGAGCAAAGTATACTCAGGAAATATCACAATTACAGTGGTTTTTTAGCAGTTTCTTTTTTTTGTCAAAAGAATCATGATTCTGATTAGTGGAACTAGAGAAAGAAGATCTTACACTTGTATCTTTGGAGAACCTGGAAGTTAAGCATCTCCAGAAGAAACCCAAAATATGTGCTGATTTTTCAAAAAGTGAAAAGTAATATGCTAGCAAATTTTGTTGGTTGAATACAAAGAACACATAAATGTGATGGCACTGTAGTCTTCCAAAGAAAAAGAAAAACTGTGGAAACTTAAGAATAACTAGTAATATGATCAGAAAACTGGAGGCCTGCAAGATTTACTTGATGGTATTTGTGTGACTTGCATAGCCAGGTCTCGTGGTAGTTTGGGGACATATAATACAATACTCGGTGCAGTACCATCAGAATCCTCTTGCTAATCCCAACTACATGTCAAATGATTAAAAATTACTTGTGACAGTGTCAAGGCTTAACATAATTTGTTGTCCTGGGTACTCAGTGCATCCAAATCATAATTAACTGCCAACAAGAGATTTCACAATACAGTAAGAGACTACATATTAGTTTTGGGCTCTCCAGAAGCCATTGGATCTGAAGGCTGAATTTAGTAAGTCTAGTTGTAGGCAACACAAGTTCTCGACTCATAATAAAACAAACCTAGAGACAAGGGGCGTTTAGAAAAATTCAAAATAACAACTGGAATGGGCATAAATATTTAATATTTTTTGCATGGCTCAATAGGTATTTCTAGAAAGGCATCTAGAAAGCCAACACATTGATTTTAAAAAATAACCTGAGATACACTTCACATCTTGATACAATAAGATCACGCACTAAGCAATGTTCTGAAAAGTTGGAAAATAGGGTATTTGTCTAAATGCTAGTCTAAGATGCTCAGTGTTGTCTAAAGGAACATGTCATTAATTGTCTTCACTGGAGCTCTTCAAAACGACCAGCTTAAAATGGATAAATAGATGAGTGATTTCATAAAACTCCAACATTTAATTATAGCCAGTGTGAAATCACCTTAAACTAATAATCAAACTTTTTTCCCCAACCTTAAGACAACTACATTCCTAAAGCATGGATAGATGTTTGAGAAGTCAATGACTTTCTGCTCTCCTTAGTGCCTCTCAGGAAGCACGTGAAGTCAACAACAGCATGAGTCCTTCAGCATTCTGTAGGAACAGCCAAGAACAAACAGTTCCTGGAGTCTCCAGTGACACAGGCAGTAGCAGGGTAACATTGCCTCCCTCCATTTGCCAAGAGCATTTCAAAGATGATCTTCTGTATCCTTGGAAATGTCAGGATTAGTTGATTTCCAGCACTGCAAGCCCACGCTGTACAAAAAGTCTTCTAGTGTTGCATAGTTTAATTTCAAATCTACCCCAGGACTCCTGTCCCTGATAGTTGATGCGTGCATAGATTAGATAGCTCTACAAGAGTGAATTCATGTATGTCTGGTTTTAATTGCAAAAGTGGATTTATTGGTGAACAGCTTTTCTCAGTATGATAGTCACTATTAACTCCACAGCCTCTGGAAAATCATGCTGTCTTTTATTTAAGGTAAAAATAACCCACTAAAAGCAGATGACTTCAAAATTTATTAGACTTGATAAATTAAAATTTTTCAGTCTGTGCCTGAACAACTGAATAATAACTGTCTAACTCGTCAAACTACTGAATTTTAAGTATTCAAATAAATGTCTTTGCTCAGTGGGATTTTTAGAGAGCCACAAAAAAAACATCTATTTGCAATTTGGGCCTGTTTTGCAAACATTTAATCCTGAAGAAGAGCAGAATGAAAAAGAAAAAAAAATAAATCAGGTAATTATAAGATCAATGTCATGATGTGGCTACTTTGAAACCCAAAGTTGTTTTTTTTTTCTTTTCTACAGTGGTGCAGATAACTATAAATTTACTTTGGTTCTGATGAAGCAGACACTGTTCTCATTCCAAATCCAACTTCTCTGCCAGAATGGAAAATCCTGCTTATTTACTGAAGTGTAATAATATTTTTCTTTTATTCATATGTATCACAGGTGCATTCACCCAGTAAAGAAAGAAATCTGATTAAAAGATAAATATATTATTGAGAACTGTATCTTGTTGTCCTTGTGGTTATCACAGTGGCTATGTCTGGAACACCTTGTTTTCAATTCCATGAAAGTTTTAAACTATCCAGCTTGTCATGTCTGGAAACATAAATGTTTCCAAAGTCATGAGTATAGCTGTTTAAGTTTCAGGATGTATTCAGTATGTTCAGAAAGAGAAAAATAACAACCTGTTCACATAGTCAAACAGCTCCTAATGATCTATACTTAATGCAATTTCATACACTGCTTGCCAGGTGAGAGAAGAACACTGAAGCGTAAAAATAAAAAGAAGAATCTCATTCCCCCCTCCAATCTCTTCAACAAGAAGTGCAGGGATGGCAGAAGCAGCACTTGGCATACAGGTGGTGCTGAGGCTGTTTAAGCCCAAGTACAGGACTGCTCAGCAGCTGCTGCTCAGAGGACTCCACAACACTCAAGTAGCTGTTTAAGCAGCATTAACTTTGGCCCAGTTACCATGCACCAAACTGCGCTAAGTAAGATGCTGCAGAGAAAAACTGATTTTTGACTGGTAAAACCCTGTTCTCCGGTATGCTGTGAAAGCTCAGCTGAATACCCACGGAGATCCCTCTAAGGTCTATTACGAGGGAACAGCATGGAGCTTGCAGTTACATCAAAGATACTGTATAAGATCAGTGCTACATAACAAATTACCACAGTCTTAAATGGTTAAGAAAGAACAGTGTGAATATGGGAGGCCGATATAATTAATGTTTCCACTTCAATAGTTATCTTTCGGAGAGTTTTAGTTTCACAGCATGTAAGCAGCTTAAAGAAATATTTCTTTTGGGTGTTATATTCTTACTGTTGACTTATAGAAAATTATTTGCTGAATCAAGTTGCAATATTGATAATGATACTCAAAACTATACACATGCCAAATGAATTGATAGCTTTGATCTTTTTAACTTGTTAGACACCTATTTTTCTGTGTATTATACGCTACTGAGTATTTCTTGAAAAACTTGTTGGTTTCTGGGGAATCCAACCAACATCTAAGATTCTTGATGTCTTCATTTTATTCTTTTTTAAGCCATACCACAGGAACAATCAGTTTTAAGTTCAAAAAGTTTCTTTGTCTCTGCTTATGAAAATGAACACCCATGATACTCAAGGCAGTTCTGCCTGGACTACTTTCAAAGAAATTCTTCCATTCATTCTACTTTCATGCCAGGCTTCATGTTGCATGCTCTATTCATGCCAGTCTCTTCTCAGTGATGCCCATGGGCAGGACAAGAGAAATTTTCTCAAATTAAGAAATGTGAAGTACCATGTGAACACAATAAAAAGAATTTTCTGTTGTGAAGGTGGTCAAACACCAGCATAGGTTGCCCAGTGAGGTTGTGGATGCATCAGGGCAGGGCGATGGGAGAGACAGGGTCTATCAACAGTCCCAGACAAGGTGAGGTAATGAGTCAAGTCCAAGGTGAGCCCAAGGACCCCTTCAGGAAAGGCAGGAGGCATGGCTGGAGACAAGGTTACCTTGCTCATAAGTGCAAGGTTTACCCTGGAAACCCACAAACCAGGACAGCAAGAAACAGGTTTGGGCTCAGGGACACCTACAACACAACTCGAGACAGGTCTGGGTGTCCAGACAGGAGCTTGAATAAAACCCCTGTGCCCACTGGCAGCTTGGGTGGGTGTTATCAGTATATGTTACTTCTATGTACTGTTCGTATGTATCAATGATCTGAAAAAATGCTCATTAAACCAATTATTTTGGTAATCATATTTGCTGCTTATGGTCAGAAGTATTTATCAATCATTAATGCAATGTATTTATCCTTTTCTTTAATTTTCTTTTCTCCTTTAAACGTGTGTGCTGTCTAGTGATTTTCACTTTTCCTCTACCTAGCTGGCAGTTCTATTGCATATATGTAATTTTAAAGAAATTTCCATATATTTCAGAATACTTGTGCTAGTTTCCCTTATTATTATTATGCATAGAAGAGAGGAGGTGTGAATGAACTGCTAAATGTTTGCTTGTCTATTTAAAGCATCTTTTTTCAGCTTCTCAGAATCCCAGACAAAAGAAAAGCCCTAGCTGTAAGACATAGAATATGCATGAAACCAAACAAAAATAAGTTAATTAGTCACACCATCCTTTTCGATGCAGCCAGCAAGAGCCTACTAGAAGTGTGAGTCTAAATCCTTTTCAGTAAAATTAAGTCCTTTCACTGACTTTACTAGACATAGGTCACTTACTGGAGCAACACAATCCAAACAAACCGAGAAAAATCTGTTGGCAAAGAGACATTTTAATATACAGGGTCCAATTAATCCTTAGATGAGAAATAAAAATTAACCTGTGTGTTGCAGCTTCTTCAGTCTGGTTTTTTATTAGATATAAATGATCTTAATTTTTTTCCCCTGAACCAGCTTTTCAAGGGCTCTCCTCGTAGTTGTCATGCAGTTTTAATACACAATGAACATTCATTACAGCAACACTAATCTGGCAGACGTTACACTTCAAATAATTGCTGTCTGCCTTAATTCCTGGTTTGTCCTTTTGTAAGCATTAATTACGTATGTCAACAACAATCAGTATAGAGTAAGATAATTGCAGGTATGGAAAAAGGTTACTCTTAACACATATGTACTTGAAAGATAATGTCTTCATAGTATTAGAGTTTTATTTACTTCAAGATCTTCATTAATGTTGGAGTCCCCTTATCTTAGCTATATAAACAAAATAGACCGTCCATTGTAATTTTTTGTGTGTGTTTATCACGCTAGCTAACAGATTTGGGATTTTTTTTTTTTCATAGCAAACAAAACATTCAGATGTTTGTTGGTGAGTTGGAGCAAACATAGATATTTATAGATATTTATTTCACTCCGATATGTTAGAAGAAATACTCAATAATATGCCTTCTTGAAGAGACACCTAACACTTTTTGCCAGATGGCCTCAGTTGCAATAATTTTGATAAAAGTTTCCAGCACCAATGCTTGCCAATGCCACTGCTTGTGTATTGCATCATATAGATGCTCAGCATTCTGTTATCTGTGGATTCCGTGTATTTTTCAGGGTCTAGAAGCAGGCCCTGCATTACAAGTTTGGCATAACTTATTCTTTTAGGTCCTTCTTGTTTTCATTCACTTTACTTACAAAGTCAAATCAAGTGTGTCTTCATAATCCATGACAGACTTAAAAACATGAAGTGAAAGTGAACCAAAACCCTCTCTGGCTGTTTTGATACTGCATTTAATTGTTTTTACTGGCAGAAAGCCTCTCTTAATATCCTATACCTTTGCAAATTAGAAATCTTCTTGTGCTATTCCTAATAGATTAGGGCATAGATTAGAACTGGCTACTATTCTGATGTAATAATAAAATGTTCCATGCTGGAAGACTGTTTTCATGTCACCACTTCATCTCCTTCACAGTGTCTTCAGTTTTTCTTCTTAGGTCATGTTTTCTAAGCTTCTGATAATTTCACATACCTCAGGTTAGTATTAACCTACTAGATTCTTCCAATTTTTCTTTTAGTATACTGGGAACCATCTCCTGGCTGAAACTTCACCAACATCTAGCAGAATGACTTAGCACCTCTCTGTTGCTCATAAAAAGAAATTATTTTTAAACCTGGCAAAGTGACATTGATTTCTCTTGAAGCTATGGCACATTGCTATTGTTTGACCAATATGCAGTTTGTGGACCAGTGTCACTTTTAGGTCACTTAATTCTGCACTGCTCCTTACCTATTTTTCTCTAAATATTTCATCATCTGCTCCAGTTGCCTAGAGCTTATCTTTTGCTCTTGTTCAGCTCAGCCTCTTGCACCATATAGCAGATCTCCAGAAGGTAGAGCATCAACAGTTACAGACCTAAAATGCTGTCCTTGAAATAGCAGAAAAAAGGTAACTGCTACCTATCAATTTAAAAACTTTGCATCAGACTACCAGAACCATCTTGCACCTTGGAGAAAATCTTCTAACGAAGTAAATGACTTTTTTAAGCACATGTGATTATAGTTATGAGAATGCATAAAGTATTTTTTTCTTTTGTACACTGGATTCAGGCTGAAACTCCAGGAATCACCACAGAGAAAACCTTTTTGTGAACCATAGCATATTCAAAGTCACAAATGGTGAGACAGACTTGGAGATACTTTTTTCAGCAGCTGGGTGAATACACTGTACATTCCCAGTACAAGTTTTATTTTTTAATATCTAGAGTTTCCAGATATTTTTTTTTTATGTTTTGTTTTTTTTTTTTTTTCCCCCTAGACTCTTTCATTCAAATATTAGCAACATAGAAAGGAACATAAATTACTTGTTTGTCCAGGTCTGTCCCCACCTATCAGTGGTCTAGTTGGGGCAGCTGGAAAAGGCTGTTTGAACAATTTGTGATATGATGAATTATATTGAAATGTCTCAAGCTGACAATGAACTGAAGAACAGAATATTGATTAAGTTAAAATAGACAGCAAGCTTCTTGTACAACCTACTTAAAGTGCATAGAAGTTCATTATTAAGACATTATCAAATTTTTTAAAAGAAAATTACTTTTTATCTACTCATGTAATCTACCACTGCAGTGCATTGATATCATATCTAGCACTTTCAGAAAAGGTTGATAATTAGTTGTTGGCACTTAACTACTAATGACAGCCATAGAGGATATATTCTTAACTTATATTTTATTCAGGTATTAATGGTTAAAGTTAGAAGCATAATTAGCATACCAAGACCTGATGATTCATGCTGTTGATGATTTTGTTGCAGCCAACTTTATATTTCCATGCCAAAATTGTCATATTGATTATTTGTGGTTACTGGTATGCAACCCTTACATCAGATTTCTGTCTAGAAGATATCAACTTTTGTAAAATATTTAATAAGAGTCTCCATGACCTAGGAATTTTCTTGAAGTTTAGTTTTACTTGCTGATTTTCATTTTAAAGACTGTCAGCAACTGAAAAAGCAGTATGATTTTCTGATTTGGAGACCTTGAATAATCTTTTTTCTGGAGGCAGTATTTTTCTGAATATTTTAAATATGCAGCATATATTATGGAACTGAAGAATTTTAGTATATTGTGTTTATCAGCCATAAATAACATGCAGGATACTGGGGGCTGTTAAGTACATTTCAGATCAGCAGAAATTTAACTGGAACAAAAACACTTACACCAGATATCTTTAATTCAAATAATACATTTTTCAAGTATAATATATTTAACCCATCAGTTAACTCAGAGGAATTAAGAGATAGATGGTCTTTCATGTGGGAAATATTTTTGCAGAGGACACCAAAACTTGTCAAAATCTAAACAGATTTTCCTTTAAGAAAAAAATTGCCTATCCATGTATTTGAATATATTTGAAATTCAACACAGTCATCTTTCTGGAAATGGGAGCTCAGGGGAGTAATCACACGGTCCCCTCCAGACTTCTGGGACCACCTCATTAAAGTGTGATAGATAGGGGCTCAGGCTAGAAGCATATGGGGTAACGGTATATCTTGAGCTCTGAGGCAGATGATTTGGCATAAAAAATAAGGGAATGTCAAGATCATGGAGGTTTCATTCTTTGATGTCATAACTGAAACTGTCCATGTGCTGATATTTGGAATAGCTGCAACACTAAAGGTATTATGTGGTGGTCTACTTTGCATAGACTGTTGGACCCATATTTGTATTGTGTTCATATCCTTCAAATTCAGAGGAAGAAAACCCTGACACAATGCAAGGAAGAAACCCAAGATGCTAACAGAAGCATGTAATATGCTCATATCCCACCCAGAATAATCAAGCAATTGAGACTTAATGTGGCTTATGAACCACATCCGCCCTGACCATTAGGATGTAGATGTTGATCAAGGGACAGGGTTTATCTCGAATGAACAAAGAAACCCTTAAACACTCCTTTTTGTTCTCCTGATAATGGCCCTTCTTGTCTTTATTTTTCATAAAGTAATTGAGGAACATCTCCGTAATGCCAGGCTTGTTGCAAGAAGGAAAGTAGTAACAAGGTAAGGCTGTATGTAGAGTTAATGTACAGGAAAAACGTGTTTTAATCTCAGATTATCTAGGTATATATGAGATATTGCTAACACAATGTTCATAAGCATTTTTTATGATTCAAAATACCAGCTGAATCAATACTGACCAATGTGCTCAGCATTTATGAGCATCCATGTGAATAAATCTTGCTTTGCAAATGCTTTTTGGGAAAGTCTATTTGCATCGGTAA
Source organism: Hemiprocne comata (assembly GCA_020745705.1). Taxonomy (NCBI): domain Eukaryota; kingdom Metazoa; phylum Chordata; class Aves; order Apodiformes; family Apodidae; genus Hemiprocne; species Hemiprocne comata. The sequence continues at coordinate 135,802,616 of CM036587.1, forward strand.
CCTTATGTCCATGCAAGCACATGCCTTAGAGTGAACAAGCATATTTGCTATCCATCATTCATCATTTGTCATTCTCCTTTTTAAAAAGTTTTAATCATCCAGTGAAGGTACAAACAGCACTATGTGCCTAAGGAGAAAAATTACACAAGTTAGTGACTAAAAAAAAGCTGAATTGAACAACATTCAAAGAGCTCATAGATTGAAGTATTCTCTGTTATTTACTGAACACTTGCTAAGATCACACATGTACAGTTACTGGGCCATGTTTTGTAATGCTTTATTGACAAAAAGAAAGGGTATTGCCAATTTAGACTGCAGTCTTTCTAGATCAAAAAGTTTTCTTCACATTGCAAGCATAGAGCCACTCTTGATACTAAAGATATAATAATGGCAATCAGAGTAAAGAGAGGGACAAAGTCAATTTCAAAGATGTAGAGAAACATCTTTTTACAATATTTTCTCTACCTACACAAAGTCCTCACAGTGAAACATGAATGCTGAAATGCAGGAGAGGGTCTGAGCACTGGAACAGGCTGCCCAGGGAGGTTGTGGAGTCTCCTTCACTGGAGACATTCAAAACCCGCCTGGATGCGTTCCTATGTGATGTGCTCTAGGTGACCCTGCTCTGGCAGGGGGGTTGGACTAGATGATCTTTTAAGGTCCCTTCCAACCCCTAGGATTCTATGATTCTATGATTCTATGATTCTATGAAGTCACAGGTCAAACCACTGGGATATTTGTAGATATGTCACAAGATTTGCAGTGTAGTCAGACCTAAAATAAAGAGAAAATGCTAAACATTTGAATTATAGTTTGTAGCTAAGTGGAGACATTTTAAGAAGCAATTCCATTGTTTTTTGTTTCATGCAGAACTATGAAATTTGTTTGAAACAAACTGGAGACTCACTGAACTGATATTTGGTTTAGTTGCTACAGCTTTCATTGTAGCCTTTAACAAAACAGTGATCAAAGGACTGAACTTCTCAGTCCCACCAGAACTGGTTTAAAATAACATTTTGATGGGGAGTTCCCATTTATGCTTGTTTTCTTTATGAAATCAAAATAAACTATAACTTTCTGCTAGGAGTCAGCAATGAAAATTGCTATGCTGAGAATAACTAGAGAATCCCCTATAAATTTAATTCACAGAAGTGCTTCAAACTTTCCTTGGAAGTGTGGAAAACTAAATATCTCTACTGGGCACTCATGAAAGCTAATGGTTCCTCCTCTTTTGAGCTCTCACTCTGGAACAAAAACCTTATTGATGGTAAAGGAAAGAAAATGGATTTGGGAATTAATAGCTAAGGATACCTACAAGTAAAAAAGATTTATTAACAGCCTTATAGTTTATTGGGCAGCAGGTTTTTCCTCAGTATTCCCATCTGTTAGAGAGGACAAAATAATATAAGACCTTTTATGTGAATTGGCTGAAAACAATGAGGGTTTTATTTATAATTTTTTTCAATCCAATCTCAGCTGAAATGAAACCGACACACACACACCCCCCTTTTTTTTAATTTCCCATAAATTTTAATGTCTAAAACATGTTATATGAATATTTTGCCACCTACATTTCCAAAATCAGGTAAGATTACTTCATCCATTAGGGCTGCAGTGACAGTGATATCTTATCTGGACCATTGTGGTATAGCTGAGGTTGGGTGCATAGGTGCCGTGAATCCAAAGACCCTTGGCAGATGGGGCAAATGGGCTGCTCCAGAGCCACAAGAGTACAGCCATCTCTTCAGGCTGAAAAAAAACATAAAAAAAATCTTATATAGCCCCAAAGCATCCACGTGGCTCACTCCATTGGGCTCATTCCCATTTGATTGCCCCAGTTTCTATTAGGGCTTGACAACCTGAATACGGTACTCCAGATGCAGCTTCACAGGCACAAAATAAAGGGGAATAATCACCTCCATTTACCTCCCCTAAATGTCAGTGTAAAGCAGGACTTTATCTGAGCCCTTATAACTTTGTTACTGCCTTCTGCAACTTAGCCTCTGGTGTGCAATTCCAGCCATCCCAGACCCCTGCAAGTCTTCAAAATGCAACAAAAGCACTCCTCACCCACTTAGTGAATTTTTTTCTAATTTTTTTTTTTTTAGTATTAGAGTTTGCTTTCAGAGTGCTTCAGGCTCTCTTTTCCTCTGTGATCTAGTGAACACTAAGAAGTCAACTTCTCTCCGCAATGTCGCTGAATATCTACATAAGCACTCTTCATGCTGCCCACATACTGAAATGAGGTTTGTATTTTATATCCTCTGTTTACAAGAAATCTGTCTTCTTTTTTTTTTTTTTTTTTTTTTTTTTCCCCAGGAAAGCTAGCAAGAATATTTACTGAGATATTAATAATTCTTTATTTTACCCATGATAGCAGTATCCAAAATGAACAAACTAAAAATGAGAATTTTTTTTATCTCCTTCTGGTAAACACTTGAAGATAAATTAGTTCGTACAGCTTTTAAAATGAAGAAACTCTCTGAAGATTATCCATCTATGTAGTTATTGTATCTATATATATAAATTTTATGGTGTTTTTTTTTGCCTATACTATACCTGTCTAGTATAAAAGTGAGGGGGTTTTGATAACTTTTTAGTACATTGGATGAAAAAGAAGTATGACAGCCAAAAACACCTGATAAATTAAATTTGACATGTTTTTTATCTATATAAAATGGATGCTGAACAGCTGGTAATTGTGAATATTTTAGCAGTCATTTTTGATGTGGAATATTGCTTCTGTGCTCAACACTAATGAGATGCGAGTTGCACTTCATCAAATTGACAGTCCTTAGGTTTTTTTGATGAGCACGTGATACATTTCTCAGAACAGTGCATAACAGATACATTTACCTGTGAAGAGAAGAAAAATATCTTCGTTTCATTAGCTGCGAGTGACCTACTTTGGCCATGCATTATGAAGCTGTGCAAATAGATGGGTACATATAAATAGAAGAGAGAGAAAAAGTACAGGTGAAAATAAACATTTATTCAAAATAATACAAAACATGAACACTTTCTCTAAAGGAGCAGGAAAAAAAATACAAATCTTAAAAAGAATGAGTAGACCTAGAATCTATTCAAGAATATAGGAACATTTTTCTATATGACTAGGATTTCCTCTTCTGTAAAACTTTTTCTTGCTGTATTTATTTTATCTAGTCTGTATTATTATTGAAAAAAACAAGCCATGATGATACATGGAAGTAGCTGTTGGCTCATTATAAGTTTCAGAAAGAAGTCTGAGGGATTATTCAAATATTTAATGTTATTCACCCACATAAGCAGGATTAGTGCCTTTGATTACACTGTGAAAGGAATATAAAGAAAATATGACTGTTCATGTCATGTCTAGGGAGATGATTATAAAATCATCTGCAGCTGCCTCAGTCAGGCGCATATATGATTTTGACTAGATCTGCATAAGGTCAGTGGGTGAGCTGTCACATCTCAGCATTACAATTCTTGAGTTTTAAGACTTTTTTTTAGTTGCAAGTCTTGGTTGCACACACAGACACTAGCATGTAAAATTCATCTGGCCATCCTTACCTGTACCAGGGGCCTAAGAATTTGAATTTCTGTTTCTGATGGTGCGAATGCCAAACAGTCTACAAAATCCCAATTGAAGCAATGGGAAAAAAGAGTGGGCATCTATAAATTGATTTATTAATACTGATGGTGGAGACTGAAAAAGTAAAAAATTGATGATAGTGTCATGCTCTGGACTTCTAAATATAAGAACATAATAATATGTAGGTATTGACATTCTACCAAATGAATTGAGGATTATTGTATGGTAAATGATGGTCACAGTAGGAAACTGGTAAATAACCAACCAAGGTTTGAGGTTCCACAGTGTCAAACTCCAATGGAATGGACTGAAACTATTTTGAAGAATTGATTTTGTTTTTCTAAACAAAAGAATTTTTGTACTTCTCATCTCTCTGAACCTACATAGAAAAGTATTTGTCACATTGTAAAGTCTTGTAACTGTAAATAAGAAAAAAAATCGTTAAGGGGATTCATTTGCTGGAAACAAAAATTAGGAGATAATATAAGAATGCAAGGAACTCAGATACACAGGAAAAAATGTATGTCTTCAAGCACTATAGTGACATAATTTGGATAAAATTCAATAGTGGAAAAAACCCCATTATTTTCTTTTTTCTGTTTTTGTTTGTTTGGGGTTTGTTTTTGTTGTTTTTGTTTGTTTTTTAATGTCATTGGTGGCACATCTGTTTTACAGGATCTGTGTACATTACTTGACCACAGATGATAAGCTGAACCCAAATATTTTCTGCCTTCTCCTTTGTTCAAGACGGAGCCATACATGAGGACAGCCTTTGCCCAGGCCATGCTAGAGTGCAATCCAGAAGTTAACTTTAGAAGTATCCAATTTTACTACAAGTATCTTAATACAAAAAAAAAAAAGAGAAAATACTAAGTTAAAATATAACAGGAAAATATTTCTGATGTAAATAAGGGTTTGGTAGTGCTGTAGTGTTGATGATTCCAGATACCCCAGTTAAAGTGTAGGTATTCAAAACAGTACAAGTATAGAGAAAAAAACTATCTTGGGGATTTTACCCTAAGTAAAATCTTATCCTGTTGTCTGTATATGCATCAAGAACTAAAAAAATCAATGACAGCAGTGATGGTACATATAAAAATCAATTCATTCCAGAGAGATATTGGAAGCAGTTTCCTAAAAGATATTACAGTCAGGTTTTGGATTAGCTTCCCCAGAGGAGTTATGAGGAGCCTGAACTCATTATGAAAGAGACTGCTGGCTGCTGGTGACAGCAGAGCATACTGTGTTCTATCATCCAAGAAACCCCTTTGGTTTTAGTGCTCATCATAAGGATGTTTACACAGAAAAAAAGAAAAACATTTGTTACAGAATATGGAGAAAGAAAATTTATTTGGTATTGATGGATTTGTATTACAGGCTGATACAAGTTCTCGGTATAGCCATTCTGATAACATTTTCTCAATTTGGTGTATTTAGTACCAGCAAGCACAGTCCTGTCATTCTGTAGTATCTGAGGGGTTTTTTCAATGATATTTGAAAAAGAAAAGAAAATGATCCTGTAACCAAAAAATCTCTGTATGAAGAATAATTTTTAACAAAATTCTTCCTCACTCATACAGCATTTAAAATGTTTTGTTTCAGTTTGTTTATTTTCTGAAAAAAATCCATAAATCCCACATAATAATATAGGACTGGGAGGCCTTCCTTGTTATTTCATTCAATGACCTTATTTACAGTAAAATAATCATAAAAATCTCCAAGATAATAGACAGAAAAAAATCCTGGAGCCTGAAAGAGTCATGGGACAGAATTGAGAAGTGCTGAAAGCAGAATAGTACCTTCGTAGCCATCAGCTCTGTGAACAACACCACAACAACATAAGAATGTGATAGCTAGGTGAATGTAAGCTCTCAGGATGTAATTTCTGACTTAGGACCGAATGGCAATAAATGGAAAGCATATATGCTTTAAACCTTCTAACTACCAGTCTACGTTGTTAAAAATCTGAAAATCTTATACAAGACGTTCACTCTCACCCTATTTCTTGTTTTTTTAAAGGATTGCTTTAATTGTCTTGGTTCAGTTTACTTTAGGTTTCTCTCCACCTTCCACATCTTCACAAAGACATTAAAGATAAGAAAATGCACTGGAGATCTTTCCTTATCATTGATAAGGATAACAATGAAAATGATTTGTTAATACCACAACACTGAATTTAATTCCTGATAGCTTCCTTGCAAAGAACAGAGACACTGTCTAAAAGTTTATTACATTTTTAAATATGTTCTGATTAAATGGGCACAGTTCCACCCTCAAACACCTCACTTACATATACCAATGGAGACAGATTTTAGTAAACCACTACAGGAATTAATGTGTACAGCTAATTATTTTCCAAGTCTCACATCTCTTCAAGCATTATGCTGTCAAACCCAGGTTAATTTTTTTTAAAAATGGTAAAGATTTTGTAAGTTTCTGCTACAAATACAGAAGAGACAGTAAAAATTACAGATGCAATTTTAATTACTGCATCAATAGCTCTGTTTTAACAAGGTTTAAGGAGGATAAATATTTTATTCTGTTAAAGAAGTAGAAGTAGAATTATTCTATTTCTGAACACTGAAGGACCTCAGCAGGTTACAGAGCAAAGTTGCAGAATCAATGGTGAAATACATGAGTTTTAATGAATCCTAAGAATCTGCTGCAGCATTTTTTCAATTTTAATAACATTTCTAAACCTCTATTTTTTAAAAAAAAATCACAAATCAAGCTTCCAAAGTCATGACATTTTTTTAAAATGGGTAAATATTGAATATTTTGATTGGTCTCTTGATGTGAGCTTATAGCATATATAAAATTCATGACATAAAATTCAGACATATAATCTATTCAAACTGAAAACAAAATATTCTAGTAATTTGCAGATATTTATGGTGCGAGTTTTATGAAAAATGCCATGCATTGTAAGACTCATCATGAAATTAAGTCATATGGCAGTGCTGCACTGTTTGGGCACATACTCACTTTGGGAGGCTGGCAGAATCCAGATGAGGCACAGTTTGTGGTACCTGTTGGCTTCATCACATCGGCTTTGAAACTGTGTTGTAGGAAAACACTTTGCCATTGTACAAGCAAATGAATAACTAATGGTTTCAATAGTACTTGCATTCAGTATTTTATGAAGCAAAGATCAAAACTAGGAAAGTGGAAATATTTTCAAACAGTATGTTGTGAATTGCAATGATGAGAACACCTAGACTATTCATTACAAGTGACTAAAATGTCTCTTTAAAGAATTGTACCAACCTTATGAGATCAAAAGCATCTCAAATAAATGTTAGGCATGTAGAAATTTTTTATTCTGGTTATTTCTACTCAAAAATTTAATTAATCAATATTTATTGCTACTTAATGAATTTGTTTATCAGTACATGATTTTCTCTTTCAGGATTTTTTCTCTTTTAAAAGATATTTTCATTAGAAAGATAGACGAGAGTCTCAGTCTCAAATAATGTAGTTTGAAATTGTATTCAGTACAATCTCCTTGTCCAGTAGCAAAGTCCATGCTTTTTAAAATGCATTGCCTGAATACGTAAATTTCATCTCCGAAAATTTTGAACTTTCTGCTGTTAAGCTGGATAAATTTTAGAAACTTGAAATACGTAGCAGAAAATGTTACACTGTGTTCCAAATGCCTGTGTGATCCCAGCGCTACATAGTGTTGTGCTCTTCATATTTTGGCTGATGTTAGTAAAAACTATTATTACTCAACATTTTGCCCTACAGGAGAATTATATGCTTAACATATATATTACATAACCTCCCTCTGAAAAATGTTAAACAATCACGGTATCCTTTCTCTTGCTGTATTTCTTATGTTTTTTAATGGAATTATCTCAAGACATATCAATACACGCAGGGAAAGAATGTCTCAGCCCCATAACCTACAATTTTGTGAATCATGTCAGGAAGGCACATATATGTTACCAAATTTTGCAAGGGTAGAGATTAAAGATTATTTCCATAATTTTTAAAAGTAATTCGATATGCTGATATTGTTCACCCACCCACTTTTCCTTCTGGCTACATTAGTCAGTGAAACAGATGACAGCATTCTACAAATCACCAATATCTAGTATAGCAGCCCCTAGCTAGTCAGTGACTAAGTGTGACTAAAGAGATGAAAAAAAAAATATCTATACATCATTCTGAATACATTAGCACTCACCTTTCAATAGGGTCATAGTTAGAACCGAACAGGTACTGGTGTTTGGGTTACTTCTTACAGTTAAATTGTCATTTCACAGATACACTCTCTTAAAATATGATGGCAATAATCTTCTTTGTATTCTAATCTATTTGTAGGTGGAAACAGACATCCTCAAATAGAACTTAATCCAGTCCTTTATTTTTTCCTCTGTGTGTTCTACTTTCTACATCTTTATGTCATAGCCAATTATTTAAAAATGAAAGTTCACTATGTCATTTTGCCTGATCCTATTAACTTGACTGCAATCCTGCCTATTTTATCTCCAAAAACATAGATCTTCCTCAGGGTTTCCAACCAGATGGACCACTGCTAGTACCTTGAACTGCCAGCCAAGTGAGCTGTGTTCTGACAGGCACAAACTGGGATTAGAAAAGGATTCTGCAGATACAGGAACTAGACAAAGTCTTTTTCACAGTGCTGCTTTTCTCACTCGTTGCCTTAAAAATTATTAGTCCATTCTTCTTTATTTTGCTTGGCAGATTCAGAAATAGAATACTGTAACAATGGCTTTTTATAGGATGTAAATTGCATCCTTACATTTTTTAGAGTTTTATCTTTTAACTGAAAAAGCAATCCTGATGTAGTGCAGTGATGATATTTTTTCTCTTTTCTGTAGTAGAAGTTTAAGAAGGCATCACTCTATTCTTAAGTAGCTTAAATGAATGAAATTATAGAGGAGATATGGAGAAGAGTAAACTTTTTTCTTAGCACATAAAATCTTTCCTCTTTTGAACACAATCACAGTAGAATATACATATTTCAAAGCTTATTAGTTTGACACGCATATCAACAATATTGCAGTTTCTCTAAGAAGCACACCATTCTTTTCATGCCTAGACAGTTGAACAGGGACAAGAACCAATATCTAGAAGGGGCATGTGACAGTAAATCCTCTTCAAGGCACCATCTCAGGAGTAAAATGTACTTGCTGATATACTGTTATTGATCGGCCATATGTTCTGATTCTGTTTATTTAGAAATAAACATCCAGGATGAGTACTGACATCTGAAAGTTGCATTTCCACCTACATGTAGTATTTGCATTTCTGTCAGTGTATATATTCAGACCATTTAGAATATTCTCATTCAGAAGCTGTAAAAAGATCTAAACTCTAATTTGATTCCCAATAATGTTTTTGCCTACTTCTCTATGCATAATTATTTTACACTGATGAGAAAGACTGATGCTGAATCAAAAAATAATGAAAGTCAGTGTAAAATTGCTATCAGATTGGATATGCTTTGCATTAAGTTGCAGAAAACCAGCTGTACCAGGTTATGTGCAGAGGCCAAACTTTGCTGAGAATTGAGTGAATTACAAGATCACTTACCACGAAGCTCTGTCATCATGAGTCATAACAGATTCATACAGGGGGTCAGGACAATACTAACATAACTTAATAGGCAAGCAGGACTAATGACATAGAATGTCAAATAAATGACCACATACCAAAAATAGACATGAAATCACTCTTTTATGGAGTAAAGACAAATCCCTGCAGTAGAGGATGTTATCACAAAAATTGTGAGTAGTATACTAAAGATCTGAGAGAGAAGTTTATCATCAAGATAGTGCTAAAGGTCTGTACTAAAAATACAAATAAGTAGTCTGAGTTAAGAAAGTAAATAAAAATTATTACAGATTTAATTGTCCTTAAAAAAGCAAACAGTGCTTGTACTGAAGAGATAAAATAAAGCCTTTACTCTAATTGATCAGATCAACCCTACTCACAAATTGATGTAAGGCATTTACTAAACTTTAAAAATGGATTTATCTTTGTGTTTTAATTTTGTGACAATGATCACAAGTAGCTAATGTTAAAATTAGAGCTAAAAGAAAAAAATATAAATATATTTAAGTTGAGTCTTGGCTCAAGAGGTCAATTTCTGATACAGGCAAAAAATTAACTTACCGGTACTCTTCTATAGAACAATTCCATGCGATTTTGTGGTCTGCCACAGGTAAAAATTACATCAATAAAAATAAAATGGAAGAGACTTAAAGAAAGAGCCTAGAGAAAGTGCATGGAGTCATCATTGGCAAACTTTTCTGAGACAATGCTGATGGTGCCTATAAATACTGTGTCTAGTGTTCCACTCAGAGTTTGTAAGAGTTTAAGAAAAGAAGTAGAGAGTACAAGGAAGCAAGGAAAGGTTGATACTTTAGAAGAACCTATACTTCTCTTTCTTGGCTAGGAAGAGAAGGGAAGTGTTATAACTGAGCTGCAGCAGGAATATATGTAAACAACTTAGAACCAGAGGTGATCTGTGGAGAGGTGGGATAGGGTGCAAAAAAAATGAGATGAAGAAGATGGTAACCACAGTAAGAGACTAAGCACATAGAAAGTGAATAGATGAAAAGTAAACAAGTCAACAGAGAAATTACCATTAAGAACAGAAGACTTCAGGGCATTTATGTTAAGGCTGTCAGAGTTAGTTGCATTTTGGCACTGTTATTAATTTTTGTATGTGTGCTTTTTCATATTAGATAGTAAATATTTAAGTAATAGAATTTAAGTAATAGATAGCTCACGCAGATCCAAAATGTAAAAATAGCATGACTGACGGTGGCAGATGGAGTAAAAATTGGAAAATGGGAAGCATTAACACTGCAAACAGTAGAAAAGTACTCCACACATAAAATGGTAAAAAATATTGTCTTGGTTTAGTGATCAGGGCAAGCCAAAAATGAGAGGGCAGAATTGCTGTTACCTCCCCATCCGCCCTCCCAAGGGAAGATAAAAGGGGAATAAAACACTTAAAGGTTGAAAATTGAAACTTGAACAAGTTTACTGAAACACAGAAAAAGGGAATAACACATGAGGTGAGGAACAGATATATAAACTTATATACAGCTATATACAAAACCAATGTCAATGATGGTGGGAGTAAGTGTGTAAGAGTCCCTTGCAGCCAAGCTGACTCAGGAGAGGGTTCACAGCTCCTCACAGTACTCAATAGAGTTGAATTCTGCAGAGCATGTGGTGAGTTGAAGGAAAAGAGAGGAGCCTCTGAGCAGCACCAGCAGCAAGGAAGAAAGACACAGGAAAAAGAGGGTCTGAGCTTCAAGTTTGCCTGGCTTTTATAGAGTATGGTAGGAAGAGGGAGGGAATACTGACCCCTATCTGTTCTGACCCTCCTGGGTCCTTTGGGGTCCTAAAGACCCTCTCTTTCTAGTTCCTCTTATAGGTGTCAACAATTTTCTGGGTCCACTCAAACCATGACAAACATAAAATTGCAAAGACTGTAGAATTTACCTATATTGCGTTAGAAAACCATGTAGGAAGTATATCAGAGTACCACTAAACTGTTCTGGATATTTCATTTTCAAGTGTTCAAGTGGATACACATTAACAACCTCTTAATAATAGTAAGAACTGTATATACCTCAGATCCTTTTAACACCTCTCTAGTTTGTTATTTGAATTTGGAATACTTGTTTTTTTTCCAAATACATTGAGCCAGTCTCAGTTTGCATGTCTTAGCAAGCAAATTATCATTGAAATTCAAGGAAATAAGATAGCTGAAATAAATGTTGCAATCTGAACATTTAATCAGACAGTTTAAAACAAGAGGAAAATTTTCAACCTAAAAGTTTAAAGGACTGGTAAGTATCTACTAGGGGGAAATAAAGGGATAATCCTTACTAAAATCACTTCTTAATCCTACATCATTTTGCCTGGCAATACATATTTCAGATCATATATTTTAGCTATTAAACTAGTGCAATCGTTTCAGAATACAACTTCTTTGATCACAGATCAATCAAGAGAGACTCTTTTCCTTACTTCACAAAGTTCCTGAATAGAGCTTTAGCTATATCGGCTTCTTCTACTCTATTATTATTGGCAATAAAAGAAGCAAAATGAGAACGGAAGAGTGACCAAAAAACCTCTGCCAGTCTGGTTTAGAGTGCTGGTTCTGCACAGGTTGAAATCTGAGCCTAGCTAAAATTACCCATATCTGCAAAATCTGTCTAGCAGGGTGCTGAATGACTTTTGTCTTTAAAGCAGAGATTCTTTCAAATTAATCAGATAAATGTGCTACACTCTGAATTAGCTAGTTATGCCACCAAATCAATTCCACATCCAACTTTTTCTGAGTGAGAAAGCTCCCAGTGACGCCCCAAGGAGCAGTAATGTGCTCAGAGCACAGCTGAGGCACACAGGTTGTATACAACAGATGGTAATAAGCATGTGTTTTAGGCAGAGCTGCATGACATTTACTCTGAAAGTGTTACTTTTTCTTAATATCTTTTCCTGTTGTTTCCACTATGCTGTCAATCCTCATTCAAAAGCCGCAGAGCATTTGCCTCAGACAGGAAGCCTGGGAAGGAGCCTTCTTTGACAACAGCCACTTGTTCCTCTCTTAGTTGGGCATTAACACACTGCAGAGGCCTTTCCCTGAATTGTAGTTTGGAAATCATCGCTCCTTATTTCTCACTAATGGGACATGAGTTGAAAATAAGAAAGCTGTACAAAAAATTGCAGGAAAAATAGTCTACCAAATTCTGTGCACAGAATTAGTTTGTTACTTGCCCATTAGAAATGCTTCTAAGTGAGCTGTCTTAGCTCAGGCACCTATATAACACTTCCCACTGCAGAGAATAAGAAAACCATTACTTTCTGAAATCATCACTGCATTTATGAGACTTATCAGGTGATGCGGGCGAAGGACATTCAACACCTTTTCTGCTTGTGACCACCAGGTACCTCTGCAGCATTAGGTATAAATGAGCTATTTAGCAAACTTATCATAAATGCAGTTACAGAACTCCGAGTTTACAGCAAATATGCTAATGTGAACACAGCCTCTCCTGCTTTATGTTAAGGCACAGTCTGCTTACTATACATATTCAGGGGATTTTAGATTTGCTTTTTGGGGAAGATTTCCTTTTAAGGGTGGAAATTTTAATGAATGTCAGGAAAGCTTGAGAGCAACTGTGGTGAGCAGAGCATGGTCACATCAATGCTTGACCTTCCAAGAAGTCATCTTGCAGTGCACTTTCATTGTTGCGTGTGTGTTTCTTGCCGACATTTCACAGAAACATTTCTGTGTGAAACAGCTCTCTAGTGTGGAGATATATCAAGCTCCATTAAAAAGGAAGCCATCTGTATTGTTTATAGGAATATTAGATTTTTTTTGGATTATCAATAAAGTTTTATGTTGTAGATGGGAGAATTCAGTCTTTCATGACATAGATATTCCTCAGAGTTTTCACTGTCAGGCACTTTAAGCAAAGATTTTGCAATTTGTAGAACTTTTTTCTTCAAGCTTCCAAACTTTCATTCACATTATGTCATACTCCTTAGGTTTCAGTACTAAAAAAACCTAAACCCCTCATCCTCTGGACAACTGGAAACAGCTTAGAAGAAATTTAAAATCCAGTGGCAAAACAAACAAACAAAACCCCAAAAAAGCCCCAAAACCCCCAAAAACCCAACCAAAAAAAAAAAACCCCAACCAGAAACAAGCAAAAACAAAAACCAAAATCAACACAAAACAAAACAATAAACCCAACACCACTAAAAAAGAAAACTCCTCCTGAAATTTCAATACCTTACAAGCAAGGGCGTGGTCGCTGAACACTGAAATAAGTGCTGTGAACACAGATTTAAGTTTATTCCTCTAACTTTGTGCCATTCAAGAATTCAGAGAACAATCCAGCCTCTTCTCTCCCACACTCTAGACAATCTTTGATCTGTGCCACAGTCAAGAGTAGCCCAAGTGGGGACATAGATGCCTAGGGCACAGAGCTGACACTCATACACCCCTGTCTCTGCAGGCTTTGTAAGCTACCTTTCTCTTGCTTTTCCAAGCAAGGAAGAAAAGTAACCTCACTAAGGTCTTGGCAATTTTTTCAACAGAAGAAAGTTTCAGTTTTCAGACAAAGGCTTCAATCGAAACAGTGTTTAGGAACCCAGAAGTTTTATATATTTTCAAGGACTAACTTATTTCTCCAGTAAAAATTATCCTTTTTTGCTAAGCTCATTCAGGATTAAACAAAGCACAGTCCCAGATGAATCTGATAAGCAATCAGAACTGGCTAAGTTCACAAATGCCTTATTACAATCTAGTATTGCCTTTTATTTCTTTTACTTTTTCTTCCTTTAATAAAAAAATGTTTCTTTTATCCTCTCTGTGAATGTGGAAAGATGGTGGAGAAATCAGATTTTCAGTACTGAAAAGTGGAGTTATTTTTTGCTGAACCAAGGTGTGAGGAATTGCTGCTACAGTTTAAGTGCTGAGGGCCATATGCTCAGAATGTTTTTTTTGTACTGGCCCCCTAAGATGAGGCCAGTCCCTTATTCCTGTTAGTTGGCTTATTTTTTTCCCTGTCTCACCCAGAGGTTTGTTGGGGTTTTTTAAATTATTAATGGAATTGTAGTGAGAATGTTCCATGCTTACATAGCTCTTATGCTAACTTAATTTAGTTGTTATTTCCTATTCTTCTATATTCTAAACAAAAACAAGGGCCTCTGAAGTCCCAGTGACTACATTAGTATGCCAAATAGAAAAATAACCTCTTTGTCATTTCCCTCACACACAAATTCTTTTCTTTTTTTTTTCATCTCAGGTTGTTTAACCTTGCTTAAATCATGACAGCAATTGAGGTTAATTTAAATGAACTGCATACTCCTATAAATTAGTAAATAAGACAGTCGATTAACCAAATTAAATCTTATTGGAAATTGGCTGCTGCCATCTGGAAATTTTTTATTAGACTTTATAGCTGGCATGACCTTTAGAGAGAAGCTAGCAGGATTTTTTATTTCTCTAAGAAATGCTTGACTTAGAAGAATGAAGTATTTGTAAAGCATTTTTAATATTCCTGCACTTGCTGGATAACTATAGTGGGATATAATACATTCCTGTCAGTGAAGAGGTAGTTGAATAGAATCACAGAATCATTCTGATTGGAAAAGACCTCCAAGATCAAGTCTAAGCATTGTTGTAATAAGAGTTACATGTCTGTGTACTGGAATCTTTTTCTCTGTGATTGCTGTGGGTTTTTATCTCTCTGTTACATTTTATATTCTAATACACTGTGGAATCTATCATAGTAAGACTGGCCTTTATCTGTCAACCTCTAAGCTGCTTAATTCCTTTTTAAAATGCCATGTTTGTTTTAATTTTAAAACTTCTTATATTGAACAGTGATGTTTTAAGGTATTATTGCAGTGGTATCCAAGCTATCCTCTCTGTGGGCAGCTTAGAAGTCTAGACATAGTGTTGCATATATGCTTTCACTTGCCCTGGGAAAACACCAGCGTGATGCAGTTCTGGGGTGTAACTTGTTCATTGACAGCCTGGGGGGCTCTGCATGCTTGCTTTGTTGCATGGTACAATTTCAGGTTAGATAAACTGTCCATGTTACTGCATGCAGTTGCCCTTTACCTCAAGCTGGTGGGAGTTTTGTAGCTTCCTTACCTCACTCAGGATTCTTAACCTGCAGCCTGTGTAGGTTTGTAGACACCAGCTTATACTGAGGTTAAGTGTCCTCCTTTTAGTAGCCCTGTTTCCTCAGATACTTTAGCAGCAAGTGATTAAGTGCCCATGTAGGTTGCCCAGAAATGTTGTGGAATCTCTATCTTTGGAGATATTCAAAAGGCATCTGGCCACGGACAACTGGTTCTAGTTGGCTCTCAGTGAGCAGAGGGGGAAGATGTGTGTGGGCAAAATGGTCTTAAGGGTCCCATCCAACCTCATCCATTCTGTGATTCTGTGACTGAATAACTCATGGTCATGGCCACTGAAGTCCTTATTAGATGTCTCGAAGTGCCTTATCTATCATAACACAGGACCACATTCTCCAACGTGGTCAGGTAACAGACCCTCACAAAGAAAGCAACGGTAGGAAGCAGTTGCCAAACTCCTGAGTTGTTGACCTGAGCCCCGGCCTTCTGCGTGGCTCTGAGAAGCCCTTGGGATACAATTATTTGCTTCAAGTCATAAACCTCTTTTGCCTCTGTCAAGAAATGTGCTATATGATGCGTGACTAATACACAGGAAATCTGTCACTGTACTGCACCCATATGCACGAACAGACGGGCTGTGGTGCCCAGATGCCACAGAACTGGTCGTACGGCTGGGAAGTTCCCTTAACTGGGGGAAGAGTTCTGTTTTTTCAAGCCAAAGTGAACACTGGAGTTACACAAACACAAGTAGGATCTAGCCCTAGATGTACAATGAATGTGCTTTCATTTTACTATATTGCAAGTGGTATCTATGCATGGCTATTTCCCTAAAATGGACTTTAGACTTTGTGCTCTGCTTAATTCCCTGAAAAAGTTACCAGAGATTAGCATTGCTTAGTGTAAGATCTCCAGCTTTTAATGTTCAGAGAACTTGCTTGAAAAATCATGGACATTTCAATAATTATTTTGAATACTTCAAATTACTGGGGAACTAAAAGACTGGGTTGAGCAAAATCTTGGTAGGGACTGAGGTCCAGAGTGTAAGACCCTCTAAGCCCTCTTCTCTAACTGGGTCTTGACAATTTGTCAGCTGCTGACAACAGGCAGAATTCATGCCACAGCTCCTGGAAATGTATCTGCTACCAGAGTTACATCCTGGAGGGGTTATGAGATGCTGACAGAACTGAAGAGCTCTTCTGTAGAAAAATTTTATGCCCTCCTGAGTGGCAGCAAGTGGTTGAATAAGCATGGAGAGAAGATCTGCTGCAAGGCTTTAATGTGATCTCTTTTACAAGGAAACAAGGGGATAGTAGAACAGCTCTGATCCTTAGGTGTACAGATTTTTCCTCAATTCCAGAGGGTTGTCAGTATATTACAAGAGAAACTGGGGTCTGGAGGCACTTACAGTTGTGTTTTTTTCTTGTAAGCACTTACAGAAATCAAAGTCAATATATTACAAAAGGGATAGGAGGAGCTTTAACATGAGATGTGGGATCTTTGGCTTTTCAAAGGAAATGGTGCTACTGCTTTCTACAGCAGGCAGCTCTTGAGGCAGTTCTTGAGCATTCTTTTCCTACAGAGCTGTTAAGCTGTTATTCCTTCCCTTTGGCCAAGGAAGACATTGTAAACCATTTTGCATCTTAATTTAATTATCAACAAAAGACAATGCTATGTAGCACCTGAGGTTTTTGTACGGTTTTGTTAGCATTATGCTCTAGCAAAAGGGACAGAAATCGCCATCTTCTGTGGTGTGATGGGGAAAATCCATAGGAGACTTAAACTGTCTTCCCATTAGGCACTTAAGTAGTTATTCAGTGGCTCTTTTTACTCCCCAGAATTAAACGGTTTGCTTTAACTTCTGAAAAGTCAGTGGAGGAGAAAAACAACCTGTCAATATTCAATGTACCTTTCTGTGAAAAGATCTGAAAATGAGAAGTTGAGGTCTTCCATGAAAGTGATTGGGAACTCAAGCCAATTTTTCTAGTAATTCTACTTGCACATCTGTAGAAGACCGAACGATACTGGGAAAAAAAATAAGTCAATTTTTAGTTAATTTTCTCCTGTGCTCATGTGGTCCTTTATTCTCACAAAAATGGTCAAGTTACTCAGCTGCTCTATATTTCATGGTGTTTCTGAACAGCTTGTTAACTATACAGAATTCTTTCTTATTAAGAAAGACATAGTTACTTCTTATTTAGCTATTAGTTAATTAGAATAGCAGGCAAGTTATTGAAGGTAGATAGAAAAAATCTTTAAATTAGATACTAAAGAGGACAAATTTAATTTTCAAGCTACATTATTATCACTTACTAGTCTTCAAGAGACTACTCTAACCTTTCTTGCAGGAATATGCATTACAAATATCTAGTTTGAAATTATTGAGGGTTAAAATGGTAGAAGTGACACTTTAAGTATAGGGTGAAATAATCAGTTGTTTAGAATGTTCTTTATCTTTTAACTTTCTCAAAAACTTTGTATTTTAAGCCTGTATTATCGCAGACTAGTATTTTCTGTGTGGTCTTATCTGACTGAAATTCTATGGAGTGGAACATGCATGTTTTGATAAGCAACCCTTGTCCCATATCTATATCTCTGTGTGGTACATAGGAAGTTTTGCTTTCTCCACGTATTGTAATTTGTTTGTCATAAACTTCATGAAACATCAGGGGAGACTATTGGAGCTGACAAACGGGTGCTGCACCACTGATTTAAATGGATTTGTGCCTGCCTACATCCATCATAGATTTGGTTGTCTTCCAAAATATTTCTTCTGTCAAAAATGACAATTTCAGCCTGTTCCACTGGTAATATTGCTAGAATTAATGGTGGTGTTATGCTGTGAAATGTAACTGGCCAGATTCTGTCAATTGGTTTTCTTATTAGGCAACCTTATATTTGCTTATATTGAAATGCTTCTATTTTATGACAAATGCAATTTCTTTGAAATTAATTCCAGTACAGAAAAAAACAAGCAAACAAAACAAAACCAAACACAAACAAACAAACAAACACAAACTTTTCTCTTTTTATGGTCTTACCCAGCCTTCAGTAATGTGTTGATATGCATAGAGACTGCTGCTGAGAAAAACACTTTACTAGCCAGTCATTCTGACAATATTGCTTTCTTTTTGCAGCATCAGGTGTTAAATTGTCTCTGCTTTCAAGGCCCTTCACAATATCACTCCTCCCTGCCTATTTCCCACAAGGCATCAAATGCCTCACTCTTACTCCCAGACAGATCCTTGCATCATTGGCAAGGATGCATCATCCTTGCTTCCTGCTATGTTTCAGCAAACCTTCCTTTCTCTTGCACTGTCCCTCATGTTTGAGGAGAGATTTTGTAAATGCCTGTTGGGCTACTTCATTATCCCCTTCAAATCCCTCCTTAACTCCCCTTCGCTCTGATGCCCGCAGGGATCGTGCCGACAGTTAGGCTGGTGATGTGTTATGACTACTGCCAATATGGTCCCACAGTTTCCCTGTGCTCCCCTGTCTGCATCCATCTGTTCTCTCTCCTCTTGTACTCAGAATATGCTTATGTGCCTGCCACTGTTGCTGGGGGAATGGTGGGGAACTGAAGTAACTTCACATTAGCTACTGAGGACACAAGCAGATGGGACCTCAGCATGGGTGGACTTTGCCTGGTCCCAGGGTGCAGCACAGCTCCAGCCCTGGCCCCAGGAAGTCCACGCTCCTTGTCAGCTGTCCTTCCTAAATGTGTATGCAGGATCCTGCCCTATGGTCAGGGTTTCATACTGAACTTTGCTCCTCTCCAGGTAGCTCTCATCCAGCTTTAAAAATCCAACCTGTATAAGAAAATAATGTGAAATTTAGTAAGTGGTAAAGAACACAGAAGATAATATACTTTATCAATAAATTGCTACTGAATTTCTGATACATGAGCCAGAGCCACACAAATTGAAAAGGATGTGCAACTCCAATACATGTCAGGTAGAAATCAGAAATTTTCAAATCCAAGTTAGCAATATTGAGTAAAACTGTATGTGTGTTGGTGCTAACAAGTAATATCTCAGTAAATGAGAAACGATAATTTCATAAAATCAGCAACACTTTGATGTAACCAAATTGTTGTTATTTCAAAAAGTTGTACACAAATGCACGTAGAACAAATAATAAATATATGATAAAAAGACCAGGTTCTACATCACCAAAGATGTTTTGACACCTGCTGTACTGGGTAGCGTATCTTGGCTGTGATCTGGCCATTATTGAGCCTCTACTACAGTCGTGCTGATTGCCTAGTACTTTCAGGCTATGAAGTAATCCTGTGCATCCTTGGAAGTCAGGTGTTCAGGTATCTTTATCTGTGCTTGGGAGGCCTAAGCAGCTATTTAATATCAGTACAATGTGGATTTATTTTGAAGACTTGAGGAATAGATATCCTAAAGCCCCAGAGCTTATATGACTCTCCCTCATCATATAATCAGTTAACTTTTGGATAGGCACTGTTTAGAGAGTTTCAGTTTAGGAGGTCTGGGTTCAAGGTTCTTTGTGGATTTAGCTGGACTGCATTTTGTTCAAAAGGCTTTGGATGTATTGTGAAATGTTTATTTCACAATGCTTCTGTTCTAGTGAAGAAACATTTTTATTTGAAAAATGTGTCTGACCTTCAGTGTCATTTCACCTAATATAGATCCATTTATTTCTATTGAATCTTTTGGTACATAGGGGACCAAAAAATTGTCCCAGTTTTGTAGACAGATAGCTTTGGAGTTTTCAGGAGAAAGTAAATTACTACCCATGCCTAGCTTCACAAAACTAACAAACAAAGCCAACCAACCAAAACGCCCTAAAACACCCACCTCCTCAACTTTAATTGCTGAATATAATTGAATATCCTTGGCCTTCTCTGGGGAGTCATTACTCCTCCTGAGTAATTCTGAAGTTCTTTGATGCTTGTATGACCATCTCAATGAGGAACAGAAAGAAGCTACAATCAAGTACTACTTCAAATGAGAGCTAGACAAGACAATAGATAACATTATTCTCTAGAAAGATTATGAAAAATCTAGACAACTGAAGTGTTACATAAATTCAATACACAAACCTTATTCTTAGAAGAATTATTAGTCTGAAATCAGGATGTACCTGATACTGGTGTTATTAACAATTAGTAACTTGTGTCATATGGTGATAGCATCATTAGAGATAATACTAGGTAAGGCTCCTAACCAGTTCTGCAGTGTTCACTTCTGATTCAAGTGGATCAATAAATTGTTCCTAAGAGTCAGGCATTCTGCCTAGGAGAATAAAAAACAGTGAAATGTAGGGATATGGGCCTTTTTCTTAGCCTGACAAAAATATTGTCATTATTGGTGTATTGGTTTCCACACTTGATTATTTAAAGAAGGTTTTAGAATAGTGGCTATAGTTGGTACTGAAAAACTTCAAACTGTTCAAATAAAAGCAAGTTTTGAATGTTTTTTCCTGATTTTCCAGTGAGACATTTTTTTATTAGTTGCAGGACTTTTGGGGAAAAGTAACATAGTAAGTGGAAGATTAGGATACTAGTAGAAAGAGGGAGAGCTGAGTATGTCTGCTGACAGACAGAAGTACTTTCCAGGAATGCTTATTAAATATGGCCTATTTCTGGAGTTAAATTAAACACATAACTCACTGTAGCTGCAAGTTTAAAATGGGGAATGCTTTCTAAAATTGAGTTGGTGAAAGGGGCAGTAGTGGTACAGCGGGTGTAGTGACTTGTTGGAAAAAGCCTGTTTTCTCAGATGGTCTCTCTTTGCCCATCTCTCAGCTTTTGTCTCAGAAAAAAAAGTATAACGAATAAGTCATTTTTCAAGGGATAAAACAAACTGGTGCTTAGCTGACTTTACTGTCACATTGGGAATACTTACTTGTACATGTCAACTTATCTCCTCTGCAGTTTAATTAGTAAGCATAGACTTCCATAATAGTTCATAACAGTACACTTTAGCACCTATTTTACTACTTAGTCTCGCTCTTTTTTTAAATTGTTTTCCCCCAGCAAGTACATAAGTAACCTACATATAGTATTCGACCTAGACTTGGTTTCTGGGTAGTATCTAGAAATAACACCAACACCTCCAGAAATGATGTCTTATTACATAATTATTTCAAAATTATTTTTTTGGGATATGGGACACATGTAAATGTGGAAACAGAAAACTAAGAGCAAGGTTATAAAATTTGTTGTTGCTTTTAGTTTGCTTTTAAACAGAAAGGTTTTGTTTTCATTTTTTTTTTAGAAAAGTAGCTATATATGACTTTCAGAAAAAGGACCAGTTCTTATTCGAAGTCAAGTAGTCCTATAATTTTTTCCTGTCACTTACCAATAACCACCAGAAATGGTTCATAGCTAGATATAATAAGATCCAAACATTAAATACACTTACATTCCCGCTGAGATTCCTCATTTTTCCTTACAAAGCAAATGGTATGATTACCTCTTACAAAAAGCATTTGATTTTAAGGGCCCGATCCAAGACTGCTAATGTGATTCTTTCCTTTGACTTCTGTCAAATTTCAGATGGTCTTGCACATCTAATTGGGTAGTTACTTATAATTTTTGATAACTTAGTCATGCTGAGGACCTAAACATATACTGATGATATAGTTTCAGTACAATATTTATTGGCATAATATAGATTGTAGTACTCTAATACCAAAAAATATCTACACTGAATGGAAAAGCAGGCTGCACAACATTTCTGAATATCTAGATACAGTTATGCTATGTTGTAATGTTGTTTCTGGGGAAATATGTGCCTAGAAAAACAAGATCGAAGGGAATTTTAGAGACTTTTCAAGATGATTGTGGCAGGAAACAATACCCACTTTCTCCACTAATTATTTCAAATGGCCATTGTGGTGGAGCAGTTTCAGTCACTTAAAACAAAGGAACATGGTCACCTTGGAAGGAGCACATCTCAAAAGCAGTGTAGGGGGGAAATGCTGCAGCTGCAGTTAAAGGTGGCTCTGACCACATGCATCTCAGGGCAGCAAGAAAGCACTGCAGTCTCTTAGGATTAAACAGCTATCACCTGAAGTGCCATATCTTTGAACAAGTCTTCAGCTGATGCAGGATTCGTCATGGTGTAGTTGGCTATAGATTTGCCCCTAGGATTGCTAACCTGCCAAACTCCCATGTAACTAGTATTTGTTCTCTATTAACACTTGCCCTCCTCATGAATATTTTTGTTAACTCCTCTGGCTCCTTCTGCTGCTGTTAGACTGATGATGGTACCTTAAATGCTTCTTTACTGCTACAAATAGCTTAAACTTTTTGTTTTCCTGCATAAAGAACCATTTATAGATGAGAGTAACAGATAATCAAGTAGCCTTACCAAAATTGGTATAATTTTTACTGTGTACTTTGGACCTCATACCTGGGAAACTTTTTTAGCATTGGGGTTCCCAGCAGAATACCTTCTACTCTTTCTGGCCCATGTTGATGATTTCCACTGGTTAACCTGTTGTGGTACAAGGGAACTATGTATTCAGATTGTATTCAGGAGTGTGAATAGTAAAGTGATTCAGTAATCCTGAAAATTTAATTTAAGGAAAGAATGCTGTGATCTTCTCTCCATTCTTTCTGTAGTCTTATCACTAAGAGTTTAGGAAGGTCTTCAAATAGCCAAAAGTCAGTAACAATTTGATAGTAACTTGCAGTACTATTCTTCAGACCATTAAGATTTAAAAGTAAAACTTGATTCTAAACTGGATTCTTTGGAGTGAAGAGTAGATCAAAGGAGTGACGGAAAAAGATTTGATTCACTTGAAGGGAAAATGACTGTACAATATGTGTAACACTTGTTGGTCTGACTGCCTGTACAACAGCTTTGCTGTGATTGAAAATGGAGAGTGCTTCAGTATGGGAAGGTTGGTGGGGATAGTGCTGGTCTGGAGCTGCAGAGTCAAGGAGGGAACATAGCAAGTTTACTTACCATAAGGTTTTTCTCCAAAAGATATCATAATAAAATAGTGACAGAGGGGAGGAAGGGGACCTCTACGTGCCCAACTTTTTACATGCCTTCATCATCTTCAGGGCTATGCTTTATAGGATGAATTTAAATTCCCCATGTAAAGCACTAATTTAAATCACAATGTAATAAATCTTACTTTAAATAATTATTTTTAAAATTTTTATAGCCTTGGTTATTTTTCTTCAGCAGCTACTTAAAAAATTCTGTTTTAAAATAGTGTATTACATCGTAATGCAGTGCTGTAACTGAGCACACTACTGCTTTCAAATGACCAGGAAAAGATAATATATTGTAGTTGGAATGAACACTTTCACCTGAAGAAGCTATGTTTTCATCACATGCCAGGTAAACTGAAACTAAAGGTATATAAGCTGAAGCTTTCATGTGCCACCACATCCATACACACATGTGCAGACACATCTATATACATAAAGTTCCTCTCTATTTTATTTTTTTTTTCAGATCTAAAATATCATCACTCACTCCACTGCAAACACAAAGTCAGAAGTGTTGCAGTCAGCTCAAAGACTAGGGCTAGTACTGAAATCCTTCTGGAGAACACTGATATTTTCCTAGAACACTGTCATTACTGCCATATTAGTGGAATAGGTGCATATAAAATATACTATATACTAGGTTGGCATTTCCAATGTTTCAGTTATTTAAAAAAATTTTGTCTGTGTAACTAAGGCAGAAATACTTGACTTGTGGTATTTTAGGTGGAATTTCTGAAGATCTTTTTAATATTATGTAGTTACTACAACAATGTAAAATCTATTTTTAAAAGATTTATTTGAAACAGAGTTGGATGTTAATATACATTTAAATCAATTCAACCTAGCCATGTTCTTGTGGAATATTAACATGAATTATTCTGTTGCTGAGTCGAAGGCACTCTTAGAGAAAACTCGCTCATCTTTTTGGAACACTTGAATAACACAAATCATTATGCAAAGTACAAATAGATTCAGCCTGTTGCCGAATACACAGCTATTGACAGGAGCAAACACTTTACCTCAAAGTAAAAGTAGGACTGGTATTTCACTTTTTGATAACTACACATTATCAGATTGCCCTTTCATTCGTTGGTGGGTATTGCTGTAGTATAGATTCCAGAGAGAAAATTGAAATTGATAAAAATAGGTCAGATATTCAGAAAATGTGAAAAAGCAAGGAAAAGAGATGCTGAGTTTCATTTCAGTGAATACTAATGTGTATGATGCACTTAAAGCAAATAATTTAGCTTGCAATTAATTTGAATCAGAAATATGTTGAATAAATGAACTGGAATGATAAAGTTTAATAAAAAATGTCACATGTACAAATGGTTTTGGAAAGCTTATATAGAATAAATACTATTAAGTTCAGCATGTGTTTTCTTTTCTGAAGAAAAAAACAACAGAACCAACATAAGACAAACATTTTGAAGGCCCTTGAGCCCCTTGAAATTAAGTATTAGTTTCTAGATTTTCCCATATACATTTATATATATATGCGTGTGTGTGTGAAAGAACAAGATATATTGTATCCCTTTCTCAAAACAGCTGTAATTCCAGCCAATTAAGTGGATAGAAAGGACAAGATTTTTTATTTTACTGTGTAATTCAAGTTCATCAGACCATAAAGATTTTAAAGGAAAATGTCCTAATTTTGATTCATCCAAATGGCTTTCTGTTCTCCTTTTAAAATTCATAAAATTGCTCTAAAAAACCCTTGAGTTGATGCAATTTTCATCAGGGGGATTGATTTTTTTAATTATTCCCCCACTTTATTCTTAACAAAATTAGGCTCATGATTTATGTTTAACATTAATTTATAAAATAAATTGGAGTTGTTTTTTATAAACTCTAGGATGCTAGGTTATGATTTCTTAATATTTTTCCCACCTCTAGTTAGTTATATTTGATCTAGAGTATATGTCAATGTAAAAAATATGAAATACAACTACCAATATAATTGACAGCCTGTTCCAATTCCATTCATGCTTGGCGATTGGATTCGAGTACCCTGTTTATGCACAAAATCCTTTGTAGATTGTTACTTGTATGTTGTTACTCAGATCTAGTTATTTGGTTCATGTCAAAAACGATTCTGGTAGCATGCAAACAGCATAAATTATCTTCACTTACTAGTAAAGGTTCATCTTGGTTTATCAGATGGCATATACCTTCTTGAATTGAAGTTTATCTTCTATTATACAGCACACAATATTAATCTGGTAATAATAATTACTTCAATGGAGAAAACAAAAAAATATCCCACCAAAACATTGATATGATAGTAATGCCCACTTTCTAGTAAACAATTTTTTTTTTATTATTTTTTTTTTATTATTTTCAACCAGAATAAAATGTCTGAAAAGCAACTGGGAGTTATATGACCTAAAAGGAGTGAGGTCACCATCCTGTGGCTTGGATATGAATATAGCCTATGGTTTGTACAGCAAAGAATTGTGAGCAAGAATGTGTAGCCTATCCCTATGCTTCAGGTAGCAACACACAAATGCTGGAGATGGTTTCATTCTAATGTTTTTTGTCTTTGTCGATGTGATATCTCTCAGTACGCTGCAGAATTCTCCATGCTATTCTATCTCCCCTGCACTTTATCCTGTGACTCCCTTCATTCTCATATTCCCAGCAAGAAGGTTGAAAACTGTTTGGACAAAACTGTTAGGAAGAAAGTGTGCTGGCAGTAGCTGGGAACTGAAAGACATGCATACAAGTGTATATGTGCATGCACATATATGTGTGTATATATTCTAATACTCCTCATTCCTGCAGCAGTTGAATAATGGATAGGCAGAAGGTAGAAAGGTAGGTGAGAAGGCAGAAGGCTAAAATTAGAATAGCTGTGAAATAGTGGTTTAAGGAATTGAACAGGAACTAGAGTAACTAAGGATGTAACTGAGCAATAACCTCCTTAATTTTTTGGTTTTGGGATAAACTGACTAATTGCAGTTTGGAACTAAACCCTTTCTTGGAATCTGTTATTAAGATCCATTTAAGAACATGGCTGTAAAAGTTTCTATATTATCTGTAAAGGGATGGCTTTAAAAAACTACAACTACTTTCAGTGAATAGTGTAATGACTTTGGGAAAGCCTTTCCAACTTTAGTTCAGACCTGAAAGTTGCATACAAATTCTGCTTGTTTCAGAATGCAAAAAACAGTGTAAGCACATAGAATGGGCAACATAGAGGACTTTGTAATAAACAGATTTTTTTGCTGGATCTCAGCTTTTAAGATCTGGCAGGAACAAAGGGATACAGGGTATTTCAGTTATATAAGAGAGACATTCACATAGATCTATACTTCACACTTTAAATCAAGGATCTTCTACAGCTACTGAGTTTTCCAGTTGAAGGAACAACTTCTTAAAAATTTCCTAAGGCTATTAAAAGAATTTATGTATGCAATTTTTCCTACCACACCAGATGTAATGCATGTTTCAGTGCCGTGCACCTCTCCATATATGAAGAAATATTATATACAATTCTAATACTGTTGAAGCTGATGAGAAGTATCCCACCAGTTTCAGCAGGTAAAAGTTTTTCTTTCTTTAGTCTGTATTAAAGAAAAGAAGCCAGTGAACCAAATGGTTTGACATATTCATCTTTGGAACTTGAAGCAGTGCATTAACATGCCTTGTTTTACAATTTTCTTACTCTCTTCTAAAATAAGTCTCCAGAGCTTGAGCTGTGCCCTTTTAGGAGTACAGGATCAGCCTTAAAGAATGCAAACTTTATTGCTGCAGCACTGGTAAAATAGTAAGTAGCTGAGATTTTGGTCCTAACCTTTTAACTGCAGTCTCTACATTGGTCAGCCTCTGTGCTCAGGTGAACGAGTATTAAGTAGTTTCCTGTACTACATTGGCTGACTTACCTTCCCCTCCATCTAACCTTAGTTTTATGTCTTTCAACAACTGTTCTCTCATGATGCTTCTCCTGAAAGTGGATTGTTAAACTGCAAATGTTATTTGCATCCCCAGCTTTCCTTACAGAAAAATAGATACGATCTGACTGCAAACAATGATTTGTCACTTACTGTCTCTCAGCTTCCTTGGAAGTATACTGAAGGGCACTGCAGAAAGTGGGGAGTGTGCAGTCCTCATAACTTGACAGTGTTCTTGCTGGAGGCATACTAAGGTCTGCAGTATATTTAGGGCACCAGTCTGAGGACAGCTACTTTTTAAAATGATGAATCAAAAATAAAACCTATGTAAGGAGGAATAGGAGGTAAAAATAAAAATACATTCAAAAGCACTTTTCAAATAATTCTGCGGCTAGGAAAACTTACGGGATATAATAACCATGAAAATATTCCCTCTTCCCAATGAAATGTCATGGATTAGGTTTTAATAAATGCTGATATTTACTAGGCAAAAAAATCTGGCTAGCATTATAGAATTCTTACTACATGGATGGCCTTATTTGATAAAATGGGGTTGTA
The DNA here is from genome assembly GCA_020745705.1 of Hemiprocne comata. Taxonomy (NCBI): domain Eukaryota; kingdom Metazoa; phylum Chordata; class Aves; order Apodiformes; family Apodidae; genus Hemiprocne; species Hemiprocne comata. Next base: position 135,830,268 of record CM036587.1, read on the forward strand.
AATTTACTGTGTTTTAATACAGAAAGCCTGCTTTGAAGCTGTTTGGCATGCTGTTTGGCCTTACAAAGTAGGTACATTTTTTGTAGATGAGAGGGAAAGAGCTATTTTAGGTAGCAGTTTTTAATTTAAACTATTAAATTTTAGCATTTATTCATTTAATACATATCACAATAATAATATTCATTTAATATTTAAACTATTTAAACTTTAGGATGAAGAGAGAAGTCCCTGTTATGGACTTAAAGCCTTATGAAGAGGTTACTGAATTGCCTGTATTGGCAGTTCTATTTGCAACCTCTTTATTTTGTAATTTGAAATATTATCTAAAGGCCTGGGAAGACCAAAAAGTGAACAGATACAAGATGGCAAAAAGAATCATAGAATCACAGAATTCCAGATTGGAAGGGACCTCAAGGAATTATCTGGTCCAGCCTTTCCAGTTAGAAACACGGTTTACGCGAGAAGAACCAGCACCCTGTCAAGCTGCAGCTTGAAAGTGTCCAGTGTTGGGGAATCCACCACTTTCCTGGGGGGATTATTCCAATGTCCAACTGTTTTTTTCCTTCTCGTGTCCAACTGGGAGTAACCTGCACCCATTACCCCTCATCTTTTCCATGTGACTTCTTGTAAATAGGGAGTCTCCATCTCCTTGTTAGCCACCCTTTAAGAACTGGAAAATGGCAATCAGGTCTCCCCGAAGCCTTCTTTTCTCAAGGCTGAACAAACCCAGTTCTCTCAGCCTTTCCTTGTCTGTCAGACTTCCCAGTCCTTTGATAATTTTGTGGCCCTTCTCTGGACCCTCTTCAGCCTTTCCACATCTTTTTTTGATGTACTGGGGACTAAAACTGAATACAGTGTTCCAGGTGTGGCCTGAAAAGCACTGCTTTTCTGCACTATTTTCTCAAAAACTGACAGATACTGATCACAATGTGTCTAAAATAAAGTCTAAATTTCCATGTCACTAAGGTTGATTGAACAGACTATCAAAGACCAAAGAGAACTCTTTAAAAAAAATAGTGTATACTTGAAACTTAAAATGTGAAAAAATAATTACAGGGGATGAAGAAAACATCTTTACAGATTTTATAGTCATTGGACTGACAAACAGATGGGCTTTTTAGTGTTCTGGCCTGAAATACAACTAAGCAGCAGGACCAATGAAATCCAACACTTTACAAATACTTGGGCTCTTCATTGTTTTAATGCTTAAGAGGTTAGATTCCAGTGTTTAGTAGCATCAAGTAATGCATAAAATACCAATTATCTAATTTTTCGTTACCCAAATTAGCTATAGATTTGTTATAGAAAACGAGTATTAGGTAAACAAAAGAACATTATCAATGTTCAGAGACAAATAAATCTTCAGAAAGCACTATTTCCATTATTATAAAGGTTTCCTATTTCACATTTTTTCATATCAAAAGTTTTCCATTTGCCAAACTCCATACATCATGCATATAGATGAAAAGACAGAATGCATTAATGAGGCTGATCACCCTGAAACTTCTACAACTGGCAACATCTGTAAGCTCAGATTTTCAGTGATACTGAATTCAATAGTTATCACACGAATCATACATAATTTATTTGGGTCCTTAGTGATTATTTAAATCTAAGAACGTAAAACATACATACAGTTTTTACATTAGAAGAATTACCAGTTCACTTTAATGCATCTCAAAATCAGTGGTAGCCCAGTGAATTGTTGATTTTCCAATACATGTTTGAAAAAGGTATATGTTACGGATCTTATAAACCACAGTTGATGATAACAAAACATTTTATAGATATGGTTTTAAATCTGCTGAATCATGAAATATGCAGGGACTGTAATATTTAAGCAGTGTGTTTTATTGTGCACCAGTAAAAGATCAAATTATTTTTAGAAAACCTAGAAATAAATTTTAATACAATAATTATTAAACTAGAATGCAGAGGTAGAAAATCATGGTCACTACCAGAATTTGTTTCACCATGGCAGCCCTGAGATCAAGACAGAGGGAGTTCAGACCTTGCTCTTTTTTAAATTCTCACAAATCTGCAGAAATTTAGAGCAAATAAATTAACATTTCTTGCTCTGAATTACTCACCTATACTTACGGATAGATTTCTGTCCTGAAGGATTTTACAGCACATGAGTGATTCATGTGAAGTGTTGGGGGGGCAGAAGGAGGATTGTTTCAGAAGGGGGAAGTGCTTTGTGTTGAAGCACTCTCATAAATGGATTATACTGTTATCAGCTTGAAAGTGGTTTTTGTTTCTAAAGTAATTTCATTTGGTATTCTAATCCTTTCAGGTGTTGATGTTTGCTTTGCCTTATTGAATCTGGAGTAGGTCTTTTGCATGCTTTCTTGTTGTTTCTAGCTATTAAAACAATCTGTGCCAGTGAACTGACATAAAACTAGTGTTATCCTTCTGTGATGTTCCTTGTGTATTCCTGTGAAGCTCAGCATATGCCTTCTGTAGTTTGCCCAAAGTGTGGCTGCAGCTGCAAAAGTGTATCCATGTGGAAGAGCCGTTTAGGAACCAGTTTCCATAAACAAGGAGTTTACAGTTAATAAATCTGGCTCCTTGGCTATTCACACTGGTTCCAGGCAAAACAAGCTGCTAAACTGGGTGTCCACAAGATGATAATTGCTATGTATGCTACTCAAGTGAAATGAATGCAATAACTGGAGAGGAGCATGGATTTTGCACCTATTGCATAGACTATTAGATAACTCTTTCATGTTGCTGACTAAATTGAAATTTTCTAGTTATTTCTAACTAATTTTTTCATTTGTTTAATAACATGGACTGAAGATGCAGAAGCCAAATCATAAAACATATTTCAATTATCACTTAGAGCATCAACAAAGGAGGTGAGTTGTGATCACCAAGCTATATTTAATGCTGTGACTACAGCAAAAGCAATACAATTAAAGAACTGTAAACATGGAAACCTAACAGCAAAATTACTCATTTTTTTTGGAAAAGGCTTTTAATTAGCTAAGAGATGGCTAAGGAAAGTTTTGAAAGTTTAGCATGCATTACTTTGAAAGCAAAAGTACAAGATATACACAAGTGGTGACAGGAAAGCTTTTTTTTTTTGAAATTGTGTTGCAGTTTTCCAGAAGAAAAAGAGCCATGAGTGGAGGGGTGGATGGCACTGTTTTTCTGCTTCTGTTCACCTAGGCTTGTCCTTGTTGCTTTCTGAAGATACTTTATGTTGTTTAACAGAATTTTGAGCACAATAGTCTTTTTAGGTAACTTGCTGCCCTCAGCCCCTAAAGCACACCTACGTGGTGAGTTATGCTTACTTCTCTGCTGACAGCAAGATGTGGCAGGAGCCTCTCTTTGCAGGAGTTCAATCCAGTATGTGAGAGACCTCCCATATCACACACTGGGCAGGAAGGAATGAAAAGCAGCAGTATGCAAAGCATTTTCTGAATTGGCTTATAAAGGGTACATTAGTGAGCATGTCCTACTATAATGCAAGCTAGATTCACAAATGGATCCCTTTGTCATCCTACCACAGGAGACAGAAATTGCTAACACAGGCAGGATAATTTGAGTGGCTGCATTTTTATTTTAAGGGAGAAAAGTGGTGTGTGTTGGGGAAGCAGAATTGAGGGTGTCAAATTAGAAGTCATAATTATCAGAAATTAGTCAGAATTTCTTCTTCCTCCTCTTTCTCCCAAGCAAAGTCCAAGGATTACTCAGTCCATCCCCTGCCTACTAGCCCTGCACTCTTAGTGCTGTTCTGATCATCTTCTGCATCGGGCTTTGCTGCTGCTAGGAATAGCAAACCCTTTCTATGGGAAGTTAATCATAGAGAGTGGAAAGGGTGATAATTTGAATCCTTCAGGGTAGTAGAATAAGCAAAACAGAATGCAGTCCTTCCTCATCTGTCTGACATTATTTCCATCTCATAGAATTGTATTTAGTTCTACATTTGATAGACCTCAAAGCACAGACCGTATTCTTAATGTGAGACTTTTGTGTCAGCAATGATGTTCATTTTTCTTGGCCTGCACCAACATGGATGCTGCAATAACTGAGGGGTTTTGGGGGCCTTACTCCTTGAATAGGTGGTTTGTCTACATTGGCATACGATGTGTGAGACTTGCAGATTTTGACAGGCATGGGAACAGATTCATTTTTGGTCCATGCCCTCCTCATAGTTATTCCTTAGTCAAGATTAATTCAACTACATTTCTTACCCTGGAGTCCTAGAGACAAGAGTACTCCTCTCTTGCTTTGGTGCTACCACTGCCAGCTACCTTCTACCATCTCAGCAGAGAGGGCAGAGACATGTTTCAGTTTTGTATATGTAATGTTAATTCTACCCAAATGTCTCAGAAGAAGAGGGTAAAGATCCCTAAAATTCACATAAATAAATGTTAATGCATAGATAGCTCTAATCAGATATATTACAAAATATCTCCTTTATGCTAGAAAGGAATGTTTTGCCAAATTACTGTTATTTTTATCTGGTACTGAACAACTTCATAGTCTTTCTGTGTTTAAAATGCTTGTCTCTGAACAGCATTCTTTACTATGGAAGCTATGTGAATTCTTCTCAAGGGTATCTGTACCCATCAACAGATGTTTAGGAAGTCTCCTTATCCCTTCAGCATTCTGAGAAATACAAATAAGAGTGGGGAAATAAGACCTGAAAATATTAAGTGAGTTGCCTTACGAAAATCTTTGATCTGAAAGCTGAATGTAGATGTCCCAAGCCTGAGATGTCTTCTGCAGAAACCCGTCCTCTTTCTCCAGAACGAAGCAGATTTCTGCATGTACTTCAGCTTCAGATTGCAACAGTAATAAATGAACAACTTTCATATATTAATCCTCTAAATGAATGCAGAAGTGTCAACTACTTTGCTTTACTATAGTTGAGTCAGATGTAAATAATATGTACTTCAAAATTCTTCTCCAGTATGCCTTTGTAGTAAGTAGTACTATATATCTACACCTTCATTACTGTTGTCTGGCAGAATAGCTGTCTCTAAGAGACTTTTATCACAGGCATACTACTCTGCAAAAGTAAGATTTATGCTCTTATAGAAATTTACTTTTACTCAGCAGTCCAATTTATGGTGGAATGCTGGGTTTTTTCAGTTTGTAAAACAGGGGAAAAAAAAACAAAAGAAGAAAATATAAATTTGCTGCATTGACTGTCTCAGGTATGTGATCTTAAACCACAAAACTTGAATTACTTATTCCCTTTAGTTTGAAATAACCAGATTGCCCATGCACTGATGTTTAGCAGTAAAACAGAAGAATGAACTCATTGTTTACCAGCAAGGCAGAAGAGCTTTGATTGGAAACACCAATTCCCTGAACTTCTGAAATTTAATGATATTGCTGAACTTTAAATTCAAAACCTCTCTCTCCCCTCTTCACGTTTTTTGTGGATAAATCATTAAAATAAACTAAATTCAGAATAAGTCAGTAGCTGGCTTAGAAAGCAGATGCTATTGGATGACAAGGCTGGCTTGTCTCTGATATCCCAGACAAATCAACCAATCATTTTAGTAGCATCTACTTTATAGAGAGGATTTGCTGAAACAGGAAAATACAAAAACTTGATTCCCACAGTGAAATGACCACCTATGATACACAATAAGTGATTTTTTTTTTTTTTTTTTCCCAGTCCTTAAGAGCTGAAATATTCTTGTTAGGTAAGTACCATCAAAACACCAGCCCTGCATTCAGTGCGTATTCTTGACTTTCATACTCTATTCTAATTGAATTGCAGCTTATTATAGCTATTTTAAGGATCAATATTCCTTTGCAGAGGCAGGACAAATTACAATCAATCTGAACATTTCAGATCCTCCATAAGGAACTGCTTCAAATGGCAGCCCTTTCTCTGCAGTAATCTGCACAACTCTGTTAGCAGCATCAGTCACTAACACCTGAACTGTGTCTCTTTTCCTGTTCATTGGGATCTTTCGTTGTTACAGAGACTGGTATTTTTTTCTTATAAGTTTAGAAAAGATCCATAATAGCTTTTATACCATTATATTTGAAATTCTAGACTTCATTAAAACAGCTCCTTCACATCCAACCTCCTTGCTGCTTATGAATTATTCAGGGTAGATTTCACTTGAGGTAAATAGTTTGATTTGAAGGTTTTTGTACCTGGATTTAGATGCATTGAGAAGTGTTAAATGCTCAGAATTTTAAGTGAGAATTGCAGAGGCTCAGCTATTAAGATGGAAGACATTTGCTGTTAGTGCTCTGGGGCTGCCATTGAGATCTCAACGCGGTGCTATTTGTCATTCTGAAGTAGGTAGCATTATGATGCCTGGAGTATAAATCAGCCTTTACATGGTGTCGAGTCCTGAAGCACTTTGAACGCTCTAATCCACTTCTGAGTTAACAGAACATTTTTGGTTTCACAAGCTTTAAAGTGTTCCTTTTTATTTAACCCTGTCATCGTGTTATTAATCATCAGTATTTTCTATGATTTTATATGCCTCCGCAAATATAGCTCTTCACAGTTGTGGTGATGTCACTGAGATGAGCTTTAGCTTCAACCATCTAGACAAGATGCAGTTTCAGCAAAATTAATTTTATTAATTCTCCTCATGTGAAGAGGAATACTGGCTTTTCCTACTAGCAGGCTGGGCAGACTATCATTATTTGGCTGCTATACCATAGGATGCTGTGTGCACTTTTTCTCCCTTGCCCACTTCTGTGTAGTATCATGTTAGTGTTATGTCCTGGACAAAACTGAAGTGGAAGAGTAGAGCTTCCATGTGGCAATTTTTACCATCCAGCTGCAGCCCAGAAGTCCGTTCAGTAAAGCTCAGCACAACAAAGGAAACTCTTTTGAATGCTGATTATCTTCTTTCATCTGGGTAGCTAGCCTACGTACAGAGGGTCAGCTCAGAAACTATATATACTGTAGAATGTCACTTCATTGAATAATTTGTTCTTGCACTGACTGACTAAATGTTTCAACCTCCAGAGAGCATTTTGTTTATTGCATATTGCTACAAATACTATTATATAGACCTTAGTCAGATAGTACAATTGTGCAGTCAGTTGCACTTAAAGCAGTTTTACAGGTGGAGTTGTTAGCATTAATGATGTCCATTAAAATAACTTTATTTTCCGGCCAGGCAGCACAGTCTGTTATGCACTGGCTGCATGCCTTCTATTGCTAATATGCAGTGATGGAGTCAGCGTTATGAAACAGTCAGTTATTCCCCATGAACTGACAGTAACCCCAATTCAGCTGGATATGTTAGTACCAATCTACTTCTGTGCTATGTTCTAAAACCCCACTCAGGTGCAGTAGTGTTAGCAATTCTCTGCCATGCCACTCCGCTTGGGTGGAGGAAGAAGAGCTAGACTCACTCAGTTCAAGGTCCTACCACTCACTTTGGAGCAATGTAAGCTGCACTTTCAATTCTTAAGTCTGTGGAATAGAGACTCCTGAAAATCAGTAGAAGATCACCCAGGACAGTGTCATGACATTTATTTATCTGTGGATTTATTTAATGCTGCTTCTCAATCCTCATACAATGGAACATAAATCTTCCAGATCTTTCTAAACAATTGTAGCCCAAAGTTAAGTCACAGCTATCTCTGCTAAAAAAGCTCATTTTTGTCTACAGCCACTTAAAGTTGTTGTTTTTTTTTCCTTAAGGTGCTCACATTCAGAAAAGAAGTATAATAGTTCAGTGGCAGAATGATTGCTTGTGTTAGCAGTAGCACATTGAAGTTATATGACCTCTCATTAATCTGCACTTTGATAAGGTCCTGGAGTGGTAAGATTCATGACATTCAACTGTAAATTATTCAAATGCCTACCTGTGCATTGACTAGTTCTTTGGAGAAACATACAAGTGATACTGAACCTTTCACTGCATTAGAGAATAACTACAGCAGTGGTCCTGAGACAGAAATTTGCTCATCTGTGTTGTGGGTCATGTGAACTTAACAGTAGGCAGCCATATTTTTTTTATTTATTTTTCTTTCTGCATCCGATTTCTTAAAGTATTGTACTTATACAAAGTCTGATTTTCCTATTCCCACATCCTTTTCATTTCAGCTTTTGGGCCCTGTATAGCATACTGAGAGCTAAATACCTGGACTAGGTTAGTGATATTAGCTTCATTTGGTCTCCAAGGCTTTCCTGGCTGCTTATGTTTCCCTTGTGCCACGTCAGCCTCTTTTTTCCTCTTGCCTCCCTTCTGTCAGCCTGCATTCTTTTGAGCATTGTCTCTTCAGCCATATCTCATCCAATGCAGTGCTTTCAATTCTTGTTACCAGCATTACCTCTCCTACGAGGATTATAAACCCTGCTCCTGGTGCAGCAAAACTATGTGGATTTCGTGGCCAGGACAATCTTTCTCTATGAAAAAGAAAAACGAGCATGTTCCTGTCACATTTTAAGTTCTCTTTCAGAAATTCATGGACCTGAATGTCAGACAGACTATTAGTATTTCTGGTGCAGTCCCATATAACAGCTCACAGAATTACTCCCTCAGTCATTCTTCTATTCAGCTGAGTAAGCTGTGATGGAAAGGCATCCTAGATCAATTTACAGGAAACAATACATCTAGCAATGGAGAGTTTTCCACATCCTTTAAACTTAATTGATTATCAAGTGTTCAGCTGGTAGTCTAACTCCTACTCATGACTTTCAAAGCTGTTTCTTAGACATAAGAAAAATAATCTATTCTAGTTTTAAGTAGCACTTCCATGTACTACTTTGTACAATATTTATGTAACTTGGAAATTTTTGACAGGTCAAAAGGAAATCCTTATGCTTGACATCTTTTAAGTAATTATAATTAAGTAATTTTCCATCTTTTAAGTAAGCATAGAAACTAAATACAGTACTGACCGTTGTCTCAATGTTGTACACAGAGTCATCCTGCCTGACAATTTCTGTTTTCTATGTTGAGGAATTGTTCTAGCTGTTGTTGCAGTAGCTTTCCATTGAGACTTAATGTAGAGGAGAGCTCAAGTAACCACAGAATCAGAATTATAGAATATGCTGAGTTGGAAGGGACCCATCAGGATCACAGAGTATTTGGTTGTGTATGGCCCTAAGGCTTGCTGGGCTACTCTGGATGTGAGTATTGCTCCCCAGGGACTCTGCCTCATGTGTCACCACTAACTACCTGGGCATCTCTGCACCATACTTCAGTAAGCATGATGGAGTAATCCTGTGCTGAGGTGAATCTTGGTATATGGCACATGTACTGCCCAGGCACTGCTATCCTTTTTCCCAGTTCATAGCACAATGACATTAATGAAGAGGTTCACAAACCTTATTTCTGCTCCTCTTCTTCCCAAAACTTTTAGACTGTTACTAATGAAAAGACTACTTTTTATTCTTGATGGTCCATTGCTACTGGAAAAACTGAACAAAAATTTTAATTTTGCTTTCAAAGAACAATGTTTAGTATTAACCCTTTATGTATCTAGTGATTGCTGGTAGACTTGCTACACCAGTGCCTTTGGAGTGCTCAATGTTCTGCTGCCCATGAAAATACTGCTGTTTGCTGAGCTCATACTTCTCAAATCACATTAGCCTCTTCTAACAACACAAAAACAGATTTCAGGGACTTTGTTTAAAATCTTTTACTGCAGTTTGTCTTTGAAACTGCTACAAAATTGTAATGGCTTTTCATTTTGATTTGCTGGCAAGAAACAAGTTGACTGCCCTTTCCTTGGAAAATTTAAAGGCTGAACAGAAAATTATGTTGCTGACACACTAAATGTTTTTTTTTGCAACTGAACTGATTCTGTTCAGTAATAAAAGTTGATTGGTATACTGAAATAATGTTTTATGTAAGCATCATACCACTGCAGACCCCCAGCCTTCAGTGAGACACTCAGGCTGCACTCTAAACCCATTTGAATCAACAGGCTTCTCCACATGGTACATAGTGCAGAATAAAAAGCTCAGAGCAGAAAATGTCAGCCTCTAATTATTTCTCTTCATTTTTTTAGATGTTCAAATTAGGTGACATGCAGTTCCTTTCCATCCTCTATGAAATATATGCATGTGTATACATGTTTATGTAGAGAGAGATGTTTATATACACATAGAAATGCACATATATGTATGCACATATTATTATTTGCATGTTTTCAGTTTATTTTCAGCAATCTAGTTTCTATTTGGCTGGGGAGCTGTGACTCCTTTCTCACAGTTCACTTAGCATTGTCCAGAAGACATCATTGTCCAAACTGAAATCTCCTTTCTTCTTTCTGTTCCCCAAATGGATGATGCAGTAGTCTAGGGAAGAAGGCCTGAGAACTGTTAGCATGATAGTGGCCCAGTAGTTTCTAAGCAAGCTTTCTGAGAGCAAATAAGAAAAAAAGCACTGTTATACTTCCCAGAGTATGGCAGGAGAGGATGGAGCCGTTACACAAATTTGTGGTTTTCTTACTGAAACTCAAGGAATCACTGATGGTTTATATTGCCAGCTTTTTACCAACTAATATAAGCTTAAGCTAAAGATAGATGCCTTGAAAACTGCCTGTTCACTGATTTCTACTCTTGCAGTTTCAGATTGCTCTTGACTCATTCATTTAGACACTCCTCTTTTTATACAGCCTTCTTTGTCTTCTGTTACTGAAGCATTTAAAACTAAGAACTTGTATGCCCATATGCCATAATTAAGTTTAAATGTTAATTTTCTCAATTTCCTGAAATGTATGGTTAACAGGAGTTTCATATCTTAAGCAATAACAATATTTTTTCCACTAGACCAATAAAACAATGTTACTGTAGTTTCTTTTTCAAGTAATGAAAGCTACCCTCTTTGTTTAACTACTAGCACACCCCCATTTTCTCTATCAAACTTTTGAAAGTCCTTTGAAATCCTCATAGAGCTTTCTAGAAGGTTCCCATTGACCACACAGGTACCTGACACTTCTCTTACTCAGCACTCTCTCAGTTCATTTTTTGCTTGAAATTAATCACAGATTATTAGATCATTTTTTTTTGTTGTTGTTCTTTGTTGTTTTTTTTTTCTTCTTAGATTATTATTTAAAATAATTTCTACTCAGTTTTTCAGCTTAGAAACACAGAAGTGGAAGGATTTCTGGACTAACCAAGTATAGTCCCTTGCTGCTGTAAGAACCAGCTCATACAGCTTTTTTAACTTCCTGTCATTGTCTGGGCAGTTGCTCTATCAGCCAACTCAACCTAGGAGGGAGAATTGGGAAAGGCTGGAAAGGAGACCCATGGGTTGAAGTGAAAACAGACTTAATAAAATAATAATAATAATGAACTAATATTAACCCCAATGCTAATACAAGACACAAAGTTATACTGGGCCCCAGATAGCAGTCATGAGCTGTGTGCTTCCAGCAGTGAAAGCTGAAGGCCCAACATGGGGAGCATGACAGCTCCAGCAAGGACATGGTGGTCACAGCAAATGGAGGAAGAGGTCTCAGGCATGGGATGACCAATGAGATGGATGGGACCCTCTCAGGAAGGCAACCATGGTAGAAGAAAAAAAAAAATGCCCCCAAACTTCCCAATATATAGTGAGGGTGATGTTTATGGTAGGGAATACTTGGGTTAATCAGCTTGGGTCAGCTGCCCTGGGCTTCACTGCCCCCAGTGCAATGTACCCACATGGTTCACAGCTGCCCTTGACCTTGGTCACTGTGGAAGCCCACATAACAGAACATCTTATCTCTTTTATTCTCACAGAACTGGACTCTGCAGCTTCTCAAAACTACAGTTTTTTCTGAACAGAAACAGTATTTTAAAATTCTGTCTCAACAAAACCAGGGCACTAACCAACAAAGCTGCTAAAATCACTATCTCTTTTGCTTAAGGAGTTTTGTTTTATCTAGGATTCCAGTCATGTAAGTGACTGTAGATCCCTTGTCCATGTATCCTGTTTTGGAGTAATTCCTTTTTGCAGCTAGTTTCTGGCTTCACAGAAGAAGGGAAAAATGTCTGCATGAGCTTAAGAAGTCTCAAACTTCTTTACTTCCTCTGCCTGGTGAGACCCCCTAGATGTGCCACTGTTGCTATTTCACTCTTTCTACAGACTAGAACAGTTCCGACCGTCTCTATAGGTGCACAGTGGATTTCTTTGGTTTTCATGCTGGTTACACATAGTAAAAGGCTCCTTTAAATAGGGCTGGCAGAAGTCCATGCTGTCCCTCACTGTGGGAGCAATTAACTCTATTATATAGATAACCAAGCTCATAGAAATGAGGCATGGGTACCATTACATGCCCCTGTAACATTTGTTTAATTGCTAAAGCACTTGTTTATATGTTGCTTGCTGGAAGAAAATGTATTAAACTATAAAACAATGATCTGCCAGGTACAAAGCTTGCAACCTTGAGGGGTTCATTACAGGGCTGAGATCAGAAGAATTTAAGAAACTTTGCCATATAGCAAATGTCTGAGACCTAAGATTCCTCTTGCAGGTAGCTATAAGGCAGTTTTATGGTCTGTCAGTATTAAGAGTATTTACATATTTTTTATCAGCCAGTAATTGTTTTTTTTTTCATTTGTGTTTTCTGTCATCTTGAATTACACTGTATTATGTTGTTCATAAGAAACTGCAGCATTGTCATGTTAACAGGCATTGCTATGTTACCTCAAAGCATCTGATTGACTTCCTTGTAGTTGTGTGGTATAACAATGAAATTAATGAATTGTGCTCAAGCCAGTGACAGCTTTGATGCTTTTTAGGTGGCAGAGATACCAACAGAAGATTTTATGGTAGATGTGAGTATGCAAATATGTATAATGCAATGGAGGTTTAATAGATCTATATCATACAAAAAAGGAACACTGTATGTTCTTTATTGTCATGCTAAAACTAGCTACAAAAGAGTAAGTGCTATGCAGAGGTAAAGATTAAAAAATACCAATACTTTTTAGCTTTCTCCTCTATGTTTCTTTCCAAGCTAACCTCATTTTCCACATGCCTGTTTCTGCAGGCTTTGATATAGCCAGTGAAATCACCACTGAAGGCTACTGCCTGAATTTATTCAGAATTTCAAATATGAAGCTTCTTGTGATACTTGCATTTCGCAATTTTCTGCAGCCAAGTAGGTGAAAGTTGCAAGGTCCTTTCAAGGTAATGGCCATGCTTCACCATTTCACAGAACAATTTTTAGCAGGGTTTATGAAGTTTCTATTGGGATTGAAACCACTGTACCCTAGATAAGAGCCATCTCTTGGTCAAGCCTTATTAAATTAAAAAAAAAATAATTCTTACAAATCTCTACCAAACTTGCATCTTAAGTTTTGTGTGTGCAAAATGTAATAGCCTATTCATAGTGAGATACACTGGTCTGTCTTACATTTATCGGGTTAGCCACATAATTTGAATTGGTGCAAGGCAAGCTGAATAAAGGTACTGGATTATGACCTTTGTTGAGCATATGCTGCTGTACTCAAGAGATCTGGCCCCCATTATGGGACAGTTGCATCTGCTTTAGAATAAGCTATTGTTTAAGGCTGAAAGTTCTTTATTAGTATTCTGTTATGCTTAACATGTGTTACCTTTGTTATCATGTATTTAGAGGCAAAACAAATTTAAAAAGTGGAAAAAAGAGCGCATTTTCTGTACATATAGGTTTGTCAGAGTAATTATGACTCAGTAAGTCCAAGCTTCAGGAAAATAAAATATAATCTCAAGACTAAACAAATTGTCTAAATTATGATTTTTTTATTTAAGACTATTTTATTGTGTGATTTTAAAAATATTGTTCTTGGAAAAGTCAATGCAGAAGTTACTTCTCCAGCAAATCTACACCTTCCCATACCAATGGTATTCCTTCCAGTTCTCTTAAGGTATTAAACCTGATATCTGTCAGTCCTTGAAGGTTAAGTCTAAAATACCATTTTCAAGCTATTTAAAGACAGCTATTGATGCTAAGGATCTTTGGAACGGAAGAAAGTGATAAGTCATAGAGGAGGGCAAAAGATGAGACTATCTGCTTTAAATTATGGTGTGTTCTGTTTTAGAATCTGTTGTTTTAAATTTTTAAATTTCATCCTAAGACTCTAAGCTTGTTGTTGAAACTCCAGCACACTTCTGAAACATCCAAATCGTTTTTCGTGTTAGTCTGTCACTCAAGTATTGATCCTGGCTGTCTCTGGCACTTTGAAATCTAATGAGCTCACAGCCAAAGATCTTGTAGCTGCAGGCTATTTCTTCCAATATCACAATTTTCCTGATTGTTTTTAAAACTACCTATATCTATTTCTCATTTTAAGTCAGATGAACGTAGACCACATAACTGTAAGCTGTTGTTAAAATGAATACTTCTTTGACTCGCACAATGACTTCCCCAGAACTTTCAACACTAATGATATGCCACTTCACTCAGTGTGACTTTCTTTGACTGTATGTTTCAAATCTGCAGATATGAGCTTTAAAAATTCATTACAGACTTTCTTCAATCCTCAAAATAAAAATTCACATATACAACCCTGGTTCTGAATTTTTTTGCCATCTTTTTCCTCTTCTACTCACAGTACTTTTTTAGAGAAGGTAAAGTTCTCCAGAAATAGAAACAGTCAGTATTGTTATAAACTGTTGATTTGGGGCTGATAAATGATCTTAGATATTCCTTACAATAAGGGTATCTCAGAACAACTCATTCAACACTTGGGAGTAAAATGATAACTGGAGAGTACTGTCACATGTACCTGAGGCTTTTTTTGTTCTATAAGCTTCTATACTGCCAAAAATGCACCACTTGCTTAAATATCCTTATGAAGGACGTAATCTATGCTTTGATATGTTTACCTATCAAACGGAGTTAGAAAGCAAATTGTGACTGGTATTTTGTTATATATTAATTGGTAGCCTCATTTATTAATTGGTAGCCTCTACCGATTTCTATATCTGTCCTTGTGGCAATTCATGTTTTCATATTTTTAGATAACAGGATTCTATTCAATAAGAAATTATGGTACGTTTATGATGTTAGCTTTTTTTGCTCTAGACTTTAGTACCTTAACAACCAAGATATCTTTTATTATGTGAATGGGTATTTCAAGAACAACAGACATTTCAGCAAGCTCTTATCTCTGTAGTCAGCTTTTAAAGTACTTGCATCGAAGTTTAATCCAGTGCAAAACCAATCATCATCATAAAACAATATACTGAGGAAGAGAGCCCATCCATATAGACTGATGTACTGGCAGCTATGGCTGCTCTTCTCCTTGTTAACCTTGATAGTCTTGCACATATGGTATAGATTATAAAGAGGTTAATGCAACCATTTCTTCCTCCAAATGAACACAACTTGGTGGATGTTTGACCTAGGGATTTACTTTCCCAGTGTGCTAAAAAAGCAACTTTAAATACCTGTGGTCCCTGCTGCATTTTTAGCTCTTCAAACTAATTAAAAAAATCCCCACCTCTTCCAGGAAAAATGCCATGAAACACACAAATGTCCTTATTGACATTACTTAGGTCTTTGACGTGACCTTGCTGAATTCACATTCATTAATAGGAGAAAATAAAAAAAAACATGAAAATGTTAAAGTCTATTAAACTAAACCAACCTAATAAAGTTGTGTGAAGATTACAGAAAGACAGAAACTCACAACTAGTGAGAAGTTAAAATCACTAGCAGAGCAACATTTGCCTGTGGCAAATTTTTTAATAAAAACTCTACTGTTTTTTATTGTTATATCCTGTACTATCAGAAAGTGGAAAAATATAGTTTCTCTTAGCTTAAAGGAAAGTTCGTATATTGTCACAGACCCTTGATGGAAAAGAAAATTAGGAAACTATCCAGACAGCATAAGAAAAATCAATTATACCATGCCAAGTAAATTATTAATTTCCCAATAATTTGCTGCTTTCTATTTAAAAACAAAAATCTTCCTGCTCAACAAGAATGATTGAGAAAATCTATTACACCCAAATGGTTCTAGGGAATTGTTTTCTTCCTCAGGGGTCCAAGTCCTCTTGCAGAAAGTAAAAAAATAACAACAAAAAAAAGAACAGTCAGATGTCTGACTGTGCTGAGAGAAGGAGGGAATATATTTCAACACAAATCTGTCCTGTATGCCCATGCCTTCTGTGTAATGTCTGTACGGTAAATGCAAGGAATAAAATATTTTCCCAGACACTCTGCACTTCTATCTACTGCTCTCAAAGTGAACAAGAAAGTATGGTGGAATAAAAGTCTGATCCTAAAATACTTTAATAAAGTTGTGTAGTCTTACCCATACTAGAGGATTAATTGCATAAATATACGTATTTTATATTGATTCAGACATAGTAATAATTTTTTAAAAAGGGTGCTTTCAGCCTTCCTATGCAGTACAGAGGAGAAAGAAACCAATGGAATAAAATTATATTAACAAATGACGTAATTTCCACAGAGTGAGGCATAACTAAGGCCTAAGACATTTTCTATTATTTCCAGCTTCCAGGATTAACCAGTTCTAGAGCAGAAGGAGAGAAATTAATGTCATAACCAGCTCTTATGTTTTTATCTTCATTTTATTTATCCTAGATAAACTCAGTATATTTGGAGGATGAATTCTATAAATCAGAAAAAGTCAAGAGGTGTAGAAAGGGATTCTTGGAAAAATCTCACCTTTTGACTAATAATTCAGTCAGCATAGAGGTTACTGAAACAGTCATAAGAGATGAATATTCCATGCACAGAAGGAGGAACAAGAGAGGACCTTCATCTTACATTTTATGAAGTCATGATATTTATTAGAGGAATTATTTCAGTTTAGCGAAGACAGAAGAGGAAAAGATGTTACTATGTTTTGTTGGTTTTCTAACTTTACAGGAGATAAGGGAGATAAGGGAGAAAAGAGATAGGAAAAAGAGATAAAGGAGAAAGAAAACCCATATAGGGAAGAAACAAATCCTTCTTTTTCACTGTTTAATTATTTGACACTTGGGTCTTGGACAAGATGACCTCCAGAGGTCCCTTCCACACTCAACCATTCTGTGACTTTCTGTTTAAAAGTGAGAGGCAGAAAATGAGATTAATAATTTTTTTTATATAACAGTTTATTTTAAATTGAATTTTTCCTTTACAATATATTGCTCTGATCAAAATGTATTCCAGGTAAAAGAAGTGGCACACATTTGAGGATACTAAAAATATTCCCAACTATATTATTTTCTAGAATAGCTCAATTTAATGGAAATATTAGTAGCCTACTATAATGATGTATTTTAATCTGTTTCAGAAACACCTGCTAGTAGCTACTCTTGGCTACTGGAATAGGCAAGCCAGTGGTCTAAAGCAATACAGCAATTTTACTAGGACCTTGCAATATAGGAGCAAAGTGAGAGATTAGGACCTTTAGATTAGGCTAGTTTTTGCATGTAATTGACTTCTTCCCTATCTTTTGACTGTGATAAATTATAGCACAGAGATGCTTATTTAAAGTTTTAAAGATGATACTGAAATAAACCAAGTATATTTTATGTAATGTGAGGGGGACACAGCTCATAGTTATATTTTGCCAAAATTCCCACCTTTTGTCATGAAAAAAAAAAGGAGCAAGAAGATGTGGAATGTTGTGGGGCGAGAAAAGTGTAATTTGCAAGTCCATATACACAGACTTTATTTTTCTTCCAAGTTAGACAATATGCAAGAGGGTTATTGAGGGGAATTTATGCACGTGTTTATATTGTTTGATAAACAATATTGCATGGAGAGGAAGCTAGCAGCTGTCCTTTTTTTTCGCTTCTATCCATAAATCTGCCACATCACTGAATCTGACAAAGTGAAACTCTCTATCTTTCAGTTTGTGCATAACACTGTTGCCAAACTTCATAAAGATATTTTATGGCCTGTTGAAGTGCTAAGACTCTAGACTTCATGAAAAATGAAGACTCTAAATGGATTGGAGCTATATCACTTGAGGACACTAAAAAATATCACTGAGAGTCCCAGCTATTAGTGACAGCACTGGGGAGAAATCTCACCCTGCTTATGACAGCTCTGTTACAAAATATCTAAGTACGTGGTGAACAATTTTCACCCAGACACCAAATTATGGTATATAGGTCCAGGCTGCTTTGGTTCATTTAAGCTCCCTTTGTATAGCAAAAAGAGTAGTGGGGAGGGCTTTCTCATCATCCTGGTCAGTGTGAAAAGTAGAGCACGAGGTATGGTTATCCAACAGCACAAATTTGCTGAAGCTGGAGTTGCTGTAGTCCCACGCTTTCTACTGCTCTTGCTCAGGCATTTCTAGGTTTTACTTGTACAGATACTTGTTCTGCACCACCAAGCACCAAGCTGCTTCAGGAAGACATGATCAAAAAGTCAAATCACCTTTTTCTTAAATTAGCTTCTGAAATTTCCTTGTATGCAATCGCATAATGCATAATGCAGCACTTTCATAGGGGCAGGGGTCAGAATATGTGTTTAGGCAGGCAGTACCATGACGGTCCCAGTATATCGCACCTTAAGCACTGTAAAACCTCACTAAAGTCTCTCCGTTGCCATTTCATGGTCTCATAACTTCATGTCCCACCAGTCCAAGTCATCCAGCACCAATTTCCACCCCTCCATCCCCCAGGTAATGTTGCCAACACATAAAAACTGCTGGAACTCCAGATTTGTGGGAAGTTCATTTAGAGTTCACCTCTTCAAGAACACACACAAAGCAAAAAAAACCCTCTGCGCTCAGACCTAGAAAAAGACTACAATGATCCAACACTACAAAATGTGTTAATTTATTTTTTTATTCAAAGCGTTTTTTAGTTCAAATCGGTCCTTCAGTGTGCACTTGAATTTAATTTTTCCCTTATTTTCCTGTAGGGAGATTTCTGCTCTAGGATGTGGATTCAGCCTATCTCAAATTTACCAGTCAGTTTAAAACATGTGTTTCCATCCTTGCCTCCATTATCTCCTGTAACTGGTTGCAGACAACTTTGTTCTAGATTCTTCATAAACCTGTCACATAACAATGTTGCTAAGGTGACAAAAGCTCCATTATGAGGTGATATGTTGCTGCATTACCTGGTATTCAGAATGTGAATTAGTAGCTACCCGAGTCCTGTGACAGATCCCTGGGGGCAGATAATCTGTCAAATTTAATGTCTTCGTTACTTGGCCTGTATCAAACTTCTTAGGAAGCTGACTTCTGTCTGGCACAGATATTCTTATATTAAAATGAATAACTTCATTCTGTTATTCAGTATGTATATATTTTTTTCAATTGATTTGATCTTGTTTTAAGAAGTCTTTTGTTTAAGTAGTTGATTGTGGTGGGTTGACCTTGGATGGTTTTAAGGGAGCCACTAACAGGCTCTATCACTCTCCTTCCATCAAGAGGACAAGGGGAGAGAATATGATAAAAAACTCATGAGTCGAGATAAGGACAAGGAGACCACTCAGCAATCACCATCAAAGGCAAAACAGACTTGACTTGGGAAAGATTAGTTTAATTCACTGCCCATTAATAACAATAGGATAAGGAGAAATACGACTGTTCCCCTACTCCCTCCCTTCTTCTCATCTGTTTTGGAGCCAGATGGAACTGCGTCATTCCAACATGAAAGCAACTTCTTGTGTCTTCCAACAAAAGCCACTCCCAAAGGCTTCTCCTGCTACCAAAATCTTGCTACTTAAACTCAATACACTGATCCAAGAAATTGTAAGAAGAATAATATACAATTATTTTCAGTAAAATGAAAAAGAAAGCAAAATAATATTCCATATGCCTTTGATTTGATTTAGAATCAATGAGTCATTTAAATGTAATATTAACTGAAGCCATCATGCTTTTTATTTTTGCCAAGGTACTAGAATTACAAAACGTCTTTGGAATACAGTTCTGTTCCCTTCCCAATTAGGTAAGTATCCCAGTCCAGTTTAAGGAGTTACCTACTTATCAGCATTCTACATCTTAGGACTGTGCAGCAACTTAAGAAATAAAAGAATCATCACAGAATCATTGAATCATAGAATAATCAAATCATAGAATGTTAAGGTTGGAAAGGACCTTAATGATCATCTGGTTCCAACCTCCCTGCTATGAGCAGGGACACCTCCCACTAGAGGAGGCTGCACAAAGCCTCATCCAACCTGGCTTTAAACACTTCCAGGGCGGGGGCACTGACAACCTTCCTAGGCAACCTATTCCAGTATCATACCACCCTCATTGTGAAGAATTTCTTCCTGATGTCTAACCTGAATCTATCCTCTTTCAGTTGAAAACCATTACCCCTTGTCCTATCACTACACTCTCTGGTGAAAAGCCCCTCCCCAGATTTCCTATAGGCCCCGTCAGGTACTAGAAGGCTACTATAAGGCCTCCCCAGAGCCTTCTCTTCTCCAGGCTGAACAACCCCAACTCCTTCAGCCTGTCTTCATATCAGAGGTGCTCCAGCCCATTTATCATCTTTGTGGCCCTTCTCTGGACCCTCTCCAACAGCTCCATGTCTTTCCTGTGATGAGGGCTCCAGAGCTGTATGCAGTATTCCAGGTGTGGTCTCACCAGAGCAGAGTAGAGGGGGAGAATCGCTTCCCTTGCCCCTGCCGGCCACACTTCTTTTGATGCAGCCCAGGATGCAGTTGGCCCTCTGGGCTGCGAGCACACACTGGCAGCTCATGTCAAGCTTCTCATCTACTACCACCCCCAAGTCCTTTTCCTCAGGACTGCTCTCTAGCCATTCTCCTCCCAGCCTGTATTTGTGCCTGGGGTTGGACCCACCCAGGTGTAGGACCTTGCATTTGGCCTTGTTAATTTTATGAGGTTGGCACTAGCCCACCTCTCCAGCTTGCCAAGGTCCCTCTGGATGGCATTTCTTCCCTCTAGGGTGTCTTCCACACCACACAGCTTGGTATTGTCAGCAAACTTGCTGAGTAATAATAATAAAAAATATGTGTATGTGCTCTGGAGAGCCAAGAGGAAAGTGAAAGACAAATATAAAATTTATTCTTCCTTTTCCATTGTCTCAAGACAGGCTGCTGCTAGGTCCAGCTGAGAAAGACTTGAAATTCTGCATAAGGCATTGGCTCTGGTAGATGCTGACATAAGTCTATAGGGCCAGTTGGGATTCAACCAAGAGTACTGAGGGAGCTGGTGGGGGAGCTTGCTAAGTCTCTCTCCATCATTTATCAACAATCCTGGTCAACAGGGGAGATCCCAGATGACTGGAGGGTGGCTAATGTGACGCCCATCTACAAGAAGGGCCAGAAGGAGGATCCAGGGAACTACAGGCCTGTCAGTGTGACCTCAGTACTGGGAAAGATCATGGAGAGGCTCATCTTGCGTGAGTTCAAACAGCAAGTGCAGGGCAGCCAGGGGATCAGGGCCAGCCAGCATGGGTTTATGAAAGGGAGGTCTTGCTTGAGCAACCTGAGCTCTTTCTGTGACCACATGACCTGCCTATTGGATGAGGGAAGCCTGTGGATGTTGTCTACCTGGACTTTGGTATGGCCTTTGACACCATCTCCCACAGCATTCTCCTGGAAATGCTGGCAAATCATGGCATAGACAAGTGTACTCTTCACTGGGTAAAAAACTGGCTGGAGGGCTGGGCCCAGAGAGTTGTGGTAAATGAGGTCAAATCTAGTTGGTGGTCGGTCACCAGTGGTGTCCCTCAGAGCTCAGTTTTGGCGCCAGTCTTGTTCAATATCTTCATCAATGATCTGGATGAGAGGATTGAGTGCACCCTCAGTAAGTCTGCAGATTACACCAAATTGGGTGGGAGTGTCGATCTGCTTGAGGGTAGGAAGGCACTGCAGAGGGACCTGGACAGGCTGGATCAATGGGCCAAGGCCAATTGTATGAGGTTTAACAAGGCCAAGTGCTGGGTCCTGCATTTCGGTCACAACAACCTCAGGCAACACTACAGGTTTGGGGAAGAGTGGCTGGAGAGCTGCCCAGTAGCAAAGGACCTGGTGGTGCTGGTGGACAGCTCGCTTAACATGGGCCAGCAGTGTGCCCAGGTGGCCAACAAGGCCAACAGCATCCTGGCCTGTATCACGAATACTGTGGCCAGCAGGAGTAGGGAGGTGATCAATCCCCTGTACTCAGCACTGGTGAGGCCACAGCTCGAGTACTGTGTTCAGTTCTGGGCCCCTCACTATAAGAAGGACATTGAGGTGCTGGAGTGTGTCCAGAAAAGAGCTACCAAGCTGGTGAAGGGTCTACAGAATAAGTCATACAAGGAGAAGCTCAGGGAACTAGGGATGTTTAGTTTGGAGAAGAGGAGGCTGAGGAGAGACCTCATCGCCCTCTACCCGAAAGGAGATTGTAGGGAGGTGGGTGTTGGCCTCTTTTCCCAAGTAAATAATGACAGGACTACAGGAAATGGCCTGAAGTGGTGGCAGGGGAGGTTCAGACTGGATATTAGGAAGAATTTCTATACTGAAAGAGTGGTCAGGCACTGGAACAGCCTGCCCATGGAGGTGGTTTAGTCACCATCTTTGGAGGTATTTGAGAAACATGTAGATGTGGCACTTCAGGGCATGCTCTAGTGGCTGAGGTTGTAAGGTTGGGTTTTTTTTGTTGGTGTTATTTAGTGGAGTGTGTGGTGTTTTTGTTTGGGGTTTGTTGTATGGGGGTTCTTTTTGGGTGGTGTGGTGTTGTTTTTGTGTTTTGTTTTTTCTGTTGTTTTTTTTGTGATTATGGTTGGATTTGGTGATCTCAGAGGTCCTTTCCAATCATGACTATTCTGTGATTCTGTGACAGAAGTTCATTTAAACATGCAATCTGTTTGTAATCTGTCTGCTAGAAGCTGCTCCCCTAATAGGTATGACAGCCTAAGTGGATGATGTCAGTGTACATCTGACCTTGAGAACATCAGCTGATAGGGTGGTAAAGCCATCAGGAGGAGTAGACTTGAAGGGCAGATTAGAAGAGCTCAAAGAAAACTTTGATCTGAAGATGTTTTAGGATTGCTACTGGCAGATTCCACAGAGCAGTGATAGCTGATGCGGTGTATTCTGTGTATGGTTTAGTGTTTAAGAGAGAAAAATCCTCACATAAATGACGGGGCTCCAGGTGTCCAAGTCACTAAGCATGGTCCTGTATAAAGAATTCTCTAGTACTCTAAGCTCAAGGCAGTAGTTGCTATGACCATATGCCCATGCCATTGGGAGTACTTCACAACATTGGAACTCTTGCTTGAGCATGTCAGTGAAAATGTTTCTCCATCACTGCTGCCTGTCCACCAGTTAGAGGACCAAAAGAAATAGTTACATTATGGATTGGGCTTCGCAGAGGTCTTCGTTTACATTCTAGGTGTGTGAGTTATTTTATTTTCTGTCTTCTGTCATAATCCTGTTTTTATTTTCACCAAATTCAATGTCACATCAACAGTTAAAAATTTTGATTCTTTGGAGTACCTGTGTTAACCAATAGCTGAGTTATAAGGGAGACTTTGTACATGATGGACCAAAGAGGAGCAACAGTGTTCATATTTGTTTTTCTCTTACCTAGAGAAATAAAATTCCCCTTCAACTTCAAACTTCTGAACAGGCTTCTATGGAGCTACATGCCGTGTTTTTGACTTGTATTTTTATTCAGTAGGACAGAAGTTCCTCAGATTGCTGGTTCTTGCTCTCCTCTCAGGGTTTAAAACCTGCTTCCTTCCTATGTATCAGGCTTTCCTTATCATCACACTTGATTTTTATGTGAGGAATTTTCCCCTTTTAATTACTAATTTAACAGGATGTTTATACCGAAATTGAAGGCAATTATTCTGCTGCTTTCTATTAACTCATTCCTTAAGCTGATTTCAGCTGTTCCAAATTAGATTAAAAAAATGAAAGAAATAGCAGCTGTCATGCTTCCAGGCATTTTGTGACTTTGCAGGATTAGGAATACACTTATCTAACAAGTGTTTGTTTCCATAAAATTGTCTGATACAGCAGCTCAAAATTTGCCTGGAAGCAGCCAATATTAACCAATGTTAAAAAGAGGATAACCACACTTCATATACCATTGATATAATCAACATCTCAGATCTTCCCTTCTATGACTGTTTCTTGTGCCTATGCCATTGCACGTAACGACTCTACAGGTCTTCATTTACACTTGGGCTATAAGGGTATTTGAGAAAATTACCTGCTTTAAACTTGTCTTTCAGTTTCTTAAATTGCCCAAAAGGTAGTAAGCACAAGGCAGGATTCTCTTAGCACAGCCCTAAAATAGAGAAGAAAATAAAGAAACATTAACACTGACAGTCAATGGGTATTTAATCATTTATTATAATGATGAGGCATGTCATAGTAGTCAGTGTAATGCTCATTATCCAGCATAGAGGGTGATTTGTATTCATTAATATATTCACATTCTCACATTCCAGCATCTTCCTGAGCTGGAAAGTTAATGTACATGTGAAACAATACAATGTATTTAGAAAAAATCATGTTAGGAGTTAGGTGCAAAATAAAAAAGATTTGAGAGAATGTAGAATGATTTTAATATTAATTTTAATTGTTTGAGTTTAAGTTGCTGTGTTGCATGTGCTAAATCAAAGGAACTTTTTATTGAGCAGAAATTGTAACAGTTATTGATTATTATTATCTGCAACAATGGTAATCGCTATCAGTTATTAAATTCTTACTATGAAGTTAAGACATTAGTTATCATGGAGAGGTGGAGTAGCTTTTAAACTAAATAAATAAAAGCAAAGTACTGGAACTAGTGGAGTGTTTCAGTTTACATTAGTTATCAACACACAGACTAAACACTACAGAATGCCTGGGCCACCATGGCAAGGATGTTTTTCTGCCTCCAGCCTCTTTTCTTCTCCCCATCCCACCCTCACCCCTCATCCTCTCCTCCCCTAAGTTATAAAGCAAAGGAAAGGCTTTGATGACCTGGATACATTTCCATGTCTCTTCCTTGGAAATGAGAACAGACCTTATAAAATTCACATGTGCATATTAAGCCTATAACCATCTGCTGCAATTATGAACAGTGTGGTGGTTAAGTTTAGCATTTGGAGAGAAGGTATGAAGGTCAGCGGCGTTTTAACTGTAGTGAAGTATCTTAGGTTGACTTGAATAAGAGAAAAATAACAGCAATAAATTAGCTAATTTTTAAGTGTGTTGTGCTTATATCTCAGATACAGTAGGAATTAGCACATTCTTAAAGTCTTTAGGACACTAAACTAGCTTGACAGTTGCTTTTTCCTTTTTAAATTGTAATGCTATAACAAGAGTAGACTCATACATTAGCACACATTTGTATTATTTAGTTGTTTTTTGGAACCCATCACTTCCTTTCCAGTGAGAGGAGATGAAATACCTTAAGTATCAAGCACTTCTGGTGAGTTGTGGGAACAACCAGCCCTCCAGAATATGAGTGCCTGTTGTGTAAACTCTGGGTGTTTATGATTTGCATTTTAGTATTGTGTGAAAGATAGCTCTGTGGGCTTCTAATGTTTGTTTTCTTTATTTAATTGCTCATTGCCTAGATGCTAACAAGTTTTTGTGAATTTTCAACTCTAAGAGGTGCCACTGCAAGTTTTTTTTCTAGAATCCATTATTATTATAGCAAGGTACATTCTTTCTGAGAATGTTTCAGTTACTTAGATTAAAAAGATATTGAGAATTAGAAATTAGTCTCCTTATGGGAATTCCCTGTTTGGCCAGAGTTTGTGTTCAGTGTGAATGTTCAGTGTATCTACTCAGTTTTGGCAAATTTGAGGAAAGTAAGTTCAGCAGCAGCACAACCTGATAAACACTTTTTTAAAAGTGTTCTGTGTTCTGTGTTCTTGTGAACAGGTGATCAAAGTCTGGGCACGCAGCCCAGGGACTCTGGGGATAGTGAAAAGTATTATAAGTACAAACAGGTCAAAACATGATCCATTACAGCGTTTAGACTTTGTTGCATACGTAGCGCAAGAAAGAAAAAGGTATGCATGAGCAAGGAACAATATATAACAGGGCATTACCCCCACCAGCTCTGGAGTATCTGAAGTACGGTAAGGAAACCAAAACAGCTGCAACAGCTCCTCAGACTTGGCAATAATGTTCATTGGCATGGTGTGCAGGAGCACAGAAAGGTGAAGGACTTGAACGACTAGCCTCACCTATAATTGGTAGGCAAAGTTCCTTTTATGAAATCCAACATTTAGAAATTAGCAACAACTTCACCAAAGAGTAATTAAAACCTGATAAAGTTCACTGGAAAATATATTAAATCTAAATGCTCTTGTTTTTTCTAGGAGATGGGGGAAGGTGTGAGGAAGAGAGGGTTGTTAAAATTGTTACCCCAAGCCTTCTGATGCCCATTGGACTGGGGCTCAGCTCCTGATCTCATCATAAATCAGGACAATCATAGATTGTTAAAAATGTCAAGGTATTGTTTTTATTTGAGTTTGCCACTGGGTTGTTCAAAGAGTGTGATTCTGCAGATGTTGTTTCTTTTCTTGCTTTTATTTACTTACATATGGAACTGTGTAAATGAGAATAAACGTGTAATGTTCCATCTGGCTTCCAAGACTGCCCATCTAGAAAGGTGGTTCAGTTAAACTGAAGCAATTGAGTTAGTAAATCTGAGTTTCTCAAATCCAACAAAATTACAATACCTTACATTTCTGATTATGTAAAAAACACTTCAAATAATCCTCTAATACAAAATGAGATAATTCATCCAGAAATCCTATTCTATGCTGTTTGTTCAGTACTGAAACATACTTGCAGTCTTGTTTTATATCTTCATGAATGATCCTCTATGTTTATGTGTCCCTTTTAAAAAAAAAAAACAAACACAACCCCCTCAAAACTTTTAAGTACTTAACACCGCTGTGCATTTTCAGAAGTCTTTTTCAAACCACGGTTTAAAGAGATCAGAGGTATTAATCTGTGATATTCTATGTTTATAAAATTATTTAATTTTTGGTGGGTCTTATTCTTCTCTTTTACAGGATTTAGATGGTCTTAGTTCTGATGTGAAGGATAAATGAGATAATCAGACTCTAGGTTCTAAGGATATAACTTGGAAAATATTGTTAGTTTATTAACACTGGGGTTTTTACTGTTTCTGTAACAGGTTCAAACTCTATCATAATCCACAGCAAAAACTTCCTAATAACTAGTTTCAGCTGTTAAGATCTCTGTGCTTGCATCTTTATTTAATATTCATTTCTGTCTCAGCTGAGGTCTTTGTGTTGATCTCAAGGGAACAAAGCCTTCAGACCACTACTTCATAGCTTTTATTTCTTTCAGCATAAAGATTTAGGCCTAATGCCAAAATAGTGCTCCATGAATCCTCATTAGAATGCTTTATTCACCTGGCCCCTCCCACAGTTGTGCTGCTTTTGTGCATTAATCTGCTGTGTGCATTAAACTGATCAAATTTTGTATTAGTTCTGAAGGAGACTGTGGACTGGAGTCTTGGAACTGAATCAGAGCTGTTTGTTTGACAGACAGTTCTGCCCTGCTCTGTCTCAGCACCAAGATACTCACCTAATTAATCCTTAAAAAGAAAAAAAAAAATCCATCTGTATAATGATCACAAAAGGTTCAAATAAGTATACATTAATGTATATGAATAACAAGTATTATTCTAATACTCCATGTCTAATATTAAGTAGTGGTTTATGTTATCTGCAGCTGAGAAGAGGAAGAAAACAGAGGGTCAGCCTATCTACTAATAGGCATCAAGTTATATACCTGATGTCAATCCCATAGATATTGTAACTTTTCTGCAATCCTCACAGGCACACTGTGGGCTTATGTGAATAGGTGACAGTGTACTTTGTGAATAGTTACACAACTTTTCTAGAAAAACAACTACTGTATTGATTACAAATGAGTTATTGCACTCTAAATTATTCTCTAGCTGTGTAAACCAATAGATGTGTAGACTGAGGTGGGATACTGCTACTTTTTACAGTTCTGAAGATTTGGTACTTCTTCTGGGGTGGAGGAGCTGTTTTCATATATAAGACAGCAAAAGACAGTCAGCTGAAATAATGTAATGACCTATTTGTACATTCTAGGCCTATTATTTAATGGTAAATTTAACTCACTGAATTGTTTCTGAAAGATTGCAGCTATTTCAACTCCTTAAGTAACCTAGGACTAATAATAATAGAACAGTTAAAAAGATAACAGACTTAAAACTTATCCTGTAATATTTACACTTCCCTGCTTAATTTGGGATTCTGCAAGTATTAAAAGAGTGACATTACCTCTCTCAAAGTGCCAATTTTGCACTTCTCAAAGTTTTGCAATTACTCTGAGTAGAAAACTCTGCATATGCCTTTTAGCAGGATTTATAGAATCACAGAATGGTTTGGGATGGAAGGGACCTTAAAGATCACCTTAAAGGACACCTCCCACTAGACCAGGTTGCTCAAATCCCCATCCAACCTGCCCTCAAACAATTCCAGGGAGGGGGTATCCACAAGCTCCCTGGGCAACCTGTTCCACTATCTCACCACCCTCATATTAAATAATTTCTTCCTGATTTCTAACCTAAATCTGCCCTCTTCTAGTTTAAAACCATTACCCTTGTCCCATTGCTACATCCCCTTATAAAAAGCCCCTCCCTAGCTTTCCTGTAGGCTGTAGATTTTTCTCCTTTGTAAACAGGCCAAATTCTTCTAAGCTTGTACTAGTTTCTGCTCTGTGATACTGACCTACACGCTTTTCTATTACATGGTTTCCAAATTATTATTATTAGGAATAATAATATTAATAATAATTACATAAATTGTATAAATTATTATATAAACTATATTATTAAATCACAACACTAATAAAAAAAATTAGACTGTTCTTCACAAGGCCTTCAAAACTGTACTTTGTAGTTGGCATATGATGTTTCTTAACTAATCTATGTTCT
Source organism: Hemiprocne comata (assembly GCA_020745705.1). NCBI lineage: Eukaryota > Metazoa > Chordata > Aves > Apodiformes > Apodidae > Hemiprocne > Hemiprocne comata. The sequence goes on from CM036587.1 coordinate 135,859,027, forward strand.
AATTAGCCAATTCAGTGCTTGAAAACATGGGCACACTTTTTATTCAGCTATAAGCTACCTCTGCGACTTCAGATTGCTGAAGTTTTTATGCAGCATCCACTGCATTTCTGGTAGTGTTGTCTTGGAGGAAAACCTGTAAGTAACTTAAATGTCACATGAAACATGCATAAGAAATATAACCTGGTGGCTTTTTCCTGTTCAAAGTAAGATAAACCCTCCCAGTATTTAGAAATAGAAACAAACTGTAAACTGAGTATTGTCTAGCGCCAAGAGGCTTTCTGCTTGTTTTAGCATATGACTGGAAATGTCAGGTGGGGAGAGGTGAATCTTCTGCATATTTTGTGTACAGTTACAAATAAAACAGAACCAGGGTAAAAAACCTCTGTAGGTCATCCTAAACAGGAGTCAGACCTGGAATGTTCACCACCTTCATGTATGATGTGTGTGCTCTGTTTAATATAGCACTAGAAAAATTATGCGTGAGGCAAGACTGCAGTTTTGCCTGACCTCAACACTCAAAATATTAGGTATTCTCAAATTGTAAAACTTTAAAATGCTACTTTTTCAGAAGTTTCAATTTGCAGATACTGCTTTTCAGCCATGAGACCTTAAAACATCAGTTAAGATTTTTGGTTAAAAGAAGTCATTGTCAATGGCTCATGAAGGGAGGAAAATGTTGATAATTCCAATGCCATAATTTTACAATATACTGTGTGCATCTATTTATCTGTGATTTGAGTTTTTCTATATAATTAACTTCTGTCAATTGTGGTTAATGTATTAATTTTATGTTACTTCTCTTATCTCTTGCCATATATTTCTAATCAACTATAGTGATTCATTCAGAGAGGGAAAATGGAAGTACTCAATTTGTTTTGGAGGAGATCTCTTCAGTTGATTTCAGCCTTACTAACATTATTTATTCCTTTTTATACTTTTTTTACATATTATCATTGAGCTAGTTATTAAAAAAAATCAAACAAACCCTAAAACTTCGGCGTAGTTCTGTAGAATGCTGCAGTATTAATTTATACACATATATGTTTGTTTATTTGCATATCTGGGGATGGAATGTGGAAAAATTTGTTCCACAAGAAGTCCTGCAAGTGCATCTATCTTTCACGCATATCAATTCCCCCTTCTGTAACTAGAGTTAATAGATACATTAAGTTTTCACTAATTCCTCAGTTCTTATAAACTAAAATCACACTGATATATCAGTTGGTTTTTCATACATATTTTTATTCCAGAACTACCAAATGCAGTGATCTGGGACTTGTAATGCAACATTCTTTTCAGCATGTGGAATCTGATACTTTAACTTTATGCAAAATTTAACTCTAATGATAATAGCTACTCTTTAGCTACTCTTTTTTCAAATCACTAAGAGCTATTTTTATGAGCATTGAAGTGTCCACTGGAGACAGGATTCTGAGGTTATGGTCAAGGACAAGTAGACAACCCACCACTTTCAAAACTTCCGCTAGGTCAAGTTGCATACAAATGCTTTTTTCTTTTTGGGAAGACATCTGCACATTCTTCCCCATATCAGAAACGAACCTGCAATAAGTTTTTTCAAGGGAAACACTGGTGTTTTTAGGAAAATCTAACTTAAATAATAAGTGTATAATTACCCATCGTTCATCTTTGAGGTGGATTACTTAGGAAAATATCTGGATTTTTCTTCATTTTTTTATTACTTTTTTTTCTTCTTTTCTGAGCAATCAGTGCTGCAGACAGCCATTATAACACTTGTCTCCAGAAGCTTTAACACTGTAATGTTTGCCCATGCTAGACATGTTATACTAGATATGAGACTGTTATCTCTGCCAGCAAGCCTTGCTGTCTTGGAGACTGCTTCGCTGATTATGCAGAACTGGCTTTTCTGAAACCAGCTTGCTTGTGCAAGCTTTGATCTTCTCTGAAATGATCTTCTTGTAAAAAGAAGGCAGAGATTTGGGAAGAAACTGCGCAGTGGTAATGTTGATGTTGCAAATTTCTGATAAGTTTGTGCTAAACCTAAACAGGGAAGCCATAGATCCCATAGAGGTAGGTGGCCAACAAAATACATTGCTACAGCAGTGTGCTGAACTGTCAAGTTGATGTGCATGTCAGTAGCTCAGAGCTATTCATTGCTCTTTCTGTGAATATTGTCCTGATTTTGTCTAACCTTTTGAAATAAGGTTTTATCAAAGCTCCCTAGCACAGGAAGCTTCATAGTTCTGGTTCTGTTTGTAAGTGAAAACTTAATAAACTGGTAAAGTTAACTGAGAACAGTTGTCCATTTACGGGAATGTGCTCTTTTAACTGCTAAAACTTTAACTGCAGTTCAATCATACTTTTTAAAGAACACACTCAAAGAAAAAGTACAACAACCAAGCAGTAAAACAAGCATTACTTCTGCCTACGTTTCACTGTATCACTTAGCTTAATAGGAAGCTGAGGTTCTAATGGATAAGTATAGAATTATTATTTGTCTTTAGAAGCCTTACTATCTTTGTTTCTGTCTTTGCTCTGTATTTAGTACAAATACATGTTAAGTGAATATTTACTTTCTAAAACTTGGAAAAAGTATGCTGTGAAATCAGACTCTAATCAGACATTTTAAAGACTAATTTAAGAGATTAAAGTAGCTGTATCTGTTTTTTACTGTGATCATCCATTTTGAAATGGAGAAGGTATACAAAGACATTTTCTTTGAAGCATTTTGAAGTTGGAAATAGTGCCGAAGGAAAACATTTCAAAGAAGTATATTGAGCTTTCTTACATTAGAACTTTTGAAGGGTAATTGTTCAAACAAATGGATGTGCAGTCAAATGTTGAACTTGAGAAAGTAGATGTCAAGTCTTTAAAGTGATGCTGCCATCATGATGTTTTGAACAACAATAATTGAGTTGAGGGTTGGATTTAGGTGTGATCTAAAGTAAATGGTCTATCATAAAATTACAATAACTGAAGTTTTCATGAAAGCTTTTCTGAGGTTTTATATGGAATTCGTGAGAATTATTTCTAAATACAATAGATTTTAATCCATTAAGATTTTAATACCAACCTAGAAAAGGGTAAAATTACAGTGATTGAAAGAAGGCAGTTAGAAACTTCAGAGTTTTTGCTTAACAAATATTGTATCCTGATGCTGAGTATATGAAAGCTTGGTGGCACTGTGGTAATTTCTAGACCTCTTAGTGAGAATAACCTCCTTAAATTATTCCAAAATAAAATAATTTTAGAAAAAATAATTCTATATTAAGCTGTTTATACTTTCACAAAGTAAAATTAGCATGAAGAGCAAAGGTTCAATATAGTCTAAAAAGCTAGTATTTTTCATACATGAAAATTTCATCCATAATTTACTAACTCATCCATCTTTACTAACTTTCATCCATCTTTCATCCATCTTTACTAACTCAAAGTGTATAAGCAGTGCAGAATGGTAAAAAAAAAAAAGTGTTATTTACCCCCAATGTGGGAAAGGAAAATTATTAGCTTTATCTAGAAAGTGGAGAAAAGCTTTTGTGGGATTTTGTTATATGCATTACATATTTATATTACAAATATTCTACTGGAATCTAATCCAGCTTGATAGGCTGGAAAGGTGGGCCAATGCCAACCTCATGAAGTTCAACAAGGCCAAATGCAACGTCCTGCACCTGGGTTGGCACAACCCCAGGCACAAATACAGGCTGGGGGCAGAATGGCTAGAGAGCAGTCCTGAGGAGAAGGACTTGGGTGTGGTAGTAGATCGGAAGCTCAACATGAGCCATCAGTGTGCACTTGCAGCCAACCACATCCTGGGCTGCATCAAAAGACGTGTGGCCAGCAGGGCCAGGGAGGTGATTCTGCCCCTCTACTCTGTTCTTGTGAGACCACACCTGGAGTATTGCATACAATTCTGGTGCCCTCATCACAGGAAAGACATGGAGCTGTTGGAGAGGGTCCAGAGAAGGGCCACCAAAATGATCAAAGGCCTGGATCACCTCTGCTATGAAGACAAGCTGAGAGAGTTGGGGCTATTCAGCCTGGAGAAGAGAAGGCTCACACAAGATCTTATAGCGGCCTTCCAATACTTGAAGGGGGCCTACAGGAAAGCTGGGGAGGTGCTTTTCATCAGAGAAGATAGTGATAGGACAAGGGGTAATGGTTTTAAACTGAGAGAGGGGAGATTTAGGTTAGATATTAGGAAGGAATTCTTCACTATAAGGGTGGTGAGGAACTGGAATGGTTTGCCCAGGGAGGTTGTGGATGCCCCATCCCTGGAGGTTTTTAAGGCCAGGTTGGACAAGGTTTTGTGCAATCTGGTCTAAGTGGTAGGGTTCCCTGCTCATGGCAGGGGGTTGGAACTTGATGATCTTTAAGGTCCCTTCCAACCTTAGTGATTCTATGATTCTAATCTACTAGATGTAGCCGCTGCCCTGTCAGCTTTGGTACTGTGCACCCTTGGCATCATGTTTAGGTGTGACCACCACCCACCCTCCCCCAAACATTATGAGGCTGTCCTTTGTTTTACTTCTTAAGAGCAAATCCTGCCTTCAAACTGTGTACTGGACTCCAGCTACTGAAGTGTATTTGAGGGCATAATTTCTCTTAAGTGTTTGTCAAGGGAACTTCATATTTAAAACCTGGGAGGAATTCCACTTTCAGTTGCAATCATAAGCTAAGTTTAGTCCAGGGACATTACGCATACAAATGCTTTGCAAAAGTGTGCTTCTAAAAGTGCCTTTTGTTGTTCTTTTCATTATTTTGTTGTGCTGGGAGATGAACTAGATATGACATGTATCAGTTTTAGAAAAAGAAAAAACTCTACAACATTTAGAATAGATTTCTACAGGAACTTTGGGACTCTGAAAATGTCTTAAAATAGGCCATGAAAGTAGACAAGTTAACTTCTCTAAAATAACTGTCAGAGAACAATGTTAGCTTAATCTCAAAAAGTTATTTTGTGGTCCTTTTTTATGACTTCTGTTCCGTAAGAACCTCTTCTACATAACTGTGCATAATCTATGATTCCAAGACTTAGTATAGGATAACTCAAGGTCCCTACCTCTAAAACATGTCCATCCCTTCAAAGAAGAATATGGTTTTCTTCCTTTTCCCTTCTTGATCCCAGAAAGTAATGGGACAGAACCAGCTTCATCTAAGAAGACAATTTCTGCTTTTTTTTTTTCCTTCTCAGAGACTTAAAACCCAGTGGGAGGTGGGAACATGACTTAGTAGGAATTACACTTCCAAGATTGCTCCCACAAATTATGGTATACTGCTCTTAAAGTAACGTAATCACAGGTTTCATGTACCCAAAGCTCTTGGGTATCAAAACACCTAAAAAGATCAGGTTTGTTCTCTAGAAAAGGCTGAGTACTTTATCACCTGAGGTTTACATATTTATGTAAAAAATGGCTAAATGTGTGGAGAGATGAGAAAATGATTACCAACAGACCTGTGTGGTCAGTGATAAGTATAACATTTAAAGTCTGATTAGTTAATAACCTTGGGAGTCAAGACAGCTTGTTTTATCACAGTGATATTTGCTGTAATTGTGGTGGTACAGGGATGCAGGTAAGAGAATGTGTAGTTTCAACATGAAATTTAGCCTATTTCCTGTCAGGTTAGAAGCAACAAACGCTGGCAGTATGGAAATGGAAAGCAAGAAACATTTATCTTCTTCACAGTTAATGAATCTCAAAGTTCAATTTGATATTTGAATAAAGGTTACAGCTGAGCTTTAAATGATAGTGTATAAAATGAAGTTCACACTTAGGAACAATATTTAAGAAGAAACATTTACTTCCATTTATGCCCTCTTTGGCTGCTTTATACAAAGATGCATCTAGAGTGCAATAAACCATAGTAATTCGATGCTTTCCAGGATTAAGAGAGGCCACAGGCAACAGAACAATTAAGGGAGACCATCTTGCCAGCAGGACCAGACTGGATGCAGAGGTGTCTGTCAAGCCTCACACAGTTCTGGTGAAACCACTGGAGCAGAACCAGAACTAGAGCTCATACATTTCCATATTCTAGAGTATTTCCATATTAACTTGCTTCTGCTAAGATGGTTAAAGCATAAAAACTTTTGTAACTTTTGTGGATTTGTGTTTGTGTGTACACACTCTTTCTACAGAACTGTGCATATAACATACTTCTAAACTTTTTTTCAGGATACTATTTGTCAAAATTTAAATTGCAAGTCAGTGTTTCTTCCCAACACAGTTGTCACTGCTTTAGCCAATAACTAGGTAACAGATGTTCCCTGTTATTCCGCCACTACACTGCCCTCCCAGGGGAAGATAAAAAGGGGAATAAGGGAGAGGAACTTTAATAAACTAGAAGAGATTTAATAAAATATTAATAAAAATCACAATGGTCCATTATACATACATACAAATATGTAAACATGGAACCCATGCACCTCAGTTGGTAATTACTTCCCAACCAGAAAAGTCCTAAACAGGATTTAAGAGGAGATGGAGGTACCTGAGTCCAGGGTCCTGGCATCAGTCCACAAAAGGCATGGAGCAGCTAAGCCAGTCCTACTCAGGGAGACAGGAGCAGGCAACCTGTCTTAACAAATGATGTTCTTCTCCAGCAAGAAAACAGGATTGAGAAGTACTAGCACCAGAAGGAGCCACAACAGAACAACCCCAATACAACCAACAGACCAGCCAGATTAAGGCTCTCTGAAGAGCCATTTTATGCTGAGCACGATGGGCAGGGACACTGTGATTGGTCTATTTGGGTCACCTGACCCACGCTTTCCTCCCCACAGGCACAGCTTCTCCCCCACGGTTTAACTGACACAGCAACAGGGTGGCAGCTGCTGGTGGGGTTCTGGGAAGTCTCAGGTCAGTATAACCATAAGCAATTTTTGTCCTGGTCCTTTCAAACCAGGATAGCAGTCAAAACTGGACTTTTAAATAAAAAAAGTTCAAGTGGGCAACATTAGCTATTGAATAGAAATGTGTTGTGACATAGCTGTCGGGTGTGAAATCTACTCCCACTGACTGCAAAGTGAAAAAAAAAAAAAAAGGGTAGAAGAAATAAAGGTATGGACAGATTAAACCTTCATACTCACAGAATGTGAAAACATGTAGATTTTATATAGTAGAATCAATTATAGTAGATCATTTGCCAGATATGGAATAGTTCACAATGAAGAAGCATCAGCTGCCACGAAAGAGGAAACCTGAATGCAGCTAGTGAATTTTAGTACTCTACCTCCATTTATTCAAGACTAGTCTTGAAGGATATGCTCCTGGGAATAGTCCTACTCTCACCAATTTCAGTGAAGCAGCCAATGGCTGTAGGACTCAGATCTTAGGAAGGAGTTCTTTGATCAAGAAGTTTGAGAGGTTTTTAGGAGATGAAAGTGGAAAAGTTTTAACCTGTCTGTGTGAGGCGCATTTTGAATCAAATGCCCTAATTCTTCTTTTGATAAAAAAAAGAGAAGGCAGGATGAAGCGTGGCGCTGAAAAAAAAGAAAAAAAGGAGATTCATAGTTCTTGAAAGAATACTTGCATTCATAGTGACCACTTAACATCAAAGAAGAATGCTATAAATCATTCCATGTAAGGATTACGTAAAGATGAAATTGCAGTGAGAATAAAGGCTTGACTTTCATGGCTGCACAAATTCAAAAAATAGTCCAGTGAGGAGAAATGGTACACTTATAATTACAAATTTATTGTGTGATCCATTTGAAACTTGTGTCTGAACATCTGCCTTATCCTAATAATTTAATTACTCTACCTTATTAATGTGTTTTTAAAACAGCAAAATTTGGATGCTTGGCAAACACAATAAACAAAAATATGCATGTGAGGTTGAATTTATAATGTTCCCTGCAGACGTGCATGGCAATATGAAAGTCATAATTATTCTAAATAAAAATTATATATTGGTTTGCAGTTCTAAACTTGGTTTATTATTTGCAGCATCTCACTAAAAAGAAATTTCAGTAATCTACTAAAAATCACACTAATTCTTTTTAATAAGTCTGAAGAAAAAACAGGTGAATTCAAATTTCTTTCTAACACTAACAACCCAGTTAAAACTATGTGCTTTATGAAATACTGTATTTTTTTTTTTTCATAAGGATAGCTTATAGTCCAGTGTATTTTGAACTCTCTATATGCATCTGCTTAGCCTCAATGAATGTATTCAGGACTGGGGTACCAGCATCTGAGACACTATCTAAACATAAAGACCATTGTAAATTTTCAGTCCAAAGCCATGAAAGTAGTTACAGTGCAAGGAAGCCTTTGTCATAACTTCTGAAGACCTTAATTTAAATGGAATGCATCTGCAGGAGAACTTGTAAAAAAAAAACAACAAAACAATAAACTCTTTTCAAACTACATACCAATATAAAAATTTAGATGTTTGGGGGTGAGCAGTTTCTTGAGGGTAAGATTTTTTTTTTAAATAAAAGTAACAGAGTCTGGAAAGTAGTGGAACTGACTCAAATTTGGGTCAAGCAAACATTATCAGTCTACTTACTTAGAGAGGGGCTACTACCAACGTGGATATTAATAAAAAGTAGATGCAACTCATAAAATCCCTGTTCTGCTTTTTACATGCAGGAGCCCTGATATTGCAGTCAGTATTTTCTCAGCCATGAATGCTAATTTGGCACTAAATTATGTTAATCTGTTTTTGGGAATGTGGGCCAAAATATTACGTGCCAAATTCTGGCCTTTGTAGAAACACAAAAGTAAGCAAGCAAATGATGTGATGAAGAGCCCATCCACCAGCAGGCTGGTCAGTAACTCTACAACCCTGCACTGCAATTATCCCTTTCATTCCACCAAAAGAGCAAACATCAGTGTCACTGCAAGTTTCCAAAGAAAAAATGTGATATGTGGGGAAAGGGGTTCTATTCATGCTGGTATATGAGTTATACTATGTTTAGTGAGGACATATTTACCTGAAAATAGTTCTGAGTATTTCTGGATTGTTGCCATATTGTGTCAATTCATTGCAAGGAATTCAGCCTTGGAAGCTTGGCATTAGGCCAGATCCCTTCAAGTAAGGACCTGGTCACTCCAGAAAAGCTTAATAAACAGCCAGACCCCTTGAAAGTTGGTGGAGGGCAGAGGAAAATTATGCCTGAAGCTACAAATGAGGAAAGAAAATTAGAATATTGATATCTAGTAACTTACTAGCTAATGTGGTTTTTTGTTTTTTTTAATAATTATATCTAATATTAATGTAATAGCATAGAATCGTTAAGGTTGGAAGGGACCTTCAAGATCATGAGGTTCCAGCCTCCCTGCTATGAGCAGGAACACCTCACACTAGACCAGGCTGCACAAAGCCTCATCCAACCTGGCCTTAAAACACCTCCAGTGAGGGGGCATCTACAACCTCCCTGGGCAACCTATTCCACTGCCTTACTACCCTCATGGTGAAGAATTTCTTTCCAACGTCTAACCTGAATCTACCCTCTTTCAGTCTAAAACCATTACCCCTTGTCCTATCACTACACTCTCTGGTGAAAAGCTCCTCCCCAGCTTTCCTGTAGGCCCCATTCAGGTACTGGAAGGCCACTATAAGGCCTCCCCCGAGCCTTCCCTTCTCCAGGCTGAACAACCCCAACTCCTTCAGCCTGTCTTCATAGCAGAGGTGCTCCAGCCCATTTATCATCTTCGTGGCCCTTCTCTGGACCCTCTCCAACAGCTCCATGTCTTTCCTGTGATGAAGGCACCAGAACTGTACACAGTACTCTACATGCCACCTCACGACAACAGAGGGGGAGAATCACCTCCTTCACCCTGCTGGCCACTCTTCTTTTGATGCAGCCCAGGATGTGGTTGGCCCTCTGGGCTGCGAGCGCACACTGGTGGCTCATGTCAAGCTTCTCATCTACCACAGCCCCCAAGTCCTTTTCCTCAGGACTGCTCTCTAGCCATTCTCCTCCCAGCCTGTATTTGTGCCTGGGGTTGCGTGCACCCAGGTGTAGGACCTTGCATTTGGCCTTGTTGAACTTCATGAGGTAGGTATTGGCCCACCTCTCCAGCCTGTCAAGGTCCCTCTGGATGGCATCCCCTCTAGGGCATCAATTACTCCACACAGCTTGGTATAGTCAGCAAACTTGCTGAGGATATATTCAATCCCACTGTCCATGCCTCCAACAAAGATGTTAAACAGCACTGGTCCCAATACTGACCCCTGAGGGACACCACTCATTACTTGCCTCCACTTGGACACTGAAGCATTGACTGCAACTCCCTGGGTGCAGCCATCCAGCCAATTACTTATCCACCTAGTGGTCCATCTGTGAAATCCACGTCTTTTCCGTTTGGAGACCAGGATGTCATGTGCGACAGTGTCAAACGCCTTACACAAACACAGGCAGATGACATCAGTTGCTCTGTCACTATCCACCATCCCTGTAGCCTTGTTGTAGAAGGCCACCTAACTAGTCAGGCATGATTTGCCCTTAGTGAAGCCATGTTGGCTGTCACCAATCATCTCTTTATTTTCCATGTGCCTTAACAGATTTTCCAGGAGGATCTGTTCCATGATCTTGCTGGGCACAGAGTTGAGACTGAGCAGTCTGTAGTTCCCCAGGTCTTCCTTTTTCCCTTTTTTAAAAATAGGGGTTATGTTACCTTTTTTCCAGTTGGTGGGAGCCTCACCAGACCACCATGACCTCTCAAATATGATGGAGAGAGGCTTAGCAACTGCATTTGCCAGCTCCCTCAGGACCTGTGGATGGACCCCATCAGGTCCCACAGACTTGTGAACATTCAGGTTCTTTAGATGGTCACAAACCTGTTCTTCTCCTACAGTGCAGTGTACTTTGTTCTCCCAGTCCCTGCTTTCACCTGCTGTGGCCTTTGAGATGAGGCTGGGGACAGCCCCTCTTCCCTCCCGGATGTTATCCCATGAAACTCTCTTGAGCAGATCCCTGCAGAGGCTGAAACCTGCCCTCCTGAAGTCAAAGGTAGTAAGCTTACTGTAAGCCCTCCTTGCTGCCCTAAGGACCTTGACCTCCACCATTTCATGGTTGCTACAACCACGGCTGCCCTTGAGCTTAACATCCCTCACCAGCCCTTCCTTGTTGGTGAGAACAAGGTCCAGCATAGCACCTCTCCTTGTTGGTTCCTCTATTACCTGGAAAAGGAAGTTGTCATCTACACACTCTAGGAATCTCCTGGATTTTTTGTGCTTTGCAGAATTGTCCCTCCAACAGATAACCAGGTGGTTGAAGTCCCCCATGAATACCATGGCTTGTGAATGTAGAGCTTCTCCTATCTGTAGAGTGCCTTGTCTATACTGTCCTCCTGGTCAGGTGGGCTGTAGTTAGACCCTCACTGTAATGTCACCTGTGCCTGCCTTCCCTTTAATCTTAACCTATAAGCTCTTGGTTGGCTCCTCATCCACCCCCAGGGAGAACTCCATGCACTTCAGCTAGTCTTTGACATAGAGGCCAACTGCCCTGCTTGTCCTTCCTAAGGTGTCTATAACCCTCCATTCTGACACTCCAGTCATAGGAGCCATCCCACCAGGTCTCTGTGATACCAAATAAAATCATAGCCCTGCAGGCATGCACACATCTCTAACTCCTCCTTTTTATTCCCCGTGCTGTGTTCATTTGCATTGATAATATTTAAAATTTTTTATCAGAGCAGTACTTCCTTCCCTACAGCATTCTGCTTCCACACGTTTTCATAGGTGATCGGCTTCTCTACTGATGCATACTAGATGGTCCTTGAACTGTGCTGCAAAAATGCAAGGGTATTGATAGAATCTGGTTTTCATAAAGTGATGTTCTGTTGAACTCTGTGATTGATTCTTGAGTATGTGCATGTACAAAAACTTTGAGCAAAATAAGAGGACGACAGTAATGTGAAGCTTATGACAATGTGACATTGGCTAAAAACTAACTTTCGTATTCAAAGACAAAATTAAAACAGACCCCAAACAGAATGCATTAGATGAGGAATCTGGATTCTTTGCACTTTCTTTTTTTCCAAATAACAGCAACACTTGCATGAAGTGTGGATATTGAACCCACTGGAGTAAAATTGGTTTTCTGCAAGCTAACTTTGATCAACAGCATATGTGGTTTTGCTCCTTATCTAAAAGGTCAACATTAAGAGTCTAACTTCCCTCTACAGTCTCTGGATATACAGTTTTATACAAGTCCTCCATTTTAAACTGCATATTAAGTCCATGTGCTATAGAAAACATGAACTATCCATAAGCTGGAGCAAATGTTCACAGACAGGAATACAATTAAAATAATAAAAGAGACACGTAATTTGATTACGCTGCAGTTTACATTTATGTTAAGGCCAAGGAGGAAATTGTGAAGATTATACCTGCTTAAAAAGACCCAGGAGATCAGGCAAAACTTTGACAGGAGAAATCAGAAGTGTGCAGTCCAGTGAAGAATTAAACTACTGGGAGTAATAATATGGGCTGATGCACTCAATATAGCAGTAATGCCCTCCGAGAAAGGTAGAAAATAATTCAGTTCCTCTAGGCTGCACAGAAGCTAAATACAGTATGACAAGAAATAGTAGCAGTACTCATTATGTCTGATTGCTAATTACCCCTTTGAATGATTCAGTTATGCCTGCTACTAGATAATTAGTTTAGTAATTTATGGCTGCAGCACAAACTAGTATTTTAATTTTTGCTGCACAGTTTTCACAACACCTTCAGTTCAGATAATATCCCCCTTTTTATTCAATTTCAAATTGCTTTTTTGATAGCCAATGGAGGGGAAAAAATAAGCAATTCTTTCAATTTTATAGCATAACTTTCATGTTAAATTACACCTTTTTTGATGTAATTTTATTCAAATGTAAACTAAATAAATGTAGAAAACAACTTTACCTGAGCTTTAACATGGTTTCTTTGTAGATTTGAGAACTGATCCTGGAAACACTTGCTCAGGAATATCTGCTGTAGTAAAGTTATTCATTGTCTCTTCTCAGACTGGAATATAGCTACTACTGTGTGTGACTGTTGCCAGGATTAGACCCTTGGGATAAAGTAAGTTTATTTTTTGCACCTTTTTTTTGGTAATTGCACAGATATTTCTGCACTCACCAGTTATTTTGCATACAGGGGTTGATTCTTCTATGTAAGGAAGGTACAGACTGCAGTCAGTGACATTTAGAGCGCTGCTTGTAGTGTATTGGTTGGTGGGATTTTAAAGGTTCAGCAGTTTCCAGAAACAGCTTTGTATTTCTTATAAAATCAACTACTCCTTAGTTCACTGAAGCATGAGACCTAATTCTAAAGGGTATTCAGAGATATATGTCTGGTAATTTGTGAGCTGCATTGTTTTTCTAATAAATCTACTACATGGTAATTTGGACTGCCAATGGAAGGTGCGTGCCTGAGGACCACTGAGGATCAAGGTCATATTTTATTTGTAAAATGTTTTAAACCTCAGTCCGCTTTACTGGTTTAACCAAAATACTTTTCTTTTGTCATTATGTGACTTCGTGTGTGATTCATGTGACCGTTTCCTCCCTTCTTATGAAAAAACTTACCATCACTTATTAATCATAAGTTTATTTTGGTGATATTTCAAAAAGTGTAATAAAATATTTCATAAAGACAGGGCACTGATTTTTTTTTCTGTTTTTAATGTAAGCTTTATATACTCTTTTTCCTGTGTCTTTGGAGAGACATACTCTGGCAGTGCCAAGGGACTAGTTAAAAGGAGACTTTCTTCTGTGGAGCAGCTCATAAACAGGCAGTTTACCCAAGACACTTTCAGTCTAAATAGACTAGATAAGTGTAAGATTTGTTTTCAGGTGTCGATGGGGCAGCAACTGAGTAGTGGGGAAGCTGTATGACTTGGCCAACTGGGTGTGACACACCAGCACCAAAGGTTGTGTGGGTAATGTCAGGTGGAATAAATGGGGGGAGGGAGAAAACAGCCAATCAAAAGAGAAAAGAAATTCTACTCAAAGCCACATATGGCTTTGCATGGTTGAAACCTCTGCTTTTTCAGATATCTCAGCAATATTTGGTTGGTGTTGCTCTCTCTCCTATTGTAGTTGCCTTAGTTGTAACTAAACTGCTGCTGCTTCATTTCAGCAGCCAGTTTTTCCTTCTTTTCTTCCTGCAGATCTCTCTTTTTCCCAGTGGCCATTTTTCTTTCTCTACCAAGAAAACTAGATGGAACCAAGCAAGTTTGCTCTCATGTTTCTCTGTGCTAGCTAAGGAATGGGTATATAGAGAAACAAAGATAGGTCTGAAGCATGCACCTCTTTTCAATTCAGCTAAACTTTTCTTGTCCCCAGTGATGTTTTATTTCAATTGTTTTTTTGCCTTTCAGAGGCAGATTTCAGGGCCAGCTCTCTTTTTTTGAGCAACAGCTTTCTGCACAGAGCAATGTTGGTTAACCTTCAGAGGCAGTTCAAGACATCCTTGAACTTGACCCGTAAGGTCCTACTTCTCAAAGAGAGCACTGCTTTTTGAGTTTTCTTCTCTTAATGTCCAAGCAGCCAAGTACAAGGCCATGGCAGTCTCAATTACAGCCACAAAACAGGCAGGACTGCCTAGTCAACAGCATGTACCCTGCTGTTCTCTGTCCTGCACTGTGAGGACATCGAGTGAGTGATATGATAAGGCACTAGCTGAGAATCCCCATTCTATTGTTATTGGATCCTCTGGGTGAAGAGGTCCCAGAGTCTGGAAGGTCTGTGCTTCCAGTATTAGCAGTTCAAGGGCCTCATCATGAAATTTGTTCCATTCCCAGTGATGATTCTTTTTCAAGAGATCATAAAGAGGCCGTGCTATAACAGAGAAATCAGGGATATGTTTTCTCCAATACTGAAGGGTTCCCAGCAATTGTTGCAATTCTTTTTTATTAGCTGGTACCTTCATCTGAGTCAATGGGGACACAGTATCGGATGGAATATTCCAGGTTCCCCCTTTCCACCTTATTCCCAGGAATTTTACCTCTTGGGATGGTGGTTGCCTTTTCCCTTCAGGGATTTCTAGCTGAATATCAGTCAGATGCTTGATTATAGCATCATACACGACTTTCACTTCTCCCTCACTCTGACCCCCCTATCAGTATGTCATCTATGTATTGATAAACTTTCACTTTGGAATTGTTTTTGATTTCTGGAACGTTTTCCAGTTCACACGCAAGTGCGTGATGGGCCAGCGTGGGTGAGTGTTTATATCCCTGTGGCAACCTCGTGAAAGTGTATTGGACTCCATCCCAAGTGAAGGCAAAATACTTTTGGTCCTCGGTATCAATAGGGACCTGGAAAAACATGTCCTTAATATCCAGTGCTGCCAGCACAGGATGTGCTGCTTCCTGGATTTCTAGCACCAGATCAACTATGTTTGGTACGGCTGCACCAACCAGCGTCTCATCACTGGGTGCAGTCTGCAAGCAGCAAAAGGCAGGGATGGCTTGAACATAGCTGCCTCATTTTGGGAAGGGTAGAGAAAGGAAGGGAAAAGAAGGAAGGAAGGAGTTTAGCCAGATGTATGGAAGCTGAGTAGTGCCTCTCGCCCTAAAGGTCAAAAGGCAAGCTTTGGCAATCTGTAATTTTACTACAGTTCTAACCAGCAGTTCTTCAAGCATGAGGTAGAGCTGGCAAAAACATGTGTCCACACATGATTTGTCAATGGATTCTTCATTTTTTGTGCATGGAGTGTATTCTTTGTTTTGTTGGGATACTTTTTCCCTCTAAGTTTTTGCTTCTCACCCCTGATTTACCACAGCTCATGTCCCATGAAGCTATGCTATTCTGTGTCTTTTTTATTCTTATTGCTAACTGTTCAATCACAAGCAAAAACTATGATTATAAACAAATTAATCTTATCTCATCTCAAGCTCTTTTTTTATTGTCTGGCCTTTAATCTGTTGTGTTAATCCCTTTCTTCATTTTAGCTATATAATGGGAAAGTTCACTTGCTGTATCATGGCTTGGTCTCAGACGTTCAGTGCTTTGTGGGAGGTGAAGAGCTTGGAAGAAAGTGATGAAACAAGGGGAAATTAGTGCTGAGAAATGGAATGGTTCATGTTTGTTGATTTCATGTAAGAGACCAAATAATTTGAATTGAGACCTTAAGGTAACTTATGCAAGTTAAAACTTGATAGGCAAGTTGCATTGTTTAGCTTTCACAGTCACATTTATCAATCTAAGAGGTGCATTAGCAGGCTATGATGTTGTCAGCACAAGACCATTTTTATTGAAAAATGTGTGCATTTGTTGGCTGTTTCCTATTGAGTTTAGCATTTCAGAGTTCACATTCTAACGAAGAAGAGGTCTGTACTAAACATTGGATTATGACAAGCCTCTTTGCAGAAGTAATTACGTGATTTTCTTGTTCAGGGACAGCAACTGAAATGCTTGGAATATCAAAGGAAGCATAAAAGTGTGTTCCAAATCATTGCATTACTATTCCAAGCACATTAACACTGTTACTGACAAGTCAGTTGGGACTAGCAGGGAAATATTTAGATTATCAAAATTAGTTTTTCCTTATGAGCAGCAGTGCAGATTTTTTGCAGGTACTGTATTACTGAGAAAAATATTTGGCATTATGAGTTTATCAAGCTTGCTTTATTCATGTTACTTTGTTTTCACTGCAATTCAAGAATGTAACATCCATGGCTTGTACTTGCAGCAAGCTTTCTGTCCTCTTCCTGATGTTTACCAGCACTGGATCAATGTTCTAAAGGGCAACTCTGACAGCATTATTTCTGTGAACATCAGGCTCATGTTTTTTTATTCAATAAAACTACACCCTTTATAGAATATTTTATAGAATGAAACTACACACCTTTAGACATTCTAACTTTTGATATATGTATTCTCTGAACCATTTAATAAGTGGTTGCCTACAGACTGAATACAGTGACTCTTCTCCATTACCAGTTCCACAAAGAAGTGGCCATTCCCTGTTAACGCAAGCTCAACATCAGCTTGACCTTTCCAGCTTTGTTTGGAGTGACAGTTTAAGTTCTTTCTACCTGGCAGAGATTTCCACTTCCAGGGTCAAAACAGCCCATCTGTCTGCTCCTTCTGTTAGCTGTCTGCTGCTAGCCATGAATATTGCATGAGAATAAATGTATACACAAGTAGTCCAATTGGGATTTTTCCTTGTTGGTGCCACATTTCCAGATGAAAGCACCCAAATAACTTGTCTCAAAACTACATCCACTGCATTTTTTTTCTGTGATGGGGAGGGAGAAGGTAAAATAGCAAGGGCCAGTTCCATATTCTGAACATGCTATGGGCAAAAGCAGATTTGGAAACATGATACAGGTAGATTTAGATTGGACATGAGGAAGAAATTGTTAATGATCAGGGTGGTGAGTTACTGGAACAGGTTGTCCAAAAAAATTGCAGAGGCCACATCACTGGAATTCTTCAAGATCCCTTCCAAGCCAAAGCATTCTGTAATTCTGTGGTTCTACATGGATGTTCCTTCCCATTATCTTTAGTAGCCCCTTAGAAAACTTTGATTGGCAATGCAGCCATAAAAGTCAAGTCAAGCTGGTGCACAGCAAACGTAAGGTGACAAAATGTCAAAACATTTAAAGATGCTTCCATACTCCAGACTCATACTTAAGGATAATGTTGATGCAAAAACATAATAGAAATGTTTCATTCCACAGAAGAAAAACATAGAAACTAGTGAACTGTGTTTTATAGGACTACAGTCTTCATTTTGGGTCATATTTATACACTTGTTAACCCTCTTTATTATGATGAGAAAGTGTTTCATCTGCAGGAATCTCAGCTAAAAAGCAGTGTCCTTGATGTTTCATATTTGGAGAATAATCATTACAATGACTCTTGAACTCATAATTCCAGGCTGGATGCTACCTCCACTGGAAGAGTGGGTATAAAACCTGGTGGTTAAGCTTGTCTTCAGAGGTGCTTTATCGTAATTAACTAAAAGCAGAGTTTTGCTCTAAACTGAACTGTAGGCAGCTAGTGTGGTATAATTACTGGCCCATCAGCTGATTTGAGTGCACTGTACCTTGATCTGCTGGAGGTGAGTGACTAAGACATATAGGCTCTGGCTGTTCTGGACATGCTCCAAAGAGAAAACTTCAGAGACAACCACCATACTTTGAGTCACAAAGTGATTTAGGGACTGGTGACTGAGCACACCAACACATAGGAAGTCAGAGTAAAACATCAGAGAAATTAATAACTTTGTGCATATCAGCTTCAATTGTTTCATTATGAGGAATAAACTGTAATAATTAGGTTAGAAGTCACCATAACCAGACTAATAAGAAGTCTTTGGTTTGTCTGTACTTGTACGGATTCAAGAATTATTTATTACTCTGCAAGATATTTCTATAGCCTGTAAGTGTGTGGTTTAGTATGCTGCCCTTAAGGCTTGGTTATAATTTGGATGCATGATTGACTATGTCTATACCATTATACTGACCTTGCATACACCTCTGAGCATGGACTTGCCTCGTGGTGTCAGTTTTGTGCAAACTCTTGATCATAGCTAGGTTGGTGTAGAAATAAGCACCACCTACCCCTTCATTTAAGCTAAGCACTCTTTCCTGTGTGCTCACAGTGCCTTCTGACAGGTTACTGTAGGAGTGCTGAAGCACAAAGGAATTGGTTGTTTTGTAATTTGTCTGCTTATGTTATCCTTGAGTAAACACAAGTAAGAAAGCTTTCTCAAGACTGTGTTGCTGGGCTAAGGCACAGCCTTTCAAGCCAAAGAGAGAAGCTTTTTAGAACGAGAGAGGGGATTTTTCTGCTTTTATTTTTGTGCTGAAACTCATGTATCATTTGTAAATCCTGTTTTCTGTGTCATGTGGTGCTGGACCAGATCCAACTGGTGGTCCTAAACTGGTGACTGCTTGTAAAGAAAAATGCAAATTAGAGGGGAAAAAAAGAGTAGTGTGATACAGATAGGATTCAAAATTCCATGTTTTTTTCTTTAGCTATGCTTATAGTAAGAGGTTTCGTAGTAAGAGATAGCAAAGCAGGCCATTCTGAGTAAGTAACCTGTGCTGAATTCCAATTTTTTTTTATTTTTGGCAGTGGCCCAATCAGATAAGTATTGTCAGGGATTGTACAAAGTATCCTAACAAGTCAGCTGGCATGCAAAATAGCTAGATTGCAAATGTTTTCAGTTAATGTCTTGGGAAAAACCTTTGTATTGATATTCTATTTTCTTTTAGGTGTGGGAAAAAAAGGCCTAATTTTCTGGGTATTAAAATGTTTGCCATGAATCTTTAGTGCTGAGAATTTTTTTTTTTGCAATCAGAATTTCCACTGAATTTCTGTTTCCTTCTGTTGAGTTTAGATGCAAACATCGCAGAGGAAAGTAAGCACAGCCAGAAAGGTGATCCTGGATGGTCATATGGCTGTTAGAGCAAGAGGGAAAAGAAAGACTGTAATCAGAGGGGAGAGTGTGACCCTCTGTCCTGGCTGACTGGAGCTCAGAAAGCCTCTGGGGACCATTGCCATGTGTTTTGCGGTTGACTTGCTGTTGCTTTGTGGATAATAAACCAGAGGAGGGGGCTCTCAAAGGATTACAGCTTGGACCGTTGTGCTGCTTCACTTGCTGTTGTGAGTGCCCACTGGCATGCAGCAGCACCACCAGAACTGCCTTTGTGGTCCTGCACAGCACATGGAGAGCTTCTCACTTCAGTGGCTAGTCAGGGAGTGGGGAAAATCAATTAGGCTGAAGAATCAGGGGCTGAGGAGGAATCAGGTCAGAGATAAAGAAAAAAGAGAGGTATAAGAAAAAACAGCAATGTTGTGTGTAATCTTGCAGAACAGGGATGCATCAACCTCAGAGGCCTAAGATGCTCACTTACATCTCTTCAAAATTAAATTAATGTATGCGCCCTCTTTGTTCACCTAAATGGTTCTCTTCCTGATCTCAAAAGACCATTTGCATTTGCAGTGCCTTTGTTCTGTAAGATGCTGAAAATAGTTGGAAAGAGCAGATAACAGGGAAAGCTTCTGAAATCAGGGCTACCCTGGCATTTTTAGATTCAACAGTGGGTTATGGAGTCATTCAGCCTTCCATACTGTCTCAACTCTTCATGGGAATCAGAGAAGTCTGGTTCAGTGAGTGTTTCAGGATCATGTAAAAGGCAATGAAAAAACCCACATTAAATTAATTGATGATGTTGTTACATCCATAACAAAGTACACTTTGTGTGTATCATGCAATCTCTGAGTGGTAACAGAGAGTGGTTTTAACATTGATTTAAAGTTCTTATTTTCTAAGCACAACTCTTAAGGATATTTGTTTTGCAATGTCAATTACTCTAAGAATGTAAAATGGAATGATAATTCCTTTATATAATGAATATTTCAAACTTGCTTTTGTTGAACCTGGATTATTCTTCATTATGTTTTTACTTGTAGCACTATCTCTACAACACTAATTTAATTTCAATCACTGAATACAAGTTATTTATGATTTCAAATAAAATCACTTAGTAAGTCAGTCTGTCAGGAGATCTGTCTTTTGGAAAAATGAAAGGTAGAGTGGAAAGGGAATCTACATTTATCTTTATTACATCTTTATTGCACAGAGTTTATAGCCAGTGATATTTGTGTATATGTCAATGTCTGTGTGTGTGAGAGAGAGAAACAACTGTGCAGTGACATTTTGTTAAAAGCATTTAAACAAATACAGAAGGAAGAAATGGTTAGGAATTTAACTAAACTTGAATTATTTAAAATAACTAAGAATTAGAGGGAATTCAGCTGGAAGTATATTTTGATCAGATTTTGGGAATAAGAAGTGTTTGTTCCCACATTTTCTGCATCATGGAAGGGACTAAAAGGAGACTATGGGCAAAAAATGGAAAGTAATGTGAAAAATAAAGAAGGAAAAAAATCAGTGAAGTCACTATTTTATTTCATCGTAAAGGTTCTGTAAGCAAGCATCAGAATTAAGGAACTTCAATCCAAGTTAAAGATCATCTACTATGCAGAAAGGATGCCAGTCATATGGAGCAAAGCTAGACAAAAGCTAGGGAGTTTACACTAAATTTAAAATTCTTGTTCTCTGAAGCCCAAGCAGAGGGAGGGTGTGCTCCCAACTGCAGTAATACATAGTCCTATCAAGGTCTGGGACCATCTGCAATATAGGTTTTATATCACGTGCTGTGAATATGCCTGTGCTTGATGTGATCCTACGTGATCCTATCCCTGGATGCTCACCTTAACTGTGCTGGTGGCTGGAACCGTAGATGTGGCGATGCTCAAAAGCAGAGATCTGTACTGTCCCAGTTTAAAGTTTCTCTTTGTTCAGTAATTGCAGTGCTCGTGCTGCCCTATTGAAGGGGATTTAATGACCTAGTGTGGAACCATTTAAACTGTATTTTATTCAATGTTGCTCTCTCTGTGATTTTCTAATCCAGACAATATAAACCAATATGCTGAGCTATAGATATTGGTGATGCCCTTCACCTGAGCTCATTATACTAAGACAAGCAGGGCAAAGCCGGATCTTTTCTGTTGCTAACTTCAAGTCTAGTGGATTTCCATCCTGAAATATCTTACAAGAGTGATGTTAGAGACTTTCTATTTAATCATCAGCAAAGTAATTTAATGTCTGAAGACTCCTGTGAATGGATAATTTTTTTCATCTGATATGATTGATGCTCAGTGTCTCTGACATCCAATTGCCATTGGCATAAGGTTGTGATACAGGACTGAGGATTGCTCTGAGACAGTGATTGGATTTGAAATGGTAATATCTCTCTACAGGCAAAGAGTTTGAATGGCTACTCCTTTCCACTAGTGTCCAATATGTGGTGCAAAGGAGAAAGGTGGAATCTGTGCCTGGGAAGGTTTCTACATGCTTCGTTCTTTCATTCACATGTTAAAAAAAAAATGCTAGCCCCTTTAAAGGTGACCTACAGAAAACGTATTCACTTCTCAGCTGTCTCCACAAGAATGCAGGATTTCTCCTGTGTAGGTGCATTTAATCTTATGTATCTTTTATTTCTGAAGCTTTCAAAAAAGCAGAGTTTAATTTCTCCAAATTATATTCCCAAAGCTAAGATAAGAATATATCTTTCTTATTAGAAAAATCCACACCCTTGTATTCACCTCAAAATAATGATATAAAAGTGTTGGAAAATGTAGGCACAACATTATTTTTAGCAAGGCTCTACTTTGGACACTGTTTACTACATATTAACAGTCAGTTTCTAAGCCAGTAACAATGGTACATTTACAATGTAAACTTTAACAAGCCAGTCTGTAATTTAACTGATGGCTTTAAGATGAACACTGTATAAAAGTAGATACATGGATAAAATGTTAATTGATTATTTATAATAGAGTTATAGCTGGTATTGAAAGCATCACCTCTCCCCATAAGATAGCTTTAAGTTATAGATCTTCTTACTGTTGTTTTGTCTTAATTTAAAGCAGAATTTGTCCTGCTTATTGTTTTTACATACAATTCTTTGCACTCTAAATGAAAAGTATTTCAGACATTTTCAGTTAATACTTCTAACACTGCAAGCTTTTCTAATTTTCTAATATACCTTCTGACTGATTGTTTTATGCATCCATCCATACATATATATAAAACCGAAATGCACACACATGAGCACAGGACTTACTGCATTAGAGATTGAGTAGAATTTAATCCTCTATTTAAAACAAGCCAACTAGAAAATAAAAACACAACTACTTTCATTTCATATACAGGAAAACTAACCTTGAACATGTGACTTTGTGACCCAATACAGAAAGTAAATAAAATAAATATGTTTAAAATAGTCCTGGAGCTTTTAAGACAGTTTATCATTTCTGTGGTTTGACTTCTGATTTTTTTACTATTTTGTATGACTTTGCTATTTTAACTGCATCATATTGAGACAGAATTCTGGAGAAAATGGTTAAAAATCTGGACCAGTCTCTTAGAAAATTACTGTCATTTCCAGCTTAAAAGAAAGATTTATTTGAAGTTAATTTTTAAATATACATTAAATTGGTAGCAAAAGTATGTATTTATGTTAATAGCGAAATCAAATATTTTCCTTCATTGTCATATTTAAATAAACTTGTTCTGGAGAGTTTAAAGATAGCCTCCTTGTAAACACTGCAGACCAGTAGCAGCAATAGCTCGATTACTGTGGTAATTTGTCCATCAGTGAAGCTGGGCAACTTGTCATTCTCCTCCTGCCTGTACAGGTTCATAGCACAAAATGTCAGCTTGGGTCTTGGATTGCATCTTGTTCCAGTCAAGTTTATAAATAGCTGAGTCTTCCTGAGTGGAGTAATTTTCTTTATATCCCACTTCTTCTTAGCCAGACCTGTTTACCAAAACATAAAGTAAAAATATTAACTGCAACTCACAATTGCAATTTTTACACCATTTTATTTTTCCTAAAGAATCAGATATGATGGTAATGAGTGATCTTAAAAATGAAGTGTAACAGTTTTATTCTTTTTTAAAGGACCTTCCTTATTTTATTCTAATTAACCCTTCTCTAAGGCATCAAACTTGTCAAAAGGGATGAGGATAGAAAATCAGTAACAGTCTTTCAAATGGGTCCTGCCATAGGTTATGAGAACTCCAGAGATAAAGATATTTTACCATTTTTCTCCACTTCCTACACTGGAGAAATAATTCATTCTGCTGACTATATGTATAGACATTGTTCTGAATGAATGAAAGAAAAATTATGTCTAATACACTCAGCTCTGTATCCTTAATTGGAAAACAAGCATGGATTTTCTTTGCTCTAGATAGATAATGAAAAAATCTGTTTGAAAGTAAAGCTTTTAATGTCAATTGTTTTAATTTCTTTTTTAAAAATGAATTTTGCAGTTTATACATTTTTACTTTTGACTGCTAAATTTCTCTTATCTGGTTTTAGGCCAAACAAATCCAAATTTCTTAAAATACAAGTTGATATAGTCCACATTTATAAATTGCATGTGTCAAAGATATAGATCCATCTTACACTTTATACTGCATAGGTTTTAGAATAATTGTGTTCTTATCTACTTGGTGGTCGTCTTTTATGGAGTTTGACAATGAAATTAAATCAGTTGATCTCTGTAAACTTGATAACTATATGTGAGGAGATGATACAACTATAAAATAACAGTTTGAAGCTTGGGACAGACCTGCTTTTATATAGAAGAGAAACAAACAGGCAAAGTATCTGGCAAACAGGTTATAAACACTTTGTTGGTTGTAGTATTTTAGTGTGTGTATTTATATAAAACTGATGGTATATATTTAACATATATTTAGTGTGCATATATATATAAGCAAATTTTGTTGGTTATAGTTTTTTTGTTGCAGTAATACAGGAAAGGTTCTTTACTTTGGAAAACACCTATGGAAAAGGCTAATATTTTAGCATGGTGACTCTAAAGCCTTCATAATACCATTTCATTTGCAATGAAATGCAAATCAAACATCTCTCATATTTTTGTGGAAATAGGACTGAAAGTCTGTGTCTACTCACCAGGTCTAGTGACCTAGGTAGGTGAAGCTCTGTTATGTAGTTGCATTTCAGGGGGAGCAAGGTGTTAAAATGGCAAAATGTCTTTCTGCCTCTCTGCCACATGTTCATTGTTCTCTCTTCTTGGCAGTTTTTCTGTGATTCCTCTAAGCAATTTAACTAAATAAACTGGCAATTTTCTGGTTCATGCCATGGAACCATCATTATACTTATGGTCAAAGAAAGGCATTTTCCTTCTGAGTTTGCCTGTCCTCAGGGACAATCTGAGTTACCTCATATTGGTTTTGATTCTTATCCAGGCATTTTTTTAATGTGTGCATCAACATGTGGCCACTTTGGAAGCCGTTTCTCTGTCCAGGCTAGAGACAAGGGTAGTGCTGCTCTGTCAGAAGGTCTTTAACATGGCTGTCTAGGGTACTGAGCAATGTCTCATGCTGTGCTGATGCTTCCTAGTTCTCCTGTTAAATGTGCAGAGCTCTGTGGGTGCCTGATCTGTGGTTCACAATTAGAACTGCAGTGGCCATGCAATACATGTGACCATGACTAGAGAAAGCATTCATCAAAAAATTAGTTTTTACCCCTCTTTTGAAACAGTAGTTAAACTCCTTAATTTCTTAGTGTGCTTGTACTGTTCCATTTTTAAGTACTATGATGGTTCTGAAGTTTTCCACATGATTCTTGGAGAGAATAAGTATAAATAGAATGAAGTAAAACCGGCTGACAATGAAATATAGTAAAACCAGCTGAAGATGAACAATGCATCTCAGAAAACTCAGGGCCTCTACAGGGATCAGAGTTGCTGAGATACCAAAGAGATGCCAGCTACCAAAGAGATTATGAAAAAGGCAATGAAAAAGCAAGTATTTTTCATATGGTAAGAAAAATCTCTTCATCACACCAATGGATGAAAAGATAAGCTTCCTATTCCAACACATTTATTTTATAAATGAATGAGACATCAGTTGTACAAAGCTTTAGATTTAAAAAAATGAGGTAGATGGCAGATATGTAAAATGAGTTGATTTCGTTTGCTTTTCAT
Organism: Hemiprocne comata; assembly: GCA_020745705.1. Taxonomy (NCBI): domain Eukaryota; kingdom Metazoa; phylum Chordata; class Aves; order Apodiformes; family Apodidae; genus Hemiprocne; species Hemiprocne comata. The sequence continues at coordinate 135,884,499 of CM036587.1, forward strand.
TTCAAAATCAAAATTCATAAAAGTTGCCACATGTAAATTCAAGTTAATACTATGTGCCACTAAGACAAGAGTGCTGCAAAATCTCTGTCCTGCCACTGGAGATAAGTATCAGCAGAATTGGATAGGTGTTTATTAAGGGACACTGATGATGATCTGATGCATTTTATTTCAGATGACTGTAGAATGTTTTTTCTTTTGATTTGTTTATATATGTGGTGGTGTTGAGAAACTCTACTGTTTTAGGGTCAGTGTTTTTGCAACTCAAAAAAAAAAAAAATTGTGTTTAGAGGTTTAACTGAATTTCTTGAAGTTAGTAAATATTCTAAATAAGACTGTATTTTAGGGTGGGGGGTGTGATGAAGGGAGTGTTGAGCTAGCAAGGGAGATTAAAGGGGGGAAAAAAAAGATAAATTAAAAAGAAATGCAAAAGTATTTCTTTATCCACAGGCTGTTAGAGAAGCAATGAGTGATGGAGTGGGTGTTCAAGAAAAGCAGCAAATTGGCAGAATAGAAGCTAATCAGGCAGGAAGGAGAAGATTATGGATTATTAGGGACCTAGGCAAAAGACACTTATGTTGATGGAGAAGCAGGCTAGAGAGCAGATGTGGCCTATAAATGGCCACTACTTTAACCCTCTGTTTGACACAAAGCAGCAAGCCTGTAGGTGTACTGGGTAGGAGAGAAGTCACGATGGTGTGAGTCTGATACAGCTATGGGAGGGAAGGGAGCCGAGTGCTGCTGGAAGGAGCAGAGGTGGGAGATGCTCCAGGCTTGTGTGGGGCTGTTTGAGTAGCACTCAGCAAAAAGCAGCAGCTCTGGCGAAGCTGCCTGTCTTGCCTCTGGCAGAGCCATGCAAAGGCAGCCAGGTGACAATTTCTCTCTCTAAGAAGCAGGAAATACGGAGGAGGTTGCAAATCTGGGGGGGAGATTCCTCCCTGTCCCACCTACTCTGCTAGCAGTGGGTGCAGCAAACCAGACACCACATATCACACCATACTTTTCTGCCTTGCTGCATCCTCAGCTTCTTTTCTTTCTCTGGACAGCAACAGCAAGGCCTGTCCTTGAGGCAGCAAAATACAGAATTGCCTGAATCTGGGTCTTGCAAAATGAACAGATGGGGGGGAAAATACATTTGGTGTGAGAAACAGAATGGGAAAGGGTTGAGAAGAGAGTTGTAAGCCTGGAAACAGAATCATTGTCAAATGAGCAATAGCTCTACTTTGAGACTGAGAAGAAATGGACTCTTCAGGGGGAGCATTTTCACTCTCATAGGCTAAATAATCCACTATTTTCCTTATATCCTTCAAATGCAATTTTGACTGCACTGTTTGCTTTGACAGATCAGAAGAAAATTGATAAAAATATTTAACTATTCCATACCACTGCCAGGAGTGGCATGTACGGTTTCTAGACTGTGTGTCACGTGACCTCAGTTATAGGCAGCTTATCACAAAGAAAGAGAAATTATTAATTATTATGAGATACTGATGTCTGTTTCTTACTAATTCTTTAAACAGATTCAAGTGTGATAATTTAATAATTAATCCTTTTGCTGTCTCACACGTTTTTAAAAATTTCCCTTGTGTCTTCATTGTAAGCAAGGCTAATTTTCTACTGAAAAAACTGCTTTTTTGTCTATTAGTATTCTTCGTCTTCATTTTTCAACAAAATTAACCTGGGCTTGAAGATTTCAATGGAACTTGATATCATTTTTAAGCATTGCTTATTACAGCTTTAGACCAAGTTGAAAGTGAAGGCAAAACACAACTATTGTGAGTGGGCACAAGTGAAAGTAGTCATTCAATACAGCTGTCAGTAAAAGAAATAAGGCATAAGGTAAAGTAAAAATTTTTATATAGTTCACAATTCTGTTGTAAAATCAAATGTTTATGTTTCTTCTGAAATTATAGACTGCTTTTCTGCCTATTTAATGCAAGTTATTTTCCTGACATGTTCCTCATTTTTTCCCAGTAACTCTTCAAATTGTCACTTTCCTTGATCTTTTTGTGGTATATCAGCAATATTACAGTGAATCACATTTCTTACCAGTCATCTCACCTTTGGCTTGTGTTCAATAGCCTGTTTTTCCAAGTCTGAAAGTTACTTCATGTTCTTTTTCTTTGCTTCTAATTCAACACACATTGTGTATAATTGCAGGGTAGAGTGATGATTACTCTCCAAAGAATTACAATCAAACTTGGCTTGTTAGTGTATAAAGCACTTGCTGTTAATCACAATCATTTAAGCAGTAGCTAACCCTCACTAAAACACAGATGGCATGTTGTTAGCATTTCAAGCTACCCAACTCAGACATTGTTGATGTATCCCAGAGAGGACTTTGTTATGCTTTTCAGTACTGCTTCTCTTCTGTAATGCTGAACAGTATCTGCTGGGTTTGATACCCTCTCAGACACTTAGGATGAACACATGAATACTCACTGTACAGCTGTAGCAGCTCATGCAAATAAAAATGCATAATGTTTTTTCCTCTGGAAATGAAGAATTTAACAGTACAACTCAGAATTAATGCAAGAAGAAAGTCTGTGAAAGGAAAAAAACATCAGGAAGCTGACTTGATAAAACTAGTAAGTAATTTAAAATGTGCATATTTGACTTAAGAAAACCTTGATCAGTAATCGTAATTTGAGTTTGAGTTCCATGTTAGCTGGCTGGGAGTCCTAAGGTCTGGTCATTTTCAATGAGCCATAAGATAAATATATAAGTACTTTTTCAAGTGCTACTGACCTAAATAAAAACAAAAATATTGTATATCAAAGAGCAGAACAAATCATACCATCAGTGCCAAGCCCCTGAGCAAGGATTGTTAATAAGGATGATGAAATGCTTGATACAGTATGACAATCTACTTTATAAAATCCTGTATTTCTTAAAAAACGTGTTTTGCAAAGGCTTAAAACGACTACATGCAGAAAAGCTGAATTCTTGCACTGTAGAAAAGGATCCTCTGAAAGGTCAGAATACAGTGATGTGAGCAGAAGACAGACTAAGGTTCTTGCTACTGCACAGGCTCAGTACATGTTTTTCTGTTTTCTGTCTCCTTTCAAAAGCTTCCCTGTCAGTAAGATAAACATTAAAAATCACTTATTTAGAAGATATCTTTGGAAATGGAGTTGCAGTTTAAAAAAAAATCTGTTGTTTTAGAAGAACTCTGTGGAATAATAATTAAAAAAACCCCACGAAGAACCAAACACCAAAACCACCACCACCAACAACAAAAACCAAACCAAACAAACAACAAAAAAACCCCAAATTGGAACTAACATGACTTTTTATGAGTAAACATCAAATTAAGAGCTCAGATACCTAGGTATGCATATTCCAGTGTTGCAAGACAACTTGTGCACCAGTACCTTATACCTCCTGGGGTTCTGTGGGTTAGGTGGGCTTCACGGAGGAGCTCAATAATGGAGTCATCCCTGTTTGAAGACTCAGACATGTATTAGGTCATGGCAGGAGAAGTTTTGTCTATGAAATGAATAAGGCTTTTCTCATTAGCCTGTACCAAGGTTGTTATTGTTTTGCCTACATAGATGTAATTCCATGGGGATATATGGGCTCTTGAAATCAGAATTTCAGTAAAAATGTATGATTCCTATATTTTTTTTGATACATAGTTTGATAAGAGGCAATCAATTTCTATCTATGCTCAATTTCCTTCTACCATGGGCATCCTTTGCGTATCCTTCCCTGAAGACTACTGCTTAATTTCAGTGGGCAGAGAAGAGGTTTGAACTGGCATCTAGACTTAGATGTATCTTTAGCCATTGACTAGACACACTTTCTAGTAGGTGGCATCTTTGCTACCAGAATGGGAGAAATTTAAGTTTTCATTATTAACTCCCTTAGCATTCACTTTTTCAGAGACATCATTCACTTAGCGCAAAATGTAGTGAAGCCTAAAGTAAATTGGATTTCCAGATCAGTCATTCTTTGTTCTTATTATCCAATCTCCAAAATATTGTTCATATAAATTAAATTATTTACTGCATTTTTATTAAAGTATTTTATAATGACCCATCTAAGTAGTTTCTTTGCAAAGTTTTCAAGATCAGATGCCGTCTTCCACTCCTTTTTATTTTTATTTTTAAGTTTTGGAAAAATGTGAATTGTCCATAGTGAACTTTACGTGTACGACACTGAAAGAAATGCTTTCCCATTCTGTTATTTGGGTTTGCTACATAGATACAAAAATTTGTTCTCTATTTGATCTGAACTTCGATGTGTGTAGCAGAAAATCACATTTACTGAGAAGCTGTGGTTCCTGATCCTATATCGTATGATTCTTCAATAGCATTGGAATGGGTTAAAAAGTTGTCACAGAGGCTTTACTGATGAAAACCACATTCCAGGCATGTTGCATACATGGTTCAAGGACTTGTGCCTCAATACGGCAGCACAGTACAATGTACCTAAACATCCTTCTGTTTCCCAGAGCTGATATGCTTTCAGATTATTCTTTATAGCACTGAGCTTCAGAATTACACCTTCATTTCATTTAAAATAAGGTGTAGTACCCACACAGTTGTCAAAGAAGAATATAATGCACATCATATATAGCTGCTTTTCCATTCGCAGCAGTCATGTTGTTTCTCTCTTGTGCTCAACATTCATCTTTATTTCTTTGATCTGAAATGAGAGGTGATTTGAATATGATTTTAATCCAGCATCCTCATACCCCTCAGGACAAAGGCATGGCTTGTCTTACCTCAGCAACCAGGCAATTGAAGTTTTGATACAAATTCTGACGTTCTTGCAACATAGTTTTCTGCATCAAACACCTTGAAATTGAGTTTGTTTGTACAGCATCAAGTTTAATGTCAAGTGCTTGAATGAAAATTCAATTAATTTTTTGCTTTCATTAATTGACCTCCTTTAATTTTCAAACTTTACATGTTTGTTTAATCTTAATACCTTTTGATTTATTCATGAAATGTTGCTCTTCTGCACTTTGTAATAATCTCTGTTTATTCAAGCATTTTCAATGTGATATTCTCCATCCCAAGTTTTTAATGAGGTTTCTTATGTATGTATTTCTTAAATAAAAATCATAGAAGTTGTTTGGGATTTTTTATATTCATTAACTGAATATTAGAAACCATGCCTGGTTAGGAAAATTTCATCAATTTAAGGTTCCTGAGTAGGTCACCAAGTGTCATTCTAATAAAAATGAAATTTGCATGCAATGCTTCGTTTGCAAGGAGTGCTTGTTTATCTTCTCTGGCATTTATTACAGTGATCAAGCAACTGAAATAATCTGCATATTATGCAAAATAGTCCTTTTCCCAGGAAAGTTTTCAGGCTTTTTATGTTAAAAAAAAATTAATGCAAAAGCTTGTTGTAAGATAGCGTGAGAAAAGAATCGAATCTCGTCACAAGAAATTCTTGTTACTGTCAGTGCAGGTGACTAATATATTTTGGGAAATTAAAGGTTCTGTTATTATGGGTTACATCATAGATATGTTTTCTTATGAGTGTTCTTAGCAGCATGAAGGATTCCTCCATTTGCTTCCTGGCTAATTGGATTATTGCCCATTCTACCAGTGTAACCACAAAGATGACTATAAGAATTGGGAGTTTTAGAAAATGGAGATTTGACAATGACGTGAGTTTCAGTGGGAAAGGTGGGAAAAGAAGCTAACGGTACCTGTATCTTTATGGTCAAGAGCTAGAAGATACTGAAGGAAGAAAAGGGTTTTTTGTAGCAAATTGTTGAAAATCACTGTCTATAAACATATTAAAGGCTCTTTTTAGTCTTTATTTGGGGATATTATTTGAAAAAGCTTTTCCTACCAGGTAAAATTACTAGGTTTAGCTTTATGAATACAAAATTCACAAGTCTTTCAGAGGTAAGCTCTTCCCAAATTACATGTTTTGATGTGGATGTTTAGGTGGTGGAAAGCATTTTGGCAAGCTTTCTGGAATCAGGCTCCTTTTTGTACAGTACTTGCTGCAGATTCCTTTCTACATGAGAATGGTGAGTCATGGTGGCAAGTCCCATATAATAGAAGGAAACTGCAAAGGGACAGGCCTTTACTAAGTAAAAATACACTTTTTAAAAAAATGCACAGTTCACTTGGCTTCAATTACAACTTGGGAAGGAACAACCTCCTTGAAGTGGAACTTTAACAAATACTTTAAAACTCAATGTCATTATATTATCTGTTTAGTCTCCCTGACTTCTTTATGGAGAGGAACAGTCCCCTCCAGAGAACAATTTGGAGCATTGAAATTGAGCTCGTGATCTGAGGTGCCCTCAGGATTGAGTAAGGAACTTGGGAAGGCCAGCAAGATATGTAAGGTGCAGATGTGTGGGAAGGAAGAGCAGGCATGTTTCTGCCTGTGTGGTGCAGAGTCTGAATGGAAATCATTCCCTCCTGGTGCTCCATACTCCTCAAGCTAACAGGTCTATCTGTCAGAGTAGGTGCTACTTGCATGGATCTTGTCAGAGGAACCCATCACTCAGAGGTGTATGGTTGGCAGATCAATGGCTGTCTATTTATGAAACCATCTTTTTTTTTTAAGAGCTTTTACATGATTGAAAGCACAAATTGCACTTTGAAAATAACAAACTGTAAAGTTATTGTCTGTCCACCATTTCTTCAACGGTTATAACCTCACCTTGTGTTTTATCTGAAATGAGATCATAAATTCTCCAATGAAGGATTTGTCTCTTAAAATAGCACTTGACAGCGATTAGCACTTTGGGGTGCTGAACTTTAATGGAGTTTTCTGATCTTGCCATAACATAGCAAATAATCACCGAAGTATGGAAAATAGATCCAGGAGGGATTTTGAGACCATATAATCTGTTCCCTGCTCTGAAACAAGATTAAATTATATCTGTCAAGAATGATATTGATATATGTCCAACCTTATAGACCTCCAGAGATGGAAATCCCACAGCCTCACAAGACAGGTATATTCAGGGGGTTTAGTGTATATTTACATTGTCTTAAAAAAATAAAAGAAAAAAAATATACTGTCTTTAGCTATACTCCTTGAAGTAATTTAACATTTTTTGTCCTTTCTATCAGAGATAAAGAGAGTACCTTATTTCCTATTATAGCAGAAACCTTTTATGTGTTTGAAGTCTGACCATATTCCTACTTGCTGGTCTTCATTTGGCTGTGAATTAAGTGCAAATAGGAAACAAAAAAAACCTGTGATGCTTAAAACAAATCATAGAATCATAGAATCATAGAATCCTAATTGCCTCCCTACATCCTCTGACAACAGTCCTATATTCCTCCCAAGTGACCAGCCCCTCCTTCCATGATCTGTAGATTTTCCTTTTCCACTTAAGTTTGCCCAGCAGTTCCTTTTTTAACCATGCTGGTCTCCTAGCTCCCTTACTAGATTTCCTAACCATTGGGATGCTCTGATCCTGTGCTTGCAAGAAGTGGTCCTTGAATGTTGACCAGCTATCTTGAGCCCTTTTACCTTCTAGCACCCTGTCCCATGGGATTTCCCTTAACAGTTGATTGAGGAGGCCAAAGTTTGCCCTGTGGAAGTCCAGGGTTCTGGTCCTACTGGGTATTCTGTTCCTTCCACACAGGATCCTGAACTCCACCATCTCGTGATCACTGCAGCCAAGGCTGCCACTGACCACCACTGCTTCAACAAGGCCCTCCTTGTTGGTTAGTACAAGATCCAGCAGCGCTCCTCTTCTAGTCGGCTTGTCCACCATTTGCATTAAGAAGTTATCATCAATGCACTGGAGGAACCTCCTAGACTGTGAAAGGCTGGCTGTGTGAGTCTTCCAGCAGATATCGGGGTAGTTAAAATGTCCCATGAGGACTAGGGACTGCAGTTGTGAGGCTACTTTCAGCTGCCTGTAGAAAGCCTCATCAACTTCCTCGCTTTGATCAGGAGGTCTGTAGTAGACCCCCACCACTGTATCACCCACACCAGCCTGCCCCTTAATTCTTACCCACAGACTTTCAACTTGCCCCTCATCAGCCCCTGCACAAAACTCAATACATTCTAGTTGCTCTCTCACATAAAGAGCAACTCCACCACCTCGCTTCCCCGCCCTATCTTTCCTAAAAAGCACATAACCATCCATGGCCACATTCCAGTCATGTGAGCTGTCCCACCACGTCTCTGTTATTGCTACCAGATCATAACCCTTAGCCCGCACACTGACCTCTAACTCTTCCTGCTTATTCCCCATGCTGCGTGCATTAGCATTACAGGCATTTCAGGAAACAAACAGAGCCCACTGGTGGGACTAAATCCTCCTTAGACCACCTGCTTTCAGGCTTGTTAGGAAAGGTTAAACTTGTTAGGAAAGGTTAAGAAGTTTGGGCCAGGTAGTATAAAATTTACAGATGAATCACTGAAATTTTTCTTCTAACCTAGCACACTCCAGAGCCACAAACTGTGTGGGTAATAATTTCACTTGCACCGTTACAATAGAAGGTGCCTGACAGTGCTTTGTGGACTACAGAGGGTATGACAGGCCTGATCTCAAGGGCTTTAGAAATAATGTGGATGTTTCCACTTCATTACTTTCAATGGACCACAGTCTTATCTGTCTGCATTAATGAATGGTTAGTCCTCTGGAAGACATGCTGCTGGTTATATTCTAATGATGACATAATTAGGAAGCAGAAATAGATCTCAGTGAGAGAACTGCCTGTAGCCGTGACCCATAGGCTCCTTGGTTTCAATGTGCACAAATCCAGGATTACTGAAGCATGGAAAGATAAACTGTATGGCGTTAGAGAAAGTGTCAGAGCAATAAAAAATGTTGTCTGCATTTTTTTTTGGAATACACTTTTGTGTTGCAGTTTTGGAAGGAATACAAATTTTTGGATGCTGATTTTTCAATAATACTTTCATTTTAAGATCATGTTTGGAATGTAAGTTGGAGATCAGTGCAGCAAGCTGCATCAGTAGCTCTAGTATTGGAAATATTTCCTTGGCTTATTCCAAATTATATTCAGGAGATACATTTTATTAACATATTTTAACAGTAAAAAAATAATGAATTACACTATCATATAAAGAAAAGTGGGCGGGGTTTTCTGGGAATAAAGTTATGAATAGAAAGCTGGTATCTCTAGATAGTAAAAATGGAACTGAAAACAAAGTGTTGGTTTGAGTAGGGCTTGTCAATAAGCATTAGAATAATGCTGTGATTGACAGAACAAATCAGAGAACAGGAATAATACCTGAAATATCTTCTACACTGGCTGTTAAGCTTCTGGCCAGCAAGAAGGCAAACATAATGCAGTTGTACAGGCCACACTGTGTCTCCTTTTTTTTTTGTTTTAATAGCTGTGCCAACCTGCTCGCAGTCATTACTGTTTAAAAAAAGAAACAACTCCAAAACCAGAATAAGTACCCAGTGTGATGTTGAAGTGTGAGACACAAATGCACTGCTGTGTGGTATTGCCTTTCATATGTAGTAGATCCTAAATTGTCTCAGATAACATGTATCCATATTCTAGCTTTCTTTAATGCAGCAATTCAACAGCAATTTAACTTACACTATGGGAAGGCTAAAACATGCTAATTCAGTAAACTAGCCAGGTCCTTGATTCTGAGATTTTTTGTATTATTTCTATTATGGCGACAAGTTCAATATTTTTGCAGCTAGACATGTCTGAAAGAAGTTAGTCTTTCTTCTGCTGAGAAACTTTGACTCTTCTGCTCTATATGGGAGTAAGTGGGCTACTTTTCTCCAATCTTTCTGAGAGCCAGGAACCAAAGAATTGAGCTGCTTATGCTAGAAAATGTTTTAAAATGCATTATCCAGAATAGTTAGCACTGCTGGTTGTGTAATTATGATAAAAGAGAATTAAATGTCTGCTTAAAAGTAAGCAACAGAAGGTTTCTACCAGAAGTAGCCTTCTAATAAAAGCAGTGCAGAACAGAATGTTACACCAAATTGCCAGTTCTTTTCAGATCCATGTGTAAACTAAACGTCCTGACTAGCTGTCACGATCCTACATTCAGATACATGGCAATTTTTTATGATCTCACCAGAACAAAACAAAGGTGCACAAACAGACACTGGGGCTGGTGTGTGGTCTTACGAGAGATGGGGCAGAGCCCCCTTGCTTTCTAACACTCCTCACCGCAGTGGGAGGCTGGGGTGGCTGGACTCTGCCTTCCCTCTCCTGGTATAAGCCACACAGCAGCTGCACCCGTTTGTCCAGCAGGACCTGTGAAAAGGTTTAAAGGTGATCCCAAATGGTGACATTAAGACACAAATGAGATCAGATGTCACATGCACACTGAGCTTTATTGGAGTTACACAACAAAGTCCCTAGAGCGGATAGGACAGGGAGGAAAGCAGACAGAAAATAAAGGAGAAAGCAGAATTACAGAGATTACCAAGATAAGAGTTACCACCACGGTCCAACGACGTTGTTGGTGGGGAAGCACTTTGATGGGGAAGTGCTGCGGTGGGGAAGAGTTTCAGTGGGGAAGTGCTGTGGTGGTGAAGAGCTTACATGGGTAAGAGCTTCACTGTACCCATAGAGTCCAAACTTTTAAACAGTTCTTGCCCACTGCCCCCCACTTTTTTCTCCCAGTACCGGGGAGGAAATTCCTCTGTCTTCTCCGTGCTCCTCCAAGATGGGAGGGAGAGAGAGGGGGGGTATGGTGCCGGGCTATACCTTACAGACGGTCTCTGTCAGGCTAATTAACAAGATAAGCCATTGATTGGGCCAGCAACAGGGTCCTTGAACAGGACGAGACAACTTGGCACCTCAGGATGGTTTATCAGGGGGAGGTCAGCTTGCCCTTTACTTTTCTGGCCAAGTCAGTGGTTTACATGAAGTCTCAAGGCCTGGTTATTGCTGGATATCCTGCTCCCAGCACCAGCTGTAGAGCTCCTTTGTCCCACATTAACCCCCTGGTTTGCGGGCATGCAGGGAGGAGTAAAACAGCTTGGTGGGATCCTGAGACATAGTCCAGCAACAAATCCTGTTTAACTCTTAGATGTCTTAAGACAAACACCAGGCATCCTGAGTGTCCAAATACACTGTTTATTTCTTGGATTGTTCAAGACAGACACTATATATCTGGAATGTCACACAAGCTATCCCATTTGCTACAAGTAACATATTTGCTTTGGATTTGAAGCTTTTGCTTTTATATTTATAGCTCAAATATCATTAGTTTAATAATGTCAGTAGAATAAATACAATTATTTCATATCTGCCTTTATCTTTAGAAGGGATCAATGTCAAAAATATCATTTTACTTTTTACTGTTATCTTTGTGTTCATGTACAGAACTGTCCAAATTATTTATTTCAGTTTGTGAATTACAGTGGAAATCCTCCCTCTGCAACTTGAAGTTTGCTGTTTGTAGCTGACTATTTGCTTTTTGAATTGTTACTGTAGTCACATCATGTTGCTGACTATCCCCCAGTTCATTGAGCAATTTCTGAGCAGGGTGCAGCCCACTGCCAGCACACATCCTCAGAAGAGTGCACATTCATACTTACGAAGTTTTTTTGGTGGACAAGGATCACAAGAATAAAATTGTTTTTCATCCAGTTTTGAAAAAGCAAAATAATATTAATACATCTTTTTGAAAGAACAACTTGAATTTTGTAATGGTCTTGAAATTCTTAGATGTCATTATGCTGTGGCTGTTCTGTTTTCTGTTACCATACCTCGGCAGAGTGCTTTAGGAACTTGTATGATTTAACCAAAAGATATATTCTTTCACCTTCTTTTTATCCTCCATGGCCCAGACCCAATTCTTAGACTACAATAATTTAGCTAGATCCTGCAGCTTGTACCTAGTTTGAGTACAGTCATACTCTATAGTCCCATTGAAATAACAGGGATTACTTATGCAGTAAGCTTTGATTCAGCTTAACTGAAGGTAGCAGAACTCATCTCTTAGTGTCTATGGGAAAGGCAAATTTGTCTATGGATGCACCAAGTTTAATGGTAGCCCATAGACGTTATTATTAACTCTTGCTACTTGCAGGTAGAATTTGGTACTTGCAATATCAATTTGGGACACTTAACCTGAGACTGTGACAGTGTTTACAGTAGGGGAGGGGGGTTTAGCACACTGATTAGGGGACTGTGCAACTATTCTGGTAGTATTAAGTGGCCCACAGGCTGGAGGGAGATCAAAGACTGGATTGTTTGGAAGAGGGCTTGAATCCACACCCTGTTGCTCAAAGGACTAGTGGCACCAGCAATTTAATGTGAGCTGGTTTCAGTTGTTGGCCCATTGCCGCTTCCCTGTGGTCACAGCATGAGATAAGCACTCATCTCTCCAGGGCAGGCACTACTGGCAGGTCTAAGGGATTATTTGATTGTGACTGGATAGCTGTGGTTTTGTAACCTGTCTGCACTTTTTAATAAAAGCATTGTAATAGCTCTTCTACAGATTTGCAGACGCCATTCTGTTGACTGCATGCATATCACAGAATCACAGAATCACTTAGGCTAGAAAAGACCTTTAATATCATCGAGTCAAACCATTAACCCTACTCTACCAAGTCCAGCACTAAGCCATATTCCCAAGTGCCACATCTAGACGACTTTTAAACACATCCAGAGATGGTGTCTTAACCACCTCCCTGGGCAGCATGTTCCAATGTCTGACAACCCTTGCAGTGGAAAAGTTCTTCCTAGTTCTTCCTTGTCTAATCTAAACCTCCCCTGGTGCAGCTTGAGGCCATTCCCTCTTGTTCTATCACCCCTTACTTGTGAGAAGAAACCAGCACCTACAACATCCTTTCAGGTAGTTATAGCAGGCGATGAGGTCTCCCCTCAGGCTCCTTTTCTTCAGACTAAACAGCCCCAGTTCCCTTAGCTGCTCCTCATAAGACTTGTTCTCAAGGCCCTTCACCAGCTTCATTGCCCGTCTTTGGACACGCTCCAGCACTTCCCTGTCTTTCCTGTATTGAGGTGCCCAAAACTGGACACTGTATTCGAGGTGTGGCCTCACCAATGTTGAGTATAGAGGGACGATCACCTCCCTGGTCCTGCCTGCCACACTATTTCTAATACACGTCAGGATGCCATTTGCCTTCTTGGCCACCTGAGCACCCTGCTGGCTCATATTCAACTGCCTATCAATCAGAACCCCCAGATCCCTTTCTGCTGGACAGCTTTCCAGCCACTCTTCCCCAAGCCTGTAGGGTTGCATGGGGTTGTTGTGGCCCAAGTGCAGGACCTTGTTGAACTTCATACAGTTGACCTCGGCCCATCTATCTAGTCTGTGCAAGTCTCTCTGTAGAGCCTCCCTACCCTCAGGCAGATCAACACTCCTTCCCATCTTGGTGTCATCTGCAAATTTACTGAGGGTACATTCTATCTCCTCATCGAGGTCGTTGATAAAGATGTTAAAAAGAAGTAGTCCCAACACTGAGCTCTGAGGAACACCACTAGTGACTGGCTGCCAGCTGGATTTAACTCCATTCACCACCACTCTCTGGGCCCGGCTGTCCAGCCAGTGTTTTACCCAGCCATGAGCAGCCAGTTTTTTCATCAGAATGCTGTGAGAAACAGTGCCAAAGGCCTTACAGAAGTCCGGGTAGACAATGTCCACAGCCTTTCCCACATCGACCAGGCAGGTCATCTTGTCACAGAAGGAGATCAGGTTCATCAAGCAGGACCTTCATAAACCCGTCCAAAAAAAAAGTAATTTCTATTTCCCCTATTTTTTGTGATAGATATAATGAAGGTGGGAGAGGGGAATTTCATTCACTTTCTTTTGTAGTATAAAATTAGCACAGATGAAAACCATCACTTTCTCTGATGATTTCTATGATTTTGGGGAATACCTAAGCAGTCTTGTTTTTTATCATCAAGGTATGCATATATAATTTCACATAACTTCAGATACAGAGGCAAAAGCACATTAAGATTAAGTGGACTTTCTTCCAGTTATGGCTGAGTAGCTTCAGCCAGTTCTTACAAATGGCTTAGAGAGGGTATGCTCTTTATTCTTTTCCAATTCCCAGTTTCCCTTACTTACAGGGTAAGTTTCCTAATAATAGGGATTATTCTGAAATGGATAACTTTATATTTTTGTTACTTTTTTAAGTAACAAAAATGAGAAATTCATTCATATTCATGCCTGCAATCTAAACTGTGTATCAATTTTTTAACCCAATTATGTTATCACTAAAAATGTAGCAATCAGCTAAGTTATGAAATCAGTAAGAATAATTATGCAAGTGATTTTTATGTGACTGAGAAAATGAATGTGACTGACTGGGGCCCAAAGTCACAGTGTATTGTTTTCAGCTTCCCGTAAGGTGACATTTGAAAGTGCAAACTAAAATAGAATTTAAGCTGCCTATATAATAATTCTAATCCACAATACAAAAGTGCATTTTTAAAAGAAACAAATGCCTGTCTTAAACTAAATGATCTAGCCTAGGAGCCCAAGCTGCCCACCTTGCTAGTTAACCTCAGTTACCTCTGAACTCCTTGGACTGCCAAGGCACTCCCTGCCCAGCTCTGAGTAGCTAGGCTGGGATTCATTTTAAAGAGGTGCAGATCAACAAGGGATTTTTAATTCTGTCATATACATTTCAATGTAGTCTCTCATTTTAGTTTTGATTCTTCTCATCTGAATTTGGTTATATTCAATATTTTGAATTTGTACATGTAATAAGCTGTCTGATGCCTTATGAAAGCAACAGATGTAAAAGGTATATTGCAAATTATTCCCTGATTGTGCTTTGCTTCTGTTGGATGTTCTCAGAAGAACAAACTCTAGAGCTAGACACTCTTTTTATACACTTCTAAACAGTTATTTCTGTAGTTTCCTGCTCTTTCAGTGATGCTACTGATAGAATCTGGAATCTAGAGCACAAATCAAGGATGTTTTAATCAGGAGAAAGGAATTTTGAGTAATATAAAGATTTAAGGGAACTTATTTAGGACCTAAATTAAAAAATCACACCCAGGTTTTTGTAAAACATCTACCTCTATGATGAAAACATTTCTGATGTTTTAATGAACACATCCTTTTCCCCAATGCACTGATATACACTATCTTAAGAGTATCCTTCCAGCTCAGTCTCATTTTCCAGTGATATAAAGTAAAAATAAAAGTAGAAACTAGAAGTATTTCAGGGATATGCTTTTTTAAGGGCTGGCCAGAATTCTAGTACAAGAGGTAGGAGAGGTAGGAACATCGAAGGATGTTACAGACCTAGCTTCTGACAGGAGTCTTCACAGAGAAGTGAAGTCCAAACATTAATTTTTTACCATGTAACTTGATTCTCCAAATCTTAAACTTGTCATAGTGCAGCACCTGTCCTCTATGAAAGTATTATAAAACTTGAAGATTTTCTGTTTGATATCTACCATGAACACTAAATGTACATTACTTTTATTAGTTACCAAAGAAAGTTCAAAGCCCATTACATAGCTGTTTCAGACTAACAAGGTATATTTTGACCCTCATTAGCATACATAAACCATAACCTGGAAAATTCAATTACTGTAGATATTTCACAGAATCACAGAATCACCAAGGCTGGAAAAGACCTTTAAGATCATCAAGTCCAGCCTATGACCAACACCACCACACACATTTCTATGCTTGTCTCCTATTGCTGACAAATAGAAACTTTATTAAAAGTTTAATAATATATGATTAAATAATTTTTTAAAATTTATTATTTTACCTCAGTTTACAGTATGATTATGTGGAAACATTGGAAAAATCCTACATATTATGGAAAAAACCCAAACCAAACCAAACCCACTGAAACCAATCAAAATTTAAACAGCAAATTGTAAAGTTTCAAACTCCAGGAGACACATGGAAGGGATTCTGAAATGTCTAAAGACACTTTCAATTTTAAATAATTTATTTTTAGTGAAAAGATCAGAAAACTTCTATTCTTGCTGTTGTAATACCTTTTAAACCCAGTTGGAATAAGTGGGTTTAGCCTACACTATTAATGTAAAAAAAACAAACCACAGAAATACAGAAAGTTTTTTAAAAGACCATGTACTGTAAACATTGGTCAAGATCTGTGTATGCAAAACTTTTTTATATTACACATCTTTGGGTATCAGAGATGGTGGTATCTAGACAAAGGTTTAAATAGAATTACTTTTAAGAAATTATGCCCAACTTCAGTTTAGGAACATATTTTTAAAATGTTTGTATGTGTTTATAAATCATATATGACTATAGAAAATGCCTAGAATAAATTGTTATGTACAGCTGTCAGTGAGAAGCTCTGAGAACATACCTATTTTGTAAAGAATTGGTATCAGCTACTGAAGTGCTGTTGCTTGAAGCAGTTGTGTCTTCAGAGAACTATCAGAGAAGAGGACCA
Source organism: Hemiprocne comata (assembly GCA_020745705.1). NCBI lineage: Eukaryota > Metazoa > Chordata > Aves > Apodiformes > Apodidae > Hemiprocne > Hemiprocne comata. Next base: position 135,900,814 of record CM036587.1, read on the forward strand.
TGCCACAAAATGTTCCTGGCATATGTGATGGATTTATACTTGTTTAGTATTCATATGGGTGGCAATGGCAGTGTGGTTAATAGTTTTGGTTTGGTTTGGTTGTTTTTTCTGGGGGGAAGGGGCAAGGGCCTTGATTGATTTGTTTAATTAGTGTTCCTTTGTCAATGACAAGTTTGGTTAGTTGGTCATGGGTTGTTGTTTTTTCGTTGGTTTTGTTTGTTTGTTTGTTCTGTTAGGATGCAAATTCAACCTCAAAACTTGGGAAATGACAGCTTTTTCACTGTACTCTTTTCATTCTACTTTGCCCTGATTTGGACTATGTGTCATCAGGCAGATTTGGGATTAAATTATTAGTCTTTTTTCCACAGGATCACTGTTTCATTCAGTTCCAAGGACAGATGACAGAATTAACTTAATTATCAGTAGTCAATAGCTTTTTCTAATTTGTTCAAAAAATGGCTCTTTTCCATTCAGACCATGTTTTTTATATGGAATTTTTCCTTTCTTCATGAGCTTCCTATGGCCACTATATTAACTGAATTCTTATGCCATGATGCTGGGAGGAAACACTATTCTATTTTCCTAGGGAGACAGTTTCAGAAACATTAGAGATCAGAAGCATCTGCTGATTTTGTGTCAAAATTTGAGGCCTTTAGGACTAGTTTCTTCAAGGTATGTAATATTATCTAAAGTTTTGTATATTCTAAGATATGTTGATTTTGCCAATGCGTTTTGACCTGCACAAGGAGGAAAAACTCTTCACAAAAGTCCAGTATCTCACTAGCAAATTAGGACAACCCTAAACTTTACTGTATTTGAAATGAGAAGCAGAAAAATGGAGAAAATTGGCTCAAATACCACGTTTTGCATGACAATGGAAAAGAAAGAGGAAGAAGAAATACATTTTCTGGAGTGGCATTACTTTTATTCTGAGTGTTCCACATTCTTACGCAACCTCCTGTATATGTTGTTAGCTCCAGCTAACAATTTTCCAGGAGAAAATAATGACAAAAGCAATCATTTTTTTTTATAAAACCTGGTTCACTCAACCCCTGATGCAGACAATGCACTCCATGCAAATGAAGTAGTGGTTTTAGTATTTTTATTGCGTTTCTAACTTAGGATTTTGTGTGCACATAATAAATTATTACAAATGGGTAATATGTCTCACTGTAGATGTGAAGTGAAGCTGGGCAGGGTGAGAGCACCTAAGAATCTTTTTGTGAGAGGCATCTCTTGTTTACACACTCCTGAGAGAAAAACTGCTCCACCTACAAATGTTTTTTCCTGAATTCAGCAGCTTCTTCCACGGTGCTTTTTAACCATTTTGGTACTCCCTGCGTTGAGTATTCTGTTTCCTTTCAAAGTTAGACCCCGAGTGTTTCAAAGCTTGACTCCAGTATATCATGTCTCTGCAGTTACTTGTTTGAACTCCAGAGCTTTTTCAGTTGACACTACACAACTGAAAACAGAAATTTCTGATGAGGTCTGCTGAGTCTGAGGCTGCTTTCATAATCTCGTAGGTGACATGATCACATGACGATATCTTTCTACTATTTAGTAAGAACAGTTGCTGAGCTGGAGGAAATTACCTTACCTGTTAACTACCTCGTTTCCTTGGGTCTCAGGGTGACAGTCGATTGAGGGGGAAAAAATCTTTTGATAAAGAGGTTCTGTCTGTTTCAAAAGGGACAACAGAGATCATAAAGGAAAATTAGAGACAGAAATCATTATGTCAGTTAAAAACTGAGGGAAGGGAGGGAAGGTAGGAAGTGACAATGAGAGATAAAAAAATTAGTCTTATTTCCAGAAATCCTGTTAAAAACATTTTTTTTTCCAAATATGGTTATGTTTCTGTGTGTATTTTAATTCTTTTATACTTACTAGGCCGTGTCCTAAGCCCTAACAGAAATCAATAGGAGCTTTGGGTCTGAGAGACTGCCCAGCCACGATTTTAAACAGCCAACTTTTCCTGTGGGTTCCTCTGTGCTCTTGGGGTTACAAAGAGCACCTGCTCTGCTCTTCTCTCTCAGAACGGGCAAGCTGAATGAGAAAAGGGAATTACAGCCAAAAATATCCGTGGTGAGAGGCCATAAAGCAATTATGCCAGAGCTTCCTTCTGCACTGTAGGTACATGCTCCAGTGGACTAATTTTCAGTGTTTTCTCTATCTCATATCCCCTAAATGACATATTTGGCAATATCAACCTCATGCAATCACAAACATTCTCTGAAAACATTAGTGAGAACATTGGCAGGAAAATAATTCACATGGAACTTGGGAGAGGCTGGACAATGATGAAAGTAATGTAGATATGTTTTCTACTTCTTGCTTTTTCCCCACTGATCTGTCATGAAGGGTAGTGATGGGGAACAGGAAGGCTGTTTGCTGTTACTGAGTGCTGCTAGAAGGAAAAAAAAATCCAAAATGAAATAAGCAGTGGGTATAATGCAATGCACTGTTTCAGTCAGAAATTGCTGCCACATGGACTCAGACTTCCTAATGGCTTTTCACAATCAGCCATCTGTATGGTGCCTGCAGTATTTATTTTAAAATGCTGTATAACCTCACAGCATCTGGAATTACCTCCAGTACATATTCTGCAAGCATAAACTATATAAATATTGGGGGAGGATTCTATGGACTCTTCTATAAAAAGAATTTTTGTTGAAACATACAGAAGAAGCAAGGCCAGAATGGATTCATCCAAGTGTAGGTGACATTGTGTGCATCCTTTCCAAATTGCCCGGTCATTGTGGACATTCTCATTCTTTGAGAAAACTGATAAAAAATTTTGGTGACAGATATTAAAATGGAGTAAAGCAAAATATTCATAAGAGAGGTTCTGCAAGATGATGTAGTGGAATAATGTCATTACGGTGTTCTCCATTTAAGTCTTTCTGTTAACCATTTTTGCTATATTTCAGTTGGAATTACATTTTTGTATGTGTACTTGATCAGGACTTAATGCTGGGTCCATGTGTCTATAAAGACATTTTGAGAAAATTTTCTAGTTTGTTGTTATGCTGGATAGAAAATCTTCTTCCCAACAGATGACATTATGAAAGCAAATTCACTAATGTTTGTGAGAAGATGCCACTTGGCAAATGTGGAACAATCACTGAAAAACTGCAGAATTTTAAAGCAGCTACACTAAGTATTATGCAAAATATATAATGTTATTTCATAATGAAAAATGGAGAGAGAATATATATAAAAAAATGTAGCTGGACACGTCCTAAAATAGCTTTGAATTTTCTCATATACTGATGTTTTAAAATCTCTGTCTTCCTGTCTTGTTTGGCTTCTAGCCTTTACCCAAGACAATATATTACCCCCAGTTTTTCACTTTGTTTTTAAACGAAGAAAATATTTTTGTTTTAAATTGACCTGAAACATTTCTTTTTTCACTTCAATCAGCAGCAAATTTAAAAGTCTAACTCTCCACAGCTTTTTCCTGGAGTAGATTCTGTTAAGAACAGGTGGAATGGGTATTCTCTGTCACTTAGTTGATTTTATAATTAAAGACTAATTGAAGATGTACCTCAATTTCCAAATTATTAGTTTCTAAAGATTCTTTAGATCTTACTAGCTGGAAAAAAGTTTAGAATGCATACCCTTTAAAGTGTATGTATTTGGCTTAATAAACTATATCTTGAGAGAGAGAAGGAGGATGTGTATTTGAATTTAAAGGATCATTAACCAAGTTCAGAGCAGTTGCTTTATAATCTTTACAGTTGAGTTGTCTGAGAGAGCGCTAATATTTTCAGTTTCTCAGCAGAAATTTTCTGCTATCTGCGTTAAAGATTTAGTGAATTGGTAGCACAGAGAATGAAAAAAAAAAAGAAAACAACAACAAAAACACTGAAGAAAAATAAAAAACCTCTTGAGATCTTTCTGAAAAGGTAGGTAGATAGTTGTTCAGAGGGGTGGTATAGAAATACGTTTTTCTTTTATTTTTTTGGACAGGGTTTGGATTATAGAAAATTATGGGTGTATGTGGATCTATTCCTTCCTTTTTGAAGTGTAGGATGAAGGCAAAAGCTGTGAAAGTATTTATGGTAGCACTAACACAAAGAATCAGGAGATTATTTTTATACACATATAGAATGCTTTTGTTGATGATGCTTTGTGAAAAAGTTCACTATGTAGTTTATAAAAAATCTATCATCAAACTTAACATAACTTTTATACAGTAGAAGATAACAAGCAAACGGGTACAGAGGCAAAGGTAAATGTTTTTTTAGCTTTTGTGATGCTTTAGGCAGACAAGTTACTAGAAATGCCCTGATTCCTGCAGAATCAAATACAATTTTTTTATATACATAAACGATTCTATAAGAGTATGTAAATCACCATTTGACAAGTCACCTTAACTGTAGGCCAAAAGTTATATTGTCAGTAGTAGAAGATACAGAGCATTGTTTAAAAAAAAATAACCACACAACTGAACTCATTTGAAATTGGTGCAAAATCTGTCATAATAAAACTTACAGTCTTTTTACTCGTGTACAAATATAATGCAAATATATCATATGACATTACATTACATTGTATTGTATTATATCATATTATATAATCTGATATGATCTGATATTACATTATATTATATTATTACATAACATTATGTTCTATTAATTACATCATATTTGTAATAAAAATCCACTTTAGAAAGAATCTCTTTGTATTCTATAAAATGTTTCATAAGCTTTGGTTAATGGAGCCTGAATTCCTTGTAATAATTCAGCCTTGCATGGCATCTGCTGCTAGCTTTATCAACAATGCTTAGTAAGAGCGCTGAGGAATGTCCTTTTTTCTGAGACTGACACCCATACAAATAGACCATGTCTACAGCTTTCTTCTCAGTAGCATAAGAAATCCTGTGAGTTATAAAATCTTGGTAGTTTTAATCAGCTGTTACAAACACAAATGTAATACAGACATCTCATTTGTTTTAATTATATTCTTTCTTTTTTTAGTTTGTCTAGACTATTTTAACAAACACAGAGCTGTGCCTTTCTTGTGATGGGTGGCATGCTTATATCTGCAGATTGTTATTACAGGTTAAATTTCTACTCCAGAATGTACCAGAACCTGGATGCTTGACTTAGAAAATTTGCAGTTAGTAACTACCCCAAAATTAAAGACCTATATTTCCCTTTCAGTGTTTCTCTAACTGAAAAAGCAGTATGCCTTTCACTTGCAGCAGTGAATTGTAACACTCCTGATGAATCCCTGGAAAAAAAAACGTATAAATGTCTATTTATGTGTAGTAGATATGGATCGTCATAGGATATTTTAGGATGTCAACATCACTTCATTAAATATTGATGGAAGCCTCCTTAGAAATAAATTTTAAAATGAGAAGTCTAATAATCACACCCTATTTATCCTTAACTATTCAGAATTAAATTGTATTAAAAATAATCTGAAAGTAAAATGGAAGGAATTATTTTTGCATATTTTACAAAGATACGACAGTACATATGCAGATAGGAAAGCTGATTACACCTCACATTCCCACCCAGTGTTGTAGCAACCACCCTTTAAGCTGTCAGAGGCTGCTTCTCTGATATTCATTATTGTTGTAAATTCCTCTTTCCTACCATATTTCCCAAAAATAAAATCTATCTGGGAAAAGGCACATGGAAATCAGTTGTCTTCTAAATCTTTGGTATATGAGAGAAAAGCACCATTTTCAAAATTCCATTGTTATTAATAACAGTACTTTATACTTAATCCCACTGTGTTTTGCTCTTCTAGATCCTTCAATATTTCAGAATTTAACATCAAGGAGATTAGAATATGAATTATTTCTGCATACTTCATACTGTCCTTGTTTCTAAACCAAGGACACAACCAAAGATGTCGTTTCTGAAGGTATTTTGAAGGTATTTATCTTCAGTTCTCAGTGCATTTAAGTTTAGGTGGGGAACAAAGTTACAGAGACTTAAAAGAGAAAGAATGTGTGTGTCACGGTTTGACTCAGGATCGGCAAATAAACCTGAGACAAACAATGCTCTCAATCCCCTTCCCCCCCCACCCAGGTAGGAAAGGAGAGAGAGAATGTTCAGGAACGTGCAAAAGCCTTTTGCCTCCCCCTACCCCCAACAGCTCCTCCGGCACTCTTCTTAGCTGTGAGTAGTCCCAAAATGTCTCAGCCCGCAGGCTCTGGAGATAAAGCAGAGCAGACAGGGGCTGGGTTATGAGGGTTATGAGGTCAGAGCCTAGGGGTCAACGGTGATGGATGGATGGAGTCCTCCCCAGACACTGGCCACGGACAGAAGAGAAGGGAAGAAGAAGCAGGAAGGAAGTTGTCTTCTGTGATCTCTGACCTTCCTTGGAGCTTACGTAGATATATGGAATGGAATACCATTGGTCAGTTCTGCTGTCTGTCTAGTCCAGCTCCCCTACGGAGGGATCACAGATACAACTCTCCTGCTCTCAGTAGCATCTGCAGTGGCAGATTCACTGAGTGGAACAAACTGACCTTCGCATCTCAGCAGAAACATAAACATTCCAGTGTTATCAGTCCACTGGCTGAAACACTTGCTGCTAGTTAAAAGAGAGCTCACTGAAGGAAAAAAAATCATCAGTAAAAGGAAAATTAGCTTCATCCTGGCTCAAACCAGGACAGTGTGGTACAGTTTCATGGAGATCCAGTGATCAGAGAATATATTTAATTATAGGAGGTTCACTACATTATATTTTCATTATTTTGCATTATATTTAAAATAAAACCATAATTTAAAAGGTTAGTCTTAGAGTGAGAAGACAGAATTTTCTCCATGTGGGGAGATCTGCGAAGTTCTGCTTCCTGTAAAGAATAGGACTTTTCTCAGGTTTTTATGTTGAAGTCCTCTTTCCATGACAAGAGGTGGGGGAGAGAAATAACGACATATGAATAGATTGACAATGTCACATTAAATACTTTTCCACTTTTCTATGGAACTCCTTGGAGGGATTTTCTTGGTAGCCAGAGATTGAACTGTGCAGAAACACTTCTAAATCTTTATTCTTTGCAAAGCGATTGTTCTTTTGGACAAGGTTATTTTAAATCTCTGCTTTAGCTATTGCAACTATACTGTGTGTATTACTCATACTTTCATGTAGATGAATGAATCCCTTCACACTCATATCAAGCAGTCCAAATGCGTAACTTACACACATGAGGATTTGTAGGTCAGACAGCTACAAACGAAATGAGAACAAGATTTTTTACTCTGTCAGACATCTTTACTGGCCTTACATCCTACCTTACCTTTGGTATTAGTCACTGGATTTTGCAGGTCTTTGCTATACTGCTGCAGCAAAGAAAGCCAGAACTAGTGCATATCTACATAATTTGTTGCTGTTCTGAAGATGTGTGCGTACACTAGAACTCCTAATTCATTTTCGAATGGTAGCAAAGACCTCAATTTTCAAATGAACTTCAGCATTTCAGAATGGATGGCTTGTTCAGAGCATTTGCCAAATATTCAGTGGCAGGAAAATGCATCAAATAGTAAGCTGTTATTTTATATTACTGATATATAAAAAACAGAGATGGCTGCAATTTTCCACTCTTTCTTAAATGTGTTTCTTTATGCTCACTTTTTATTATATCCTTTAGAGGAGCTGACAGACAGAAAAAGAAATAGCTCAATAAAAACTACTCGAAACTTCTGAGGAAATAATTTTTGAGAAATAACTATGTGGTGAAATTTCATCCAGATACTTTTCCTAACCATGACAAATGTTTTTGTTGCGCAGGTACTTTTCCTTTTCTAGAAGCTGGTAGCACTTAATTTTATTTTATTTTTTGTAAATATTAAAGATGAAAGTCACATACTGATTAAAGTGAAAGAAATAAGGGACTAGTAACCATTTCTTCTTAAGGGTCATAGCTCTTTCCATAATGAAAAACATGAAAATAGATCAGGTAAAATCACTAAATCAGTTCCTTTTTGCTGTAAATATATAGCTAATTCTAAAAGCAAATAAATTGAAGGTGGGCAAATTTAAAATATTTTAGTTACAGAAGTAGGTGCATTCCAATTTATCTTCAAAATGTTACCTGTACCTATTGATCTGCCATTCTGGTTTCTCATTCCACAACACCTGGTAAATCTTCAAAATAAGTAAGAGTTTAATAACTTATTAGAACATCTGTGATCAACATATAATCAGTTTTAGATAAAACATTGCAAGGATAGATAAAAATTATAAAAAGTGTATTCGAAGTGGTACAACTTGAAGATGATGACAGTGATGTTAATCAGCTACAGCTTACCCTTAGAATTTAAAACAAATCCAGTGATGTTTGATTTTTTAAAAAGACTGATGTAATTTGTGCAGTAATTGACATGCAGTTCTTTCCTTACGTGACATGTCTTCATCACGTACACGAATGAGATATGTAGCAATTGTTGTTGTACTGCTAACAAAGCAGCTATACATTTTTGAAAAGGAATAATATGCTTCTTAGTAGGATTCTTCTATTTTTTTTCCAAAAGGAATACAATAGTACATAATCACATTAGGAGAATAACTAACAATACCAACAGAAATCCAAGACTGCCTGTTGTATGCAGTGTGGTTAGGGAACTGAGACTTCTATGTAAAAAGACCAGTGTGGTCCCTGCTGAGTATGTTTTAGTTTCAAAATAATTAACTCTGTCAAATTATTGATATTTGTTTACAAGACCAAGTTAAGTGCATGCAGCATCACATGTGTTGTAATTAGTTGTGATGATAAAATAATATGGACTGAAAATAATCAATCTGAGCTGCCAAAGCTGATCATGTATGCCAAGTAAAAATAACACAAGCAACTTTCTTCCACAGATTTCATATGTACTCATAATTATCTTTGCCTGCTTCTCTAGTTTGGTTTTTTTTTATATTTCTGCCCTGTGTAGCCAAGTTTGATTGATGTGAATGTTTTTGAACATTTCTTTGAGAGCTTCCTTAGCAAACTTGTTGGAACACACTAAAAGTTAATTGTAAGCAAACAGTATCACTGGACATACTAGATCAAATTAAATCTAGGTAAACTAGATAAAATTAAAGAATATTTAGAACATTTAATATTAAATTAGTGTGCTGTTGAAGAGCTGTTTGTAACTGATTTATATTAACAAGAAGAAAAATCTTTAGTCATTACAAGTTGTCAAGTAACAAAACTTACACTGCGTCTGTTCAGATTCACTTTGGGGTATAACATAAAAACAACATAAAAACACTCTCCTTTCAATTTATACCCTTTCCTGTCCCAGTTAAGTCAAGGAAAGCTATGCTGTGGTTTAAAGCAGTTACTTTCATAATGAATCCTTCTAATAATATCATCCATTAGACCAGAGGTCAGACATTATGACAGCAAGAGCTATAGAAAAATCTTTAAAGGATAGAAAATGTCAGGGTTAAATTATTAAATGTAAATTATTTGCTCTTACCAGTTCTACCAGGTACTTTACAGCTCTACAGCATGACGTCAGAGATTGACTATAATCAATAGAATGAATTATTTGAACGTAAGATTCATAGGGAGGTTTCTTTACACTCAAATTTGTCCAATCTCCTGTGATATATGGGAGATAATATGGAGTGTATTTATGTTCAACATTCTGCATTTTAATGATTTACACTCAGTTTTCTATACATTTTCTTTGCACTTTTGTATTTTTATTTCAATAAATCATAATCCACTTTGCATTTTGAAAATCTAATGTAAATATTTTTATTCTTCCTTTTTTTTTTTTTTGTCCTGTCCCAAATGGACAGTGTGGAAAGAAAGAGAAAAAGCAATGTACTGCATACTCAGTATTACTAGAATCCTTCTTTTACAATCTTTAAAAATACTATGAAGCACAATTTCACTCAGAGAAGTAATGCAGTCAGGTCCTGCTAGAGAATGACAGATTACATTCACTTCAGGTGTGGCTTGTCTCACTGCTTAGAAGACTCTGCTCTTTTAGGTACAATATAGAGTAAGAAAAAAACATAAAAATAATTTTTAAAAAGGCTTCTTATACAAATAAATTAGCCAGTCACTGATTAGTCCCATAGGAAGAGAAAAAAGCACTGTGACAAACTTCATAGCAGTGTTGCTCTTCTAAGGTTGAGGAGGAGGAAAATCTATAGGAAGGACTGAGCAGAATGGAAGAAATGAAGTGGGCTCAAGTAAGAAACAGCATGACTGGACTTGAACAGAGTAAGTCAGACATGGGAAGAAGCAGAGAATTTATGAGACAGGTGGGTAAGGCTATGAAAATATGACTTTCATGACACAAGAAATCAGTACAAGAAAAGTGAATGACACTTCATACTTATATCTGAATATAAACTAATTTTTTTCTGAGCTGTCTCTTTGCAAAGGGCTAAGCAAAACCAGGAATGTTCAGCCAGTGCCAAATTCTAAAGCATTCCTGTGTACACAGATTTGGATCCCAGAGGCTAAGTTACCTGCCGACATTAAATTACTAGGTGCTGTCCTGGAAAATATCCATTTGCTCAAATAACATACAGCTAGAAAAGATATGTTGAAAACAGATTTTGTATGTTTTGCATCAAAAAGTCCATATTAATGTGGCTGATTAATTTTCAGATAATGTTTTTAGGAAAATATCTTTGTTATATTATTATTTCATTGTGTTTGCTTGAATGACTCTCTAGAAGAGACTGATTATCTGAGTAGGGACTTGTAATTATGTTTGGGTATCAGATGACTGCTAGAGTAAATTCACAGCTTCATTAAAATTTGCTAGTATCCCAAATTAAGTTAAAATCTCACCTATATACATTTGCTGCAGCAGAAAGTTACTGCTGAGACTACGATGACTGAGAAATATTAGGGAAAAGTTTCTAATCCTATTTTAGTTTGAATTTTCACAAAATAGTAAAGGGGGAGAAGATAAGACTTTTTTGTATATCTATATATATACACAATACATTTTAAAGAGAAGAATTAGAGTCTCATCTCAGGGGTTCTCAGTGATACAAACAGTATTTGAACAAACTAATTTTAACATCTTTCTTAAATTATCTAGCAGATTTTTTATATGGTATGGGGCATAGCATAGGAACTGCAGGCTATACGATCTCTCAGTAACAATGACAATGTTACTATGCTAAATTTCATTTAATTCCCAAAGCACAGAGCTGAAAAACAAATGGTCAGATATTAAAATTATTTTACACTAAGAGGTAAGTGCCTAGTAAGACTTTGGCTTGAAGAATCTCATAGATTTAACTACAGAGTAGATATCAAATTCTTTATAAGATAGTCTAGGAAGGGTGATGTAGGGGAAAGATCTTGGAGCAGCCAAGCTAAAATGATTGCTAAGAGAACCAAGGCACATGCTCAGGAGACATAGAATCCACATTGAATTTTCAACAGTAGAGAGTCAAATAAGGCATTGCATCCCAGAGAATGTCCTAAAAGTCAAACTACCAAGTAAAACACTAGGAAAGGCAGCACAACTGAGTTTTGTGTCCTTAGTAGTCATGATAGAGGAAAATTACTGACATAGTCCCTGTAAGCAAGACAGGTCCGTGAATGTGAATTTAGGCAGTTTAAAACATTTTTTATATATATGTGTGTGTGTGTGTGTATATATACATATATATAAAATAATGCAGTCCTGAAAAATTTTGAAGGTATTTCTACTTGTAAGCTTTAACATCAGAAACTGAAGTTTGATGATTAAACTTCAGATGCCTTCAGAATTAAATGACAGAGGAAGATGAGTTTCAAAGATAGCTTTGGATTTGTGTTTATAAAATGGCAGAAGCCCAGAAGAGTCTTTGAATTTAGTCTTTAAGGACCTAGATCATCATTGTGGTGGAAAAAGGAGCTGAAATCAGACCCAAATACAAGAATCAAGACACTACAAGAATATGATTCTACAAAAACATAATTAGATCCATATTCAAATTTTCTTTATGTTTTTCTTTATCAGATGTCTCTATACTCTGTACATAGATGATGGATATTTTCATAATTCATAATTTGGAAAATTCCACTGCCACATTGAGGACACAACAAGCTGTAAGGGTTGTCAAGGAAAGGGATTTCAGATGTCTTGTTGCATATCCTCAGTGTTGAGAGTATCTCTTTTTTTCTTGACTGCCTTTGTAATCTTACACTTTGACATATGCACATGTTAGCTTGTGAAAAGATAGGCTAGGCTTTCTAGATAGACTAGAAAGGCATTCAGGTGTTTTGTGGTGAATGACAGCCTATTACCTTGAGTTCCTGACTCAGGATGTACTGTATAGTCTAAGGAATAAACCCAAGGCTCTCAGGGATGTAGCAGTCTGCCACATGTTGCCTGCAGATGTGCTTGGCTTTTAAAGAGGCAGTTCACTTCTGACCAATACAAAAATCTAGCAGCCTGAATAAATGGGGTAAAAGAATGGGACGGATAACACAAAACCACAATATGCCAGTGTTTTATTATATCATTTTGGGAAAGTTACTAGCAAAGCTAGAGTCAGCTATCAGGATTGCTTGGTTGTCAGTACTATCTTATTTTCCTCTAAGTCAGATGCACAACATGGTCATCTAGCATAAATCCCCAAGACAGACATCTGAGAGGGACATTATGGAGCAAATGCAATAGAAAATGTGATTTAATTTGCCTCTGATTATGAAAGTCAAGTACTCTTACATATTTCTCTCTGTTATGAAAGATCAGATACTGATTTTTGTAAACTAATATGGGAGATAAAATTGTAAAAATACCCATGAAGAAAAAATGCAGAAAAATACTTAGAAATATACAGATACAAGTCATGTAGACAGGAAAATAAAGTTATCACTAATCCTCAAAACAATGTCCTATGTTTTCTATGAAACTGTATATTTTCTAAACTTCCCAGTGTCACAGCATTTTTGCGGTGTTTTGCATTCTTTCATCGCATTCATGCAACAACCCACTGAGCTGGAATATCTTCAGTATTATTGTGAGTTTCTGAATAAAGAGGACAAGTTGAAATTAGTAAGTTACTTACATAAGGCCTCTTATCAAGTCTATACCAGAGCTAGGATTACAACTTGGAAGCTCTTGACTTCTTGTTTGGCATTTGGCAGCTTAGACCGTGACATACCTCAAATCCAATTTCAAACTCTTATAAAATAATAGAGGAAACATAATAGAGCAAAATTCTAGTAGAAACAATCATACTGAAAGTTTTCTTGATGCCTTCAGTAGAATAAAAGTGGCTGAAATAGTCCATCTACAAGCAGCTTATAGCAATTCCACAAGCTTTAAAAATGCTACTTTAAAAAAGCATGAAAAATTTGCCAAAAGAACCTTCTTCCCTTAAGAATAATTTGAAAATTAATTTATATTGGCATAGCTATTTTTAATGTCATGTGTCCCAAAATAACCTTAGTACATAACAGAGAAGGTTTGGAATGAGAATTGTGTTGTAGGGGAAACATTTAACCATGCCATAGGTATCCTTATTCGACTTGCTTTTATATAATGGCTTTATATTCTAAACCATTTAAAAAATATACTGATTAAAATTTCAGAAGATGTACTTTGAGCCTGTAAACTGCTTTGAGAGCAGAGAAAACTGGTGAAGTCTATTAGGAAGGTTGGAAATACAAAAATGATAGTAGGAGACTGTCTTACTTGCCAAGGCTCATTTAATCCTCACAGTGATATGAAGCTGAAGAGAAAGCAAAAACACAGAGGAAGCAACACTGACAAATGAGACCAAGAAATGAAGTGAACACGAGATTAGCTTGAAATGTCATATGACAGCAAATAGAGCTAGGATTGTCTTATATGCAATCCATACTGTCACCAAGCGATCAAATGAAGAGAAAGACAGCAGTCATGCACCTTTTAGTGTCACTATGCCTAAAACTGAAGATTCAAAACAGATTTAGTCCACAGAAACTGTAAGAAGTCAGAAATACACTAAGAATTATTAAGAAGCCAGAGGGAATGACTGATGAGGAAAGATAAAAATAGCTTGCTGTATAAATGATAAATGATAATTCACAGGAGATGAGATAGCTGCCTACAAATAGATCTGGTCAAAATACTGGAAGTGAAGGGGAAAATCACCAACTTTTGTTTGCCCTTTTCTAAAAATTTAGTATAAAAAAATCTTGTTCACTTCTATGTCCAAGAGCCTGACTGACAGTACATAAAAGCAGGACATCCCAAGATGAAAAGTTTTCTTTATTAGTTTCGTGGATAGACATATAGAGCATAACCAAGACATGATAAAGAAAAATTTGAAAGTTAACCCTTTTTTTTTACTGCCTAGCACTAGTGTCAGAATATCTTGATTGTGCATTGTACTCTCTCTGCTGGAGATATTTTAATGGGTGAAGCATTACCTGAGGGATAATACTGAAGGTCACATTCTGGAATTTGCTAAGTGGTCTCAATTTCCAGGTCACTCAGGTATTCCCTGGAAGGTCATATCTCTTTTTGGGATTAAACAGGTAATGTAACATCTTTACCCTACTTCAAACTCCTCATATAGATGTACTGGTATGTTTTATAATAATTATTTTCTTATCCTAGCCAACATTTTTATTTTAATATTACAATTTATAAATAAATAAAGCCTTGTATGTAGCAGGGGTTATGTATCATGGGGGAAAGGGGTGCATATCTGAGTGCTCAAAAAAAATTATTATTAGGGATCTGTGTTTCTTTACATGATTACATGATTTTCTATATTCTGAGGACAAAGAGTATGTGAATGGGAGGGAAAATATCCATAACTCTCTGCTTACTGGTCTCATTTTCTTCTGCCATTTGGATGGGAGAAGGTCCCATCACCATGAGCTAGTGTAGGGCAATAAGAAGCTGTAGCTCCTGTTCACCTGTACAGACCTCAGATCTCCTCCTCTTTCCTCTCCCTCCTGGGAGGTGGGGCTGCTCTTGAGACAGCATGTGCATCTCCCACTTATTCTTTCAAATATTAAAAAACAAAAGCAATATAATGTATTATATTTTTATAATGTATATAAAGTGTTTTATGGTATTTGTCTGTATGTCATTACTGATATCTAAGTATGATTTTTTTTAAAAAAAAAGAGTCTATACATTTCATACACCTTCCACAAGGAGAATTTGTCTCTTTAAGAGTGACAACAGAAGATGAAGTGCGATCTGCTACATAATTTTATTTTTTATGTGACATAGCACGTATTGGTGCATTTTTTAATTTATAGGGCTACAGAAATGCCATCTGGAAGAAAGGGTTGTCTGTGTTATAAACACTTTCTAGAAAATAATGAAAGGAAAACTTACATCTAAACTGTAAAAAATAAAATAATAATTAATGTAAAAGGCAAAGGCCAGGGGTAAAGCAGTCTTTGTCTTTAACGAGGATTGAAAAATCCCAGACTATTTGGATATGGATTTAACTAACCGTATTATGAATCTAAAATATAAAAAAGAAAGGATTTTCTGAGATAAAATATATTTTATCTGATGGCTTTCAGTTCTGTCTCTTTCCTCCTTCCCTCTCTCCCGCCATGATATATCCAATATTCTTACTTCCAACGGATATATAAAATTTTATGGGGCTTTGTCAAGGACTGATTTTAGCTGAGATAAAATATTTTTTCATGACTGCTGATTAAAGGAATTAACATGAATATTGTATTTTATCCATAAAATATTAGCAACGATGAAAGATAAATCTACACTGCAGGACATTTCACCCACAGAAGGACATTTCCAATGTTTAAACATCTCAAATTTGTATGCATCACTACAAAAGTATTAATATTGTATCTGTTGCTAAAAAGTACTTTATGAAAAAAGGAGATAAAATAAACTATGGCCTTAATTATTTTTTTAATAAACATTTTAATATTCATTGATTCTTAAACCTTAAAGACACCAAGTTACAGAATAGTTCATCTATTAAAGCAAAGATTGAGGCTTGGTATTTACAAAAGTTAAGCTATTAACTGCGGCTGGATAACAGAAGGGCAGAGATAAATTCCTTGGAAATATCGAAGAGAGCACCATGTGTCTCGCATCAGAGACTGACCACATGTTATAGTGCTGCAGTTTGTCTGTCCAAGGACCAATACAATGATGTTTTTATATTTGCCAGAATATCGATGTTCAGCTCAACTCCCAGACATCCTAGCAATTAATTTTTCACAGGCTGCACTTTTACTGTGGATTTCATTGTGGAGGCAGATTTCACTATCCTGCCACATCTGTTTGTCTTTCTCTGTCTTCCTTGAAAGGATTTATAATTATAAAATACATCTTATACACCTTGCTGCACAAAGTTATTATTGTAAATATAAACAACAACAACAAAAAAAATTGGCACTTAATAATGCATAGAATAAACTGCCAATGATGGAAATTTTCTTATTTAAAAAACTTCCTCCACAGAATTAGACTTTTGGTAGCCCATAGATCTAATACAGATTGTTGATTATTTCCTGGCTCAGCTCTAGACATGATTTCAAAATGAATTTGTATTGATTGGGGGAAATGAATTTTGATTTTTCCTATAATTTTCTTTGTAAAAATAATAAATACATAGAAGTGCAATGTTAAAGCTCTCTGTATGTAAATAACATGGTTCTAATCTATTTTTGAAAGCATTTCAGTTTTCTTTACAGATTTCCAGGTTTTTTGTTTCAGTTTTTCCTCAGTAGGCCTTAATTCTTCCTAAAGTCACTGTGAGTAATGCTAGGTTCATATCAAGTCTGATATCAACTAACACACAGGGTCTATCTCTATATCTATATCCACACCTACATTCAAATACACAATGTAAATCTCTTCTAACCTCCTTTTTAAAGAGATTTATCTGAGATTTCAATTCTAACACAATTGTTACAGGTTGGCCTCACAGGTCTGTTCATCATAAGAAAATGCATAATGATAATTTCAGAGACGAATTTTCAGTATTCAATATAAATTTAACTGAGGTGATAGTTCCAGTCCTTCTTACAAGATGAGAAACAGTTGTACAACTAGAAGGATGCTGAAGTCAATTGTTCTCAAAATCTTTTTAAACAGCTTAAGTCCTCAAGTGTCTGTCTGTCACAAGTTGTTTTGCAGTTTGACCAAAAAACTGTCTCTTCAAAGGAAAATGTTACGTTTGCTGTGAAGAGTCATTGGTAAAATGCATAAGCAGCATTGGAAGCAGAAGTCTAACACGACTGTCATGGTCCCTGCTTGCCCCCATGCCCAGTAGAAATGCCTGGAAGTTACTGGGATGTACAACTGGACAACTTACACCCTTTCTTTTGCTTCATGTCCAGTGCTCTTCTCTGAGCTGGGGCACAGCCCAACTCTAAAAGGGATCATTGGCTTAATTGGTCAGCAGTTAGCCACAGAGCCATCAGAGGAACATCTCCTATGAAATGGGAGATGTGCATTCAAACATTCATCTTATGGACTGAAGATGAATTTCACAGTCACAAGGCAACTTTCTGTCATGCTGTTGCTTAACTGAAATTGGTTAGAAAATGCTGGAAAAGTGAAAGAAGGCAGGGCTTAAAATCTGCCAATCTCTTCAGCACTTCAAATCGACTGGTTTAGACATGTCCTATGTGTGTGCTGGGCAATAGGAATCTTGTTTTAGTCACTGACATTGTCATTCCTGTTAAGCATGTTAGAACTTTTAATGTTTAAAACAGATTTGCAAACTTTACTATTCAAACAGGAGATCTATGTAGTAATGGAAAAGGTGTAAGTTATAACTTGTATGTTTAAGTATACCAAGACTTAAACTAGCTAGTTCTGGGTAGAATAATTAAATCAGCTGCAACATAAAGCAATGCTGTATATAATGAAGTGCATTGAAATAATAAATATAATGAAATGCATTGACAGCCAAGTGCTGTTAGTAAAGTATTCTTAAGAGATATGTTTGGCATATAGAGGATTTTTTAATTACTGCAATAATAGGAAACAAGCAAGATACTTTATTAAAAGCTGCAAGGAAATGAGATTATTTTAGATATATTTTTTTCTCACTATTTCATTTATTTCTGTGGTTGAGTGAGTTACAATGTTTGTGATTTTGCTGACAGCTCAGAGAAGATAGGTATAATTCAGTATTCACATGGGCAAATGGCAAGTGAGGTGTAAAACTTACTGTAAGTTCTTCTCATTGTAATGAAGATCCCATATATCTTTGATTTTTATTAAATATTCACAATAGTATTGTACGTCGACCAGCAAGGCAATCAAATCTCAGTTATTCACATGTTAATACTATTCTCACCCTTTGAATTTTGCAGCACGTTTTCCTGGCTGCTCATTTGAATATGAGAGAACTCACCAGACAACTGCTTTTCTTTGTGTTATAAAAATCTCGTAAGTTTGCATTGCAAAGAACAAGTACAAGAGATAAACATTCAGTGTCCTATTAAAAGTTTATTTAAATTAGCACATAGCAGAACTGGGCAAAAATAAAATGAGGATTTTTATGAAATATCAAAAGGAATAGTTGACTAAAACCCATGTTAAGTGGCTAAATAATAGACGAAATACAGAGTGTAGTACTCTTGTGTTTTGAAAACAGTTGTGTTAGTAATAATTAAAGAGTTTTGTTGTGTATAATTTTAATGCAAGTCTTGTCTGGCAGAAGATAATCTGTAGATTTTTTTTCCCCTTGTTATTTTTGTTATTAGTGTGTCAGTTGTGGCCAAATGTACCTGCTGAGCTATGTTCATTGTATTAGAAGTGATACATCAAGAGACAGCTCTTAATCAAGAAAATGGAAGTCTGAAGATTAAGAAGTGGGAACAGAGGCACAAATGAGTGTTTTAGTGAGAGCAGATTGGTGGAAGAAACAGGTCTGCCAGCCAAGTCTACTCTTTCTAGACCAGTGATCCTGCTTGCGAGGCACTTCCTCTGTGAGTTTTCTAAGATCAGTTCAGCTGATAAATGTACACAGGCAACATTAACAAGATCCTAAGAACTATATAAGGACAGATTCAGCTTTTTTTTCTGGATCTTCACAGATTTGAACACAGTACTATCCATGTTAAGTTTTCCCAACAGAACTGGTATTTTCACATTGAAGTGTCGTGCATCTTGACGCCACAAGGGAGACCAGTAGTTCCCTGTTCACCATCTGCTTGACTGTATTAACTTTTATTTTTGTGCCTAGCTACTCTCCCATATTACCTCCTCAGTTTAGGCCATTAGGGCTCTTTAAGCTAACATGGCTGTGCTTAAAGCCTAAGATGGGTTTAAACTTGATGTTTCTCATAAAATATCAGCAGTCTTCTTTATGCCAACGTGAAGCTCAATGTGCTTTATATTTTGTACGTGGTTTGTCTTCACACTAAAGAAGACCCAAGGGTTCTATGATGACTGTTGACAATATTCAGGTTAACTACATGTAGACATGACTTAAACATGCAGGTTCTGCACAGCAATCTAGAAATATAAGTATTAAATCTGTCATATGAGAAAGCTCAGAGTCTTTTAGTCAATACAGTTTTCCTGGTTTTCCATTATTAAATTTGTGCATGCATACAGTATCTTGTGTTTCCAGAATGTATTTAAAATGGATAAGCTTGCAAGAAAACATATTTTTTCTTGTTTTCTAGTGTTTTCTCTAAATGTTGTAGTATGAAGCTGTCATATGGAGTTGTTAAGCAAGTAAAAGCTATTTGGCAGATAGCTCCACTGCATGAGTTTTTTAATAAAACAGACTGTTTGCTAGGACTCGGGAGGATTGCCCACATCTCCATTGTGAATTCTTACCTGAAGTGAAGGGTGAGATTGGATTCTGTGTGATAGAGACGGTCAAAGTACTGATGGCTGTGGTTGGGGCCATTTTATGCACAAGAAACTGTGCAGAGTTCAGTAACAATGGTTTCTTTTTTCATCAGTCTAGCTTAATATATGGTAGCTATTGATTTAAAATATGAAACTTCTAGTTAGTGTCAAGCTTTAGGTGTCCAGAATAGAGGTCATTATTCCTTTTCATCTTGAGAATGAACTGAGCTTTAACTGTGAGCGGTATTTAACTGGATTCTTTTCTTGCCCAAGCTGTTACTGTGATGTGATCAAAAGTATGAACAGTTTAAAAAATAGTAACATAATTCTTAGCTGTAAGAGATGGCCTATATTTGACTGCTGTCTAAATGACCTCTTTCTTACAAAATAAGTTTTCACTATTTAGAGGTATGCATATTTTTTGACATTTCTGTTGTCTAATATAGCTAAAGAAAACTCAGAAGCCTCATGGGACAATTTCTTTCATTTCTCCTCAATCTAAGCAAATTATGTAAGTGGAGTGACCTACTGACAGGTGGAATTTGCATACATATTAACAAAATCAGGTGCCTTTCAGAAGTGGGAAGATAGATGAACACAAAAAGAGAGAATATGAGAAAATAATTCTTTATTCTGAGGGCAACAGAGCACTGGAACAGGCTGCCCATGGAGGTTGTTGAGTCTCCATCCCTGGAGACATTCAAAACCCACCTGGACATGTTCCTGTGTAATCTGCTCTAGGGGATCCTGCTCTAGCAGGATGGACTAGATGATCTCCACACGTCCCTTCCAACCCCTACCATTCCAACCCCTACCATTCTGTGATTCTGTAATTCTGTGATGCTGTGATTCTGTGATTCTGTTAAAAAATGTTGGTTTTCTTTAGCCAAATCTTTCCCAGGAATAATGTGAATATTTCCATTTAAGACATGCCAGGATGCATGCAGACTTGTGACCTCAGAGGAAGGAGCACAGCCACAAGGAAAACTGTGTTCCTATAATTAAAGAAAATTTCTTTAATACTTAATTCTAGGAACATTTTTTGACCATGGACTGCTTTACAAGACATCAGTCCTGCTGGCAACAGATGGGGAATGCGTATCTCAAAGGGGGAAAAGGACCCTGGGGCAAGAGCTAGCAAGACTCATTGGAAGGTCTTTAAACTAGATTTGAAGGGAGATGGGAATAAAACTGAGCATTCTCATACAGAAACTGACTGCCCTAGGCCTGGACAGGTGTACGCTCTGATGGATCAAATACTGACTGGATGGCCAGGCCCAGAATGGTGGTGAATGGGGTTAAATCCGGTTGGTGGCCATTCACAAGTGGTGTTCCCCAGGGCTCAGTGCTGGATCACCCCTGTTTAATATCTTTATCAGTGACCTAGACGAGAAGATTGAGAGCAACCTCTGTAAGTTTGCAGATGACACCAAGTTAGGTGGGAATGTTTATCTGCCTGAGGGTAGGAAGGCTCTTCAGAGGGACCTGAACAGTCTGAATCAATAGGCTGAGACCAATAATGGGCTTCAACAAGGCCAAGTGCCAAGTCCTGCACTTGGGTCACATGCAGTGCTACAGGCATGAGGAAAAGTGGCTAGAAAGATTCTTGGCAGAAAGAGACCTGGGGGTGCCAGAAATGTTGCCAAGAAGGCCAGCAGCATCTGGTCTGCATCCAGAATAGTGTACCCAGGAGGTATAGAGTGTTGATTGTCCCCATTTACTTGGCACTGGTGAGGCCACACCTTGAGTACTGTGTTCAGTTTTGGGTGCCACAGTATAAGGACATTGAGGTGATGAAGTGAGTACAGAAAAGGGCAAAATTGGTGAAGGATCCTGAGGATGTCTTATGAGGACCAGCTGAGGGAGCTGGGACTACTTAGTCTGGAGAAAAGGAGCGTGAGGGGAGACCTTATTGTTCTCTATGACTACCTGAAGGAGGTTGTAGAGAGGCAAGTGCTGGTCTCTTCTCACATGTAAGAAGAAATAGGACAAGAGGAAATGGTCTCAAGTTGTACCAGGAGAGGTTTAGGCTGGATATTAGGAAAAATTTCCTCACAGGAAGGGTTGTGAAGCACTGGAACAAGCCCAGGTAATGGTGGAGTCACCATCCCTGGACATGTTTAAAAGTTGTGTAGATATGGTGCTTAGGCACATGGTTTAGCAGTGGACTTGGTAAAGTTAGATTAATGTCTGGACTTGATGATCTTAAGAGTAATTTCCAACCTAAATGATTCTATGGTTCTATGAGTCTTACATAAGCTGCTTGTTCTTCCTCATGTTTTCTCTTTTCTTTTTTGTACGGAATTTATAAGGACAATTTTTCTGATAGGAACATATTGATTGCAGTAAAGAGCTGTAGGTTACCTGCCGTGTGCTCCTCACAACAGTCAATGATATTTAACTGCTGAGAAATGTTTTCTGGTGGACACTACACAAAAGCAGTTGTCTCTCATTTTTAGAGTTTGTTCTCTTCATGGCCTTGAATGTTCATTTCTTTGGCATAAGGTAATGATTCATCCCCTTCCTTTGCAATTCCTAGATGGCTATGTACTTAAAAAGTCAATACAAAATTTCCAAGAAGAAGTCCTGATATGATTACAGTACAGCTCCACTATCACAGCGTTGTATTAAGAGATGCATTGGTGTATTTTATATCTATAAAATAAGAAGTTTTAATTTGACATCAGCAGTATTTTAAAATGTGCTGCCTTGGTTTTCTTGATAATAATTTTTAGAAAGTATAACTCAAAAGAGTCTAGATTCACCCTAAGGGAACATGAAAGTGAATTATTGCTGGAATAATCATCCAAAGTCAAGGGTAGCTGTATGCTATGAAACAAAATTCTCTTTTTTCTTTATTTAAGGGTTAAAGCCAAGTGATCCAACCATGACCGGCAAAACGCAGACCAGCAACGTCACCAATAAGAACGACCCAAAGTCCATCAACTCCAGGGTCTTCATTGGCAATCTGAATACAGCCATTGTCAAAAAAGGCGACATTGAAGCAATCTTTGCAAAATATGGGAAAATAGTTGGCTGCTCAGTGCACAAAGGTTATGCGTTTGTACAGTACATGAGCGAGAGGCACGCGAGGGCTGCAGTGGCGGGGGAGAATGCCAGGATCATCGCAGGGCAGCCACTAGGTAAGGGCTAGTTTGTATCATTTAAATACTGTTTTCTCTTTCCTTTGTATTTGAAACCTCATCTGCTGCTGGTGCCTTGGGGACTGTAAGTTTGTTTTGCCATTAGTCCATCTAAGCATATTTCTAGGGTGTTGAATTTGGCAGAATTTTCAGATAACTAGTTCTTACCTACATAATACAAAATGTTTAATTCTATAAACTGCTGATTTATTACATGGATTACTTCTGAATGCTTTTGTACTTCTCTACGTAATCCTTTTGCGGGGGAACATGATTAATCATGTGAGACTCTCTTAGACTCTAGTTAGTAAATCTAATGTAATATAACAAGACTCTTCTAATATATGTCATTATTTTGCATTTAATGAGTTTAAAATAATAACCAGCCCAGTGGTGTGTCAGATTTTATACAGAAACAAAATAATGAGTTTTGTTAGTCCTTGAAGTTGTACCAAATTAAATTGCAACGCTATTATTCATTTAGAGACTTTTATTATGAAAAAAATGAGGTTGAAGTTCTTCCCATGTAATGTTGTCAATGATGTTCTTCTGAACTCCAAATTTTAAAAAAGTGTAACTTTTTTGTTTTCTGGTGCTTTGTCATATAAGCTTATGTAAGATCTGGTTGTTCCTTATCGCAGGTGTTACCTCTGAAAGCTATTTACTTTTAGATATGGAGACTGCCAATGATAAAATAATCTGAAGTACAGTACTGACCCAGTCTGGTTTATATATAGTAATGATGGACAGTAGAGCAAATTGTTTGGTAGGAGCCAGAGATCTTTCACTAGACCTCTGAAATATGTTGCTCAGATCCAAACTCATATTTGTAAAGGCTATGTCAGGAAAAGGTTTAATGTAATTAGTGCTTTGGCTGTAACAAGACATAAAGAATGGACATGGCTTATTCATTTTCAATTTCTCAGGCTCTGGAAATCTGTTTTTCTGATTATTTGTGAAAATGCAGGTATTTGTGCTAGATGGGTTTTTGTTTCATCGCAGTTGCTCAACTTTAAGTTTTATAACACCTGCGTTGCAGGTTCAAAAGAAAAACAGATTAAATAAATCCAATTACATTTTAGCAGAGATTACAACTGTTTTACAAAAAGTTATATATGTGAGTGAAATAAAAAAACTCAAGTGATAATGCAAGGCAGCAAAGTCAGTCTGTGGGATGGCATTATTAGAAGATATTTCCTGGAGCAGTGGTCTCTGAGCAATAGGCCATGTAATGCCATCAGTGCATTATTTACAGCTCCTTGCACACTGGTCTGACCAGATTTTTTAAACTGTGTTTTCCTAAGGCAATAGATCTGTTATTACTATGACTACTGTTGTTAGTCTCTCTTAGTATTTTGTGTGGCATCTATAATATGCCAAGTGCTTTTTACAAGGAGATGCCCTTGCTCTATTCAAAGTACTTTTGTGCATTGTATAGAAGGTAAGCGATTTTGTTGTAAAAGAAATTAGGGTATCGATAATTACTTGAATTGTTCAAATATTTTAATAATAACAGAAGGTTTATTCAATACTAAGTTTCAACAGTATAATCTTAAAATACTTTGATTATTCTGCAAAGTCTCGTGATGGTGTATTTTATTTCTCAATTCCTGATGTATAAAGGAATATAAAGAATAAGGTAGGTGAAATGTTCTTTTAGCTGTTCCAAACCTCATTTACTCTTTCTGTATATGAAATACAGTTGTCATCAGTATGGTCTGAAAGAGAAAATTACTTTGTAGAAGTGGTATTTCTCATTAGAAAAACTGTTCCTATGAATTCTTTTTATTGGCAGTCAACATTAACAATTGCTTCAAAATAATGAAGAACTGATAGATGAAATTTGCTTGGCATTATGAGCCAGAAGAATAACTTAGGTGAAAGTTGTGCATTTGAATGGAAGGAACTAACAGGTAGACTCATTACTGTGAAACTGCTTGATGAAAAAACCACTTTGTTCCCTGTCCTGAGAATCTTCCATTCTGAAATAAACAGAACACATTATTTTATATCAACAGTCAAGGTATGGAAATGGGACAAGAAAAGCCTTTTTACAGATGTACAAATAAACTTGATTAGCATAGCTGAATCTTCTTTAAATGGAATTAGAATATATTAGTAACACAATGGGGGCTCGATGGTAGTCTGTTTTGGAAAGCTGTCTGAACAAAGGAATATTTGAAAAGTATTATCTCATAGTAATATATACTCTAGTACTCAGTGCTTAAAAAAAGAAGGAATAATTTAATTTAGACTGCATTATTAATCTACATTAGTTCTTTCATAGTTTTGGCAAACTGACCATTTTTGTTAGCTCTTGTTTTCTATGGAGTCCTGCCATTCAAAATCATGGTATCATCTACAGCATCTTTACCTGTGAGTCAGAAACTGTTTGCATGTGTGTAACTGAAATAAAAAACTAAACCTATGAATTACTATAGCTGTAATACAGGGGTGCACAATTCACTGAAGATACTGCTGCAATTCTCATCCAATTGTAGGCACTGGAATTGCGTAAGTGGTGTGCCTTACAGTCCTGTCTAAATGTTTCTTCTGAGGTGGAATCCCAGTTTTAGACTCTATAGGTACATAACAAGGCAGTTTGTTTAACTAATTCCTCAGAAGTACAAATCTAAAGCATTGGTAAGTATCCTCAGTCTTGCCAGCATCATGTGGGTTATTATAATTGGCCTTCTGGTTTTCTTGCACAACTCTCAATCTCCTACCAATGTGTTTTGTAGCCAGTGATGTGTAATGGCTATGCTGTGGATGTTGTAACTTCAGAGAAGTGGATTTCATGAGCTGTGTGGTTGTTTTCAAGATTCTGCTCCATGAAGTGTAATGTGCTCTGAAAAGCAGTGGTGAAGAGATTGTAAAGGAACACACACAAAAAATATGCTTAAGAAATGTATTGGTATTATTGTGGAGTTCAGAGTAGTTTCTTGAAATTATGTTTTCATGGGAATAGCATGCTTTCCTGGCCCACAGCAGGTCAGGGACTGGTCAGTATTGGGCACAGGAGTCTGTTTGACAATGATCATTTTATTAATTGCTGGTGCCAAGAAAAAGTTCAAGTTGGTACAGGACAAAACCCAGTAGTGGGAACACACCCACATAATCCTCTCTGCTGTATCACATCAAAAGTTTTTCATCCATTTAAACACATCTTCAAATTAGAGAACGTTTGCCCATACTTGCAGAAATATCAAGTCTATCCATGAGCTTTAGCAAGGGTGATTTCAGCCCTCTGTGCTGAGAGGAGACCTACTTGGTGCAAGTCTCTTATTGTAGCTGTGGGCTGAGGAGTGAGCTGCAGCAAGAATGAAACTTTTGGGTGCATGATGGAGAATTCAGTTCTTCACCTGATGTTTTCTCCTGCCTTTTTAATTCTTCACAAGGGTTATAGCAACACTATTTAACTTTTTTATCCATTGCAGCATACACGAATTCTTATGTAAAAGGCATTTAATGTTTCATAACTTTCTATTGTATATTCCTGTTTACATTATGCTTTTGGCAAATATAAATAAAAACATTCATCAAAAATGCTGGTAGGTAGAGCTATCGTAGCAACTTCTACATCCTAATGTCCCTTCGATTTGTGTGGTTTAGAGTTCGGAGCCTTATATATTATAATTATATGACCTATTTTTTTCCTCTTTTGCATACATTTTTAAACCAACATAATTCCTTTAACCTCAGAATATTTTTTTTAAATTTGCACCAGAATAAGATCTGAGCCACTTCATAAGTGCCTTGAAAAAACAAGTTAAATGCTGCAAAGCTAGTACTTTTGGTCTATGCTGTTGCTTTCTCTAAGACAGCATGGTATTTCATTCTTGGATGCTGAGAAAAAGGCTACGGTACCAAGAGTTGGAGAGACACTGTAGTTCTTCAGTTGGTGCCCTTTTTATCTAATAAGTTAGTTCCACTGTAGCTTCAATCCTGTTTTGTTGCTGTGAGTATTATTCACGTATGTCTTCCTCCAGGTCTAAATTAGATGCAGTCTCTGAGTACCAAGTGAGTACATACTGACATGTAGCCTCAGGTAAGATGGTGGTTGCAGATAATGATTTTGGGTGACATATTCTATTGCACATCCTTTTGAGAAGCACAGAGCCCCTGCAGGGGCTTTCTAAATGATGACTGCTCAGTAGAAAACATCCAAGGAGAAGAGCAAGTAATAAAGAGAGCCTTTAGAGAGACTCAGCATATACCTTTGCTGTAAACTGAATAGATGTGACAAAAGGGCTGGTTTTCCTTTTGCTTCCCTTGCCTCTACTCAAAACAGAACTTCTCTATTTTATATTTGTAATGTCTACCAACACTGAGAGCCTAAACTACATATTTACAGAACTAAGACTTTCTAAAGTGAAGCAATTCTTCAACTCAATCTGAAAACCAGAATACATTAATTATGTCATTAATGTTTGTATTTAAATGGCATAAATACTTAGGCTGCTTTAGCGAACTCACTTGTGAAAAACGCACTTTTGCTTGAAAAGTGACACAGCTATATGAATTTTCTTGATGACTAGACTTCTTTTAAACCAATGGTACAGTAAGAAGGGAAATTCAAAACTGAATTTTTGATGGTTCAGTTTTAACTTTGCTATCAGACTTCAGTCAGTCACATGTAAATCCAACATTGCTAGTTCATGGAATTCATTCATTCAGAATTCATTCATTCCTAGTTCATTCAACAAACATTCATTTGTTCGAGCAGAACTCATTACTTACTGAAGCAGTCCTGTAACTCTTACCCAGTCACCTTCAGCTACCATAACAGCATGATCTACCTGTGCAGGATAACAAGAAAGCAGCGCCATCTTGTTTTAAAATATATAGTGGAAGAGCAATTGGAAAGTTCTCTTATTTTTCTTCTGGCAAGTCTGTAAAGACTGGAGTATTAATGTGGGTCAAAACATTCCAGCCAAGGACATTGGTTGCCTTAGAGAAACCCAAAGAGTGTATCAATAAAATTAAAAAGTGGGAACATCTTGGTATTTTAACATTTTAATGAGACATTAAAAATATCAAATATTACATAGACATAGTAATTAATTATGTATTCGAACTATATTTCAAATCTTGTACTTTTAAGAGATTGGATATCATACATTCACATAATTGGACCAGAAAGGGCAATACACTTCACGGAAAATTCTTTGGCCTGCCATAACTTCTGCAGATGCACATTCTAATGTTTTGTGCTTACCAGCATTGCATCATGAGTAAATAAGGTGAGCACTGTAACTCAGCAATATTCCTGTAATTATCTATCCAAGTGAGCCTTAGACAGCAAGGTATTTCAGTCCTGATAAGTCATAATAATGTATAATAATCCACTTTTTTCTTAATAGTGTTTAAGCAAAAGCAAAAATACACATGTGAAATGCTGTATAAGGAATTATCATGTAAGTTTAAACCAAAAAATATGTTTAAAGAGCAAATATTTGAATCAGCAGAAATTACTTATCCATAAACTTATCCACGAACCTACAAAACCTGTGATATGCCATAGATGTTATTTTATTGTGGAGATTACTTTTAAATTTACTGAGCTCATATAAATAGGGGATGAATACAAGATCAACTACTATTGTAAAATACGTGTCAATATCAGGGCCAGGTTTTGAGAAAGTCTATTTGATCCAATATTTTTTGTTTTGAATATGAAGTACAATAAATAATGAATGTAAATACCAATTTGTTTTCTTACAAAAGCAAGCAAACAATACCCACAAAAATTGTGTAAATGTAGTCATGTTGAAAGTAATGTCTTTGATATCTCAGAAACCTAGAGTGAAACTAAGGGTATCAACTTAGACCCATGTTGTCTTTATTAAAGTCTTTCCCACTAAGTCACAACTTAGTCAATGTCCTCATCGTCCAGCCCTCAGGCATGAACAGAATATTACAGAACTTCTGAAAAATTAATTAACCTTCCACAGCTTAGTTCAGAGGTTGTTAAATTTTGCCCATTACAATTGACTCTTTAATCCCATTTCAATCTGTTCCTGTATTTGGGAACCAGTGTAATCCTGTTTCAGCCTATTCCTTCATACAGGAACAGGGACTATGTCTAAATCTATCACATAGGTCTCCACCTTCTTGATGCCTACCCCTGTCCTTGTGGTCTTGGTGCAGCCTGTGTAACAGGAAACACTGGTGTCAAGTCTTACCCTAGGAGACCTTTGATACAAACACTGATCATTGCTCATGGAGGTCTTCTGATAATGGATAATTTCCATATGTCCATTCCCACTGCACACTTTGGTGTCTTCCAATACTTTTATACCTTCTGTTTTTACATCAGTAAAGTTCATTGTGGCAATAGACTACAGCCATAGCAGAAGACTGTGCTAGAGCAGTATAACCCAGTTGTCTTTCTTAATGCTCTTGAAACCAAAAAGATTATTAACTCTTGTTGCCACTCCATAGTTGTGTTTGTTGTGGGTTTTTTAATCAGTATTTTCTGATCCTTTAGTCATACTTACATGCACCATTTCAGGTACTACCCATGCATTTAAAGCAAGGAAGGAAGCATTATTTTTAAAGATCATCATTCTGTCACTGTTCAGGGCAGGACACCATTGCACAATTGACATATGTCTGTTCCAGAAGAGCAAGCTGAATGTTTCATCCTGTAACAAAGACGCATATTTTAATGGTATGAACCACTTCATTAGATTGAGAATACCTAGATTAAGAATCATGGAATGTTAGAAATGACTACATTTTACTCCCTATATCTTGCAAAATGTTTTGTTTCTCTGTTAGTGGGAGTTGGTCATTCTTAGTCATTATGAAAACCTGAAACTACAATTTAGATCTGACTTTCTGGCAGAAATAAATTTTTTTCATGTTCAGAAAAGTATCAAGCGCATAGTAAGAAAATAATTTAGCTAAGAGGTGAACTCATCAGAGCAAAGCTTTCCTTTTTTTATTGCTTGGGGCCTCCCGCTGTGAAGTTCACCATATATTCCTAAACTATGATAAACTAAAATTTGCAAAGTTGGGCCTGGCACAAGGTTTTGTACTCGGAAAGCCTGATGTCAGCTCATGCAAATGTTAAGTATTTCTTCCATCATAATGCCAAGAAAAATTATCTGATTGCTTGCCACCAGGAAGTATTATTGTAAGAAAAACTTTCCTTCAAGGTGATATACAGATGCATATTAGGATTCACTTAGTCTTCTGCATAGTCAACTCATCTTTAAAATCATGGACAAGGTGTTATTATGGGATCTTTCTATATGCTTCTCTGCTTTTTGACATGTCTGTATATAGCATATGGTCTCATCTGCATTAAAAGCAGATTTTTTATTATTTTTAATAAATCCATCCTGGTGTTTCTTAACATGCTGCACTTCAAATCCCTCAAATCCATTTGCAATAAATAGTTACATGTTAGTAAGTTATTTTGTGTTTTACAAAACCTTTAGGCAATTCTACATCAAAGTTCCCAGTACTTCAACATTTACTCCATGCATATCTTAACGAGATTAATTTTTTTAGCAAACTATATCCAGTAGTTCCTTCTTGATTTGAACATAACTATGTTTTATTTCTGTTGCAGCTCTATAAGAAGTTACAAAAATTGTTTTCCTTTGTGGCAGACAAATCCTGTACCTGTTCTTAAATATACTTGCTTTGATTAGTGACTGCTCAAATCATTAAAACTTGTATAGCTGTTCTATGTTTCATTCTGAACTGTCATAATATCATGCAGTGATAAAACCACTGTCACGATAAGTTCTTTCACAACATTTGTCTCAGTGTCTCATGTGGGATGTAATGTGTAAAAAGAAGAATTACCTCTAGGGTGCTCTGCAATTTTTGGTTTTGTTGTTCTAGGAGGTCTCATGTCCTCTAAAGCTTCACTTCTTTGCTTGATACAGCTTGATGCAATCTGATAGGCTAATTTCCATGCATGTGGCTTCTTTCACTTCAAACACAATGTCACCTGGACTGAGTCTGGCATTTTCTTCTTGATCATTTGACAATACTTTCTTCAATATTTTATCATATACTGCTGGAATTAGTGCTGCTAATATCATGTCACCTGGCTTTATGTGTGTGCCTGCCACATCTACTTATTTTCTCATTCTTTTATAAAAACATCTCACTTGCTGGCCTTATTCCAAAAGGCATATGGAGAAATTAATTTCTCTTTCAGGGTTTATAGAAAAGGCACAGGTTAGATGATTTCTCATCAAAATCTGAATTGCAAATATTTATCTTTCTAATCTGCAATTGGAAGTATGGGGTGTTTTTTTACCAAGTATTCAGCACTGTATGGGTGACAGGATAGAGTAATGCTACTTTAGTGTATTGTGGAATCCAGGCAAATCCCAGCCCTGCTATTTGTCTTTTGGACTATGACTGTTAAACCCATGAAAT
Organism: Hemiprocne comata; assembly: GCA_020745705.1. Lineage (NCBI taxonomy): Eukaryota > Metazoa > Chordata > Aves > Apodiformes > Apodidae > Hemiprocne > Hemiprocne comata. The sequence goes on from CM036587.1 coordinate 135,932,096, forward strand.
AACTTTCCCTCCCAAGGTACCACTCAGATGTTTGGAAGAGAAAGTATAGCAAATATTCCTCTACCAGAATACTGATGTAGCAGACAAAAATCCTTCACCTGATCATAGTCTGTGTTCATGGAGGCAGCTCTTAAGCATGATGAAATTTTAGGATCTATCTTCTTTTCTTTCTTTCCCTTTTTAACAGCAACGTCATCTAAAATGCAAATGTTTTATTTCTGTCTAGTTTAACTGAGACAAGAAATGCTTGTGAAGGCATATTTACTATCTCAGATTTGGTTTTATGTCTTAAGCCTAGTTTTCTTTCACTCCTTAGGAAAATAAATTGGACAAAATCTATTTCTTTCTCATCAATTGTGTATCTCAGGTTTCACACTTAATTCTACAATTCCTTCAACGTTAGACAACTTCCTCAGCATAATCATGTAAATCAAGTATATTGGGGGGAAAATAATACTAGCACCTTATTAATAATGCATTTATTTTTCAGCACTTCTTCCTAGCAAAGTGAAATTCACAAGCAAAAAACCAGGAGATTTTACAAATGAGGTGCTCATATTCTATACCACTACTCCTCCCTCACCCAGAAGAAATGTTAGTATTAATGAGCTCCACCATAGGCTTTAAAAGGTTTGAGAAAAATTCATTTTCTAGGTATTTTAATGACTCAGAACTGAACACTGTTCATGTTCTTGATCATTACAACTGTTTAAATAGCTTTAGTCTCTTCTAGAAAAGTAATGGCAGATGAATCAGACTTTTTGCAGGGCAAGACTTCTAATTTTAAAAAGGTCAACTGAAAACACATTAGTCTGTTTTTTAGTATAAAGTTGGATATTTTCACATTTATTTTAAGTTGTGTAAAGTCCTTCTAAAACTTGCAGAAAATAAATGATAATGTATCTATAAGAAGACACTGCTCACGTTCAAACCCAGCCTAGAAGTTCTAATTCGACATATAGGTAAGTTTGGATATATGAGTCTCTATATGAGACTATGATAATAGTCAGAGAGCAGAAAGCTAAGAACATATACCAGCTTGTTCCATAAAGAAATACAATAATTTTCAAAACTAATCCACACTAGAGATCATTAAAACTTGTGTCCCAACTACCAATTAAGCTATCCTGCTTCATATCTCTTAAATAGCTTGATAACAGTTATCCTTCTTTATGCCTCACTTTGTTGCGCAGCATAAACATGTCTTTTATCATACTATAAAAAAACCCTAAACATGCACATTTAATTTTATGTATCTATGAAAGCTGGACAGACTTGCTTGAATGTCTCTGCTAACATGAACAAGATCTCTTTCCTTTCCTTTTCTTTATCTTTTTTTTTTTTTTTAATCTGTAAGAGGGTGTGCTTAAACTCTTAAAATAATTTGTGTTCCTTTGTGTCAATCTCAGTATTTTAATCCCTTTTTTAGTCTAATTCCATTTCTTGTTTATCTAGTCTTCTCCCTGATGTAAGTGTTCACTGATTTGATGTTATCCAAACACTTTCGTTATGATCACAGTCGTTCCTGTATGTTGTTAAAATCTCATTGAAAAGAGAGAATTTCCAATTGACTGCTGCAGCATTTTGTCATAGACATCTGTCCCACCTCTCCTACGGTTTGCAGTTAAATGGCAAATTTTAAGTCTCTTTCTTTCAGTCTGCTCCTGAGGCTGGATACAAATAAGAGAGGAACAGAACTTAATGACTTTGAATTGTGGTCATAACTTTAAAGTCTTGAAATGAATTTGGGAAGTGTATAACTCTTGCTAGTTGTTCTACTATCTTAAGTTTTCTGGACTCAAGGTCACACACCTCACTTCATGAAATCTATGTCTGTTTAACTAGTTTTTCAGGTGAGGAACACAAAACTGGATTGAAAAATACCAAGTGCAAAACTAGCACTAGATAACAAATAGATAACTAAATTACAGGAAAATGTGCTTGGCAAAATCTGAAGCCATTTCAGGATATGATTCTCTTCTCACCTGTACACTATGTGATAATGCAATATCTTTAATTTTAAAAAGACAATTTTTTATTTCTATTTTTCTGATTCTTCAGCTAAATTTTATCCCTTGATACTGCTACAGAATTGTTGAATTATAGAATAATTTAGGTTAGAAGGGGACATCTAAAGGTCATCTAGTACAACTTCCTGTTCAAAACAATGACAGTCCAAATTGTTTTGTCAGCTGCTTTATAATCCACCCATGTAGTCCATACCTCCCAGTCTTGGCTGCAAGGATGCTACGGGAGATCGTGTCAAAGACCTGGAGAAAGTAAGGTGAAGAGCACTTACGACCACTTCCTCCATCTATTAAGCCACTCATCCCATCATAGAAAGCTCATCTGGCTGGTCAAGTATAATTTGCCTCAGTAAACATACTGGCTGCTCCTGGTCATCTTGTCCTTCATGAGGATGGACATGACTCCCGGGATGATTTGCTTGTAACTGTACAGTCTGTCTTATTTCGTTGGTCCCTCTTCAACACTAAAGTCCACCCTGACCACAAAAGTTGGATCAACATATATGTTGAAGCAGCAACAGATTTACTGTCCTGCTCCAAGCCACATAGATCACACACAGGGCTCCTGAATAGGGACCTCCCAAAACCCTTGAGGACATGGTTTACTTGTCTTTATATTCCCTTTTCCTTCTCAACCTTTTCCAAGTTCTACCCCTTTACCACATTAATTCCCCTAAAAAATTCCACCCCTGTCTACCCCTAATCCATTTCTCCTGCTGTTGTTAACTTTACAAATGTATTTGATATTTATAAGAGATTGTCCTAGAAATGTCTCCCTTATTCATGAATTCTGCTAAGGTCATACCACCCTACCCTTGTTTTTTAAATCTGAAGTGTTTTGCCACATTCATGTTACTAACTTTTAGTGATGCCAGAGGCTGGGATTAGCCATTTGCATGCAAACGTTAATGTTTCCAATCAAGTGAGGTGATGCTGATAATGCATGTAATTTCCCAGAACCTTCTTTGAAGATGGGTGTGACAGTGTATCCCTTGAGTAACTGTTCCATCTCCCCAGGTAACCTTACAAAATAGATATGATGCTCTGCAAGGGGAACTGAATAGTGTTGAAGATTATGGCTCACCAAACTTGGAAGTGCCACAGAGGCAAAGTCGGACTATGCCTTGCATCAAAACCACCTTGGTTAAGAAAAAAAGGCAGGTCCTTGTCATAGGTGACTCACTTCTAAAGGGAGGAGAAGGCCCTTTATGCAGGCCAGTCCCACTTCTTAGGGAAGTCAGCTGCCTCTCTGGGGCCAGGATTAAGGATATATGGAGAAAACTCCCTACCCTAGGTTGGCCCTCTGATTACTACCCATTACTGATATTTCAGGTAGGCAGTGATGAGGTAGCAACAAGAAGTCCAAGGGCAATGAAGAGAAACTTAAGTGCACTGGGATGGCTGGTTAAGGGATCAGGAGCACAAGTGGTGTTCTCCTCTATCCCATTAATTGCAGGCATTGATGAAGGGATAAACAGGAAGAGCCAGCAGATTAATGCCTGTCTCCGAGACTGGTATTACCAACAGGACTTTGGTTTCTTTGATCATGGGTTGATCTACAGGACACCAGAAATACTGGCAACATGTGGGGAAGCATGCCAATGCTTGTGGGTAAAAGTGCTAGCAATGTCTTGCAGTCTGTTGTCTCAGTGGAGGTGGGGGATGGTGGTCCATGTGGCAGCAAAGACATGAGAGTTAGTGATAGGTTGACAATGTGTTGAAGAACAGGAAGTTATTGGGAGTGGTCAACATGGATTTACCAAGGGTAAATCATGCTTGGCCAATATGCTAGCCTTCTATGATGACATAACTGCTTGGCTGGATGAGAGGAGAGCAGCAGATGTCATCTACCTTGACTTCAGCAAGGCTTTTGACACTGTCTCCCATAGCATACTCATTAGGAAACTCAGGAAGTGTGGACTAGATGAGTGGACAGTGAGGTGGATTGAGAGCTGGCTGAGTGACAGAACTCAGAGGGTTGTGATGAATGGATCAGGGTCGAGTTGGAGGTAACCAGTGGTGTCCCCCAGGAGTCAACACTTGGTCCGGTCTTGATCAGTAGGTTCATCAATGACATGGACGAGGGGACAGAGTGTATCTTCAGCAAGTTAATTGATAATACAAAGCTGGGAGGTGTGGCTGACACTCCAGAGGGCTGTGCTGCCATCAAGCATGACCTGGAAAGGCTGGAGAGCTGGGCAGAGAGGAACCTAATGAGGTTGAACAAGAGCAAGTGTAGGGTCCTGCACCTGGGGAGAAAGAACGCCATGCACCAACACAGGTTTGGGGTGAACCTGCTGGAAAGCAGTTCTGAGAAGGATCTGGGAGTCCTGGTAGGTAGTAAATTATCTATGAGCCAGCAATGTGCCCTTGTCGCCAAGAAGGCCAATGGAATTCTGGGTTGCATAAGGAAGAGCGTGGCCAGTAAGCTGAGGGAGGTCATTCTCCCCCTCTCCTCTGCCCTGGTGAGGCCACATCTGGAATACTGAATCCAATTCTGGGGTCCCCAGTTCAAGAGAGACAGGGAAGTACTAGAGACAGTCCAGCGGAGGGCAAAAAAGATGACTGGGGGACTGGAGCATCTCTCAAAGGCTGAGAGAGATGGGACTCTTTAGCCTGGAGAAGAGAAGGCTGAGGGGAGACCTTTTTAATGCCTGTAAGTATCTAAAGGGTGGGTGCAAGGAGAATGGAGCCAGACTCTTTTCAGTAGTTCCCAGTGACAGGATGAGGGGCAACAGCCACAAGCTGGAACATAGGAAGTTCCATTAAAATATGTGGAAAAATGTCTTTACTAAGAGAGTTACAAAGCACAGGAACAGGCTGCCCAGGAAGGTTGTGGAGTCCCATTCTCTGGAGACATTCAAAACCCACCTGGATGTGTTCCTGTGTAATCTCCTTGAGGGGATCCTGCTTTAGCAAGGGAGTTGGACTAGATGATCTCTAGAGGTTCCTTCCAACTCTTCCAACAATCACAGACAATTCTGTGATTGTGTGATTTGCCTTTTTTCCAGTCATCGAGATCTGACCTCCTCAGCCATTTGAAGGCAACAGAGAGCATCCCCACAATGGCATTAGCTGACTCCCTTACCACCCCCAGTTGCAACTTGCCAGGTCTCACAGGGGGTTGTGATATTTATTTTAATATTAGCAATTAAATTTGAAAATGTGTAAATAGAACCAAATCTGTGTCTTAGGCAAATCACTGGAGTTATAGAGTGCATCAAGTTATTTTGGTTGGTTTTGGAGTATTTTGAAGTGGTTTTTTATTATTATTTAAAAGGCCCTTATTCTGAGAACTATTATTTTTAAAATTCTATTAGCAGAACCTTAACAGTGTAACTGTATGTGGTTTTCTGTCTAAACTATGCCCCAACCTTTACATTTCAAGCAACTATGTATGAAGACCTCAAAGTGAATTGAGCTGAAGCTTAAGCCATCCTGACCTCAGTTAAAATTCAGTTCTAACATTTTCAAAGGAGCACAAAAAATGAGTTTATGAAAAATTTCCATAGCAGGACTTCTGTGGAAAATAGGCTATTTTTGTGGGTAAGGGAATGGATGGTGTTCTAGTTTTCTTACTTTTTGAGGATTCATTTTGTTTCTTGGCCAGGTTTTTCTTCAAAACTATTAGTGAAAAATTAAAGTAAAGAATCAAATGGCAAGATAAAATTAACACTCACGCTAGCACTGCAACAGCTGGAAAAGCAGTTGTGAATTTTTACAGCCTGACTTTAGAGGTCTGTATTTTCTGTTAATTGGCACTTACTGCTGTTTTATTTGTTTCCTATTTTTAAATTTTGGGTTTGATGTGTTTAAATTCACAGGCACACATGGATGAAAAGGCAGGAAAAAAAGGGATCTTTTAGATGTAAATAATCAAATTACTTATGATTTTTTTTCTTTGGTCTAGTGTTGTGCAATATGAAACAGCATTTTCAGTCTAATGTGCTGGAATTTTAAAATTATTTTGATCCTAGATAAAGTCTTGTGCATAAGAATGTTAAAAAAATAAATTAAAAAAAAAGAAAAAAATAATAAAGGAAAACATTATTTCCACAAGGAACACATTGACCATAACACAGTGGACAATAGCAGTACCAGCTTCACCACAAAATACTTCTTTTTTTCTATCAAGAGTAGAACAGAAATGCACTAACAGTAACACAGCTTATTTATTAACAGAATGTTCCCATTATATCACTTTTTGTCCTTTTTCCTTTGCTTTTCATCCTAACACCCTTGATTTTTATTAACATTTATTATTTTTACAAAGAATAATTTATTTGTTCCTTATATTGGTATCATCACTTTGCTCACCACCATACATTCACTCAGTTGAAAAACATATTTTGACCTTTTAAATAAAATTCTCCATTTCCTGTTTTTATTTATGTCTCCCAGAAAAATCTCCTTTCTTCTTTTTCTTACAAAAAGGTCTAACAATCAACAGGTCTTTCTCCTTTACTATTTGCCTTTTCTTGCACATCTCCAGCTCCCACTGAGGGATTAAGAGCCCCATAAGGATGGAGGTGCAGGACTGTGTGGTCCTGGTGTGGCAAAAGCTCTGATGCAGGTTCCCTTGGCACTTTTTGATGAAAGACAAAATAAGGATTGGCAATTCTTCATTAGGTTACTTAGCCAGTGTGTGGCAAAAGACACATTCAAAGTCAATTTTCTTGCAGCAACAGTGTCATAAATACTAGCATTTTATAAAGCAAAAATGTGATTCATTCAGGTGTGTTCGGACAATATGACTAAAGCACATGAACTACTGGACAAGAGTGTTTTGTAAAAAGCCAGATGAGAGGAGTTATCTCCCCATGATTCATATTCAGTTAACTGTAATAGTCCACAGAGCAAGAAGGTGAAGCATCATAATTTATTGTAATGTCATGCTTTTTCTCTCTGAAATTGTACTCTGCTGTGGAAGCAATGCCTGAAAGGGAGATGCGTTCAGGGCTTGGTCTGGTCTTGCAGGTACTAATGAATTTAACTAAGGTCTCAGGAGCAAGACAGCAGCTTTACCTCCTGCAAGGGTTGAGTATTCTCTCAGTCCTGCTCAGTGTGCTCAGTGAATTCTATGAAAGGGCAGTCCAGGGATAGTAATTCACAGGAAAAGTAATCTTTTTTTTTTTAGTGACTGTAGAATTACCAGCAGACTTCCAAGCCATCTGTTTAAAATTGGGATGGAATGCAGTTTATCTGTAGTGAGATACTTTGACAGTGAACTGCATCACCACTGTCCACAATATATTTATTCCAGTGAAAGTTCATTAGTATTCACAGGGATCCTCTGGCCCTGTGGTACTTGCAGAAAATGTCAAATTTTCTTAGAATTTATAAGAAGATATAAAATTCATGAGCTGAGACAGTGAAAATCCCAAAGAAATTATGGCTACCATATTTTGTACTCATTTTGGCGTATGATTTCTTTATGTCTACAGAAATGAAGGCTAACATTTCATTGAATCAGCATTTTCTGAAATACAAAGATGTGAAAAGTGCTTACTAATGATTGTTTGGCTTTCATCCTAATATATCTAGAATGAGAAAAGCAAGGAAAAAACTACCGGTTCAATAGTACAACATTCAGATCCCAGTTTATTCACTTCAATAAAGTTTCTTTCAGACTACATGCCATTATACTCTTGATATCTTGGTCAGAAGATACTGTCTTAGTGTCCTTCAAGAATATAGAAATTTAACTTGAATTTCAATTTTCTTTAAATCAACTAGATAAAGAAATGAGAGAGGATACCAAATATATATATAAAGACAGAAAATAGATACTTCATTGAGACTTCTTTTGATTAATTTGAACTCAAGCCAAATGTCTATCTATTACAAAATGCAATTTCCTAATTCCAAATCCTGTTGCAGAAGAAATCAGTATTGGTAGATAGAGAAGAATAAATTATGGAACCAAAATGCACTGATTACTGAAATACAAATGGCCACAAGCTGCTCTTATTTATTATACTCGCTAATTATAAAGACCACTTTTATAAACCTTGAAAGCAGACAAGAGCAAACTCAATTTAAAGACAGAGTTGAAATGGGCAAATATGAACCTGATCAGAAAAGGTTAAAATATTTTAATTTTTGCCAAGAGAGAAATAATCATTAAAATAAGATGGTCTGCTTAAAAACATACCATAAAAACCTTACAGTCTGAGAAAGCTGTAGGTAACTAAAGCAATAGAATATGTAGAAAAATTAAATTAGATTTGATTTCTGAGTATTGTAAGCATAAAGAAGGAAGAGAATTTCAAAGAAGGGTATCAATGCATTGCTGGAAAGAAATGTGGGACATTTGTTGGTTTAGTTTCAATATAGATGTATCTGAAAGGGTTTTTTCTCCTGTATTTGGAAGTTGCCAGATAATTTCAGATCACAAAATGAAGAAGACATGATTTCCATTCCAGAATGCATTACAGATCTATAAAATATATTATCGTTAAATCCAGAAAATAATTTTCTTCCCAGAATTTCTAAAGAACTAGCAGCAATGTTTTACAGGGAAGGTTCTCCATTGCTAACATTTGGAGAGTTACTTTCAGTAAGTCTTGAACTGGAGTAACAGTTTCAGAAAAGTAGAATTTTCAGAGGGAGAAATTGTTCAGTTCACATAGTTTAAACCAAATCAGGATTGAAGCAGTTTATTGGTTTATTAACAACACAAAATTAAATGGAACTCATGACCCACATCAATAAGAAGAGACCAACGTTGCAAAATTTTGGTAGATGCTTCCAAATTTTCTAAATCTCCTCTAGAATTACTCCCAACAGAGCACATACCTTCTGTGCAAGATGTGTGCCCTCGTGGAACCACAGATCCCCCAGGGGTGGGAGATGGCCCTCAGGAGGTGACCCTGTGCCCCTAAGGTCCCCCATGCTGGCCTGGTGCCAGCGGGAGGCAGTAGCTGGGAGTGCCCATGGCTATGGGGCTACATCTGAGAGGGTCACACACCCCCCGCCCCCACTGCCCTGTCCCCCTCATCTCCTGCCCACTACAATTCCTCATATTTCACTTGCATTTCTGTTCAACTGATTTTTATTTCTTTTTTCAGCAGTCTTTTGATAATTCTCCAGTTACTCTTTAATCTGACCAATGGTTGTTTTCCTCTTTACCTATATGAGTTTTGGGCAAACACTATCTTGGGCAGTTAGGATATCCCACTCAACCACATCCTTAGACTTGTTCCTGTCTTGTGGGCTGCTGTTATCCTGGCCTTTATACCAAGGGTGGGCCCTATAAGCCCACACAATTGAAAAACACAAACATTATGTAAAAATTTAAAATAGTAAAAGGGCCAGGCTCTGTAACAATAGTCCTGTGAAATTGCTGTTGCGGGGCCTGACTGGTCAAGAATGAACATGGGGATAATTTTACTGATGTCAGCATAACTTTACTGAAAATAGGACTTGAAAAATTAAATAAGTATCCTTTTTTTATATTTTGCCACCATCTAGTAAGTTTAAACAGATGTGAAATACTTCTGCAAGGCAGTTGATTCATTCCAAGTGGAAATTTGTTTAAAAAAACTGTCTTTTGACATTGGTATGCCAATGTCAAACATTTTGACATAATGCATGCCAAACAAACATTTTGACATAATGCATGCCAAATGCATTTAAAACTTGTCTCAAAAGGCTGGCAAATTACAAGTTATTCTACAGCAGGTGTATGTCTTTCTTGCAGTCCATGGTAGAATCATTTTTTAGTAATTCTCTTACCCAGTTAGAAATACAACAAAAATCATTGATAAAATCAGTAGATGGCACAATGATGCTCAGTTTTGTGAATGATGAAGAGAACAGGACATTGATGTCAAAATAGAATACAAATACCAAAATAGGGATTCAGATTAACAGTGTGACTACTCTTAAGTATAACATGCAACATGTTGATGATCAGCTCTCTTCAGTATAGGAGAGGAAGGTGTAACAAAATGTGAAGGCTGCTAGCTGAAGTGAGGAAAAGCAAACCTCAAAATAGAGCAAGCACATTTTAAGCTGTTAGGCCATTAGGAACAATCTACCAGAATTTTCAGTCAAAATTTCTAAAGTAAGAATTGGATGTTATTATAAAGGATGTGTCCTAGTTCAGGCCAGGAAGTTCTGTGGTCTGCTATACCAAACCAGAATGGAATGCTTCGTCCAGAGCAGCTGCAGAAACCTCCAAAGACAAAAAATTATCCAGTCTCTTTGGATAAATACAATAAATCAAGAAAAAAAGAAAGTCTTTTAATTTTATTAAGGCCCCTAGTGATTTATGCCTGTTATTAATAACAAATCTATATAAATTACACAAATGGTCTTGTTGTGTCAGCACCTTTGGAAATTAGATTAGCAATATCCACCTAACGACAAGCTCTGCTTAATTTAGCCAACAGAAATAAGTAGCTTTTTCCCAGTGACATTTACAATTAAATAAATGAGGGAGTGAATAAGATTTAGAAAACTAAGCTTTTTGCACCACAGTATGTATTTTTAAAATATATTTGTTACAAGGTCTTTTTTACTTATACATAGCTATTAACAAGACTGGTAAAAATCTGTAAGAAAAATTTAAAAGTTTGAATAAAATCTATCTTTTTTTATCTATCAGTGCTACAGAAGTAAAGAATTTCCACATCAGGTCCATAACTTGTATTTTATTGCAACTTACTTTTCCATTCCAGACAAGCAGAGACAATGTGCACCCAAATTTCTGGCCATCATAGCCATAAAGTTATTTGTTCTTAGGAAAAAAAAAAACACCAACATAATAATGCCATTAGCTTAATACCCCCTTAATGCCTTTAAGTGTTTTTTTCTTAGGATGAAATTAACCCCAGTCTAAAGAGCTGCAATCACATTGATTTGGAGGAAGAGCACTGTTCTTGCTAGAATCACTGCTCTTGAAACGTCCATTAGTGATCTCATCCTTCTTTTGTAGCTATGTTCCACTTTAAATTACTGCAGTACATCAGATAATGATCACACATCCACCACATTCCCGAATGTTTTCTCTTCACAGAAGTCTTGCAAAATTTAGCAGAGAATACGGTAACTCTTCTCAAATTCCTTCCTCGAATGATTAATCCCTGATTGTTCTTTATTGTGTGACTGGGCCAACACCAGGTCAGAAAAGATTAGGGTTTTACTGCCCTCATATTTCAGATCCTTATTTTAGTAGTTGCAGCCAGGATTCTTTCTCCTTCTCTTATATCAGTGTTGCAATTACAGTCCTCTCACATTACCCTGAAATGCTGTTCTCCTCGTGGGCATCCTGTAATTTCTCCTCCCAAGCTGCACATCTTGTCAGATGAAAGTTTAGCACACAGAAGCCTTCAAATAATTTGAAAACTTTCATCACTGTATTTTTTTAAGATAGTCATTTTGCACAATACAAGTTTATAAAAGTATCTGTGGAAAATGAGATGCTTTTGTATGCATCTGAGTAAGTATTTTTAATATGGCATTTTGCAAACTGTGTAATGTTTGAAAATACATAATTTTTATCTTCTTCACCCAATTCTAGTCAGGCTGTAGCTGCAGAGGGAATTTGTTTTACAATGCAGGCACATCTCTGCCAATATCTTATGGCACAAAGACCCCAGTAGATTTTTAATTTGCATAACATTACACATATTTGCATAAAATATTGCCCAGTGGTACTGAGTACCAGTATCTCCCTAAGCCCCAATTAATTAATCTGTATCCCTCTAGATCTACAGCAATTTATTATGCACTCTTTGTATAGCAACATCAATTAATTATATGCTTCCCAGCCCCACATCAATCACTTTGTGCCCTCCAGACAGCTTTGCACCTCTCCCAGCCCCACATCTGGCTGAAAACACACCCTCTTCTTTTTCCATAGCTGAAGAGGCCTCTCAGCAATTTTACCAGTCAGCAGAGACCTCCCAGACCTCCCTGTACTTGCTGTAGCCCTTTAAGGTCTGAAGTTTTGGAGACGGTATGGTAAAACCTCAGCAGCCATACTACTGTCTGTCCAAGGACTGGAAGAAGAAAGTAGTGCAACTCATTATTTTTCCCCATTTCTTTTCTCCCATTTCTTTTTGTGAACTGAATAGAAATGCTTGCATGTTGCTGCCATTGACATATATTAATTTGATTTTGGTGTTGTTTTGCTCCTCTTCCTTGCATGTTTGTTCCAAAGGTTAGGGTTCTGACTGTGCTGTATATTGAAGGTGTTGTGAGACTTCATTCTCAGACAAGGCAGGAGAATCTTAACTTTTTAGCTTGATCCTTCCCCACATCTCAAAGGTGTAGCTGCAGTCACCCATGGGAGCAAGAACTTGTTAGCCTCAAATGATCCCAGCATTTAAACCACAATCCAGACATTGGTTCAGGTTGAATGATAGAATCATAGAATGTCTAGGTGTCAAGGTTTGACTCAGAATTGGAAAATAAACCAGAGACAACAATCCTCTCAATCCCCTCCCACCCAGGTAAGGAAGGAGAGAGAGAATTAAGGAGGGAGACTTAGCTGGATTGAAAACTAAACTAGACAGCTTTAATTATATGTACAGTTATATACAAGTATGTTCAGGAATGTGCAAAAGCCTCTTGCCTCCCCCCACCCCCAGCAACTCCCCCGGCACTCTCCTTAGCTGTGAGCAGTCCCAAAAAGTCTCAGCCTGCTGTCTGAGATAACAGCAGAGCAGACAGGGCTGTGGGGGGAGTTATGAGGATCAGGGCTGAGCCAGGGGCTGACGGTGATGGATGGATGGAGTCCTCCCCAGACACCAGCCATAGATGGAAGAGAAGGGAAGAAGGAACAGGAAGGAAGTTGTCTTCTGTGATCTCTAACCTTCCTCAGAGCTTACGTAGATATATGGAATGGAATACCTTTGGTCAGTTCTGCTGTCTGTCTAGTCCAGCTCCCCTACAGGGGGGTCACAGATACAATTCTCCTGCCCCAGTAGCCTCTGTAGCAGCAGAGCTAAGAAGTGACCTTGGAGTCTCAGCAGAAACATAAACATTCCAGTGTTATCAGTCCACTAGCTGGAACACTTGCTGCTAGTTAAGAGAGTTTACTGAAGGAAAAAAATCAGTAAAAGGAAAATGAGCTTAATCCTGGCTCAAACCAGGACACTTGGGTTGGAAGTGACCTACTAAGGTCATCTAGTCCAACCCCCCTACAATAAGCAGGGACATCTCCAACTAGACCAAATTGCTCAGGGCCCTTCAAGCCTGACCTTGAATGTCTCCAGGGATGGGGCCTCCACTACCTCTGTAGGCAACCTGTTCCAGTGATCCACCACCTACATATTAAAGAACTTTTGCCTAATGTCCAACCTAAATCTACCCTTCTCTAGCTTAAAAACATTACCTCTTGTCCTATCATTACATGCCTTAGTGAACAGGTCTTCCCCAGCCTTCTTATAGGCTTCTTTCAGGTATTGGAAGGTGGCTATAAGGTCCCCCCAGAGCCTTCTCCTCTTCAGGCTGAACAACCCCAATTGCCTCAGCCTGACTTCATAAGAAAGGTGCTCCAGCCCTCTGATCATTTTTGTGGCCCTCCTCTGGACATATTCCAACAGGCCCATGTCCTTCTTGTGTTGGGGGCTCCAGAGCTGGATGCTGTACTCCAGGTGAGGTCTCACCAGGGCAGAGCAAAGGGGCAGAGTCACCTCTCTCGATCTCCTGGCCACACTTCTTTTGATACAGCCCAGGATGTGGTTGTCCTTCTGTGCTGCAACTGCACATTGGTGGCTCATGCCCAGCTTTTCATCCACTAGTACCCTCAGGTCTTTTCCACAGGGCTGCTCTCTAGCACGTCTTCCCCCAGCCTGTATTCATATCTCTGGTTGCCCTGGACCAGGTGCAGGACCTCATGAAGTTCACCTGAGCCCACTTCTCGAGCTTGTCCAGGTCCCTCTGAATGGCATCCATCCCTCTGGCATATTGACCACACCACCCAGCTTGGTGTCATCGACAAACTTGCTGAGGGTGCTCTCAATGCAGATGTCGATATAATTAATGAAGACATTAAACAACACATTCCCAGTACGGACCCCTGAGGGACACTACTTGTCACTGTTTTCCATCTGGATATTGAGCCATTGACCACTACCCTCTGGATGTGACCATCCAACCAATTCCTTATGCACTGAACAGGCCACGCATCAAACTCATATCTCGCCAACTTAGAGAGAAGGATGTTGTAGGGGACTGTGTCAAAGGCCTTGCAGAAGTCCAGATAGATGACATCCATAGGTCTTCCCTTCTCCACTGATGCAGTCTCTCAATTGTAGAAAGCCACTAGGTTGGTCAGGCAGGATTTGCCCCTGGTAAAGCCATGCTGCTGTCCTGAATCACCTCCCTGTCCTCCATGTGCCTTAGCATGTCTTCTAGGAGGATGTGTTCCTTGATCTCACCAGGCACAGAGGTGATGCTGACAGGTCGGTAGTTCCCAGGGTCCTCCTTTCTACCCTTTTTAAAAATAGGTGTAATGTTTCCTTTCTTCCAGTCACTAGGGGCTTTTCAAATATGTCACTTGCTTAAGTGTAGAGAATGAAAATGTGACAAGGGGTGAAAGGACACATATAAAATATAGAATATAAGCGTGGTGACTGTAGAAAAATGGAGGGTGAGAAATTCTTACTATTTTGCTCAATCTCTTTACAGAATTGTCTCATTTATTTATATATATAGTCTATGTGAAACTAAACCCCTTTCACTTGAGAGAAAACATATCACATGTTTATCAGAGTGTTCTTGGACTAGCTTACAAATTTCAGCTAGCAATAAATCTTATTCGATGAGGTTTGCAGAAGAGGTGAGACTTTCCAATGCTTTTTCATTTACTGTCAGTACAAAGGTCAAGTTCATGGTTGCCGGAAAGGAGTAAGAGGGAACCAAAACTATGTCTTCTTTCCCAGGGCACCCCTTGGCTGAGTAAGGTCAATACAACAAGGAGCAGCGCGCTGACCTGACTGAAATATTTAACATTTTACTTCTGTCCTTCCTCTTTACTTAGCTTCAAGAACAACTTTAAATCCTTCTGTATGGCATCCATTACTTGTACTGCATTTCTAGGCCCCTTTATGTGCACCATACATCATCCTTCAGTTCTGTTCATTAAATTTTTAAATGTGCTTGCTATAAACTAGTTATGGATTTTAAGTTTTCAGAGGCAATATACTTACTTTTTCCCTGCCACACTCTTTATTTGTTGAATATTTATAGCCATTTGTGTTTGTTCTGACATAAGAAGGGTAGGCCTGCCAAGTGTCCCCTTGTGGCTATAAACTCAAGCTTTAAAAAAAGTAGCTTAGCTAACTTTTTTACTGACTCTTACCTATCACTGTTGTATTGTCCTTATGCCCGTAGGGCTGAATCAGCAACTTCAAAGCATTCCTCTGTCCCTCACTGAGACTTGCATATTTCTTCCATGGATCCTGATGCAGCACAGCAGGAACAGGGCAGTGTTTGGCCATGACTTGCACAGCCAGAGAAGGTCATGCAGTTATTTTTAAAAAGCAGAAAAAGTATATATTTAAGACCATAGGCAAGACAGTTTGGAGGATATGGGGGAGAACAGACATTTCTCTGCCTTAGCTTGATTGATATTGTGCCACTTCTTTATCTCTCTTTACTCCTTATACACTGTCATGAATACAGAGACCTGAAATGTATGTATGAAAATCCATGTGTTCAGCTCCATTAATATTGCACAGCTCAGTAATTGGTTTTGCGAAATCTGCACCTTTCACAGAAAATTGATCACTTATTTTAATTTTCAGAAAAACTAACTTTTTTTCAGATTCATAAAGTACTGTGTCATGGTTTTGCTACTAGATAGTATTCATTCAGAACTATATTAAGAATCTGTTTCCCCTTTTCTTCTCTGTGTGGTCCACTCCATTATCAGTGATAGTCTTTCTTAATTTAAGAGGGAAAAATAACTCATAGCTATACTTGAATCTCATCAGTATAAACTGATCTTTTATTACCCCTAGATTCCACTCCAGGAAACTTATTTCAACGAAGTGTAGGACACTTCTGTAGTGTACATCTGTCCCTATAAACAATATTTTAAATCTGGCTTATTCAATATGTGGCTTTACTGAATCACATCCAGTCAATAAGGCTGAATAGATGATATACTGAGCCGAAGTAGGGGGAAAAAAAAAAAAAGAAAGAAAAAAAAAAAAGGAAGTGTTTCTAGCTGAAAGAGCCTGTCTGTTGTTTGTCTTGTAAGGTAGAAGCAGAGGAAGGCCTTGACAGCTGCTGCAGGCTTCCCTGAGACTAGTTTGTTGTGTGGGAAAGCAAGCATGGCTTCCAAGAAAAGCAACAAGAGAACAGACATAATGTGGGGAGCTGCTAGCAGATCATATCTGAAAATTGGTCTTTTCCCTCCTGTGGTGGTGTCTTGGACAAGCTGGAGGGAAGCCAGGAGTGAAAAAGGGTCTCAGGGAGCCTGGGAGGCAAGGAAGAGGTGAGAGGTATGTAGATAGGTGTGTGGGCTGGGGAGGGTGGGCAACCATGCTGGGAAGAGTGATGCAAAGGGAAACTGGATCAACGGGAAGCCTGTGGCACTGAGAGACAGACACAAATGCATATGAGAGGCTAGTGGCAAAAGAACAGGGATCTCAAATCTTGGTTTCTTTACAGAGTGGGAAATGGAGAAAAGCAAGACTTTTGTCAAGGAAGCTATGGGATTGGATGGATCAACTAGGAGGCAGCTGCAAAAGGAACTAGAGGATATATCTGAAAACAGGACATGAAACAGCAAATATTAAATCTGTGATGAAAATGAGGGAGAAATTATTTGGAAACTGTATGCTTTAGAAAAGCTTATTGAACAGCTGGCAGGCACTAACTACATCTCAATAGTGGTGTTTGTTTTCTGCCCTCCTTGCTGAGTTTCAGGCAATTGTGAGGATCCAGGACAACAGACATAAAGCTGAATAATGATAGGCAACACAAATCCTTTCAATCTAAGAATAGTTTGGTGTCATGGAGCTGTGAAGGATTCATAAGGTTGATGAGACCCATTCAGTTACTCCCTGTCATATTAAAACATGGTAACTTCTTGCAGAAACTCTCTGCTTTCACAACTGGACCTGTCCCCCTTCTCTACATGAAGTTCTACAAGAAGTCCAGCGATCCTGCTGAAGGAGAGTACCACTAAAAGTATATGGCCAAAGTCTACTGTTACTGTACTCAATTTTGCTCTCAAACTGCACTACATAATTTCTCCTCAGTTCAAGGTGCTACAAAAGACCAGCAACTGAGTGAAGATAAACTTTTTAACAGTGAAGAGAAGGTTGATGTGGGCAAAAAGGAAAGACTTTTAAAAATTCATAACCTTGAGATTTCATTCTCCAATGAACACATCTGCCTTTAGATGATGGAGACAGTCAGCAGACTTGCTATTGTACTGAACTTGTGCTGCTTCAGGAGTTACTGTTGCTTTTTGACACTGAAATAGGCCGGGATCCAAAAAGCACATATTTCCCACTGTGCTTGGAAGCATGCACTACCCTGTCACATTAGATTTAAACTTGTCCACAGTGATGCACACCTGTGTGACCTGCAGGCATGGTTACATGCTGAACCTATGAATGAAGTCACCATGCAAAAATAAGTGTTCTAGTGTCATGAATGGGACTGGATGGCAAACGAGACATATATGCACTGATAGAGGGCTATTGTATGTTGCATATGCTGCGATTTTAACCCTT
Organism: Hemiprocne comata; assembly: GCA_020745705.1. Taxonomy (NCBI): domain Eukaryota; kingdom Metazoa; phylum Chordata; class Aves; order Apodiformes; family Apodidae; genus Hemiprocne; species Hemiprocne comata. The sequence goes on from CM036587.1 coordinate 135,949,827, forward strand.
AGAAGGCACAAACATGGTTGTTCCAAACTGGATGGGATAATAGATAAGATGTATATGCACTGATTGAGGCTATTGCATATGACATTGGGATTTTAACCCCTTAGAAAGCACAAGCACAGATTACCCCAAACGAGGTGAATATGCACTGATTGAGGGCTATTGCATTGATGCTGGGGTCTTAATCCTTTTTGAAAGCACAAGTACAGATTGCCAGCAAATGGGGTGAGGCAGATGAGACATATATACACTGATTGAGGGCTATTGCCTATGATGCCAGTATCTTAACCCCTTAGGAGGCACAAGCACAGTCAAACTGCAGGGAATTGGGGGATTAGAACAGAAGCTAAGGTTAGAAAGCAAAAGATATCTTAACAACAAAATGTACTACTAGTAGTTAAATCAAACAACAACCATTAAAAATGTTGACAACTTACTTATTACCAAGTTTTATACTAGGTCTAGACCATAACTATTGACATTAAAGAATCCTGTAATCTTAAAAATTAACGATAAAAAATTGCTTAATGTTAAGTTTACTACTAAAGACAACAAAGGAGTTAATATGTCTCACCCTTGCCTGGCCACAGCCGGGTGTCCCTGCGTGGGTCTTAATTCTTAAGAATCACAGAATCACAGAATCCTAGGGGTTGGAAGGGACCTCGAAAGATCATCTAGTCCAACCCCCCTGCCAGGCAGGGTCACCTAGAGCACATCACACAGGAACTTGTCCAGGCGGGTTTTGAATGTCTCCAGTGAAGGAGACTCCACAACTTCCCTGGGCAGCCTGTTCCAGTGCTCTGTCACTCTCACAGCAGAGAAGTTTTTTTCTGATATTTACATGGAACCTCCTATGCTCCAGTTTGCACCCATTGCCCCTAGTCCTATCACTGGACATCACTGAAAAAAAGCCTGGATCCATCATGCTGACACTCCCCCTTCACATATTTGTAAACTTTGATGAGGTTGCTCCATCATGCTAACACTCCCCCTTCACATATTTGTAAACTTTGATGAGGTTGCCCCTCAGACTTCTCTTCTCCAAGCTATAGAGGCCCAGCTCCCTCAGCCTTTCCTCATAAGGAAGATGTTCCATTCCCTGAATCATCTTTGTGGCTCTGCGCTAGACTCTTTCAAGCAGTTCCCTGACCTTCTTGAACTGAGGGGCCCAGAACTGGATGAAGTATTCCAGATATGGTCTCTCTTACAGTATCTGGCTCAGAAGCACTGATAGGTGTGGGGGCATCTGCATCTTTAAGAGTGGGCTTTCAGTGAGCACGGCCCTGGGAGCACAGTGGTGGTGAGTGCACTGGCTTTGGCGGGCAGCTTTGGCAGGTGGCTTTGGCAGGGCAGTGGTGGCGAGCAACTTTAGCTGCAGCGGGACACGGTGATGAGCGGCCACACGCTGGAGCTCCGGCACAGGGGGGCTACGGCACGTGCTGGTGGCTACGGCACGTGCTGGGGGCGGCACGTGGTGACTGCCTTGGAAACACAGCTCGGGCAGCAGCGGCTGCGGTGTCGGCTGGAGCTGGGCTGGGGCTGCGGCGGCGTCACGCGGCTGTGGCAAACGGCTACAACCGGCTGGAGCTGCACAGACTGCCCTGGGAGCACTGACGATGGAGGGTTTGGGGAGCGAGCAGTGATTCCAGCTCTTTTAGCTTTTTTTGTGTGCTCTAGCTCTCTTGTTTCTTCAGTCCTTTCATGCAGCTCCTCGGTGCACAGGCTCCATGACAAGAAGCAGGAATGCAGAAAAGGCAGGAAACAGCAGGAGTCCAGGAATGCAGGAGTGCAGGTGGTAAAAAGAATGCAGGAGTCCCACCCCAGCCACTGAAGGCTCTGTGTGATTTTGTCTCCTATTCCTTTTCCTTCTTTTCTTCTCTCTGCTTTCTTCCGGCAGCAGAGAACGATGAACACCAACAACCGATAACAACCCACAATGACTGTCTTATTTACATTGTTTTGTAGGGTGGTCTGGCCTTTAGTCTGCTCAGTCCTCAGCTCCTACCTGCGGTTCCTGTAACAATACTGCCATGCTCCAGCCAATGGCTGAGTCCTGTCTGCAAACATAGCAAGGGGGGCTGGCTGTCTCTCTCCTTCATTGTGTTAAGTCCCAGCTGCACCTCCCTCTCACACCCCACCCTGCCCCTCCCCGCCCCCGCAGGGTTGTCGCTGCTTCCGGGGTTTATTGTTTGGGTTTTTGGTTGTTTTTTTTCGACTTTTATGTCCCTCTATTGCAGTCAATTTCTGTGAGAGACATGCCTTTTGTGGAGGCCAGTCCTCCACAAGGTTATACCTGCACACAGTCATTGATCCTGAAGACACTTCAGAAAGTTTCCTCCGAGAAGTCACTATGAGAAATCTTTGTGAGTTTTTAAAATTGTTAAAAACTGCCATTAAAGCTGAGACTTTTCTACAGAATTATAATATCTGCTAGGAAACTTTCCCCATAAAGGTAATCTTGGATCTAGACAGGTTCTGTGCTACCACTAGCACCACCCTCCATTCCCCTTGAAACCCGAGAGAGACATATTTTTTGAAAGAGACACATATGCTGCAACGCAACAGAGTCTGTTATTTAGGGCACTGACCTGGATTGAAGTCCCCAGTCAGACTGGTACAATAGAGACCTGAATCTGGCTTTCTCAATTTTCAAGTGAATGCTCTAATTACAAGGCTGTTAGCTTCTCTGCAGTCAGAATTTTCATTAGAGAAAGTGATTGACAACATTTCAATATGTCTGACTCACAACATTTCAATATAATCCATAGAAGATTGTTAGGGGTTCTTTCTGTTTTGTTTTGCTTTTGTGTGTGTGTTTGGTTTGTATTGCAGTTAAGCATTTAAATCAAGGACCATTAGAATACTCTTATCTTTTGAACTTCCATTTCTTGCAACAGGTTGGTCAGCATCTTGAAGATACAGGGTATCAGAAATAGAAATATTCAGGTATTAAACTGAAAAGGAGAAAAAATGCAAAAAAGAAACTATTTTACTGCAGTTCTAGTCAGCTACATTACCTTTTGTAATTTGTATATTTGGTCTTGACATAAACACTTTTTAAAAATGCATTCAACTTCTGTTGCTTATAATAGAGCTCTGAAAGAAAGAATGAGAGATGGACCTTCACTATTCCCATGCCCTAATATTCCAGAACTTTCACATTTAAAAATGTCTAATTTCTGAAGCAAGCAAAAAGAGGAACACTCTTATAAATATAGATCTGCTATGTTAATTGGGAAGTATAAAAAGCTCGATGCTAAAGAAATTATTTGCTCAGGATTAGAATACTTCTTGACAGAAAATTACAGAACCAAACTGAGAACATATTAACAGTCAAGTAACAAATTCCACTTTCCACATGTATTAAGGAGAGAAGGTTCTACCACAATGCTTAAGCAGATCTCTGAATAACAAAGAGTATAAAGCATCCTAGAAATAATTCCTGCCATAATCTGACATCCATGACCAGTCACAAAGCACATACTTTCTAATAAACATGCTCCTTGAATCAAAAAGAAAACAAACTTGAGGTTAGACATTTAGCCATTGAAACAGTAAGTTCTACTGCATTCTCTACATTTAAAACGTCTCTCAATCCTGAGCTTTACACAGTGTCAACTTTCAGCTGCTGGATTTTGTTATGCTTTTGTTTGCAATGTCCTCTTGTCATATTATATTATTTTCCCATGACTAGGCAAGATGGGGCAGACTCCATTCAGAAATTTTAAGGGAAAGAAAACAACTGCTCTATTACAGAAATTGTCTTTTGTTTAAATGCACCTCCTGACTCCTCTTTGGGTACCTCAAATGCTATATTCTACATCTCATTCATTATTTCCGAGTAAGAGAAATGAGTTTAAATGAGGGATGTATTAACATAGATAGTATGAGATTCAAGTAATTAGGTTTTCTGTTGAGTTCAGCAAGACCTGGTAAAGAACTATTATATCAAGACAGGACCTAATGTCTCTAGGTTGATTTGCAGACACTGAGACCCGTGAGCACTATTTTTGCACCAAGGGACAGACCTGAAAAAAAAAACATCTCTTACTGCTTTGTAGTAACAAACTGCAGTAGTGAGACAGGTGGGCATCTTTCAGTTACGATATTTTGTCATGATCAGAGAAGGGGAAAACCATTTGACTTTGTTGAGTCATCTTCTTACTGATTTTCTACTCAGGGACTGTATTTACCTGTTCCTATGGGGAAAAATCTCTATACCTGTTTCACCTTTTCCAAATATTTTCCCTGATTTCTAGCTTTAGGGACTAAAAAATTTCCTTTTTTCTTTTTCTTCTTTTTTTTTTTTTTTTTTTTCCTTTATGAACTGAAGGAATCTATTAGAAATTTAGGTAAATATTTAGGACTTGGGAGGGGGATTGTTCTGTCTGCTTTTCTCCACCCCAGTTTTTAATCTAATATATAGTCTTTGGTGTTAAGCTACTGAAAATTCGTAAGCTGTTGTGGTCAATACTATTGGTATAGAACTGTACACAATTCTGTTCAAAGTGAATCACTAATTTTAAGTAGGACTTGCTTACAAACAAGATGTTCAAGGGTCTTTTCAACAAGGAGGAATTTGTTTTTTATGAGGATCTGAACTGAGTTCTTTATTCAGAGTAAATGTAGGCTAAAGTCTTGTTAGTATTCCTTGTCTCTTTGTAGCAACAGGTTTGGTGGGCAGGTGAAGAGGGACAGTACTTCTTTCTGTCATTTATGTATGGGCACATATAAGTCCATTATTATTTTACATTTTTTAAATAAAAAGTAACCACAGCCCTGAGGGAAAAAAAAAAAAAAGTTCTGTTGGGGCACTAATAGCAATAATTCTCACTAGGAAATTAAACAATACAAGTATTAATAACTATCTCATGCTAGTCTCCTATTCATTTCATTAGCGAACCAGCTATGTTCTATGTTGTCTTTCTAGATACAGTGTAACAACACTTACAAAAAAATTGCATGCTTTTTCCTTGATATGAAATATGTTGTGCTAAAATTCCATCTTATCATGGTACTGTCCTGTGTTCCTTAAGATTTCTTATATCTAAATATGAAGATAACCAAATTACATGGAAATACAATGCACTACTGCTTCTAACTCCATTACTTCCATTGTAAACCTAAGTGGCTAGAGGTAAGACTCATGAAATATAAATATATGAGATAAAAAAAGAAAAATGTCCTAACCAGACCCTAGTAGTAGGGAAGCATATTATTTTAGATAATGTTCTATGTGGTGATAGTAATTTATTTTTATTAAATGAAACATTAAGTTGGTAACAATTGATACAGACAGCACTTAATATTTAACTTAATATTTACTGAAATATTTTGCTATAAATGTTTTGCTACATCTTCAATTGTAGTCGTTCACAGATTCTTCCTGCTCCCCAGAACAGGAGAACTGTACGGTGGAAAACACGCTAATGGTGCGTTGGATGGAATTTGGTGGAATAGTTCCCTGAAGTGTTTTTATACTTGCTTGACTATTAAGTGCCTTTGCAAAAGTGTTTCCCTGGCTGTTGCTCTTAGAACATGATTAGCATTCCCTAGCACAAGTGCTTCTGCTTATAAGGCATTTTAAACTAAGAATTTTGCTGATCTCTTTATATTTATGCAAAAAACATTGCAATAGTTTAAAAAAATAGACAGTAGATACTAGGTAACATTTTAAGATAATGGCATTTTCATTGTAAAATTACCGAGCAGCTCTTGTAAATCGTTACATATCACATATAACTGTAAAGTGAATTAATTTATCATTATTAATGTTGCAGTAAAACCGAAATGAATTAATGATGACTAGCCACCTATTTTAGTATGTTTCCAAAATAAGCTAGTATCTTTGTGCCTATTAACTAATCCTGAATTACACTGTAACTTCTAAAGAAGAGTAGGCTTGTTAACAAGTGACTGAAAGTCAAATGAATTAGATAAAAGATGTCTGGCAAAATGAACAGCAAATCAATTTATGGAAAAAGGTCACTTTAAAAACTGAGTTACTGCTTTCAGGTCTCATCAACAACATAGGTATAATAGGCATCCTGCTAAACTTTTCCATTAAATATTTTACATGCAGGGTTTTCCTGCCGCAGAGCTGGATGAGTGCTTTCTTTTGCTGCAAAAGCAGGGCCTGCTGCTCAGGTCATCTCACTGCTCCTGAAGTGGCCAGGAAACTTCTTGCCTCTAACACCAGTGAGTCTTCTCTTGAAGATCTTTTAACAGTGTTCTGCTGTCTGCATGATAGCACAGAAGTACTTCATGTAGTACAAAACACAGTCTCTCTTAGCACTGTATAGTAACAGGAAAGTATGCCCAACAGAGCAAAAGACACTTTCTGGCTCAAGTTTATAACACCTGCTACCACAGGCTTCTACACAAGTTGACATGACCTATATTTTGGGTCAAGGGTGTAACAGTTTACAAGCAAAGCTAAGTCTTTGCCTCATCCCACTCCTCTGGGTAACTGAAACTCCTCCCTAAATATATAAAAATATCGATTAGAATAAAACAGTGTTCAGCATTTCCTGATTTGAAAAAAAAAAAAAAAAAAAAAAAAAGCAAATCAGCATTCTTTTAACTTTTAGAAGGATTCATACATTTAGAATTATGTTTTCTATAAAACAGCAGATACACCTTTAGTGGGTCAGAATTGAGGAACTCTTTAATTAGTGAACCTTTAGGTGTTTTTCCAAGTGCCAGACTGTTTCTCCTTTAGTCACATAGCAGGACACATCTTCACCATTATGCTAAGAATTATTAGCTAATAGTTCCTAATAGTTATTAGCAAAATAGAAAATCTGAAGAGACAGATTTTTACTAGCCTAAGGATATCATAAGGTGGGGAAGCATCACAAGATCTTCCCTAGTTACAGTTTCAGTCCTAAGGCAAGATTTGTAATACTGGATTATTCAGGATAGTTACTTTTAGGTCAAACTAGGCTATTCTTAAACATCTTTCATGATTTGACAGAGTTCATGGTGGGCAGCAGAGGTTCTTCAAAACCTCCCTGAATTGCAGTGTTTTGTTGTTTCCCATTAAAAGGCTATTTCTAATACCCACTCTGAATCTTCCTGTTTGTGATTTGAACTCGTGACTTCTTTTCCTGTCTACCATGGACACAGAAAACAAAACATACCTTTCTCAGCAATAACCTTTTGCTATGCGATGCCTGTTATCATCCTTTTCTTCATTTTATCCACAGGGTTTTGTTTTCCTGATATAGTCATGTTTTCTTAGCAAGAGTTGATTGAAGTATGACTTACCTTTCCTATGCTATCCTATCTTGTCACTCCCCCAAAACCTGGTTTCCATTCTCTACCTGTAAAGTGTCTCAAATATGAAGAAAAACTAGTTATTTGTTAAAACTTTACTCATTCAATAGATTCTAAAAAATCCTACCAGGTCTAAAGGAAACATCCTGTGAGCTTATTAGCTCACAGGATTAGGTGTAATGAGATAGACTTGTCAGCCAACAACTTCATAAGACTTTGTCCTTTGAAAATGACCATCAGTTCACTTTTCATGTATGAAACTATTTTCTTCTAGCTTATCATCAACTAATATTCTCTCTAGTAGGAAAGTTGAGATATTCTTTTAATGATGCTCCCTACCATCTCCTACTTTACTTCCTTGGGGGCTAAATCTCTCCTTGGCCTTTAGAAAAAAAATTGTATATATTCAACCTGTTGACCAATTAACAGTTTGCAAACTTCAGTCATGCTGGTTATCCTGCTGTAGCCAGAAGGCCTTTGGTCTAACAACTTGCAGATTATCTCAACCAGTCATCCTGCAGTTTACCAGTTCGTTGCATATAGCTCAAATATCTTAAATCTATTTAAAAATATCACTATCATTCATTTATCAAAATGAAATATTAATTTGGAAGCCTAAGTGTAAACATTACTTACAGCAGCCTCATGCATCAGACTAGAATTCACTAGAAGACAATTACAGTTCAGGTTTTAAACTTATGCTTTTGTTCAGTATAAAATGTTTATAACTCTCAGTATAAAAGACACTGGCAGTTCTTAGTTCAAAACTCTGCTTCTGCTGGGTCAAAGAGTAGGCTCTGAAGATTTGATCCTCAGTTAGTCTAAATGGGGCTCAAGCAAAACTGTAGACCAGTCCTTGAACCTTTCAGTCCCACAGATGCACTTTCTCTGAGAGAGTGTGACTAAAAACTCCTTTAAAATAAATTTAAAAAAATATTTTCAATCATAAACATGTTTGATGAAACAAAACTTTAAACAGGAGTCTTTATTTTATTTGAGTGTAGCAGTTACTTAAGTAACTTGTTTTTATACTAGTAGAAGTTACCCTTATCTGCTTAATAAAAACAAATCTAAAAACCAAAATCTCCAGATATTTTTGTTGGTAAGTAAAAATATTTTCCAGACATCATTGAACAAGAGGACTTGCGCCAATTAGAACTAGATTAATACCTCTTCTTCAACATCTCCTGAGTTCTTTTGACCCTGAGTAGCCATAAAAACAAAGGGTAAAAGCTGATTTATACCATCAGTCACAGCAAGTTAATCATTAGATCTTTTTGGAGCATATTCCAATATATTTTTTCCACCATTATAATTTTCTTCTCTTTGCTTTCCTCTCCCCAATCTGTAAATGGGACAGAGTCTATTTGGAGGCCTGTATCTAGTGGAGTCCCTCAGGGGTTGGTTCTGGGACCACTACTATTTAGTATATTCGTCAACATCCTGGCTGAAGGAACAGAGTGCACTGACAGCAAGTTTGCTGATGACACAAAACTAGTGGCTGACACACCAGAAGGCTGTGCTGCCATTCAGTGAGACCTGGACAGGCTGGAGAGTTGGGCAGGGAGAAATTTAATTAAATACAACAAGGGCAAGTGTAGAGTCTTGCATCTGGGAAAGAACAACCCCATGTACCAGTACAGGTTGGGGACTGACCTGTTGGAGAGCAGTGTAGGGAAAAGGGACCGGGGGTCCTGATGGACAGGAGGATGACCATGAGCCAGCAATGTGCCCATGTGGCCATGGCATCCTGGGATGTATTAGAAGGGTTGTGGTTAGTAGGTCGGGAGAGGTTCTCCTTTCCCTCTACTCTGCCCTGGTGAGGCCACATCTGGAATACTGCATCCAGTTCTGGGCCCCTCAGTTCAAGAAGGACAAGAACCCCTTGAAAGAGTCCAGCACAGAGCCACAAAGATGATTAAGGGAATGGAACATCTCCCTTACAAAGAAAGGCTGAGGGAACTGAGTCTCTTTAGCTTGGAGAAAAGGAGACTGAGGGGCCACCTCACTAATGTTTACAAATATGTAAAGGGAAAGTGTCAGGAGGAAGGAGCCAGACTCTTCTCAGTGATGTCCAATGATAGAACAAGGGGAACGTGTGCAAGCTGGAGCATAGGAGGTTCCATGTAAATATGAGGAAAACCTTTTTCACCATGAGGGTGACAGAAGACTGGAACAGGCTGCCCAGAGAGGTTGTGGAGTCTCCTCTGGAGACATTAAAAACCCCCCTAGATGTGTTCCTGTGTGAGCTACTCTAGGGGATCCTGCTCTGGCAGGGGGTGTTGGACTATATGATCTTTCAAGGTCCCCTTCAACCACTAACATTCTGTGATTCTGTGCCTTTTTCTCCATAGATAATATCTACTCTCACCAGTTTACTGTATATTTTCAATTTTGGAATGTTTAAAGGTCTGTGGAAACTATGTACAAGTCCAAGCAACTTCCTGGTCAATTTAGATTGAAACACATGTAGATATAAAAGATATATAGTGTTTCTGAAAAGAATTGGAGAAACTTAGATTTCTTTCCACAAGAACCCATCATTCTTTATCATAGTGGCAGTTTTTCTGTGCTGTTCCAGCCACTGGCTAGTCTATAATTAGTTACTTCCTTGCAGCTGCAGCAACGGATGTGCACTTTCAGTATGCAGATGTAGGTGGACAGCTCGGTCAATACCAGGCTCTCCCTTCTAGTTCCAGGCTCTCCAGCAAGAGGAAGGGCCACGCTTGTCATACACGTAAATAACAGAGAGTATCTGTCTTGATAGATACACTTAGACATCTGCTCCTTGCCATTAATCAGTTGGAGGGACTGATACGGAAATTTTTGACAGCCCAGTGTAAGTTGATGGTTGAGAGAAGGTGAAAGTGATTTCTGCAACCTGAAATATGCTGACTCTGTTTCAGTCAGAGAGAGAGAGTGCACTTTGATAGATGCGGAAGAAGAAAATACAGGGATATATTAAAATATGCCAGTTTTGAGGTTGTTCAGCAACTTGTAATAGCCCTATTTGAACACAAGGCTGTTCCTGAAGGCACATACTAGTCCAGTTTAGGGAACAGAGGTTTGAAACTCTGCCCACCAGGTTGTAATGTGGATTTCCTCAGTCACTTCCAGTTGACTTTCTTTGCTTGACAAAATTTGTCATAGTTCTTTTCTTATAGTACATTGTGTAAGGCATGTTCATTTGATGTACTTTAAAGGTGCTGTATAAACTCATAGGAGTCCTCAGACAGCAAAGCTATGACTGCTATGGGTTTCTCTCCTTTGTGTGATTGTCCATAGGTATATTTGAACATACAGGACCTTTAACACATTTCTAGCATCTTCAGGTGAGATCTATTCACCCAAAGTGGTTTCCAGGGAAAGGATACTCATGCTTTTTTCCCAGTGTTACAGAAGGTACAAAATAAGGATGACTCCATGGGAGGTACTGTGTAATTTGCTGCTTTTTATTTACTGTTAGATGTGGGGGTGGCAGTATTTGATTTGAAGTTTTTTGCTTTGTCTTCAGCATAGCATTTATACTTTTTTGGGTTAGACTGGTTTCCTATGACATTCCAGCTAAGCCTATTAAATGTAAAGTCCTGAGTAGCCTATGAGGGTTCTCCCATTTATGGCCACATTCCCACCAGGGGTGGGAGGAATGTTCTTCCTTAACTTGGCTGATGACAGCACACAGTCTGAAGTGCTGCTTCTTTAGCACTAATGCTGATACTTCTGACGAAGCACATGGAGAGAAATGCGTTTTAAATAAAGAGCACAAGGCTTACATATACTAAGGGTACCCATTGTGCAGCTGTTTGTGCAAACTTTTTTATGGGTAAAGAAGACATAAACCTTCTTTATGAAGCTGAGTACCTTCAGCTTTTTATTACAAAACATGTAGAATTTGGGAATACACAGAAATACTACCTTTGCTTCTCTTCCTCTTCCAAGAAGGTTATAATTTACAGTTAACTCTCCTATGTTACTGTCAAGAGTAGAGTTCTACTAGACAAACACTGGAATTGAAAGTTCTAGGGATGAGGTTTCCTTCATTCTTTTATAAAGTCAGCATTTGGAAAGGAGGGAGGAACATGTCCATGCCCGAACCAAAACTCTTTCAGAGCATGACTGTACACAAACCACAACACAAATATGAGCATGGACAACAAATGTTGAAGAAGTGTTACTTAAGATAAAGTAAGCTTTCTGTATGCTGATGCTCTAAAGGAGTCTACTAAGAATTTAATCACGCACCCACTTTTCATCCAAGCACAACAGAATCACAGAATGACAGAATGTTAGGGCTGGAAGGGATCTCTGAAGATCATCGAGTCCAACCGCCCTGCCAGAGCAGGATGGAGACAAAAAAACAACAAACACAAAAAAACCCCACCATACACACCACAGAAACAAGGGCAGAACACAAACTAGCGCAGATCACTCAGAAAGGTATCCAGATGGGTCTTGAAAGTCTCCAAAGAAGGAGAAGTTGGGCAAAGACTGGATTGAGAACAGCTCTAAGGAAAAGGACTTGGGGGTGATAGTGGATGAGAAGCTCACCATGGGCTGACAATGTGAGCTTGCAGCCCAGAAAGCCAACCATATCCTGGGCTGTATCAAAAGAATCATGGCCAGCAGGTCAAGGGAGGTGGTTCTCCACCTCTACTCTGCTCTCATGGTATCCTGCCTGGAGTACCGTGTCCAATTCTGGGGCTACTAACATAGGAAGGACATGGATCTCTTGGAACAAATCCAGAGGAGAGCCACAAAGATGATCCAAGAGCTGGAGCACCTGTCCTATGAAGACAGGCTTAGAGAGTTGGAGTTGTTCAGCCTGAAGAAGAGGAGGGTCCAGGGAGCCCATATAGCGGCCTTCCAGTACCCGAAGGGGCCTACAGGAAAGCTGGGGAGGGAACTGTTTACAAGGGTGTGTAGTGGTAGGACAAGGGTTAATGGCTTAAAACTGGAAGAGAGTAAATTTAGATTAGACATTAAGAAGAAATTCTTCACTGTGAGAGTGGTGAGAGACTGGAACAAGTTGCCCAGAGGAGCTAGGGATGCCTGGTCCCTGGAAGTGTTCAAGGCCAGACTGGACAGGTTTTTGAGCAATGTGGTGTAGTGGGAGGTGTCCCTGCCCATGCAGAAGGATTGGAAGTAGAAGATCTTTAAGGTCCCTTCCAACCCAAAGCATTCTATGATTCTGATTCATCATAATCAGCTCCCTCTTGGCAGAGGCAGGAGGTTACTCTTCCCAAAATAACCTTAGGCATGGATGCTGCATTATTTTTGCCCTGCGGAGCAAGAGCTCTTGTGTATATTGCTTCTGGGCAAGTGTTAAAATGAATCTGTACCATGGACAGAAAGCTTCTCACAGGCATGAGTAACTGCTTGGCCTATGAATTCATACAAAGTGCCAAACATAAAACCTATGTATTTTTTAACCCTTAAAGTAATATTCAAATAAATACCAATTGATATCATTTTACTGATGGTATTTGTATGGAGGCAGAAGGAAAAAGCTTTTCCCAAATTTCAGAAGGTTTTCCCACAGCATGCTATTATACCCCAGTGTCTCCTACCCCTGGCTAAAAATTTAGAAATTTAGAAAAAAATTATTTTTTTTATATAGAAGTATTGTCTATATCAGGAAGCAATCTGGCAAAAGAGAAATGGACCAGTAATCAAAGCAGTTGGCACTGTAATTCCTACATTTCCCCAGCACATGATTTGAAGATTTACTGCAGCCAAGATTTAGTTTGGCATTGACAACACTTGGTTGAAGCTGTCTGAAGTACCTCTCTTCAGTTCAATCTCTGTCCACATTAGGTATGGGGGAATATTTGTTGCATGCTTGGAGTAGAGCTCCCATTTTAGCTTTCTCCAAAAGAAGCCTGGTTTTCATGAACAAAAAAGATAACGGTCTGTGAACGGTAAGTGGAGACAATCAAGGCTTTCATTCTGAAACCATATCACTGTACCAAATGTAGCTACGGCCAGAAATGCTCTGCACTGTAGAAGATAAGATAAAAAGGCCAAATTTCGTAGCAGAAACAAATGTTTGTTTTCATTGTCCTAATGCTTGGTGTTGTGGACCGAGCCACGACACTTGGTCACTTGAACTTATCTTTTGAAGGGGGGATAGAGAAGAGGGAGGTTGATGATGTCTGAAGCTCCCCAAGCAGCATCCTGTACCGGTGCAGAGCACTTGGGCTACTTCAACATTCAGTTCAAGAAAGCTTCACCTGCTGCAAGGTTACTACTTCCTAACATCTCAGTTATCAGAAAAGCTCATGCTCAGCTTATTAGCAGCCCATTTTACAGTCATTATCCATGCTTCCACAACATCTGGCTAAGGATTGTACTCCAGATTGTGGCTATTCTGGGAAGTAGTTTTAGCAACTTGAAAAGGGTGTTTAAGTCATGCTTATAATGCTCTCTCTGCCTGTTATCAGTGGGGTGATTCTGTCTCTCTTCTACCCTTTGTATGCCCTTAATAGGCCCTGAACTACTCTGCCTAAGGGCCATTATTTTATTTGTTCCTGTAGCCTAGCTAAAGTAGATAGTCAACCTCAGATGAAAATTAATTTTTGCAAGAATTACTTAATGATACAGTTGTCCCTTTCTGAACTATTGTCTCTGGGTAAGTGGTTTTGTAGTGCCTTAGACGATCTTGTAATGAACCAAAAAGGTTTTATTCATCATTGTGTGTTCTTCATGCATGCTGTGGTTAGCAAGTAACTTTCTCTTCTGCAGAATTAAGACCATGTCTAAAGTTTAATTTAAAAAACCCTCAACTTTTCCAGAACTTCTGTATATCAATTCTACATCATTGATTTAGGTTTATCTTTTTGATGCAAAAGAGATGAAAGTATTGTTTCAGTTCTGAAATTTTTATTCATCCCAGGAAAATAATTTCTTAATTTTCTGAATCTGTCAATATGTAACCTTTTTTATTTTATTTACTATACTTTAAACTATTTTTTGTTGTCATTTAAAGCCTTTTCTCCTCTTTTTTTTTAATAAAGCAGATAGAATGCTATGTTATGCAGGTAATAAAATACCTGTCTGCTTGTTAGGATTTCCAAACTACCCAGTAACGTGTTGTCATTTCTCACCCATCCTTTTTTGGAAAAAGCATTCCTACAAATGACAATACAGCAGCAAAAAATTGATTGAAGTCACTTGACTCATAGAACGTAGCCCAGTTTACCAGCAAGATGCATCTGAACAGTCCAAACACTAAACAACCTCCAGTGCCACTGCTTGCAATGATTTTTGCCCAGCCTGCTTTCTGACAGCTACAAACTGGTTTTCTTCTCTGGATTCTATTTTTTTCCTCGTCCTGTTGCCTACTGAACGTTGGGCGGTACATAACAGCTGGCAGGTGTTTTCCCAGGGGTAATGCAAATGCCCTGGCTCAGCCATTATCTGACACTTTTCAGGTCATCCTGTACCCAGCCGGTGATAGATAGGCTATAAAACAAGTAGGCAAACAGTTACACTTGGCACAATTGCAGGCTTTCTGGTGGGAAAGAGACAGTCAATCTCACAATTGTAGTCTGCCTGACACTACCCAACTATTTGCAAAGTGCATTGGGGGAGTTCAGACAAGGAATAGGGTTGACTGACAAAAGCTAAGCAGAAAAGGCTAAATGTCAGACTCTGCGGCAGCTCTGTAAGAGCCTGGCAGACAGACTGAAGTCTGGAATGCAGAGTGACAGCAGAGTGACAAGCAGCAGAAAGCAAGATGGTGGTAGTCCTACAAAGGGTTCTTTTAAAAAACTATGCTAGCTTTAATCAGTACTGCTTTTAAAATCAACCATCAAATTAACTGATTTTATGAACATTGTTGAATTTTATTAAAGGGCAGAGAATTTCTTTAATTGTTACAAAATAGGATCTGTACAGCTAATTCTGTCCTACTGACGTTTTTTCAGCCTTTGTAAACTAAGGAAAGGTGATCTCAATAGCAGTTTGGTTTTAGAAGAAAACTGAGTTTGTGAGTGGGCCACTTTTTATAGTAATATGCAGGAAAGTGGACAAGAGATGTAATATATTCACCAGTCTTACAGCACAATCTCCTACAGTATATTTATATATTCAAATTGGTGACATCTGCATAAATTAAGTATAAAGTGGGTGGAAAATTGCCTAAGCTTCAAGGCTCAAAGGGCTGTGAACAGTGGTGCAAGCTGCAAATGGTCCTTTGTTACTTGCGATGTATCTCAGGAATCAATAGCATTATTGCTTTTAATTTTTGACCCAGATGATGGAGTAGATTAGCCTCTCTGCAAGCTTGGAGATGGCACCAGACTGGTGATCTGTGGTGGCTGATACACTGGAGGCCAGGGCTGCTGTTCTGATGGACCTGAACAGCATGGAGAAATGATCTGGCAGGAACATCAGCTCAACAAATGGCACAATGGAATCCTGGACCTCTATATGCCCATACACAACAGTACAAGTCAACTGGCTAGAGAGCAGCTTCCTGAGAAATGATCTGGAGGCCCTCATGACTAAATTATGTGTCTGTGGCAAAGAAGGTAGGTGGCATACTGGCATACTAGGCTACATTAGGGGAAGTGCAGGCAGCAGGCAAAAGGAAGTGTTTTTTTCCTTTCTATCTTTTATCTCTGAGATGGCATCAGGAGTACCATTTGCATCCAGTTTGGGGCTTACTGGTAGAAGAAGATATTTACATACCAGACAGTGCCTATTGAAGGGCCACTAGGAAAGTCATGGGTATGTTGCATACATGACAGCATGTAGCATAAGTTGACAGTGTGTTCATATTAAGCATCAGAATCAGAAAAGGGGTCAAGATTAGAATGTGAAATCAACACCTGTGTGGTTAATAATTTAGAGATTTGGTCCTTAAAAAATAAATCTTACTCATTATAATAAACCCATGAATGTTAGTGGCTTTAACTAAGAGTAGGAGATGGTAGTATCAAAACATGAAAAGATGGTATAATCCCACAATTTGAGATAATACACAACTTGAAGAATTTCAAATTGGAAGTGTCATTTCTGGGATGGATAACAGAAATACTTCATCTAATACAGTGTAAATAGCTAATACTTGTCTCACTGTTGAACTTTCAGACAGCAGTGAGGATTTCTGCTGGTTATCATTCCCCCAAAGGAGTTGCATTTGCAGTTGGAATTTAAAATTAATTTTCTGAGAAGGCACAGGTTTACCTGTTAATTAGATTTTAAGATGTGCTTTTTTAGAAATTTAGCTTTTTTTTCAGGTCTTCCATTATTTTAATATGGATTAACTAAAGCTCCAATTGAGTTTAAATTCTTTATACAGAAAGTGAAGGTTTATTATTATGCTGATCATGGCTGCATCTAACTAAAGATAGAAATAGTCTGAATTATTTACTCATCCCTAAATTGTATATTACAGGTAGCCTAATCCAATCTGAACAAGGCCACTTGTAAGCCAATTTTCATATTATTATACTGTTTTTTCACCATTAAAGGAGAGGGACAGACTAATACAAGTATATACAGAGTAATATATATTTACAATAATATATATTTGAAAGTAAAGGTAAGAGTTTTAAAAATGGATGTTTGATGAGCTCCAAACACCACCATGCTGAATGTGCATCCTGAAGGTCTCTCCCTATTCTACATGCAGATATTTTGACCACTAATACTTCACATCAGGACAATTGGTGCTGAAAGTGAATTTACCCATTTTGGGAATTAGAGAAGGAGTGCGAGCTACTTAAAAAGTAAGCATTGCATATCTTAAGTTCAGGACTTTAGTTTAATCAAAAAACATGTTTCTTAATCTAGCCTAAGTTATTTTTAAGAACCAGTATTTTACATCATGAGATGATGGAAAAAGGAAGTCCCAGCACTCTACACTACCCATATTAAAACATTTGGAGATGATAGTGAGAGAATTTAAGAAACCTCATCAGTTATTAACTTAACAGCTCCAATTAGAATAGCTTGCATTAGTAGTTATTAAATAACAAAATTCTGAAGCAAATCTAAATACTTTATATATTAAAACAATACATGAATTTAAAATCTAATCTCAGCTGAGAGTGGACAGTGTGTATAGATAAATGAATGGCCTCAAACCATGGTCAAAGATGAAATGTATTTAATGTAATTGTTGCTTACCTTGAGTTGATTGGGAAAGACTCTTTCATCACACTAATATTAACAAAGAAAATTTTTGTTTGAGCCATGATATTTAAATATTTTTTAATTTAATGACCTAAAGTTCACAGAATAAAATGGTCACTCTAAAAATCCAATTTTGCACACATTTCTGCATATTTTACCTTCTCTTTTTAGTTTGGTCAGAGTAGTAGTTACTTTTAGTTCATGATGAAAAATCAAGAAGATGGAGTATATGGGGAATATGTGGAAGAAGGATGACTTAGAAGAGCAAACACATCCTTCTCTGAGATTCAGATTTTTTAGCAAGCTTTACATGATTATGGTATTAAAAATATGCTGTTAGTATACCATTAATTAATGATGTATGTAACTTGGGCTATAAAGACAATACATTGTGCATTTACCTTTGTCTATCACTAGTACTTTTAAGTCATTATGTGGTTTGAGTCTGAGGTTTTTTATCAATGTTTGTTACAAAAATGTTTAGGTATCTTACATATGAAAGTTTTTGATCTTAGTAAAATTTTCAGATAGATTATGGCTCCTTCAGAAGATGAGCTGTCCTCTGCCCAGTCTTGCTTCCCTTAAAATGGTTTCCCTCTTCCAAGTCCTGGTGTTGCGGACCGAGACGGGTAAAGCCGCGACCCACACCCCCTCCTCAGGGGATCGAGGGCTGAGGACCTTGCTGCTGCCATCTTCCCTAGACTGTGTACAGGGATGAAAGAAAACAGCTGTAGGGCAGTGAGTTTGGATACCAGCCTTTCCTTACCATCCTCAGGATTCTGCTGTCCTCATGGAGTATTCTGTAGTTTCATCTCATCTCAGTAACTCATCCCTTACATTGTGCTGCCACCATCGCTGTAACATTTTTTTACAAGTTCAGAGCTGGAGGTTAAAAGTGTTCTTGGCCAGGTAGGATGGAGCTTTGAGCAACCTGGTCCACTGGGAGGTGTCCCTGTCCCATAGAAGGGAGGAAATTCTGCTCTTCCAGTGAGCAGAAAACTGATGTAATGGGAGTAAATGCTGTTTGTAATTTTGTATCATAAACCAGGGGAAAGACTTTACCAAGAAAACAACATCCTAAAATAAGATTAATTGCTAGTGATGCCTCTATAAGAAGATCAAGTTAGCCTTCTAAGAAAAAGACATATTATTAAATATTAGATCTTCTCTACCTGGAAGCAAACTGCACATAAGCCTGCAAACCATTGTAGGAAAGCGGAAACATAAACCCACTAATTGCAGAAAAAAGACAGGGAAAAATGGAGAGCCCTGTGATGTCCCCATCCTGTTAGTGATTTATAGACATTTTACTTGGAAAAATATTAAAATAGTACTTAGATTCCTCCTTTCTTTCCTCTTACTTTTTTCATCTTCTCCAGAAAGTAGCAGATCAAGATTATGTTAGTGAGAGGTAAGAAGGGATCTGGACACTGGGGTAAGTGTCCAAAGTTACAGGCCCAGATGCACAGACCCTCAGTTGAGCTGCAAGATGCAGGGACAGCTGCTGATTTTACAAAATAATTTGATATCAAATCTATCTATTCATCACACACATGCAGGGATTAAGAATTTGAAAGTATCTGAAGGTGGCGTGAGTCATCTCAACCCAACCTCTAGTGGCTGGCAGCTCCTTGCTTAGTCTTCTTCTAAGAGAAGGCTCCAGGTCCCTCTCTGGAAGACTCCGGGCAGTAACTTTTCAGATGTGTGGGTGAGTGTAGCTGTATTGCTACCAAACAGAAAAACAGGGTGGTCGAGTCCCCATCTTGAGGGATAAAATGGTCTTGAGCATAATACTTTCCAGTCTCCCCAGTGTGTTCTCTGACAGGAGCAATAGGAAATGTGAGGCAGATTTTTTTCTGAGGGCAGAACTGACAGTTTTGAAAGTCATACTCATACTGAGTTGAAAGAATCTGAAGGTGTTATTGTACAACATATACATTGGGGGATATATTTATGTCAAAATATCATTTCAAGTAGATCTTGCTACAGTGAGGGAACGGGCCTTTGAGAGTGCTCTTTCACACAGGAGTCCCCCCATCCCCTGCTCCCTTGTAACTGCAAGTGCGTATCCATCACAAGAAATGAATGTTCTAGAAAATGTCACAGTGAAGTTTATTGTATCCATCAATGGCAAAATGTCCAATGGTTTAAAAAGCAGAGTTCATCACCTTGTAAGAGAGACTAATCTTTCCCTCTTAGAAAGCTAGAAGTCACGAAGAAGTCCTTGGAGGATAGGAGAGTTAAAACCTTAAATATACACAGAGAATCTTGAAGGCTAAGAGGAAGGTCTGCAGTGAACCTCAGTAAAATTGATCTATACAACTCTTGTTACTTTCACAAAACAAAATAACTTTGACTATGCATGTCAGGTGCTGCTGAGTTTGAATTAAAAAAAATAGCAAAAGAGGAGGTGAAGGGAGTAATTCATTAGCAACCATGTTTATATCTAGTCTACAGTGTTAATTTGTTTCTTCTTAATTTTGTCTTGAAATGCCTGAAATGTGCCATGCTAGATAAAATGAGAGGGAACCAGAATGAAAAGCCTGACTTCTTTCTCCAAAGCTGAAGGTCTGCTAGGCTATGGTGTGTGTTCTTGTCTGTCATGAGAGACGTTTCCTTGTGACTAGATCATTTGTCTCTGGAACTTCTGTATTGGACCTCAAAGATGTGACCAACATGAAAAAGAGCTCTCCAGCTTTTCTACCTTCTTGTTTTCTCACCAGTCCCTGCTCCAAATGAAAACTGCCAAATTCCTTAAGTATTGGCCTCTGTAAAGTTACCCTTCTCTTCTTTCCCTTCTTCAGAGGGGAGCATGCATTATCTATAGCCCTTCCCTGTGCCGGAGGCAGTAGCTGCCTCCCACAAGACATAGACTTCGCTTGAGTGGCTTCATAGAGTCATTGCATCTGTTCATCACATTGCTATAGATGATAAAAACGAGCAGAAAAAGTATGATGAAAAAGGTATATAACATCTACTCTAGCTAGTGGCAGGATTTTTCTAGTCTTTAGTAAATGTAAATATGTTGAATCCTAATACCATAGAGCATTTTAATGAACCTACGCATAGTAAGGGTGATGTTTTGCATCTGTGCTGGAAACAAAATAATTACATTTATAGAACTGCTACTCAAGTGTACTACAAAAATGCCAACAGAAAAAAAAGAAGCAGCTTTGTGCTGGGTTGTTGTTGAAATCATGTCTGTTTTGATAAGAGAGGGTCCAGCAGCCCTACTGTGATGATATTACACGACATGCTTAAAATGTGAGTTTTAAAGGGATTAAACCAACCATGCATGCCATGTTTCATAAAATATTAAAAAGTCCCATATTTGCATATTATACAGCTGGTTGCAAAGCCATCAATCATCATATTATCTGTACATTGAGAATGATAAATGGTTTTCATTCTAATGAGAGAATCTAATCACATGGAGAAATGAAGAGGGAATGCAGCATAAAAGCTTTTACTCCAAAAAGCCATAGATTATTATTAATATTATAAATTTATCTCTGATTTGGGAACTTCTGCTCTTCATTTGTACATATGCTTTTCTACATTTATGACTTTGAGAAAAGGTCAGGTCATTAATTTTTTTATTCTTAATAAAATGGCACTGGAAAAGCAGGAAAAAGTTAAAAATATTAAACAACTTGGAAACAGCATATGTGAATTTCTCTAAATTACCCAGGACAGACCATTTATTTTTCATCCCTAATAATGTGGTAGCAGAAAAGCAGACACAGGTTAAAAATATGCAGGTAGAAGCCTCTTATGTAGGTATTTTTGTAAATTACCTAGCACACCTCTACAACAAATAACTGGGCGCTATATTGCTTACCCACTAAATGAGACAGTGAGTTGCTTCTAAAAATGTTACAAAATATAACCTCTTTCATATCTCAGTAGCTAGAAAAAGATAACTACTGCCATTAAGAGCAACGCCAATTACGGTTAGGATTATGAGTCTAAAAGATAACACAGTACCCTGTGAAAGTAAAAAGGACTAATTTATACTAATTTAGGGTAGAGACACTTGTGTGGGAATGGAGAGGAAGAAGGCACACTAACAGAGATAAAACTGTTAGCACATTGGCCAGATGTGTGAGTGAGCAAGCAAGAAAAATCAAACCACAAAATGGTACTTTACAAAACACTTGTATTTCTACATGTATTTTTCAGAGTTAGTGACTTTCTGTCATTCCTCAATGTATTTAATGCTGTGCTGAATTTAGAAATTTAGAAAAAAAGGCAAACTATCTTAATATAAGGCCATGCTAAATGACCTGCTACAAAAGTTTTCTCTAAGATGTGAAAAGCTTAAAGAATACAGACCAGACTGGAGTGCGCAGTGCTACTGCAGATTAATGAAGCTTTTATAGGGTTAACTTTGTAAATATAAATATAAGATATTGTTTGAAAATAAACTTTCTGAAGGACTTGCTTGCTGCCATTACAAAGCGATGCTGTGCAGTGATCCTGATTCATTGCTGCTCATTAGATTTTTGCCAAATAGTATCTCTTCCTGGAATGTTTGTAACAGATTTGGAGCAGTCAGCTTCAAATAGAAGAATTAATGTCCAGGAACTGAGTCTAGTGTTGAACCAGTGATGGTCTGGTATTTGAGAACCTATGAGATTTTAAAAGAACATGCTTAATAGGATTTGGGGAATATTTATTTCCTAGGAATAGGTGTGAGTGTGGGAGAAGAGGTGGGAGAAAAAGGAAGTCTCTGGAAAGATTGTTCATAAAGAGGAAATACTGGTTTTGATCTACCTGTAGCATTTAGATGTATCCTGTCATGAAGATTCATATGGTACCTTTCCTGATAGATCATCAGATGCCCTTGTGTCAGGTGAGGGATGTAACTGGGCATGTTCGGTCAGAGGATGGGGCTATGTGTCACTTGTTCTGAAGTGGACAAGCCACCTTTTGAATATGAGTCTGCTCTGCTTCAGCTGGAGCAACAGATGGCACTCCAGAAGGATGCTTCTAGGACAGTGTTTTCAATTCTAAACCAACTGGGCACATTGTTGTCATGCTGTCTGCAGTTCTCAGGTTACCTGCAATTTTCACTCCATCACAATTTATTTGGGACAAGACAGTGGGATTCTCTTTAAGACAGTGATACTTCATCTCCAAATTAATCACTTTTTCCAGAATAGGAGGACTAAAAGAAGAACTTTAGAGTATGTGCCTTGATCTGACTTTGATCCAGAGTAATAATGCAGCTAAGCAAGAACCTGGGCCTAATCACCAGGGCTAGACATAAACTGAGGCTTGAAGAACCTGGTAAGACATACTCTTATCTTCAGCTGGGGACTTGTTTATTGGTCACAGCCAGACAGAACTGTCATAGCGTTTATTATGTAACATCATAACAGTGTCATCACTCTCCTTTTTCTCCTTTCTTTTCCCGCCCCCAGCTCCTCACTGGCATTCAATATCACAGAATCACAGAATCACAGAATGGTCAGAGTTGGAAGGTACCTCTGGAAATCATCTAGTCCAACTCCCCTGCTAAAACAGGATGCTCTAGAGCAGATTACACAGGAACGCATCCAGGCGGGTTTTGAATGTCTCCAGGGATAGAGACTCCACAACCTTCCTGGGCAGCCTGTTCCAGTGCTTTGTAACCCTCATAGTAAAGAAGTTTTTCATCATATTTAAATGGAACTTCCTATGTTCCAGCTTGTGCCCGTTGTCCCTTGTCCTGTCACTGGAAACTACTGAAAAGAGTCTGGCTCCATCCTCCTTGCACCCACCCTTTAGATACTTACAGGCATTAATAAGATCTCCCCACAGCCTTCTCTTCTCCAGGGTAAAGGATCCCATCTCTCTCAGCCCTTCCTCGTAAGAGATGCTCCAATCCCCCAGTCATCTTTGTTGCCCTCTGCTGGACTCTCTGTACTGTTCTGAACTAGTGTTCTGTTACTGAACTACCGTTCTGCATCTCTCTTGAACTGGGGAGCCCAGAACTGGATGCAGTATTCCAGCCGTGGCCTCACCAGGGCAGAGTAGAGTGGGAGAATGACCTCTCTCGACCTACTGGCCACACCCTTCCTTATGCAACCCAGGATTCCATTGGCCTTCTTAGCTATAAGGGCATTGCTGGCCCTTATATGGCTATAATTTACCATCTACCAGGACTCCCAGGTCCTTCTCCTCAGAACTGCTTTCCACCAGGTCCACCCCTAACCTATGGTTGTAACTCTTATGTTATATGGTTGTAAGTCTTCTGATGTTTTAGACTTACCTGCAAAAAAGGAATAACTTCCAGGAGAGAGGAAATTAAAAGATACTTGTATCAAATAACAGCTGTTATATGACCACTGTTACAGATTTGTCTTTAAATTTGAGGAAATATTTTTGTAGACATTTGTCCATGTATACAGGTTTTAAAAGATATATAGATGATAAGTAATAAATAGAATTTGAATATCCCCTAATTTCTGTCACAGCTTCTTAAATAAATATATATGTTGGATATAGAAGAACTGGATCATCATATAGCTGAAAGTTTCCTTACAGAAACTTTCTAATGTATTTCTTGCCTCTTTAATTATAATACCACAGCTGTGAAGCATTCATTAGTATACTGATGCTTTGCTGATGTGTTACTTCAAAATATAAGATATTGCAATGTATCCGCAGTATTTCTTATTCAACAGCAAAGCTCAGCACTATCCAGTTTGGAGGACATGCAGAAATGCTTCTGATTTTAGTTGTCCCAAATACAGGATATACTTCAGAAGTTTTTGTGGTTCAGAGTCCTCATTAATGAGAGTTCAAGTGTCACATGAGTGAATAAAGACAGATAGAAGATCATAGTTAATGAATAACTATTTTAAAAGAGCATGTGTTTTCTTACATGGAAGTTTGTGTGAGGATGAACTAAGAAAGAAGAGCTGCTATCCCATGAGATAAAAAACTGCACTCATTTGCTTTCTTTGTATAGAAACAAAATTGATGTTTGTGATGAATCCTTCTGATTCAACAACAGATCACGAAAAAGTGGCATAGCTCGCTAGTGCTAAAAAGTGGATTGGCACTACTACTCTTCAGATTTAAAAGCAGAAGACTTTTTTGGTTGACTTGAACACAGTGAGGAGGACTGGTGTGCAATAATGCACTCTGAAAATAAAAGAAAATAAAATATAAAATAAAATAAAATAAAATAAAATAAAATAAAACAAAATAAAATAAAATATAAATAAAAATTATCTTAGCCTAAAAGTATGGTTTTGAGTGCAAAGGATTTGTATATAGCATTTCCTATGTGGCCTCTCCTGGGAAGAGTATAAAAGTAAAACCAAAAAAAAATTAAAAAAACCTGAAACCATTAACAATATAGATCACTGAAAGCAGCCATCTTGTCAATCTGTTATTCTTGATTCAAACGGAAGCTTCAGTATTGAAGTTTTTTTATCCAGGATTCCTTCCAAGTTTTATGATCAGTCATCAGTTACACTGACCTTCAGTACTTTACCTGTGTATTTCCACAGTTACCCCATGAGTCTCTGAATAGGAGTTTGGTTAATTTACAAAAGGGATTAAATGATGACACCACACAGTGTTGCAAGGGATCCTTTCACAGGACAGGTTTCTCCAAGCACATATGGAAATGCTTCTAGGCATGAAATATGAATCTGTAAATGACATCAAATATGGAGAGTTAAAGAGTTTCAGTGTTATCAGGAGCTGGGAATTTGGTATAACACCTGAAGCCTTTTCGCTTAAGAATTATTGTGATTTTTTTAATCCTGCTTGCACAAAATGTGTATGTTATTTAAATCTGTAATGCTCTCTGCTGTAGCGGTCAGTGCATCTCAAAAGCAGTGTTAAAAAAAAAAAAAAGGAACCATTAAATTTCAGCAGTTCAACCATGGCTGGCTAAACAGGTTATAAAGCAGGAAACTTTCATTTTAAAGAATAACAAAGAGCTCAGCTATAACAATGTAATATTATAGTGTAATGAATACTTAAACCTGCTTGCACTGTCATTAAAAAAACCCATGTAGCCTTTACCACCCTTTCTTTCTCCAGTGCAGTCTTTACATTTGCAGTTATATTACCTTCAGTAAACAACCATCCAAGGTTATGCAAAACAGATGCATTGTGTAATACTCTATTATGTACTTCATAAATATGGTTTTGCATAATGTGCATATGTATTTGTAGGTAGTCAACAGATTGATAGACCTTTTAGCCATACCATAGTCAAATTGCTGAAGCTTTGCATTAAACTTAATCTGTAGATGAAACCTAGGCCTTTTCAAAGCAATTTTTTTTTTTTTATATTGAATTACTTAGTGCCTTCAAGATCTATTTTTTTATGCCTGTTTATCGCATGGCAGTGTACATTAGCAGCAGAAATCCATCAGTGAAATGGAATAGAGTTTGAAAGTGAAGACAATAAAAACACTGTGACCAAAACCACACATCTCCAGACCTGTCACAGATACCAATTTAATCAAGAGAATGTGGCACTGATAGGGTTTCCAAGTCACACTGAAGAATAAGCTTTCTGGCTTTATTATTTGCTCCTGTAACCCTTTTTATGCAAGTTTCCAGCCTATTTGACTCCAGATCTGAATCTACAGACTCTAACGGATGTATTTCATTCAAGCAGAAGTAAATCATTAAAATTAGCTTTTCAAATATGATGAAATGTCTTTGTTTGGAAAGTGACCTTACATGCACACTTTTTTATTAACATGGGTGTTTACAAGTAGATGACACTTAGAGTTAGAAGACTGAGCAATAAGTGTTATGATAACTGGTTCCTGTATTTTAGCATACATAGCAGTGGGAGAGAGGGGGTGAAAATTTTATCAGCCTCCCCATCTAAATGATTTCAGAGAAAAAAAAATTGTGTTTGTGAAGAGAAAAATAATTGAAATAATATCCACTTACAACTCCACAATGAGTTGAAGGATGTGGTAATAAAAAGACCATTACATTTACTTTCAGGATCAAAACCAAGCAAATTCAGTTCTTGTGTGCTCAAGGCAATAACATCCTGATGATGAGGCTGTGTTAACAAGCATGTGAAAGAGACCTCACAACCTTTCATTATATTTTTCCCTAAGTTCTTGTACATTTCACTGTGCAGTGTACCAAGGATGTCATTATTTCTTCATTGATTTGTCTATGAGGTTGTAATTCTTAATAGAAAAGGTAATTTCTTTCAAAATGAGGATCTTATTTTAATCTATACTTTTCTGCCACACAAAAGTCAACCTTTTCCAGTAGATGGTTAGTCCAGTAACTCGAGCTGAAATCTATAACAATTAAATCATCAGTACCTGTCACTTCAAAGTTTGGTCTCATAGTGAGTAATTAAATTTTAGTCCTTATATTTAACAGCATATCACTATACTGTTAAAGCACCTTCCAGTAGAGCAGTAAGTTTTGTGGCTAATTTCTGTTCCACATGGTCCCCTCTTTCTAATCTCACCTTCTTAAAGGAAAACTGAATATGCAAGCAGTGTACAAAGCTGGTAGTTTCTTTATAAACATGCTGCCATACTTTGATATTACTGAAAACAAGATTCTTGTACTTGGAATGGAAATTACTACATTTCTGATTACCCTGAGTTCTTACAGAAGTTTTCCATGGCAAAAGAGTGATCTCTGAGAAAACTTTTTTTTTACAAAAATGAATCTTCCATTTATAATCAAGAGTTTCAGTGTCCCAAACCAAAAATTGGTATATAACTCCTTATGTTGGTGTTACAGATAGTCATTCAGCTGCTCTAATTCCAAGCCAATTAATACCTTGAATGTGAGAATGGCACTCTCTTTCTCCAAAAGGAAGAGACTATCCCAGTTACATCTTTGGTTTTCAGTGCTACTTCATAACATACATCTTACCACTTTAAATTCAAAGGTTATCAGATTAACCTTGGTATATTCATCAAATGCAAAGCAGCATTCAAAAATAAGCAGGATTAAATGCCACATGAGTAATTTGGCCAAGATATGATACACTGCCCAATTACAGTATTATCACATACTCTTATGTAGTGTTTTGTTTTACAAGGTGTCTTGTTCTTTTATAGTACCCCAAAAGTGTATGCTATCCTAGTGGATGCCAGACAGGTGACTATTACAAAGTAATAATACGTGCAAGCTTGCTCAAAAATTTTGTCTTCATATGTGAAATTTAAATAAACAATCTTGAATGTAGTTAGATTTTTTTTAAAAACGTGTTTTTCAGTGCCTCAAACTTATTATTGCCTAGAATTTACCTTCCCATGTGCAAATCCCGCATAATCAGTGCTACCAGAGCAATATGAGTAATTTACAACAAAAAATATTTGTTCCTTACAACAACTAGTCTTTTCAATTCCATCCTTAAGGAATAATTGTCAGAGGTTTTTTTATGCTACAGGTTGCAACTCAACCAGCTGCATGGAATGGTATATTAAAAATTAATTTAACTCTGACAAGTATGACAATAACAAGGGGAAAAAAAAAATGTCAGTGGTCTAAAGTCGTTTTCTACAGGATACCTATGGATTAGTACTCAGAAATATTGGGTAGGCCAAAATACCAAGATTCACCAAAGTGATCCTTTAGATTTATCAAGCTCAGACACGTTGTTGCTGCTTGTGATGAAGCTCCAAGGTGACCTTCACTGAGTTTATTAGGGTAGCATTGGAGGGTAGAAATAAAACACAGCCTGTTGGATGTGCAATATCATTTTTCAGCTAAGACTGATGAACCCCTTTGCTAGGTTGTCTCAGCCTGACCTCCTTTCTTGTGAATGTCTGTTTTTTGACTCATAAAGAGCTTCTGCATTTGGGGCATTTCAAACCTGTGACTCAGAAGAAGTCCAGCTAAGTGCTTCTGAAGCAGCTCTGTGAGGTACATTGACACACTGGAGAAATTGTAGACTCCTTCAGAAGAACCAACAAACTAGGCTACCATTTAACCAGCCGTATTTCTCCCAAAAAAACTCCATGTCCTTTCTCAGCAAAGGAGCTGGACATTCTTCAAGGCACAGGAGCAGGTGATCAGCCTGAGCTGAAAGACGAGCTGGCTAGAAAGACCAGCCTGGCTGAATAAAGAGATCTGGCTGCTACTAAGGGAAAAAATGAGATTATATGGCTTTTGGAGAAAGGGACAGGTCACTCAGAATTATGACAAGGATGTTGTGAGGCTGTGCAGGGAGAGAATTAGAAGGACCAAAGGCTGACTTGAAATCAACCTGTCTGCAGCTGTCAAAGATGACAAGAAGTCCTTCTATAAATATATTTACAACAAAAGGAGGACTAAGGAGAAGCTCTGTCCCATATTGGATGCAGGGGCAAACATAGTGACCAAGGATGAGGAGAAGGCTGGGGTACTTAATGCCTTCTATGCCTCAGTCTTTAGTAGTTGGCCCAGTTGTTGGCTGGGTACCCAGTCCTCTGAGCTGAAAGAGAGGGATAGGGAGCAGTTAGAAGCTCCCATAGTCCAAAAGGAGATGGTTAGTGACCTGCTGCACCACTTGGACATATGGAAGTCTGTGGCACCAGCGGGATACACCCAAGGGTATTGGGGGAGTTGGCAGAAGCGCTCATCAAGACACTTTCCATCATTTACCAGCAGTCCTGGCTATCCAAGGAGGTCCCAGTAGACTGGAGATTGGCAAATGCGACCCCCATCTACAAGAAGGGCTGAAAGGAGGATTTGGAGAACTACAGGCTGTAAGTCTTACCTCAGTGCCAGGGAAGATTTTGGAACAGATCATCCTGAGTGCCATTAGGCAGCAAGTGCAGGACAACTAGGTTATCAGGCCCAGTGAGCATGGGTTCATGAAAGGCAAGCCCTGCTTGACAAACCTGATCTCCTTCTATGACAAGGTGACCCATTTAATGGAAGAGGGAAGGGCTGTGAATGTCATTTACCTGGACCTTAGTAAAACCTTCAACACCGTTTACCACAACATTCTCATGGAAAAACTAGCTATATATAGCCTAGGCTGGTGTACACTTTTCTGGGTTAAAAACTGTCTAGATAGCCAGACAGCTGGCTAAATACGACCCAGCAGTGTGCCTTCATGGCCAAGAAGGCCAATAGCATCCCAGCTTGTATCAGGAATAGTGTGGCCAGCAGGAGCAGGGAAGCGATCATGTCCCTGTACTCAGCACTGGTGAGGCCGCACCTTGAGTACTGTGTTCAATTTCGGGCCCCCCACTACAAGAAAAACACCAAGGTGCTGGAGCAAGTCCAGAGGAGGGCAACAAAGCTGGTGAAGCGTCTGGAGCACAAGCCCTGTGAGGAGTGTCTGAAGGAACTGAGGTTGCTTAGTCTGAAGAAAAGGAGTCTGAGAGGAGACGTTATCACTCTCTACAACTACCTGAAAGGAGGTTGTAGCAAGGTAGGGGTTGGTCCCTTCTCCGAAACAACAAGCGATAGGACAAAAGGAAATGGGCTCAAGTTGTACTAGGGGAGGTTTAGATTAGATATTAGAAAAAATGTATTCACTGAAAGGGTAATTCAACACTGGAATAGGCTTCCCAGGCAAGTGATTGAGTTTCTATCCCTGGAAGTGTTTAAGAGATGTATAGATATGGTGCTTAGGAACATGGTTTAAGCATTGGAATTGGTAGCATTAGGTTAATGGTTGGTAGACTTAGGTTGTGGTTAGACTCGATGATCTTAAAGGTCTTTTCCAACCTGAATGATTCTGTGATTCTGTTTATATCCTTATAAGCTGTTTTGCTCAGCATTGTGTGCATACACTTGTGTTTCCAAGGAGATTATTTTTCTTCACATTACTATTCTAATACCCACATATAGTAGCTATTTGCAAACCTACCATGCAGTGGGAAGGTCATTCCATGGCCCTACTAAATATAAGCTCAAATATTTTCAGTGGATGTATAATAATTCCAGATAGAATTTGTGTGATTGTGAAAGTATTGCAGTGATAACACAGCAATATATTTGTGGGAAGAAATGAAGTGCAAGGTTGGAAAGCTCACAGGTAGCTAATGGGTAGTTCTATCATATCATGTAACACATGACCTACAAATGTATATGTTAAACAATGTAAATTATCACATCATTTTTACAGGAAAAAAGTTGTATTTTTCATATTACAATTCATAGCCATACAATCGTGCCTCCGTACTTGGAAGAGATGTGAGAGCTTCCTGGGAATGTTTAAGTTCTGAAAGGAAACAAACTTGCAAGTCTGGGATGTATGTATATGCTGATACGACAGCATTAAAAATCTCAAGATCAGTTGGCTGAGACATACTGATAATATGATTTCACTGTGTTTGTGTGTGAGTCCACTTGCTACAGTTGTCTTGCTAGTAAACTCCTGTGTTTCCAAACTCTTTTTGTCCAAAGATGCTCAAAATAAGTGTATTTCCCAGATACAACTCATTTTCCATCCAACTGTAAACAGTCACCCTACCCTACAATCTCTACTTCTTTCTCAGAGAAGAGGCAGGCAGAGCAGCACTGATTCTTTCTGCTGCTGCTGGCTCTTCTTTCTCCTTCTCAATGACAAAACCTTTCCAAGCTGCTCTCTTCCCATTAAAATGGAAATTTTGGCCCAAGGTATGCCCTTTATGATGCAAGGCAAACCTCAGGTATGTGGAGACCCCACTTCAGAACTGCCTATGGGGCACTGACAGTCGCTGTGACGACTTCAGACTGGGGCAAGTTTCTGAGCTGCCTAGGTATAGTTTTAATACCAGGAAAGCAGGAAGGTAATTAAGCATTTGAGCACCAAGGTGGAAACCTACTATTGCAATTAGGAGAGTCTATTATTTCCTATTTTTCTAAAAGTCCTACTGAGACAAGTACATTGTTCTCAGTGGGAGCAGATTACACTCTGAATTAATTACTCACTAATTAGTAGACTATCTCCATGGTTTCTTGCCCCACACTTTCTCCTGCTGAATTGTTTAGCATAAAACACTACATTTCTTGTAATACATTTGATGGGTACTGTTTGTATCAGGAACTGGTTGCTTTTCCCTGCCTTTTCTTGCTTTCTAGCCAAAGCAGTTATATGACCCTGCATTACTCCAGCATTCATATTCTGAAATCTTTAGTGCATCTGGTTTCTTTTTTGGGAAAATGGGAATGCAGCTACCTTCAAAAATGTATCAATCAGACACAGATCTTATGGGAGCCACATGCACAGAGAGAGTGGGGGCAACAAGGAAAGTTTGTAGTATGCATTCCAGCTGACTCTCATGGAGACTCTACTGCTGACTTGGGCACCTAACATCCCTTTACAACTTATAGATAAAGTGCATTGCAAAGGGATTTATAGCAGCTGGCATCCTGTGCTGGGGAATGTCTAAGTTAACCCACTGTTAGTACAAAGAAGAGACACAGATCTTAAATCTGCCCTTCCAGGGAGATTTGGTGCTTCATTCAGAGTTACCAAAGACATTTCCTCCAGAAAGAGCTCTGTCCTTCTGCACTTGGTTATTTCTGTCTGAACTGGATAAAGGTCAGTATCTTTCTTAGAGCATTGTTGGAGGAAGGAGTGTCCTTTCTTCACACTTTATCTACAAGATCAAGGTTGCAGTATCCACGCTGTATAGGGGAGAGTAATTTTCAGTGCCACCCCGGGCTATTTGCTATTCTGATGAGGACAGAGAGGGCACATTATTTCCCTGTGCAGAACTGAATCAAATTTAAAATCATGAACACCTCTGTGGAAACATTTCTGGATTTATAAAGGCATAATAGATTTAACTGTGTATCTTGGACGTGACAGGAAATAACTTTATGTAAAGCATGTAATGCTACTATTATATGCAGCGTTATTTACTCTCATTGCTGACAATAATGCCTCATGTATGTCTCACTCATTGCCAACAAGTTAGTACTTGGTAGTCTCCTAGGGAGTAGTGAGAGAACTAAAAAGCCCTCCAGTCTCAGAGAAATGAATATCATTAATATAGCTCTGTGAATCATAAGTCGTTGCTTTGATTGGAAAAAAACAGTTGTGTATTCGGTTTCTTCACAACAACAGGTTTTAGAGTCTTTAGGATCTCCACTGCCAAACCTTCCTTAGAATCTTTTTTAAGTTTACCTTGCCTGTCACCACAGGACTCCTAAAGCCGAGGTTTAAAAAACATAATTAAATAGATAAATAATTTTTGCCATTTGAGCTTCAAGTTACTGGTGTTAAGAATTTGTTAATAAAATAAGAAGGCCTTAAGGTGACATTTCTGGTAAGAGCTACTTGTCTTGGCAGAAAGCACCATGTGAGTTTCTCACTGCTCTAGCAATTTTAATAATCCCTCCTGTAACAGCTTTAAAGTTTATTTGTTTTATATAAATTTTTCACTGAGGTAATGCAGATTAGACTTCCCTTTATTTATATATATACACCTATAAATACATATTGCATCAAAGACAAAGGCAAAGTCTCTTTCAGAACATATGACCTTGAAATTGTGCACAAGATTTGGCTGGTAACACTTCAGACCTGTGCATATTTTTCTCATTGCAGCTGTGGGAGATTTGTCACAGTCCTATTGCAGATGCTGCTCCCTAAAAAAGAAAAATCTCAAATTTCCTTCAAATGTTAAAAAATAGAATGCTTATAATTATGCTACACCACAGAGTTGTATTACTTCCTCTTGTGGAAAACACTTTCCATTCTTGCATTGTCTCTTCAATGATACTAAGATGAGTAAAGATGGAACATGCAGCACCAAGGAAAAAAAAAAAAAAAAGAAAAAAAAGGAAACCATGTTTACTGAGAGCACAGCAGCTTTCAAAAAGAAAAAGAAAAAAAGGATGCTATTCTCTTTCTCCCTGACCTTCTTTCCTATTGAGGGCAGCTTGAAATCATCCTGGTTTCTTGCAAA
Organism: Hemiprocne comata; assembly: GCA_020745705.1. NCBI lineage: Eukaryota > Metazoa > Chordata > Aves > Apodiformes > Apodidae > Hemiprocne > Hemiprocne comata. Next base: position 135,983,084 of record CM036587.1, read on the forward strand.
GACTTTTCATCCTTAGTAGTCACTGTCGGCAAAGGTTCTCAGCAGTGCCTCTTGCTGTAGAGTTTAATGATTCTCAGATCATTCTCAGGTTAGAGTTTAATTATTACCTTGCAAATCTTTGCCAATTTCTGTTGATAATTCTTAGTGACATACAGACTTGCATGTTTTGTAACTTGTTTTATGACACTGTCTAACCTTATTATTTCTAAAATCATACGGCCTAATTTAGGAACTCTAGATTAGTTCTATTTTTAAGTATCTATCAGATTTTAAGATTTCTTTCTCCTCCACCCCTGGTACATAAAACAGCCAACAGAGTAATGGGTTACACTGCATCATCCAGTTGCAAGACTTCAGAAATCCTCAAACAGGACATTTTTAGAACCATGTAAAATTGCATCACTGCAATAACTCCATTAGTTATGATGGTGTTCTGGGATTTCTCCAGGGTACCTTAAGTGTTTTAGCTGTAGCTATCTGAAACACTTTGGTTCTTTCCTGTCTGAGTTGTTTCAGGTACTGATTGAGTGTGCTACTAACTTCCATGTCTGGTTTCTGCTTATTATACTTTAGTAGTATTTTCTGTCCATGATATTTAAAAGTACATGCATATTTTATTTTTTTGTGCCATTATAATTTCTGCATAGCTCCTTTAAAATTTATTTTAATCTTGTTTTTCTCATTATATGAACTACATATGCATAGCCTACTTTTAGAATTTAAGAAAAGGCATGATTGCTTGCAGAGACCAATCTAATGGCATATGCAAAATAAAATGAAAAAAGCTGGTAGAATAAGAAACATTAAGATGTAAAACACATTGGCCTAGTATTTATTGTTTTTCCTTGAGTCTGGATGTAATATCATGCTAGATAACCTTGTTCATGTGTATTTTCTTAATAACATCCCAGGAAATATCATATGCCACTATTATTTGCAAAGATTTCTTTAGTCTTTCTGAGGTCTTTGGTAAATCAGTAGGGTAGAAAAGAATGTTTTTTCCTCAATTTTTGAATGTTTTGCAGTTAGGCATATTGATAACAAAAGAAAGGTTGACACATTTCATTTCTGTGGCTTTAAACTGCTATTGGTGTTCAGAGCAGTTTGTTTCCTCACTAGTTTATTGATTTTCAGCAGAGCTACCTTATACTAAGTATAGGTGGAAGTTACCCCAGATGCCATAGCACAACAAAGGTGGCTGCGCAAGGACCACAGCTGCTCCCTGTGCAGATGGAGAAGTGGGAAAATGGAGATGGAGGATCAGCATATTTCTTCTCAACATATCTCCCACTTCTTAGGGAGGTCAACTGCTTCCCTGGGGCCAGGATTAAGGATATAAGGAGGAAGCTCCCTACCCTAGTTCGGCCCTCAGACTACTACCCATTACTGCTGTTCCAAGTAGGCAATGATGAGGTAGCTACCAGAAGTGTAGGGGCAATGAAGAGAGATTTCAGGGCCCTAGGACAGATGGTTAGGGGATCGGGAGCACAGGTGATGTTCTCCTCTATCCCACCAGTAGCAGGGATTGATGAGGGGATAAACGGGAAGAGCCAGAAAATTAACTCCTGGCTTTGGGACTGGTGCAGCAGACAGGACTTTGGCTTTTTTGATCATGGATGGACCTACAGGACACCGGGCATGACAACAGGCGGGGGAAGCCTAACCTGGAGGGGGAGAAGGGTCCTGGGGCACAAGTTAGCAGGGCTCATAGACAGGGCTTTAAACTAGGTTTGAAGGGGGATGGGTCATGTAGGAAGAGAACCAGAAATGCAAAAGCTCAACTAGAACTTAAACTAGCCATCTCTGTAAAGGATAATAAAAAATGCTTTTATAAATACATTAATAACAAAAGGAGGGTCAGGGAAAATCTTCATTCCTTATTGGATGAGGGGGGGAACTTAGTAATGGAGGACAAGGAAAAGGCTGAGGTGCTTAACACCTTCTTTGCCTCAGTCTTGATCAAAAAGACTAGCTACCCTCAGGACAGCTGGGCTCCTGAGTTGGTAGACAGGGATGGGGAGCAGAATCCCCCTCCTGTAATCCAGGAGGAAGTAGTTAGGGACCTGCTGTGCCACTTAGATCCCAACAAGTCCATGGGTCCAGATGGGATTCATCCTAGGGTGCTGAGGGAGCTGACGGAAGAACTGGCTAAGCCGCTCTCCATCATTTATCACCAGTCCTGGCTCACTGGGGAGGTCCCAGTTGACTGGAGGTTGGCCAATGTGATGCCCATCCACAAGAAGGGCCAGAAGGAGGATCCGGGGAACTATAGGCCTGTCAGCCTGACCTCGGTGCCTGGCAAGGTTATGGAACAGATCATCCTGAGTGCCATCAAGCGGCATGTAGAAGACAACCAGGGGATCAAGTCCAGCCGACACAGGTTTAGGAAAGAAAGGTCCTGCCTGAATAATCTCATCTCCTTCTATGACTGGGTGACCCATCTAGCAGATGAGGGGAAGGCTGTGGATGTGGTCTACCTTGACTTCAGCAAGGCCTTTGACACAGTCTCCCACAGCATCCTCCTGGAAAAGCTAGCAATCCATGGCTTGGACAGGTGCACCCTTTGCTGGGTCAAAAACTGGTTGGATGACTGGGCCCAGAGAGTGATGGTGAATGGAGCTGCATCCAGCTGGTATCCCATGACCAGCGGTGTCCCCCGGGGATCAGTACTGGGCCCAGTCCTATTCAACATCTTTATTGGTGACCTGGATGTGGGGATTGAGGCCACCCTCAGTAAATCTGCAGATGACACCAAGCTAGGGGGGGGAGTGTTGATCTGCCAGAGGGTAGGAAGAAGCTGCAGGGGGACCTGAACAGGCTGGGTCAATGGGCCAAGGCCAATGGCATGAAATTCAACAAGACCAAGTGCAGGGTCCTGCACTTTGGCCACAATAACCCCAGGCAGCTACAGGCTGGGGGAAGAGTGGCTGGAGAGCAGCCTGGCAGAGAGGGACCTGGGAGTGCTGGTGGACAGCCAGTTGAACATGAGCCAGCAGTGTGCCCAGGTGGCCCGGAAGGCCAATGGCATCCTGGCTTGTATCAGGAATAGTGTGGCCAGCAGGAGTAGGGATGTAACTCTCCCCCTGTATACAACAGCACTGGTGAGGCCTCACCTCGAGTCCTGTGTCCAGTTCTGGGCCCCTCACTTCAAGAAGGATGTTGAGGTGCTGGAGCGGATCCAGAGGAGAGCAACAAGGCTGGTGAAAGGACTAGAGGGAAAGTCTTATAGGGAGAGGCTGAGGAAGTGGGGTTGTTTAGCCTGGAGAAGAGGAGACTCAGGAGGGACCTTATCACTCTCTTCAACTACCTGAAGGGAGGTTGTAGTCAGGTGGGGGCTGGGCTCTTTTTCTAGGCAACTAGCAAGAAGACAAGAGGGCACAGCCTGAAGCTGCTCCAGGGGAGGTTTAGGTTGGATATTAGGAAGTACTTCCTCACAGAGAGGGTGATTAGACATTGTAATGGACTTCCCAGGGAAGTGGTGGAGGCACCGTCCCTGGATGTGTTCAAGGCAAGGCTGGATGTGGCACTTAGTGCCATAGTCTAGATGGTGTGGTGGTGTTGGTCATAGGCTGGACTTGATGATCTTAAAGGTCTTTTCCAGCCTTGGTAATTCTGTGATTCTGTGATTCTGTGATTGGCTATTTGAAGTCCCAGTGCAATGGTTATTAAATCTGCACCAGCTTAAAGGGAATTAAAAAAGGTTTGGATAGACTGCTTAGAGCTCAGAGAAGACTCAGTGTCTGAATCAGAACTCAAGGTACCATTTTCATTGAAGAGACTGCATGGTGGCATTTTACAGTTGCCCACCTTCATAAGTTACAGAGAGGTAATACTTGGTTCTATTCACTTAAACGGATCTAGGCAAACACCTCTTGCAGGCTTTCAGACATGGGACAGTTGCATCACTAGAAAACCAAAGTCAGTTTTGACAATTTGAATGCATTACCCTGTTTGGATGCCATTTATGAAGATCTGTATGTTTCACCAAATCCAAGGCTTACAAAAGCTACATTGGGAAGGAGCTTACTGATCTGGAAAAAATCTGAAATACAGAAGATGACCACAAGGATTAATTTTTTTCTTGAATTGGCTTACCAGACCCAGCAACTCCTGTAATTAGCTGTTTTGGTGTCATTGTCTATAGACCAAGGAATGAACTGGTGGCAGTTCTGCATGTCCAACATAAAGATAATTTTATTTTTCCATCATCTTAGTCCTCTCAGAGGAGCTGTCTGTGCTGATAGCTTATAAGACATTTTCCAGTGAAAATGTGGGAATTGCAGAAACCCACTAAAATTCTGCCTCAGACTGCCATACAGTATGATGAAGGTGATAGGGGCAATATTATGGAAGGAATGGACAGGCAGAAATATGCATGAGGTAGAGAAAAGAAAGTGAGGTAAATAATAGTCCTAGAAATGGGTACTGGTTGTATTAGAGTAGCAGAGGTCTTGGGAATGGGACAGCACAGAGCCTTCATCAAGAATGTGTGTGGAGAGTATTTGTGCATCCTTAAAATTTAGAGGGTGAGGGGAAGGTAGGAGGTAGTGTGTGTGCTTGGGATAAAAAATTAGCAGAAGATTGCAGGAAACCCCTGATGGATCCAATGCTTTCAACCTGTGAAGGTAAAAATGTCTTTTGACTCTTCATCAATAACTGAGTGGAATTTGATGAGTGCAGGTAAACAGATGGTGTAATTGGGAAAGGATATGCACAATTTTTTGATCAATTAGTATATACTGTCTCAGCCATCCAGCCTCTTCTGTGTGACCAGTGGGGATCTCACACACTCCCCTTGAAGTCCCTAAAGCTCAGTGCCGGCACATATGTTCAGCCACAGGAAAGGCATTTGCAGAATCAGAGCTTTTAATGAAGTTTAAATCTAAACTTCACTCTCAGACCCAATAAAGATTCAACTAAATTAAACTGACAATAAGCCAGTGATATGGAGACTAACTGGAAAGGAACACTCACAACTGGTTTGGTGCAAGATAGTGAAGTATGATACGAATAGTTTTCAGTTTTCAGGGTTCCTAGCAGCTTTCAGTGCTGGGTTTTTGTTGTTTTGTGGGGGGGTTTTGTTGTTGGGTTTTTTTGTTATTCTTTTTCTTCCTGTTTATATTTCAATTCTTAATTTATTGTTATTCTTTTTTCTTTTTCTGCTCTCCTGCAACCATTTTCAAGTCTCTTCTAGGCAATATCTGACCTTCCTGTTAATTATTTGCCCACAATTGGGTTAATGGAGCTGTAGCATAAAGCAGAGCAATAGTACAGAACAAGGCCATCTATCTTCAGCCTCTTTAATTATGAAATCTCATCTGCAAATAATGAAAATCTTCTAAGGCCTACAGGTTCTAGATTCATATTTTATTCTTTACTTGCAGTTGAGCCTTATAAAGTCCAAAAAAAGAGACCTCTCTATTTCATCAGTGTAATCTCTTTGATGCCAATGACAGTATAGATGATGTTAGTTATAAAAGTAACATGTATAATGTCAGTCTATGCTAGACTTTCTTCTAACATGTAGAAAAAACATCCAAGGAATTACTCACTCACTGGGGGATTACAGAGTTATTTCATCATTCTTTTATTTGCTTGTGTGTTTTGCTTGCTTTTATTTACTCATTTGTTTTTTCTTCTCTTTTGTGTGACTGTGCTATGAGTTGCAACCAATTTCAACAGTTTTACTTTTCCAAGAAACAAGCAATAAACCCAGTGCTTACTATTTTTTCCTCTTGCTAAAACAAATGCAGTGTTACATTTACTCCTAATCATAGGTGGTACTTCAAGACAAAACACAAGATGAGCAGTAAATAGGTTGGATGCACATAGCTGAAGTCCAGATATTGGAAGGTCCTTTGCTGCCACCATCTGATACAATCTTCCATTACATTTACTCATATACTACCTATTATTGAGAGCTTCAGGGATTAAGAAAACGCAGCTCTACAAAGGAATCTACAGATGATTCGTTATTACAAATGTATCTGGAAGTGAGATTCAAAATTGAATTCTTGACAACATAATTCCCAAGGTAGACCCTTTACAATTAATAGCCTGATTTGTCAGAAAGGGAGAGACACATCCCCACTAGCTAAATGGGGAGTGTGGAGGCTTGCCAAGAAAAGATACTGGAGGGAGGACCCTTGTTTTCATCTTAGATGCTACAATAGGTTCCTGACTGAGGTGTGTCCTTGTGCAAAAGCAATAGCCTCACACGTTCTTTGAAATAAATGATTGTACAAAGTTAGAAAATTGCCAGAAGATGGGACATGTGGGATCAGTTCCCACCTTGGCTGAGTGGCTTCAAAAAATATGCCGTCTCCTTTCAAGCTTTACCAAAAGCCAGGCAAGACAGGGACAGCCTGCAGATGGGACTCCTCCTGCTGAAGCTGTTAGGAAAGAATGAAGCATTCATGGGCCAAATTGCAACAGGGACTTTATTGCAATGTTTAGGACTATTTACATCATTTGTGTTAAGGCTTCAGGGACAAGCTTCAGTACTACATCACATCTTCAAGTCACATCTTTTAATATAGTCTGTGATCTTTAAAAGTCAGGGTTAAAAATAAGCTCTTGAATTATTGATCTGTTTTTCAGATATATTAGACACCTAAGATATTCCATGGTAGGAAACAGTTATCCTCTGAGTTAAGTTTGCAGCACTGAAGTATAAAATCCAAGGAAAGGTCATTTATTCCACAACAGAATTTGCTTTTTCAATTCCAAATGCAAATTATTTTCTTTGTAACTTTAAAACATCAACTTACTCTTACTATTATAGGCCAGACTGCTTTATCCCTAAGTGATGTGTCCTTCCTTATGATCTATGTAATGTGGAAGCAGAAAGTTTATATTGATCTTCAGTTGCTCAGCAACACATCCACCACCATTCCAGCAGCTCCTCTATTCCCTGAGCTGTGTAGTGGCCAAATCCGAACTTCTGGTGCTACTTACGCTCTGCTTACAAAATGGATATTTGTCCCTGCTCTTTTTGTTGTTGTTGTAATTGTGAAAAATAAAAGAGGAAACAAAATTCCAGGAATACTGTTTGTGAAAAAAAAAAAAAAAAAAAAGAATTGAGAAAATGACAGGATGAAGCAGAGCAGTGAAACAGATGTTTGGCATCTGGCCATGGTGGAATGAACTCTCTCCACACTGAATTCTGTATTTTTCTTATGCTGAAAAATAATTAACTTGTAGAGCAGCAGGTTCAGAGAGCCTTGAGTGTGTCATCGAGGCAATTAGCCCCTATCAGACCCATTGTTTCAAGCCCTCTGAAAAGTCAACTGAGTATTATTAGCTAGCCCTTTGCAGTTAGAAGAGCCAGACAACTTCTTTTCAAAAACAGAGTTGATATTCAGGAGCACTTTTCTGTGACAGGGTGAATTCAGTAGCAACCTCCATTCATAGCATGTAGAAGGCTTAATTGTTATATTTACAAAGCTGGGAGAAGAGAAAAAGTTGTGTTTTTTTTCCTGATTGTAGTCCTTTTATACATTGCTGACAACCCTTTCTAGTCATCTGTTATTTAAGATCCTCTTCTTTTTTACCACCTTTGCCCCATTGCTCTGGGTGTGACAGCTTTGCTGAAGTGCAGTGACACTGTGTATCTATACTAAGGCTCCTTTGTATTCTTTTCTCAAGCTTTTTAACAATGATACGTAAAACGTATGTAGGGTATCTCCTACAAGGAAATAGACTTAATTTCCAGCAGCTCAGCAGAATTAATAACTTTGACATTGTGTGCCCACATGTAACCCTCCTGCCTCCATCCTTCCAAACATGATAAAACAAGCAGGCCCTTCCCTTTCTTTTGAAGCTTTATTTGTTTCAGATGAGCAGTGGCTTCACAACAAATTATATTTAATTGGGAAGCAACTCAGCATCATAGTTCAAATGCTGTAGACCCCAAGAGGAAAGTACTTCATTCATGGTGCCTTAGAATTGAAGTCTTTCAGATAGCTTTGTTGGTTATGTGGTTAATCTTGCTAAGGAGAGCTATTGGTTTACAGAGAATGGAATAGATGGGAACAGAAACATCTCAAAAACATTTCAAGAGTCCTGCTTCCTGACTGCCCTACAGCTGAATCTCTCTCAATCATGAAATTTTACTCTCCTGCCAGCCACAGACGCAGTTACATTGTACAGAAGCTTGCAGTTCTGTGCACTTGGTCTAGCTTTGTGTATAACCATACAAAATGTTTATAACTATGGGAGGCATTTGCCCTGCAGCACTGCAGCAAGGGACTCGAAGAGCATTTCAAAGATCTAGGTACAGAAGAACCCTGAAATGTACATAGAGATGTGCAAAAGCAAAATAGTTGAGTGCTATGAGGAAGCAGCTGAATGAGGAACGAGCTATTCTACTAGTTGTTCAGGCAGGCAATTGTATTTTAGATGGCTTCACTGTATATTACCCAGTGACCAAATGTTTTAACTGCATTATATGCTTACTTTCTTGCAAAAGAACATATACAGGCTTAATCAAAACAAATTTTCGTTAGTAATGTTTTGCCCAAACTTCATGTGCTGCTCCAAAATAGTGGACTGCAAAGACTTTTTAAAATTCTGATAGCATTCTGCAGTATATACTGTACTTCAATGGTATAGTGGTAAAGAATATTACTAGATATGTTCAACAGTAAGCAATATGTATGGTAATTTTAAGTCAATCTGAATTCAGCTTTTACTTTTCTTGTGTTCAGGTAATTTTGTCCTCTTTACAGAGACAAAATTCAGGAAAACTTTCTGAGCTTTCCTAAAAGGCATTTATTTTAGAAAACTTTCTGTCTTAGCAGCAAACAAAAACTTTCTAGCCTAAAACACAGACATAATGATTCTGTTTAAAAAACTGTTTAGTTATTCATGTGGTAGCATAGTTTGTTAGATACTGATACTGGTCTTTGAATAAATTTTTCTTAAAATCTGTTGAGACTAGGGGAAATACAGAGTTTTCCTTAACTCTTTGACAAGAGTAGTTGTGTATAGCTATGTACTCAAAAGGCACCATCAAGATGGGCTGTGAATCTATATTTGGACCATGGTCTAGGCAAGTTCCATGGCTTGCTTGTAATCCCATGGTGATCCTAATAATTCAAATCAGCAAACTTGATGGAATGTGTCAGGACTAATTTCTGTCCTACAATTAGATTCTTTTCAGATGCAAACTTCAGGCATCATGTAGGAGCTAAGCTTGCCTGTGTTTAAGATCTTGCTACAACATATGCCTTGAACTGAAATTTTTTGATCCATTGTGCTGGTCTAGACGTTATAGGTCCTTAAGTTTCTGTGTTCAACAGGCATGGAGCCATTCCCTGAGGACGGAATAAATTAAATCCAGCACATGCTTGATGCTTTCTAGAGTCCCTGGGGCTCCAGTAAGGTAAGACAGAGGAGAGGTCCACACTCTCCCAGAGTTCTCTTTTACTCCCTCTACTCACCCCTGCTGCAGGCATGCAGAAGTGGTAGCCTGGCAGAATCTACCATTTTTGTGTTCAATATCTGCCATGATGAAATTGTTTGTAACCAAGATCATAGGGACATTGCTGGTAGAGACTGTCTGTGCCATTCAGGAACCAGCAATGGTTAAAATGAGTCATAACCAAATATACTTCACCAAAAATACTACTGGCATGATTTCCATAGAAACATAGAATCACAGAATGCCAGGTTGGAAGGGACCTCAAGGATCATCTGGTCCAATCTTTCTAGGTACTACTATTGTTTATATGAGATGGCGCAGCACCCTGTCAAGCTGAGAATTAAAACTGTCCAATATGGGGGAATCTACTACTCCCCTTGGAAGACTGTTCCAAAGTTTGACTGTCCTTATGGTAAAAAATTTACCTCTTGTGTCCAATCGGAATCTCCCCAGAGCAACTTATGCCCATTACCCCTTGTCTTTTCCATGTGACATGTAAATAGGGAGTCTCCATCTTCTTGGTAGCCACCTTTTAAGTACTGGAACATTGTAATAAGGTGTCTCCGAAGCCTTCTTTTCTCAAGGCTGAACAAACCCAGTTTTCTCAGCCTCTCCTCATATGGCAGGTCCTCCAGTCCTCTGATCATCCTTCTGGCCCTTCCCTGGACCCTCTCCAGTCTGTCCACATCCCTTTTGCAGAGCGGGAACCAAAACTGAACGCAATACTGTGGGTGTGGCGGTACCAAGTAGAGCAGGATGATGACTTCTTTATCTCTCCTGGTAATGCCCTTGTTGATGTAGCCCAGCATCCTGTTGGCTTTCTTTGCTGCTGCAGCACACTGTTCACTCATGTTGAGCCTGTTATCCACCAAGACAGGAAGACAAATTCCCTCCTACCATAAACAAAGACAAGGTTTGCAGCTATCTGAGGAACGTGACCATACAGGTGATTCTGCCCCTCTGCCCTGGTGAGACCTCACTTGGAGTACAGCATCCAGCTCTGAAGCCCCCAACACAAGAATGATGTGGACCTGCGGAGAGAGCTTGGACTAACGCACCACGACCAATGTGATGAAGCGAAAGCCGTTTATTGTAAACAAATGCCTTGCTCTAAACCTCATTGCCTGGTACACACACAGTAAGCCCCCCCATTATTGGTTAAATGCTTTTGTCCACACGAATAATGCTTCAGTCTGATTAGTGCCCTGCTACTGTCCATATACCTGCTTCTAATACATGATTGGCTACTAGCCCTAAGCGCACAAATTCCTTACATAGCATGATCTCAGCACCTTTGGTATCTCGTTCCTTCTTCTGCATGTGGGAGTTATTTCTCTTCTGCTAGCTTTCTTCTTTCCCAGCTATAATTATCCCTCCGTCGGCCTTGAGATAACAGTAGTCCAGCTAAAGTCTCTATAACACAGTTAAGCTTTTATACCAAAGGCTGGATTGCTCACATGCCCGTGCTTCTGCAAGAAAATCTTCCACATGGACCTGTTGGAGTTGTGCAGAGGAGGACCACAAAAATGATCAGAGGGCCAGAGCACTTCTCTTATGAAGACTGGCTGAAGGAGTTGATGTTGTTCAGCCTGAAGAAGAGAAGACTCCAGCAGAACCTTATAGCAACCTTTGAATACCTGAAAGGGGCCTATAAGAGGGATAGGGAAGACCTGTTCACAAGGGCATGTAATGATAGGACAAGGGGTAATGGTTTCTAGGTAGAGAAGGGTAGATTTAGGTTGGACATTAGGAAAAAGTTCTTTAATATGAGGGTGGTGGATCACTGGAACAGTGAACAGTATCTGAAGAGCACTGAAGTTTTTGACATCTCTGGCCAGTTTCAGCTCAAGCTGAGCTTTTGCTTTTCTAACTGCATCTCTTCATGCCCTGGCAATGCCCTTGTAATTTTCAGCTGGAAATGTTCCACTTTTCCACCTCTGGCACATTTCCCTTTTGGTTCTGAGCCAACCCAGAAGCTTGCCATTAAGCCAAGGGGGTCTCTTGCTCTGCCTACTTCCCTTGCTTTTAGAGGGGATGAACTGGTTTTGTGTATCTAGGAGAGTGTTCTTGAAAAACTCCCTTCAATAGGGCTACCACAATTACCATAGTTGACTTCTATACATTCAAGGTTTTCCTTAATGTAGAGCACAACTCCTCCACCTCTTCTCCCCTGCCTGTCTTTACGAGACAGCCTATAGCCATCTATCACAGTCCTTCAGTCATGTGAATCATCCCACTGTGTTTCAATTATTCCTATGATATCATAACTATCTGACTGGGCACAGAGCTCCAGCTCCTCATGTTTATTTCCCAGACTGTGTGCATTAGTACACATACACTTCAGGTGGCTGATCTTTCAGGCCTCATTTAGGGAGACAGCTGAGGCACATTTTATGCTACTCTGGTTGGCCTGGTTTATTCCCCAGTTGGTTGTAGTGGTGATGGTGGTGTGAGCATTGCAATTTCGGATCCCTCCCCCCAGGTCCTTCAGTTTAAAGCCTGCCTCACCAAGTTGGCCAGCCAGTTGCCAAAGATTCCCCTGCCTCCCTTAGACAGGTGGATTCCATCCCTTCTCAAGAGGTTGTAGTCCTCATAGAAGTTCTTGTTATCATAAAAGCCAAAACCCTTGCAGTGGCACCAGCCTCATAGCCAGAAGTTGATCTGCATTATGTGTCTGATCCTGACTGCCCCCAATCCTTGAACTGGTAATATTGAAGAAAAGATAACTTGGGCACCAAAACCCTTACCTTTGTCCCCCAGGGCATTAAAGTCTTGATTCTGCCTAAGCTTGGTCTTACGGCATCGTTCATGCCCACATGAAAGAGTAATAGGGGGTAGTAGTCTGTGGTCTTGACAAGTTGTGGCACCATCGTGGCAATCATGGACCTTAGGTCTGGGAAGGCAGCATTCCTTGTGTGATTCTCTGTTGGGTCTGCAGATGGGTGCTTCAGTGCCCTTTAACAGGGAGTCTCTCAATACAAGCACAAGTTTTTGTGACAACCAACACGTGCTGTTGGTTCTGTTGCATGTTGTGGACCTCACTCATGGGTGTCTACTGTTGTTAAAACTTCAAATGTGTTTTTAGTTGTGATGCTGGATGGTGGAGACTGTGGTGGAGATCTGCATTTGTGGGACACCAGGGTCCAAGGTGCTTTATTCTCAGTGGTGTCTGTTACTGGAACTTGTTTCTGAAGCCACTTATCAATCTCTACCTCTGCTGTGCAGCCTAGTTACTTTTTCCTGTAACTCAGCCACCTGACATAACAGGCCATCCACCTGTGCACACCCTGTGAATGGACTTACCTTTTCCCCAGGAGAGGGGTTTGGGCAGTCACTGCAGCCTACTGTCTGTACTGAAGTTTCCACTGTTACCAGTTCTGTCTGGGTGGATACATCAGACATCACCAGGGCTTTCTCTGAAGAAGTAGTGGTTTTAGCCTGGAGGTGAGTACCCACCATTTTGGTAGAGCCAAAGTAGCTGCCACCAGAGATTCCCCGCCCTCCTAATGCTCCCTGTCTGTGTGAACTACCACGCCACTCCCCACTGAGGCACGGGCACTGTTTGCCTGCCCTGTGCTCGGTGGTCAGTGACTAGTTGCTGCCCTCCCTGAGGCTTCTTAAGAGTGTGGGCAAGGTCACAGCCTGTTGTCAGCCTCTCCCACAAGAGCTGTCGAGTCATTCTCTTACCTGGGGTTTCCCTGCCACAGGGACATTTTTCTCTTCCTAAACAGAAAAGTGACATTAATTACACAGGATGGTATGTTAAACCCACTGAATTCTTTGGAAGACTTGGGGAAAGAAATTACAAGATCATAGCAGTGGAGGCAAACCGAACTTCTTCAAAGGAAAGAAGAATTAATTGTTCCTGCACATTGCACCAGTCAGTCAAGTCTTTGTATAAACTGGATGAACCTAAATTTGTGTCTCTTGCATTGTGGGAGGTTTGGTGAGGTAGTCAGGGGAGCATAAGGCTGACTGCCTGCATAAATTAGAAAAATCATTTTGACAGTGGACTGTTTTAGCAGCCACAAATCACTAGAGAATAGCTATGACCTTTTTATCTGTCCACCATGACAAGTGAAAAGGCTGACAGAGGAGCTGCTTTGTCAGGTGTATACCACCTGGAGATTTTCTCTCCTTGGGGACCTCCCTTCAGGCAGGGAGGTGCCCATTATATCTGGTCCACATCTTGTGAGATGGACCTGGTAGCAAAATCTGCTGCCTTTCTCATCTGTGTCCATTGTGAGAGTTGTAATTCTTAAACATTTTGCATATTTGGGGTCTCAGGCGGTATGAAAAACAGCTGCTTTGCTGATCCATAGCAGCCTCAACAGGTTTTCCCAGATCACCTAAGCCGAAATTTTGTATTATGAGAGTTCATGAATTTGATAATAGAATTTCTGGACAAATGTAACATACTTACGAAAAGAAAATAATCTCTGCATCTCCCGCGGTTAACAGAGTTTGTCAGCTGAATTTAAAAAGAAAGAAAGAAAAAAAAAATAAAGAACAGCCCTTCCTATTTCATTCTTTCTCATTCTGTGCCATTTCTATTCTTGTTATTTCTGCAGCACTGGTGAAAGTGTATTAGATGTTCTTTATACTTAAAAATTTTGGTTTTTTTCCTTAAATCCACTGAAGCTGCAGCTCCTCACAAGGCGGCCGTTATGTTTTCAGCCTGTTTAAGAGTTGGTGTTTGACAGCACAGTAACTACCTACAGTTGACCACAAGATGGCAAGGTTTCCTCACTTTGCTGTGATGGGAAACCTGTGTTAGGAAAAGGGAAGGGCTGCAACAAGATGTAAAAAGGGTCAAAGGAGAAAATACACAGAAGGGCTCAGATTGCTCTTGTTGCATCTGGTTTTCCAGTCTCATGAGCAAGCAGAGAAATATGATGGGTTTATTATATCGTCACATTTATTTTACATCACCAAAAAAAGTACACATTTATTACTCTTAACAGATGCTAAGTTTTCATACAAATTCAGTAAGTTGTTAGAATAGAAATGCTAAGCCAGTAATACCAGACTCTTTGGAGCTACATGTAAAATTCTGCCTAAAATATCTTGCATTTCAGCAAAAAGAGTTCCTTTGATTTGCACAGAAACAGGTAATATATTATTGCAAAACTTATGAGAGAAGGATGGAGGCTTTTTTGCTCTGGGATCTTGCAAAAATAGGGTTGTTGTTTTTTTTTAATTTTTATCTTAGAATGTGAGGTGGGAGGTGACAACTCCCCTGTCCTTTTTTCCTGATATATATCTATTTTTTATGGAAATTAAAGTATATAACTTTGTAATCAGGTTCTTTTCTACAAAAGAAAATCATTAAGAATACCATTACTAATTAAAACAAATTTATAAGTGATTTTGAGATACTTTTATGATAAGACCATTAACAAACACTTGGAATAATTTCCAAAATACATTTTTCCATTTCAGGTTTTCAATTTGACTAGCAACTGATCCAATGTTTCTCAAATTCTGTGCACTCACCAAAGAGTGTTTGTCACAGCTACAGGGACTTTTATTTTGTACTTCACTCAAATGTAATTCTCCATTTTTAAAGTCTTTTCTCTCATATTTTGTCTATAATACCGAATGCTTATTTTTCTTTGTAAAAATCCATATCCATAGGAAAGTATACTGAAGTTCTGTTTGCTAATCAAGCCTTCAAGCCTATGAGCAGACAGTTATGCTGCCCCTAGAGGCCAGGCAGTTTTGTTCACTGCCTCCCTCTCCACAGGCAAACATCCACGCTCACTACTGCTCTAAACACTGTATTAATATAGGTGTTAGCTGAGCTCATTAACGCATTAATGCATTGTCGCGAACCGAGATGGGCAAAGCCGCGACCCACTGCCCCTCACAAAGGGATCGAGGGCTGAGGACCACTCCCTGTCACACTCACAAACAGTGCTCAAGAATCAATAGGTTTATTAAAGGCACTACGGTTTAGGCAAGGTCGTTTCTACAGAACAATAGCAAATGTCAGACTATATGCAAGAACAATACATATATATATAGGAATAAACAAACAAGACAAACAACGATAAAAATATAATTCTACCCCCCTCCCAACCCCCCGTTCTTAGTCCCGGACAGGGATAGGGGGGAAAAAACTTGGAGGGAGCCTTTAGGAAGATTAGCAGGAAGCGAGTGTAGGTATAGGTATGTATGAATGTCTATAAGTGTTAATAGGAAATGTCAGAGTGTAGTCAAGTTCGCAAGTCTCACCACCGGGGTGCGGCCGAAGCCGATCCCTAGTCGGGACCCTCCTCCTTCTCCAGCGACTTCAGGCAGGCAGTCCGTTCGGTACGTTCACACGCCAACAACCACAGGAAAAGGCGCCCTATGGCTCCACAGCAGCCACCACAGCGATACATACACGGCGGCGGCTGTATCCGCAGTGAGTGTTCACAGAGCGCGCCTGTAGCTCCCTTCCGGTTCCGGCCCCGCCGTGCCTCCTGGGAGCTGCAGTCTGTGGTCCTGTGCGCATGCGCCTGGTACCTCTGTCCTCTCCTCACGAGTGTGAGGAGCGCATCACCGGGAATGTCGCTGGATTAAGGCCATTCTAGAGTCCGTCTCTCACATGCACTTAGGGAGATGGGAAGATTCCTTTTCAATCCAGCTAACTCAGTGCACACTACTATCCTGAAGGATAAATAGTAATCTAAAACTCTGTGCCATCACAATAAAAAGCCTGGAAGGTGATGGAAGCATAGCAGAAAAAAGTGAAAATATGAAAATTATAGAAATAACTTGTAGCAGGAAAATAGCCTTCCTCCTTTTTTCTGCACAGCCCTTACAGCATGTTCCAGGTTTCTTGGTTCTGTTACATTGTGTGGGTAATGTAACTCAGAAAGTGTTAAGTTATAAACTGTCTTTTAGAACTGTTGATATTAAAAAAATGCCAAAGGTTCAGCTACAATCTTTGTAAAAGTAGAACTAAAGAATATTTAAACTTTTTTGACTTACTAGTGTACCTGATTTATTCAGCATTTTAGAGAAAACTTCTAGTAAACAAGCTCTCATCAAGGACATACTTATTTTGAACTCCCTGATAAATGCCTTGATGCAAAGCTCATTGAAGCTTATTCAAAACTCTCACTTACTTCAGTGGAATATGCACCTGAAGCTGTTCTGTTATTCCAGGCTTTTAATTTAGTAATGCTTTTGCCTGTTGCTAGTAACTCTGTATCCTTGAGAAAGAACTCTACCTCAAATGAGGCATTTTTTTTTTCTGTTCTATTATCATTATTCTACAAATCAGCTGCTGTAAGTAATACTGGTTTAATTCAGACTATCGGGCCCTGATTTCATTCATTCACTCCCAGCTTCCACTGAAATCAATGTGTGACATAGGGGGACAAAGGAACAGAAATGCTTTAAAGGAGACTAAAATCCGGTCTTTGGCCCTGGCTGATCTGTTTTTTTGACTCCCTAGGAGATAACTTCTATACTGGTCTCTCTTTTTCCTGCTATTTCACCTTAAACATATTTTTGAACTTTCCCATTGTGCTGTAATCACTCTCATGAAAAGGGCTGGGATGCCCCATTGAAAAGACATTCCTTGGGCATTTCTTGCTTATAACCAAGTAAATGCAGATCAAGGACATATCTTACTGTGTTGAGACACAGAACTGCTCTTTAAAGGCACAAAGGATTTCACTTTGCAATGAAAACATGCTTTAAAGGACCTACACCAGCTGGATCTGCCTTTTCCATTTGTTTCCTGCCAGACATTACCTTCCGTTTCACAGAAGTGTACCTGTCAGTGTAGCTGCTGTGATATTTCAGTCTCTGTGTGGAAATGCTCATGGGTTCAGTTCAAAATATAACCGAGTGGTCTATTCCTCTTACCTTCACCAGAATATTGAACTTTTATAACTCCCTAAATTCTTTTTGTCCCTCGAAGCAGGAAGTGCTCCGGAATAACAATGTCCTTGTTCTTCCAATGATTAGCATGGGAAATTACCACCAGAAACAATACATATCCTACCTCTCAAATAAGCTGTAAAACTGACTAATTTTGAGTATCTCCCATTGCTGCTACTGGGCTCATGTTTGTCTGAAAATCTCCAATCCAATAATCAATTAATTTTTCTTTACATTTAACTGTTTCTATCACAAGTTCTTATTTCATGACATCTAACACATTTTTTCAACTCAGCTTTCTAAAGAAAAAAGGCATGCAAAATGTATTAGTGATGAGAATTTTACCTGTACTCTGTATGAGATGGGAGGAAGAGAAAGAGCTCTCTATTTCTTGTGGTTCCTCTGAAATGGCTACATAGAAATCTGACTTCACCAGATCTGTGTAAAAATTCTATTGAGATGCCTCAGAGTTTAAACAAAAAAAACCCTGCTTTGCTGTTTTTGTCCTAATGCTTGTCAGGCTACTGCTCTCTGCATCTTTTTTTCCAGTAGGTCTTGTCCAACATTTTCACACTGGGAAAGGCAACATTTGTATTTTATGCCTTCCCACTTTGAGGTGCCACCATAAGATCAAGAACTCTTCAACTATAGTGTAATTAAAAGTTAAGATCTTCCTTGAGTGTAAAGGGTTTTCAGATAGGCAAGAAGTACGTCAACTCAAAAACAGTAGATCAGAGAAAACAATTGTAATGTCAAATTACAAGCCCAGGGCATAATTTGGGCATATCAATTAAAATTTAAGCAACTTGGTAAAATTGAAACCACAACTGGCTACTTCAGAGTATTACTTTTTCCCTACTATAAATTAAATGTTTTCTTTAGTTGGTAATATAAATCCAAGATTTTCACATAGCACCTTATTTTTTTCCTCATTTGACTCTGCTAAGAATCAGAGCTCTCTAAATCCTTAATTTGTAATGTATGATGGCAATGCAAATAAGCTCTGTTGAAAACCCCCATACGCCTGCAAAGAGCACAATATTTTAAAAAAACAATTGGAATTAATCTCAGTTATAATTCTGACAAGAAATTTCTGATTACATCAACTACCACAGACAAAAAGCTCAGAGGAACTCGCTTCTGGAGGAACTTTTTACTTAGGGAGTTGCAATGGAAACCCGTGTCAGCAGATGGCACTGGAGACAGAGCTGTGAGACTGAAGTCCTCAGAGTAAGACTAAAGAGATTTAGATTTAAAGATTTTATTCAAGTTTTTCCTTAGAGCAAAGTGTCGTAGCTGAAGGTCACTCCCTCTGCCTTGCATTATGAACCCTTGTGATACTGGGTGTGGCCCATCACTTGTGTGTCACTGATGCAGTTTTATTATCTCTTTTCCGTAGCTGAAATTCAGGCAGGTTTCAAAAGCAAACTTGGTTTTGTCACATTTTTATTGGTTGAAGTGTGCTGTTTGGTAAATAAAGACATCTCCTTTTTAAAAAAAGGTTTTTGAATGTGAAGAAGGAAGGGAGATCAGGAAGAAATATTGCTGGAAACACTGTTACTTAACAAAACCACACAAGTGTTGGAAGGAGAGATTTAGAGAGTCTGGCTGGGGAACCAGCATAACCAGCTGAAGGCTGGGTTGACTTTCTTGGAGTTATTTGCCTGAGATGCTGAGTGTATGTTACTTTTTTGAGCACCCTCAAGCTCAGGTCTTAGCCTGCACTTCATGCAATGTCTGGGTCCTCTGGGCCATTTGAGTCTCACACAGAAGCTGGGAGTCCTTGCACCTTCAGGGGCTCAGAGAGGATAAGAAAAATAAACTAACATGTAGGAAGATATCCCAAGGAAGACACCACCTTTATGTGAGTAGTTATACAGGTAGCAGTGAATTGTAATTGCGTGTATATATATAATTAATATATATAATTAAGATATAATTATAACTGAAATAAGGCTCTCTCAAAGCAGTGCTTGCTCCTGTTGATCTGAATTGCTGAATACAAAATGTCTTGCTTCAGATTTTTTTAGCAAAATTGGATGAAAACTTTGATACTTTGCCCCATTCCATCTTCTCCAGAATGTTACCAGTGTCCCTCCCTTTCTCTCTGGCTCATCATGTTCAACAAGTTTCTCTTGCACTCACATAGTTTCTCTGGTGCTGCATAGGGTCTCATGCTTAAATTTGAACATCCAATACTTGAGACTACTGTTGTTATGTAGAGTTTTCTTGAGCATGCTGTTTTATTTGATTCTTTATGGACATTAAATATGCATGTGGAAATCCCATTCCATGCACATTCCCCAGCTTGGAACAAACATTTTTTTATTTATTTTTTTCATTTTTTCAATGGCCTGTAGAAAGTTGAGAAAAAATATTACAAGAGATTCAAGTTTTATATATTTGGCTATAAAAAGTGTTTTCCTGTCAACATTCTTAGACAAGAAAGGAAAAAAAGGCATCTAGTTAAGAGTAACAGAATAAGAGTACATAAAAAATAGAGACTAGGAATTTTTTATGGCAACCATAATGATTAAAACATGACATGTATAAGAAAAAAAACAGATTTTCAATATATTAGTGAGACAAAAAAGGAAAAGCAAAAAAGTTTACTGGGTACTGTGCCGCTACCAGACAAATTTGTAAAGCTATGTAAGAAGAATTTTCTGTGATAAACAAATTGGAAAAACAGTATTTCATATCAATTTTGATTTTGATAATAGAAATAAATGAGGGGGGAAAAAAAGATAATTTTGAAACTGACCTGGGAAATAAGTGAAATCTAATCACTGAAAGAATATGCATGAATACGAATGACAGATCAGCGTCCAAACTGAGGAAAAAATAAGCTCACTCACATAACCACAAATCATCCCATCTATCTTGCTCATTCTGGCAATTTGATGTGACAGCTAGAAATGATAGCTTAATGTAAAGAGGCAAGACATTTCTTTGGTGCTAGTGTTGAGAAACAGCCCCAACATGCAGAAGGCTGAACACAGCATATCACCTCTAGAGAGAGGGGACCAAGTATCAGGCAAAACAGCCTGCTGCACAGTGCTGAGTGCTGAAAATGCCTAGGGGATTTTGCCCAACAGGCCAAGTGCCACAGCTTAAAAAAGACATCACAAATCAAGGCCAAACAAAATAGCCAATGGTCAATACGTCTGAGTTGGAGGAAAATCACCTTTCACCCTACTTCCTTTTTGTTTGGTTTGCCTTGGGTTCTTATTAGCACATTCAGAGTACAGATGCCTTATGTTCCAGATATTGAGGCTCACTGGAGTGAAAATAATTGTTAATTTGGGTAGGAAATTATTAATACCTTGGTGATAAATTTCTGTAATGGTCTGTAATCTGTCAATGTTAAGGACTTAAAATTTAAGGAAAGAACATTATCATTTTGGCCATGACTGAATTTTGATTTAAAGTATCTTAAATTTGCAATTAGTATCTCCATTTCAAATACATTCCTATTTTTCATATAAATGATGAATCACCTTTTGCATCTTATATCCATTTGAATAAGGGAGTTTGTCCATTCCTCCACACTGATCACTGTAAAATCAAAGGTTAACTGGGTCTATTCCACCTATGTTCTGTTGATCTATTTGTGTAAGTTATCCTACAGATAACTTACACAAAGGATTAGATGGTGCAATTTTAACATAGGTTACCTTGCTGTGTCTTCCTGTTTCTTACAAATTAGGTCCAGGTGACCTAATTGTAGAATCTTGGAAAGTATTCAGAGCTTTTTTGTTACACAGCGTCCAGTTCTTACACTTGTCTGATATAAGTAACTCTATATAAAAATGAAGATCATTTTTATTTAGTAAAGTATCCATTTATTTAAACTATATAACATTTACTGGCAGAGATTGAATACTTTACCTGTTCAGGTGGTTGGGGTTTTTTTGTTTGTTTTTTAATGGTGTCTTTGTAGACAAAGTCATATATCTGTTTTAAATGGCTATATTTTTAAATTGAATTATAATTAAATACTGCCAGTATTTCAAGTGAGATGGGACATTAAAGGGCAATAACATTTTTGTTTAGGTGGAATGGCGCAATCTCAATGTACAATAAGGTATGATGGCAATGTTTCGATGAACTTCATTTATTTTAAAATGCTAAGAACCTTTTAAAAATTATCTGTAGCTTTGCAAAATAAGAAATACATCTGCAGTATGAAAGAAACTTTTGAACTTTTACTTTCCTTTGCAATTTTTTTATTTTTTTTTTCTTAACATGTGATGCTCCATATTTGCCAGTATCTCAAGAAAGATCCTAGATCGTGGTTTAAGGGTACATCACTTTATAGCTACAATAACTAAGGGGACTCCTAAAAGCTTCTTCATTTAAATTTAGACACCCATTTTTCAGCACTTTTCTGAATGGCTGCACATTGGTATATTATAGTACTGTTATCCTGGAAATATTGAATCCACTGAAGATTTCAAGATTACTTCCAATAAGACGCTTTTACCAAAAGAGAAAAGATTGGGCAGTGAAATGGCATGATTAGTCATATGTTTAGCCAGAGATACCATTTATAGATCAAATGTATCCCTCTATTTGAAAGATTAGACTATTAAGTTCACTGAATTGGAAAATTAAGAATTGTGAGCCAAATGTTCACTTAATTTAAATTAAAATAATTTTGATTATTGTTCTTAATCGATGCTGCATCACATAGAGCCTCCCACATCCTGGGACTCAGTTATTCATAAATGCAGGCAGCTAAGTAATATAATAAACTTTAATTTGCAACAGCTGAAAATTTGACTGTTTTCTTCATCGTGAACCCATTAATAAAAAATACTGCACTCTTTTACCATACTTTATGTTTTCTATATGATAATTTAAAAGAAACATAATCCTATTTCCCCCTCCCCAAAGTATGGTGTTTGATGTTATTCAGAAGCTATTACCATATTAACAGTTGAAAAATGATTTCACTAACATTTACTAGTCTGAATGAGGGCTGTTCAATAGATATCTGTGTTGCTAGCCTCTTTAAAAAATTTAATCTTTTTAAAAGTAATCATCACATGTTCTGCTGCTGTCAGAATGGTGTGGACTTTGTGGCACTGTTCTGCAGGGGGGGATTTAAATGTAAGAAAATTTATCAAAAATCCACTTGACAGGATTTCTAAATTTCTACACAGGACCCTTCCATCCATTGTAGTGATTTCCAGTATCTCCCCTTCCCATTTGGTCACACCTGCTATATTTTGAGTGCTGTTCGAAATAATCAGGAGTAGAGTATTGAAAAAAGGCCATATGAAACTCTGAAAAGAAATATTTCAGTGTATTTTAGTTTTCTGGTCCACAGTACAGCTTGGAGAAAGTGTCATGTTTTTTGCAATAATTTTTATACCACGTAACGCTACCTCAGTTTTTCATGTGCATTGTTGTTACATTTACTGGAAGTCACTCAAAATGTCAATCATCATTTTCATTGTGTGTGTTTGTAGATGGAATTTGGACCAATTTTATTTCATCAGATGTTTGAAATGATCTTGCATTTCTTCTGTAACTAGCATAGTCCCTCAGGGATCAGTGCTGGGTTCTGTCCTGTTCAACATCTTTATCAATGACCTTGATCACCGGACAGCGTGTCTTAGCAAATTTGCTGATGACACGAAGCTGGGAGGACTGGCTGATTCACCTGAAGGCTGTGCAGCCATTCAGCAAGATTTGGACAGGCTGGAGAGCTGGGCAAAGAGGAATAAAATGAGGTTCAACAAGAGCAAATGAAGAGTCCTGCACCTGGGTAGGAACAACAAAATGCACCAGTGCAGATTAGGAGGTGATCTGCTAGAGAGCAGCTCCGTGGAGAAGGACCTTGGAGTCCTGGCAGACAATATGTTATCCACGGGACAACAATGTGCCCGCATGGCCAAGAGGGCCATTGGTGTCTCGGGGTGCATTAGGAAGAGTGTGTCCAACAGATCGAGGGAGGTTCTCCTCCCCCTCTACTCGGCCCTGGTGAGACCTCACTTGGAGTATTGTGTCCAGTTCTGGGCTCCCCAGTTCAAGAGGGACAGGGATCTATTTGAGAGAGTCCAACGGAGGGTTATGAGGATGATTAAGGGACTGGAACACCTGCCTTACAAGGAAAGGCTGAGAGACCTGGGGCTTTTCAGTCTAGAGAGGAGAAGACTGAGGGGGGATCTAATTAATGTCTATAAGCACATGAGGGCTGGGCATCAAGAAGGCAAGGACAACCTCTTTTCACTTGTGCCCTGTGATAGGACGAAGGGTAATGGATTCAAACTCAAGCACAGGAAGTTCCACCTCAACGTGAGGAAGAACTTCTTTACTGTGAGGGTTACAGAGCACTGGAACAGGCCCCCCAGAGAGGTTGTGGAGTCTCCTTCTCTGGAGACTTTCAAGACCTGTCTGGATGCCTTTCTGAGTGATTTGCCCTAGTTTTTGGTCCTGCTCTGGCAGGGGGATTGGACTCAATGATCTTCAGAGGTCCCTTCCAACCCCTAACATTGTGTGATTCTGTGATTCTTCTTTGCCTTTTCCCAGCACACAGGAATGTTTGCCAAATAAAATCAGTCTGCTGGCTCCCTGGGAAAATCAGGCAGTGCAATTGTTTTCTTATTTAGTCCTTTGCCAATCTCAAATTAAGCCCTCAAAACCATAGTGAGAGTGTCAAACCACCAGGAAAGGTGACTGAGACTAAGCCCAATGCCAATTATAAAAATCAAACCAAAATTTTCTTATGCTCATATTTTCTAGCATTTGATTCCAAGTTCAGCAGAACCTTTATTGTCCAAACCTCATTTTCTTAAATATCTGGGTCCTTAAGTGCTGTTCCCTCCAAAACAAATGATTTTCAGGGCTCAGCTGTTTGTTTTGTAAAGGGAATAATCCAGGTTTGGGATTTATAAAATGAAATTGCACAGTTCCAGTTTTCATTTGGCAAAAAGTAAACTGAATCCTAGATTTGGTCTACATTCCAAAAAGTAACAAGTAGGTAGCTTTAATGAGAGATTTTGGCTCAGTGTAAAATGTGGATCATTCACAGAATTTTTTTTTTTGAGTGTAAAAAAAATTGCAGATTAAGGTTTTATCTGATTTTAATTAGCCTCCCACAAAGTTTAATGTTCCTGTCATACTTCAGAATAAAGGTTCTCATTTTAGTGTAAACTAATTATAATTCTCCTTTCAGTAAATCAATGGCCTGAGGGAGGAATGAAAACCCTTTGAGAGAACTTGTGCCTTTTCTTATCTTTACCTTTTAGAAGTAAACGTAGTCAGCACTTATGACCAATGTCGTGCCAGTTTCTGAAACTGCCTTACTCTTCCAGTAACATCAGGAGGGAGCTGTGTTCAGTGCAACGTTAGTTAAACTGAATCCTATGGATATTAGTTTTAAAATAATTTGCTATGCTTTTTATATTCTAAAACATGAGCAGGGATTTCAGTCTAGAGATAAATGGTGAGTGGTAACAATGCATTTCTTAAATATTTTTCTCACTTATTTTGCTGCAGCATCACAAATGATTTTTCTTATCTGTAAAGCCAAACTTCATTAAAAAATATAAGCATGTTTTGTCAAGTTTAGCTGAGTCAAGAACAGAAACTTTCAAGATTAGAAGTGATCGAGGGACAGATTTTTCAAAAATTAATTTGAATTTCCCTGTGGTTTTGGTCTTCTCTGAAGATAATACCTCCAGAAGCTGCTATTCTCATGCTATCTGAAAATGTTTTACCCTTGCAAGGTGCCACAGAATAGGAAATAGAAACCTTGGTACCTAAATTCTTCAATGCCTAGATTTTAGGCTAGAGTTCAATAAAGAACCTTGCATAGCTTTTAACTTGAAGAGAAACCAGTTTTTCTACTAAGTCCACAAGGGGATAAAATGTAATCTCCTCTATTGTATTGACATTTTTTTTTTCCAATTTGTTTTCAGGCCATTGAGAACACACTTCTGGCATCTGGGTTTCAGTATCCCATTGAAAAGATTTGCTATGTGCATTTTTAGCAGTTAATTCACAGTATGAGCTAGTATTTAGTAGTAAAACCTCAAGGTGAGAAGTACTAGTCTTTCCAAGTTTCTCTTACTTCTTGTGGTTTTGAAACATCCCTAATAGAGAATGTATTTGATCTGGAAGTACTTTATTGTGCAAAAGTATATTTTGATGCCCTTTATTGCTAAGAATGATTCTTTTATTTCTTTAAAATGTTGTGTTTCTAGTTATTAGCCAGAATTTTTCAAATGCAAAATGTGTTTCAAATGTTTGATGTCCTTTTCTCAAATGGGTAAAAAACATGTTTGAAGCTTTTAATTGAAAAAGCAGACCTTGGGTGTTAAATGCACTGTTGTGCTGTATTACCAATCTCAGTTAAAAAAATTATCAGGGCTTAAAATAAAATGGAAGAATTTGTCTTGCTGTAATCACGTTTTTATATAGGACCATTGACACAGAAATTGTCTTTGGTTGAAAGTCTGTGGGTAAGAATTAAGGGGCAGGCTGGTGTGGGTGATACAGTCGTGGGGGTCTACTACAGACCTCCTGATCAAGGCGAGGAAGTTGATGAGGCTTTCTACAGGCAGCTGAAAGTAGCCTCACAACTGCAGTCCCTAGTCCTCATGGGAGATTTTAACTACCCCGATATCTGCTGGAAGACTCACACAGCCAGCCTTTCACAGTCTAGGAGGTTCCTCCAGTGCATTGATGATAACTTCTTAATGCAAATGGTGGACAAGCCGACTAGAAGAGGAGCGCTGCTGATCTTGTACTAACCAACAAGGAGGGCCTTGTTGAAGCAGTGGTGGTCAGTGGCAGCCTTGGCTGCAGTGATCACGAGATGGTGGAGTTCAGGATCCTGTGTGGAAGGAACAGAATACCCAGTAGGACCAGAACCCTGGACTTCCACAGGGCAAACTTTGGCCTCCTCAATCAACTGTTAAGGGAAATCCCATGGGACAGGGTGCTAGAAGGTAAAGGGGCTCAAGATAGCTGGTCAACATTCAAGGACCACTTCTTGCAAGCACAGGATCAGAGCATCCCAATGGTTAGGAAATCTAGTAAGGGAGCTAGGAGACCAGCATGGTTAAAAAAGGAACTGCTGGGCAAACTTAAGTGGAAAAGGAAAATCTACAGATCATGGAAGGAGGGGCTGGTCACTTGGGAGGAATATAGGACTGTTGTCAGAGGATGTAGGGAGGCAATTAGGAAAGCTAAGGCTTCCTTGGAACTTAACCTTGCAAGTCAGGTTAAGGATAATAGAAAGGGCTTTTTCAAATACATAGCTAACAAAGCTAACACTAGAGGCAATATTGGCCCACTGTTGAATGAGGTGGGAGCCCTGGTGACAGAGGATATAAAGAAGGCAGAGGTGCTGAACGCCTTCTTTGCCTCTGTCTTTACTCCTGCAGGATTTCCCCATGAGCTCCAGACTCATATAGCCCCAGAAGTAGTCAAGATAGATGAGGAGTTTGACATAGTAGATGAGGATTGGGTTAGGGATCAGTTGAGTAATCTGGACATCCATAAATCGATGGGTCCAGATGGAATGCATCCAGGGGTGCTGAGGGAGCTGGAGGAGGTCATTGCTAGGCCACTCTCCATCATCTTCGGTAAGTCATGGGTAACAGGAGAGGTGCCTGAGGACTGGAGGACAGCAAATGTCACACCAGTCTACAAGAAGGGCAAGAAGGAGGACCCGGGTAACTATAGACCGGTCAGCCTCACCTCCATCCCTGGAAAGGTGATGGAGCAACTTGTTCTTGTCTCTATCTCTAGGCATATCAAGGACATGGGGGTCATCAAGAGCAGTCAGCATGGTTTTATCAAGGGTAAATCATGTTTGACTAACCTCATAGCCTTCTATGAGGAGATTACTAGGTGGATAGATGATGGTAGAGCGGTAGATGTGGTTTATCTGGATTTCAGTAAGGCATTTGACACCGTCTCCCACAGCATCCTTGTAGATAAGTTGATCAGGTATGGGTTTGGTGATCAGGTAGTGAGGTGGATCAGGAACTGGTTGATGGGAAGGAGTCAGAGAGTTGTAGTCAATGGGGCAGAATCTGGTTGGAGGTCTGTGACTAGTGGAGTCCCTCAGGGGTCAGTACTGGGACCGATGTTGTTCAACATCTTCATCAACGACCTGGATGAGGGTATAGAATGTACCCTCAGCAAGTTTGCTGATGACACTAAGCTGGGAGGAGTGGCTGACACACCAGAAGGCTGTGCTGCCATTCAGAGAGACTTAGACAGGCTGGAGAGTTGGGCGGGGAGAAACATGATGAAATTCAACAAGGGGAAGTGTAGAGTTTTGCATTTGGGGAAGAACAACACGATGTCCCAGTATAGGTTGGGGGCTGACCTGCTGGAGAGTAGTGTAGGTGAAAGAGACCTGGGGGTCCTGGTAGACAGGAGGATGACCATGAGCCAGCAATGTGCCCTTGTGGCCAAGAAGGCCAATGACATCCTGGGGTGCATTAGAAAGGGTGTGGTTAGTAGGTCAAGAGAGGTTCTCCTCCCCCTCTATTCTGCATTGGTGAGGCCGCATCTGGAGTATTGTGTCCAGTTCTGGGCCCCTCAGTTCAAGAAGGACAGGGAACTGCTTGAAAGAGTCCAGCGCAGAGCCACAAAGATGATTAAGGGAGTGGAACATCTCCCTTATGAGGAAAGGCTGAGGGAGCTGGGTCTCTTTAGCTTGGAAAAAAGGAGGCTGAGGGGTGACCTCATCAATGTTTACAAATATGTAAGGGGTGAGTGTCAGGGAGATGGAGTTAGGCTCTTCTCAGTGATGACCAGTGATAGGACAAGGGGTAATGGGTGTAAATTGGAGCATAGGAGGTTCAAGGTGAATATCAGAAAAAACTTCTTTACTGTGAGAGTGACAGAGCACTGGAACAGGATGCCCAGAGAGGTTGTGGAGTCTCCTTCACTGGAGACATTCAAAACCCGCCTGGACAAGTTCCTGTGTGATGTGCTCTAGGTGACCCTGCTCTGGCAGGGGGGGTTGGACTAGATGATCTTTCGAGGTCCCTTCCAACCCCTAGGATTCTATGATTCTATGATTGGTTTCATTGTAATGTTTAGAGAAGTTACTGTAGAGCTGGCATATTTAAAAAACTGAACCTATGAATTCAGCTGACTCAAAATTTATGCAATCCCACCATAAGCATGCAGCTTCATATAGATCATAGAAAAGGTATTTCGTCCCCACCCATCCACCAATATAATTAAGACATTATATCAGATGTATTAATAATTTCAATGTAATCACTTCTTGTTAGCTCTTTCCCCATGCTGCCACCCCACATAGGAACATGCACATGAGCCCTAAAAAATACCCCTCACAAGTAGAAGCAGTTGTGAAGTTGGAGCCACACTGGTGGTGAATTGATATAATACAGCTTTTTCCATCCCTCCAAAAATCAATCTGCTTCTGCTTTTCACCTCCGTTAAAGGCCTTATTCTCCCTCTCAAGCCAGCCATTATACAGATTGATTATGACTAAAATTGTCTTGAGTCCTACACACTGAGAAAGATCCCATACAATGAGAAAAGAAAGTCTAACATTTTCACCTTTCTCTTGATTTTGTTATAAGAGCGTAAGTCTGAAATGAAAGGTTGAAAGAGCAGCTCTTCATCGGCTGTATCATAAACCATCGTCAGTTTGTACTGCTGAGAGTCCTAAATTGACATTTTAAGTGCCTCATTTGTTCACAAGGGGCTTGTTCTCAAGCTCTCCATGTTCTGTTTTGTAGACAAAGTGAGACAAGGTTCACTAGAGTGAAGAACTGAAAATGCATTTTGAACTCCTGTTAATGCAGTTTCATTAAATGTATGAAAACTTTAAAACAGGTTTTCAGAGTGCAATGGTGATGAGAGCAAGTTGTTTCCTCAAATGGCTATGTCTGAAAAACCTGTTTGAGGTGTTCAAGTACTTCTGAGCTCTTAAGTAGAATCAAGGTACACAAATTTGAGATGTACTTTTGCAATATTCTTGAGTCATGCAAGAATGGATTATGTTCAGAAGGTTTGTCCCATTACATTTACATACATTTAGCATGCTGAACTGTCTCATCAATGTGATAATTAACAGGACTGTGAAAACAAAAACAGGGTAGCATTGAATTGCATGTCACTCCGATAAAATTGAAATGGATATCATCTGTTTGCAGAATATGACACAATGGGAGTAATTCCCTTTAAAAACAACCCTATTGAAATGGAATGATTTTGTTACTTAAGCAGAATCAAGAGAGACTGATGGAAAAAGCTGTCTTAAATCTCTCTTGAAAAATCATAAATATTCAGTACTTTGTCTAGAAATTGTATGTATAAAGATTTTTTATTAAATTCACAACTAAGCACTTGCTAGTCTATTAAAAGCTTAAATATTTTTTAATTCAGCAGTGCTCCTTTTGCTCCACATCTGGTGTGTGTCCACCCTATCCTATTCTGCACTGACAGAAACTGGTGCCTGCTACAGGCACCATGACTTATTTCAGATTTAACAACAGCAAGAAAGGAAGGATTTCTATTGCTTTATGACTTTCTGACATTTTTTTACTAGGATAAAAAATTTACCAAATGGATAAAAACTATTACATTTTTAAATGCTAATTCTAGGCTCATGACCTAGGCTAATTAAATTCTCAGTGTGCTACTAACAAGCACGGGTAAAAATTGTTACTGTAAATCTGACAGCCATTTTTCTACAATTCTTTATTAAATGAATGTTTCCAAGTACAGGATTGTGTTTCTACTGTATTTAGGAAAACATATAACTATAACTTTAGTAGGTTGTTCAAAACATTAAAGACATCAGGTGAATCATAGGCAAGCTTTTCTAGTAATATTGTTCATAGACTGAATTACGAAGAAATAGTTTAATGATCAAAAAAATGCAGACCATCTCTTCATAGATCATTTGCATTCTGAGTTATATTAATGCAAATCCGGAAGAAAACATGGTTTTGAGTGAAATCTTGGCTTATTTTTGGAAGACAGATTGGGACAAAAACCTTTTAATGGAAGGGATGTGTGTTTTAGTCCCATACTCAGAGAAGTTTGAACAGAACATCTCTTAAGACCACCTCCGTAGTTGAAAAGATTTTTAGAAACATCATGAAAGTAACTAAGAGATATTGTTGCTGAATGGTGACGACCTCATTGAGATTAAATTAAAGGTGATAAAACTAGCCAAACTAGCAACCAAAGCATGTAGCAGAACAAATTAAAACCTGTCAGGGCCAGATAGAACTTGGCTAAAATCAGATTAAAGATGAGACAGAAAGAGTCCAGTACTTATGAAAAACAAACCAAACCAAAACATTAAAATTGCTCAAAAACAAAAGGAAACTAACCAAGAACAAGCTTGTCAATAACTGAGATGGATTAGGAAAAAAACTTATCTAGGATAGGAGGAACAAATTTGGATCTTGCAGAGTGTGTAAAGCAAATGAAAGGAGTCAGAGTGACATTAATCTGAGATTGATTTACCATTTTTCCACTTGCCAAAGCAGAAGGGAAGATGTGTTTTTCTACTGTAGAATCTATCACATAGAATATCTAAGTCTCCGCCTGAAGTTTAACTGGTTTTTCAGACATTTCAGAGAGGAGTATCTTATTACACTTGGTTCAAAATAATAGCTAAATGTTCCTCAGATGGAGGAACAGAAAGTTTTATGTTATTGCTACCCATCTAAAGGGACATGTACTTACTGTGCACAGTACTTATTTTGAAAAAAAGGAAGAGCTATCAGACATTGATAACTGCAGCATTTCATTTGGAACTGAGAACAGAACAGAATAGGCCAAGTTTCACTGAAGGGCTGTATGAGACAGTGTGAATAATGAGGAGGGAGTTGGATCTGGGAAAGTATCAAGCCTCTCCAGAGCCCCCGTCAATCTTGGGACTGGGAAGAAAGTTGCAGAACAGCTCTTTGTAAAACCACCATTCTGAATGGCAAAGTGGAAGCTTCGAATTCTAGCATATCGATGCATTCTAGCTCCTCTGAACCTTGTGGCAGTTACCCAAATGTAATTGAGGAGACAGTGCAATTCTGAAGGGTATCCATAATGTGTATCCATAAATGTCTGAGTTAGCAGATCAGTGTCTGTATCTGGAAATATCCAGAGCAGTGTTCAATCACACGTGATCTCATTTGTTCCCAGTTGGAGAAGCCACACCAGTGTCTAGAGCAGAATTTTATCTGACTGGATTCCCTTAAAGCAGGTCCTGGACATTAGAAACTTCACACTTGTTGGTATAAATTCTCACTATATCATGCTAGTGTTCCCCTAGCATTCTCCATCAATATTAGGTAGGTTGAAGCACAAAATTAGACCAAATCTTGGCTAGTGCATGCACCTGGTACCTCTGTCCTCTCCTCACGAGTGCCGGGGGGTACATTACCAGGACTGGTCAGTAAATGTCGCTGGATTAAAGGCCATTATGGAGTCCATCTCTCACATGCTTGACCTTATGATGATTTCTATTTTATCTGGACGTATGGGATCATTTAGTAAGGCTTGGAAGAAATTACAGAATTTCATCTTACCCATCTCCTAGGAATGTTCCTCTGAGATATCTAACATATTCTAAGATCATCCAGTTTTGGCACTTCTTAGGCAATGTAGAGCTACCTATCCAACCAACTAATTTAAATCTGTGTTGCTATAGTCTTTGTCCATGACTGTTCTAACCTCCAGAGACACAGAAAATGGCTTATTCACTAATTCTTCCTTTTTTCTTTTCTGTGTGTGTGTCAGCTTTTCATGGATGTCTTGATTCTAACCTTACATTTGTAGGAAATGCCACTGTAAACTTTGGAAATTCTTAGTCACGGAAAAATACCCAAATGCTTTTCTAATGCTCTTGTAATGGGCTCCTACCTGAGAAAGAATGTGGTAGGCTTTGTTTCATAACCGTGTGATCATATTACAACATCGGATTAAAAGGAGCTTAGTCTAATGAGGGAGGATTGACAGTGAATTCCTTAAAGATAAATGCTAGTATAACAATGAGACAAATTATTTTCTAGAGAATAAGCTTCATTGAAAAAGAGAAAATCACCTATGATGAAAGTAGGACCAGTACCTTGGGGGTTTCTCTTGCTATCTAAAAAAGAATCTTTCGTAGTGAAGTGTCATTATTGTCTGATAGCGTTGAAGAAAAGTAAAATGGGTCAGCAGAAATGTAGAAGATAGTAGACAACAAACAACAGAATAGTTTTCTGAAAATCAAACATCTCCAGACAAAATAATCTTCTGTTGTTTTTTTTTCTAAATTAGTAGATTATGAGAATACTATGAATGTAAAAAAATTTATTTTAATGCAGCTTTTGATGAATACTTTAGATTTTCATTAAATCCTGCAAACTCTATTTCTTCTGGATATGAACTTTGCCCACTTGGGAAAAGTAAAAACTGGCTGAAGTAAAAGAAGATTATTAAAAAATTCTTTTAGCTTTAGTAAAAGGAAGTAGTGCTGATTTAAAAGTATTATGCTATGTTATTTCTCTTTTATCCACATAATTTTTTAATCCACACAATCAGCTGTGGATTGTGTACTAACTAACAGTGGCCTCTGAGGATATTTAAAAATTCTCAGTCATACATCTTATCATTTTCTCTTTCCCTATAATTCCTTTTGCAATCAGTCATGGTCCTGCAACAAGTAGGATTTTTTCCTCTTCCCCATCTGCATTTCAGTGGATCTCGTTAGGGGTTGTCCTCGGCATGTATTCATGGACTTGTGCAGGGTCAAGGCGTAAGAGTTCAGGTTGGGACCACTTTGGAACAATGACCCTAAATACGAAAAGCCAGAGAATAAGAACAGTTATCAGAGAGAAGGCAAAACATAAACTCTTAAGGCTGTGTTCAATTGCCCAAATTCTTGTATCAAAACTAGAACAGTATAGATTTAATGGATGGACCACTCATTGGGTAAGGAACTGGCTGGATGGTCACACTCAAAGAGTGGTGATCAATGGCTGGATGTCCAAATGGAGACCAGTGACAAGCAATGTTCCCCAAGGGTCAGTACTGGGACCGGTGCTATCTAACAACTTTGTCGGCTACATGGACAGTGGCAGTGAGTGCACCCTCAGCAAGTTTGCTGATGACACCAAAGTGTGTTGTGAGGTTGACACACTGGAGGGAAGGGATGCCATCCAGAGGGGCCTTGACAGGCTTCAAAAGTGGGCTCATGCAAACTGCATGAAATTCAACAAGGCCAAGTGCAAGGTTCTGCACCTGGGTTGGATCAATCCCAAGCACAAATACAAGCTGGGTGGAGAATAGATAAAAAGAGTCTGGAGGAGAAGGACTTGGGGGTGATGGTGGATGAGAAGCTCAACATGAGCTGTCAATGTGCGCTTGCAGCCCAGAAAGCCAACTGTGTCCTGGGCTGCCTCAAAAGAATTGTGGCCAGCAGGTCAAGGGAGGTGGTTCTCCCCCTTTACTCGGCTCTCGTGAGACCCCACCTGGAGTTCAGTGTCCAATTCTGGAGCCTCAAATTTAAGAAGGACATGGAGCTCATGGAGAAAGTCCAGAGAAGGGCCACAAAGGTGATCTGAGGGCTGGAGCACCTCTCCTATGAGGACAGGCTGAGACAGTTGGGGCTGTTCAGCCTGAAGAAGAGAAGGCTCTGGGGAGATCTTATAGCAGCCTTTAGTGCATGAATGGGGCCTACAGGAAAGCTGGGGAGGGGCTTTTTACAAAGGCTTGTAGCGAGATAACAAGAGGTAATGGATTAAAACTGGAAGAGGGGAGATTTAGGTTAGACATTAGGAGGAAAGTCTTTAGTGTGAAATTCTTCACTATTAGTGTGCTGAGACACTGACACAGGTTGCCCAGGAAAGTTGTGGAAGCACCATCCCTGAAAGTGCTCAAGACCAGGTTGGATGGGGCCCTGAGCAACCTGGTCTAGTGGAAGGTGTCCCTGCCCATGTGGGGGTGTTGGAACTTGATGATCTTTAAGGTTGCTTCCAACTCAAACCATTCAATTATGATGATGAAATATTTGCATACAGCCATTTTAGATTGATTTGGGTTCAGCAGAGTGCTCCAGAAAGTTTTAGGTTTCATACAGGTCCTGTGCCATATTTTATGGCACTCCGTGGATGTGTCAGATGCCATTAATCATCAAAGTATTGCTAGACAGCAAAGTTTATGCAGCTGAGTTGAACGCCTTAATCTACAGGTAACTTTTCAATAACATTTTCCTTCTTTGGCACTCTCATCAGTCTTTATTTCTGGTCTGTTTCAGGACTGCTAGCCAGCTTTGCTGTCTATTGAAAAGCATTTATGAAATTCTAACGTACAGTTGTAAACATGAGAAGTACAAATATTGCTCTTTCTTGTTATGCTTGCCACAGCATGTTCAGTATTATAGCTGTGTTAGTCAGGTTTGGCTAATATTTTAACCTCTGTCCTTATTTCATCATAAAGGGAATAAGTTAGAATAAACCTGCCCTAGCAGCTAAATGGCATTTCTTGGTAAAGTGAATTTTATTTATCTAATGTAACACCATGTTAAAAATCATTATTGGCAGATGATTCTCCAAATTTTTACCAGTAAAAAGTGTGCACATATGAAGTGCATATTTTAATTTTAATGCATCAATAATTGTATTAAAGAGATGTAATATTGTGTTAGTTGACGTCTTGAAAATAACTATAGTGGAAGCCTTAGAGGGTTATTATCTAAGAAGACTCTTTGGATGCATTGAATTAAACACTGAGAGACAGAACATACTTTAAGCCTCCCCCAGCTTCCATTTTTGTCTAAGATCTGCTCATCAAAAATAAAATCAAGGATAGAGCCCGGAATAAGTGTTTATTGATGAGTAATATGTGACATTCAAGTCAGCAGTTATATTTGTACAGTATCTCTGTTTTCCTCTGCTTAGGACACAGTTTGAGAAATTTATTGCAGCATTCAAAGAAAAGCTCCTTATTGGCAACTTTAGGGTGGAGATGAAAGGTGAGAGATGACAGGGGATGTGCAGATGAAGATGTTATTAATTCTTTTACCACCAACAGCAATGAACTGACAAGCTTTATTCCAGTAGACTGTTTTAAGAATATTTTAAACTTCTACAATCATTTAAGATGGTGTATCTTCGTAGAAAAGTAAGAAGCGTAATGTGACTAGGTGATTTTTGTTTCTGAGACATTCCACACATTTCTTGCCACTTCACTAAATTTGCTGTGTTTAACCAGCCATAGTCAAGATTCTGAATTTTTTTTTAAAGCTGTTATAGTTTGGAAGTTAATTTTAAACTCCTCTAACAGCAAACAGTAGCATTGAGAAACAAGAGGCTGTGCTCCCCACTCAAAGCTAATTTGTTTTTGCAATTTTTTTTAATGAGCAGGTCTGGAATGATTCACCAAAGAGTGTATTTACATTGGTTTTAGCACATGCATTTCACTGCTGAAGAAGTAATCAGAGTTCCAATTAACACAAAGATTGTGTCTTCAGGGATCATTGATTTAAAATAAATTACTTCCTGTCCCACGAAATATCCATTTAGTTCATATTTTTATATTATATAGTTACCAAGATATTTGCATACAAATACATTGTTGTAATTGAATAATGCACAAAGGAACAATGGACAAGTATACATGTTTTTTGCATATGGTATGTGTGATATGATATGGAGAGATAGTAATAAATGTCTAGGTTAAACTAAAGATAAAAATTAATGAAAAATTAGCCATTAATGATATGGAAAAGAAAGAAGTTCTGTAGTTAAGACCCAATGTGGGTAGAGGAAAAAGATTGAGGACATCTTACAAAAAAAAATTCCAGAAGGAAAATTTAAAATTAATAATACAGATGAGAGGCTTCAGGTAGAAGTAGGAAAAGAGCAAGAGAAGAGAACAAAGATTGCTACAGAAAGCAGCAAATCTAAAGGGATACCACAGATCTCCCTAGTCTGAGTCAGATCATAGACCTGATTCTGCTGGAAATCAACTCACAGAAAAAAATAAAGCAGGGGGAAATATCCCTCCTGCATGTAAATTACTCAAAAAAAACCCCAAAAACAATCCTTCAATGAATATAAACTGTGCATGCTGTTTGAGTATATAGCGTGCAGGGTCTTTCTATATGGTACATGCATTTTGTCTGCACTGTGGTTAGCTATGACTTAGCCAATTGTTTTTTTTTCCTTCTTGTCACTGTTGATGTGCTTTGCAAATTCCCACCTTTCTGCTGACATCCACAATAGAAATGGTATTGCTTCAAGTGTGGCCTTTTGAGACTACTGTAGTTGAAATACTAAATAAATCTAAAAAATGCATCCATTGCTTTCATTTTCTTCAGGCTACACTTTATCCTCAGCTATGTTGATAGAAATCTGAAGCAAATTAGGAGATAAGTGGTCAGATTTTGACAAACAGAAGAAAAGTAGATTAAAAGAGCCAGTATAAAGTTTTCACTTCAGTAGCTAGAGGTGTGCCAATGTGAGGATATGTGAATATTGAACAACTAAAAGGAAAATTACATGACGCACAAAGTGAAAAATGGTTATACTGGAGATATAAACAAAAATCTGAGAGGCAAAAAAAAGACGGGAATAGTATAATTTTAGTGTAGGCAGTTTAAGAGAGTCTTTCCTTTTTATTTCTTTTAAATGTTGTTTTTTGTTTTCTTTTGTTTTTGTAAAAGAAATTAACTTTAAGTCAATGCTTTTCGATAATGGATGCTCCAAACTGTTTCTGTCTTTGAAAAGGATTGGTTTTTACTTTCTGAAACAGGAACGATCCATAGGCCATGCAAGCCAAAGATATTAACTTTAGATTTCTTTGAGTAATTTAGACAGCTGTCATCAATACATGCATTTTAAACAGCAATAACACTATTACTATTAGTTTTCAAGATATTTCAGTCACTATACTTATCTTTGTGTTACCGCACCCTCTATCTCTAATCTGCTGACAGTTCTGTTTGTGGTATCTGGGATCAAGATGTCAAAACATGAAGGTCACCTCAAAACACGGATTTCTTAAAACATTAAGAAATACTTTAACACAATTTTACTGAAGGTGGATTTATTACTGAATGAACTAGAATTTCCACCTCTTTCCAGCTGCATAACTGCCACTAGCAACTTCTTTTTTGTGTGTTGTCATGCCTTTCATCTCCCCAACACAGCAAGAATTTCATCCCCTTTCCCCTGCTCCCTTTAGGAAGATGTCTGGTTGCTTTGAGATGGTGACAGACATGTGTGTGGAAGTTCATACAATGCTGCCACTTTTTTCACCATGATCTTGTGATTCAGCAGACAAGTGGGCAAGGAAGTAGTTATAAAAATGAGCAATCAGTAGAATATTGCTTAAATAAATTTCCCCACATTAAATTATTGAAAGGTAGTGCAGGAGTGAGCATAAGCATGAAAAAAAAAAAAAACCAAAAACACATTTTCTATGTTATTTCCTGAATAACAGACCTGCAGTCAGCATTTCATTGATCAACATCAGTTGAGTTTTTTAATTTTAATTTTGCTCGAAAATTTAGCCCAAAATATTTTAATGTCCTCATATGCATAATTCTAAGATCTCTCAAAGAAAAATTAGGTTTTATTAGGTTATGAGGTCATTTGTGCAATTTTGGTCATATCAGGGCTTTTTCAAGGAATCTTGATGTCAGACTATTGAACAGCACATTACCCCACTTGTCTGATTACATGATTCTATATGCTTTCTGCATTTTATTAGCTGGTATCAAATACATTTGAAAATATATTAAAATAAATACATTTCTTCTCTGAGCTTTGTAACACAGAAAATAGTTAGAGCCAGTAGCATCTCCCCTGGATTTTAGGAGAATGGTATTACCCTGCCTTTCTCTGAGAGATTGCTGGTTACCTTCTGTCAGTGAGCAACTGTCTCACTGCAAAGCAGAAGCACGATTTCATCTCTTTTGTCTGTGTTCAAGGCAATTACTTCCTAAAAAGTGGAATTTCTTCAGAATGACTATGTACAAGAGCAAACGCAGAAACCAAAGATGTAAGTAAATTGTAAAGTTTTTTTACTGTTTGTACAGAGGAGGGAAAATAAATCTCCAGTTTCATTGAAAACCATGCTTTGCTTTACCCTGCTCTGGTTAAATAACACCAGGAAAGCAGGAACAGTATCCCTTGCCAATTATCCCACTCTATCTGTATGTAAAGTGCATGAAGGAGCTTTAAAAAAAAAAAAAAAAATAGCTCACTTGTTACTATGGAAACCCTCAGTAATTGATTGCTTTATATTATCAACAGAGACATAGAAATCAAATAGAAGTTCAGTTCCGAACAGCCTCCTTTATATAGGGTTTAACGACTGGCTAGCTGTAGCCTTTGATTTGACAGGGTTGACATGCTTTCACTTGGTGGACTTTTTTATGTAGTTCACCTTAGGGACACAGTGATGCTATGACTTTCAGGGCAGTTATTTAATTTTCCTTCACCACGACTTTCAGAAGAATTAACTGGTTTGCTTCATCCACATAAACAGAAACTCGGGGCGGGGGGAAGCATGCATGTCTCAGTTGTGTATATAAGACCCTCCAGCCCTGGACTTTCACTGGCTTCTAAATGCATGAGTTTCCAGCCAAGCACCTGTTTGACTTTTTAAATTGCTGTGGCATCAGCCAGGGGAATTTAAGTACCAGTCTTATCTCCTCCAGAACGTTATGGAAGGGTGACTAAGGCAAGTAAAAGTGAAGTACTGTGGGTCAGGTCATGAAGTATGTGTTACTGCAAGGAAATCTAGCAAGAAACCAAGTTCTAAATGGAAATGACTGAGGCAGGGAAAAAAGACTTTCCTCTGAGAAAAATGTCAGATAAGGACTGTATGCTTTCAGGTAGAGAGCAGAAGGGAAGGAGTATCAATTCAAAAGAAGATAGGTTTGGACTTTATTTGGACAGGAGCATTGTTACTGTTCAGAGTTCAGGGGATTTATACAGCTATATCACTGACCTCAGTTTCTGGTCCTAAGAACTTTATCTGTACATATGTCTTTCAGTGTTTCATGCCCAAAAGAAATGGGCGTGCTACACGTTGAAAGTTTGCAGGAAAGCTCGCTGCTAAAATCTCTGCAACAGAAATCAATAATCTGCTTCACATTCAAATAAAATAAATTATCATAAATTTTGTTCCCATAGAGGCAGCGAATGAATATGATTTATATACAGGCAGATTATAATTAATCTAGCTCCTTTCAACATACTAATTACTCTCACTGTTATTATGTAAACCAGGAGCTCTTACTATAGCCAGCTGCATTCTAACCTGGTTATGGTGTACAATAACATTTGTGACTGGGTAGCTGAATTGTTAGGTTTTTTTGTTGTAGGGATATAGTCACTCATGGAAACTGCATGAGATGTTATTAAGAATGATTTATGAAGAGATCCTGCCTTCTTCCCCTTCCCCTTCCACCCCTTCTGACCCCAAGGAAAATCTGTGATTTGCCAAGAGGAAAACAAACAAACAAAAAAAAAAAAAACCACACATTTTTCATTATGAGAGTGGTTATTGCAATGTTTTTTGGGTTTAAAACTGTCTCTAATTGTAGGATCCCAATCAATAAAATACCCCCATAAAACTATCTCTGCTATATTAGATACCAATTGTGTATATATGGATGCTTCATTGCTACCTCTTGGCTAATTAGTAACTCCAAAAATCTTAACAGACAAAAAAACAGTTTTGAGTATTGCTCCTATTCAGATAATTCAAAGTCTTTTTGGAGGACAGATTTCATCTAAGGAATTGCTATTCTGAAATACAAGGGATTATGGTAGCAGCTGTGATAAAACTATAGACAAGTTCTACATTTTCTGTCCATTACAATTAACACGTTCTATTTCAAACTTGAAGGCATTTTTAGTTGCTCTTAATAAACAATAATAAAAGATATTTAGTATATCATTTCCAGGATATGTAGGGTAAGCCTACAGTTTTAGATCTCCTCACTACCTTGTAATAAAACACTTGAACATGTGGCATAAAACAAAGTGAGCTTTGTGGCTTTTTCTTATTCATTGAAGTTTTACTTCTGGATTTGGTGCAATCTGAACAGTATTATAAGCATTGCTTTTCTATCCCTTTAAAAAAAAAATTTTGAAGAAGGATATAAGGACAATTTGTACTTAAAGCATATCAGATTAGAAAGGAAGATAGAAAAAATATAAAAATTATTACTTTTTTCTAACATTAAATATAAGGAATCTCCATTTCCAGTTTCTGTCCCAGATTCAAAAGTGTTGCTAGAGGAGTAGATGCAAAAAAAAAAGGTCTACTTACCTGTCTGTATGAATGGGTAAAAGTTCCCCATATATTTTTTCAGCTGCAGCATCATACATAAGTCTTCTAAGTTCAAAACTAATCTTAAGGTTTCAATTTCACTTAGGTTTTGATTCTCGTCAAAGTTGCACTCATATTAACTAGTGAACATTTTTTTTTTTATTCCATACATGTTTGTAACTGAAGAAAATGAAAAATAAATGTCACGGTAAATTGTGAAACTTTTATCACTAAATAAAGAAAATTAAGATTAAAGCTATTTCTGTACGAGTGTTTTTGTGGACCTAACTACACAGATACACACAGTCTCCATGCACACACGTGTCTGCACACCCAGATTTATAGCATGCTTTATCCTTAATTCAAGATGTTATCTAGCTGATAGACTGGATTCTCACTTCATTGCATGGACCTAGTGACTGAGTAAGGGAAAGCTATCATAACAAATGCAACCATAAACACTGAAAAGATGGTAAAGGTTTCTTGAAATGAAAGGTTTTAATCTTACACTAACCTGCCTTGGGGCTGCAGCTGCTGAGAAGGTGTAAGCCTTGCAGTAGAGCACTGCATATGTAGGTCTTCTCCACAAAGAGGCAGTCATTCACATTTTCTGGAGATGCCATGCCTACAAGCCTCCTCTCATGAAGCAAGTATCAGGCATCCATTTTTCACTGGGATCTCTCTTGTAGACTTCACTGCTACAGGAATCAAGACAGGCTACTATGCTTGAAGACAATAATGGTTGAAAAATTTATTTACCTATAAACCAACTTTAAGGAATTCATATTATTATTTATTCATGGTTAGTGTGGTTTCACAACTTAAATCAGGGCCACCTTGTGGACGGCTGCGGATTAAAAGAATGAAAAGGTGATAATGCTTCAGTCTAGCACTGTAAATTTGACTTGGAAGAAATGCAAGAGGAGAGAGAAGCAGTAACAGCCAGTGTGGAAGGCAGCTCTGTATGGGGCAGGTGTGTGGCAGCACACAGAGGAGGTGGCAGAGCAATGGATGCCTGGAGTGCAGAGGCTGATGAGGGACTTCCCTGCTACACAGCTGAACTGAGGGTCAGAAAGTTAAGGCAAAGATGGAAAAAATAAGGGGAAGAAGATAACTTACCTTCTGCCTTCTTCAGTTTCATTGTTTTGGTGTTTAATGGGATCTGTTATGGACATCAGCAATGGCAATCAGAGCACAATAGCAGTTGAGGCAAAAAGCAGTTAATTTTTAATATTAGGAACCAGTGATGAAGTCAACAGTTATCATAAGTGCAGCTATAGATCCTGTCCATTTGCAAGGGGTTCATTCCAAGGCATTGATCCCAAACTCATTCATGGAAATATGAAGAATCCTGTCTATGTCAAATGGCCTTGAAAGTATGCTCTACATGCCTTAAAGACTTCTGTCATGGCTTGGCTACCAGCTCCATGTAAAATATCTGTTTCCATTGCATATTACAGCTTGCTTACCTGAAATAGTAATTGCTGTTTTATATACTGACATGTCGTTAACAGTGCTTGGGGTTTTTTTAAATTTCATCCAGATCTTGTGAAGATTCTGCTTCTTTTAAAACCAACTGACAATTCGTTGCATTACAGGGTTGGTTTTTTACATGTAATGAGAGGCCAGACATCATACTTCTTTTTATTCTGGCCATTTCTCTCTCCTCATAGGAGGCATCTCACAACTTTACCTGAAATGGTGAAATGGATTGCCTTCAACCCCCAGTATTTTTTGTGCAGTCCTGGGTTTCCCTGCATGCAGAGTACTGTAGAAAGTAGCATGTGCATTTATTAAAGAGTTAAATAAGTGTTAGTAAAATGACAGTAAAATAAATTATTTCTCAACATTAAGCAGGTAGCTGCTGCTATGTAGAATGCATGTGACTGTCACAGAATGTCATGATACTCTTGGCTTAGGCTAGTGCAGTATTTAGAGGCGTGCTGTCCACAGACATCACCTGATGTGTATTTTTCAAGTATCTTTTTCTTGCTGGAGAAATAATTTCTTGTACACTGATAAAATCTGACAATAAATTCTTGGAAATTCCAGTTTGAAGGAGTTTTTTGTCCAATCAGTATTCTTTGAAATAAAGCATTACTTGCTTTATTTTCTTCTATTGGTAGTGTCCCACTTGCCATCTTTTCATTGTGGATTTACTGTTCTCATCTTCTTTGTTCACCTTTACTGCTAGTGTAATCACTTTCAGCCTTAAAAAATAGAGTTGGCATCTGTTGAGTCCTGTTATATTACAGTTTGATCAGCCCATGATTACTTGCATCTTCTTTTTGCCTCTTAGGGCAATAAAGAACCCCCCAAACTGAGGCTGCTGCTGCTCAAAGAAAACAGCAGCCTTTAATACAGTGTGTTCTAGGAGTTA
The DNA here is from genome assembly GCA_020745705.1 of Hemiprocne comata. Taxonomy (NCBI): domain Eukaryota; kingdom Metazoa; phylum Chordata; class Aves; order Apodiformes; family Apodidae; genus Hemiprocne; species Hemiprocne comata. The sequence continues at coordinate 136,026,058 of CM036587.1, forward strand.
AAGTGACAGGAAAACCAGATCTCATTGGGGAAAACAAGTGTAGTTACTGACCCAGATACATATAAGAAAACTCTGCCTCTTTCCTTAAAACATCAGAGACCCCGACAACAAGGGAATATCTCTTCAGCATGTTATAGAGACAGCTTTCTTCATGTAAAGCTATCCTGGAATAGCCCCAGGATATTCCTATTGCTGCGTACTTCTGAGGGAGTAGAGTTCAAGTTCAGCATAACTAAGTGTATCAGTAATAAGGCTGAGCAAGAAGACACTCATGACCTGCAGGAGTACAAATGTCATTGACTATTCACATTGCATGGACAACAGCTTTATACAAAAAAAAAAATAAAAAATAAAAAAAAAAAATTGCTACTTGACAAGTCAGGGCTTAAGGGATAGAAGTGCTCTTCTCACAGATTTGAAGGGAATTTATTGTGACCTGAAAAGGCTGGCTTGTTTGAAATTATACATTTCCTAATGTTGCTAAACAGTAAAATTTAAGACATATGTCCCTCAGTGAAGCATGCAGGGTAAAGAAGCTAGAATTTTTTCTTTGACAGACTTCTAAAGCAGACATGATTTTTCTACCTCTAGACTGTACAAGCAACTCAAAAGTACTGAAAGATAACTGTTTCAAAAAACATCTTTTGAGGGATTAGTAGTCTCACCAAAACTCATACACAGTTAACATTATGCTCCCCACTGCTCAGTGGGAGTCTGCCTCAGGAAGAAGAGTAGAGTTTTTGTCCCTGTAGAGAAAATGTTGGGAGGAAATACTAAAAGTGAGGAGGAAAGCTTCATTTATCAAGAACTAACAATCTATCTTGAAAAGGGGAGAGAAAGAAATAAACAGTACAAATACAGATTCAGAAATTACCTCCAAGAAATTGTCTGATAGTGGAAGTCAGAACACCTGAAATGCAATTAGGAACATAAAGCAACCCAGCCAGTCATTTTAATTTTATGAAGGAGAGATTTAGGGCAGCAAAAAGCCTTAATAATAGCTTTGGCTTTATTAAAAAGGCTATAGTTTTAATGTTGGGAGAGGTTTCCTTATGTTGCATAAATTGGTAGAATAAGGGATAATATCTGACAATTCAACAAAAAGAATAATTGGAAAGCTAGGGATTGTTCATAAAAATTCATCAGCTATCGTTTAGGATCATTAAAAAAGAATTATTAAAAATATGAACACATGGAAATCATGTAATTCAGATTATGTGATTTGAAGTGTATTAGGGGAATTAACAAATGGATGCACTACACTATTGAAAGTTCTTATTTGGAAGGTCATTGAAAACTAAGAAGGTATCAGAAATATAGATGTAATACTGATTTTCACACACACATAGAGTTCCAGTTCTGAGTCCTGCTCAGGTTGGCAACAAATGCTGCTACGTTCATCAATAACACAATTTATCATTAGTGAAAAAGCACTTTCTGTGTGTTGGTTAGTCTTCCACAAGGATTCAAAATTTACAAGCTCTGGGACTGCTCTCCAGTAATGACCTCGTATCTGGGAAAATCAATAATAGTTTTTAAAAGTGAAGTATATTAAAATAACAATCAACAGGTTGAAGATAATCATGGTCTAAAGCAATCTAGATAGAAAAACAATTCTGGCTCTTAAACTGAGCAACAGAAGTCCAGTGATGAGAACTTAAAGTTAGATAACTACAGGCTAAGTTAACATATACTTTTCTGAATTTAACCATTCATATAGACAACTTAGTAAAAATCATTGCCATTTCTCCTATCACCTAGATTTTGAAACTAGATTGCTCATCTGTTTTAAAAAGTCTCTTTTAAACATGTACTACGGACCTGATAACAATCTATTCAAATCATACAGTATATGTGCAAGTTAGAAATACTATTACTGTCATAAAACCTCCAAAACCTATACAATTATGGAAGTCTTGAAGGGACTCCAGACTTACTGTATTAAAATCTCTGTATGCTGCTGTAGCAGTGCCATCTACCTTCTACTCAGAAAAAGAAGAACCATTGAGGGATTCAGAACAGTGAGACTCTGTTCTCATCTGCTGCTGCTTATTTTCACATGAAGCAGCAACATTTTTGAAAAAATACTTGCATGACTGCATATGTAGGCAGCACAAATCCTGATTTTAAGCAATTTTTTTTGTTGTTTTCATAGCTGACCTGATTTTTTCCTGTTCACTTTCATGTTCTTTCTTTGTAGGAACAGGGCAGAAAAGACCACCTCCATCCTACCTCCAGTAAGGTCATAATTTCAAACAAAGCTTGTATCTCTGCCTCTTTCCATAAAAAAAAATTATTGACATAAATCACTGAGAACTTTTATCACAAAATCGAATAAACAAAACAGAAAAAAGCAGAGGATTTCTAATAAATGCTTCAGTGACATACCTCAAACTGTAACCAGTGATGAGACCAAGCACAGTACATGAATATTGACACCTTCACAAGGAGGAAGTAGTAAAGTTTTTAAAATACCTTCCATTTCTCTCAAATGATTATCCAAATTCAGATAAAACATTGAAGGGATATTTAAATATTAGGAAGCATCAGTCAAGACTTAAATGCTACATGAAGTCCAGCATTTTTTTGGCATTTTTTATTCTTGGCAGTAAAATTCAGAAACATTTCTGGATGTTACTTTGGAAACAATACCCTCTCCTCCTGCTGCTCACAGCCCAGAGGGGACAGAGATCTCAGGTAATTGATTCCAATTTCAATCTATAGAGTGTTTTTATTTTTAGTTTTAAAGATCTCATATTTTTGGCCTTCAATTTCTGTTTGCCTCTGTTCCACCTCATTTCTTCTGTTTTTTTCCAGTTATTAGTGTGTTAAAAAATCTGAAAAATAGGCTGCAATGTCAGTTTATGTTGTGGATTACGCTTACAGATTTTCTTGCCCCTGATTAATACTAAGGTGGTGTATCTTCCACATTGCACTTTGAAGAAGCCTGAAGGTATGTCTACAAACTATTCTTTAGTTTTTTTCTTAAACTTCCCACAAAATTAATTCTGCCTAGGGCTGCTTTTCACAAAAAAAAATTAAATAGATAAATAAATAAATAAATGATATTGTATTACAAGACTTCTTCTGACCCCAGTGAGTTTGAAACTGCCTTAGAAAATCACCCAACTACAATTCTTTAAATAGAACACTTACTATTCTCCAAATTGTAGGTATCTGTCTTATTAATCATTTACAAAGGCAATTCTACTGCTGATTTTGATTGGCCTCTAGGTCTGTTATAAAGCTGGGTCTAGGTGTGACTGTCTAACCTGGTTTTAATGCTTGTGTTCAGATGTTGTTTCCATAGGACTCACTGAAGGTTTTGCACAGCTATTTTCAACACTTTTTTTTTAATATATTTTATTATGTTACTGCAAGGCAAGGTGTGCTATCTGCACAGAACTGAAACCTACTGCCAGAGTCTCAGCACTCAGCAGTCTTGTTTATTATTCTGAAAATGGCCTTTTAATTTTATGAGCTAGCTTTTTTGGAGAGAATTTTTTTAAAAAAATTATGGTTTATAATTTAAAAATAAATAAATAAACTAGGGAGAGAGTGGCAAGATTAGTAGGGGGATATCTTCTTGTTTGCCCCCAGTGGCTGAACTAAAATCCACAGAAAATCTCAGCAATTTAATACTGTTCACCTTTAAAATTAGATACTGTCCTGAGAAACAGAGACATATATTATTATTGCATTTCTGATGCATTAAGTACTGATTTTATTGGCTTTCCCACTGGGTATAATTTTATAACTTCCATTTAACATATTTGATGAGGACTAAATCTTAAAAAGATGGAGTAATGCCAGTATGCATCTAGCTCTAGCCCTTTTTCCCTTACTGCAATATTCCCTAATATTAAAATAGTTTTCAAGCATTAAGATATGCTTGTCTACAAATTCCTGTCATGAGAGCAGAAAATCTGTTAAACTTTTAGCCATTGTCCATCCATCCTTGTTGATACTCACTGATCAACTTTCTAGGAACAATATTCTACAGTGTTACAGTCCCCAATAATGTATATTTTTGATACAGAAGTGACCAGTGATGCACCACACAACCTGTGTTGCACTTGACAGTGGTCAGCAGATGCAGATGCCACAAGCAGGAAATGAAACATTTTTTTAAAGCAGGTTGACTAGTGAGTAGCTAGAGGCACGCAATGGGTGGATAGCATATAGCCAACAGTGCCTTCTCTAATGTCTTGAGAGTAATTGTGCACATGCAATGATGTGTTATTTTTTATAAAATCTGGGATAAAAACCTTTCTGAGCATGTTTGCAGAAATTGTGGTACCTGTTACAGATATTTCCTATGAATTTTTAGTAAAACTTGTCACAGATAAGCTGTTGTAAATACTTCCAAAATGAGCCCACTTGGGTTCTTTTTGATCTCTGTCAAAATGAAAATATTTTCCTGTTATTTCCATACATTTTGCTTATACTTAACCAAAAATTCCCAGAAAATAACTTATTTTGGTCTACAGATGTATGAATATTAATAAATTTACTTTTATGAAATACCTCCTCTACGAGAGAATAATCCCTTCAGTGAATATATGACATATCTTTTTTTCCAAATTAATATTGTAATAGCAATACTAGAAAGATTTTGAAAGTAAACACAAAATCTTTTGTATTCCCTTCTTATAATAAGTTGGATTTATGCTTTGACCAGTGTCTTTTTTAAAAATGAGGAAGAAGACTGTCTCATTAAATGAAGTTCTATCAGGTGGACCTCCCCATAAATGCTGCTTGAATTTTCACGCTGTAAATGTTTGCGTGGCCACCATGAAATCTGATTTCTTTCTTCCTTTTCATAGAAATACATTAGCATGCATTTTCACATTTTTTCTTTACCTTTGTCTGAATATATATGCACATTATTATGTTAGCTCAGAATGCTTAGTAGAATTCACTTTTCAAAATATTTGATTAGCCAAAAATGCTATTATTAATGTTGGAGAATATGTTTCAAGTTGAATTAAAGCCTAATTCTACAGAATGTACTGTACCTATTCAAACAAAAGGGACAGAATTACTATATTTTACATGGTCAGCTACTGTCTACACATTCTGGTAGCTCAAATATGCAACTTGAAGCATGGGAAATATCTTTAAAAAATGTTAATGTCAGAAGGAGTTGTAGGTATACAAACAGAAATACAGCTAAATATGGGGAAAAAGGAAAAAACATGCATATAACTGGCTTACAATTTTTGCAGAGACTTGCATTTCCCTTATGCAACAGTCTTCCTGCCACGAATTTATAACCCAGGAACATGATGAACAAGTGCTGTATGTTGAGAATTTAAAATTAAAGGGAAGTGGCTTATACATATAGTTTTCCATTGTAACATAGTTCCGACTCATTTAAGGCAGTTAAAAAACGAAGATATTCTGTGCATAACTAGGCAGGGCATATCCCATGTAGCTGACACATGCTACCCATGGCTGTCTGCAGAATTTAGGACATGCATTAGAGAACAGAAGGGAAAGAATGCCCAGTGACAATTTGCCAATCTCTAACGAAAGCCAGTTCTAGCAAGCAGGCTTTTAACAGCATTTTCTGTTTGAACATCTTCTCCAGATGTTCTTTTTGTTTTATTGATTACTTTTAAATGAATCTAATGGTTTAGTCATGCAATACCTAAATCAATGGCAAAATTCACGTTGTCTGAAACAGTGTTGAATCAATAATATATTGCTTACAAAAAGTGACAACTATGTTGGCCTACATACTGAAAAACAGGCATGTGACATGCCTTAGGAGCCCTTCCTTTGAGATTTAACTCAGATTTTAAGGGAACATCTTACAAGGGAATGCCCATTTCTTCTGTTTCTTCAGCTGCTTGGTTGAAGCATCTGTTGAAACTGCCGTAAGTGTCCAATTTACTACCAGTTGCTGTAGTGGTTTGCTGAGAAAAATTAATACAACTACTGCTGCTACACACAAGCTATTACACGGTGATTAAGCATTAAAGTTTTTGAGTTACTAGAGACTTAGATGTTGGACCATCAAAGTGTAATTTAGTCTCCCAAGTAATCTGAATTTTCCACCTCTGACCTGTTAAAAAGTCCAGGATCTACTACGTATGTAAACAATCTTCCAGGTTATTATTGTTCATATATGTAGATATAAACACTGACCCATCATTTAAACTCATTTCTGAAGTCATTTTTCCACAGGACCGAGGTTAGGTAAGCACTTGATGGTCCCATCCATCTCCATACTCAGGTTTTCCTTTGTGGAGAGTAGGGTCTTAGAGTGGGCAAAAGGGAGGATGTCACCGCAGTTCTCCCCAGCAGGAAGTTCGGCTGTTGGCAAGAAGGCAACTTCATCTTGTGCTCAAAAACACACCTGCATCCTTTAAGTAAGGCCATGTAGGTATCTTGTCGTGGATAGCAGGAGAAGACAAGTGGCATTTACATAGCTGGCAGACAACTTGTTTCATAGCAAAAAAAACCCCAAAAACTGAAATAGTAAATGATAAGATACAATATCTTAGGCAATCCTCCTTGGGAAATTATGTAGTCAGGCCTTAAGAATGTACTTTGCAAAATATTGGTGCCTTTAAGAGTCATGGGTTCTTGTTGAGCATTATCGGAATATTTAATGATCTGTCCCCCTGACCTCTCTTCACTTAATAGAGGTAAAAGAAACTTGGTAAGTCCGTTTTTTATGTCTTTTATCAGATGAGCATTGCAAAACAGCAGAAAAACGTGTATATATTTTCATTTTCTCCGTTTTGAAAAGCCACCAGGCAAATCAGTTTAAAATACATTTAGTAAAGGAAAAAGAAATGTGGGTTTTTTTAATAACCACATATTTGGCTGTGCTTCAAGCAAATGCAAATTAAGCAGTCAATTTATAAACTCTGCCATGAGTGTTTTTTGGGAAGCTATGACCCATTTGGAATACTCTCATAATACTCACTTATACTATAAATTTTCTTAACATAAATTATTCAGAAACATTAGGACATTAATGTAATTTAACACTTCATATGACAGTGTATGAACATGGTGCTCTGGGCTGTAGGAGATATGTGATGAGAACAAAATGGTTTATGACAGAGTTCATGTCTGTATTGAATTTCAAAGGATTTAATACCACTCTATCAAGATGAAGATTTTTTAAAACAGTATTTAGTGGTCTTTTGATGGACACATTAGAGTCAATTGATACTAGTAATCTTTCTCTCCACATAATGTTGTCACAGGAGAGTCTGTGTGATACATATTGAAGGATTTGTCCAATTATGAATGAAAGTTCTAGAAATTAGAGAAATTCTTCTGCTGTCCTTACTACCATGTTAAAAATAATACCAGTAATACTACTAATAAAGCTCATTGGATTGTTCTATAGAGAGGGTCAAAGTTGCAGACTATATAAATAGAATATTGTCCAAGGCTGCGATCTCAGGGCTTGAATCTAAACTCTTATTGACCAAAGGTAATGGTAGAACAAACTGATTAAAGAGCAGCCTCAGAACTAGAGGAAGCCTCATCCCAGATCCCTCCCATTGAATTGCATCATTCATAACTTTTCTATAACTCCAGAGATATAGGGCACATACTTCAAACATGCTTTTATTTTGCTTTCTTAGTAACAATCTGTTTCTATTTATACTACTTTAACAAAGCAATTATTTATCCCTTCTTTCTTCAAAACTATTCTGTATAATTAAATATTGTTTGATCTTTTATGCATTACTTTGCATTTTTTTTAATGTGTCTTAAACTAAGTAACTCAGGTGTAGGGAAAAAGAAAGAATGGTGAAGAGAGGAAATGGAGCTCAGTTCCATTCTGTACCTTAAAGCATTATGCTATTGTGGCTAGAAACCTGCATGCTGAAGAAGTAGCAGTTCCTCGCTTGACTCTGTGAAAACAAAGTTGAATCCAGTCTTGGAAAAGGAAACAGCATCCCTGATTTGTCTTAGAAGGAGATCACACACTTGCAGCTATATCAATGTCCTCACGGGGAGGTTTTTGGGGTAATCTGCACAGTGTCCTCTTTTTTTCTCTTCATGTAGCAAAAAAAAGTTCACAAAACTGAAACAGGACAAGCTGACTTAATGAAACATTATAAATCTACATTACTTCTGCTGCCTTCCTCTTCAGCTCACAGCTCTGCCTACAAGGACCAGGGGTTCTCTATCTGAAATACAGCTCAAACAGCTGGAAACTCAGCAGGTTGCAATGAACCCAGAAATATTAAAGATAGCTATATGCCCTATATGTCTTTCATCACTTTTAATTAATTTCCCCAGTGGAATGATTTCAAAGCTACTTCAGTAATTCAGGTGATATTTACAAGGCCTAAGAAAGTTGTGCTGTGAAGGGATTAATTAATTATGGAGCATAACTTCATCAGTTTTTTCCTGATGTGCAATCAACCTGCTATTTATCATGCGCTTAATTTTATGGCATGTTAGGCTGCTACATGGTCTTAAACAGTGTGTGTCTAATTAATACTCCCTGATTTCATCAACGCACATGAGTTATTCCTTCTGGCACCTTTCTTTCAGTATGAGCACAACAATATTTTTCAGGTGTGATGCATAACAAGCATGATTTTTTAGCTTGACACAAAAATCATAGCCTTATTTTGTGATGCATAACTACGGGCAAGGTTCGTAAATAAAAAATGAGACTGTAGACCCATGAAAAAAGACCAGCCAAGAATACATGCAGGTCACACCTGTTTCATTTCCACAACTGTATAAATTTTATTTGCCACAAAGCTGTTTAATTATTTTGACCACTGAATCAGTCTAGTCAGGGGAGTACAGAGTATTAAACAAGGACTTTGATAAGCTGGGGATGTGTCTGGGTGAAAGAGTAATTAGCTTGATCCATGTTTCAATCAAAACTGAGTGCATGTGGCCTTTGCCAGGTATGCACAGAAGAAATCTATTCCTTCAAAATTTTAATTTTAAGCTCGCTTAAGAAATTTAATTTTGGTGTTCACCATGATCCTGATAAGCGTTGCTATTAAGTTGCTCACTGAAATGTAACTGAGTCCCCTGGATTTCAGAACACAAGTCTCTGTGACAGATCTTAAAACTGTCAGGCCCTGGATATATATGGTCAAGTCCATGAGTGTCAGTGAAGCTCGTGTGCTAAACCTCTCAGCATTAGCCAAAAAAGCAAAAGAATAATCTGGATGATAAAGTATGAAAATACTGCAGTTTATTGAGGGAGTACCCTGAAATCTGTATTCAGTCCTTAGTGATAAATTGTTTAGGGCCAGAATAGGCTGTTCAACAAACTGGCACCTCAGAGGTTAGATGCAAATGAAGTTTGATAATAACCACTGTACATTACTAAAAAATTTGGTTCAAGACTTCCAAAAAATTTTATGAAATTGTAGATTATATTTGAAAGCAAAACACATGCTTTATGTTAATATAAAATAAGATCAGAAATGCTCTTTTTGTTGTATACATCTTTAAATGATGGAAGAGAGAGAGAGAGAGGGAGATCTTGATGTTTTGTCACTGATTCATTATCCAGTTTGTGCCATTTCTAGTTACACTAGCTGGTATAAAATCCTGTGAAAATAGTAATCCCTCTGTATCAGAAATAAGGTGATTGCCAGCTGGGGCTTAAGCAGATATCCCTTTTGTAGCAGATATGTGCTGACAGTATTTCTCATCAAAATCCCCATACACAGTGTTTATCATGGGCCATGTGGTTCCAGGGTAATGCAATCTTTCACATTGGAACATAGCCACCTATGATAAATACACCCCATGCAGAAGGCAAAATTCTGTATCAGATCTCCAAGCAGATACATTCAGATGCTCTTTGTGAACAAATGTTCTCCCTCTCTGGAGTTCCAGTGAAGTTCTGAGGACAAAAGTTTTTCTGGGGCATGCTGACAGTTTCCATGGGAAGTTCGTTTGAGGTAAAGGAGTCTCCATCTTGAGAATTAAGTGTTTACCAGTTCACCATTGTTGACATATTGGTTCTCTGGGTCACCTGTGAATTTAATCTGAGATGGTGAAACAGAGGCAAGGAGTTTGCTATGCATCTGTCCTTGGGTTAGGAAGACCATTTGATTCATCCTTTGAGAACCTCATTGCAAAATTGGGAAGCATTAGATATATGGAAGAGGAAGGAAAAGGATGAGAAAGTAAGACAGATGCATCATTTAAAAACTCAAATGGAAGGCACGGTATGTGTTCTTAGTTCACAGGTGGGAGTCAACAGAGGCTCCCTTGTACCCCACAGATCACAGCTCTCCTTTTCATTTGAGCTGTGCCTTTAGTCACTGCTGCATTGATGGTGTCAGAAGCTCCTTCTGGCTTGCTTACTACTACCAGCAAAGATCCAAATTGCTTAGAAATAACACAGTCATTACATTAATCATACAATTTGACACCAGCATGGGAGTTAAACTATGCAAAAGCTTTTTCCGTCTATATAATACAGTTGTTATTTCTGTGATCAGAAGGCAGACATTCCATTTAGCATAGCAACTTGTGTTGAGAGATAAAAGTGCAACATTTTTAATTAATTACCAAATTAGAAATTTGAAATGAGATATGGCTGGTTTTGACTAATAAATTAACTGTGATGTGACTTTCTTCAGGTTGTTTACATTAGAAAGGTAGATTGCTGATATATCGTAAATTGTATGCCATCCTTTCAGTTACAGTGACCTTACAAAATCAGGTCTTCCTGAGGGTAGAATCTATGAATAGAATATTTTCACATGGTTTTGAAATTCTCTCAGCCAACACTCCATCAGTTTTGGCTTTTTCTCAGGATCGTGATTTTGCAACTATGATGGATTCTTATTACTTCTTTAATATTTTTTCTTGTTTTTAAATTGTATTACAACAAGTTCAAGAAAAAAATTACAGATATCTGCTTTTATGATATATCATAGAATCATATAATGCCAGGTTGGAAGGGACCTCAAGGATCATCTGGTCCAATCTTTCTAGGTACTACTATTGTTTATATGAGATGGCTCAGCACCCTGTCAAGCTGAGAATTAAAACTGTCCAATGTGGGGGAATCTACCACTTCCCTTGGAAGACTGTTCCAATGTTTGACTGTCCTTATGCCTCCATCTTCTTGGTAGCCACCCTTTAAGTACTGGAACATTGTAATAAGGTCTCTCCGAAGCCTTCTTTTCTCAAGGCTGAACAAACCCAGTTTTCTCAGCCTCTCCTCATATGGCAGGTCCTCCAGTCCTCTGATCATCCTTCTGGCCCTTCCCTGGACCCTCTCCAGTCTGTCCACATCCCTTTTGCAGAGCGGGGACCAAAACTGAACGCAATACTCCAGGTGTGGTCTGACAACGCATGTAGAATCATAGAATGGTTTGGGTTGGAAGGGACCTTAAAGATCATCTAGTTCCAACCTCTGCATGGGCAAGGACACCTCCCACTCGACCAGGTTGCTCAAAGCCACACCATTAAAGTTACAGAAGGCAAAGGCAGGGACTGGGAGAAGAAAGATGCCCCAACTGTAAGAGAATAACAGGTTTGAGACTATCTAGAATGGCTCTACTTGTTTTTAATATGTAAGCATAACAGATTTCTTTCCATGTTTGCCTTTTGTAAACTAAAGCAACTCAAGTAGTAGCAACAGCTAGAACCATGGCTGAAAGGCTGAGTTCTGCCTACATTACAACTATAGGTATAGCTAGTTTTGGATTAACCTGAATTTACAAAGGCAGGTACTAAACAGGAATGTCCTGGGTTGAGCCAGGATGAAGCTAATTTTCCTTTTACTGATTTTTTTCCTCAGTAAGCTCTCTTTTAACTAGCAGCAAGTGTTCCAGCTAGTGGACTGATAACACTGGAGTGTTTATGTTACTGCTGAGACTCCAAGGTCGCTTCTTAGCTCTGCTGCTACAGATGCTACTGAGGGCAGGAGAGTTGTATCTATGACCCCCCCATGGGGGGCTGGACTAGACAGACAGCAGAACTGACCAAAGGCATTCCATTCCATATATCTACCTAAGCTCTGAGGAAGGTCAGAGATCACAGAAGACAACTTCCTGCTTCTTCTTCCCTTCTCTTCCATCCATGGCTGGCATCCAGGGAGGACTCCATCCATCCATCCACCACCATTGACCCCAGGCTCAGCCCTGACCCTCATAACTCTCCCCACAGCCCTGTCTGCTCTGCTGTTATCCCGGACAGTGGACTGAGACTTTTTGGGACTGCTCACAGCTAAGGAGAGTGCTGGGAGAGTTGCTGGGGGTGGGGGGAGGCAAGAGGCTATTGCACATTCCTGAACATACTTGTATATAATTGTACATATAATTAAAGCTGTCTAGTTTAGTTTTCAATCCAGCAAAGTCTCTCTCCTTGTTTTCTCTCTCCTTCCCTACCTGGGTGGGAGGGGGAGGAGATCGAGAGCATTGTTTGTCTCTGGTTTAATCACCAATCCTGAGTCAAACCATGACACAGGCCAAAAATTAATAAACATGTACAGATTTTTTAAGCAAAATTGGAAAAAAACGTAAAACAGGCCCAGTAACAATTTAAATGTTATAAATGTTAAGTAAAAAGTAAAATGTACAATTAATGTATGCATTTATGGAACTATTTTGAAATCTTAGTATTCAGTAGTAGCATGTTCAAGATTACAGTAAGTAGTTGTTAATTTACTGTCAGAAGATTACAGGGCAATATATAATCTGTGACATTTCTCTTACGAGAACATAAGCTGTGTTTGGTTTTTGCATGTCAGTAGCTTTGTATTGCAGGATACTAAAAGGAGATCATCTAGTAAATGTGCTAAGTCATAGCACAAGGGGCATCCATGCAGTCAGGAGGAACATGCCCAGACCTCAGACTGAACATGATGTTAAATGGGACTGACAGGAATAGGTGCAGTATGAAAGTGTGAAAAAGCAAAAAGAAAAAAAAAGAAAAAAGTTAGACTGGTCAAGTACCTCGTATTACTGATCACTAAGCTCAGAACTGCAAAATTCACATTTCAACACTTGCTGAAAAATTATAACAAGTTTTTGTATCTATGTTTTTGAGGATTTTTTTGTAAGGGACTGGCAGGAAGTGGCAGTTTATCACAGTGTGAGGTTGTGTTCACGATTCATAGCTCCTATACTTGAGCAGTTGGATATACCTATTTATATTTTATTCCTTTGTTTGTTCTTGTGGTATTTCTCATCCTCTGCGATTGTTTACTGTTCTTTCCTGTTTGCTGTTATGGGGTTTCTAAAGCATATCTGATAGCTCACTGCATTCTTCTTCATTCCTGATACATCACGTTCCTCCACTGCTGAGATGGTAGAAAGAGGTAACTGTTACAGTGTACAGGTACAATCAATCTTACTTTGTGATTTAGAATAGTACTCACAAATTGGTTTATTGAAGTTTTTTGTAAGACCGCAGATATGCAAAGGACATAGAGACCATTTTTATGTTAATGAAGGATGAGAGTTTAGATCATGTAAGACAAGCTAAATGTGGACTTTTGAACAAAGTTGATAGGATAATTTTAGCTATATTTCTAATCTTGTGTATACAGTAGAGTGTATGAGTTTGCACTTGAACTGCCTCTGTCTCTTGACTGCCTCCATCTCTTCCCACCATCACTACAGCTTTTAGGTTTGGTTACCAATATGGTGGGTGATTTTCCTCTTTCTTGGTATTAAAAGTAAAACTATTCCTAATTCTATGTCAGTTTTACAACCCTATACACAGTCATCCTTTAGCTGATTACTGTTTCTTTAAGCAGAAGTATTAACACAAGAATAAATGCCTCAACTTCATAAAAGTGAGCAACAGCAAAACTCTCTTAGCTAAATTTCAATTTCACAGGTACAAGCATTTTAGATATTGGGAATAAATTAAGAACCAGATCTCTTCTTTTGAACTAATTCTGTTTCTAGTTTAACTAAATGAAATGCTCTACTGCCCACGCCTCCTATGCCAAATGGATTTTCCCTTCAGCTTTTACAGTATTAATATCCATGATTTCTCAAATGCACACCTATAACTGGGGATTTTTGTTACTTTCATTGTGCCATTTGGGAAGACTCTGTCCTTTCCTTTGGTCACCTTGCTAACAATTAGAATCTAAGGTTACAGATAAAGTAGAAGTATGTTCAGGACAGAATTTAAAGATCAGAGGTGTTAAGATGAGGAAAACAATCACTGTTAGCAATAGGCTGTTTATCATTAGAAGCAAAAGAATAAGCCAGTGGTTTCCTACTTTTCCTTTTATAGTCTCCTGTTTACAAGCCCTTTGGTTTATTATCTTGTTTCTAATTTTTTTCAAAATGGCAGGAAGACCCCTAAATATCATATGTTGAGTCTTATTAAAGACCAGCATTTAACTGCAGTGAGCTTTTCTTCAGTACCTTCCCAGCAGAAAAAAAAAAAAAGGTAACAAACTCTTATTTTGGGCCCTAGCTAAAATGGCAGAGAGCACAAAATGCTGTTTCAAGAAACTATGTCTACATGAGAAATTTAAAGAAACTGTATTAAAAGAAAGACTCCTTGTTCTTATTTATTAAACTCCTAATCTCAGTTACCATTTACTTTCCAAATTGTTTACAGATTTTACTTTTCTTTCTGACATCAGTTCTTGGTTCAATCATAATCCAAAACAGAATTCAAGTATCAGAAATAATCCATTTCCTCTCAGTGGAGGTAGAGCTGAGTTAGAGTGGAGTGAAGAGAATATGGTCTATGGCTCTGTCTCCCTTGCTGTGAGACAACCTAAATTCAAAAGCACAAAATGCACTAATACAGTCAAGTGTACTGACTTCATTGTGGGAACAAAGCCATATAACACCTTTCACATATCCCAGAGAACTGAAGTGCCACAAGGTTAATAAATGGACAGTAGAAGCAGCTTCACAGGCATCATTCTCACTCACAGCATGGACTGGAAGACCCTTGGCTAGTTGGCTTTCTGCCCTACCCAGGGGTTATATTATTCAGCTCCCATGTGGTAACACAGACTCACTGCAGGTGTAACCCAGGGAAAAAAGACACCTTGAATTTTTCACAAAACTGTGTTGACTGTATCTGTGTCGACTGTATCTGTGTCATCATGTAGTGATGGGCATAGTAATCAATTTTATTTGTAATATTCAAATTTTTGCCAATTATTTTTCCAATTTCATATGGAGCCACAAAGGAGAGAGTGAAGGAAAAATAGTGTTTATTATTTTTTTAATTGCTTTTTAATGGTTTTGCAATTTTTCTCTAAGAGTAATTAGTCTGGAGATGTGCATACTTAAAGAATCTTAGTTTTTGGTTGCTCAGTGGTTTAAGCCATTGCAGGAAACAGAAACTGTGGCACTTCCAACAATACATTTAGTTTTGACAAAGTTACAGCCTAGTTGTAGAGAGACAACTCTGGTGCTACAGATTAAAACAGCTTACCTTTTCATCTCTTGGTTTTGGATTGTAGCTCAGGTATTGCCATTTCAGTAAAAAGAAGCTGCCACTGTTGTTCTGTGAGAAAAACACTGGTTTTACTACAGAACTGTGTCATGGAGTGACAACATCAATAAGTCAATATTTCAATTAGCATTGGAAAAAACCTGTACGAAATGGTTTTGTGGACACACCAACTCTTGCCCAGTGTGTCATCCCCCACTATGACATGGCATGGTACTGCTGAATGCAGCAGACACCACAGTGGTGTTTGTAAGCCTAGAGGAATGGGTGGCTGCTCCTGGATGGAGCTGCTGGAGATACGTGTTGCTCAAGCGTTTCCAAGCCAAAATGGGTGCAAGGTATGAAAGGCAGAGTCCAAAGCATACCAAGGAGACACCATTTATTTCAAGGTGGCACATTAAACCTAAAAGTTCATGGCCCAATAGAACCTTACTTATGATAGTCTTGGATACAGCTATTTCCAGGGCAACCTGTCAAATGCTAATTTTTCTCAATGTGTAAGACAGTTTGGCTTTTATGTAGCTCGCTATGAGACAAAACTGATTTTTCAGAAGCAATTGGTACACAGCAAGATTTGTTCTTGGGAATAAAAAAGGAAATGAAGGGTGCTGACTAATTCAGGAATGTGTAAGAAAAAGGAGGGGAGAAAAAGCTGAATTTTGAAAGTAAATAAAAGATGAGCTCTTCTCAAAATACAGCTGGTTCTACCATTCTATTTTCTTTTACTGGTTAGGTGTTTATGTTTAACTGGTGCATAAATTGATACCCAGGTTACCAACTGAAAGAACTCTTTCCAAAATACAGGGGTTTTGGTGATGCTACCCACTGCTTAGCAGTGTTATCTCTTCTCCATTGCCTGTTTGCCAAAAGCGTGAATCTTTAGCTTCCTACCTCTATTCACAGCACAGAGATTTAACACTGCAGGTTTCTTGTACAGTTTCTATTGCTAGATAAAATAGTTGTCATTGAAATAATTTTTCAATTACTTACAGGGTAAGTAAACACAACTATACCTAGTAAACAGTAGGATAAATATTGTATTATTTTATTTAAAAAACCCAGCACTGTACACTTAACTTAGATTGAACCTTAAATTTGGTGCCAAGGTCTATTTTCTGGGACATATAAATATATTATTGTATTTGACCTTTGGATAGATTCCTTTCATTGCTGGGATGCCAGTGACTGAACTGTAGAAGTGATCATATGACCTGTAATTCACTTCTCCCCCAATATCATCATATATCAGCATAGAATTATAGAATCATAGAATCATAGAGTCGCTTGGGTTGGAAAGGACATTAAAGATCATCTAGATCCAACCACCCTGCATGGGCAGGGACATCTCCTATTAGATCATATTGCTCAGAGCTCCATCCAAGCTGACCTTCAACACTTCCAGGGATGGAGCTTCCACAACTTCCCTGGGCAACCTGTTCCAGTGTCTTGTCACCCTCACACTGAAGAATTTCCTCCTAATCCCTAATCTATATCTCCGCTCCTCAAGTTTTAGTCCATTGCCCCTTGTTCTCTTGCTACAAGCCCTTGTAAAAAGCCCCTCCCCAGCTTTCTTGTAGGCCCCTTCAGGTACTGGATGGCTACTATGAGGTCTTCCTGGAGCCTTCTCTTCTCCAGGCTGAGTAGCCCCAACTCTCTCAGACAGTCTTCATAGAAGAGGTGCTCCAGCCCTCTGAGAATCTTTGTGGCCCTTCTCTGGACTCGCTCCGGATGCTCCAGGTCCTTCTTTTGTTGGGGGCTGAAGGACATAGATGGGGGCATAGATGTTCATAACTACCTTTTAGTAGAACCAATGAAAGCAAAAACTAATTAAACCTCCCATAAAAATCTGCAGTGTGCTTTCTGTAAAACTGCAAAATTTTGCTAAATACAGATCTTAAATTTAAAATATTAATATTAAAAATATTCACTGATTCACTAAGTATATTTATTTACACCTCTGACATGGTAGCTTTACCAGTGCTTTACAGTTTTTTGTACAAAATTTTTTTAAAAAATTTTTCTCTCTCAAATTAAAAATAATTAAATAAAACTACTAAAATTCAGCGAAATGTGTGATAGGTAGAACTTTCGCTAGATTAGAAAAACTTGGAACCTGGCAATCTGTATATGGGGGAGATTTTTCATATGAAAATGCTCCAACAGTTAGCTCTTTTGGTAATGCATGAAAAATACATTCAGGTATTTGTAAATGCATGCACCATAAAACATCATATTCCTCAGTGAAAATCAAGACGTCATTTTCATCCTTAGAGTCCTAGGGGATGTCTGTTCTATGCTAGATAATTTTTGCATCCGCACTGCTGCAATACACTGTCACACATGCCACAAAATTTTTCACAGGCAACCCACAGGCTTGTGTATGTGATCTGCCTGTGAATCAATCAGAGGTACAGAGAAAGGCAGAACTAAAGCAGGACGTACCCAGATTATGAACATTATGAGACCTGAGTGGAATATTTATATTTTTATTGGGCTGGTCTAAATTCACTTGTCCCTCTATTCCCTGTCTACTATTCAACAGGCTGTATCCCTCACTGACTGTCAAAGTCTATGTCAGTGACACTAGCAACTCCTTTCACACCTGCCTTGACTCCTCATTCTGCCATGACAGCAATACTATTGCAGTTTTGGCTGGCATCCTAGCAGAAAAAATATGTGCTGTGCACCATCCATCACATCCGTCCTTGTCAGCATGTGTCACCATGGGTAACATATCCTGAAGAACCTGTTGAACTCCAAACTGAGCAACAGTTATCTGGAAGTGAATTTTGTTTTCCTTTGGGGACAGTAATTCATACTCAGATGTATTACCTGCTTCGCAAAAAATGCAACACACAGAATCATAGAATCACAGAATCACAGAATATTAGGGGTTGGAAGGGACCTCTGAAGATCATTGAGTCCAATCCCCCTGCCAGAGCAGGACCAAAAACTAGGGCAGATCACTCAGAAAGGCATCCAGACAGGTCTTGAAAGTCTCCAGAGAAGGAGACTCCATAACCTCTCTGGGGAGCCTGTTCCAGTGCTCTGTAACCCTCACAGTAAAGAAGTTCTTCCTCACGTTGAGGTGGAACTTCCTGTGCTTGAGTTTGAATCCATTGCCCCTTGTCCTATCACAGGGCACAAGTGAAAAGAGGTTGTCCTTGCCTTCTTGACACCCAGCCCTCATGTGCTTATAGACATTAATTGGATCCCCCCTCAGTCTTCTCCTCTCTAGACTGAAAAGCCCCAGGTTTTTCTTGTAAGGCAGGGTTCTTAGCCTTTCCTTGTAAGGCAGGTGTTCCAGTCTCTTAATCATCCTCATAACCCTCCGTTGGACTCTCTCAAGTAGATCTCTGTCCCTCTTGAACTGGGGAGCCCAGAACTGGACACAATACTCCAAGTGAGGTCTCACCAGGGCCGAGTAGAGGGGGAGGAGAGCCTCCCTCGATCTGTTGGACACACTCTTCCTAATGCACCCCAAGATACCATTGGCCTTCTTGGCCACGAAGGCACATTGTTGTCCCATGGATAACTTATTGTCTACCAGGACTCCAAGGTCCTTCTCCACAGAGCTGCTCTCTAGCAGATCACCTCCTAACCTGTACTGGTGCATTTTGTTGTTCCTACCCAGGTGCAGGACTCTTCATTTGCTCTTGTTGAACCTCATTTTATTCCTCTTTGCCCAGCTCTCCAGACTGTCCAAACCTTGCTGAATGGCTGCACAGCCTTCAGGTGAATCAGCCAGTCCTCCCAGCTTCGTGTCATCAGCAAATTTGCTGAGAAGACACTCTGTCCCGTGATCAAGGTAATTGATAAAGATGTTGAACAGGACAGAACCCAGCACTGATCCCTGAAGGAATCCAGTAGTCACAGGTCTCCAGCTGGACTCTGCACCATTGATCAGCACTCTTTGGGCTCTGTTGTGTAGCCAGTTCTTAATCCATCTCACTGTCCATTCTTTTATCCCACATATCCTGAGCTTGCTACACATACCAAAACACATAGCAGAGAAAAAAAAAATGCACAATTCCTAATTTCGAGAGTCCAGCCAGACATTCATTATTCTATGTAATAATGTGTGGGCATCTTCTTTTTGCACATCTTGGAGAGAAGGGTTTATAAACTTTCAATATCTGAGATGGTTTTAGGGAGATTTGATCTCATAGATGCAGTATGTTTGAGCACTGTTTTCACCTAGGACAGATGTCAAATATTAAAATAATTATTTGAATGTGAATAAAACAAAGATGTACCTTTCTGGGCAGCCTCTGTTTCCAGACAAACTTAAATGAATGAACTGTGCCGAAAACATGAATCCACTCCAAACAGTGATGCATCCCAGAATGTGGAAGAGTGAAAAGTAACAACACTGACCTAAATCTGACTTTACAGTAGATTTCAATGGAAGCTTAAACTAACATGGAGAGCTTTTGAAACTCTCACCTTAAGTTGTGTCCTTTCTTTCATGAGCACTACTTTTTCATTCTGGCTTAATTTCTTAGAAAATAGGTAAAATATTTTTAAAGTATGGAATCATAAATTCTTGTAAGATTGCTAGGTAGTATCAGGCATTATGGGAGAGGATTGTAAGGTTGAGGTTACAGTATCTGTAGAGCTGTAACAGAGGCTGGTGGCCCAATATATATCAGGCCAGCATAAATATTTTTAGGGTTTAGTTGTACCTCTGGCTCTGCTTTCAAGCAAAAAAATATGTCATGATGTTAACAGCAGTGTCTGTTAAGGAGCTGAACATTAGGAAGGTTAGGAGACAGAGTGCTGAAGGAATGTTGTGCTGAAACACATTCATTTATATTCAGAGGGATCATTCAACCCAGTGTTTTTCTCTGGCCATTTTTGTTTGTTGCAATGCAAGATTTAGGGATCTTCTCTTAGACTTAAAACAAATTAAAATAACAATGCAAAGGCTTTAAAAAACCTGCCTGCATCTTTCCTTGTACTCCCTTCCTCATTTTGAATGACAGGCATGAGATCAGTGGTTTATGCAGCATGTCCAGAAGATTAATGTTTCTAGGTGAATATAGAGAGCTCTTTAATTTGATCAAACACTGAAATTGCTCATTGCACTGGGCAAAAAAAAAAATGGAAAAAAAAGAAAAAAACCTAACAGTTCTACTGAGATACTGAGGTTTAAGTTGGGTCTATGGCACCAGTCTTCCCTTAGCAATAACAATAGATAACAATTTCAGGTAAGACATTTCTGAGACTGAGGACTATTTTGTTTGCTAGAGTAAAGTAATTTACTCCAGCGTCTGCTTAAACGGCAATAATTTAATTCCATATTCAGGAACTCAGTATTCCTCAGTATGCTTTTGCAATCTTCTACTTTCAGAAACTGTGATGA
This sequence comes from Hemiprocne comata, assembly GCA_020745705.1. NCBI lineage: Eukaryota > Metazoa > Chordata > Aves > Apodiformes > Apodidae > Hemiprocne > Hemiprocne comata. The sequence goes on from CM036587.1 coordinate 136,046,834, forward strand.
AGATGAATTGCAGAACCTAATAGAAATTCTTCCAGTTGAAAAGACATGCTTCTACTGCAAATATTTTCACACACAAGTTTACATGTACAAAAAAATAAAGGAAAAGGAAAATACAGGAACTTTGTTTAGGTGTTAGCAACCTGGGAGAAAATATTAATCTTCAGGGCTGGGGTGGGTGCAGTGTCTGTTTTAACTTCATGACCAAGTTGCAAAAGACACACTATGGCTTCCGATGACACTCTGTGAAATAATAAGGATACTGGAATCCTAAGAGCAATCTGATGTAAGCCCCAAAAACATTGAGGAAGAGAATGTCCAATGGGTGTTTATTGTTCTGTCTAGCTCTTGTGTCAAGTTCAGTAGAGATTCATTTCTTAAGCCTTTTTACAAACCTTCGTGCTGTGTGTTAAGTTGTGGCTTCCTCAAAACACACACATTCTGAAGATATAGGTTGAAAATCTCACAGGCGCACAAATTTCTGGGGAAATTCCATCAGAGTGGAGGAATTCTAGTTTTTATGGTCTCTGAGGCAAAATGACATATTTTCCTTGTGGATAACAGAGATCTGTTGTTTGTATGGGAAAGCTAACATAGACAGAAAATGTTACTGAGAAACACAGAGGAATGTGGATCCAGTTAATATAAGAATGTGGTGAAGGCAGAAATAGAGCTCACTTCTGAAAGAGAAATACACTCTTTTGTAAAAAAAAAAAATACACCAATATTACTAAGAACAACAAAGTTTTTGAACATTTATATAGTTAGCAAGGGTATTTGAAGTTGTAATGATTTCCAGTTCCAGTTAGTGCCAGTTTTGTACTAACAAAGTCAGTACAGGAAGAGAGATAAAACATCATGCTTTAGGACTTAAACTAATCCTAAACTACTTAGCATTTTAGGAGAAGAATCCTACTGAGATGATAATAGAATGGAGGGAAAATAATCTTGTTTCTAACTAGTTTGAGTTTCTTGCATCACTTTCCAAAACATCTGGGGCAGCTAGAGGCAGAAAGCTATAGTATATGAAGCATCAGTCTGACAAGATATTACATTTTCTCTATTCCTATCAGCTATTTTTATCTTTTCCTTGCAGAAATATCAAAGAGACCTGAATATAATAACTCTGTAGATCATTCGTTTTGAAGCTTTTCAGTATTTCTAATTATTATATACCCTGCTTTTGCAATAGGCTTTTGATTGCCAGATTGAATCCACGGGAGAACTGCATGCAGTGGCAATGAGAGTTAGTACATGCCTAGAACCTCAGCATTGCTAATACAAAAATATTGGATTTGGTGTATCATTTTTTTCTAAATCACCTCCACAATAATGTTTCAGTGGAATTACCTCCAATTCCACTGTCATCTTAATCAATCCTGACCTGTTAATAAAAATTATAGACTTTAGTGAGTGTCACATTGCATTTTCCTTTTTTATCACTTCTATATTATTTTATAATACTAAAACTGAAATAGAGTTAAAGGAACATGTAAAGTTTTTACATTAAAACATATGGGCTAACTCTGTGGCTGTCCATCATATGTTTTACAATGGTTGTGTTAAAAGACAAAACTTTTCAGAACTCTAATGTGTGATTTGTTGGATATAAGGAAGAAATTTTTTACAATAAGGATGGTGGGACACTGGAACAAGTTGCCCAGAGAAGTTGTGGATGCTCCATCACTGGAAGTGTTCAAAATCAGGTTGGACAGGAATTTGAGCACCTTGATCTAGTGCAAGATGTCCTTGTCCATGGCAGGGAGGTTAGATTACCTAGTGTTTAAAGGTCCCTTTCAACCCAAATAATATCATTCTATGAGTCTAAACTTTGGGACACAAATTTTCATGAAGTTGGCACTCAAGGGAAATACTATGAAACTTGTGCTGCACAATTACAAGGTATATTCGGAGATTGAAAAGAACATCACCTATAGAATCCCTAATCCTGAGAAACCTGGAATATGAAGATCATGGACAGAAAGAGGGTATATAGAAAGAACAATTGAACAGCTTGAAGTAGTTGAGAGTAGTTGGTTGGGGCTTGCTGAAGTGAGAAGGTGCCAAGATGAAAGCTGAGATCTCTGTGAAGAGAAGAACAGTGAATAATGGAGGAAGGATTTCAGGACAAAGAATGAGGATAAAACCAGTCATGCTTTGGAGAGGAATAGTAGTGGGAAGCGATGGAATTACACTTGGGGCTGCAGAGCTCCGTTCCTATCTGCCTTGCCAGCCTCCTGTGATCTGGGGATGTCATTTTCTAAGATTTGGTGAAATCTACAGCATGATTCCTTTCTGATTTCTTGTCAGCTTGGATGAAAGCCCCTAGCCTGTCAGAGTACCCCCAAGGTCAGACCTCACCTTGAATGTTTTGACAGCAAAGATCAGGGTATCAAAAATGCACCTACCCCTCAGTGGTGACTGCTATGCCAACAAACCCCTAAGGGCAGAAGCAGGTACAGTAGCCAACCTTTCAGAGAGACGCACTGTGCCCTCCCACTTTGAAGGTGCCCATCCAAATCCCCTGCCCCACATCATCCCCTGCTGTCTCTGCCCCATGCCCCTGGGACTTCTGGGCCTTCCTGCCCAAACCAGGAGAGACGTCAGGGCTGCTGCCATGTACAGAATGAGCTGCTCATTACAAAGCATTTTTGTGTAACAATTCTACTTTTGCTACCCGTAAAGCCTTGGGAACTGTCAATATTCAAAATTATGAGGAATGCATTTCAAATGTAAGCAAATTTTGTTAGAATGTCTGAGAAGTATGGTTAAAAACCCCAACAAAAGAAAGTTGGTAATTTTTTGGCAAAAAGTTGTTATTCTGGTGGTTATGTTAGAAAAATCCTTTTTGTCTGTGTTTTCTTTAATAAAGTTGACCATCTGCAGGAAAAATAATGAAAAAGACAAAGAGATTGCAACAACGGCAATAGTGAACTCTTTTGTACTCTACAGATCTCAATTATCATGAAAACCTGTTGCTTGGAGCACAGAGCTAACATTAGGAGGAGTCAGATAAAAGGCTGTGGGGCAGAAAAAGTAGCCAAGTATTAGAAGAGATATAAAAAATGTTTTTTGAGAAAGAATTGAAAATTACTGAGGCTCAGGGCATGTTCCCTAGAATAAATCACATTGAAATCTGAAAGAGTTAGATGAGGTCTTTCATACTGTATCCCCACTGCACTGTTTAAAGTTGCTGCTTGAGGCTAATTGCAATGCTGTGAAACTCAGACATCTAGTCAACACTAAGCTTTGTCTGAGTCTCATGGTAATAACTATCTTTTGTTACCAAAGAAAAGCCGCAGAGAGTTTGTTGGCTGCTGCCGGCTGCTGCCCTGTAATGACTGTGCTTCATCTGTAAGAAGACAGGTGCTCTATTTTCTTTTTGTAAACAGCATCTTTATTGTGATCAAGAGAAGGCAAAGAAAGAAAGGTGCTCCTTGCACACCTCACTGTCTGAAAAAAAGCTGTAACTTGAGGACCAGTTTGGTTTTCCATTATTAAAAGCAGCAATGAGAAGGTACAGTGTGAACAGGGATTGGGAACATATAAGAGTCCCTGCTTGAACTTTTTTTTTGACTGGCTAAACTTACATTGAAACAGTAGCCTTCTTTTCCCAAAAGAAGCAGGAAGTTCCTGATGTCCGTTGCTTTTTTATATCCTAGTAGCAACGTTAATCTTCTGCATGTGCAGAATTAGCTAGTCCATGCATTAAACAACCACATGGTAGATAGAAATCTTGTTCTGTGTGGGAAACAGAGCAGTTGAAAAATTGATTAAATTAAAAGGACCTTCTTACAGGAAGATTACACTTGCCTCTATCTATAGTTTGACTCTGATGAAGTGAAATGTTCACATGGCAGCAAACTTCATGGCTGCCATGGCACAAACCCAACTAGGGGTTTAACACCCAAACTCACATGGCTCTTACAGCAGGTCTGAAGGTACGTGGCTATGGCCATGTAGTCCCAAAATCAAGTCTGAATCTCTTGTATCTCCAAAAAAGATCAGCATGGATCTTCCCACAAGCCTGGTGCTGAAGAGGAGTGGTGAAATGTTCCACCAACAGGGCTTCCTTCCCATAGGAAGTCTTTCACAAGACATGCCCTTTTATCCTTGGAATCCTTTCCCCTGCAGCCCAGTACTCCAGCCATACCCCAGAGTGACTCCTGCCCCATCAGAGTACTTAATCTGCAGGGATTCAACTGCCAGTGGAGAATAAGTTTGAGAGGTGTCAGCCACAGCCTCTGCAGTTTCAGGGTAGTCCATAGGCAGTCCAGAGGCCACAAAATCAGCATCATCCCTTCTCCAGGCAGGATGAGCAGGCCATGGACCACTGCTGGACACACACCCAAACGGGCCGGAAAGGTCTGCAAGCAGACAAAACCAAGACAGGACAATGCTCCAAGTCAGCTGTGAAACACATCAGCATCCATTCTGCAGCTAAGGGAGAGGCTGCTGTCTCCAGGAATCTGAAGGAATGGTTTGTGATGGGTGTACAGCCAGGACAGGATTTCCCCTTTTAGTTTTCTCCTGTCCTCACACCAACCCACTTCCCTGGGGAACAGAAAGAGAATTTCCAGCAAGAAAATGCCTGGCACTTCTGTTACTGACTGGTGTTAAGAATGATAGCTTATATAATCCTATAGCCTCATTTCATTTTAGCAGTATTTAATGAAAGAAGAGATGGTTGAACAAAGCAATTTCATATACTATTCAGCGAGTGGCTCTTTCTGTATGGAGCATTAACAATAGCTGTCATCTCTGGAAAAAAAAAAAAAAAAAAAAAAAAAAAAAAAAGGCTTCCAATTACTTCAATCTGAAGAGAAAATCCAAATGCAGCTGAGTGTCCGACAAGCAAATTATTTTTAATATAATTATGCAAAAGGAAAATGTGAGACAGAGACTGTCATTTAATATTTTACTAGCCTTGAAAGTTAATTTGTGTTCAATTTTCAGGGAACTTTCTTCTTCACCGCTGTGCAATTTGAGCATAGAATTGAGCAGAACTGAGAACTGTCCTTTCCACTTTTTTCACATTTCAGCGCTAGAGACAAGGAAAAGGGAGGAGATGACATGTAATTAATGTAACATATAAAGAAAAAAGGAAGTCTATGATATAAAAAATGTCATATGACTTCATTGAAATACCTTTAGAATGAAGCAGGGAGATTTATAGGACTGGTAGATGGAAGAGTACAACAGACAGATAGATTAGCTTTAGCTTTACTGGTGTTCACTTACCCTATAAATTACATGACTAGAGGCTTTCTGTAAATTGCATCTACTTCTTGGTCATTCTCTCTGTCCCATATACTTTGGGTCATATGAAAAAGGAAAAAATACATCCTGATCTCCCTATATAGATATCTCTGGATATAAATTGTACATCTATTATGTGAATTCTTTCTCTGTAGTTTAATTTTAATTACTGTTCCTTCCATTAAAGTTTGGTCTGAAGCAACGTTGGTCTTGAAGTGCACAACGACCCCCTTTTTCATCCAAAACTTTAAGTCAAGCAGCTGTGAGATTTTTCAAGGAATGTCTCCATTTTTGCAACAATCCACAAGAATGGCTGAAAGAGCATCTGATCACAGAATCACAGAATCGCAGAATATTAGGGGCTAGAAGGTACTTCTGGATATAATCTAGTCCAAACCCCCTGTTAGAATAGGATCCCCTAGAGCAGATTACACAGGAACATGTCCAGGCAGGTTTTGAATGTCTCCAGGGATGGAGACTCCACAATCTCCCTGGGCAGCCTGTTCCAGTGCTCTGTTACCCTCAGAGTAAAGAAGTATTTTCTTATATTTAGGTTAAAACTGTTCAATCACAGATTCTGAGCACCTACCATATGAAGAAAGGTTGAGAGAGCAGGGTCTGTTTAGCTTAGATAAAAGGAGGCTGAAGGGGGAATCTCATTAATGCTTATAAATATCTAAAAGGCAGGTGTCAGGAGGATGGGACCAGACTCTTCTCAGTGGTGTCCAGTGACAGAACAAGGGGTAATGGTCACAAACTGGTAAACAGGAGGTTTAACCTAAATATAAGAAAATACTTCTCTCAGCCTTTCTTCACATGGTAGTTGCTCCAGTCCCTTTATCATCTTAGTGGCCCTGTGCTGGACTCTCTCCAGTAGTTCCTTGTCCTTCTTGAACTGGGGAGCCTAGAACTGCACACAGTACTCCAGATGAGGCTTCACTAGGGCAGAGTAGAAGGGGAGGATAACCTCCCTTGACCTCCTGACCACACCCTTTTTAATGCACCCCAGGATGGCATTGGCCCTCTTGGCTGCAAGTGCACATTGTTGGCTCGTGGTCAGCCTGTTGTCCACTGTGACTCACAGGTCTTTTTCCCCAGAGCTGCTTTCCAGCAGGTCACCCCCTAACTTGTACTGGTGCATGGAGTTTTTCTTCCCAGATGGAGTACTCTACACTTGCCCTTGCTGAACTTCATTAGGTTTCTTCCCGCCCAATCCCAGCCTGTCCAGGTCATGCTAGATGGCAACACAGCCTTCTGGTATGTTGGCCAAGCCACCTAATTTTGTATCACAAACAAACCTGCTAAGTGTACATTCTATCCCTTCATCTCAGTCTCAGTGAATATATTGAACAGGACTGAACCCAGAACTGACCCTTGGGGGACAGCACTAGTCACAGGCCTCCAGCTGGACTCAGCCCCACTGACCACAACGTTCTGGGCTCTGTCCTTCATCCAGTTCCCAATCCATCGCACTACCCAGTCATCCAATCCACACTTCTCAAGTGTGGTTTTAAGGATGCCATGGGAGACAGTGTTGAAAACCTTGCTGAGGTCAAGGTAGACCACGTCAACTGCCCTCCCTCATCTATCCATCTAGTTATGTCATCATAAAAGACTATCAGATTGGTCAAGTATGACTTCCCCTTGGTAATCCATGCAAACTACTCCTGACAACCCTCCTCTCCTCAACATGCTTTGACATGGCACCAATAATAAGGTGTTCCATCACCTTTCCAGGGATGGAGGTAAGGCTGACCTGCCTACAGTTACTCTTTCTTGCCTTTTTGAAGACTAGGGTAATGCTGGCTTTCCTGCCATCCTCAGACACCTCTCCTGTTCTCCAAGACTTTTCAAAGATGATGGAGAGTGGCCTAGCAAAAGCTTCTGCCAGCTCCCTCAGCACCCACAGGTGCGATTAGCTGTTGAACTACAGAGGCCATTAAGTTTTCTTAGCTCCAGGTCTTAGTTACTAGTAATATTTAATTATAGATATTTGAAACTATCCTCTTTCACTGGGTCTTACACTGGAAAGCAGAGTGGCCACAAATAAAATGTCACTTCTCTACTACGTATAGAAATTGCACAGGAGATTACTTGTTAACTGGGGCTAAAAGTCATGCCAGAAAACACTCCAGCAATTTAATGCAAGAGATAATTGAGTACAAGAGCCTGGGAAAGGCACTATATAATTTTATAGTATAGATGTAGCCTGAGAAACACATCCTGGTTTTGCAGCAGAAAGCTACCAAGTTCCAGTTGGCATTTGTATTTGTGAACCAAAGTGGTTGAATGGTTTTGGGGTTTATTTTAGTTTTTTCAATAAAACTATTTAAAGAATCTAAAGGGCAGATGTACTGAAAAGTACAGAAATGCTTCTAGAGCATGAGTACTTTTAGGTGTCATTGCTTACACTTGCAATGTTTATTTAAAGGCAACTGTTTTCTTCAGGACCAGATTCTCAGATTGCATTGGTGGTGAAACTATGAGCAAAGCCTCAAGGCTAGCTGATACTGCCTCTCCAAAAATGGGAGTCTACCTGGTCATTACTGCCTACAGCAGGTAGGCAGGCAGTGGTAGCAAGGGGTGAGGTGATATGACAAAGGTAGATCATGCTGTCTTGAGTTGCACTTCCAGACAAATTTGTGTAGCCACTGAATACAATCAGTCCTCTCTCTAAATGGTTTGCTTTTTCTTTTTAAGACATTTTTTTTTCTCATTAATTGCTAGTAACTTTTCAGTATAATTAGAAATAAAAATACCATGTTTAAATTAGCTATATTCTGCTGATGACACACAACCTTGAATGAAATCTAGATCCTTAACTAACCTCTGCTGTGCTAACTGGAATAGATAGAACTGAAGATTAATTTCTTTTAATAAATAAAGTAATCCTGTTTGATTTTGAAAACACAGAGAGAGCAGACTACTGCTCTTCAATATGCTTTTGTCTGCACAGTCACTTTTCAATTCATAGTGATTCCTTAATATTTTAAATTTCATCGTTGAATTTATCTTAAAGTTCAAGTCTAAATGAATGTTTATAGCATATGAGCAGACAATATAATATGAGAGTCCCTGGGCTGCTCCTTTCCCACAGAATCACTGTGAATGTCTGTGTCTTTCGTCAGGTTGTCTGGCTCATATTCATGTGCAAGTGCAGTAGCTAATGTTGCAACAAAAATGTGTGATACCTCTTTGCATTCCTTGAGGTGGAATCATTAGCAAGGTAAATCTCTGCTGCAGCCAACAAATTTATTTGACACACAGTTTATGACCTAGTAGATGTAAATGTCTGCTGTGAAACTAATGATGGATGAAGCAAGAGAACAAGTTGTCTCACAAGATTTCCAGTTGGGCTAGAAATAATCTATCCTGTGAAATGTTGTCAAGTTCATTTCTAATCTTAGTTAGAAAATTGGGGTTGGAGTAGATAGTGCTGAAAAATAATGGCGTGAAAATCTGTTGTAACGTTTCAAACCATTTCCTACATCCATTCTTAACTTACTACAAGGTGCATAGGGAGTTGCAGAGCTATTCAATCACTTTTGTATTAACAGAAAAGCCCCATGTGCACAGCTTTTCTTTGAACTATTTCCTGTGTTACAGAGAAATTCTGGCTATTACTGTCTATATAACATAGTTCACTGTTTTTTTGCTAGCACATTTAGAGATTTATTTAAGTGCAAAGGGCTTTTAATTTATTTATTTTTTTTCTTTACAGCTGAATTTTCTGGCAGCCATACTTTTCTGACAGTATTTATTAAAATGAAGGGAACACATAACAAACATCCCTTGGTCTTCTACACTACTTGTCTTTGTTAAAAGTGGGTGTTGTAGAGCTACAAATGTGGATCTACAAGAATAATCATCAAGATAGTACTGATCTGCCCCGGAAGGATGTGAAAAAAAATTTTAAAGTCCTTTAATGTTCATATGCCTAAGAATAGTGACCTGGGCTGTAGCTCTGAAAGAGGAGCAGATGAAAGACATGAAAAATATGTGAAGATGAATCCCACAGCCTGAGGTATTTTCCAATTCTAATTCTATCTTTTTCCTAAAATCTGACCTAGTTGTAGTAGGAGATGGTGAAAGTCAACACAGTCAATGACATTAAAGCTGACATATTAAAATAATGTGAAAAGGTCTAATTATCATAAAGGTCACAGGATAAAAATTTGATTCTCATTTCCAGGAGCCAATGGAAATGCAGCAAATCTGTGAAAATTCCTCGGTGGCTTTCACACATGTTTGATGTTTGCTTTGTTGGGTCAACATTAGTAGAATTTCTATTTCTTTAAAATTTCTTTAAATAAGGGAATTGTAGCTGAATTTTTAACAACTATGGAAGAGGAAGATAAACATATATTTAATAGAGCACTTGCTTAAAATTAAGAGCAGGAAAGCATTTCAAGAAGGTATGAAAACCAATATTCATCCAGTATCACAGAGATAGAAGAAATGTAATAATTTATGGAAAACTATTATTTAAGAATACTACAGCTCCTACAAAAGGAACTACAATCAGATCTAATTCCAAAATGCTTTAAATAGAGAAAATTTTACCCAAAGGTATATTTTTTATGAAATAGTTATACACAAGAAGTTTTTATTTCAGGACCTTGTATAATGTAAATCAATGGTTTTTTATCTCAAAATATCAAATTTAAATGGAAAATCCATTCAAAATTCTTTTAAATGTTTGAAGCATGAAATTTCCAATGGAAAAATCTTTTCTGTCATGAAATCTGAGGGACACATTTTCAACATTTCTGATTGTTAAAAAGTCAGATGGATTCTTTTTTTCTGCTTTGTGTGAAATAAAAGTCTCCAGTCGGTAAGTCTCAGGCTTTTACTGCCACTTTTGACATCAAAAGTAGCTGAAATAAAAATGTTCATCATTTTATACCTCAGCTTTCTACTTCTTTTTTCCCCCCATTCCACTCAATTTTGGTTTTAACATAGATTTTACCAAGAACATGTGCTTTCTTGAAAATCTTGCTCATCGGGTGATTCCGTAGTAAATGGGATACATTGTTTTGTGACAACAATTTTACACTGAAATAACTGTTGATTTTTGTTGTATGCTACCCTTTTGTACATTAGTGAAACTGAAGAAAAACTCAGCTGCAGCAGGATTCAGATGGCATGGAATTTGTTCCCTAATCAGAAGTTTTACTTTATCCATGTGATTCGCTGTAATGTCATCATTCAATTTGAGGATGGGAGGGTATAGCTTTGAAATATAGATTTGTATTTATATAGACAGCTTCATAAGTTCACACCAGGTATTCTCTCCAGGAGGGCCTTTTTTTTACCTGTGGGTAACTGCTACTAGCAATCAAAATGATGGTCATGTATTTCCTGGTATGTCTTCAAGCATGATTCAAAAGAAGGTCATAACTTGAGATCCAGCATGACTAATGTCTATATAAGCTTTGCTTATTTTTGAATTTCAAGGATAAATGCACAGGCCTAATGTAAGTGAACTTCTAATAAGTGTGCACAGGATTTCTAGTGCTGTTGAGAATTCTAAGTGCCTGCCTAAGATAAAGGATGGGCAAAACCAGATTTTTTTCTTTGTCCACTCCATTTATAAAGCCAATGTGTTTTTATACTCAGAACCAAAACTAACTAAATAGATACAAGTATTTGAGGTAAGAAACAGATACTCTCATTTGCTTTTGAAAACTCTGTTTTGAGTGGACAGTGAAGTGACAGTTAAAGACCAATGTGCATTTCTCTAGATCCTAAAAGGGAACTCTTCAGAACAATTATAGCCCTCCACAACAGAATTTTACTTGCAATAGTAATTTGTCTCTACCTCTAAGTTACTACTCAAGTTTCCTTCTGTAATAGAAATATATTATTGGCTTCAACCTCATGGGTAGAAACTGATGTTTTTTTAAAAAATATACTTACTCTTTTTTTCAAATAACTGACATTTTCCCCAAAATCCTCAAGCTTTACAGTAAGAATTTTAAAATTTTATAACATCAGTTCCAAAGTGATAAAAACTAAATACGTGTCTTAGATATGGTGTCCATTTTCACTGTCTATTACTCATTTTCAGTGTCTTGAAGGTGCCTTTGCTAACTCACTCTGACTTCCAAAAGTTTGCCTTACTTATATAAAATATTTGCTTTCAGACATCAACATGGCAGGAGAACCAAAACCATACAGACCAAAACCTGGCAACAAGCGGCCGCTTTCAGCACTTTATAGGTAAGTGAGATTTCATCTTAAATTATTACAATTCAATTTCTATTAGAAAACTTATGCTAACCCGAAACATATCTACTAATGTCACTCTGTGTGACCCATGAACAAAACAAAGAAAGGGGCTGCTGTTTTAAACTGTAAGAGATATTATACATAAAGTCTTGCTGTGCTAAAAAGCTATTTGAAGATATGTTTGACAGTGACACTCTTTTATGATGAAGCAACACAATGCAATTGCCTTGCACAGGTTTTGTTCCAGGGATGCTAAAGTCACTGGGGTTGCACTTGGTGAACAGTAAGTGCTCTAAGACCCCAGTCAAGTGCTCAGTCTAGAATTTAAGCTTGGAATTTAAATATGCATTGCATTAAAAATATATCTATTTATTTGTTCATGCACTGCTAATTTAAATTTCTCTCCAGACCTCCTTTTATTTTTTCTGAAGTGAAAATGGAAGTGCAGGAAAAGAGAAGCAGACTTTATGCTCAAATGTTTAACGAAATTATAATCAAGTTCACAATAAAATTATAAATCTGTCATTTACTAAACCTACTGACAAAAAGATCAGTCTGGTGATTTTATGAAGTGTTTATTAATGTTTCCACTTCTAGTCCTACAATCAATTAATTTTTTTTTTTTGTTTGTTTGTTTGTTTTTAATTGAGTGCTATTTCAGTTTTTGATCCTTGTGTTTTATTGCTTGGCTATGGCCTTGTTCTAGTGACTTTTTTACTTGCAGGGTTCAGTAAAATAAGCAATAATTTCAGAGCAACAGAACTGATTTCTCATTGAGTTGCATGTCAAGGGTGAGAACCAACTTCTGACAAGACTGCACTTCTTCCGCAGGTATTTAGGAGACCGTCAGTAGTTTTTTTCTCCTATTCACAGTTGCCTGTTTTTCATATAACTTGTACAAACCTGAAGAAACCCCCACCTTTTTTTTCAAAATCCGTTATGTTTAGTGATGCATTCCAGGTTGTTAGGGGGATTGACAGACATGCAAACATGCATTTCTGCTCAATAAACCTCACTTCTCATCAAAGTACTACAGAATTTATGCTCCAAATCCATGAGAGTAATTAGGGCTGATTTCTGCTGTGGCTGAAATGCAAATAGACTGGCTCTGTCAGTAACACTTGAGCACTGTTTTTTCAAGGCTGATCTGGTCTGAAAGCTTCAGATGGAAATTCAAGGCTGGGATCTCAAGATGAAGCAGTCAGGAGCATTTTAGATCTGAGCCTGCTTTCTACATAATAGTAATGTGAAGTTTTATCATACAGTTGCCCTGAGCTGACGTGATACAGGTATTATGTTTGGAGGGGAGAATATGTGTTTTATTATTTCTCTCAATTGCAAACTTCTAAACTCTGTAGGTGTTACTGGTAGCCATGGTCTACTGTGTCCCTGTGTCAAATTTAAAAATATTTTTAAGACGTTCTGTGGTTTCTGGCATTTATATGCACTTCCACCTCTGAGCTTCTGGATGTTTTCTTGTAAATCCTTGTTCTACAAGACAAGACAGGGATAAGATAAAGATAAGATAGAGACGTGTTGAAAGTTCTGAAGGAACTTTAAAAAGGAAAAAAGATCTTAGGTTGTGTCATTTCTTGGATCTAGTGCAGACAATTTCTGCAGACAATTTCTCTAGAAGACTATGAAAAGTTTTCTTGAGCAACTAACAGAAGCCTTCATCTGATGGTAATGGAGAACTTTCATTATCTCAGTATCTGTTAGCATAGTAATATATGAGGAGACCAATAGCTTATAAAGTTCTCGATGAAGCCGAGAACATTTACTTATTTCAAAACATTGTACTGGGTCCGGCTGGGATGGAGTTAACTTCCTGCATAGGATCCCATATGGTGCTAAAACACACCAATGTTTTGCCTGTTGCTCAACAGTTTTTCCACAGCCTTAAGGATTTCTCTTTTTCCTATTCTGTCTTCCCAGTAAATAAGGGTGGGCAATATGTTGGGAAGGAATACAGTGGAGGCAGTTGATCCAAACTGGCTAAAGGGATATTCTGTATCATATAACATCATGAGCAGAAATAAAAGCTGGGGAGGTTTTTCCTTCCAAAGTAGCTGTTGCTTGGAGACTGCCTGGGCTGCTTGTGGGAGGTGCAAAGTATTACCTCTATTTATCTTAGCCCAAGAGGTTTTTTTCACTTCTTCTCTTCCTGTTCTCTTGTTCATCCTGATGGGGAACAACAGTACAGGAGTGACATAGTGACTGTGTGGGTCCTTAGCTGCTGGCCAGGGTCAACCCACAACATGGAGAAAGTTAAGAGGGAAATGGTTACCTTAGGTTTGATATTGACTGAGAGAGGCATTGGTTAAAAATTTAGGTTTTGCCAAACATCACTGTGAAAAGGGAGAACTGAGAGCAGTAGAAACAGGATAATGGATTTCAGAAAGGACAGACTTCAATTATCTCAGAGGACTGGTAAGTAGGATCTCTCAGAAAAAAAATTTAGGGACAAAAGGAATGCAGAAAATCTTGCACCGACTGTGCTTAAGGTAGAACAGAAAATTCTCATGAAGCAGAAGTAGAATAAAGGAATAATATGGCAGCATGACATTTCTTTAATATCCTTTAAAATAAAAAGAAATTGTACAAAATGATGACTCAAAACCCCATGACTGGAAGTGAGTAGAAAAGAGGAGCAGAGTCATCCAACAGGACATCAGAAATGTTAAGGCACATAACATTATAAAAGGCAACAAAAAGATTGTCATTAGAGTAGCTTTCTCTGCTTTTTTATACTGCCATTACTTAGCAGAAAAGGAGACCAGATAGTAGATGACACAGAAAAGGCTTTAGTAAAATAGATTACTTGACCAGCTATTTAAAATAATCAATTTTAATGAGAGGGTGTGGACTAAAAAATTGGTTAACCAGTATTTGAATATCTGAATTCAATGGAAATGGTATGAGATTCACTCTAGGATGTTTAAAGGACTAGCTGAATCTCTGTGTGGACTGTTAGTGATTGCTTTCGAAAACTTATGGAGGTCACATAAGGTAGAAAACCAGTGGGTATGGACAGGCATTATACCTATTTTTAAGAGGAGGACAGAGAAAATTATCTGGTCAGCCCAGTGTTGATTCCCAGAAATGTACTAGAACAAATTATTAAACAATCAATCTATCAACACCTAGAGAATAATAAGATGGTAAAAAAATCCATCATAGAATTATCAGGAGCAAATTAGGTTGAAGCAATATAACTTCCTTCTCTGAAAAGGCAGTCAATTTAGTGGATAAAGAAGAAAGAGTAGATGTGCTATGTGATCATTTAAACAAGCTTTGACACTTGCCACACATGGTGCTTTCATAAGCATGTTCAGGAAACTTGTCTAGAAGAAACTGTTCTAAGGTAGACATCCAATGGGTTGGAAAAACAGTGTCTGTGTACAACATAGCATTAAGGATAAAAGCTATTGTTTGTTCAGTCTCATTTTTTACAGATTTTTATTTTTTTATATTTTTGGTAGTTTTGTTTTTTAGAAACTAATTTAAGAACAGTTTTAAGGTAAGCAAGCAGGAGTGCTACACAAGGCTGCATGATTTTATTTATTGTGAAGTGCTTGAGGCTTCAAATCTGTTCAAAGTATTCTACATTTTTGAAGAGGAACCTGCATCACATTTATAGCTGGATATGCACATGAGTAATTAATACAGAGCAACAAAGGTTTGTCCTCCTGAGCTGGAAAGTAAGGACAGAGAGCAGCACAACCTGACCATAATCCAAGAGGAAGTACTTAATGATCTGCTTCTACACCTAGGCATGCACAAGTCTATGGAGCCTGATGGGATCCACCCTAGAGTGCTGAGGGAGCTGGCAGGTGAGCTCGCTAAGCCTCCCTCCACCGTTTATCCACAATCCTGATTAACAGGGGAGGTCCCAGATGATTGGAGCCTGGCTGATGTGACACCCATCTACAAGAAAGGCGGTAGGAGTATCCAGGGAACTGCAGGCCTGTCAGCCTGACCTTGGTACCAGGAAAGATCATGGAGAGGCTCATCTTGAGTGAACTTACACGGAAAGTGCAGGGCAGCCAGGGGATCAGGGCCAGCTAGCACGGGTTTATGAAATGGAGGTCTTGCTTGACCAACCTGAGCTCTTTCTATGACCATGTGACCCACCTATCGGATGAAGGGCAGGCTGTGGATGTTGTCTACCTAGACTTTGGTGAGGTCTTTGACACCATCTCTCAGCATCCACCTGGAGAAGCTGCTGAATCATGGCATAGACAAGTGTGCTCTTCACTGGGTAAAAAACTGGCTGGGTGGCCAGACCCAGAGAGTTGTGGTAAATGGGGTCAAATCTAGTTGGCAGCTGGTCACCAGTGGTGTCCCTCAGAGCTCAGTTTTGGGGCCAGTCCATGTAAGTATGAGGAAAAACTTCTTTACGGTGAGGGTGACGGAGCACTGGAACAGGCTGCCTAGGGAGGTTGTGAGAAGAGGAGGCAGGAAAGCTGGTTGATTTCTAAGGATCACCTCCTTTAAGTTCAAGAATGGTTCATCCTGATGAACAATAAATGAAGCAAAAGCAGTAGGTGGCCTGTGGGGATGAAGGAGAAGCTCATGAAAACAAACAAACAAACAAAACCCCAACAGCTACAACAACAACAAAACCCAAATGCAAAACAAAAACAAAACAAAACAAACAAACAAAAAAAAAAAACAAAAAACAAAAAACAAAATATAAAAAGGTGGCATAAAAAAGTTGAAGTAACAACAGCTGACCTGGGAGGTATATGGAGACACTGTCTAGGCATGTACTATGGGAGCAGGTCAGTGTCACTGCGAAGCCACTCGAACTTTGATTTTTGATTGGGCCTTAAAAATACTTGGAGAACAGGAAGATTTAGGTTTTGCTTCAGGAAGTTGCTAAACACACTACTAACTTTAAGTGTACTCACTGAAAAACTACAGATATGCTTAGGGTACTGCTCAGGGATCAGCTTAAATCTAACATAACCGTTATCTCCAGTAGCATTCCTCCTGATTTGCATTGCTATTCATTATGTGAGGGAAGGCCTAAATCCCAGAAGGTTCAAAATTGTTGTGAATTTCCTTTTTTAGCACAGCACTTCTGCAGACAACCAAATGCCTGACAAATCTGCATCTGAAAATTATTTTGCATCTTGCTTTTGGGTCTAGCCTCAAGCAGAAGTTAAGTTTACTGGCTAATCTTCATTTCTTTGAAGCACAAGGTAAAGATTAAAGGTGCTGACTCAAATGTGTTAATGCACTCTTTGGGAGCATTGTTGCAGTAAAATAAAGGATCCCACTTTGTCTTTTTAATTTAGTGGTGTTTTCATCAGTATTTCACTAAAGCAGTTCTGTGTCAGCATCTGAAAATCCATTTATTGTTTTTTTCCTCTGGGTTGATGCTCCAACATACCAAAATAGAATCAACTGCAAATACTTTGATGGACCTGCATTCTGTTTCTCTAAATCATACGATAATATTCTAACTATTTGTTGTTCATTTCACTCAAGCACCATATAATATAAGGTGTTAAATGCATGGTCTGAAAGCTTTTGCTCTGTTTTGTCTTTGCTGGGGTTATTTAAAACACAAGTCTCTCCTAGTTCTTAACTCTGGAGGCTGCTAATGGCTCCATCCCCAGTTGCTCCAGGAATAGGCCCAAGCCCCCGGCCAGGCAGAGCAGAGCAGAGCAGGCATGGACACATGGTGACTTGCCTTGCCTCAAGATGGACTCACCATGTCCTGTCTGTACAGCTGTTGGCATGGGAGTCGGCTCAAAGTCCTTCCTGGCACCCCTCTAGCAGTAAGAAAGATGAGGGCTTTTGAGAAGAATGGAGAGGCACCTTATTTTGACTTTCTTGAAATAATTAAAAGACTGTGCTGTGGGCTAGCAGAATAGTGGGAGTTTTTGTGGCATGAAAATGAGCGTAGCTACTGCTGGCTCCACTGTGAGGTGCTGGGGGGACCTGCTGGAGACTGCAGGAAACATGGGGAGCCAAAACTAGTGCAGTGATGTTGGTACAGCTGGGAGGGACTTGGGGGTAAACCATCCCAGATCACATCCAAGTCTGCTTTCTGAGAAAACTAGTTTGTTTGCCAAAGGTGAACCCCCTGGGAAGGAACTAATATTTGCATAATGTAAGAAAGCAAGGGACTAGGATTTGGAAGTAAACTGGGATGGCAAATTGCTCAGCACTGTCAGGGTGTCCACTCTCTTTTCTCTACTCAATTTTATATTGTAATTGATCTGTAAACATCTCCAAGACCGATTTAGCTAAGACTAGCCCTCCCCATGTGGATTATTTTCACCTTTGCTGAATTCCAACCTTCCTCATAAGGCTAAAAAAAGCGAATCTTGCCTTGCCCCCAAGGACACATCTTGAAGGCCCACTGAGGAGTTATTCAAGTCCCCCTCCTTCCATTGTGGCTGGGCATGAAGCCTTCTAGCCTGGAATCCATCAGGCTGAGGCATATCCTGAAGTGAGACAACTAATAGGATAGATTTAGTAGACAAATTAACAAATGAAATCATCCCTCATCGTGTTGCTTCAGCTGATCAGATCTCCACCCAGTGGTGGCTGAGTTCCTGCAGCACAGCCAGTCTATGGCACATGATGATCCTGGCAAAGGCTTCCCTTGAGAGCAAGTTCTTTCCAAGATACTTTCTGAAGTTTCATGCTAATGGTTCAATGCTCCCTTAGTGGTATTAGATGCCACAGTCATTTCCCATTCCCAAGCATTTCTCCTTGTAATGCAATTGAAATGTATATTTAGCATACTTGATCTAACATCTTACTAATTAGCCATATTAAACAACCTTTACTTTACAATTTCATAAGTCCCATGGCCTTTGGAGGAAATTATTGTCTTTAAATGTCTTATATGAATATACTGAAAAGATATTCTCTTTTATTTACAGTGTATGATTATGTTTTTCTGTCAAAGTTTTATTTTTATTTTACAAAAATACTTTATCATTTTCCTCAGTAAATTTTACTTTTATAATGTCCATCACAAACCTGATTGGATTATGTCCCATATTTTGCATTTCCTTTGGTTTTGCAGTTTCATTCTATAGCAGAGGCTTAAAGAATTGCTTACAGTCTTTCTCTACTTGGTCTCTTCTTCTCAGACTAATTTTAAGGTATAATTTATAGAGTTTGGTGTGGTTTCGTTTGCATCACAGCCCTCTGAGCCATCAATTTTTTTGAGTCTTTTCCTGAGCACTCTTGGGCACCCTTCATTTCAGGAGACAGTATGAAAGGCAAAGTCACGGACAACACAATTACTTCCTGTTCCAGGGTAGAAGGGTTCTTGAAATCATTCCTCCCATTTGAAAGCATAACTGAAACTCAACAAATTCTGTGCCAGACAAGCATTACCATTCTATTTGAATACTGCAGTATTTTGCATAATTGCTGCTGTAGTGTGCCATTGGCAGTGTATTAGCAATATGCTTTAGCCTACTGGCATATAATTAAAATAACTGCAGGTATAAAGGTCTTTTGTGTTTAAATACTGTCCTAGATTTCCAATAACATTCTTCTTTATTTCTTCTTCTTAATGTATTTGTGTCTCCATTTTTATTACTGGCCTACAAGAGCCTAAAGACACAGTTCAACAAACAGAATATAAACCTGATTCATTATTTTCTCATACTTTACATTTGCATTAAATTATGGTCACACCTCTTACATTTCTCCGCATATTGACTGAAAAAAAAATCCTTTATGCTTATGGAACATAATCCTTCGATGAATACATCCTATTAAGTGTGATATTTCTTTTGAATCAAAATGCTTCCTTTTACAGAAATGTGTCATCTTGATGCCTTAGATTACCTTCTTTCATGAAATAAGCTATTTCAGTGCAACAGAATGAATCTAAAAGGAGTGTTTCTCTAAATCTCTTTGCCTGATGAAAGGTCTGGCTTCCATAAAACAAAATTTATTTGCAAGTTTAAACTGAGATAATTTTAAGTTCACTAGGATATTATTTACAGTCATTTCATCAAATAATGTTCACACTTAAATGTGATCACATTTAAAGCAGCCATTACTGTGCAGAAATAATTATAATTTAGTCTGAAATTCTCACATAAAATTCACAACAAACAGTGCAAGTTTTGCTTGTGTTGAGAACTTAAGTAGCATTCTTAATTATATTTAAAATGTTAAAAGGCACAGATACAAAGCCTCAGAAGATCCAGTGATTCAGTTTGGTCTGAATTTTTGTTTATTTTCTCTCTTTCAATGAAAAAACCTGTGTCAAATAACTGATATCATAAGAATAAGAAAAAAAAGTATCTAGTGATGGAAGGCAACACATGCAGTTCTGCATTTCTGAAGTATTTCAGTGTAACTGAAACCAATTTGGTCCAAGAGATGTTTAAAGAATCCATGTGCTCAGAGGGATTGGGAGAGCCAGTCAAGGACATAAGTTTTCCCTTTCACATGATCCAAAGCATGAATGTGCATCATCTGGTAAGTTTAGAGAAGGGAAAATAGGGAAGGTCTCAGGACCTTAGCAACACCCAGGAAAACTTTCTTTCTGGAGACCAATCACAGATAGAAAGTTTAAAAGGACAGACTAGGTCAAATACACTGACATCTTGATTTGTTCCATCAGTCATATTATACCCAATCTGTGTGGCAATGCCAATAAAATCTAGGGCAACAAAACTGTTTTGTTTTGGATTTTTTTAATCTTCCCCTTCACTATTTAAAAAATACTGCTAACTCTCTTTAGAATCTATCACTAGTGACTAGAGCAAATATTCTTTCTCAGATTATCAGTATATCCTATATCTTACATTTTTATCAAGTTTGTTTGTATTCACCTTCACCAGAGATTTTAAACTATGGTCTTGACTTACATCCATTTTGAAACATTTCATGTACAGACTGAAAGACTAGCACTTGCCTTTCCTCCCATCTTCTCTCAAGTTATTCTTTAGATTTGCACAGTCTTTTCTTTTTTTTTTTTTTTTTTTGCTTTTCTTTGTTCAGGGGAAGCCAGTGACACCAACTTACACATCTACAGAGGAGCTGCATCCCTTTTCCTAGCTTGGTACTTTTCCTCTTACGGAAGTTGATATATGGCATCACATGGTTGATGTTGTTTTCTTCAACTGCTCAGACACCATAATCACACTCATGCTCAGAGATTAGGAAGTTTGGAGAAGAACAGCCTGCTCTTTTTATTGTTTTTTGGGGTTTTTTTTATTCCCTGATGTTTAATCTGCTTTCTTACTTTTTTCATCTCCTATGAAACCTGAAGCGGTATACTATACTGAAGTAACTAACTGTAAAACCATCACTATTTTTTTGTGGTTTTTAATCACTGTTTATACCACAGTAGAACAGAAAACGTGGTTACAACCTTCCTATGGCATGGAAATCATTATGACTCCTTTTTTATTCAAGAATTTATGCTGCTAATACAAATGCAAAAGCTTTAATTTATAATTCAAAAATAAATTACTAACAGATTCAGAGCACTAATGGGTTTGCCTGCAGGCAAAAAGAAACAGTACTTTTAGTCATTAGTTGAGTTTAAATCTTGACAGTCTGACACTTGTTCCTATCAGCCATTACATGTGAGATTTTCACCCTTCATTACTGCATGGCTTCTTATATTTGAGTTAAGAAATAATCAGAATTTGAGTTTAGTGTGTTCTGATACAAAGACGATGCCTTCTGTAGATACTCATCTGTGCTTCTGTTGGCTTCAAAAGAAAAAGAATAGTACTTACAACTTTTTAAAATAAGTCAGAAACAGATGCCATGATCATTTTTCCACATTAGAGTTTTTGTGATGCAGGTATCATAGAAACAGTACCCAGTTATGCAACCACAGTTGTTTTGTAACTATCTTATTAACTTTATAGAGGTCTTAAGAGTAAAAACACAGGGTTCGTGACACCGAACAGAGAAGGGCCTGTCCCAACATTGCAAATGAACAGCTGGATTCTTCGTTTTCAGGAATTTAGTAAACCCTTTAATTGCAGCAGTATTCAGAGATGAAAGGGAAGGCTCTATTTCAGAGAGCACCACTCTGTGGGCTCGTAATTAGGCATTGGTTCTCACATAATGTAACACCTCTAATTGTACAGAAGGCTGTATTTCAGTCTGGGAGCTATTGATGCACTGCAAGGGCATAGTTTGGGTGGCTTGCAAACAGCAATAGAAATACAATTCTGTATCATGGATTTAGTATTCTGTGAATAAATATGGAAAGCTCTATAAATGAGAGGCTGTAACTTGTTATAAATTTTACAGAAGAGATTTAGTATATACTTAGAGATTTAACATATATTATTTTGAGGGAAAATGTAAAGTGAAATTGCAAATAGCACAGAAGGCTATATTGTGAGCAACACAGAGGGACAATAACAACATATTAATATGCAGTGAGTTATTAACAATGAAATTACTCCACGAGTTTATTTCTTACTGAATTCTGTTAGTCGCAAAGTATACTGTCTGAAATTTATTATCCAGCCTGCCAAGCCTGATACTTAGATACTGCTATTGCTGCATAATGTCAAATGTAATTTTATTTCTTAAAGAATAGGTTAAAAAATTGCATGCCTTTTGGGTAGATTATATTGCTGGTATTCCCAGAACTTCTGGCAAAAGCATTGGCTATTTCACTGAAAAGTAACAAATGCATTCATAAATGTGTGTGAATCTTTTACAAAGCCCTAAGAAATAAGCAAGTTATAGTATCTATTGACATGTATGTTGCATTTTTCAGTCTTGCAAGGGTGAGATTTTTCTAGGAAACAGCATGACAAACATGAATCATACGTTGTCAGAGCAACCTTCTGTAACTACTTTCAAGTGTTAGTAGTGTCATTGAGGGAAAAGGAGATTAAGCCTGCACTCTTGGGATCCTCAAAGGCAATGACTGCATTAACCTTTGTCTCTTTGTGACTACAAATAACCATGCAGTAAAGTACTATTGATTGTGTGCATTAGATCAGTCAACACTGTTTTGCTCAGCCCACCCTGACGAACCCATTCCAGACATTTTTAGACCCATACATATTGACCTGAATGTTCTTACTCTGATTTAGAGCAGAAGAGGGTTGGGTGAAATTAGCTTCATGCAAAGAATGATTAAAGCTATCAGACAGAAGATTTTAATGTAGATAGCTAAGTACACAACTATATTTTTTGTCAAAATTCTGTTTGTTACGTTGGGAGTTTTTTGGGGGGGAGTATAGATTTTTGCAAAATTTAGCAACTATTAGTATATGACAGGAATCACAGAATCATAGAATTACAGAATCACCAAGGCTGGAAAAGACCTTTAAGATCATCAAGTCCAGCCTATGACCAACACCACCACACCATCTAGACTATGGCACTAAGTGCCACATCCAGTCTTTCCTTGAACACATCCAGGGACGGTGCCTCCACCACTACCCTGGAAGTCCATTACAATGTCTGATCACCCTCTCTGTGAGGAAGTGCTTCCTAATATCCAACCTAAACCTCCCCTGGAGCAGCTTCAGGCTGTGCCCTCTTGTCTTGTTGCTAGTTTCCTGGAAAAAGAGCCCATCCCCCACCTGACTACAACCTCCCTTCAGGTAGTTGAAGAGAGTGATAAGGTTGCCCCTGAGTCTCCTCTTCTCCTGGCTAAATAACCCCAACATCCTCAGCCTATCCCTATAAGACTTTCCCTCTAGTCCTTTCACCAGCCTTGCTGCTCTCCTCTGGACCTGCTCCAGCACCTCAATGTCCTTCTTGAAGTGAGGGGCCCAGAACTGGACACAGGACTCGAGGTGAGGCCTCACCAGTGCTGAGTACAGGGAGAGAATTACATCCCTACTCCTGCTGGCCACACTATTCCTGATACAAGCCAGGATGCCATTGGCCTTCCGGGCCACCTGGGCACACTGCTGGCTCATGTTCAACTGGCTGTCCACCAGCACTCCCAGGTCCCTCTCTGCCAGGCTGCTCTCCAGCCACTCTTCCCCCAGCCTGTAGCGCTGCCTGGGGTTATTGTGGCCAAAGTGCAGGACCCTGCACTTGGTCTTGTTGAATTTCATGCCGTTGGCCTTGGCTCATTGACCTAGCCTGTCCAGGTCCCCCTGCAGCTTCTTCCTACCCTCCGGCAGATCAACACTCCCCCCCCCCCCCGCTTGGTGTCATCTGTGAACTTACTGAGGGTGGACTCAATCCCCACATCCAGGTCGCCAATAAAGATATTGAATAGGACTAGGCCCAGTACTGATCCTTGGGGGACACCGCTGGTCACCGGATGCCAGCTGGATGCAGCTCCATTCACCATCACTCTCTGGGTCCCATCACCCAACCAGTTCTTGACCCAGCAAAGGGTGCACCTGTCCAAGCCATGGATTGCTAGCTTTTCTAGGAGAATGCTGTGGAAGACTGTGTCAAAGCCTTGCTGAAGTCAAGGCAGACCACATCCACAGCCTTCCCCTCATCTGCTATATGGGTCACCCAGTCACAGAAGGAGATGAGATTGGTCAGGCAGGACCTTCCTTTCCTAAACCCATGTTGGCTGGACCTGATCCTGTGATTGACAGCAGTGGCATGAAGTTATTTTCATTCTTCAGAGTTTTTTCTTTAACTTACTTGAACAAATATACCAAAGTGAGCATGTTTAGAAAGGAGATCAGAGTTAGGAGTGTCCTCATCCTAATGAGTATGATTTCTTATTTGTTAGTCTTGCAAGAATCTAGCTTTGAATCTGAGCATTCATTTCTTCATGACTGGAAACATCATACAGTTGTAGTGTACAAATTAAATTCAATTTGGGTACCTTATCACAACATTTGGCTTCAGGAGACTTCTCTTGGGGGGTATGGGAAAAAACTGTAGTCCATAAATACCTAAGAAGTTGTTAATATCTAAAGTCTGAATTAATTTCTCTCCAAGACACACCAATATTTACCTCAGTGTCACGGTTTGACTCAGGATCAACTATGAGTATCCATGTCACTGTTCATGTTTCTTTGTGATTTATGGATTCACAGATGAAAATACAGCACAGTCAGGTACAAACTATAATCAGCTCTTGAAACTCTATTAGATGGAAATAATACTAATTTTTTGTTCCACCTCTCTGAAAATATTTTATTATTATACAACCTTCAAATTACTGAGAGCTTTTGTATTTTCCTCTCTGCTTCCTGGCTAAAGTAGGCCACCCATTAATGAGGGTTATTGGAAACTACTTCCTTTCCTGTT
Organism: Hemiprocne comata; assembly: GCA_020745705.1. NCBI lineage: Eukaryota > Metazoa > Chordata > Aves > Apodiformes > Apodidae > Hemiprocne > Hemiprocne comata. The sequence continues at coordinate 136,071,530 of CM036587.1, forward strand.
CTTCTCCATGCCTCCCTTTCCTACCACAACCCCAAAACCCTTCCATCCCATGTGTTTTAACAGTAGTGCACTTAGTATCCAACAAAATACATATTTACTGGTATATGAAAACCAACTGCTGATGCTTTTACTGTTGTTAAAATTAGCATAGGGAAGAGACTGTCTCTTTTAAAGTCCTTCCTCCCTCTATTGAAATCTACCCTTTATTCAGTTTTTCAACTGTCAAATTCTAGAGATAATTCTGGACAGATTATTCAGTTGCACTCTCTTAACTGATGGCTGAAGACTATCTGTCCTATTAATTCATGCAGGAAGAAATCCTGGGGGCCCCTGAAACTTGCACTTTTGTCAAGAATTTGATGCTTATACATTATGTAACCAGATTCAGATTTTGCTAGGAAACTATCTAAATCTGGTCATTTGGTATGTACATCTGTAACCAAACTATTTTATAAAGTAAAGCAGAAGAAATTAGAAGGGGAAAACCTTGCTTAATCTTGGGCTGACTTTGAAAACCCCCATAATATCACATCTGGTTTTCAGTGGACAGTGGCAGCACGTTAGGTTAGACAGCTTGACATCAGGTACTGCAGACCGAATCCTATGATAAGTGTTCCCTGAAAAACTTTTCCTGCACAGGTGCCCTGGCACTACACTATCATGGGCTTAGGCCCTCAGTAGAATTGCCTAAATAAAATGTTCTGCATCAATAATCAGTGACTTGTGCAGGGTTTTTTTAAAAATAATGATTAATAATAATAATAATAATATGGATATTTTTGCAAGTACCTTTCTGTTGTCTGGACATATAAAACACTTAAAAATAATATGATACATATATTCTGAGCCAAAAATTCCTTTCACTTCAAAACTCTGAAAAGGACAAAGGGAGCTCCATCTTGCAGCATTTTAAATGCAGAGTAACTGCATCAGTGCAAGCCAACCCCTAGACTAAGCACAAGCAACCTAAGACAGAAAATGCCCCAACAGTGCTGTCTTACGGGGAACAACCATAGCTTTCTGCATCACCAGATCTGAGGTTCTGTAAGATCTGCATCACTTATAGATATGTTGAAAAGTTAACTTCTTTAGGGTGTCAATTTTTCCTCATGGGGCCGGGGAAAACCTGATACGTCAAGAAATTATCCAAGTTATTCCCAATGTTAATGAATTAACCTTGCCAGATATCATAGGTTATTTGGAAAAATGGGTCTTTTTTGTCAGTCAGAATGCATAATATATTGCAATACTTTCATAAGGGATTAAATGCATATTATATATACTATGGACAGGCTGGATCGATGGGCCGAGGCCAACGGCATGAAATTCAACAAGACCAAGTGCAGGGTCCTGCACTTTGGCCACAATAACCCCAGGCAGCGCTACAGGCTGGGGGAAGAGTGGCTGGAGAGCAGCCTGACAGAGAGGGACCTGGGAGTGCTGGTGGACAGCCAGTTGAACATGAGCCAGCAGTGTGCCCAGGTGGCCCAGAAGGCCAATGGCATCCTGGCTTGTATCAGGAATAGTGTAGCCAGCAGGAGTAGGGATGTGATTCTTCCCCTGTACACAACAGCACTGGAGAGGCCTCACCTCGAGTCCTGTGTCCAGTTCTGGGCCCCTCACTTCAAGAAGGACATTGAGGTGCTGGAGCAGTTCCAGAGGAGAGCAACAAGGATGGTGAAAGGACTAGAGGGAAAGTCTTATAGGGAGAGGTTGAGGATTTTGTGGTTGTTTATCCTGGAGAAGAGGAGACTCAGGCGGGACCTCATCACTCTCTTCAACTACCTGAAGGGAGGTTGTAGTCAGGTGGGGGCTGGGCTCTTTTTCCAGGCAACCAGTGACAGGACAAGAGGGCACAGCCTGAAGTTGCTCCAAGGGAGGTTTAGGTTGGATATTAGGAAGCACTTCCCCACGTAGAGGATGATTAGACATTAGAATGGACTTCTCAGGGAAGTGGTGGAGGCACCGTCCCTGGATGTGTTCAACGAAAGACTGGATGTGGCACTTAGTGCCATAGTCTAGATGGTGTGGTGGTGTTAGGTCATAGGCTGGACTTGATGATCTTAAAGGTCTTTTCCAGCCTTGGTGATTCTGTGATTCTATGATTCTGTGATGTTACACAGATCTGCATATAGACACTCAGGTAGCCAAAGCTGTGACCTTGTTTAAGTAAACCTCTGTTTACCCCTAGAGTGCTTAGTAGCATAGTAACTTACTTATTTAATAAATTCTTCAGTAATTAGTAATATTTTTTTTTTATGAAAACATAAATATTCTAGTTGTGAACTTCAATTCAGTTTAGATTAACTACAATCTGAGAGTAGAAGAAGAATTGAGGCATGCATTGATTGATGAACACTGCTCATTGCAACTGCAATGGTTCAGAGGAGCTAAGACCAAAAATGCAGAAAAAAGAACTAAGGCAATTCTGTTTGAGTTGTGACATCAGTTTTTACTGTAACATACAACATACCTGTGTTGTGGCATCAGACTGTGTTCTTCACATAATAGCTGTACCTCAAGGGAGATTTTGGGACATGTCACTAGTCACCATACGCTGAAACAGAGATGAACCTGAAACACCTCTGGAGCAGATATGGGAAAGCATCTATGTCTATGGGCAGGCAAGGATTAGCTCCTGAATGATAAAGAGTTCTTTGAAAATTGGAATTAGGTGGAACCAGCATGGGATTACATGGCAAAAATTATTTCTCAGGAGTGAGGCATCAATAGCTTACAGAAATGCTTATTGAGATTGGTAGCCTTTGTACCTGGTTCCTCCTGTGACATCTGGTGTTTGTCTCAGACTTTCATACTCTGTGACTGCAGTGAGCTATTGCAGGCAGACAGGCCCTAATGTCTGTATATGCAGAAATTTTAGACTTCTTGTCGTGCAGCAGAAAGGATCTAAATGCCAGAAACTCTAGCTCCTAGATCAGTAGCAGGAATACCCAGAGTTGGAAGCATCAGCTCCAGCTAATATTTTCAAGGCAGAAGTTCCTATTTCACAGAGAATACATGGAGGACCTAATAACAGCATTTCCATCACTCTAAAGCTTCTTCTCATCTTTCAAACTCTTAACTGCTCTCCTTTTGATTCTCTCTGTCTACCCCCAACCTATTATAAAATGTTGTGCCCAAAGCTGACACAGTGAGAAAAAAATGTTTTAGTATGTCACCATACTAAACAGTGCCTTGTTACTCAATTCCTGCTCTCCTGAAACGTTTTTTTGCAACACCTAGCCGGTTGTCCTCCATTTCATATATGTATAAAGCAGTTCTTGTTCCTAGATTCTCACTGGACTTTGTTGGGGTTTTTTTTCAGTTTTCTTAAACTGATGTCAGACTATTTCGCAAATTTCTCAAACAAATTTCAGATTTTAATGGTTTGGTGTACTGTTTAAAAAACAGCTTTTTGCCATCTACTTTACACACATAGTCTCTATTTTGTTGTTCAAATCATGTATGCAAAACAAAACTGAACAAAACACAGTCCTGAGTGTTTATTATATTTAATGTGGCCTTCCCCCTCTCCTTTCCCATTAGGATAATTCTTCGTGTATGAGTATGTTGGGGTTTTTTGGCTTAATATGTTTTCCTTAAGGTAATTAGATCATATTTTCCTAGCTTGAATATGAGGCTCTCATACAAGGCAATATGAAAAGCTTTGAAAAATTAGGTTCTTACTTATTATCTGTCTCTTCTTCTATCCATTAAGTCAGTTACCATGTCAAAGGAGTAAGTTTGCACTGAGAAACGAAATTTTGGGTTTGCAGTACTCTAGTTTCCATTCATTGTTTGAGGGATGTGTTTAATTTTGTACTAGAATTTTTGTGCTTCAATAAATAACAGAAGCATTTAGTTCTCTGGAAAAGAACTTCCCAGGGCACTCTTATATTTTCATGACAATACAGTGTTTGATATTACACAATAGTAATGAAAACAATACAATTTGTGTTATTTTTTTCTAACTAGGGTCATCAATTGCAATGCCAAACACTGGTTGGAACTTATTAAATTTATTAAGAACAATTGTAAAAGTTGACATAAAGCTGTAAACTATTCCTCCACACCCTCTGCTTCTGAAACACTTCTGACAGATTAGATCTTCTAGATAGCTGGTCCAATGTTTATTTATTCCAGCATATAACAAAGCTTCTTAAAATCTTACCAACATTTATAATTACATTTTTATGGAAGTTTCAGAACACAAAATGAGCTTCTTCCCTAATTCAATCTGGCAGTCGTTACGGATGTCTGGAAAAATTATCTTTGATTGAAATTTAAGTTACAGAAACTATTATAAATGGCAAGGAGGGAAAGGAGAAAGGGAGGAAAGAAGGGAAGTAGGAAGTAGTGAAGGAGGGAAGTAGAGAAGAGAAGGAGGGAGGATTTCCTAGTGTACACCAGCAATGGTTATTTCAGTCTCAATAGATAGTGGAAGTTAAATGAAATAATAATTCTTCTGTAAAATAAGACATGCTTTTCTTAAACCTGCTTGTGTTGTATACAAATATTGGGAGTTACCCAAAGTTATAAAGCACATGCTTTGCAAAGTAAGGGAATTAGAGGATGAAATGTGAGCAATACTACTTTAATTTTTACTGAAAGAAGATGTTTTCTGATTACTGACTGCTGACTTCAAACCACAAGGTCCACATACAGAGAAAAATGCAACCCTGCTTGATCACTGTGAATGGCAAAGTACCTCAGTTTCTGTTTAAATATTCCTTGGCTTGTCTTTGGCTCTAATTTTAAAATTAAATTCATTTGCAGACAGAGTGAGCCATAAATCTGAATATTCTTTAATTTCATGTATTTTTGCTAAACCTTTGGTTCCTAAAGCTGTACAGCACAGAGAGGCAGGCTTGACAGGTAAATAAGTCAGCCAAATCAATCATTCAAAATACACATTAACAATATACAGCAAATTCATCAAACAACTGAAGTCCGAAATACTTTTTAGGTGGTTTCACTTCACTTTAATGAAAAGCTTGAATCCTCTGAATTCCTGTTAGAGGTATTAACTTTTCCAGTCCCCCAAAAAACGGAAGGGTCTATTCATGCATTTTACAGTGAAACAGAAAATGTGTGACATCAACAACACACTCTGGTTATCTTCCTTGGGAATTCTGATGTGAAGATTGTAACACAAAATGGTGACTCGTCTAAAACAGATTTGGTTCCCAAACATCACTTTCCCTGATTCAGGGTAGATAGAAAACAGACAAATGTTTTTCTTACTAACTCCTTAGAGATTAAATTATCTGATCATCACAAGGAAGATATAGATTAATAATGAGTTACCTTGGAAAATGCTTGGCTAAAAGCCTTTTGCTTGTTTACAGCACTGATACTGTTAGAAATGTTGTCCACTTTGTCCTATAAATAGGTTTTGTGAAGGAGAGACAAGGATTCCTTAACGAGAAATTATATTGATTTACGTATCTTGGGTCAGGCCTCAGATTTAAAAGTCATCTTACCTGTAACCTTAATAGGAGAATTATGCAAGGAAAGTGGAGGTTACTTTGGGATCCTCATGTTCCTAAATTATTGGTTTACAACCCAAAGACAAATTGACATGCCCTCAATCTATTCACATTTCCTCGTATGTTTGTCTGCAAACCCTGAAATTTTTGTCCATCTACATGTTCAGTCCATGTCAAAGATGAGATTCAGATAATTAGCATTAATATAAGCGAATTTGGCTGCAAAGAAAATTATGTAATACAGATTTATGTTAAACAGATCTTGTAAAATGTCTCTCCAAGACGGGTTGCAAGGGGTAAAATGCTAAATGGGAAATTTCTATTTTAAACACAGAGTGTGACAGTACTAAAGCGTATCAATGGGTATAAACCAATTGCCTATGACTGTTTGGTTTACAGTGACTGATTTTAATTGAGCAACTTACATCGTGTAAAAATCCTTTTTCCTCTTGCAAAAACTTAGCCACTCTATGTAGATAAGAAAGTCAGACCTGTCAGAAAATCTCAGCTCAGAATCAAAGGGAAATGCAACCTCACTCTGCCATATCCCAGTCATGCTTCCAATTAGCCTTCCTCCCTCCTATGCAAACTGATATATTGCCTTGATGCTTTAACTAAGTGAAATTTTCTGATGGGAAAATTATTTCAGAAAGAAAAATACTGATCACTCCAGCTTCATTATCATTTCTACATAACTAAAACAGTATTCCCTTCACCATCCAACTGAGTATTTCTTGCACACTCAATACATTTTTTCAAGAAAGAAAATTTCTGTCTTAGCATTTTTCCCGAAAGTGAATGATAGTCTTTCTTGCAGCTTACCAGGTTTACTCTTTTTGAGATATGATATTTGATTATGTGAAGCTTTCTCAAAACTCTGGAGAGTTGGTGTATTCCAGGCTATAAAAGAAAGGTAAAAAAATTTATAAAATATATTGATAAATGTCACCAGTAAAAATTATACAGGTATACAGGTTGTTATTTTATATGATGCTGCAGTTTTAAAACCTTTATATTAATTTACCTTATATTAAATTACCAATTTAAATAAAAGGCCAACAGATAATTGTATTTCTTTACTATGAGGAACACTTGAACTAGTTTAAAATAATGCAGCAAATTATCTAAAAGCATTTAGTAAAATATACTAGAGAGGGGTCAAACCTAGGGCAGTGCTATTTAAATCAAATTGAATTCCATCTTGAGAATGGATTTCAAATAGATTTTTAATTGAAATATTTTGTCCACAGGGCATTCTATCACACACTGCTCGTTTGCAAGTAAAATGCACCAGAATGTCCTCCATCAGGATATTGCCAGGTCTCTCTTCATTACAAAATTTCTGCATTATGAAGTATGTAAATATGTTCTGAGGCTTTCATTATTTGTTTATTTTGCTTATAGTTAATCTCTTGAGCCATACACTGGGTACTTCCCAAGTCTGGTTCCTTTCATTAAGCAGAAAAACGGAGACAAAACATGAACACTAGTTGGGCTTTTCATCAGACAGCAAAAACAAATCCAAACATGGTGCAGATAGATATTTTCCTGTAATGGTGTCATGCACAGCAGGAAAAGCTAGTCCATGAAGCTGGCATGGTGGCTGCACAGAGCCTGAAGAAGAAGGATGTAACCCTGCACCTGAAGGGCCCCATCACTTCATTGCTCTCTGGCAGTACTGCCTAAGCACAGAGGATGCCAAACTAAGCATTTCTTTGGAGCTATGAGAGGTTTGGTGTGCAGAATGGCAGTCTGGGGGCAGAAAGCATTTGTGACAGCACTTACACTGCCCTGGAGATGTGTCCCCCTAAGTGTGGTGATACCCAGCTTTGGTCGTCTGCTGTGCTTTCCAGGAAAGTCCATCAGTGATCCCCTCTTCTGTTCTTTACTTCCATGTGGATAAAAATTCCCAAAAGAAATTGAAAGGTCAGGTATAGCCATGAGGATCACAGAAATATTACTCAAGTCTTATTCAAGTTGTCCTTACCACTGCTGGAAATTTAATACCAGAAAACTAGGTTTAAAGTACACTAGAATATGATACTGTAAATTAAGATGGGCTCCTAAGTTATTTCCACTAGGGATTCTGGAAAAGAAGTATTAAATGCTTTGCAAAAAAAATGACGTTTTTTTCAATATTTTGAAATCAAAGACAATATAATCCTATCAAAAAAAGCACAGCAACAAGTTCACCCTCTGTAGATAACCTTCCAGATAGATGGTAATAACTAAACTGCTTTACTGGTTTGAGAAATTTTTTGGACAAAACCTTTTCTAGATGAATAATATATGCAAATGTACTTGTTTTTTCTACAATGAAAACTTGCAGGAAATGTTTGTTCTTAAAACACTGACAAATCATTTACAGTACTTTTCTTTACAGTCACCCCTGTTTACAGTTCTAATTCAGGCATTTTGTTGTGGGACTTGGTCGGTTTCAGGTGGGAGAGTCATCACAAATGAAATATTCAATTGCAGATATGACATGCTTCACTTTTTGTTAGAAACATTTTTCCTAGAGACTGCTAAGAGGCATTAGGTACCTGGGGGTTTTATTTGCTGCTCTTTCTAACACAGTATGCTCGGTGAAAATTAGTGCAATGGAGAACTTTTGCATCATTTGCATGCCATGTAAGCTCTCAAAATAATTGAGTTGTAAATTTGCTTTAAATGTGTTCATAAAGGAATTTAAAGTTATGTGCTAATGATCCTAACCAGCTGATATTAATAAACTTGTTGCAGCCAGGACACACTACAAAATTAGGGGCAGCCAGTTTCAGGTACTGGAGCAGAAATATAGTAAAATCATGTAGATGAGGAATTTTAAATCTACCCTGGTTGAGGGGAAACTATTAGTGAAGAGGGTCCCGACACTGTGCAAGTGGTGCAGCTCCTCACAGAGACAGCAGCAACAGCAGAGAGTTGAAGAACAACATTTTTAACAACTGAATTTAGAACTGGGCATGATTCTAGGTCTACCAAACCAGTGCCATTCAGCTCCAGCACAAAGGTGATTGTGGCAGACATGCCAGAAGTTCTCAAGACAAAGAAATGACCATGTCATATGACTAGAGGATTTTGGACAGCAAATAAAATGGGTGTGAAAGCCCTCTAAATCAGCGAAGTTCTTACACCCATAATCAGTTTCATTTTTAAAGTTTAAAAAAAACCCTCAATATCTTCCCTAAATCATGGCCATGAAGAAAAAAAACCAAACATTTTACATAAAAAATATACAGAAAAAGGACAGAGTATTACTTGTTCACTCTAGCCTTTCCAGATACATACCTACACAATTCATCTGAACCTGTGAAATTTAAAGGGCCTAGGTATGTTGCTTTGTAAATATTTGTTTTCTAAACTGAAGTTCAGTTAGGTAAATGGGATTTTTTTTTAGTTAATCTCCCAGCACAATGCATCAGGCACTTCTATTGTTGTAAAGCTGTTGATTGGTCATCAATTAAATTTGACACTGAGAGTAGCTGTTTTAAATTCATTATATAAATATTCTTAATAAATATATATATTTAAAACTTCTGTTGTTTACTTGACAGACTTGAATCAAAGGAGCCCTTCCTGTCTGTTGGGTAAGTAGGAATGCATGTATTTTCATGGCTATTTATATATTCAACTACCATACAATATAATTTATGAGATTATGATGAGTATAAACATCTTGTTTTGACATTATGGTTATTTACTGTACGTAAGCTTAGAAAAAGTAGTTCTTAGTCAACAAAATCAGCAGCTATGGATACCTCCCTTCTTAAAAAATACCAAAAAGTATGTTTTGCCTCTAATGACTAATGAAAATTTATACTAAAAGACATATAGGAGTCAAATGTTGCATGGAAATGTAGCTGGTTTATTATTTTGCTTTCACTGATCTTGCAGTCAGAAACCAGTTCAAATAGTCTATACTGCTTGTCTAAACCCCTGAACAAATAAATGATGGCTTCTTTTAAAATAATTTTTTTGCGATACCTCAATGACAGAAATAAAATCAAGTTCATAAAAGAGAAAAATATCACATTTTAGCTAATTCTAGATCACTACACTGATTTCTGATTACAGCTATTGTCTTCATATTCTCATAGTCACTTAAACCGTTATATGGTCTACATATTAAATTACCTCATCTTTCTAAAAACTTCTTTTTAAATGTGACATTCTGAAAAAAAAAAGTACCATTCCTTTAAGAAATTAAACTATTATATATGTTAAAGGTATCTCTATTTTTACTTCTGAGTGTGAAGTTTACTTTTCATGCACTGCTTTCCTCAGCTTCTTCTTTTAAAACTTTTGTAAGTTTCCTAACATTCTCATTCTCTATTTTTCTTAGAACTGTATATTCTTTATGTTTCTTTGTTCTCATTTTTCTTTGTTCACAAGACCATGCCCCATGCTGACAAGAACATAAACAAAAAGATCCCATGCAAAATAGCCATTTAAGGGTTAATTCTACCATGTAATTATCAGTAGCTTCCAAATTGTTGTATTAAGTGCAGATCAGAAAACTACTTCAAGATCTGAAGTGCAAATTAACAAATGAAGTGTGTCAGTTATGAACAGAGAAACTCAACAAATCAGTGTAAAGAGGATTGAGTTATGTCTCAGTTGAAACTCAGCACAGCATCAAGTAAATCAGGATTGAGTATGCTTTTAAGTAATTGTTTGCCATTTCTGCTTTCTGCCAACTCAAAATTATTGAAAAATAAGTTAAATGCTGGTCAAATTATGGGGGGAGGATGGGGGTGTTCTCTTGGTTTGCATGCTTTGGAATGTCCAAATTCATTATCAAATTCAATCACTTCTGTTATTACCTTTTGTTACACCATTTTGTAACTTGTCTGTTGAGTTGGGTTTTGAGGCCTCCACTGTCATCAAGAAGTGATTACCTGAAAATCTCAACTTTAAGATGAAAAAAGAAGTTGCATGCCATTGTGTCCAAGGAGGAAATTTGAAATATAAAAATATAGGAAGGAAATAAAAGACAGTGATAGCAATTATATATTATTGTAATTGCCACAAAATAATTAATGCCATTTTTGCAGCTGGCAATTTTAGGATAATTGGTGATGCCTGCCTAGAAGGAAGCCTTATGTTTACATTTTGGGTTTGGATTTGTTTCCAGATGAGCAGATTGGTGGTCACTGTAAATCCATGTTATCTCCACATAGCCATTGTGTGTGACTTTGTTGCTAAACTGGATTAATCTTGGGAAATCTGAGAAAATACATGTAGTCTCCTCCCAGAACACCCCAGAAGTTTGTCTGTGATGTACTTGAATTATTTTTTGCAAATTTGTAATGATAAGGATAGAAAAAAAAAAAAAAATTAGTCCCAGTCTGTGTACTACTTTTGCCTTTTGCTGCTGTGTTTCTTCTACCCCAAAGGAGAGCTTCAGACAGAATTTAGAGCACTGTGCTCTAAGGAGGTGCTCAAGCCAACATCCACCTCCTTCGTACTAGGTCAGAGAGATGCTTCTGCTAGTTCCACAGTATTTGGGGGGTTCATTTGTTCAGACAATCAGCTCTTGTTCCAAGACCTGTAGCTAAGGTTTTAACCTAGACTGACAGCTGCAACCACCAGGCTTTTAAACTACAGTAAATATTTGCAGAAGAAATGCTGTCTCAGCCTCAATTAGACTAACACATGGGTGCCCTTAATGCCACTTGCATCCAGAGTTGGTCAAAACACCAACCTAAATTACCTTAGGTTTCCTACAGATTACTTGGTCCTTTGCACCAGCCTTTCAGTCATCTCCTTTCTGTGGCAGAGCTTTATTTCCACATTTTCATTATACTGTCTGTAGGGGCTAATTAGTTTTTTCACTTTGTCGTGCCTAAGTTAATGACTTCTTGGTGCTTTTCCATTGTTAATTCTTTTGGAGGGGGAAGGGAACATGAAGTGTGGCAGCCTAAGAGCTCAAGACTGCCACAGTTTGTTGAGCTCTGCAGGACTGCACAGGACTGCAGCATTCCTGAGAGATCTCAGAAAGATCTCAGAAAGCAGCCAGCTACAGAGAGAAGCAGACCCCACCTCTTGCTATTGTAGTTTGTGTCACAAATGCAGGGAGACAATGGCTCCTGTACTCCCTTGGTAAAAGATATTCCATTTATCCTTCTTTCTGTGCAAAGGGCATGGCAAAGAAGAAAAAAACATGCTCCTTTACTCCCTGTGTAATACAGGGGGATAGTTTGGCACTGAAGTAACAGGAACCTCTTTAATGCAAGTCTCTAATAAAAATTCAAGTATGTGATCTATTCAGATGAGAATATCTGAATTCAATGTTACTGAATTCAAATTACTGAATTTGATATGCTTGTTGTCTTCCTTCTCTTAGAGGTGAAAATAAAGTCCTTAGGGAAGGCTGAAACTTCTCTTAACAGTGCTGAACACTGAGAGTGTAGGCTCTAGAGGCAGAGGGTGCTTCTCCCCACAGGTGTTATTTCCACACTTCTGAGGTTTTGTGTCCATACTCAACCTGAGCAAGACAGAGAGTTATCTGAATTTTCTCTTCTCTTGATGTTATGTAGTCTTCATGTTCACGTAGGGTTAGAATATAAAAGAAGTCGTGAAAACAGCCGGAGTGACTGGATGACTACCATCAGAGGCAACAGACTACTGACAGTGCATCAATTTAACTTCACACAGAAGTCTTTGAAAGATTCAGACCTACAAAGACCAGGCAGGCCAAGAGGTACAAAAAACTGGGTCCTGCAAAAAAGGACAGCCAGCTCATACTAAGTTCATCCCTGTCCTGGTTTGAGCCAGGGTGAAGTGAACTTTCTCTTTGCTGATTTTTTTTTCTTTCAGTGAACTTTTTTTAGCAGCGCCAGTGGACTGATAACAACCAAGGTCACTTCTGACTGTCTGCAGCCTCCCCCCCTACGGGGGAGCAGATTAGACCAAAGGCAGGATCAGCAAATCAGAATATTCCCTTCTCATAATATTTTCTCTATTTGCCTTTCAGTATAGGTTAAGACATCACGGAAGTCAAGCCTTTCTTTTTCCTTTTTCTCTCACTCTTTTTTGCTTACTGTCGCTTCTATCCCCCTCTCTTTGGCTCTTTCTCTCTTCTTTTTCCATTTTTCTTCCCAGCCGACACCCGAGGGCCCCGTCCGTGCGCCCGGACACTCCCCCCTTCAGCTGGAGTCACCAGGGAGAAGAGTTGCTGTGAGAGTCGCTGGGGGAGGAGGGAGGGGATCGGGTGTTGCACATCCCTTTACAAATATATATATAGTCCATTATCCCTAATAATTCAAATCAATCTGTTTCACTTTTCAACCCAGAAAGCCTCTCTTTCTCATTTTTTCTCCCTCTTTCCCTACCTTGGGGGAGGGGGGGGGGGGGTGAATCGAGAGCATTATTGTTATTGGTTTGACTGCCAACCCGGTGCCAAACCATGACAATAATTAATTGGCAAGCCAGGCAGGAGCTGAATGGACAACATGTGTGCTGAAGGTATGGATGGGTTGAAAACTGAACAGATAATTTTTGCACCCAACATGCAGTCGTACATGTCCTATGCAGCTGGGATACTACTGCTTAGTGTATCTGTTCTTGTTATTGTTCTGTGGTTTATTGATAAGACTGTAGCCATAATCAACCGTGTAATAACCTATTTAGTGATAACAGGGGTCATGATACTGATCTGTATAGGGATACTGTATGTGTGCAGTGTGAATGTGTGTGTGGATAAGAAGGTCTATGTTGGTAATGGCAGACTCAATTTTTCCTTTCCACTCCCACTCAGGCTGAATATCCCAGCTCTTGATCTGAATAGCATAGTTTCACTGGGGATGCTTCTGTTGAATCCTTATAGTGTCCTGTGGATGTGTAGAGTGAGGTGTTGTTCCACTCACTGCCAATTCCCCCCAGGCAATGCTGCTGCCACTGCTGTTACTGGTGCCACTGTTGCTGCTACCACTACTGCTGCTGCTGCCACCACTGGTGCTGCTGCCACTACTGGTACTGCTACAAAAGCAGCTACCTCGGCAAAGATTAAGTCCACTCCCATTCGACTCAAATGAGTAAAAGTTAATCCTGTGACCAGGGGCAAAGTAAAGGCGAAAGATCCTTATACCAGTCCCGTCTGAAATATCCAGAGTTTCTTCAAGCAGCATCAGAAGACGTAATTGAGGAAGCAGATGATTCTAAAACAGATGATGGAGCAGGCCCTTCTAAAGCAGATGGAGGAGCAGGCCCTTCTCAACCAGATAAGGATGACGATCTGCTACAGCCTTTCTCCCTAAAGGAATTGCATCTCATGAGAAAGGACTTCACCTGCAATGAAAATGAGGGGCTTCTTTCCTGGCTGCTCCGATATTTTGATGGTGGAGCCGACACCAACACCCTGGATGAAAGAGAAGCCAGATAGATGGGATCCCTGGCTAAAGATGCTGGTATTGATAGAGCAACTGGTGATAAGACAGGAAATATCAACCTGTGGAGCCGCCTTCTTTCAGCCATACGGAGCAGGTACCCCCATAGGGGTGACATTGACCCATGCCGAAGCAGAGCACCCACTCTTGAAAGAGCCATCACATAGTCGAGAGAATTAGCAGTGCGAGAAGTGATCTATGATGACCAAGGGTTTCTAAATCCTGATGATGTCGTGTGAGATATGCCCATGTTCTGGAGGTTTGCACAGGCTGTACCAGCAACACATGCCCATATATTCTCTTTCATGGCATGTTTTGATGAATCCAATAGACCAACGGTGCATGAATTGGCTTTCAAGGTACGACAGTATGAAGATATGTTTTGTGATTATCATCAGTTCCACACCTCAGACATTGAAAAAGTGACTAACAGAAAGAATCTGGACAGATGGGAAGGTAAACCCCAGTCTCTTCCTATACCCCAGTATCTCCCTAAGGACAATTGGGCTTGTGTTGCAGCCATCAAGAGGAGACGCCCTGCTACGAGACAGCAACGAGAGAGACGGGACCCACTTCGACGTCACCTGTGGTTCCTCTTGCATGATTATTACAAAGAGGATATGAGAACCTGGGATAATAAACCCACTGATGTTCTCCAGCTACGTGTACAAGAGCTGCTAGGTAGAAAAGGTGAAGTAAATGGTTCTTCCTGGAAAAAGACAGCTCAGATTTCCAGCAACCAGTCCTTCAACCAGGATGGTGCATCGACCTCTAATGGTCAGTGTTAGAGGTGCCCTGCCTCCAGCCAGGGGGAGGAGAGGGACAACCGAATTTATTGGACTGTGTGGATTCAGTGGCCTGGCACATTGGAACCACAAAGGTATACAGCCTTGGTTGACACTGGTGCACAGTGCACTTTAATGCCATCAGATCACAAGGGGACAGAGTCCGTTACTATTTCTGGAGTGACAGGAGGATCTAAAGAACTGACTATTGTCAAAGCTGATGTAAGCCTCACTGGTAATAAGAGGCAGAAGTGCCCTACTCTGACTGGCCCAGATGCTCCTTGCATCCTTGGAATACACTATCTCAAAAGAGGATATTCCCAGGACCCAAAAGGGTACCGGTGGGCCTTTGGTATAGCAGCTGTAGAGACTGAGAACATTGAGCAACTGCATACCTTGTCTGGCCTTTCAGATTACCCTTCCCTAGTGGGGTTGCTAAAGGTTGAACACCAGCAGGTGCCAATTGCCATTTCAACAGTGCACAGATAACAATATCGCACCAACAGAGACTCTGTGATTCCCATTCATAAGCTGATTTGACAACTGGAGAGCCAGGGAGTGATCAGCAGGAATCACTCACCCTTCAACAGTCCTATCTGGCCAGTGTGGAAGCTTGATGGCAAGTGGAGGCTGACAGTGGACTATCGTGGCCTGACTGAGGTTACACCACCACTCAGTGCTGCTGTGCCGGACATGCTAGAACTTCAATATGAGCTGGAGTCGAAAGCAGTGAAGTGGTATGCCACTATTGACATCGCTCATGCCTTTTTCTCTATTCCTCTAGCACCAGAGTGCAGGCCACAGTTTGCTTTCACCTGGAGGGGAATCCAATATACCTGGAATCAACTGCCCCAAGGGTGGAAACACAGCTCAGCTATTTGCCATGGACTGATCCATGCTGCACTGGAGAAGGGTGAAGCTCCAGAACACCTGCAGTACATCGATGACATCATTGTGTGGGGCGACACACCAGAAGAAGTCTTTGAGAAAGGTAAAAAGATAATCCAGATTCTTTTGAGAGCTGGTTTTGCTGTCAAAAGGAGCAAGGTCAAAGGACCAGTTCCCAGTTCCTGGGAATTAGATGGCAAGATGGATGTCGCCAAATTCCAATGGATATGATTAACAAAATAGCAGCTATGGCCCCACCGACCAACAAAAAGGACACTCAAAACCTTTTAGGAACGGTCGGTTTTTGGAGGATGCATATTCCTGAGTTTAGTCACATAATGCAACCTCTTTACAAGGTGACCTGGAAGACGAATGACTTTGAGTGGGGTGCCGAACAACAGGAAGCTTTTGAGAAGATTGAAGACAAGATTGTGCATGTGGTAGCCCTTGGACCAATTCAAACAGGTCCAGACATCAAAAATATACTCTACACTGGAGCCAGGCACAATGGTCCTACATGGAGCCTGTGACATTCCGTTGTATAGTGCTTGTCTCGAACAATCCAAGAGATAAGCAGTGTACTTTGGCACTCAGGATGTCTGGTGTTTGTCCTGAGACATCTGAGAGGTAAATAGGACTTGTTTCTGGACTAAAGAGATGTCTCAGCAACCCACCAAACCTTTTACTCCCCTGTGATGTGTACTGGGGAATGTGGTGTAGGACATGCTGAAATTGAAGACAAAGGAACTCTACAGCTGGTGCTGGAGCAGAATATCCAGTGACAATCAGGCCTTGAGATTTCATGAAAACCACCGACTTAACAGGAAAAGATAAAAAGTGCCCATGTCAAGTCACCTCCTAGGACCAAACCTCTACTGCAGTAAACTAATCCTGTGGTGCCGAGTTGTCTCAACCTCCTGTTTACTGTTGATCAGTGGCTTATTTTATTAATTAGCCAAACAAAGACTATCTGCAGGACCTAGTCCTGGCACCATACCCCCTCCCCCTATCTCTGAGGCACGAGAAGACAGAGAAACAGGGGGGAGTGGGCAAGAACTGTATAAAATTTGGGATGCTATGGGTGCAGGGAAGCTCTTCCCCACTGCAGCACTTCCCCACCAAAGCGCTTCCCCACCAACAACGTCGTTGGACCGTGGTGGTAACTCTTATCTTGGTAATCTCTGTAATTCTGCTTTCTCCTTCCTTTTCTGTTTCTGTTTTCCTCCCTGTCCTATCCACTCTAGGGACTTTGCTGTGTAACTCCAATGAAGTTCAGTGTGCACATGACATCTGACCTCGTTTGTGTCTTAATTTCATCATTTGGGATCACCTTTAAACCTTTTCACAGGTCCTGCTGGACAAACGGGTGCAGCTGCTGTGTGGCTTATACCAGGAGAGGGAAGGCAGAGTCCAGCCACCCCAGCCTCCCACTGCGGTGAGGAGTGTTAGAAAGCAAGGGGGCTCTGCCCCATCTCTCATAAGGCTGCACACCAGCCCCAGTGTCTGTTTGTGCACCTTTGTTTTGTTCTGGTGAGATCATAAAAAATTGACACGTATCTGAATATCGGATCATGACAGAGCTTCTGGCAGAAAGCACCAAGGGAAACTCGTGGTCATCCCCTGGGATTTTGGAGTAGGAGCTACAGAGGTTCCAAGGCCAATTACACCATAACTGAAAAGGAGATACTGGCAGCATATGAAGGAGTTAGAGCTGCTTCGGAAGTGATTGGTACTGAGGCGCAGCTCCTCCTGGCGCCCCGATTACTGGTACTGCACTGGATGTTCATGAGTAATGCTCCTCCCATGCATCATGCCACCGATGCTACCTGGAGTAAATGGATTGCTTTAATCACCCAGCGGGCTAGGATAGGGAACCCCAACCCCAATCATCCTGGGATCGTAGAAGCTATTACAGACTGGCCAGAAGGCACACATTTTGGAATGCCACCTCAAGAAGTGGTGAAACGAGCTGAAGAAGCCCCACCACATAATCAACTGTCTGAGGCTGAAAAACAATATGCTCTGTTCACTGATGGCTCCTGCTGCCTTGCAGGAAACCTCCGGAGGTGGAAAGCTGCCGTATGGAATCCTACATGGCTTGTTGCAGAAGCAGATGAAGGAGAAGGAGAATCAAGTCAGTTTGCACAAGTAAAAGCCATCCAGCTGGCTTTAGATGTTGCTGAACGAGAAGGGTGGCCAAGACTCTATCTCTACACCGACTCATGGATGGTAGCAAATGCCTTGTGGGGGTGGCTAAAATAGTGGCAGCAGAACAACTGGCAGCAAAAGGGTAAACCAATTTGGGTGGCTGACCTATGGAAAGACATCACTGCTCGGGTAGGGAAATTGGCTGTGAAAGTGTGCCATGTAGATGCACACGTGCCTCTGAGTCGAGCTAATGAGGAACATCAACACAACCAACGAGCAGATGAGGCTGCCCAAGTGTTTAAAATAAACTTAGACCGGGAACATAAGGGTGAGCTGTTTTTAGCTCGATGGGCCCATGATGCCTCAGATCATCAGGGCAGAGATGCAACATACAGCTGGACTTGTGACCATGGGGTGTACATAACCATGGACACTATTTTGCAGGTGATTCATGAGTGGGAAACATGTGCTGTAATCAAGCAGGCTAAAAGGTTAAAACCTTTGTGGTATGAGGGGAGGTGGTCAAAGTACAGGTATGGGGAGGCCTGGCAAGTTGATTACATCACACTGCCTCAGACCCACCAGGGTAAGCGCTATGTGCTTACAAAGGTGGAACCAAGTTGGTTGGAAACATATCCTGTGCCTCATGCCACAGCCCAGAAGACCATCCTGGGCCTTGAGAAGCAGGTCTTGTGGTGAATTGAGTCGGACAATGGGACTCATTTCAAGAACAATCTTGTAACTGACTGGGCCAGAGAACATGGTATTGAGTGGATATACCATATCCTGTACCATGCTTCAGCCTCGAGGAAGATTGAAAGGTACAATGGTCTGTTGAAAGCTACCCTGAAGGCAATGGGAGGTGGAACCTTTAAGAATTGGGAAAAACATTTAGCAAAGGCCACTTGGCTAGTTAATACCAGGGGATCCATCAGTAGAGCTGGTCCTGCTCTGTCAGACCTTTTGCAGACAGTGCATGGGGATAAAGTCCCAGTGGTATGTGAAAGAAATCTGTTGGGAAAAAGTGTTTTGGTTTATCCTGCTTCAGGCAAGGGCAAACCTGTCTGGGGTGTTGCTTTTGCTCAGGGACCTGGACATACTTGGTATGTAATGATGAAAGATGGTGAAGTTCAGTACGTACCTGAAGGAAATCTAACACTGGGAGAGAATTCTTAATTTGACAATTTATAGACTCTGTGTAAAATATTATGAGAATGGAATAGGGGTTGGAATGTCCTGGTTTGAGCCAGGGTGAAGCGAACTTTCTCTTTGCTGATTTTTTTTTCTTTCAGTGAACTTTTTAGCAGCACCAGTGGACTGATAATAACCAAGGTCACTTCTGACTGTCTGCAGCCTCCACCCCTACGGGGGAGCAGATTAGACCAAAGGCAGGATCAGCAAATCAGAATATTCCCTTCTCATAATATTTTCTCTATTTGACTTTCAATAAAGGTTAAGGCATCATGGAAGTCAAGCCTTTCGTTTCCTTTTTTCTCTCAATCTTTTCTGCTTACTGTCGCTTCTATCGCCCTCTCTTTGGCTCTCTCTTTTTTTTTTCCATTTTTTTTCTTTACAGCCAACATCCAAGGACCCCGTCCGTGTGCCTGGACACTCCCCCCTTCAGCTGGGAGTCACCAGGGAGAAGAGTTGCTGTGAGAGTCACTGGGGGAGAAGGGAGGGGATCGGGTGTTGCACATCCCTTTACAAATATACATATATTCCATTATCCCTAATAATTAAAATCAATCTGTTTCACTTTTCAACCCAGAAAACCACTCTTTCTCATTTTTCTCTCTTTTTCCCTATCTTGGGGGACAGGGGGTGAATCAAGAGCATTATTGTTATTGGTTTGACTGCCAACCCGGAGCCTAACCGTGACAATACCACTTTGTGAAAAATGTACAGTATTTTAAAATAAATATTAAAATACCAATAACTTTTAATTATTCACATTTGTTCTCCGCATTTGGCATTTTGTTCTTAATAATAATGATGCACAATTATTCCCCTCAACAAAACTGTTATCATTCTCTCTAGATGATTAGACTGATAATCCAGTTACTAACCATTCACCCAGCTATTTCATGGGAGCTGATTCATGGTAATGATCTGCAAGTAAAAGTTTAGCCCTTGATAAATTCCAGATAATACCGCATACAGATTTGTAATTTATCATCAGTATGAGCCCTAAAATTAAAAACTCATTTTGTAAAACACAGCCATTGCAGCATCTTTTAAGACCTGAATAGCCAAGAGAGACCGTAATTATTTTGTAACTGTCTCACACAGTAGAGAAACTTTTGATTAGTTCTTGTTTGTATCTCATGGTAATTGTATGTTACTTTTGTAATAATATTTGGTCTATACTCTAACACACGAAGTGGTAGAAATCCACCATAACAACTAATAATTTTGATAGACTTTTAAAAATATCTGTCTTCTTTGTTGGTGTCATTTAATATGTCCCCTAGTGTTGAATTCAGAAGAGACGGGGAGAGTAAAAAAACAGAGCTGATTTTTTCTTAAGGTAGTGAGAACTTAAATTAATCTACTGCCAGCTGCAGAAAATGGGATTACTTCTGGTTAAGCAAGCAACAGCTCTTCAGTGAAATGGTCTCTGAAAATGCATATGCCTTCTACACCTGGTTGTCAGTTCAGTTTCAATCTATTTCTTTTTCTTTTGTGTACATGTAAAATAAAATACAATACAAACTGCTGACTTTTCCACTCTTTTTTTCAAGATTGGTTGTTTTCTATAAACGGTATAAATTTAGGTGGAATGCCCAGAGAGAGACATAAGTTAAATGAATGCATTGCATGCATTTATTACATGATTAATAGTTGTCTGTCATGGGAGAAAGGAGAGACATATAAGAGTAAAATTGGCACTAATTGCTGCATTTTTTTACATTCTCAGTGAAAAGACTACAGATCTGTATGAACTACTAATTTTCTCACTGTGGTCCTGTTTATAGAAAGTGTATAGTATAGAAAGAAAATACTGAAAAGCCATATTTTTCCAAATCACAGCTTAATCACAGTACCTTTCAAATCACAAGTGCTTACTTCTAGAAAAGTACTAAAGTACTTATTTCTATGAAAAGGAGTAATTTTTGTGGGCTCAGCTTTAGGCAGTTATTCCAAAATGCAAAAAAGTAAAATGTCTTAATTTTCTTCTGGCAGAATTGTTCTGAGAAACAACAACTGTAATTCATCACCCATATTTATGTCTCTTGCTCAGTGGTGTTTTCTTTCCCATAAGGCAATATTGCAGAAGATCTACAGGAAGTCCTGCACCCAAACACCAGCTTGAGGGATCCCATTCTGAAGAAATGAGATAGTTAAAAAAAAAAAAGTCTAGTCCTTGCAGACTCTGTTAGGATAACATTCAGTCCACTTCCAAAATACTCAGGTTCTTTCAATTCATAGTCAGTTTTTGTGGTTTGGCTAGATTTGTTTTTTTTTACAGGCAGTAGGTTATAAAGCACAAATCAGAATCTAACCACATCATCTTTTCCACATCAAATACCATAAAACTTTTCCCTCATCCTGATTATCAGATAGCACCACTGTAAGGAGCAGACACTATTCCTATTGTTCCCATCCAGCTTCTAAAGAGAGGTAACCAAGAAAATTGTATTCCTTCAGCAGAGAAAAGCTAAAAAAAGAAGAGGAGATACTGGATGTATTTTGCACTGTTAATATGAAACCAGTAAAACTCCCAACCTGAAGATAATCTTGTAACTCTCATTCACATTCAGGCCAGGTGTTCAGGAGCTGTGTTTTCATTAAAAGCATGGGAGGACTGAAGACACTTGACAATTATTTAAACATTTTTAGAGACAGGCAATAATTCCTTATGCTTAAAATCACTCAGGCTCTGTGATTTAGATAGGCAGCAGCAGGTCTTCTGCATTTGCAGAAAATACCCTCTAGAACAACTAACTGTTCAGTTATGTGTGAGGTTTAGCCAGGAGGCCAGAAGCAGAAGTCAGGGAACTGCAAGTACTTTGTGTACAGTGAGGCTGCCAGGGTAGTCACCAGAGAGATAGGAGGAATTTGGGGGACATGAAGTTCCTCAGAGTAAAACATTGGGCCAAAAAAAGTATTTTCCTAATTCCATTAACTTTTATTAGCAAGAAATTCAAAATATATGCACCTTAATACATCATTTTCCCCCTCTCTGACCTTAATAACACCAGAAACAATGTGTTTTGTAATTGAGAAAGGCAACAGAGCATGAGATCACTTTTTTGCTCTTCTGGTTATTCTATTTGCTTTTCCCTTTTATTTACTCTCTGTTATTTCTTGTAATCCAGAAATTCTAGGAAAACAAGCCATATGCAAATAATTTGTGTTCTGGATTAATGAAGAGCAGTTCCTCAGTACTGAACATCTGTAGTCTCAACTATGTATGAGACAGGGTGTTCTCTAGAGGAGGGAAAATGATGTGTAAGAGAATGTTTCTGAAGGAAAGTCAGGAGGCTAGAATATTCAGGGGGAGGGGGGAATGAAAGGAAATCAACAGGGTTGCAGGAACATAATAGAAAGTCCAGGGGAAAGACTACACAAAGAAGAAAAAAGGGAAGTATTTTTTTACAATGGAAAATGGAGAGGAGTATGAAGGACAATATTTGCTGGGTATGTGAAACAACAATATTTGCTTCAAACTCTTTGGGTTTTGCCCAAACAGTAGTCACTGATCCAGGTGTCATAGAAAACAGTGTTTGGAGACGTTTGTTTTAACACAGTATTCCTACCACCTATTTATGATGTATCAACATCGCATCTTGTCCCACCAGTTTCTGTTGGTTTCTGTGAATATACACTTGAAACAACTTCACAAATGAGACCAAGTCACACCAGCTCTGAAAATCAGAACAGTTTTTCATCCTTTCTAGGTTTATTGTCATAAAAATGACTTTATTTTCACAGGTATCCAGATCATTACAAAGAAATTTTAATTCAGTATCTTACCTTTGATACATACATTAAAATAAATAATAATTTTGAACGTTGACATTTTGAATTTCAAATTCTCTTTAGTGCTGTTCAAATCAGGCAATTTGTATTTGCCCATTGCTCTTCTGCCTGTGTTGTTCTTGCTACTTTCTACGATAGCAACAATTGAAATTCTTCTTAAGTTCTTAGCATTTCTAGGGCTGTAAAAATATTCAGATATTCAGATATCAACCTGATGGTTGATGCCTCTGATTCCACCTTTGAAATCAGCTTAATCTTTTTTACTAGCAAGTGTAATCTGAGATTGATCCATTTACCTAACACACTGCTTGCACCTGTGCTAGAAGAGAAAAGTGGGACATCTAAGAGAAAAATATGCTTAAAAGACCAAACCACACAGAGATAGTCAGTACTGCTATGCTAGCTTTTACATGGCAGTCTGCCTCACACCCTTTTGCATTAATATAATTTGCAGCTCCTTGATAAAGATGTTTCTTCTTTGGAGATTGATCACCTATGATAATTTTTCAGAAGTTATCGCTCCACAACACTCTTTATATACATTGGCTTTCTACAATGTCTGGGTGCTTTAAACTTTGATATTCTCATAAAAAGCCCCATCAAGAGCACTGCCACAGATCCTAATTTCTTTTTTTTCCTACTCTTATTTTTCTGTTTTTTTAAAGCAAAGGGAACACATCAAAAAAAAAGGCACATGTAAAGCAGTGTTAACCATTCAGGACTATTGGCTTGTCTGAGTAAGGATGAAGAGAATTAGGGAAGCAGAAGAAAGAAGATACTCTTACCTAGATGTTTATTTAATACATATTTCTTCTCTGCAATGTAATTTTATGAAATGTAGAAGAAGAGGCATGTTTTTCCTTCTATTAACGTGTTCTCACCACAGTATTTAAGTACCACTTCTGAATTTAAATGGGACCATCCTTTCTCTTCCCTGTTCTAGGTTTTATGTTATGAGGGAATGTAGAACCCTAAGGATGAAGGTGATAGAAAGAAGGGATACATTTTCTCTTCATCCTATGCCATTTTAAACTTTCATAATTTCATTAAAATGTGTTGGAAGATGTCCTTCAGAGAGGTTGTTGAGTCTCCATCTGCTGAGGTTTCTGAGTTAGGAAAGTGGCGTTTAGGGGAAGTGCAGGAAAAGGCTCATCAGAGAGATGAGCTGCTGACACGTAGCAAATTGGAGTTCCTACTTCTCTCTTGTGTTAAAGGTTTTTTAGAATATATTGAACTTCAGGGTAGAAGGCATTGTCTTTAAACTTGCTGTGTCAATAACCTTGTGTATGATACATCTTGAGAAGAAAAGACTAAGACTTGACCTTATTAATGTCTATAAATATCTGAAGGGTGGATGTCAAGAGTAGGCCAGTCTCTTTTCAGTAGTGCCGTGTATCCCACAACATCCTCCTAGAAAAGCTAGCAATCCATGGCTTGGACAGGTGCACCCTTTGCTGGATTAAAAACTGGTTGGATGACAGGGCCCAGAGAGTGATGGTGAATGGAGCTGCATCCAGCTGGCATCCGGTGACCAGCGGTGTCCCCCAGGGATCAGTACTGGGCCCAGTCCTATTCAATATTTTTATTGGCGACCTGGATGTGGGGATTGAGTCCACCCTCAGTAAATTCACAGATGACAGCAAGTTGGGAGGGGGAGTGTCAATCTGCCGGAGGGTAGGAAGAAGCTGCAGGGGGACCTGGACAGGCTGGGTCAATGGGCCAAGGCCAATGGCATGAAATTCAACAAGACCAAGTGCAGGGTCCTGCACTTTGGCCACAATAACCCCAGGCAGCGCTACAGGCTGGGGGAAGAGTGGCTGGAGAGCAGCCTGGCAGAGAGGGACCTGGGAGTGCTGGTGGACAGACTGTTGAACATGAGCCAGGAGTGTGCCCAGGTGGCCCGGAAGACCAATGGCATCCTGGCTTGTATCAGGAATAGTGTGGCCAGCAGGAGTAGGGATGTAATTCTCCCCCTGTACTCAGCACTGGTGAGGCCTCACCTCGAGTCCTGTGTCCAGTTCTGGGCCCCTCACTTCAAGAAGGACATTGAGGTGCTGGAGCAGGTCCAGAGGAGAGCAGCAAGGCTGGTGAAAGGACTAGAGGGAAAGTCTTATAGGGATAGGCTGAGGATGTTGGGGTTATTTAGCCAGGAGAAGAGGAGACTCAGGGGGACCTTATCACTCTCTTCAACTACCTGAAGGGAGGTTGTAGTCAGATGGGGGATGGGCTCTCTCCCAGGAAACTAGCAACAAGACAAGAGGGCACAGCCTGAAGCTGCTCCAGGGGAGGTTTAGGTTGGATATTAGGAAGCACTTCCTCAGGGCCAGGGTGATTAGACATTGCAATGGACTTTCCAGGGAAGTGTTGGAGGCACTGTCCCTGGATGTGTTCAAGGAAAGGCTGGATGTGGCACTTAGTGCTGTGGTCTAGCTGATGTGGTGATGTTAGGTCACAGGCTGAACTTGATGATCTTAAAGGTCTTTTCCAGCCTTGGTGATTCCGTGATTCTGTGATAGGACAAGGGGAAATGGCACCAAGTTCCACCACAGGAAGTTCCACCTCAACATGAGGAAAAACTTCTTTACTGTGAGGGTGACAGAGCACTGGAAGAGGATGCCCAGAGAGGTTGTGGATCCATCTGGATGTATTCCTGTGTGATATACCCTAGGTGTTCCTGCTGCAGAAGGGGGGTTGAACTCAGTGATTTTCAGAGGTCCTTTCCAACCCCTATGATTCTATGATACTAGCAAACAGCTCACATCTTGCCTTATTGGATCATTCAGCTGTGCATTACCATGCAGTAGTGTACCCTTCAATTGAAATAAAACAAAATCAGGTTATATCCTGACACCAGGGAAGTTTTCAACCACTAAAATTAATACTATCATAGACTGTTTTCTAGAAATTTAACTTTATCTTTCATCTGACCTCATTTACAGAACATTTTTCAACAACATTAGTATAATGCCTCTACACACCTTAATTTGAAAACAAGCAGAACTGTGTTTAGGGTAATTAGGGTCATATTCAATAGCCTCTGTTTAGCTCAAACTGCTGTTGATTTCCAAGAGTGTCTTGATTTTGGTCATTGTTGTTTTGGTTTGATTTGAGGGTTTTCGCCTGAGTCCCAGCTATGAACTGCAGTTCAAAAGCAATCTGCCATTATCCATTGAGTTTGTTGACTTCTCAGCTCAGGTTCAGGCTAGGTTCTTATAATTCTTATCATTCTGCAGGCCAAAGTGCAGCTTTGTCAGCATCAGCCATTTACATTCCTGTGGGAGTATGCACAGATGTCACGGATTGTAACAATTTTCCTGATGATGTACACAAAAAATAAGAATGAGTTCACATTCTGTCTTGCTACTAGTATGCTAAGATTTTCATTGCTAACAGTTTAACTACTGTGCTTCACTTACTTTTATTTGTAACATCTTCAGCTTTGGTTCTGAATTCATGTAAGGATCAGTTTTGTTCAATAAAAAGAATTTCTTCACAACCACATATTAGAGTAGAATTAAAAGTTGGAGGATGTGCCTTAAAAGTGAAGTAGAAATAGCAGAGTTGATCTGTCATGCTTGACCAGCAACTGACAATTTATATACTATGGTAGTGACTCTGTAGCTAATGCTAGAGCATTTGTTTAATACAAGAAGTATAAACCCATTTCCAACAAATACAGAGTTTCAGTTGCATTTAATGCTTTATACAATAATAACTTTTCTAAACTTTCTCACCCTTGTGTCCTGTGGCCCTTACTATTAGACCTAAGGATGAGAGACTGAATCAGCTGTTGTTCCTTAGCTACTTTTGTCAGACATTTTCATAACCACCCAGGTAGCCATCAGAAACTATTTTTAAGTCCAGAAAATTGAGGATTTTATCAAAAGCAATTATTTGCCACCAAAAGTACCTAATAGGTATGGCCTTGTTTATTCTCTTGCCACCTAAATCAAGCATCAGAAACTACAGGTAGGTTTCCAGGCACACTAAGAACAACGAATAGTCAAAATTAAAAATTACCAACTTTCAGACTGTGCTTTTCCTATGAACCATTTGTTGACTACCTGTAAAAAAACAAACACCTTCAGGATCAATACATAAAGGACAAAAATTGAAGCATTTCTAAAGTAATGTAATTCATCCTGCAGATCTATTCTTTTTTGGTGTATAAGAGGATGTGGGATAGAAATGAAAGCTACACCTTCAGAGATAGTGAAGTTAGTGAAGCAAAATTAGAGGTCGTTACTGTAGCTTATATAGCGGTATTATGCCAATGTGTTCACATTTCTTTAGTAGAGATGGAGGAACCTGAGGGGGATTGAATCAGGCTTTGTTTCCTCACAAAACTAATATTTTTTTTTCACATACACACATATTGATCAGGAGTACACTTTAAATCTGGAATTAAATATTACTTGGTTTCAAGCAGACTTTGTCTAGGTGTCAGTAGTTAGGTGTATTTCATGTTCTGGCTGGTGCTTTATAGGCTATAAAACTGCCTTGCTGTGTAGATTATTCATAAAAAAATCACATTCCAGTCATGTAAGTAGTATAAGGGTGAGTAACAGTAATGTGGTTTTGCTGGGAGAAGGCATAAAATGTGTGAGGGGAGTTCAGCAAGAAGGTAGGGAGGGGGAACGAAGAGAGAGACAGAGACCTTAACAGCATTCATTCCTTCACAGAGTTTTGTGGTTTGGGAAGAGATGCTGGAGGCAATTCTCAGTGCTAAATTGTTATGGTAGCTTAACTCGATAGATGATATAAAACCAAATTTAGTCTAAACTGTGTCTGTATTGTTAACTTCTAATGTGCATTTCCTACAGTGCTAAAACGCTTGACATGAAACTTTCTATAAATGTTTACTAGCCTCGATGCATAGCACTGAAAGTGAAGGCCAAATCTGAGAGGGACTGTGACGACATGATATAAGGACACATGCCACAGAAAATGGCAATAATAGAAACATAAAGCTCCCTGAGCCCTTTTTTGTGTAGTCATTTTCTTAATATCTAAAATATTATTAAATTGTTCTGTGTGGAAGATAAGAGGTGGATATACAGATCATTGTCAAAGAACCATGATGGTGACTATATCTTAGTTAAGAGTGATAAATATCTTTCTAAATAAGAGTCTAAATGCATGAATATTTAATTGGTATATACATAGAATAATTTTTGCAAGGGTTGATAAGACTAAATAAACATTTGTAAATGTTTTCCCCAAGTAGGATTAAAAATATTCTCAATTCTAGTGTTATAGCCATTGAATGTGGTGTCTCATGCACAAATCATAAAATCATAGAATGGTTTGGGCTGCAAGGGAGGACAAAGATCATCTAGTTCTAACCACCCTGCATGGGCAGGGACACCACGCACTAGATCAGGTTGCTCAAAGCCCCATCCAACCCAAACACTTCTAGGGAGGGGGCATACACAACTCCTCTGGGCAACCTGTTCCAGTGTTTCACCACCCTTTCAATGAAGAATTTCTTCCTAACGTCTAACCTAAATCTACCCTTTTTCATTTTAAAGCCATTCTCCCTTGTCATATCACTACATACCCTTGTAAAAAGTCCCTCCCCAGCTTTTCTGTCAGCATCTTTCAGGTACTGGAAGGCCATTACAAGGTCTCCCTGGAGCCTTCTCCTCTTCATGCTGAAGAGCCCCAACTCTCTCAGCCTGTCTTCATAGGAGAGATGCTCCAGCCCTTTGATCATCTTCATGGCCCTCCTCTGGACTCACTCCAACATTTCTGTGTCCTTCTTGTGTTGTGCGCTCCAGAACTGGACGCAGTACTCCAAGTGAGGTCTCATGAGAGCAAAACAGAGAGAATCACCTCCCTTGACCTGCTGGCCACATTTCTTTTGATGCAGCGCAGAACACAGTTGGCTTTCTCAGCTGCAAGCGCACATTGCTGACTCATATTAAGCTTCTCATCAACCAACACCCCCAAGTCCCTTTCCTCGGAGCTGCTCTCAATCCATTCTCCACCCAACCTGTGATTGTGCTTGGGATTGCCCCAACCCATGTGCAGAATCTTGCACTTGGCCTTGTTGAACTTCATGCGCTTTGCATGAGCCCACCTCTCAAGCCTGTCAAGGTCGCTCTGGATGGCATTCTTTGCCTTCAGTGTGTCAACCTCACCACACAACAGTTTGGTTTCGTCAGCAAGCTTGCTGAGGGTGCACTTGATCCCACTGTCTATGTCACTGAAAAGGATGTTAAACAGCACCGGTCCCAGTACTGACCTTGAGGAATGCTACTTGTCACTGGTCTCCATTTGGATATTGCGCTGTTGACCACTATTCTTTGAGTGCGACCATCCTGCCAATTTCCTATCCACTGAGTGGGAGTCCATATCTTTCCAATTTAGAGACCATGATGTCATGCAGAACAGTGTCAAACACCTTGCACAGGTCTAGGTAGATGACATCAGTTGTTTTCCTTTTTTCCACCAATGCTGTGACCCCATCATAAAAGACCACCAAATCTGTCAAGCACGATTTGCCTTTAGTGAAGTCATGTTAGTTGGCACCAACCACCTCTTCATTTTCCATGTGCCCTAGCAGAGCCTTCAGGAGGATCTGCTCCATGATCTTGCCAGGCACAGAGGTAAGACTGACTGGCCTGTAGTTCCCCAGGTCTTCCTTTTTTCCCATTTTGAAAATGGGGAGTATGTTTCCTCTTTCCCAGTCAGTGGGAACTTCACCAGACTGCCACAACTTTTCAAATTTTATAGAAAGCAGCTTTTCAACTTCATCCACGAGTTCCCTCAGGAGCACATGGACTTGTGCTCTTTCAGGTTCTTTAGATGGTCTCAAATCTACTTTTCTCCTACAGTCGAAGGATCTTCCTTCTCCCAGTCCCTGCCTTTGCTTTCTGTAACTTGGGTGGCATGGCCAGAGCCCTTGCTGGTGAAGATTGAGGCAAAAAAGTTGTTTAGTACCTCAGCCTTCTTTATATCCCATGTGACCAGGTCTACGGTTTCCTTCTGGAGAGACCCACACTTTCCCTGGTCTGGTTGTAGAAACAACCTTGCCTAAACTGTAGTGCCTTTAATAAACCCATTGATTCTTGAGCATTGTGTGTGAGTGTGACAGGGAGTGGTCCTCAGCCCTCGATTCCTTTGTGAAGGGCAGTGGGTCGCGGCTTTGCCCATCTCGGTTCGCGACACCTTTTATCACTGATGTACCTGTAGAAATTCTTATTACCTTTGATGTCACTGGCCAGATTTGATTCTATCTGGACTTTAGCTTTCCTGGCGTGATCCCTGGCTGCTAGGACAACTTCCTTGTTTTCCTCCCAGGCTACCTGTCTTTGCTTCCACCTTCCGTAGACTTTCTTTTTACATCTAAGTGTGTCTGGGAACTCCTTGTTCCTCCATGCAGGCCTCCTGGAATTCTTGTCTGCCTCACTCTTTGGTGAGGATGCATTGCTCCTAGGCTTGGAGGAGGTGATACTTGAATATTGACCAACTTTCTTGGGCTCGTCTCCCCTCCAGGTCTTTATCCCATTGTACTCTACCAACCAGGTCCCTGACGAGGTCAAAGTCTGCTCCCTTGAGGGTAGCAAGCTTGCTGTGCACCCTCATTGTTGCCCTAAGGATCTTGAATTCCACCTTTCCGTGGTTACTGCAGCCAAGGCTGCCCTTAGGCTTCAAGTTGTCCACAAGCCTGTCTTGGTTGGTGAGAACAAGGTCCAGCATAGCACCTTTTCCCCTTGGTTCCTCTACCACTTGGAGAAGGAAATTGTCATCAATGCATTCCAGGAACCTCCTGGATTGCTGGTGCCTTGCTGTGTTGTCCCTACAACAGAGCATAGTAGTATCATGTTCTTAACAGACAATAAGTAAATGAAAATTGTTCCCCTGCTGCTAGGAAGTTGTCAAAATGTGAATATGTGCAGCTCTTTCCTTGGAGCTTAATACAGTGGCACAAAGAAGAGGTCCTGTAACCTCCAGGGCATGCAAGGGAGAAGTTGAGGAGAAGATCACGTAAAATATATACTGAACTCCCCCAATATATTTGGTGTGGACCATCAAGTTAACATCAATTACCAAAATGTTTGACGGAGATTACAATATGTGATTTCCAAACTGTGACACTATTTTAAGAAGCTTAGATTTGGGAAAAACAGGTTAAACCTGAAGCCAAAAATGTAACCTGGTCAAACTCTACATCAGATATGCTTATCCAAAAATCTTGAATAAGGAAGAGACTAAAATGTTTATACTCCTTGCAAGTCGACGGAGACACTAGAGCAGGCAAAAGAAACTCATATGGGCATTTCTTAAGGGTTAGAAGGTCTTTTGGTAAGTGTCAAACAATACTTCTTTGCAAATTAGAGAAGTTTTGTAGCAAGTTTTCAGCTCGATGATTCATACTCACATCATATCTGTGTGACAAGAAATCAGTAGCTCTACCATATGTCCAAAACTTTACAGGGAAACTGTGATGCCAATACCATGACCATCAGGCTGTTTTGCCATATACTACAGTCAAGTGATACATCTGGTACAAAAATCCTCTTTCCCTTGTAAGAATGAATATAACGGAAAAATCCAGACGTGTTTAAGATAAATAATTATATCTGATCCCTTGATTTCAACAGCTTTATTCTGGATTTACAATGAAGTAGTTCTGAGTGGTGTAATTTGAATACCCTTCTGTAAATCAAAAGGTCTTTCCACTGATTTTTTAGGAATTCCTTTGTTTTGTGACTTTTTATTCCCTTACAGAAAACAAATCTGGTTTTCTTCACTGTGTATACAGAAAGTATACCAGAGCACTCTCAGAAAACAAGGAAAATGTAGTCAGCATAGTTATCACTGCTCTAGAGGATACACAGCTGCCTGTGTGATGCACAACTGCCCTTTCCAGTAATCTCTGTCCAGGCTGGAAATGAGTCTAGTCCTGTACTCAGTTGCAGAAGAATCTCCTTTGTATCAGAGGCACTTCCCATATCCATTTACCATAGAAATTATTGCACGACAGGTCAAGAACACAAGAATGCTTTCTTAGATTCACAGCATCTGGTATTTTCATTTATATTGTATCTTCACTTTCAAAGCACACTCTTGGAAAAACAAGCAGTACGTCTTGTCTTCACAAGCCATACTCAGGACACTGGCAGTTATGGTTTCTTTCATGGCTCCATTTTGCTAGTTTAAATCTTGAGTTGCTCAATGCAAAATGCTTCAATTGCAACAACAAACTTAATGTAAATGAGAACAGAATTAGATTTAATTTAAGGCTTCTGGCAGTTTGAAAAGGGGAAAGAATGTGTTTTAATTTTCAAGAAATATTTTTTTTTGTTACATAAACTCTGATGTTGTCACATTGTAATTGATTAATCTTTTGTGAACTGTGCTTTTCTGTTTCATTCAGTG
The DNA here is from genome assembly GCA_020745705.1 of Hemiprocne comata. Lineage (NCBI taxonomy): Eukaryota > Metazoa > Chordata > Aves > Apodiformes > Apodidae > Hemiprocne > Hemiprocne comata. The sequence continues at coordinate 136,103,597 of CM036587.1, forward strand.
CTTCTAAGGCTGCTTCTCTGAAGAGTACATAAAGTTTTCAGACATCTATTATTTTTAATCTTAATTGGTTAGTCTTTCAGCTCAAGTGCTACCACTGCAATTTGAATTTATCAACCCGCTGTTCAGTGAAAGGCTGTAGAAACACTTCAAAGCCTAAACTCATCACATATTCCTACATCTGTCAATGACAGTCTTCTGTACTTGTCAAACAAAGTTAAATGACACTCCTGCGATGTATGTAATATTACTAATAAATTGGATAATCAATCACATGTGTATGGTTTGACAGTAGTACCTTGAATGCGCTGAATTTAAAACACATCTTTAAGATGCAGGACTCATTACTCTTGTATTAAGAAAAAAATACCATTTGGACATAAATAATTTTCCAGTCACTCTACACAATTAAAAGATACCTTGGGAAATGGTTAGGCCACTGGTTAGGATACTGGAAAGCTTATTCATTACCTTAATATAATATGTTTCCATAGGAAACATAAGTAATTGGAGATTACTTTAGATGACAAAAAAATAATTTAACTGCAGAAGGAGAAAGGTCAGGGAGACATTAAGTAGATTTACCCATAATTCTTTACATACAAAAGCTATTTTATTTCTAAAAAGCATCAGGCTAACAGTGTTAAGATTAGACTGTCCTTGCAGCCACGGTAAATAGTTTTTATTATGAGTAATTCTTATACTTGGTACCTAGTTGTACAGAAAATTGTTGGGCTAAATTTTGCCCTTGAATCCCCACATCTCTTGTGCTTATCTGGCTGCCATGAACAACTCCCAGACCAACTGATCCCCAGAGTTATTAATCTTGATGTCTTTGCTGTCCTGTGCTTCACAAGCTTTGCCTAATCCTCCGTAGGGAAGCGCCTAAGTGACTTAATTACCTGATCATGTATGTGCAACCTTGAATATTTGACCAAGTTTTGCCTAAAATTCAGGTTGGAACATAAGTTCAACAGCTTTGTCCAACAGTTTTCCAAAAATACGTTTCATAGGAAAAATACTTGTCAGGATAGATGATGAGGGTAAAGAGAAGATGCATTTGAAGACAGAAAAAAATACAGCCTAATCATACTGCATATAAGTTCTGCCTTTAGTAGAAAATGGAGTACTGTATGTCAGCTATTTTATGTATACATATCTTGCTCAGACAAAATGTGCCTCTTCAGATTGGGTTTGCCAAAACTTTTTCAGTTCTGCAGAAAAAAAAACAAAAAGCAAAAACCAAAAAACATTTTCAGTACTACAGTCCTTGCTGTACTTTTAAAACTTTGACTCCATACTTCTCCCCCAACTCACGGGGAAAAAAAATCTATCTTTATTATTTAAATTAACATGTAGAATTAGAATAAAACTTTTATTAATTTACAGTTCCAGAACTACTATGAAAATTGATCAGTAATTGAAATATACAAATAATAGGTTATGTTCAATCATTTGTCATTTTGGGACAAGTCATTGAGGATTTTGGTGGTTATATTTTGGTTTTATCTATGCTTGTTTGCCCTCATAATTGCATTATGGAAATAAGCGTGAAATACTTTTCTGCAATTACTTTTCCTCTTCTAGCTCCCTCTTTACTACTGTAAACCTCCAAGCTTTTGAAAGTAAGTGTGTCAGCAAAAAACAGGCTCTGGAAAATATTATCTTTTTGTGAAGAATATACAGCCTGAGCTGCAAAACAGAAATGACCTGCTTCCACCAGTGTCCTCAGCTATGAGTAAAATAAAATAATTTCTAAAGTAAAGGTGGTATTCAGCCCACCAATTTAATTAATGTCTTTGGAAAATGTAGACAACATCCACTGAAAATTTGGCAGAAATCTCCACCTTTTTTTTCAATACCTAGTGAAAGTCATTGCCATCTGATTAATTTTCTGACAGCAGAAGTTTCCATCTTCTGATGCTTATTCTCTAAATCATCTAGTTACCCTCACCCACTCCCTCTTTTTAACATCACTTCAACTTAGACCCATTCCCTTTTGTACTCAAGAGAAACAATTTCTAGCAGTTTTTTTACATGACAAGAGAAATGATTTTACAAGTGACTGGAATATTAGTATCAAGCATTAGGTTGATATGTGCCTCCTAAAAGGAGTTTGATTGAAGGAATATTGCTTTTATATTTATTGTTTTTATTCAACCGTGACAACAGAGAAGCAATTGACAGTAGAAATGGTGATAGCACTGTCAATTGAATTAAGATGCATTATGTCTGGTTTGTCAACTTCTACGATTTACAACCACATCTTTATGCCTATGGAAAGAAAAAGAGATATCAGCTAAGGGTGACTCACATGCAAGACAGAAATTCTTGTTGCCATGAAAATAACAAAAGCTATTTCTGGTCTGTTCTGCATTAACTATTCTAAAGTCAGAATAACTCCACTGAAGTCACACTCACTAGTGTTTGGAGCTAAGTAAACTCAAACAGGATGTGATCATTAGTTTATAAAAATCTTTTGTGGGCACAGAACACAAAACACAAGAAAGATTATGCTGTAATAATGTATTTTCAATATACAACACCATCAGGTAAATAAAGGCATAAAAACATCCATAAGTTTATTTCAGAGATTCAGAGGCATAATTTTGCATTTGCCTGATTGACACACTTGTAATGGCTCATATGCATAGGAAAATTGAAAATGTACAGCATTGTAAATCTGAAAATACGGTCTTTTCAGGACTTCTTTATTCTTCAGGCTTACACAACTTAGATCAAGCTTAGTGTTGAGTGAAGGAAGCTAAAAGAGACAGCTCATACAAGATTGCCTTGGTGATGATAGGTCAGAAAAGGGAACCATGATTTTGTTTAATAGAAACAGACTTTATTGAAGAGTTTTATTTGCCTCAGAGTGAGGATTACAGTGTCTTTTACTGTCATCCATTTTAAGAGCAGCATCATGCACAGAGTTCTGTTGTTAATATTGCAGAAATGACATATGTTTGTGGGTAAGTAATCTGTCTGTTTACAATGCCATTAGGAAACCGCTGACTCCACGAGTTCACAGGCTCATTGAAACCACTTTCTCTGGTTCCGACTTGCTGAGTATTTGGTATTCAACACTGTGAGTGATTTCCTGCAGCCTCCATAACACAGGCTGGTGTGTTGCTAAGGAATAACTCCCAAGAGGTTAAGAGCCTTGCAGTCACCTTGATCTCAATGCCAGTGGTTCTCTGTGCTAATTTTCTGTTTTATGTTTTATACCACAGCACTGACCAAAGCGTATGTCTGTCCTTTGGCATGCACAAGTGTGAACGATTATGGTTGTAGATGGAGATACATATTGGTTGCTTTCACAGTATAATGTCTTCAACATGTTATTATAAATTAAACATCATCTTTCAACTTTAAAAAAAAAAAAAAAGAGGAAAAAAAAAAAAGAAACAGGAATGAATGAAAAAGATAAAAGCCGAGTGAGATCTGTTGGAGAAACAAAAGAGATTTATTTTCTCCTAAGTCATCCATTTTGGGTTCTTTTTGTTGTCATTGGTTCCTAGCCTTTTTGGTACACACATGGGACAACTGCTTCACAGCCAAGAGGACAAGGAACTGCTTTTATAAGACCCCAGACCTTTAAGGAACTCATATGATATCTTGGGTCTGTGGGCTGTTAACTCAGCAGTCTCAGTGAAGGACACTTAACCCCAGGAACTAAAATACTTTGCCTCTCTGTTGCCTGTGCTGACAGAGCTGCAAGTAAAATTTCACAGAGGGAAAAAGAGATCTTGATCATGGATATAAAGAAGGATCCATATCAAGATTTCCAAAATCTTTGAACCCACCATCCTTCACCAGTCCTATTCTATGTGGGCCAACACCTACAGATAAGGTGCTACAGAGTTATTGCCATTCTGTTATTTTAATAGATAGCATGGAAGGATTAAAGTCTTTCCTCCTGATCAACACCTGAATTTAGTCAGCTTTCTTCAAGAAGACTAAGTAATGGGAAAGGGAAAAATAATTGAGCCCCTTGCTCTATTGGAGCCCATCCATCTCTAGCACTTCTGGATGCTATTCCCACCTTGAGACTGAAGGAGCTGTTGCCACATTTTTGGGAGTGGTGCCAGGCAAGGTGTCCCTGTATGTGCAGAACTGACTCTTTCCTGTTTCATATGAATGGTACTTCTGCTCAGAAACACCTTTTGCCAGTGCAGAGATCCCAAATGGTGTGTGGGGAAAGCAGAGATTCCCGCCCCATCTCCTGCTGGAGTCCTCAGCCCCTATACTGTGGGACGTGGGACTTAATTAGCAGAGATGTCCTTGAGTTGTGAAAAAGATTTCACTTACAATAAACTCAGACTAGAAATTTAAGAAAATCACCTCCTATTAGCTTGTCAATTGTGACAGCAGACTGAACTGTTGGCAGCAACAATATGTTTGCATCTTGTATCCCAGACATGGGTTCTGTAACCTGTTGACAGAGAGACAGATAAGGACATCAGAGACTGAATGTCATGCAACATACAGAAAACCTGTAGTTACCTCTTATCTCAGTAGCAATGGATGCTACTAGTAACCCACTTATTGGATGAGGAAAGGCCTGTGGATGTTGTCTGTCTTGACTTTAGCAAGGCTTTTGACACAGTTTCCCACATCATTCTTCTAGCAAAGCTGGCTGCTCATGGCTTGGATGTGCATATGCTTTGCTGGATAAAAAACTCGATGGTTTAGTGGTCATGGGGGTGTAAGGCTGATGGTTGAACTTAATGATCTTGAACAACTTTTCCAAACTTAATGATTCTGTGATTCTATTATTCTACTGAGTTAAGCCATGCAAAAATGCACAATACCTTAAGTTTACATTTAGAGGCAACATCAATAGCATAGCTGTTTAAAAGCTTCAGCTGTAAAACATGATATGAAAACAGCTGGGGTTTCTCCAAGTGAAAATTAAAGACATTATAATAGTATCAGATGCTTCTGGAGCAATGAAATATTAACCAAAGTTAAAATAACCAACCCATAAGAATTTACAAGAATTCATAGATTACACTGCCATATGATAACCAAACTCCAAAATTTGCTATTTCTTCCTGCTCTGGTCCCACATATAAGCTTTAGACCAAGTGGGCTGAAACTGTCATTTGCAAAGCTGAAGGAACATAAAGAACTGAGTTCAATTTCAAGACAGAAGTTGCATGAATGGGAACACAGCAAAATAATTAAATTCTTAGGGGCTGACTGATGTGCAAAACTACTCCTCTCAGAAGTATTATCCCAGATGTTACACCAAATTAAAAAAAATTAAAAAATCATAAGCCACATTTTTCAACAACATAAAAATATTCTGTGTGAAGACTGTGGTGTGATAGGATCTCCTCAGTAGTACAGGGACAGAGTGAGAGCAGAAGGAAGGGAAGTAGACAACTGGTTGCCACACCACCTTTCTGAATTTTCTTTACCCAAAATGTCCACAGCGTCCTCATCTTAGCCTTTCTAACCACTCAACCCTCTTTCAACCCTACTGACATTTTTCCTCCGCACACTCAGGTATCTGCCTAAGACCTCTCTTGCTCCTGTGCCCCATAAGTGCCACCATTCTCAGTGGTATTTTTTTGAGCCATCTCTGTTATGGTATTGGTATATAAAAAGTAAGCTCCACACTCTGAAAGCCCAGGGAAGGGCCAGAAGTACTTATTGCATCCTATGGGCTAGAGTTGAGTTGCCACAGAAAAGTGTGGCTGCGCTTCAGCCTGACTCTAGCTGGTGCAACATGAATTATTCTTCATTAGCTTCATGGGCTTCAACCTTGAAAAACTTGAATTTATTTGGTCTTTATGCAAATTAAAATAATGTCACTCCAGGTGAAAGGTTTCATGTGACAAGCCTTTTAAATTTGATTTATTTTCTTCAAATTGTCTGTTCTCTTCTATGTAAAACACAAGCTGAATATTAAGTATGGGCTTACTGCAGCTATTAATCATTCAGCTAAATAAAACCACTAGCAAACCGTGAATAGTCATAAATAAAATAATAAGTTGGCTACCTGCTACCATTTACACTGGCTAGAGAGTGAAAGACAAAATAAGAGCTGTCACATAGTTTAAGGAAAATGCTGCTAGTTTTGTGTTAAGGTAAAATACAGAAACATTATCGCTACACAAGGTCTAACTACCATTACTTAATGTTATTTTGCTTCCTCTGCCACACCCAGCTTAACTGCTGCTGGGTTCTAATCTTTCAGGGATGTTTTATTTAATAAGTGTTTCACATAAAAAGCATATAGTGCTTTCTAACATATTGTCCTTTCTAACTGTCTCCTTTCTACCTTCCCACTTTCTTATTTAAGGTTTCTCTTATTTAAGGCATCTCATTTTTGTGATAATTTCTTCATGCCTTTCATCCTTTACTATTCATAATTGTCCTCAGGCAAGCAAAATATTTTTTGTGCTACTAGCCCTTCATCAGACAGAGTATAAACCCCTTGTGGCTTTTCCATGAAGACCATTTATTAGCTCCTTGGTTGTTGTGGGTTTTTTTTCGGATGTGTAAGATAGATGGACTTCATTGCTATTTCTTCACCAGAAAGGTAGAAAGGCATTAATGGAATCCAAAACTAGGAACATCAATCTAGGATTGACTTTGCAATTGACAGCTCAAAAGTAGTTTTCCGTGGACCCTTGCAATTTGCTACCTGTATTGGTTTCCCTTGATGGTGTCTGTGTTTTCCTAGACTGGTATGTGTAATCCCTTCTGAAGTTGAGAGGAAAGGCATCTCTGTAACACTGTTGCTTGCATCATTCATTTTCCTAACTTTTTTCCTTTACTGTTTATGATGAATAAAGATTTGGTGAACTCAAGGCCCAACAGTCCAACCCTTTTTGTGTTTCTCATAAATCAAATTCATTTTCTTATCTCTGCTTGCCTACTTATTCATTTAACAATCTTTCATGTATTTAAGTCTTCCTAGTTTTCCTAGATTATGCTGTGTCAGCCCAGAAGAGAAGAGGGCTTCAGTATTAGAGTGCTCACTTTATTTGATCACTCAGAGAATTACACTATAATGACTCTCTAATTACAGAGCTGTCATGCTGTGTTAAAGCCTTTCTATATGTGCTGTCAACTGCTTACACTGTTCTGTGTGGCCCAGACTTCCCACTTCCAAATACACTACAGTGATAGCTGACAACAGCATTGACTAACATAATGTGCAGTGTATGGTTGTGGAATAGTGAAAGGACTTTTTGAAGAAGGGCTTGGAATATTAAAGTAAGCCAATGTGTATTTTTCTATAAACCAGTTCATTGTTCTTTTTCTGTGTTTTTCCACAGCGGTTATGTCTTTGATTATGATTACTACAGAGATGATTTCTACAATCGGTATGTGTGTTCATATTTTTTTACATCCTTCACCATTTCTACTGTTTGTTTATAATGTAATCACATTGTTTGGTTAGATAGATCTGTTCTGATTTTGCATATTATTTGTTTCATTATTCCTATTGTGTATCAGAAGAAGACTATTTGACTGTATCAAAACCAGAGAAAATTACCACTACCAAAGTAATGCTCATTAAACATCTGTTTTGGTCTTATCTTTCCCTAAGAGCTTTTGGGGCATTTTCTGTGCTGAACAGTTTAATAGTAGTTTAATTGCTCAGTGTTTATTCCTACAGAGTTCTTCTAGATTTACTTTCACTGGACCATACAGGAGCTGTAAAAATCTTCAGTATGACACTCATGCCTTTGTCTTTTCATCCATGTTTATGAAAAGATATAGAATGTCTCCTTAAAAATGTGTCTTCCAAGAACTCTTTGAAGTCTAAAAGGACCTTGAGGGAAGCAAAATCACAAGGTGAACATCATGTTTGTTTCTGTAGGAGGAAAAGAAGTGTGGCCAGCTCAGCACTGGGAATTTATTAATTCAGATGTAGCAGAATCACCACAACACAGGGTTAACATGGATGACCACAGATAACCAGCTCATGATCCAACAGTGTTGTGTCTCTACATTTCTGCAGTCTGCTTTAGCATAGGCCAAGGAATTCAGAGGAGAACATGATGTTGCTCCACCAACATATTCTAACCTGAGAAAGCAACAGACAGTAGCAGGGCAGCAGTTTACCTGAAGTTAAGTTATGGTGTACTATGCAACTTTCTGCTTAGGAACACTGTAGGAAAAATGTAGAAACAATGCTTTTTAATTTATTTTTTTTCCTGAGATTGATACAATTTGAGCCACTAGTTTTATTTTTGCACATAAATGTCCATGCTTGCTTTGGACAGAGCTAAAACTAGTGGCTATGAATGCATGGAGTAAAAACCATCAATGCAGTTTAATCCTGTCCATTCCAGCCTTGACAGTAAGAGCAGTTCATGTCCTGTAAAATACTGACTTTCACAGGCTTGTGTTTGCTTTCCACAAGGGTAATGCTCCAGATTTCATCAGTGGATTTGTACGTTTTTAAACAGAGTACAGTTTCTGATCTATGCCACAAGAATATTGAAGTTATGTGTCTTTATTTTTTTAACAAATTCTGTATGGGTAGCACAAATGAACAATTATAATGGTTACACTTCCAAAGCAAGATAAATACTTCTGGGACACCAATGTTTATTTCTGTGAAATCTATCTTGGTGATTGTCTTATTCTGGAAAACTGCTGACAGTGAAATGTGTCCATAAATTTGTTCAATACTATAATTTTCTGATTTAGAAATCTTTCAGGATTAAGACAGCAGAACATTTATGGTAGAAAACAAAAATGTGAGGTTGGTCTCACGAGGCTGGACATACCAATCTGTTGACAGTAAAAACTTTAGGAGGTTAAAGGTCTCTGTTAGATCCAAGTTAATGTAAGTAGAAGTTGAAAAGCTCTATATGGTAGGCATGGAGAAGAAAATCACCTGGACAGTTCAGTGTACTATAGGAAATATAAATTAATAAGTAATGTCATGATTCTTTGAATTTCTGAACTTCTGAACTTTCTGAACTTCTGTGTTTACCCCAAACCATAGGTCTTTTATTTTTTTTTTTCTAATATTCATTAATTTTCCAACTTCTCTGAAGGGAGAATACACATATCTTGACTAAAGCAGTTATAGGGAGTTATAGGGTCAGAAAATAGTTACAAGCATGGTTAATGTTGAAAATATAATTGGTATGAGGACAGATTGGCAAGATCAGGACTGCACAATTTAGAAGGGTTAAAGAAAAGGAATGGTTATAAGCACATCAGTGATTATTGGGACAAGGAATTATTTTAGAATTGAACATTTCTGTTTATCATTTATCGTATTACAAGCACAAGAAAAACAGGCAGGGTACTTCAAAACTGATAAAAGGAAGCATTAAAATATTTATTTAAAATAAACCATATCATTGAAATATGTAGAACCTGGTGCAACAAAATACCAAGCCCAAAAGTTCTGCATAATTTCAAAAATAAAAGTAAGAATAGTAATATTAGATAACAGTCCTTTTATATATTTCCAAAAATGAAGCATAATTTTGCCTTTTGTTACATGATCTAAACATGGAACATTGGACACTGGAAAAAAATCAGCTTTGGAGGAATAATTGCATAAGGATCTTCTGCGTGATAGCTTATAGTTCTTCTGAAACATTTTTTCCAGTAGTGTCAGATGGGAGATAGTGACCAACATACAGATCATCCAATATGATAAATAACAATAATATTTCTGTTAAAAGTAAAAAAAAAAAGGTTTAAGGGTTCATATTCATATAGAATTGTTTGATTATGCCCGCAGTGTCTGCAAACTGCTAATTCAATAATACTCAAGGCCATGGAGTTCAAGTTCAGTGAGGGTGACAGGATCTGTATGACACATTTTGTAGGCAGCTATGGAAAAGGAGGGAGCTGGTTATATTGTCTGCAGGATTGTGGTACAGACAGCAGTAAAGATCCTGGGATTTAAGCATTAGTTTTTTACTTGCTGGAAAACAGGATAGAAGTTTGGGTTTGCTTCCTGTTCAACATGCTGTTAGACACTGTGATGAGGGAATTGCTGTTTCTTGTGTGTCTGTTTTCAAAAGTGTATCTACCTGTCTATCTGGGTGACAGTAGTTAGATTGTGAAAATTCAACAACCATTTATACATTTCCATAATTACTAGTTGCAAGTATCATTTGAAATAAACTGAAGAATATTTTGTAAGAATGTTGCTTATCCCTCTGCTTCAGTCTCTGAACTGGAAATCTTCCTTTTCTGAACTTTATCCTCCTGACCTGTAGTATTCAGAGCTCATAGCTTTTATGTTCTGAATATATCTGTAGCTTTGATTGTCTTTTTTACTGCCTTTATTTTCTTCTACACAGGTTAGTTAGCTGCTGTTGATAACTGTGAGTTTAGGATTGGAGTATCTGTTTCAGAACACTAGTTTATTTTGGTTGTAGAGTATCTTTTACAGACAGTAGTCGTAAGTATCTGAGTATCTACTTCCTACAGTGGTTTTGGTCTGAACAAGACTTTTTTAATTAAACATGCTTAGGTATTTTAGTGATTCTACACCAATTTATTCTTCAATAAAGAGAACATATGCTGGAACTTCTTTTCAACGCATTCAGAAGGACTTAGAGGTCCCTTACTATAAAGAGTGGATATTTTTTTATGGTGATGGTTGGCTTCAGAAAAGTTAATTTCTTTTTCTATCTTTAAGGATAGCAGATAGAAAATTAGAATTTAAGCCATGCATGGAATAAGAAAGCTGAAATGTGATCACAGCAAAATGTAATGCTGTTAGTTGTGTGCAGTGAAATAATTCAGACCTGTGGAAAACAAGTTATGAATTTTCCATACTGCAAATAACAGTCCTATAACACATCTTTCATTTAATTCTGAAAAAAAATCTTAGCTGTACACTGGTCTGTGACTGAAATCTGAATATGGCACTTAGTGTGCATAGGTTCTTGAAATCTAATTTGACTGTGATATAAAGTGATTATGGTTTCAAAGGGTAATTTTCTCAAAGATAACATGAAAATTTAGTTGAGAGGGCTTCCATGACATGAAATCACAGAAGATTTTATGGAACCCAGCTAACTTAATCTTTTCTAGATTGTTTGATTACCATGGCCGTGTCCCCCCACCACCCCGTGCAGTGATTCCACTGAAGCGTCCTCGTGTGGCTGTGACAACAACTCGCAGAGGCAAAGGGGTTTTCTCCATGAAAGGAGCATCACGATCCACCTCAAGTGGGGCTTCTTCCTCAGGATCCAAATGTGAGTTTTTCATGTCAGCTGGATACTATTGAAACAATGATCCTAGTAATTTCTGCAAGCAGACACCTTCCACTATATAGCTTTGTTGCAGTCATTTTCTACCCTCAGCCTTTAGCTTGAAAAACTAGTTTGATTACCAAAGCTGCCATGCCTCTCCTGCAAGTCAAAGAGCACACTGATGTGACTTCTGAATTAAATCCCTTCAACAACATTTGACCCATTCCCTTGACCTCAGCAGAAGCTTGTTTAAAATCTCCTATCATCCTGACTGTTTATGCACCATTAGGTCTGGTGAATAGCTGATAAGAAAGCACAGCTAATAATGTTTTATGAACAGAGGCACAGTGATTTTGAGACTTGAGGGTTGTATGTCAGCTGCAGGGGAGTGGGCTGTGGGAGGGGCAAGGGAGGCTGGGTTGTGTGTGCTTTTTTTGCCAGATTCCTTCGAGGGTACAATGAGGCAAAGTGTCTTTGCCTGTTCTAAAGGGCATCCAAAACAGGATTGGCAACTTGGGGTTATTCAACCCGTCTTTAGTGAGTTGGCCTTAGAAGAGCTGATGAACAACAGGCACTGCCTCCTCTATGTTCACCAAGCTCCCCACCCCATAGTATGTCCTGGGAACTTCATCTTCCTCTTCATGCATCTTTCAGCACCCACCTGTCTTCCCCTGCCCCTTATGTGGAGTGATACTGTCCTTGGAAGCGTCACTGGAAGAGGAAGAGAAAGATCAGGTAGGGAACAGATAATAGAAAGAATGAAGGGACTTCAATAAGACACTTGTAGTACCAGACTGGCCAGCAAAGCATCATGCTGTCTTACTTACAACCATGAAATATGTGGATCCACTAACAGTACATCTTATTGCTAGAGGGGTTAATTATGGCGTCAACATAAGCCATTTATCTACTCTGCTTGAATAACTTATCCAAATCTCACACACTAGAATCTAACAAAGATGGACCTCTAGTGACCCCCCTGGGACCCATTCTTGATCCTATTGTAAGCACTGATTATATCTGAGACCTTGAAAGAAAATGTTATAAATATACATCTGACTGAAAGAATGGGAAGAACTAAAGGTAATGTTGTACGCTGAGGAACAGGGAGCTCAAGCCATTCCTTGGAAAGGATGATGTTCTAAGAAAGAGAGGCTCTGATGGTCAGGCAGTTGAATCACACACAAGTTTCCAGTGAATAAATTGGCTAGAAAACCATTTCCAGTTATGGGAGTTTTGATACCTAGCACACAAGAAGACATCTACATTTAGGTGTCATATTATGGAGTTCACTCACACTCTAAGAGGATGCCTGGGAGCAGCAACACTTCTTATGTTTTCTGGAGGGTGAACGTGAATCTAGATATTTCCATACACATCTTGAACAAATTCAATTACCCATGACTAGCTTTTGTCTTTCTTCAGTATTTTAAGTAATGAATTATGATTCCTTATATTAATTTAAAAGAAAACATACAGCTCAAGATCTTCACTTCAGTAGACTTACAATTTAAACTATTTTGTTAGTCTTTTCCAGCCCTTGAGTCTTTGAGTTTTCACACAGTGAACCAAAGCTTTAGTAAGTATAACCACTTACAGATTCATTCATTAGATCTTTTTTCATCCCTTACTGTTGCCTTATCTGTATGAAAAGTTAGTAGTATTAGTGCATTCCATTCATTAATTGTCCTAAATTGTGGTGTAATAAGGATGGGCTTTTTGGACTCACTTTGCCTAATTATTTTCAGATCTGTTTTTTCAGATACAGATTTCTCATTGTCCAGAACAAGAGTAACTCCAAAATTCTTCTACAAACCTGAGGACCTTAGTATATCCCAATAGCTGTCAAGGAAATTTCTCATCCAAAAATCTGGACTTCCATTGTAGTGACTGGGACAAAGCATATTACATTAAAATATAGATACCTGTTCCTCAGAATAATCACCAAATTTGCTTTATAATTTATTCTACATTTTAGAAAATGTTTTGTACTACCACGCCAGGACTTAAATGCTGCATAAGATACATCACTAATTCATAACATAGACCAATAATTCACAGCATAGATCATAGTAGTCCTGAGGAAAAAGGACTTGGGGGGTGTTGGTTGATGGCAAGCTCAACATAAGCCAGCAACATGTGTTTGCAGCCCAAAAAGCCAACTGTATCCTGAGCTGCATCAAAAGAAGTGTGCCCAGCAGGTTGGTGGAGGTGATTCTGCCCCTCTACTCTGCTCTCATGAGACCTCACCTGTAGTGTTGAGTCCAGCTCAGTAGTCCTCAGCAGAAGAAGGACATGGACCTGTCGGACTGAGTCCAGAAGAGGGTCATGAAGATGATCAAAGGGCTGGAACACCTCTCCTACAAAGACAGGCTGAGACAGTTGGGGTTGTTCAGCCTGGAGAAGGGAAGGATCCAGAGAGACATTATTGCAACCATCCAGTACCTGGAGGGGCCTACAGGAAAGCTGGGAGAGACATTTACAAGGGCGAGGGGTAATGGCTTTAAACTGGAAAAGGGGAGATTTAGGTTAGACATTAAGAAGAAATTCTCTATTGTAAGGGTGGTGATACATTGGCACAGGTTGCCCAGAGAAGCTGTGGATTCCCCCTCCCTGGAAGTATTCAGGGCCAGGTTGGATGGGGCTTGAAGCTACCTGGTCTAGTGGGAGGTTGTCCTAGTTTGAACCAGGATGAAGCCAATTTTCTTTTTACTGTTTTGTTTGTGTTTTTTTTCCTTCAGTAAGCTCTCTTTTAACTAGCAGCAAGTGTTCCAGCTAGTGGACTGATAACACTGGAATGTTTATGTTACTGCTGAGACTCCAAGTTTGCTTCTTAGCTCTGCTGCTACAGAGGCTACCAAGGCAGAAGAGTCATATCTGTAACTAGACGGACAGCAAAATTGGCCAGAGATATTCCACTCCATTTATCTATGTAAACTCAGTGTAGGGTCAGAGATCACAGAAGACAACTTCCTTCCTGCTTCTTCTTCCCTTCTCTTCTGTCCATGGCTGGCGTCGGGGAGGACTCCATCCATCCATCACCGTCGACCCCTAGGCTTGTTCATTCCTGACCCTCCTAACTCTACCCTCAGCTCCTGTCTGCTCTGCTACTATCTCCAGCAGCGCTCTGGGACATTTTGGGACTGTTCAAAACTAAGGAGAGTGCTGTGGGAATTGCTGGGGGTGGGGGGAAGCAATAGGGTTTTGCACATTCCTGAACATACTTACATATAATTGTACATATTTAATTTTGCCATTAGTGTTTAATTAAAGCTGTCTAGTTTAGTTTTCAATCCAGAAGTCTCTCTCCCTGTTATCTCTCTACTTTCCCTATCTGGGGAGGGGGAGGGGATCAAGAGCATTGTTGTCACTGATTTAATTAACAATCCTGAGCCAAACCATGACAGAGGTGTCCCTGCCCATGCAGAGGGAGTGGGACTAGATGATCTTTAGGTTCTTCCCAACCCAAACCATTCTATGATTTTATTCTATGGTCATAGCCTTCAATCCTGGTCTAAGTATCCATAGCCACTTGATAGAGGACCTCCAAAAAATGCATTAAATGGCAAATGTTGCAGAACGTGTAAATTATTTAAAGGAAATGCAATCAGGAGGGTGGTGATCCTAACAGACAGTTTTGTACTTTGGTGAAAGTATCCTTCAATGTATTCAGGTGTGATGTGAATTCTAAAGTTGTCGATCTTAGAGCTCCAAGTGACAAGATCATCTTTGGGTCCAATTCTTTAACACTGAAGGACGAGCTGAAAGATGCATCACTAGAAGTGTGGGCTGACATTTTGACTCTTGTTGAGTTTGCATCCTCATTTCTTAACAATGGCAATTGGAACACAACCATAGAGACTATTTATCATGTCAGAATAAATTGTAGAAAATATACTTTCTGCATGCAGCACAACTTTAAAAGCAGTTAGGTACACAGTATACAGACTTTCATGCTTCATTTCCCAGTCAAATTTCTTCCTTTTTTGTCAAGTCAGACTAACCCATCATAAAGGTAGCAACATGATTTTGTTGCCTTGGACAGGAATGTAATCAGCTTATTGTAAGATATTTATCAGAGAAATAACCAAGCCATTCCCTCAGGACCTTCAAGTTGGAAAATAGAGAATGTGTGTTTTGAGACTTCTTCTACCATTTTCTTGGAAAATGGTTATATTGAATTGTGGGATTAAGCAATTTAATATTTTGTTGCTCCTTACTCTAAAGTGCTAATCTGAACCCTGTGAATTAATGCACTGTTGATTCTAGTTGTTATTTGGTGCTAGTTAAACAAAGTATCTCTTCAATAAGGAGAAATATAGTTTGTGGGAAGGAAGCTATTTTGAGTTCTAATGAAATTCAAGACCATAAAACCTTCTTAATCACAGGTTCAGAGTTAACTATGTCAGAGTAGTATTGTCTATGCTTGAAAGATTTCACCTCCAAATAGCAAAACTCTCATGAGATCCCATAATGGACTTTTCAGATTTAAGCAGAAATCTCATAGGTGTAACTGTTCTCATAGCTGTACTCTACACTCAGTCTGAATCCAGAAAATGGACCCATACACATAGCATTAAAGGTCAGAACACAGGGGACATCCCAGTGAAATTACCAGCATTAGAAGGAGTAACTTCTGAAAACCAGCCATCAAAAGACAGAAGGTGGTTGTGGCACACAACAAAGATGTTATAGAAATATTATAGCAAAAATGCCTTGCTTATTTATGAGTATATCTGCAGAAAAAATGTCTTCCAGTGCAGTAAATTCTTGTTTACCAAAAAGTGGCAATATGTGTAGTAAAATTGCTTCCAAAACACAAAATTATTTAGGAGGATTTTATTTTTTTCCTGAATCTATCTATTTTCAAGGATCAGTTGGCAATATTTTCTTTTTAACTCAGAAGACTAGAAAAAAAAAAATCAACCTTTCCACATTATCATAAGTAACTCACAAAATGAAACATGTTGATGCAGAAACTACACATAGTAGTTTTTCATGTTTTTCTGACAATATAGAAACTGAAGCTCTCGAG
Source organism: Hemiprocne comata (assembly GCA_020745705.1). Taxonomy (NCBI): domain Eukaryota; kingdom Metazoa; phylum Chordata; class Aves; order Apodiformes; family Apodidae; genus Hemiprocne; species Hemiprocne comata. The sequence continues at coordinate 136,119,830 of CM036587.1, forward strand.
TAGTATCATAGTATCATCATAGTACCATGATTCTGGTTGGAAAAGACCTTCAAGATCATCAAGTCCAACCACTACCCTAGCTCTGCCACATCCACCACCAAACCCTGTCCCGTGGCACCACATCTGTCTTTTTAGATGTATCCAGGGATGGTGGCTCAAACACCTCCTCGGACAGCCTGGATCCCCAAGTCCATCTCCCGCCCCAGAATAAGACAACCCCAAGGTTCATACCATGTCCCTGAGGGCATTGTCCAAATGTTTCTTGAATATTGTCAGGCTTGGTGTCATAACTGGTTCCCTGGGAAGCCTATCCCAGTGCCCCACCACCCTCTGGGTGAAGAATCCCCTCCTAGTGTCCAACCTAAACCTCCCCCTGCACATCTTCCTACCATTCGCTCGGGTCCTATCGCTGTTCACCAGAGAGAAGAGGTCAGCACCTGCTCCTCCACCTTCCCTAGTGAGGAAGCAGTAAGCTGCAATGAGGTCTCCCCTCAGTCTCCTCTTCTCCAGGCTGAACAGACCAAGTGCCTTCAGCGACTCCTCATACGGCATCCCCTCCAAACCCTTCACCAACCTTGTGGCCCTCCTCTGGACACTCTCCAGCAGCTTCATATCCTTTTTGTACTGTGGCACCCAGAACTGCACACAGTACTCAAGATGGGGCAGCACCAGTGCAGAGTAAAGTGGGACAATCACCTCCCTCGACCAGCTGGCTATGCTGTGCTTGATGGACCCCAGGACTCGGTTGGCCCTCCTGGCTGCCAGGGCACACTGCTGGCTCATGTTCAACCTGCCATCAACCAGAACCCCCAGGTCCCTCTCTGCAGGGCTGCTCTCCAGCCTCTCACTCCCCAGACTGTCTGTATATCCAGGGTTACCGTGTCCCAGGTGCAAAACCCGGCACTTCTCCTTGTTAAACTTCACGTCATTGGCCATTGCCCAGCTCTCTAATTTGTCCAGATCTCTCTGCAGGGCCTCTCTGCCCTCGAGAGTGTCAACTGCTCCTCCCAGTTTAGTGTTGTCCATGAACTTAATAAGTAGGCCTTCAAGTCCTGCATCTAAGTCATTTATGAATATATTAACTGGCCCTAAGATGGATCCCTGTGGAACCCCGCTAGTGACCAGTCGCCAGCCTGATGTGGCCCCATTTACTTTGACTCTTTGAGCTCGACCCATCAGCCAGTTACTCACCCAATGTATTATGTGCTTGTCCAACTGGATGCTGGACATTTTGTTTAGAAGGATACTGTGAGAGACAGTGTCAAAGGCTTTTCTGAAATCCAGAAAGATTACATCAACTGGCTTTCCTTGGTCAACTAGGTCGGTAACCTTGTCATAGAAAGAAATCAAGTTGGTCAAGCCAGACCTTCCTCTAACAAACCCATGTTGGCTGGGACCAATGACTCTGTTGTCTTTTAGGTGTTTTTCAATAGCTCCCAGAATAATCTTCTCCATAATCTTACCAGGCACTGAAGTGAGACTAACAGGCCTGTAATTACCAGGGTCATCCCTGCTGTCCTTCTTGAAGACTGGGACAACATTTGCCAGCTTCCAGTCAACTGGTACCTCCCCAGATTCCCAAGAGCACTGAAAAATCATTGAGAGAGGTATTGCTATGACCTCCGCTAGCTCTCTAAGTATCCTTGGATGAATCTCACCAGGTCCCATTGACTTGTAAGGATCTAGCTGGAGCAGCAAATCCTGCACAAGTTCAGGGCTGACTGGGAGACTGTCATTTGCCAAGTCATGGTTCTCTTGACCAGGGTTCTGGGGGTGCTCAAGCCCATCATCTGCATTGAAGACAGAGGTGAAGAAAGCATTAAATGTCTCTGCCTTTTCTATATCCCTGTTTATCAGGTGTCCATGATCATCAAGTAATGGGCCAATGTTATTTCTGCCCTACTTTTTGCTAGTAACATATTTTAAAAAGCCCTTTTTATTATCCTTCACAGTGCAGGCAGGCTTCAACTCTAGTTGAGCTTTAGCTGCACAGATTTCTGCCCTAGTAGAGTAGAGTGCGCCCTTTCATTTTGCACACCTGAAAAGAGGAGGAAAATACTAATAATTTTTTTTTAATACCCTGTGTGCTTGAGATTGAGGAGTAGATACTTAAGATATTATAAAGTGTACTGAAATATGCCTTTAAATTAATTCAATTTGACTCATATAGTTTATATTTAGCTCCATCAGCTAACCTATTTTTCAGTGAAATCTAAAGTAATACAATATGACAAAATATTTTATATTAGACATGAAGGGTTTAGATAAAAATACATTATATTTCCTTCCAGAGAAATCCGAATCATGCTTTGTGGATGAATCAATTTGTAGCTATGACAAAAAACGTTTCACAAATATTGCTGCAATTCAACAGTAGCACTTTAATTTCTAAAAATATCATTGACCTAAATTTTAAATCTCTTGCTTTGGGCTGGATGAAGTTTGTCACCTTTGGTGCTAGATGCTTCAATGAAGGATGATGTATTCTGGAATGTCCTTGTATTCCTGGCAGAGGACTGGAAATGGTCACAGAATCTAACTCCTTACTGTTGCAAGTAGCCACATCATCTAATCCTTTAAGTGTCATCTTAAAGCTAGTTAGGGTATTTTTTTTTGTCTGTCTCTGTTTCTTCTGATTTCCAGTTTAAATTTGTTTCTCATGTCTTCATACCCATTTGGGGGGTTGGACTAGATGGTCTTTGGAGGTCCCTTCCAACCCCTAAGATTTTGTGATTCTGTGATTTGTTGTCCCAACTCTGCCTTAACTTAAAAGTTTTATTTCCTTTTACGTACTTTTGTCTTGGGCAAACAAACAAAACTCTTCCATCACACTACAGGCTTTCCATTCTTATGGTCATCTTCATGACACTTCTCCCCACATACCTGCTAAAATTCAGTGGTTCAACCTGAACACATTATTCCATATGAGCTTTCACCACATCCTTGTACAATGGCATTGTACTTTCCCGTCCTTAGCAACCATCATTTGACACATCATAGCCATGCATCTTCTTTCTTGTGGCTGGTATTACAGCGATAGCCCGTTGGCAATCTGAGATTACATCTACACGCCGGGATAATTCTGTCACTGCCTTTGTCCATTGATGTGTTTCAATATTAGGAGTAGAGTTCTGCTGTTAGTTAATCAAGGATAGGACTTTTTTTTCACTGCAATTACATTTCATCTTTTTTCTAATGCAGAATTCCTTAAAATCACCTGACACCTCCTTCCGTTCCAGTTGACTCCGAATAGATGATACCTTCTGATTTCATGTTATCAGAAACTTTACATGTTTAATTTTTGCAACAAAGTAGTTGAAGATATTTAGCCATTTTTGTGCCAGTGCTTGAGGAATTTCATTAGTAATTTATTTCCCTTTCAATACATGCATTTCTGTCACCTGCTGGCCTTTGTGCATCTGCTAATAGGAAAAAAAAATAAGCAGCAAGCTATTTTATTTTGCTATGCTATTACTCAAAAAAGATGAACAGTTATTTTGGACACATGTAACTTTGGTTTCATGTTTATCAACTGCTTCATTTCTTGATCAATTAAAAAAAATACCCAGGAAGTTTTAAAGAAGAATTTATATATTCAAACAAGTATATATGTATATACTGTATATAAGTATATAACATATACATTTTGTCTTTGTTATAACACTGTACTTAATAAGCCTAAAGTTCTTCCGAAGCTCTACACCACAGAATCACAGAATGGTTGAGGTTGGAAGGGACCTCTGGAGCTCACTTGGTCCAACTGCCCTGCTCAAGCAGTATCACCTACATCAGGTTTCCCAGGACTGTGTCCAGATACCTTTTGAATATCTCCAAGGATGGAAGTTTCACTATGTTTCTGGGTTGCCCGTTCAAGTGTGACCGCCCTTACATGACTAAAAACTAAAAACAAACAAACAAACAAACAAAAAAACCCAACTTTTTTCTTGTTTCTAGATGGAATTTCATGTGCTTTAATTTGTGCCATTGGTCTTTGACTTGTTAGTGGGCAGTACTGAGAAGAGTTTGGTTTTGTCTTCGTCGTTGTCTCTTGTCCTGGGGAACTCAGAACTGGCTGCAGTACTGCAGATGTGGCCTCAAAACTGCTGAGTAGTGGGGAAGGATTATCTCCCTCAGCCTGCTGGCAACACTCCTCCTAATGCAGCACAGGATGTTGATGGCCTTCTACATCACAATGGTGTATTGCTGGCACATATTCAGCTTGTTGTCCACCAGGACCCTGCATTGTCTTTAGTAATTTCTGATTACTACAGAAATGCCCATTACAATATAACAGAGAGTGGAATTTCTCTAGGAGAATTATTTTGAAGATATGTAAAATTACCTGCCAATTAAGACAATTAAGAAACTCAAATAGTTACACCATTAACAATGTTGCAACCAGGATGGACATTTGGAACTTGTGCAGACTTTTAGCGTTAACTTGAAGTGATTGACTTTATGGTGGTTACCTCATTAAATGTGAATGATAAGTTCCAGATTCAGTGACCAAAGCTTGAAGAAACAGTTTTGGCATAGGGGAATTCTGCAAGGTAGCAATAAAGCTCCTGAGCTGTTTATAGCACCTTTGTTATTGAATTCTCACTGTTGTGTGTGTTCCCTCTGATGTAGTCTTCTTCCCAAACTGATTTTTCACTGAGACTCCACAAAAAAGGTCCTGTGAAGCAGAAGTTTTGGCCTGAGTTGAACAGCAGCCCCACATAAGTTCCTGTTTCCTTACCAAAGTCAGAAGTGCAAATGTTTTCTTCTTTGCTTTTTGGACTGGCAACAAATACCATCAGGTCCTTGCAGTGTAGGTTTTGACCTTTTAGTCTGGGAAAGCCTACTGTTTGACAGTCCAGCATGCAGCTCTAGCACAGCAGCTTGACCACATGGGATGTGTTGCCAGCTGGCTTCATAGCAGGTTTCTGCAAACACTTAGCATTCCCCATTGGACAGATTCACACCATTTCACCCTGGAATCTAAGCTGCCTTGCAACTCCAGCATGAACCTGCCTTTGGGGAAGCAGTAACCTTCTAAATACATGGTTATTGGAATCTTAATGTTTTGTTACAGATCTGGGGGTTTGGACAGCGACCCATTATTTCTCTATGACCATAGGGCCTTGCTCTATAAATATTAATTTTGTGAAATACCGTATGACATATCCAGGTCTAGTAAAAAGGTTACTTTTAAGCTTTGTTCTCTAAGTCCCATGATTAATTCAATATGAGATCAGAGATTTCAGCCTATGACAGTGGAACATACGCAATTTCTCAGTATGAGGACATGATTAAACAAGTTCACTACTGCATATGGCAACCTACTGCCTTTATCAGTCTTGTTGTAAATATAATGCACATGACCCAAACTCTAAGGTTTCAACCTCAGTGAATGTGCTCCATGTTAGCAATAAGGCTGATTTTGGAGCAAACGCATACTTAATTACTACCACTGAAGCAGGCAGTAGCTTGCCTGCACACTTCATCGGATTTGGACTGTCCGATAAAAAATATCTGTGAGCCTCCATGATGAGATACATGTCTAAGAGTCAATGGATGGGACAGATATGGCAAGCTGCAGCTGGGAGACTCTTGGGACAGAAAGAGAATGTGTCCTGCTCCATGGCAGAACATCCCTTTTCACAGGCTCACCAAGGGCACTCTCATTGCTCTGCATACATGCACCAAAGTCATTGCACATCCTCCTCCCGCAATAGATGGAGGAGCAGTACTAATCAGTGCTCTTCCACTGCCAGTCCCTGACAGTTTGAAGTGATGGTTCATTTCTTCCTACAAGAGTTGTAAGAGTAACAGCTGTGTTATCTACTCTTGACCTTTATAAATTATTTTATTCTTCCATGCTAGCACAGGGTTCCCATTTTCTCCTCTTGGTCTTTTCAACGTGATATCCTACCAGAGGCAGGACAAGTGGATTTGTTTAGACTATCTTCTAAGCATAAAAACATGTCCTGATAATACCATAATAATGAGGACATTAATGAGTGCTGCAGTGCTGTTTCTTCTGAAGCCAAAACACCTCCAAAGCAGTTATTCCTTCTTACTTTAGACAACGGGAGTGTAGTAATGAACATAAATTAAGAGTTGATTTGAAAATTTCAGCTCTTAATTCATAGGCATTGCCTCCATGTCCCTGGGTGTGATCATAAAAATAAATAATTTTTAATGTTATCCATAGCTGGAAAAAGTACAAGAAATTACAATAACTGAGAGCTTTTGAAGCAATAATACTTAAAACCTATTACAATTAATTTGTTGACTGGAACATAGCATTGCATTCCTGGCTGCCCTAGCATTTATGTTACCATTCACTCTTGTTGAAAAATACCTACTGCTATTGTGAGGGATATTTTTATTATTGTCACTATTATTACAAAATAGTCCAGCTAAATAGCATTACAAGACTGTGAACTGTCTGTCACGTTTGAGTCATTCTTTCACTATAGGCTCTTTTTCAGTAACAGTTACTTGGATTTACTAAGAATGCCCTTGAGATGTTTTGCCAGAAATGCTTATTACAGAGCAGTGCACCTCATATAACCTCTTGCCATTAGGACTTATAATCCTGTCATCTCCTAGGACTCAGCTTTTTTAACTAAGAATGTTCATTTTTAAAGTTAAAACTCTAAAAATACTGACAGAAATTAGAGACTAGATTTTTTTGTACTACAGAGGAAAGAAAAAAAGAATGTTTTGTTCATGGGGGGCTGCAAATATAGTTTATTTCATGTTTTGCATCTTTGCTCTCTTTCCACAGTGAAATCAGATGAGTTGCAAACAATCAAGAAGGAATTAACCCAAATCAAAACAAAAATTGACTCCTTGCTAGGGAGACTGGAAAAGATCGAAAAGCAGCAAAAAGCGGAAGCAGGTGGGTGAAAGCAATCTGTAATCAAATGAATTAAATTAGGATCTAGTTATCAGTCAAGCAGACAGACCAGAGAGAACAGAAGCCTTACAGAAATTTTGCTGCATGATAGAGGCCTGGAGCAGGGTAAATTAACTCTCAGGTAAAACTATTGGAAGGATAAAGTAATATTCTCCGCAGAGCATGCAACACCATTTCAAGTACTGTTTTCTGTGGTGTAATAGAGAAAAAAAAGAAGAAAGCAGAAGTTTCTTGCTAGATGTTCTGGAAACAAATCGTCACTAAAAATTGACTGAGCAGAATTAAGTTTGAGGTTGTTGACTTTGGGGATGCTTGTGCTATCTACACTAAGAATTATTAAATGGTCTATATCAGGAATTAGTGCCTGGGCAATAGGCAATAGCCACAAGTTGCAGCAAAGGAAATTCCTGTCTGACATAAGGAAAAGAGATGAAACCAAGCAATATGACAGGTGGCTCAGAGAAATGGTAGTAGCTTCATCCTTGGAGACATTCAAAACCCATTTGGCCAAGGCCCCATGGATCTGGACCAAACTTTGAGTTTGGTCCCTGCTTTGAAGAGGGGTTGGACTTGAAGAGTCCAGAGATCCCTTCCAACCTAAGCTATTCTTTGAAGATGTGGAATCTCTGTAAAACTGGTTGCAACCCTAGTTCAGCTTTTCGCTGGCTTGATACGTGTGGGTTTTTTTTTGAGGCAAACCGTGGGAATGACAAAATCCAACACTACTTTTTAAGTTAATCAAGATCTTTATTTCTATCATTGCAGTGATCGTTTTGTTAGCTCACCTGGCAAAACTTCAAAGTCATACTGAGCAGTTATGAGAGATTCATAAAGTTGTATTTTCACCACAGTAGACATAGAATACAGTCTCAAATCTTACCACTCTTGTGGTATTTCATTGCCTAATTCCTTATAAATCACATGGTATACCTCTGTACAGAAGCCATGTACTAGTGAGCCGATTTTGATCAGAAGCAGGGGGAAATGGAATCCTTATCTCATGAAAAAAATCTCAATGTTCATTTTTTTCCCTCCATTCTCTGATGAAAACTTTTTATGTATTCGTGTGGAAGAAATCCTGCCTCAGAATGCACAGCTGCCTGAGTGTCTGGGCACTCAGATTTGTTGCCTTTGCCTAACTTCAATCAGTTACATGAAGCCAAAAAGACCCAACAGGACATATAAAGACAGCTACATCAAGACTGTATAAAACATTGGTGGGAATTAACAGTTGAGGTTCATGAACCTGACACAGACAAAATAGATACTTAGATTTGGATCCCTCCAGTTCCCAAATGCCTGCTCTATTGCCTGATGTATGTTGGAGGTAACTCTTTGACTCCGTAAGTTTCTTGCTGGCATTCAGAAATAACTCTAACAAACGTCTTCCTAGGGTCAAACACTACTGAAAAATATGTTGTGGTTAACAATTAAATAAAAATTATAATAATAATAGTTTTTAAAAGACCAAACCAAAACCTTTTACCTACCTTTCATTTACAATAATTTTCTAAGTTGACAGACAATACTGATCCATCAGGTGTTATAATTTACCCCACAAAATAAGTTGAGTGTTTTTTTCCAAGTCAAAGGTAAACCAATAGTACAGAGTGTGATTATAACTTTTAGGAGAACTGTACACAATATGTATTCATTATATTCTATTTTGTACTTTATGCAAGTTAGATAAAAGTTGGCATAATCAGTGAAGATGTGATTGCAATCCATTCCATTGAATCACTTGTGTACTGAAATGCTCTGAGATGGCACATCCCTTCTTCAGGGAGCTTTTATATAAAAAAAACATTACTATGCAAAACAACCTGCTTGTCATTGTACTTTGATATCCAATTTTCACTTTTGCTAAAGGACTATAGTGAACTTACTTAAATAGAAATCAGCTGAAAGAGGAAAACATTGATTTGTATTGAATCATACTGTTATACCTTTTGAAGACAAGCAATGAATAATCTCCTCAGAGATTAAAAACTGGTTTCAAATTGTTGATGTTTTAAAATATCAGGTGCAAAACCTGTCCCCCATATTCCCTGCCTCTCATCAGAGGATGTGAGGAGAAAAATACTGCAAAGATATCGGTAAACTTGGATCCCTATTTAAATCTCCTGAGCTGATGAAGCCTGGGTGATTAGTCTGCAGCTGATTGCTTCTTCAGCTAAAAGATTTGTATAAGATAAAGCTACATCAGTAGCTGAACTATTTCATTTACTGTGTCAGATGTGATATGATTTTGTTCCATCTCTATGGTTTGGCAATATGATTTCTTACTTTCCTCTGCCAGAAGGTATGGTCTCACTAAAACTGGGATCAGAGAGGGGATCTCTGTCTCATTTACACAAAACAAAAATCAAGCCATTATCTTGTCCTTTAGTGTTTTTTTTTTAGTTTGCATCTCTTTCATGAAGAATATTTCATTATTAGTCTTAAAAGTTATGCATCTGGAGAAATATGACAGACAAGCTGGATAAGCTCAGCACATACATTGATTATTGCTCTAGACCTGCATGAAAACTCTCTTTACAATAACGGGTGATGTTCTGCCATTTACTATTATTAACCTCTGATCATGCCAATGGGGGGAATACAGATGATAAGAGGATTTCCTATACATAGGGAAACTGCAGGAATAGTTCACTCTTTTGTAAAAATCTGAATCAGGAATCCAGGGATAAGAAGCTGTTCTGAAGTGAAAAAAATTTTATACATTAATATTCTCCCTGTAACATCAGAAATGGGTGCTGAAAGGTAGGATATTAAGTTTAGCTTCTCAGAAGAGCCCAAAAGAGTTAGATGCTGAGGTGGTATTTTAGACTCCTCTGAAATAAACAGTCTACATTCTCATTCAGACAATTAAGTGATCTAATTTTTTAGCAGCTGTATCCTAAAAGTTTTCCCATTTAAATGTATTAAATCCATCATTTCAGGAACAATTTTTGGAAGCCGTGACCAAAGTTGATTCAGTTGTCACCACCACAGTTGGGTTAATCTCAGAAGTGGCTCGAAGCGGAAGGTGGTGGGGCAGGATAAAAGTAGGCATAGCTGATTCAATCCACATTTTTATTACACAATAAAGCAAGTAACACAAGACTTAAAACCAGCATGGTATTTTATAGAGGACCTTAGAAATAGATGATGAGGCTCCATGGGCTGAATCTACTACTAACTTGCGTGACTACAGTACTGTCAAAGCAGTTATCTAACATGATTTTTTATTCTTTAAGTCCAAGAATCTTTCAGAAGAAATTACATGGCTATGGGAGAAAAGCTTCCTTGTTACTCGTCTACAGTAAATGAATTTCGAAAATGAGGGATTAGAGACTAAAAAGACTGAAGAGATGAAACTAAGTGACAAAATATATGTGCAGAGGTAGAAGGAGAAATAAATGTCTTGGTTTAAGACTATGATGCAGGAAAGTATGAGCATATTTGAATATTATATTCAGCTGGTAATAATTTATAGTAAAATAATAACATATCCATAGAGCTGAAACAATAAAGAGCTTCACAGGCAACCTGCAGATTCATTGGCTGTCCAACAAGACAAGTGACACACTACTAGTGTTACAGAACAGTCAATCTAACAAAGAAAGAGATGGTTTTTGTTCTAGAAATTTGATCCTTGATGGATATTGTCACTCTCAAACTGAAAAGACATTGGTATTCCAGCTACAAGCAACCAATTCATTCACCTTGAGGACACAAAGCTTTTCATCCAAACTCCTGATGTGCAAAGGAATAAGACTCTGACTCCTCCACACTCCCCTCTGGACAGTCTGTCTCCATCATTCTTCTCTCAATCCTCCTCAGGATTTCTGCTGGCTGGATGAAATTCCTCAGCATATCCAGGAGTCTTACAATACATAATCACAACAATGCAACTATCGGAGCAAAGCCAACCAGAACAGATCCTCTGTGGCTCCATGGAAATGATCTTTATTTTCACCATTTTACAGAAATTATAGCAGTTACCTTGCCACATTATTCCAATGGGGAGCAACTCTTAATTTTCTCCGTAAAAAATATGTTCAATTGTCTAGAAGGATTTGTTGATTATCTCCTTTTGAAATACATTCACAGTAACTTTATGCAAATCATTGTTCATTTATTGGCACTTAACAGCCTTGCACTTCTCAGAGCTAGAGATTTATGGAGAGATTTATGGACTTTTCATTGGCTGCAGATAAATAAATATATAGAATCATAGAATCATTAAGGTTGGAAGTGACCTTAAAAGATCATCAGGTTCCAACCTCACTGCTATGAGCAGGGACGCCTCCCACTAGACCAGGTTGCACAAAGCCTCATCCAACCAGGCCTTGAACACCTCCAGGGAGGGGGAATCAAAAACCTCCCTAGGCAACCTATTTCTGTACCTTACTACCCTCATGGTGAAGAATTTCTTCCTCATGTCTAACCTAAATCTCCCCTCTTTCAGTTTGAAACCACTACCCCTTATCCTATCACTGCCCTCTCTGGTGAAAAGCCCCTTCCCAGCTTTCCTGCAGGCCCCTTCAGGCACTAGAAGGCCACTATAAGGTTTCCCCAGAGCCTTCTCTTCTCCAAGCTGAATAGCTGAATAGCTGAACAGGCTGAATATAATAGCTATGCCAACTACATTCCCAAGGCAAAGCAAAGTCCAGAAAATCAAAAAGCTGGATCCACTGGTAAATCAAGCCTTCATCCACTGCATGGGGTAGATTAGCATGTTGGTACTATGGTTGATTTATGCATTAATTTTTGAAAACAAGGGGTTTGATCGTATTTGCCCGGTAGGTATTAACATGCTGATTTTTACAAAGCTAGCACATTTGAAGATGGGAAGCTTAGGTTTCTTCCTCAGAGCACTTTTCTTTGCCACCAGTAGAGAAGGTCACTGAATCTCTATAGAGTATGTTTTCCTTACAGAAGCTCAAAAGAAACAAATGGAAGATAATGCTGATTTGATTCAAGAGGAATGCATATCAGAGAATGCAGATAACTCTACAGAAGAGCCAATTGAAGGAGGGCCAGATGCAGATGGGGATGGAGAAGAGATGACTGATGGGATAGAGGAGGATTTTGATGAGGATGGCAGCAATGAGCTGGTAAGGAATAACCAAGCCATATCTGTCTATACAGTTGCTACAAGTAAACACAGAGAAACAACAATCTGGGTTAACAAAACAAGCTTTCAGCATCACTATGATGTTCTGTAACTAGTGCCTAGTCCCAAATTCTTCATACACTGTAGTATCAATCAAGCATAAGACCCTCTGAGGATAAACCAGATAAATGTATTTTACTACACTTGGTGATTTTAGAAAGGAAATTAAACTTACTTTAAATTGGTTGACATTTATTATTTTACATTTACTGAAATGTACATGAGGAAGGAAAACATCGTGTGCTTTTGTTGTTTTGGTTTTTTGTTGGTGTTTTTTTGGTTGGTTGGGTTTTGGTTTTGTTTTTTGCTTTGTTGTGGTTTTTTTCTTTTTTTTAACTGGAGCTTTTCAAAATTAAATAAGATTCTAGAAGGGAGAACTTTCTCATTAGTAAACACATGGCCCTCCATAATCCCTAGTCCCTGTCTTCTGAGTGAGTCTTCTGCAGGCTGCATTGACAGCTACAGATTTTTTTGATGTAAGGATTTTTCCTGAAGAAATGTTTGGTTATGAAATGTTGGGTTTTTCAGACTGAGCCTGCATCTTTCATGAAGTGCCCGTCATGTTGTTAATCTTCTAAGTTCTTCTGGAGAAACATAAAAAATTATTTTGAAAGTCAGATTTATACTTTTTTATTCATTCCTAATAGGAATGGTTTGGTCATATTATTTTAGACTCTATAATACTCTCCCTCTCTTCCTGGCTTTCATATTCTGCTTTGAGCAGAAATCACTCCTGTTGCTCAATGTCACTATCCCTTTCTTGCTTCTTAACACACATTTAATCATATCTGCACTGTAAAAACTATTCAGTGAAGCCAACAGAAGTCAGTCAGCAATGGGCGCAGCTGAACCAACACCAAGTCTGAAGTAACAGAGCATGTGAATAACCAGTGTTGGGTTTTTTTGCTTGCTGCAAACACAATTTAAACCTACTGCTAATTTGAGGCCCTCTTAAATCTATAAATCCTGAACAATATTATGCACAGGGGAAGATACTACAGCCTAAATCCCTTTATGAAGAACAGATGACATTATCACCTTTTCTCAAAGGAACAGGTTCTCTTGTACAGATACGAGGGACATCTGTAAGAAGCTGCCACTTCAAATTTGTAAGAAGTTGAAACCTAGTAATGAATAAATAGTTGTAAATATAATATCACACCATGGCTAATACTTGATCAGCTGAAGTGCTATTAGCAATAGGGGTGACCAAAATTAAACAAGACTGGTGGGTTTTGCACTAATTATGTGTCAGACTCCCTGCTGCAGACCAATAAGTGGGGAAGTTAAAGCTCAATCTATACACCTCTGATTATTCAGTGCTGTCATTTCACCCTGTGGGCATGACATATTTAGCATATGTCTACACTATATAATAACACATGATGAAGAAATTTTTCATCTAGCAAAGGCCTAAGGAGGAAAGTTTCTAAAAAGCAAGCAGTAGAGGGAAAGGAGACTTCATTAACAGTGAGAGTCTGGAATCGGCACCGCCACGTTTGCACACTGCTGCTTCCAAGTTAAAAAGCCTTTCCAAGGGTTACGTTAGGGAACTAGTTGAAGTGCAGTGTGTTGCAGACACAGCTTCAAAGGCAGCTCAGAGGTCTGAGGCACACATCTAAAGCATGTGGGGAACCAGCTCCAGTTACTCCGCATGTCAATACTGAGCCTCTTGAGTGCTGGGAGGAGGTGGCTCACTGCACTTAGAGAGTGGTGTGCTCTGCATTGTGCCCTAGTGCTCATGAATGGTATGCCCCCACCCCAGGCCCAATGTGGTGGTAGCGAGGAAAGGCCAAGGAAGAGAGCTTATGTGCATTGTCTTGGTCAGGTCCAGCTAGCCCCAAGACTAGGGCAGGGGCGTCAGTCAGCCTCATGCCTTCCACCTCCCAGAACACTGAGAGTATTGTAAGCTTTAAAGTTCAGAATCAAGATTGCCAGTGGTGTAAAATCCTTGCACTTTTCATCCTTGCTTTCCATTTTCCTCAAGCTTTGCAAGAGGCCACTTCACTTAGTTTTGCTCCCTGCTATGATGGGATAATAACACTTTCTTTTGCAAAGCCTAGGGAGATCAGTGAATCAAAATTGCTATGGATGGGGTAAAGCCTCTACATAGGATTTTTTCAAAGAAATCACAGGCAATGGGTGTTTCACACAGAGAGGCAATTATAAATTGAACTGTGCATCTTCCTCCACAGTTTATATTGGCTATTATTGTTAAAATTTGAAACTGTTTGCTTATGATGCATATTGTAATTTAGTCTGGTTTTCACTTATATTTACGTATATTTATGTAGATATAATGGCCAGTTCCTAGAAGTTTTACTTTCCAGTCCAGTCACTGATAGCTATATAACTGGACAGTTAACAAGAATACTGAGAAATATATAGTGCATACCCTAGTAGAAATACTTAATATTTCAGTTTCCTTGTACCTGTTCTGTGCCCTGCTATGTGGCATTACCATCTGTTTTGTGAAAAGTAAAGAAGATAGATAAGCTTGTTATAAAACAAGAAGTCTGAACAGCTATTTTCCTCCTGTTTTATGAAAACTGAATTATTTAGGAAAATGAGCTGACTAATAGCAAATGTGTCATTTTGGAATGGAGCCAGTTACAAATCATTTGAGGAAAATAAAGTACTTTAAGCATGAAAAGTGTTCAATGTGAAAAAATTAGGACTAACTTTCCATGTGTAAAATCATAACCTTGGGCTCAGAATAAGAAATACCCCTCCAAATGCCCTTTTAAAATCAAATCTATAATCTTTTCAAAATATAAAGCTCAAGGGATTTAGGATGATGATGAAAAAAAATCTTTTCTTTCATCACTAAGAGCAATAGACCAAACAGAAAAACATTTGAAGCAGGCATAGCTCATGTTCTGAAGACAGTTCAGCAGCAAAAATTGGTTGTGAGCCCAGTAGTCTGAAAAATAGTACTACAGGGAGAGAGAAACATGACTTAAATTTAGATCGTAACCTTTTTGCAGTGCTTCATATTTAGCTGTAAATTTCCTGTCATTTGCCAGTAACCTGCTGCAGGACACTTTTTGCTGAACACAATTCTGTTGTCTCTTTTTTGTTTCCCCTGTGACCCACCCAAAGGCTGTCAGTAAAGAGATGTGTTTAACAAGAACAGACCTGCTGCCAGAGTCCAGATGCTGCCAGAATAGAGCCTCTGAATCTGTGTATGTGGGTCTGCATTTTTGGATTAGAAGACCCAAAAATATATTTCTTTCACTATTTCTAATTCTAGCTTGCAAAGGAAGTGACTATGCAAGATGTATATTGTGGGTTTAGGTGGTAGGATCTGTTCTCCAAATTCACACACTGTCTATTTGGAGGAACAGGTTACTGCACACTAACTGAGCGATGGCAGCTGTCCTCATGCCTGCTTTCAGCCTAGACCAACTGCAAGGAAATGCGGAGGAGTTTAGCCTGCAGTCTAAGTCAGGCATGGATTTAAGGAAGCTTTAGCCCCTTCATTTGCCTGCCTGGCTGCACACACACAAACACATTGCATTAAACAGCTGCACACCTTCTTCATCAACCATTTAGGTCAGGATGCTGTTCATCCCTGTCATTTTCTGTGGGCTAAAGACACACCCGCAAACAGTCGTTATTACTCAGCTGAAGTGTGAAAAAGTTTTATGCCACAATAACTTGATTGCCCATCTGAACTCTAGTTCAAGGCATGCAGTATTTGAAGTATCTACTACAGCCATCAAACATCACTTATTGGGAAAGTTTCTTTTCTACCGTTTGCCCACAAATATGTCTTAATGTCTTCAGTGCTGCAGAAACTCCAGCTTGAGGATGTTTTTCAGAACAATTCCTACAGACTTTTGCTGCGCTGACTGAACAACCTGAACAACTGAAAAGTTGTTTAAATGGTGTTTTCAGATATATGATCCAGCTATGTAACAATATGCTAGGAGAGACTGACAGACTTGTTCAGAAAAGAGTGTCAGGTGCTTCTCACCCACCTACTCTTAGAATTTGGCCTTCCACTGATCCTTGTTCAAGAGCATGAGATAATATTCTGCAGCTACATATAGATATATAAAATAATAACTATTTTGGAACGTAAATCCTGAACTTACTCTACAACTCATGCTACTTAACCAGTTATCAGAGATAGCTGGATTGGATTAGATGAAACCTTCAGGTCTGTTTGCTTTGCTTGTTTTAGATAAAAAACAAGTACTTGTTTATTGCAGATTTTACTGGACCCATGAGTCAGACTTTCTTGCATTGAACAGTTTCTAGTTGCAATGAATTAAAACCCCTTGTGTTCCCTGCTAGTGAGCAACATCCATTCTTAATTGGTTTCGATCTAAACTGTTTAAACTGTGAAGAAAACAGCACATTTATGCAACTTCCCGTCTTGCCTTAAAGAAAATAAGTTCCTAAGAAGAAAGATCTTCATGTTTACCAAATTCATCTCATACACAAATCACAAACGGGTCACAAATCATTGGATTCTCAAGCACTTTTCAGCTGCCTGCGACAGCTTTAAATTGTAAGGAGTGGAAGAAAGCCAATAACATCCTCTTATTCCTGTGGCTTCACAGCAGAAAGCAGAAAAATCACCTTTGCAGCACAGTCTTTGATATTTGAGAAGCATGTTTTGATATTTGAGAAGCCTCAGTGCCTCTAAAACAAGCTCCTTCTCCTTACTAGAGTAGCATTAGCAGCATGTGGCAAAGCTGAGAACATGCAGGAAAAGCATTTTTGAGTTAGTGTGCACAGTGGTTTCCTTACTCTGCTCGTTTAGCAGCTGGACAACCCAGTGCAGGCCCAGAGCATGTCATATAACTTCTCTGAACTTGTTTGAAATGGCACTGATTGATCATTGAAGAAGCAATGGCTCAAAATGAACTGTAACTTATCAGCTTAATCCCCTTGTAAATAATGAGGGTGACATCCAGTCAATTAGCTGAAACCTTGAAGTATTGTAGATTTGGAAAAAAAATTTTCAACTAATATTTAATAAAATACCTACAAACTAATTAATTGGAATTAGTTATACACAAGCACTCATACCTATATTACATTGCCTGAGAAGAATAGTTTCTATTAAACTGTCAGCCTTTCATAATAAATAACTGTAATAATAATAGCACAGCAATGCTTCAGTAGTTAAGCATTCCGCGTTTTCTGGTAGAGCATGTTATCTCAATTATTTCAAATACAATAGATTTACAGTTCATAACTCAGAGCAGGCTGTGGTTAGTGCTTGGCTGGAATTTGAAAGATATATTCACAGTTACAGCATTGTGGTTTTATACTGGTGTAGCTACACTTAAACTAATGAAGTCATACAAGCATTAGATGGGAGTTCCACAATAATGAGTCACCTTTAATGAGATGTCTTGAGAGGTATTTTTATTAAATTATACCAGAAAGAAGAGGTACAGAGACTATGCAAGGCACAGTTCTGGTTACATTGTAGTTATTTCAAAACCAATTATGTTATCTTTCTATTAAGTATATTTCAGTTTTATTTACCTCTCAAGGATATATTATTTCTACCTTGTGTCCTTTTCACTACCTATGCTCTACAAGTTTTCAGTCTATCATCAGATTTGTTTCTAATGTCAGATAGAAAATTATGTTTCAAACATAAATACCAGGAACTGCCACACACAAAAAACTCAGGATAATCCTCTTGCTGCACTGAGTTTCTTTATGTAAAAGCAAAAAACATTCTGATATAATAATAGCTGTATTTTATCTTAGAACTGATGCAAATACCATGTAAATCAATAGAACCAATTAATACTTTGGCTAAAGCTCATTAAAAATCATTTCCCTCTCCCATAAGTACTTAAATGGAAATTGAAGTAATTTAGTTTCAAATCTGTATGAAGCAGTGAAACTTTATTTACTTTCATTATTTTGTATGATAACTCAACCATGAAAATACACAGCAGAGAGCAGAATAAGGTTTACAGAAAAGGACTAACCATTTCTCTGATGAATTTCATGTAGTTTAAGCTCAGTTTTGCATCTCTCAATTAGCAAGTTTGATCAAATATGTGATAGGATGGATAGTACTTTATAATTGTAATCAAACTGGATTTTCATTGCTCTTTTAGGTAACAGTTTTTTTCTGTCAATAGCATGAGGGCAGACCAGAATGACTCTTTTGTTATCAGCAGAGTTAGGCTGATTAGGTCTGTCAAAATATCAATATGTGCTGTGACAAACTTCAGCTTGCTCACAGCACTTGCACAGAGCACTACTTGCAAATTTTTTTTGAAAAGGACAAATTTCTAATTCAATTCTGGAGTCCCCAGTATAAGAAGGACATAGAACTCATCGAGCATGTCCAGAGGAGAGCCACAAAGATGATCAGAGGGCTGGAGCACCTCCCCTATAAAGACAGGCTGAGGAACTTGAGGCTCTGGGGTGACCTTATGGCAGCTGTCCAGTATCTGAAGGGGGCCTACAAGAAAGCTGTGGTAGGGCTTTTTACACGGGTGTGTAGTGAGATGACAAGGGGCAATGGTTTGAAACTTAAAGAGGGGAAATTCAGGCTAGATATTAGGAAGAAGTTCTTTCCTGTGAGGGTGGTGAGATGCTGGAACAGGTTGCCCAAGGAGGTTGTGGATGCCCCCTCCCTGGAGGTGTTCAAGGCCAGATTGGATGAGGCCTTAAGCAACCTGGTCTAGTGGGAGGTGTTCCTGCCCATGCAGGAGGGTTGGAGCTAGATGATCTTTAAGGTCCCTTCCAACCCTAGCCATTCTGTGATTCAATGATTCAATGATTCAATGTTTCTAATTAATGGTAATGGCTGAAGTAATGTTGTGTTAGAAATCTTACGTGGATTACTTTAAATATCACTGAGACCAAGCAAAATTTAGTCTTTTTGATGCACTGACCACTTCGGACTTCATTGAAATCTTGCTTTCAATATCAGGAAAAAGAGGAAGCTCTTCATTCCTAAGACAAATGAACAGGTAAAAGATTGCGTTCCTTTGATAAATATCAGTGCAAGATGGTTGTACTTGAGCAAGCTAAGAAAGTCATTAGGGGCAGCACATCCGACAGCTACTAATGTGTTGTACCTTCCAAAGCTGCAGTATGTCTGATAACCTGTGACTGAAGAAATGACGAAAGTAGTAAAAGCATGTCATGAAATCAAAAATTGTAAGAAACTTCCTGACATGCCCTTTTGTTATATTTAATATATGCAATAGTGTAGTAGACATGTTCGTTGTCGACACGCTGTTGTATGAGTCATTGCAAAGGTCTTGCTACCAGCTCCTCCTCCCCATTTTCACTGGCAGTAAGTTTCTCAGAGGAAGATTTCCTAAGTGGTTTTCAGGGTTTGAAGCAGGTTACTCCTGAATGACTACATAATATTTTTCTAATTATTATTTACATCTTATGCCCTGCATATCACATGGGAACCTGCTAAAAATGCAAGCACGGTTATAATGGATTTTGTTTCTCTTTCTACTAGACTTCCCTGCCTGTAATTGCGTATTTATAAAATGTATGAGCAAAATAATTTCTTCACCTTTCACATGTATTCCTCTGAATCTGCTTTATATTATTTAGTCCTCAATTAAAATAAAAGAACAAAAAACCCAAACAACTCAGAAGCATAAAATGTTTGTATTATTTATAATGTAGATAATTTAATTCATTTACAGCCATTATAATCTTACAGGGTTGATGCAACAGAGCTTAAAAGAATATTTTTTTCTTCTGTTTGTCTCTTTCTTAAGCAAAGGATGGGGAATCAGGATGTTTGTGTCCCACTCTCAGCTTTGCCACTGAGCCAATGTGGTGGGCAATGCAGCTCAGCAGATTGAATGTGCATGTAGATTCAGCCCCTTTTTCTGAGGTCAGACCAATGTGTGCCTTTGGCCCTACAGCCGACAGGTGGGAAAGAAGCATTCCCCAAATCTATGCTTTAAACTTACAAAAATTAGATGCTTTCCAGTCAAGAAAATCAAAATTTTATTTTTGCCTGTTGAACAACATAGACTATACTTTTCAATTACATTTTTTAATTTTTCATTGCACTCTGCCATCGGTCTTGTCCTGCCTGAAGTTTCAGTCATCATTCCATAGAATCATCATCATCATAGAATGGTTTGAGTTGGAAGGGACCTAAAGATCATGTAGTTCCAAGCCCTCTGTATGGGCAGGGACACCTCCCACTAGATCAGGTTGCACAAAACCCCATCCAACCTGGTCTCGAACACTTCAGGGATGGGGCTTCCACAGCTTCTCTGGGCAACCTGTGCCAGTGTCTCACCACCCTCAAAGTAGAGAATTTCTTCTTAATGTCTACCCTAAAACTCCCCTTTTCCAGTTTAAAGCCATTACGCCTCATCCTATCACTATACACCTTTGTAAACATCCCTCCCAGCTTTCCTGTAGACCCCCCTCCAAGGTACTGGGCTCCAGCCCTCAGATCACCTTTGTGGCCCTTCTCTGGACTTTCTCCATGAGCTCCATGTCCTTCTTAAATTGGGGGCTCCAGAACCGGACACAGTGCTGCAGGTGGGGTCTCAAAAGGGCCGAGTAAAGGGGGAGAATCACCTCACTTGACCTGCTGGCCACAATTCTTTTGAGGCAGCCCAGGACACAGTTGGCTTTCTGGGCTGCAAGCGCACATTGCCACCTGATGTTGAGCTTCTCATCCACCATCACTCCCAAGTCCTTCTCCTCTGGACTGTCTTTGATCCATTCTCCACTCAGCCTGTATTTGTGCTTGGGATTGCCCCAGCCTAGGTGCAGGACCTTGCACTTGGCCTGGTTGAACTTCATTCAGTTTGCACAAGCCCTCTTCTCAAGCCTGTCAAGGTCCCTCTGGATGGCATCCCTTCCCTCCAGCATGTCGACCTCACCACACACTTTGGTGTCATTGGCAAACTTGCTGAGGGTGCACTCACTGCCACTGTCCATGTGGCTGACAAAGATGTTAAATAGCACTGGTCCAAGTACTGACCCTTGGGGAACACCACTCATCACAGTTCTCCATTTGGACATTGAGCCATTGATCACCACCCTTTGAGTGTGACCATCCAGCCAGTTCCTTAGCCAATGAGTGGTCCATCCATCAAATCCATACTGTTCTAATTTTGATACCAGGATGTTGTGCAGGACATTGTTGAAGCCTTTGAACATGTCTATGTAGACAATGTCAGTTGTTCTTCCTTTGTCCACTGATGCCATGACCCCATTGTAGAAGGCCACCAACCCTGGATGTGTTCAAGGCAAGGCTGGATGTGGCACTTAGTGCCATGGTCTAGATGGTGTGGTGGTGTTGGTCATAGGCTGGACTTGATGATCTTAAAGGTCTTTTCCAGACTTGGTGATTCTGTGATTCTGTGATTTGCCCTTGGTGAAGCCATGTTGGCTGTCAGCAATCATGCCTTTGTTTTCCACAAGCATTAGCAGAGCCTTC
Organism: Hemiprocne comata; assembly: GCA_020745705.1. NCBI lineage: Eukaryota > Metazoa > Chordata > Aves > Apodiformes > Apodidae > Hemiprocne > Hemiprocne comata. The sequence continues at coordinate 136,141,325 of CM036587.1, forward strand.
AGGAGGATCTGCTCCATGATCTTGCCAGGCACAGAGGTGAGACTGACTGGTCTATAGTTCCCTGGATCTTCCTTTTTTGCCTTATTGAAAATGGGAGTTATGTTTCCCCTTTTCCAGTTAGTGGGGTTTTCTCCGCACTGCCAAGACTTTTCAAATATGATGGACAGAGGTTTTGCAACTTTGTCAGCCAGTTCCTTTAGGAGCCATGGATAAATCCTCTCAGGTGCCATAGACTTGTCCCATTTCACTTCCTACATTTATGCTAAGAAAAATTAGCATGGCCTCTCTTTTTGAAGTCTGCCTGTATGCAAGACAATTCTGGACAGGTCCCTTCGGGCTCAGCAGGGTGAATACTCAAACTGAGACAGCAGCTTCCAGCATAAAGCCCAGGAATGTATAGAAAGAGCAGGAAATGTTGTACGTCATCTTCCACACCCTATTCATCACACTGAGCACAGAAGTATCACCCATGTTTGGCAGTTTAAATGGAGTACATCCATTCTGAGGCAATAAATGGATATAAATAGTAAACAGAGGGAGGGGTTGTTTGCGTTACTCTTTGAGAACCATGGTAAGAACTGGTCACAAAATTTTGGTACTTCAACTAACCTAACCAATGGCTATATGTGGCTAGTCCTCAGGACAGTCATTTAGCAAGTGTGTGTCCATGCAGAGCACTGGCTTACATGTGGGACTTACAGCCTCACAGACCTGATGTGATAAGTCTGTTTAGAAACACTAGTGTGGATGACATCTTGACAATGTACCTGATACATAACAGAATTTCTGATTACTTCTGCACCACTTAACATGTTTTAATATTTTTTTTCAAAATTGTCTAAGTACTTTGTGTCAAGCTCATGCACTGCCTTCTTGTGGACCTGTGTTTTGAAAGGGTAGCTTGTGTACTTTCTGTATTTTAGGGGGAAGAGGGACTCTACTGTTTGTTGACCCCCTGTCAGTAGATTTATCATTATTTAGTATTTGTAATTCGTTTTTGTGCTAATTTCATTTTGGGTTAGGGTTTTTTTTACTTTTTTTTTTTCTTTTCTTTTTAGTCAGGGCTATGTGTTAATGGTAAGATTTTAGGTAAGAATAAGATAGTCATGGTGCTTGATGTTTTTGAGACATCAAAATATTTAATTTTAATGGCTCAGCTTCAATTGTCAAAACTAACTGTTGTCTCCATTTTTTTTAAACAAGAACATAAACAACAACAAAAAAAAACCACAAACAAAAAACCCAAGCAAACAAAATGGAAAAAGAAACAAACCCAAGAACAACAAACCAAACCAAACCAAACCAAAATGAACCTACCTGTGAATTGATTCAGAGGCAAATAATGCTGTCAGAGCAGGCTAAAAATTCTCTCAGACACGTAAAAGAAATACTTCCCTAAATGAGCTGAATTTTGCTAGCCTAAAATTCATGAGAGTAGAGTCAGCCACCAAGTGCAGAACAGAAACGAGGACTGGCAAAGACTGATCACCCAGAAGTAAAACTTGATCCCTTTTCAGGGGAGGGTGATGGTGGCATATAAAAAAGATTGCAAGCTTTTTGATGTAACTTGTGGCTGGTAAAGAAAAATCATATTTAATTGAAGTAAATCACCACTTTAATTATGAAGACTGATTTTAGTTTCCACCCCTGAATATTTTGGCAATGTAATTTTCACGAATTCTGGTGAAGTCACTTTTCTTTTACCTACCTGTATTTTGGTTGACTCCAGTAGACTTTGGATGACTTGTGGCAAGTGCTGGCTAGGTTTGGTTCACTCATTATCTGCAATCAACATTTCCCAGTCCTGTGTAGAGAGAACAGGCATCAGAATAATAACCTAGCATAGATACCAAAGCAGAAGTACAAGGTACAGGGGGAAAGCAGTGAGAGGATGGGAAAGGGACACTGGTGTTTTGTAGGTTCTCACTGGGACACTGACACCCTCTGCAACAACTCAGGCCAGCCATTGGGTCTGTGTTTGGCTATGGATTTGAGCCTATCAGCTTAATCCTCAAATTCTTAGATTTAACTGAAATGGAGCAATTGCCATGCATCACACATTTTTCCTGGTGTGTCAGTCTTTGAAAGTAAATAGCTTTAGTTCCCCTAGAAAACACTCATTTCACAGGCTTTATCAGTATGCTTGAGCCTCAAGAATGCTGCATGAAAATCCCTCAGAGGAAACTTTTTTTCTGTTGAAAGTCTTCATGCAAGTAAACAGGGGTAAACACTGAAAAGCCAAAGGTTGTTATTTTTCCATATAAAAAGACAGTAATTTTAAATGTTTTTATTTTTTCAATACAAATAGCAGAGCCACTGCAGTTAGTGACCCAATTATTCTAAAAGGTCTCAGTTTTTCGAGAAAATATAAATGTGTTACTAAGAAGATTTTCTGCATGATTAGTACCAAAACATAAAAGGCAGATTGAATTTATCTGTACATAGGCATTTACGGACCTCAGAAAAGGAAAATAATTTAGAAGGTGATAGAACTGTAATTGCCATTTCAACAAAAAAGCAATCAGTGAGGAATAAAACAAGCTCAGTCTGCCAAAATGAAGATCTGGAAGTTAATCAAATGCCATCTTAGCCAGACTGTTATATTGATGTGTGTATCTGAAGTTTCAAAATTCGTGTTGCTATTGATTTTTAAAAGTACATTACAGTTTTATAATGTCTTTCAAAACAAGTTTAGTTATGTTCCAGCCCAAATAGAAAATCAAAAGGCTAATTTCTTCTGGGCTTCCTCTTTGCAGTGTTATATTAATCCCTTCTCAGCTATTAGGTGCTTCTGCACCATTTGTAGACCACAATGTAACCCTAAGTCCACCATTTTGCTTTGTAATTTTTATTTTTAAAGGAATGTACCTTGAAATCCTCATGAAACAAAATATTGTGCACTACTATGCATTTTGCAACCAAGTAAGTATTATGCAGTAAAATACCAAACAAAACTTATTTCAAATAGGACCAGCTTGTATTGTCGTTTCCATCTGGATCACATTCCCAAACCAAATCTTTCACAGGTAGCTCTAAATCCTGTTTGTTTAAATGTCTTAATTCAGTACACTATTGTCCCCAATAAAGTATCTGTTGTGCATCATTATTAGTCTCATCCCTCTCCCCCTTCCTGTGGTTTATTCTGAGCTTTCTGGATATCTTTGTCATCTCACGCTAAATGCTTCCAACTGCATCCTCCAGCAAGCTTTCTTCCCCATTCCTTCTCTATTAATTTGCTTTTTTATCTCATTCCACCTGGTCTTTATGTTGAGAAAAAATTCTGCCACCAAGTAACTGAAAAATCTCCTACTGATTAGATAGGACATTCTTGATCTCATTACCATCATTACATACAATTTCATTTTCCTGTATGGGTGCTTTTTAAATTTTTTTTATTTTTTTAAATGATATCCTATCTAAATTCTAATTGGCTATACTGGAAAAGTTTACCAGGTACTTTCTTTTTTTAATATAGTTCTCCTAGTAAGCTCCTACTTTTATATATATTAAAAATACACTACTTAAAGTGCAGCCATTGTGAAAGGCCTCAGGGTATAAATTTTAGCAGGGTTTTTTATACATTAGGCTGTGTGTTCAAACTTGCACGCTTGGCTTTGGTAGGGCAGGAACTATTCCCTTCAGCATTAATACTAATTGGACCAGCACCTCACTCTGGGCAATTCCTATTCCTCACATCAGGCAGAGTTTAATTCAGTGGGAATTTTATTCTACCACATTTTGACAGCACCTTGCATCCTAAAATGGTCTCTTTCATAGCATTCGGAATGATAAAGGACGATCCTTACTATAGATCCTGCTAGGACTCAGACTTGTTTCTTATGGAACAGGCCCAGTCCCAGGAAATGGAAAAAACCTAGTGATCTCCGAGGAGACTCATACCTCTTGGAATTTACTATAAATACCCACTCATATTCAGGGTTAAAGGAGAGCTGGGTATTTTCCCCTTTGCTCTATTTGGCACCGGATCCCAAGAAGGTGTTGAGTTGCTCCCGAGGCACACTGGTACCAGCTGAGGGAACTCTGTGGACAGCAACAGTCAGGCCTCACTGCATATGGTTTGGTTTTATCAGCAAAGAGGGAACATGAAAGCAAGTGTTGGTGGCAAGAGCATGGCTTTGCTGTGGGGCAGCCTTGCAAGTGCATTCTGGAGAAAGGCTTCAGGGTAGCAACTTCTGCAAAAGCCCAGAACTCACTCAGAACCTTCTCACCTCTTCCACATTCTCCTGACACACTGAAGAAGGTCTCAGACAAAGCTCCCAAATGACCGTGGTAAATCTAATCCCAAAGTTGTTCCATCAGCCTCACTCCTGACCAACATCTCAACCACAGCCTGTTCTTACTAGCACTCCCCAAATATTAGATCCTTTCTCCAACACTACACCCAACAGTATTAATGACAAATCTGTCTTTACAGGACTCTGAGAAATAAATCAGTAAAAAGAATCAGTATTTGATAGGGCAATCTCATTCTACCTGCTGAATGTTATTGGGCAAAAAACCGAAACAGAGCATTTTAATACAAAGGAGATAGAAGTTTGTTTTCACCAATGAGTAAAACAGCCATTCTCACATCTACTCACACAAGTGCTAACACTTCAAAGCAATGAAACTGTTCACTGAACAGAAAAATGATTCTGTAGTGTTTTCAGCAATTACAGTATGATTAACAGAGTACAAAAGATAATTATGAGGTTTCATCATTTGAATAAAGGTTTATAAAAGGTGCAATGGCTTCCTTTAATCATTCTTTATTAATATTTCCCAAACTGTATAATTCCTACTTGTTATATGCAGTGAATATTCTATCACTAGCTCATTATAAAAAGTTTTTCTTCAGTGCCATAATTTGTATCTGTCGTGTCTTACGTAGCATTACACATGACAGCAGCAAGCTCATAACACACATTCACATTCCCCTCCAAACACCCACTGAACTGAGCATTTACATTTCATATGGGGGCATTATACTAAATCAGTTACATAACTGTGTTACTTGATCAGAGATTTCGTGCTTTAAATCAAGGGAAAAAGCACAGGGTATATTTCAAATGAGCACAGCTGTGGAGTCAATGTGATAACAAACACAAATTCCAGGTTCCTTGGTAAGGCCTGCCCGTTTTGTGTGGATTTCCATTCACGATGATGAATGGTGTGTAAAAGCCAATAGAAGCAAATGGCTCCCCTCCCGCCCCGATACCTTACAAACATAAATTACTGGGCTTTACAGTCAGTGTGATCTGCTTGCTTAAGAAAAAGGAAGGATATTGTCTTGAGTTAGTTGCAGTAAATAAAAAAAATTACTATTTGCACTACTACTTTCCATAATGTATCCCAGTTTTCTCATTTTAAATAAATAATCTGGATCAATAACAGCTAACTAAGATTTGGGTGTTTGTTATTTTAAGACTGTTTTGCAAACAGATTCAGTTTTTCACCTCCTTGCCTGTCCAGACAGTACATTCCACAATCAGAAAAAAATTATTAGAGTATGCTATCCTAAAGGACATAGTAGTAACATCTGTGGAGCTGGATTCAGTATTCGTAGTTGTATAGATAAGGGCATAGGAGTGAGAATCAGATGCAATCAAAGGAATCATGCTACGATTGCGGTCTGAGGTAATGCAAGTATGAGAGCCAGTGTTGAGTGAAAGGAAAGTGCAGTGACTGCATTTTAATGGGGCTTGCAGTTGCTTTGCAGAAAGTGATGTATGGCAGTCACATAACCTACTGCCAAAGCCTAGTCAGACACCAGAGACAACCTGGAAAGGTGTCAGGCATTGAGTCTCCTCATCAACAGGAGCCTGACAAAGATAGAAATGTGATATTACTGAAAATCAAGCAATGCCTAGAATTAGCTTCAGATGTCTCCCTTACAGCTATTAAACTCAGAAGTCCAGTCCTGAGAATGGGTTTGTCGACAAGGAAGAAAGACACAGAAGAGCGAAAGGAAGGATCTTTGAGGCTTTGGGTTTCAAGCTCATGTGTATATCACAGAATCATAAATGGTTTGAGTTGGAAGGTACCTTAAAGATCACCTAGTTCCAAACCCCCTGTATGGGCAGGGACACCTCCCACTAGATCAGGTTGCACAGAGCCCCATCCAACCTGGCCTTGAACACTTCCAAGGATGGGGCTTCCACAAATTCCCTGGTCAACCTGTGCCAGTGTCACACCACCCTCACACTAAAGAATTTCCTCCTAATGTCTACCCTAAATCTCCCCTCTTCCAGTTTTGATCCATTACCCCTTGCCCTCTCAGTACAAGCCCTTGTAAAAAGTCCCTCCCCAGCTTTCCTGTACACCCCCTTCAGGCACTGGAAGACCACTATAAGGTCTCTCGGGAGCCTTCTCTTCTCCAAGCTGTCATCTATCCATCTACTGTTTAGCTTCATTTTCTGGGAATTTCTAGGCTAAATCTTATCATAACAGCCATTTAGAGAAATCAATTGTTTAAAAAGAGATGCCGTTTGTCAGGCGAACATCTTGCGTATACTTGTTGGATGCTTTTATTGCATGTAATTATTGTGGGGTAAATCACAGAGTAAGTTTTGTAACATCCATATTCTGTGGGTTTTTTCCCTAAACATTTTCTTAATGTGCTATAAGGGAAAATGTTCACTGTGTACATCTTTTGTGGCATTTACTCATTATGTAAGTATTCCTTCGGCATCATGCTTGGTGACTACAAAGCACAGGAAATGGTCACCTGGCAGGTGATCTGATGGCCAGGCTCTCCCACAAAAAATGTCCTTTATGTGCAGGGCATCACCTCTACTATAAAGCCAGCTGATAAATTGCACACTATTCCAAAGAAAGAAATAGAATAAAATTAGTATGGCATTACACTAGGTTAATCATAGCTCTGGGTTACTGTGACTTCATGGAAAACAAAAGCTTGACATAGTATCATAGTATCATAGTATCATCATTCTGGTTGGAAAAGACCTTCAAGATCATCAAGTCCAACCACTACCCTGGCTCTGCCACGTCCACCACCAAACCCTGTCCCCTGGCACCACATCTGTCTTTAGATGTATCCAGGGATGGTGGCTCAAACACCTCCTTGGACAGCCTGGATCCCCAAGTCAAACTCCCACAACAGAATAAGACAACCTCAAGGTTCATAACATGTCCCTGAGGGCATTGTCCAAATGTTTCTTGAATATTGTCAGGCTTGGTGCCATTACTGCTTCCCTGGGGAGCCTATCCCAGTGCCCCACCACCCTCTGGGTGAAGAATCCCCTCCTAGTGTCCAACCTAAACCTCCCCCTGCACATCTTCCTCCCATTCGCTCAGGTCCTATGGCTGGTCACCAGAGAGAAGAGGTCAGCACCTGCTCCTCCACCGTCCCTAGTGAGGAAGCAGTAAGCTGCAATGAGGTCTCCCCTCAGTGTCCTCTTCTCCAGGCTGAACAGATCAAGTGCTTTCAGCCACTCCTCATACAGCATCCCCTCCATGTTCCACCTGCCGTCGACCAGAACTCCCAGGTCCCTCTAAGCAGGGCTGCTCTCCAGCCTCTCACTGCCTGGACTGTCTGTATATCCAGGTTTACTGTGTCCCAGGTGCAAAATCCAGCACTTCTCCTTGTTAAACATTGACAGTTTCAGATTTTAAAGTTTCTTCTCAGCCTTTAAGGTTATTTGCCTTAAGAGGCAAATAACAAGCCCATGAAGGAAGAACAGAAGATTTTGGACTAGTGGGGTGGGAAAATTTTTATCATTGTTTTTACATTACAGCAAAGAAGTATTGATGACTTGGATCCAGACAGTTAGCAGTAACACTTCATAATAGTAACCTAATGAAGCTTTTTTTTTTTTGCTGGTGACAGGTAAATGCTTGTAAAGCTTATGGCAGAGAAAAAGCTTCAATAAATAACTTGAAAATCTGTCTCTCTTCTTACTTCCATAATTATTGCTTTTAATAATGGTGAAACGGAACAGCAAAAAATAGGTGAAGAAATTATTAGAAAAGAGAAACTCGCTCTGGAGCTAATAGGGTGTACAATGGATGTTTTTTACTTTTTGTAAGATAAATAACTACTTAAAAACCATTAGGCCTCTCTCAGACATAAGGGGAGAATTTAAAAACCTTTTTCCTGTAGTGAAGTCTGTTCAAGGATCAGGAGCAAAAACAGAGATTAAGGTTTTTCTCAGTGCAAGTAGAGAAGAATAGTTTCGGGATATTTTAACTCAAAGAATAAAGTTCTGGGACTTCTCAGATCAGTTTTTCTCCCTAATCCTGTTTACCTGTAAAGAGTACAACTCCCTTTGCAACTAGAAAGAAATCTGATGGCTGGCTGCTTCAAAGGGCAGACGGTCAGTCCTGCAGGGACCCTGATGTTCCTGACAAAACTTTTTTTCATTGGAAAACCAGGTAAAAAAATGTAGTTTTAACATAAATCATCCTTTTTGTTCTGAAGGAGAAAAAGGAAAACTAGAACTCACTGAAGGAGGGGTAAATAAGCTGAAAAGAACACCTGGAAATTTTTCAGGTTTTGACCAGACGTACACCAGGTTTTGCCAGCTGGTTTCAGTTTCAGTTATAGAAAGTGATATGGAAAAAAAAAAAAAAAAAAAAAAAAAGTAAAGAAGTTGGCTGAAAGATTTTTTTTCTGTCGAAAGTAAAATCAAAACAATTAGGTTGAAAATTTCACTTAAAAAAAAAAAAATCTACTTCTGTTAACATTTTCTACTGTCAGTTTTCCAAACAGATGTGACTGGGAAAGTGTCATCAGTTTTACTGTGGGTAGCTGGAACTGGTATGTCTTATGCTTCCCTGCAGCATCACTGACTGCCTAGTTGAAGCTGGTAGCATTAATGGGTCGCATAGCAGGACTCTCAGATTTTTAGATGCAACCTGCCTCCAGCCCCTGCTAGAAGGATGACACCTTAAAGTGTTGACTGACACTGGATTTTTGCTGTTTCACACCGTGGCTGGTAAAACAAAAAAAAAAAAAACAAAAAAAGAAATCAAAGGATATGCAATTAAAGCCTACAGTATTTACACAAGAACAGTAATGAAACAGACAATGTCAAAAGGGAAGCCATTGAGGAAGGAACCATCAATCTGGTAACTATAAGCACTGTTGAAAACACAAAGTCAAGGTAAATGGTCCAGAATAGGGTATATAAATAGTGCACTGGAACTGAATCGAAGAATCCTACACGCAGTTTATTTATATTGAATGCTATTATGCAAATAAAGCATTTCATTGCAAAGCAGCTAAGATACATTCTACTATTTTCTGCTGCTAAAATAGAAATTATTCAGCAGTTGTTTGCATAGCATTGTTGAGGGGAAGTATACTCCAGCCTCAATAGTTCTTGGTTGACTCACTGTATTTATTTTGGGCCATGCAGTCTAATGTAGAACTGTTGCACAGTTCTGATAGTCCACTGCTGCAGGTGCAGGACTTTTCTCTTAGCCCAGGAAGTTTTAAGGCAGGAAAGTCTGGTAGATACCAATATCTGATTGATTCATGAAAAATTCAAGTCATAGTCCTCTTTCTTCTTTTCCCCAGTTGTCTTGGCTTCCTTTTGAGTTTCTGCTGGAAGAAATTCTGTGCCTTCATACTAAAGTGAACTTTTCATTTCTCAGTTCCTACAGATCAAGTGATGAGATGTCATGTGTGAACCCCTGAAGGATGAGAAGAGAAACTCTGACTTCCCCACAGAAAATTGTGAACTCCAGTTTCTTACCTGCTAGAAACACCTTTGATTCAATTTGTATGAAAACTCAATTTAATTATTAAAATGGACGTTATTGTTCAAATATTAGAAATTCCATTTCTTATATGTTCTAAGCTGTACAATTGTCAGATTTCTATGGGTTAGATTGTAAATGTGTTTTTCTCTGGCTAATTATTGGTATTATTTTTTTAATTTTGATGTCTTAAAGGCCAATGTACTATATCATAATAATATGAAGGACATATTTAACAGGTGTGGGAAACACTGTATACAAATGTATATTTCTAAAAGCTATTTTTATGATTAGCATGTTTTACTGTTTTACCATATTTAGAGTCAGGTGATATTGCACTTCTTTGTTTACAGCTTAATTCAAACAAGATCACAATTAAATACATTGTATGTTATTTTTCATGTTTTATTTATTAAATTCGCCATTGGAAATAATTATTTTTACTAATAGGGATATCTGCTAAAAAGTAAAACATGTCAAAATAAGAAAATCCTTGATAAACTGTAGATTGGATCCTCCCGTAAATTGCTTTCTTCAGATAAGCACTCTCTGTGATGCCATTCAGTTGCAGTTTTTCTTGCAAGTCTCTAAAGGCAGTTTGTTGTCACCATATAGAAAGTTTACATGACAGTCAGTCCCCTTTCTAGCCAGGTAAATTATTACAGACTGCCAAAAGCTGGCAACCTGAGTTGGCCTACTTATTACTTTTAGGTTTATTTTCTGGGATTTGTTTATTTTCCACTCCTGAACCTCTAGAGCCCTCCTAAAAGCCTGCAGTTGGAATAATTAATTATTACAGATTTGCAGGGGGAATCTCAGTATAGAATTTCTTAATAAATCATATTTCCTTTCAAACAGAATGGATGCATTATTTCTCTGGTGTTACTGAGATATTGAAGGTATCAAAGCAGATATGGTGTGGGCACAAAGTCTTCTTCTCTAATGAAAGCACGAAATTGTTCTCTATCCCAAAGCTAGACCTCCTCAACATTGCAGATGTCATGAAACAAGGAGTAGATATTTATTTGCCACATCCTTATGTGAGATATACTCCTATAGAAAGAGACATGTCTTTAAAGTGATTGCAGGGGAAAAAAAATATTCAGTAGCTACGGCCTTCCAAGAGGGAGAGACATGCATTTAGGAGGTACCTTACACAGTCAAATGGAGCTCAGCCCCAGCTGTGAGACAGTCTGCAGCACAGAGCCCTGACATTCGCTGGTATCCATGGCCAAGGGTTATTTGGTATCATGCAGCACCACAATTGTGAACCCTTACCTTGCCCTTTCAATCATTGCTTATAGACTAAAAGCAAGAGAAAACAAAAATTACCAGAGAGACGCTTTATCTGATCTCCATCAAAGACAGCAGTTTCAGAGATGATAGGTTCACCTCAAACGGTAGGGGTATGAGGAGCTGGGAGCTCAAGGTTTCCAGTCAGGTTTCCAGCATGGAGACTATCATCAAAGAAGGACTGATATTCTTCAAACACTTGGAAGTAGAGCATACATTTGAATTTTATTATCTGTTACTGAGTGGGAATTTACTTCACTAGGAGACCATGTAACATAGCACTCTCCATTATGTTTGTGTAACCTATATTTAGCTTATCCATTGTCTGTGGAGTTACATGGTTTACCTAAGTGCTGAGTAGTACCTAGCTACTTAATTAAGGAAAGAATAGAATACATAGTTACGTCTGAGCGTAAAGAGTTGCAGCTTCATAATCCACCAAGGCTGACTCTCCCAGAAAAGTACAGCAAAAAATATTACTTCTGCATAAGTGAAATGTTAGGTCAAATCAAAGGGTGAAATATTTCTCCACTTTCTATCTATTAGTGTAGGTTATGATCAATTTTAACTGTAAAAATGCAAAAAGAATTGCCGTTTGTGGATCTCCATTTTTGGCTGACAGTTAAAAAAAAGAAGTCCAAACCTTAACAGTTCAACAGGCATTTTGTCCATTTCAGTTATGCAAACTGTTGGCTGACTTAAAAGATGCAGAATGTCACCCAAGGAGATCAGTTTTGATGTTGCTGTTAATCAACTACATATGAGAAGCAGCTAGGTGTATCATCTCTTCACTACCTCCATACCAAATGAGCTAATAATCACGAAAAACACTGTATTAGATTTTTATAAATTCTTTCCAATCGTTACCCTTAGATTATTCAAATAAAAGAATGCACCGTCACAATGTTGACACTGTTTCACACCACAGTTTAAGTCCTGAATATATTTTGAACACAAATAGACACCTCCGACAACACACCATGGGGCACTATTTCATTTGCAAGCCAGAAGCTTGTTGTGCCTTGCAGTTAATTCCTAGCAAGGTTTCTTACTGGCATGTTTGCTTCAAATCACAATAGAGGATGCTGGTAGCTTCAGCAGAGCCTGATAGTTCTCTACTTTTCATGTATGTGGTATGCTCGGTGTTGTTTACCACCACTACCTGTACTTGTTTTACATGGGCTTTGTCAGTTGTGGGGTTTTTTTAACATTGTTTATCCCTTGCAATATGGAAGAATAGGAAACATAAAGGAACTTGTCAATCAGTTTGGATAGTCAACAGTCATATAAAATCCTTTATGGACAGTCCTGAATAAAACCAAGTAATTTTCTACACAGTCTTATAGGCTCTGTGTATTTCAGATATTTGTTTCACACCTGTGCAGCTGCATGAATGGAAAATATTTACTAAAAAGCTTTAACGTTTGGATCAAGAAAAAAATATTTTTACTTTTGTAAACTCTTGTATTACATATTGTTGCGATTCTTATTAGTTTTCTCTGTAGATCCATTTTCAGTTCTGAAAAAAAACATTGTACTTAAACTATGTAGATAGCTACAATCTTGTAAGCAGTCATATTTTTAATAGGTGCCACTGCAAGTTAGAATAAAACATTCAGGATTTGCCCATGTAGAGCAGATTGATGGTTCATTAAAGTTTTCTTTACAATGTTGTAACATAATTTTTACATGTCTGTAAATAAATATTTTCTCTGATTTATGCACTAATTCAGTTTTGTAATTTCTTCTCTAAAAAATATAACTGGAAACTTTCCAGGAAAAATATGTTTCTTTCATGGAAAAATACCATTTAAAGCTCTGTAATACAATCGTGCTTCACAAACTTCCAAGCAGAACAAACAGAAACAGGCATCCACAGTAAGAAAAACTTAAGTAAGATGGAGAAAAATGTGGTAAATACTGCAATAACTTTAAAAGTTTCAGAAATCATAGAATCATCAAAGTTGGAAAAGACCTTCAAGATCATCAAGTCCAACCATCCACCAGACAACCCCTAACCACGAAACCATCTTATGAAACACCATGTCTACCCCTTTTTTGAACATCTCCAGGGACGGTGCCTCCACCACCTCCCTGGGCAGCCTGTTCCAATGCCTTATCACTCTTCCTCTGAAGAAATTTTTCCTAATATCCAATCTGAACCTCCCCTGGCAGAACTTGACCCCATTTCCTCTTGTCCTAACGCTGGTCACCAGGGAGAAGAGGCCAACACCTGCCTCACTGCAAACTCCTTTAAGGTAGTTGTAGAAAGCAATGAGGTCTCCCTTCAGCCTCATCTTCTCCAGGCTGAACAGCCCCAGTTCCCTCAGCCTCTCCTTATAAGACCTGCTCTTCAGAACCCAATTCAGCCTAGCTGCCCTTCTCTGCACCCTCTCCAGCACCTCAATGTCCTTCCTATACTGTGGCACCCAAAACTGCACACAGTGCAAATCATTGATCATAAAACATATAAATCAGTGTCTGAAGTGATGGACTTTGGGTGCTGGGGTCTTTTTTCTTTTATCTTTTCTTTTCTTTTCTTTTCCTTTCCTTTTCTCTTCTTTTCAGCAACAGACAGTCTTTTATACTCAGGTCTTCATCATTACTGTACTTAACACAGGAGGACAAAGCTTTGTCTAATATGCAATACCGAGCAAAAAAAAAAATGCCTAGAGCTTTCTTTTCTTAGTTCTACATGGGAAAACTTTCAGTTATATATGTTGGGAGGTTTTCATGTGTTTGTGATGACTTACCACATTACTTGTCACCGATGTATCAGCATATGAAATGCTGTTTTACGAATCTATTCATTGAACACTATTATTTCAGGAGCCAGCTTCAGAGAGCAAGTGCATAAGGTCATGTTTCAGAAACACAAAACTAGTTTTTGACAGCAAGCTATATTAAATCAATTGTGCTGATTTCAAGGATGAGTGACCTTTCAGATTTGGATACTTCTCCATTGATGTGAGGATCATTTGTAAGGGAATTGCAGGTTCTGAGTGTTTTTTGTGATAGGCAAACACGGTGGAAAAAAATCCAGGAGTGCTACCATCTCAAATGTGGCTCATTCTGAACAATTTGTTCCATGCTGGTTTTGGAGAATCCAAGACATATCACAAGATAACATGATAGCAGCAAACAATCAATAATGGCAATAAGAAAAATTACAACAATCACTGCCCATGGAATTGCATAGAGGCAGCCATGTAGACAAATGACATAGCTGACTGCTTTATCAGATGTGGACTATAAGTACAAGAGAAGCTCTGTGAAACCCCATGCAGTGCTGAGCTGCAGAGAGCTACCTCTGCTTCTGCTTCCTACTCAAGGGAACAAAGACCCAGAGCAGATGTTAGATTTCCAGCAACTTCCTCAGAAAGCACTTTTCAAAGGTGTTTTTCTATAGGGGACCAGCTCAAGCTTTTAACCCATCACATTCATCCCCCTTGTGTGTAGTTTGTCTCATCTCCTAAACTGCAAGGTTTTTCAGAGAAGAGAAATCCAGTGAAGTGGTTTTCTCCTAGGATGAAAAGCATGACTGAGCAGGTATGGGCACACCCACATAGGGATGACTAACAGACTGGCAGATGGAGGACATCCCTTCCCATCTGCATTGCCAAGGGCAAACTCCTTGAGGAGGGTGAACCTTCACTTTTTTCGATGAAGTTGCAAGGGACTGTCTGGAGGACTAAAACTCTCATAGAGCTTTTGAGCTCCTCTTTAAAAATATTTTTATAGAATGTTTTTCATCTGTAGACCTCAAACAGTCACAGAAGAAAGAGGTTGAATCCTTTCTTGGTTATAGACAAGGATCATAGGGCATGGAGAGGCCAGTTAGCTGGCTCACAGACTTTCACTCTTGCTGATAGCAAGCATCTCAGAGGACTACATCGGATCCTGGCCTGGTAATATCACTGCAGATTGAAAGACTCTTTGGCATTACAATAGATCCTATATTGTGTTTCCTTATGGGCAAAGTTCTGAAACTAAATATTTCACATCATGCTGGGTATCAATTTTTACTGCTGTGAATAATCAGCATAGCGATGAAGTTTAAGTCATAAATCATGTTTCACTTGCCAGCAAAATGTCTCAGTAGAGCTGGTTCTAAGTTGATAGTGTTAACCAGGTTTTGGAGCAAATACTGTGTAAAAGCTAAATTATTTAATCTCTTCAGGCTAAGGTGGTGGTGTGTATTTCCTTCAGCAACAATAATCAGATTTAGTGGTCTCCATAGCAATGCAGGTGAAAACTGAAAAAGCCACGAATATATCCAACAGCAAATATAGAAATGCATAATATTAAGGATACATCCCACTGAGGCTTGGTGTTCAGTAATGTTGAGAAAATTGAGCCAGTATTTGCCACTGACAAGAATAGTTTAGTTACCATGAATCACTATAATTGAGTAAGGATGACTTTACTGTGACATGTTGACTGTCTGAAAAGCATCTCTACTTTCCTATTCTTTGGAGATATTTTTAATTCAAACAAATATAAAGCTTGGTGAACGAGAATTCGTGTTATCTTTTCTATTATAATTCAGTCAATACTGAATGCTTTAATAAATAAAAATCTCCAAATCACACAGGGGCAGAAATTTGCCAAAAAGAGGTCAGTCTACAGTCTTGATATATTTTTTTATTATTATTTTTATTAACTATTTACTTTTTTTTTTTCTTCATATATTTCAGGGCCAATAGAATGTATTACAATAATCTGGTCATGATAACCTAGAATACATAATTCCTCCTATTGATTCACATAAGGCAAAAAATTAATCTACTCTTTTCTTATGTGATATTAAGATTCTTTGTAATACCGAAAGTATCTTTTACATCCTGCATCATGAGAGTCTGCCCCTCACAGACTTTGGTTTTAATGACTCTCTTGGACAAATTCTTTAATTTATAAGAATTAGATTCACAAAGATTATCAAAGAACTGGAGCACCTCTGCTATTAAGACAGGCTGAGGGAGTTGGGGCTATTCCACCTGGAGAAGAGAAGGCACTGGGAAGACAGTATAGCAGCCTTCCAGTACCTAAAGGGGCCTACAGGAAAGCTGTACAGGGGCTTCTCACCAGAGAGGGTAGTGACAGGACAAAGCGTGATGTCTTTAAACTGGAAGAGGGGAGATTTAGGTTAGACATTGGGAAAAAATTCTTTCCTCTGTGGGTGTGTGGGGAACGGGCCCCACATACTAAAACTATGCCCTTTGGAACAGCAGCCACACAGCTAAAGTGGCCTCCTCAGCCTGCCAATCACTACACTAAGGTCAGAGATCAAGAACAAATAAGCAGGCTGAGCCAGGAAACTGTATACTTTGTTGCAGACAATGACTTCTTCTTCTTCGCCCCACTTGAAACTGCCAAGAGACTAGACTCTGATTTGTTCCACAGGGAAGTTCAGTGGCCCTAAGGGCATAGAGGGGGAGCAGCTAGGGACCTGATTGGTCCAGACTGGCATAAAAGAGAGACTGCAGCACCGGCCTCTTGCTAGTTCTTTGGGATCAGTCATCCCTGGTGACAGTGTGCCGTCCAGTCTGTTGGGAAATATCTGTTGCTGTGGTGCTGCTTCGGTGGGGTACTCACCTGCTGTTGCTTCAGTGTTGCTTTGTGTGCCATACCATCGATTATAATCACTGTTCCTGAGCTGCAGCTTTTCCTGGATACTTACCCTTTGGTCCCTGATCCAGTTAACCATCCATTTGGGGCTGCTGTTGATAACCTGAAATCTACCATCTTGAGGGATCCATACCAGCCATCTCCACATCTAGCCACTCACCAACACTACCTGCTTAGAGTGAACTTTGGCTCCTGATCGGGAGTAGCTCCCTGACGCGTCCCTTAGTGTAAGGCAGAGCGTCTCCCCCCACCTTTCCCTTACCCATAACGCACACATACCGCGACAAGCGTGACGGGCTCGCTCCTCTCCTTCCCTCACTTACCCTTCCCGTCCATATAAAGTACATCTGCTATTGGATAAAGTGTTCCTTGGTTTCATCTGCTCACTTTAAGGTGTTCTTTGAATTATAAGTTTATTTTATTTCCTTTGCCCTGAGTCCTCACCCCTCTTTATTTGGTAATTCCTAAATAAACCGCTTTAATTCGTTAAACTTAATTTCAGTGTGAAACTGACTAATTGAGGCACAGTACAGGTGGGATCTGCTGGGTTATTCGGGCAGTTAACTCTTAGCCTCTCTAATCATATCCCCAGACTGATGCACGGGCCTCGGTTCTTTCACTCAAAGCAAATTCCCGCACTAAGCAGCAGTTTGTGACCCAGCCTTCCTGACCGCTTGTCCATGATCAGTCCTAGTGCCCGACCCCAGACATGTCTGGTGGCCTTTACCACTGCCGCTCAGACCATCACAGGGTGGTGAGCCACTGGCACAGGTTTCCCAGGGAAGGTGTAGATGCCCCATCATTGGAAGTGTTCAACTCCAGTTTGGGTGGGGCTCTGAGGAACCTGGTCTAATGGAAGATGTCCCTGCCCATGCAGAGGGGTTCAAACTAGATGACCTCTAGGTCCCTTCCAGCCTTAGCCATTCTATGATTCTACGAATTTAAACTCAATAAAGATCCTTTCAAGCAGAGGGAGCTACAGCAGTCCCCCACAGGGAGGTTGCTTTAATGTAAGACAGGGCTGGGAGACTAAGCAAATTTATACAGTGTAACAGAGCACCCGAGAGACCCATAAACTACTAAAGATCTGAAGCAGTTAATCTAACATTGCAGCCTACAATGACTCTCCAGCTGAGATGCAGAAGCAGTATAACCACAGGGGTACTGTGCAGTATCTATACCCCTTTTACTGCTTTCCAGTAGTAGATGTGTTTGTGGTAGCTTATATTTCACACTGTGCCCCACAGCTCTCCTGGTACTAGTGGTAGCACATGTGCTGCCAGGTCAGGTTTTTCAGCCCATCCATGGTACAAAGGAGGGCCAAGACTTTCCTTGCACCTACTGCTGTAGATATGCCTCTAGATGGCTGGACAAGATGATCTCCAGAGGTCACTTCCTACCTGAACTCTTCTATGATTCTGTGATTCTGTGTTATAGCAAAATGACATTCATAAAGTCTACATTAAAAAGATACTGATGGTGCAAAGACACCATGCCAGAATCAAGTAACACCCATCTCATATGTATTCTTTATCATAAGAATCTCTTGTGAATACCCAAAACACATTTTCACCACGATCACTTATTGAAGCAGAAACCCTTTTTTTTTTTCCAGTAAAAGTCCTGCAGCTGTTTAAGTCATGCTAAGATCACTTTTTCTCATCCTATTCAGGATGAATATTCACTCGTAGTCAATGAGCACTCAGTTCATGCATAAAGAAACAATTTCAGCTGGAAAGAACCAAAAAGGCCTATCTCAGAAAACTGCAGCTCTGCATCAAGGAGGTGGTAGCTGGAGACCCAAAGTCTGTGAGGCAGTGAGGGGAGCTGGTCCTGCCTATTACATACCTGGGTTGTCTAAGCTAAGTAATGAGCTACTGAACAAAGCAGAGCTATGAGAAGAGCAGGATTAGGTAAGCACTCATCCCAGCTGTTTCCAAGGGGAAAGAGAAATATTCCTGAGATCTACTTCCCAAGAAGATAGGCTATGCATCTGCTTCAGGGAAGCAAACAGCAAATGGCAGTGGCTGGAGGGCACTGCAAAGCAAAAAGAAAAGGGAAGGCAGAGCAGGAGAGACCAGAAAACAACTTCTTTCCTGCTTCTTCTTCCCTTCTCTTCCATCCATGGCCGGCGTCCGGGGAGGACTCCATCCATCCATCACCGTCAACCCCTAGGCTCTGACCTCATAACCCTCACAACCCAGCCCCTGTCTGCTCTGCCTTATCTTCTGCCTGTGGGCTGAGAGTTTTCGGGACTGCTCACAGCTCAGGAGAGTGCCGGGGGAGTTGCTGGGGGTGGGGGGGAGGCAAGAGGCTTTTGCACATTCCTGAACATACTTGTATATAATTGTACATATAATTAAAGCTGTCTAGTTTAGTTTTCAATCCAGCAAAGTCTCTCTCCTTAATTCTCTCTCTCCTTCCCTACCTGGGTGGGAGGGGGAGGGGATCGAGAACATTACTGTCTCTGGTTTAATTGCTGATCCTGAGTCAAACCGTGACACGTCTTAAATTATCCTTTTATCACCTATGAAATAACGCCAGACTTTGGCACCAATTATTGCCATCAGATGGACTATACTTTACTCACACCTAGACTCAATTATTGCCACAGTGCTAACTGCAGCAGGCTATTTCAAAATACACCCCAGCCTGTGCCACCTTTGTACTGCCGGGCTCCAAATTAAAAGAAAATTACTGAAGGCTTATTTTCTCATTTTATCACTCTAGGAGCTTGAAAAATAAGAATGATTTCTCACCATGAACTGTGAAATGAACATAAAAGTGGTATAAAGCTTTTTTTTCCCTTTCAATTGCAGGTTCACCTCTGGTTTAGAGTTAGAGACACTTTGCCCTTTAAAGATACACCAAAGCAGCCCTGCAACTCAGCTGCAAGCCTGGCTTTAAAACAATCAGCATTGGCCAACAGTCATTTCCAAGAAGGAAAGGCTGAGTCCCAAGGACAATCCCTACCACAAGGGCCGTGGGATCCATTCCCACCAGAGTTTTATGAACCCCACAGAAATCTCTTTCTATTTTTGTCTTAGTAGCAGCAGGGGGTAACTACAGGCTCATACAAACTCTTTATACATGAAATGTAATTATCTTCTTTTTTATTAGCAGTTAAATTCTCATGTATTCTGGCTGCTATGATACTTAGCAATACTCTAGGCATTTCCATGGCTGTCACAGGGACAGCCATGTGGAAGAGCATAAAAAGGAGCAGTTAGGAGAAAGGTGAAAAGGTTTTTAAAATACACTGACCTTTTGTGTACATTTTTTCAAAGAGCTGGTTATTTTATAATAGTACTACCTTGTCATTTATAATATGTGCTGTTCTTGTTCTGTATATTGCTCTGTTAAACCATTGTTGCACTATATATTTATGGTCACACACTAACATATGTACTGCAAAAGTTTCTGTTGAGAGTCCCACCAACTAAAGTAGTATTCCAGACACCAGTTTTGAGTAGGTTGTAACAGTTTGAGAACCACATCCAGCTTTATTGTTTGAGTAAAAAACAAAACCACAAATACAAAAACGCACAGCCTTTGCATTTCTTTAAAAACTATCCCTCAGCTCTCCATTTTCCCAGTGCCCTTCTTGGCTAAAACTGAGGGTCTTGAAAGAACTGCAGTATCTGAGCCAACTTCCCTGAATTATAATTATAATGTCATTTGTTTCTGAGTTAGATAATAAAACCCAAGAGTTTGCGTAGCATTCAGAAAGGGATTAGCCATTCCATTGATAACACAAACTTCCACAGAAGTATTTAAACAGCAAGAGTTCTTCTTTTAAGAAATGCA
The DNA here is from genome assembly GCA_020745705.1 of Hemiprocne comata. Taxonomy (NCBI): domain Eukaryota; kingdom Metazoa; phylum Chordata; class Aves; order Apodiformes; family Apodidae; genus Hemiprocne; species Hemiprocne comata. The sequence continues at coordinate 136,161,776 of CM036587.1, forward strand.
TTTTTTTTTTTCCCCACTAGTGCATAAACTAAGCATCACAAAGGGACTGTGGAAACAGGTTTTTCCTTTACTATTTACCTGGGGATTTCTAGCACCTTTTTCACACCCTTGAAGTGCAATATCATCAGACACTGTATAATAGGACTTGATGGAGGCAAGTTGAGGCATAAAATACATAAAGCAGAGACAGACACGTTACAGCTTTATATTTCTAGTGTTACTGAGCAAAATTGCACTGTAATGACTCCTTCACAGAATAGGGGAGAGGATACTACTATGTTTCAGCCTACATTGCACTTCTCATGCTTCAGACAAGTACAAATACACAGCTGGTAACTTGGGAGATGAAACTACACCACAAGCCAGGTCATCTATCCAGCATTTTCTACTCCTTTAGAAAAAAAAAGGCACAAGAGTAACTCATGTGCTCAGGCTTAGCTGAAAGACCATGTTACCATTACCACAGCACTCCACTGTCTGGTTTCTTGTACATCCAGTTAATCTAGTGATAATTCCTAGCTGTTCTTTACATTGCTATTAAAATGTGCATGCAGGAGCCTTCTGGACTGCTGTCGTTAGGCATAATGTGATACAGCTTTTATTATCAGAATGAAAATGAGAATTTTCTGGTTGAAACTGCATAGTTTTGCACTCAGGTGTGCAGTGATTCGTCTTATTTATTATGCATAACAAATGGACTGAATCATACCATTATTTTCCTATAAATTAGGTTTACCCTATTTTTCATGCTGAGTGAGACGTATGACACAACCCATGGTGCATTACACAGGTCAGTCAGAGAAGAGATGCATGCATCACAACAGATTTCAATTAGTGGTGATTCATATGCATACAGGTTACATGTGTCTCTCATGTACTCTAAGATCAGAGTCAAGGGCTGTCAACAACTCAGATTATGGAGAGATACATTTTATGACAGAGAGAAACTAAGATTACACAAGAAACTACACGAAACCTAATTTATTTGTGAACTAAATTATTTGAAGCCTATTTAGTTGATTTTTACAAATTTAATCAGGAAGAGAAACTGCACACTGTTGAGAACAGACCCAAAGAAGTAGATTGCAAGTAATTAAATAAAGGCAAGATACCAAATATAAACAGCTGCTTTGACATTTGTATTTCCCTCTTCATGCCAGATCGAAACAAGGAGCTACCCAAGGCGGGTCAGACACCTGCTGGGAGACTTTGCAGTGGCCTTGTGACATTCCTGGAGGTTTTGGGGCTGTCCAGGTCAGGACAGCGTGGGCCACATACACCAGCAAAAGGGCAATGGAGTTGAAACTGGCTTCCAGATAGGCCTGTTAGTTGCAAGTTTTACTCCTCTTTTTTCTAGGGTAAAATAAAACCTATTAGTTTAAACTAGACTGGTCTGATACCTGCGGGTGAGGGCAAGTTCCCCAGCTGAGGACTATCCCAGGATAAAGCAGTGCTGCCCACTACCCTGCATCCACCACAGTGATTTTATGGAGTGGGTTGAATAAACTAGATGAGCTAATGGAAAGATGCTCCTGTTTTATTGGTGGAGGTGGCAGAGATGGTGTTTGGGATTTTCACAAGGTAAGTCTTCCAGCCTGCTCCCAGCTCCACTGCACAGTCACAAAAGATTATGCAAAGGAGAGAGTGGGAATATGAAGCCAGGAAAGGAGCAGGAAAACCACTTTGGAATTTGTCTAATCTTGAACTAGGTGAAGATGTTCAGCCAGAGCTTTTAATTTCCTTCCAAGGTAACTCAAATAGACTAGTTAAATCCAGTGTAAACCATGCACTAACACTTACAGGTGCAACACAGCCACAGCATGGAAAAGAGTTCAAGGTACCAAGCTCTCCTGGGCTTATGAAGGTGATGCACCAGAGAGCTAGTACTTCAACAGGCAAGCAAATTTTTAAAAAGCTACATTCATATTCTTCATTTGGAATTTAAGTTACTTGCTTTGCATATGTGCCTCTTTTGTTTAGTGTAAGACCAGAACTGTAGATAGGTCTGTATTTTCATACTTGAATGGGGAAGCAGTATTTGCACAGTATTGACTGTTTACAAAATTCTAATGTTCTAAAAAATGTAGATAAATGTTCATTTAGGACCTTTTGGATGAATTCTGATTATAGCACTCTAGTCCTTCAGTTGAGGAGATACCCTTTGGTTTCCCGGGTTCCTTTCTTTCTTGTATTTTGCAATTTAATACACTAAAATCTAATAATTTCATTTAAAAACATTAACTTTAAATGAAAGAAATCAGACACATCTTCCACCACCTCCTGTAACTCTCCAAGCTGGGATCTTCAGAAAGACCCAGGGAAGCTTGATCTCTCCTGACATAACGGAGCAGCTGAGCATCTAATTCTTGTAGATCCCTTTAGAAAGATCTCAGGTCTGAGGCAGCTTTGGGCTACTCTTAAAAAAAAAAAAAACAAAAAAAAAAAACAAAAAAACACTTTCCTCTCAGACACCTATTTACTTACTAAAAGGAGTTCAATTTCCTTCTCCATCTAATAAACAAAACAAAAAAATCTGATATAATCATCATGATTGCCTTAACATTGACTCTTGGTATCTGTGAGGCACTGCTGGATTTCTGGGGACTGTTGTTTATGAACAGCTTGATTTTTCAATATACAATTTCATTTTCTCTCATTCTTTTTAATTCTACTTGAAGTTTATATATTTCCCATTATGCAAAATTGACAGTCTTTGAATATAGCAAATATAAAGGCACTATTAAATGGCATTTATCTGCATCGCTTTATGAGGAAAGAAATCACTAAAAGATCTGTTGAGTTTATACGTGAGAAAGCAGAGAAATTCTTTCTTTCCAACATAAAAACCCCTTTTTATCTAAGCAAAAACTTCTAGCAAGTGGAATTTCAATATCATACCTTTGAGAATTATGATGTATTTAGACCAAAGTAAAACTCCTTGAAGGATGTATTAAATAGTGACATGTGACAATTTTCTATAATGTTTTTATTTCTCCTTTCAGCCTCAGTCACTTTTCTATCTGCACGTAACCTTTCCCCTTTATATCCAGTTCAAAATCTGAAGGAGTCTTTGAAGTATGCCATTAATAGCAAAAAGCAAGAGGCAGAATACATTTATTTTTTTTTTCCTGATGCACTGAAGGAAAAAAGCATTGAGACCTTTGACTGTGCACCTAGACCCATATGGAAAAAGCATTGCCTAAATCCCTGCACCGAAAGAGTGATATTTATTCAGTCACAAATTTATGACTATTCTGCTTTTACTGCTGATATGCAATCCTCAAGATGTGACTAATTTATCTTAATTGTATCATGTCAACATATGATATCTTAACAAATCTTACCTATAAGTGATGATAGCTGTTTTGGTAGGAAGAGGGTGGACTTCACTAGGAAAAAGCAGGCAGCAGTGTCTGCTTCCCAAGGGTGCTATAAGGGAAAATGTACTCCTCCCTCTGTCCTTCACATAGCACTGCAAATATATGCAAACTCAGTGGTCATGTTTTACCTCTAGATAGGTTTTCTGCATTACTAGCTTCTGCAGCTTTCAAAGGCCTGATGGCTTCCCTAAAACAAACCAGATAAAACTACTAGAGAGTTTCTAAAGTATTAAAATGAGGTATATATACAGCACAGCATCATTATTAGGTTTGCTAAGAGATTATACATATAGATTAGATGTAGATATGAAAGAGTGAGATGCCTCAAAAAAATACAAACACTATTTTCTTGAGTATGTACCTTTCAGCAGCACTCAGGCACTGAGCAGCTCCAGATTGCTTCCTGTCCTTGTCCCCAGACAAGCACATGCAAGCACAGCCCTCAGAAAGCATGTGTATAACTGCAGTCTTACAGGGTTAATATATCTGCCTTGCTCTGATCGAGGTCCTTGGTAGTATCTGGCAATTCTAGACCTCGTGGCTGCTGTATGAGAACCTATGAGTCTCACAGAGCACCACATCACATCTAGGGTCAGACAAGCCTTACCTAATGTGCCTGTTTCAGAAGGGCCTATATGATTTATTACGACTTGTGAACCCCCTCCTATGTACCTCAGTAATACATCTTGGGTGTATGAAATGGTGTACCAGAGTTCCCACTGTGGTCTGCAAGTCTAGGAGGCAGGCTGAAGAGACACTGGAGCAGTGAATGAACAGTTATTTTATATCTGGACCTGAACACAGATTGCAAACTTGGGATATCTCTGTTTTTGTTCTCTGACCTGCAAGATATATGCACATGCAATTTGGTGGAACTGAAGACAACACTCTCCCCTCAGTTTGTAAAAGCAACACAAGAAAACAAGTGCAATGTAAAAAGGTTTCTCTCTTCTCTTGTTATGCATTTCTTATTGTTGTTATTGGAATAAATAAATAACTGCTCTTTCTAGGGCCTTTTAAGTACTAATTCCAGAGAAGGGTGAAATTAGTTTATTGAGGCACAAGTTGCATAAAGTCAAAGCTACGGTTCCAGACAAATTAGTACACTGCAGTGCTGTTTTCTACACTGTTATCTTCTCTTTCAGTGTATATATCTGAATTAAACCTAGAAATATTTTAGCATTCCCTGACATTAGTGAAATGCCATTTCCATTTGCTTGCATATTTTTTGCAGAACTTTTTTCAAACCTACATGAAGTATTAACAATGTGGTGTTATGCTGCCTTCTGCAAAGAGAGAAAGAAATTTTATTATTACACACTTATTAGAACCATGATAGCATCTTTTGAAATCCTGTTTTGAAGCATAATTTGTGAAATACTGTGCATAATAACTGGTTTGTTGAAAAAGTAGGATTACTGCTCACTGACATCCTGTATGGGCAGATTGAACTTCTTAACACAACTACCTCTTTTCTACAGCAGATGCTTCTTTTGTTTTGTGTGTTACTTGTACCACGGGGATTAAATTCAGTTTAAAAATCCACACCTGTGGATCAGGCAAAATAGCACATCTGCCTTTGGCTTTGCCATCAAGTTCTACATATTTTCCTAATCAAGGTACTTGAGGATTCAGTGGTGACACCTGTAGTTTGATATTCATCTTATGACCAATGTACTTGTTCCTGCAGTGTTGTTGGAGAACATGTCAGGTCTAACTTGTGCAGCATATCCTCCTTCTCATGTACTCTGACACAAACAGATTTTTCCAACAGAAATATTCTTCAGCAACTGCAGCTTCATGTGTTTGTGAAGGCCACAGCAATGGAAAACTGTCTGGTCTGCTACATGCAAGTAGGACTATGTAACTTACCCTTGTCTCTCTCTGTGGATGTGATACTAGACTTGCCCAAAAGCAGCTTAGCCAAAAGGATGGCAGGTGCCCAGTTGGGTATTGCTTACTACTGTGTCCTGCTTTGCAAGAACTACTGGGAAAAGACTGCACCTCTGTGTCCAGTTTTTATATCCAACAGATTCATACCAAAGCACCTCTGAGACCTGGAGGAAATTGTGTAAGGACTGCTCCAGCACTGGAAGACCGAGACCTTCTCTAGACTAGAAAGTCAGAGTATAAGGAGCTACTTATCTTCCAAGAAACCAAAAGGTAGACTAAGTTTCAACCTTTTTTTTTTTTTTTCAGGTCCTTTCATCCATACGCAGTAAATCTGTCTTTTCTCTTTAAAGGTACTATGTGATAGCATCAGTCCTTTTCCAGAAAGCATAGGAGGTTTCACTTCCTTCCTCTGGTTGACGTGTGTCCCTTGTGATTCCCACTCCTGTACAGCACCTCTGTTAACCTGCTTTTTGAGTTGGGCTCAGGTGATACATTGCCTAGACAAGGCTGTCTGCAGGTAAATTTGTGCTGATACGAAAGTTTGGGAAAGCAAGCAGACGGCCTGACAGTCTGTGTCTTCTTCCACTACTGACTGTGCTGGTAAGAGAGTAACACCACCAAAATGATTATGCAAAAATATGATGGGGAAAATCTTGCAGCCACTTTCACTGCAAAATGTATTTTGATGAAGCAGATTGATTTTTTGCACTTCTGTAGTACTTCACTGCTGTTTCTTCTTTCCTTGTAGCACTTAGTCATAAACTGAAATTATGCAAGTGATATCCAAGATGTTTTTTCCTGCCTGTTTCTTTATATGTGTGAATATGGGCTCTAGCTCTTCAGACCCAAGAAAGCATGTAAAAGCTACAAAATGACCTTTCTCAATTTTTCTAAAAGAAAAAAACAAAAAAAATCAAATATATGTGATAGGCATAATTCACACCAAAGCAAAAGAAAGAAAAACCACGCTAGTAGTGATTTTTTTAAAGTGTTAAATTTCCACCTTTGGTGAAATGGGAAAAATTCTGTTAGACCAAGAACTGTAAATGAGTTTCAATGGGTTTGTGTGATTTCAAGAGTAAGAAAGCTGAATTAGAGACTGTCACTTACACCAAATAGCAGGGAGGGAAGGTTTGTTGACTGGCTTTCTTTTTTGCAACTTTTCTGCAACTTTACAACTGTACTGAACACAGTTTGAAAATACAGAATGGTCTTTATTTCTTAAGGGCTGCCTTGGCAGGTGATGAAAACTTAGATTATTTCCCTGTCAATCCATGCATGATAATATTTGGAAAGTGAAGACATTTCTCTCAGGGGAGAGACACCTGCAGCTCCTTTATTCTTCAGAGTTTCAGATTGTTAGTTTTGGGGTTTTAATTAAGTTTCACAGTGATATTTTGGCCAATGAATCCATAGTAAAAAGTTGCTGTTATCCAAAATCAACATAGCAGCCACAATACCTAAAATATTACAGGACTACTTTTTAGTGAGTTGCATAGTTCACTTTTGAACTAGTCTGCATATATGCAGATCAACTAATTACACCTGCATAAACTCCTTTGCTCCTGTACAGGTTCTTAAAGTTCAGTGGCCTTGTTTCAATTATCACAAGAACAGGTTTTTTTACTTATTAGGCATTTCCCAGAGGCCTTAAGAGAATTGCATCTTAGATAAAAACAAATACATAAAGGGGCTTCTCGGTCAAATGCCTGAGGGATCCAATTGGTCTTGAGTTGTCAGTCAGGCAGAAAATCCAGGGTTTCTTTCCTACTGCTGTGTTATTCTTTCACAGAGTACATAAATTGGAGAAACTGAACTTCAACTATACAAATAAAAAGATTGTGAGAACTGACTTATTCTGTATTTATACCTGAGCATTGTCTCCATTACCAACATTTCAATGACCTTGAAAAGACAGAAAAATATTCCTAGAGCTTAGCTGTGTGAAGCGCATGTGTGATGCTCTTCTGCTTTCATCTCGGAGGAAGTGAATTTTTTCTTCCATTATTGATAAGTCCATCTCAAGCAAACATTTCCCAGAGTGGCATGTCAGCTGGTGTGCTGTATGCAAGTGGAGCAAACTGTTCAAGATAATGCTGAATCCTCATTGACTTGCAAAGCTGGATCTGCAAATACAAGTCCTTGTGGTGAGGCAGACCCCTAGCCTGTTTATTTAGCATCTGGTTTCTGCAAGTGGTCAGTGCTGGGTATTTCAGAAAAGCTGCTTGTGGCTTCCACCTCTCCTTTTACTTAGGTACAGGTATCATTTCTGTGAGTGGGCAAGCTACCCTTACAGACATGATGAGATCTATTAATTGTCCTTGACACAGAAAACTATTCTTAAGGATATATATAGAAAATCTGGGGGTGGGGAAGTTGGTAAAGCCATTAGAAATGAGGATAAATTGTTAGACTTTGCAAAAGTTTTATAGTGACATGGAGTAATTACTGTACAGTAAGTGGTATTTGGTGCCTAAAATCAGCACAGCTACCAATTTCTGACAATGCCACACACAGTTGAGAAATAGGTCTAGGAATATTTTCATGGTGCATTAAGAACCTTCAAACAGTGAATATCTTAAACTCTGAACAAAATATTGAGAGTATCTTTCTGTAGTAAAACCATGCCATACCAGAGTATAAATGTAGTTAATAGTCTTCCACAAAAATTGAGATTTTGAAAAATTTTATAATGAGAAAGACAAAAATGAAAATGTTATTTTTTTTTTAAAGGTATTAGTCATTTTAAATTTCACTTTCTTGTTGAACAATTACTACCTAATTGTTAATATCAGAACTCTTGACCTTCAGGAGACACTCACTTTTATCTAAATCCACTTTTTACTTGTACCGCATTTTGTTTCTTTAAAAAACACTGAATGAATCTTAGTAAAATCTTTGGCTCAACAGGAATGTATTCTCCTCTGCTAGACAGATACTAATTCACTTACTTTGAATAATTTGGTCACAGTACTTTATTTTCTCTGAAGCAAGTTAACTATATATCTTAAAACCAATCTTCTCTTAAGACCCCTCAACTCCAAATTTCCCTGCAAGAGGGATACAGCATAGAAAGAAAATTATTTAGCCTTGCTGCAATTTATTACTTGAATGAGACAAAAAATAAGAGGATAATAGGGGTGTGGAGGGTAGATAAGAGTCAATTACTGGGGTTTAGTACATTTTGGAAGTGACAACTGATTGATTTTCATGTTTATTCATTTATTTATTCATTTAGTCTCAGTATACACCCAGGGAATTCTAGAGAGATCATCATCTTTCCTGTGAGAGAAGGGCCAAGCACTGGGTTGGCAGAGATGTTGCAGAACTGACACATTTGCTGAAATAGAATAGTTACCCAATTTACACTGATTTACACTCTACTGTGTTCTAGAACACAGCCTTCAGTCTGAAAACTGTGTACGCAGATCTTGTTCCAATCAGGAAATCACTTCCAGTCAGTGCTGCAAGTGCACCATGCAGTGCAAGACAGAAAAATATCTCCACATCTTGCCTGGCACACCAGTCAGACTGCCACATATTCTAAACAACTAGGGACACGTTCTCTCTAGGAATGTATTTTTATCCATGGCATTGCTTCCGATGCTTTGTAGAGAGATTTTTGTTGAACTCATTTTGAGTCTTGGCTTTGAGCCAGACCCTGAGATATAACAGTTCTCCTATTGCTTTACACTGTCCCTACAGATCTCACAGGATGTAAGAGACAGTGATTGAAGAGAAACCTCTACTATAAAACTGACGTTTTACTTTATCTTTGAGGGATTTGAGCAGGGTGGCACATCACACTAAAGATATACTTTGAAAAAAGGAAAAATGAAAAATGTTTACATCCATCTGAAATGAAGGGGCTCTTTTTCTTTGACTTGTGATCTTTTGGGGATAGAGACTGTGAGTCTCAGAGACAGTGAGGAGAAGGAATTGTTCTGACCTTGGCAAGGTTAATCATATGTGTTTGTCCTCCACAACAGAAAATTGCTATCTACACACACATTTGTAGAACCTAAATTTCATTTCTTATTACCCACTGGAGAAAGCAGAGAATATAGCACAGGTAGTAGTTGTTTTACTGATGCATGACAACATGCCCTTCCCAGAAAGGTACATTTGAAGGACAATGTTGATCCTATTCCAGAGTTCTTTAGCTACAATGGTATAATTTGGTGCTGGATAAGCTTATATCTATTTTTTTCTAAAATAAATACAGTATAAAAGAAACAGGAGAAAATTAGGAATATAATTCAACCATAATGCTTGGTGTCATAAATGCAGTCATTTGATTCACAGTTGCCTAAAATTTAATTTGAACGTATGGATACAGATCAAAACTACAAAATTTCTCTGTGTTAGAGAAATGCTTCCATTTCCCTGAAGTCTATTCCTTTAAATGTACATACAAGGCTAGGAACTTTACAAAAAATAATTTAAAATGCCTATTGCTCCTTCCTACTAAATATAGTCAACCTGTTGTTGTTACTGACTTAATTATGCTGCAGGGTCTGCTTTTATAGAGGGGATATTAGGGTTATTTATATGTTTCTCCCTGCAGTTAACAGCATTATCTGAAGGACTGACTGAATTTACTCTTTTAGGTTACAGATACATCCCTAACTCAGATCTGCAAGAATTAAAAGCTATTGTCACAGACCAGAATAAGGTCATCTGTGAAGTAAAGTTTTTCTGTTCCACATCAATACCTCAAGGCAAGATGTTTTTTCAGTCTGAAGATAAATTTAATTCCAGTCCTCCAGGTATATAAAGCTGCATAAACCAAGCAGAATTATCATAGCTGGATAATTTATTTTATCATTAATGTTAGTTAATGCTTTGCAGTGTACCTGGTTATGTAAATGAACATTTCTTAGGAAATGGTATCTTCCATCATATTATAGAACACCACATTATTTGTTTCATGCAACAGACTCCAAAACATTCACAGTCAGATAGTTTTAAGTGCTATTTGAAGTAGTTATCTTTAGTGGGAATAATATGTCTCAAAAATATATTGGGACCTATTTATTAAGTCAGGCACCAAACCTACATGGAAGTAGGCTTTAGAAAACATGAGTGCAAGCTGTTCTTTCAGTCCAGCATAATTATACTACTAATTTTTGTCTTTCTATTGTGATGGTCACAGATCCTTAGGAATGTTGGTGGGAAGGACCTTTTGGAGATCATGTAGTCCATCATCCTGCTCCAAATAAGAGTATTCAGGTCAACTACAACCATACACAAGTCTTGAAAAAATCCAGGAATGGAGGTTTAGTAGCCTCTTTGGTGAACCTTTTTCAGTGCTGCACTATTCTGTTGAAAATTTTTTTCCCAATATCCAGTCTAAACCCACAAATTAGCAATTTCTGGTCACTGCCTCTTTTATATTACTTAACACTATTGGTTCTGTTATCTTTGTACTCCCCATTCAAGTAGCTGTAGGTTGGTATCCTACTGGTCCTTAGCTCCTCTTTGACAGACTAAATAAACCCACATGATTCTTAATTCTGGATTCAATCCTCTATTTGTGGATTACGTGTGTCTCTGGCCAGCGGTAGTCCTTCTTCTGTCTCTCTCCAGTTTCTCAAAACCCTGTTTCAACAGAGAATACTGGACTGCTATTTGGGTTGAAAAATTCTCATTCATTCAACCTGGACTTCATCACCTGTACAGTGAGAATGCTGTGATTCTCCACCTCCTCCTTCTCCTTACCTTTTCCAAAGGATGCAAAGTTGACTATTTTTCCATTCAGCAGGAACCTCCTCTAACCAGTTTTCTTAGATGAGTCTTACAATCATTTCAGCCAACTCCTTCAGTACCCTCAGGAGTATCCCATCCATTCCCATGGATTTGAAGACATTCAGCTGCTCTAAATGGTTCCCTAAAGATTTTGCTCCACAACTCTAATCTACTTCTCTGCTTTCCAACCATACTGATAAAAGCAGAGATCACAGGAGAGGGCTTTGCCTGTAAGGACCAAGACAATAGAACGTGCTGAGTATTTCTGTTTCCTGATTTGCTCAGTGACATGGTGCCCCTCCCTGCAGATGTATGAAAGCCCTCCAAAAAAAAGCTATTTAAGGCTCACTCACTATGTCCTCTGCCCCAGCTGATCTGCTACAGACCTCTACCACAACATACCAAAGTTAGTCCCATCTCACTTTGACCTCTGGTTTCTTACTGAGTTTTTCAACATTCAAGGGTCTCCTTAACAGAGGGTGCAATTATCCCTCCTTTTACTGCCTTCCTATCCATGCTGAACAGCCTGTTTCATCCATGCCTGTGCTCCACTTGTTCATGCCATCCTTCTCGCACTTGCACTCATCTTTTTGTGGCACCGATCCTACTTGTAAAAGCTGAGATATCTGGCCCAGGGTCTTTCCCCAACAGGACCTGTTTCTCCTCTGTTGCCAGGACACTAGAGCTGTACTTTCAAATGGAGCCTTCCTCCAACTGCCAGAAGTCACAGGCATACACCCTGCTGGATGAGTGCCCTCTTGCTGCTCCCATGTCTCCTTCCCACCTTCAAGGTGACTCCTGCTTCAGCAGTCTCTGGAAGATCCTATCAGTGTCTCATCTGTCATCCTTGATACAACAAAGGCTGCTCATTCCTTGACTAGGATTGTTTTGCAAGTTTTAATGAAGTGAAAGAAAGTAGCAGAGATCTCTGACTTTCGGTTCCCTTGTTTCATTTTTCAGTCTGAATTCAGTCCCCAAGAACATCTATATGTAATATGGATAAAATTGCCTGGCTTGAGCAGGTGGGAAGTCAGACTAGCTAACTTCACAGTTACCTATGTACTTAAAATCTATGGTCTACAGTAGTTATCCCTTCCCTTTAATTATTTGTGAAGCAGAATCCTCTTCCAGCTGTGAAGAACACAGAAGAAGGAGGTGTTTAAGAAGAAATACAGTTGAAATTCTCCAGTGTAAGTGTAAGCTCACAGAGAAAGAGCATCAAATGTGTGGAGCTGGCTTCTTGGAGCTGAAATGCTATCCAGCTGTGCCTGCAGTGAAGAGGAAAACCTAATGAGCTCATGTCCTCCTGTGGGAGTGTGTGTTGGGGATCTCTGAAATCTAGCACAGCAGAAGATATTTCCCCCTCAATTTTGGGGTGAATCATACCTCACAGTGCATGTTTCTCATTTTGAATGTGTTCCAGTGGAGAAACTAAACGCTGTATTTCACTGCTGTGAAATAGTTTCTCTAACAGAAATAAATCTTGTGACAAACTGACAGTTCTTACTCAAAGGCAGCAGAACAGACATATATTTTAGGAACAGAGGCACCCTGAAGTGATCCATTCAGTCTCTGAGTGAACCTCTGTCTGCCACTAGACACAATGCTGTGTTTCAAGGCAGCCACAAGATGCTTCAGGATAAGGTGCTCTGGAATAAAATCCTGATGGAGACAGTCTGGAGTCTCACCTGCCAATGGCTGGTTTGTGCTTTGAAACATAGTTATAATTTCTCTGCTGTAGCTCTCTAATCTTTAGGAGAGGCACTGCTTAGCTTCCCAATAATGTAAGTTATTGAAGTTAATAATTATTACAAAATAACAAAAGTTACTAAAGATAGTAAGTGAAGTTACTGAAGTCTTTAATTAGTTTCTCCTATGTAGACTAAATACGTCAAGCATTATCAGTCTTTTCTGGAGAAAAAAAAAAAAAATTAGCAGCATATGCCCATCCACTGAGATGAGTTCATCCTGTCCATTTTAAATGTTAGAGGGACACGTGAAACTGAAAACATTAACAATAAATCATGCTGCTAGTTTCCTTCTTGGAAAATACAAGAGCTTGATAGAGACTCAAACTTCAACGAGCTTCAGGAGGGATTAAAAAAGTAAATCAGTAAAGCTCACCTTTGCTCTTTAACATATGTATATAGACTCACAAACCTGGAACCAGACCATCCCCAACAGATGTAAGTTGACCTGAAATCACTAGAATCAAAAGTACATTGATTTACATCAACTGAAGTTACATCCCACAATATTTAAATTGTGTGCAAGCAAATGGCTTGGATTTTTGCATATCCTCATGCAAAACAGCCTGCTTTATCAAGAAAGCAACATCCTGATTCATAAAGCATTCTTCTCGAGTGCCACTGACTTAAACGTCTAACTAAAGAGAGAGAGAGGGATATAGGCTTATTGAATAGTGCACTTTAAAGGAAAAAACCTCCCTGTTATAATTCTTCTTTCTCTAAATCTTCCACAGTTTTAACTGTGGCCAAGAGATTTAAAATAGGATTATATCAGGCTTTACCCAGCAAGGTTTCCAATTAGTTTTTAAGGCAATGCTCATATTTTTACTGTACCAGGAGAAACAGCAAAATTTATGGATCATTAGGCCAGTAAAGCTGAGAGGAAAGTAGCTGCAGTTACTTTAGACAAGAAATGAATGCACCTATTTTTCTCAGATTTTTATGTTCTGAGTTTATACTGTATGTCACTGCCTCCATAATTCTGAAAGCTGCTACTTTTTTGGAATTTTATCTTTTTCCTGTGTTAAGTCTCTAGCGCTGCTTGAAGAGAAGGATTGTTACAAGAGAGAAAACAAATAAATTATTGTCATTTTACTTGTCTGGATTGTCTTATTTGGGTATTTATTTGAAGCTCTCTGAAAGTTGTTATTACCTTTTAGTGAAAATTATAATAGAGCATATTCTGAAAATGTTTATATATCTATTACAATAAAGCAATCCCATTTTCTCCAGCATAATGTGAATCAAGAAATTGTAACACCAGCTTTGACAGAAAACATTACCCTAGTTTCATTTATTTCAAATAGATTAAGAAAATTCATTAGTCAAATGAAGATTCCTAATCATATATTATTCTGCTTAATACTCTAAAATTATATGTCTGCTGTAAGAAATGCCTCTGGGCTGCTGCATCCCAGATCAATGGCTCATGACCCCAGTATATGCATCTCCTGGGCCCATCTCTTGAGTTCAGCACCACTATCCTGAGCAGTCACTTTGGCATCAAGGATGTCAGGTTGACTACACTTGCAAAACTTTTGCAAAACTAAGGCTCTGCTTAGCAATCCCTCAAAACTACCAGTTCTTACATCTAGTCTCTCACTACTCTAAGGAATGTCTTGCAATTAATAAGAAACCTAGGAAGATATTGGCTAACAAGGTTCATGTACATTTATAAGCCTCCATTAGTGTCGTAGACTGAGGCAGCTACTAAAAAATCACATTTCAAATGCTATGGGACTTAATATTCCCAAATTTTGCATTTTTTCTCTTTAGAACATCAAGTTCATATAACTCTTTGCCTTCTTCTCCATCTGACCTTCAAAAGAAATAATTTATATTACAGTGACTTTCTCTCTTTCTCTGTAGCAGTATTTTGGCAGCCGATCTGATCCCCTTAGTGCCAATACTGCTGTTGTCAGTCATTAATTGAAATAAGTAACATTTTTGGGGAAAAATCACATTTGGGAAAAATCACATAAAAGAGAACATAAGGCACATGCAGAATAAAAACAATAACAGATAACAGTGAAACAGTAAGAATTAGACAAAACCAGATTTCAATTAGAGAAAAACACTCCCCAAGTAGTCACCAGCCCAGCCTTGAGACCGACCTGCAGGACAGATGAAAGGGATGGAAAGAAGCACTCCCCACAGCTTATCTTGGTAACAGCCTTGAGCACTGGGGAAAAACATATTGAGTAATTGAAATCACCATATTAATATATTAATGAGCCATTAACATACTAAACTTCACACCCACAGGCTAGAGACACCCCCACTAACAACAAGCCCCTTACTCTTTGAGCAGATGTAGTGAAATTCTTGAGCATTGCCACTTTAAATGGAAGCAAGGGATTAGTTGACCAATCGTGTGTGCCAGTGATAATGTTAGAGATAGAGTTCTTCTCATGTTTTTGGGTATAAAAGTATCTCTTGGGTTTAGGGAAACTGAGCTTGCTTTGTGGAATATCCTCCTGCTCCCTTTTCTGTGCAGAACTGGATACTAAAGCAAGTATCTCGACTCTGTGTGTGGATTGGCTTCTTGCACCCTGGGTAATGGACCCTGCCTTTGGGACAACACTGCTACCTCTTTCTTTTATCTCAGCAAGTGTTGTCACTAGTTTTGTAAAGGAATTTCACGTTCACCTCATGGACCCCAACATAAGTAATACAAAACACTCCAGGCACAATGCTGACCACTGAGACTTCTGGTAATTATTCCAGTTATTGAAGAAAGAGAACTAAACAAAAAACAGCACTTCACTATTATTATAATTTTGTTGAAATTATATGCATTATAATGACACCTTCAACAGTGTGTGCATGCCTAATAATTCAGAATAATTTCTTCCCAGTGACCCGTTCCATGATTTATCACGACTGCACATATTTCCACACAAAGGATTCAAGAGTTTAATTTGTATGTGAACCCTGAGTGTGTTATTATTTTGGTTCAAGTGCTTTACTAGGTACTCCTATAAAGGCCACTCTGCAGGTAGCTTCTGCGGAAGCGGCAGTGTGGTCCTTGTCACGACCCAAATAGGGTAACCCAGGGAGATTCAAATTGGATGCCCTTGCTTTCTAAACACCTTCTTAGAGAGGAGCCCAGGTGTGGCTGGATCCAACCTTCGTCTCAGACCTGGCCCTTCCAGGGAGTGATTAAAATGTCATGGCCCAAGGAAATGCTCGACTGCCTGATAACCCTTGATCAGATTACAGTGAAATGACACTCACGGTCTGTGTTTGAATATTAGGTTTAATTAAAACTATAGAAGGAATACTGATACTTCAACTACTATCTCAGGCTGCGCGATCATACAGGCTGATTATTTAGATCACAGAAGTAACAGTACATATATGTTTAAGCTGCACAACCTGAGAAAAGATCATGGTTAGGCCTTGCATTACTTCATGATTTTAAGAAGGAAGAGAGAGAGAGAGAATAGGAGAACAAAAGTTAGAGAGACAGAGAACAGAAAATCACCAGTCCTGGATCCATCATTAGGCCAGCCAACAGGGGAGAGTTGGTGTCAGTGAGGCTCCCCAAGCCCACCATTGCAGCCCCCTGTTTTATAGGCCTACTTTCCTTGCTGCTCAAGGATGAGCAAGGGTGTTTGAGTCATAAGACTGAGCAGCTGGAGTGGACCTCCCCCTCCACCCCTCGATTTTGTTGTTATCTCAATCATTGTATATGCAGCCCTTAGGCCACGTGCAGGCCATCATCGGTGTCTCCATCCTCTCAGGCAGGCCTTTTGGGATGCAAACGAGACTTTGTTCTAGGGGCTACAATGGGGTTGCTACACCACTTCTGAAAAGTGTGGGTCCTGAGTCCTCACAGTGCTGCTGCAGCCAGTCTACAAGTTTTGACTCATCTACAAGTAGCTTGACTTAAAGAATAATAATTTCTCTAGGACATGCCCTTGGAAGAGAACAAATTAAGCCAGACAGCCACAACATACACTCTTCAGTTTACTTATGTCCTCCACTCTGTGGGAAACCAAGAAACACACAACACAGCCTAGAACTCTCTTTTCTGCCAGCACACACAGGAAAGAGAGTTAATGAAGTGTCAGTTACTGTAGGCCAAAATGCTGCTTTAAAAAATGGAATCTGGTGCAGGGGAGAATGGTTCCTTGTGCTTATTTATTCCCTTGTAAATCACGGCCATTGTTTAAGCCTTCATATGTCTGCCATCCTTTGATCTCTCTCCCTCCAGTTTGTTGTGAGCCAGAGAAAAAAACATTGTTCTGAGAGTTACCCCCTATAGCTTCTCAGAGCATGGGTAAAATAGCAGTTTATCTGAGAGCCTGATTAGAATGGTTGCAAAGGTTGCTCTCCAACCAGCTCTCCAGCTGCATGCAGAGGCATTATGTGACCCAGTGAAACTCAGAGAGGCTTATTTCACCAATGCTCAAGGGAAGGAGCAATTTAAGCCAAGCTACAACTTACACTTTTCAGTAAAATAGCCATAAATAGGCTGCAGGTTCCTTCTGTTTTTTTAATATGCTATTTGACACAGTTCTTCAGTGAATGTCTTAAAATACCAAATGTAAGCCTATGTGCTCATCTGGATTAGCTGTTATGATTTATTGGCTGCTCACCCTTAAAAAGTCACATAACCATACAACCTTACTTCCATGACCTGGAGGGATCCTCTAAGATTTCAGAGTATCTCTTTTTGTTCATAAATTATACAGGTGAGAGCAAGAACCAGGTTTACAGATGAGAGCTGTAGTGGCTTCCCAAGCATGACACCACTCACAGTGACACTTCTTACTTTCACTGAAGGGTTTCATAAGTAAAGTTTCAAATACCAGAGCCCCCTATGAAGCACACCTACAAGCTGCACTCTCAAATTCTTCTGTTCTTTTATATCCATAGTTTCCCTGGAGTGATTATAGATCATAATCAGAACGAGTTATTGGAGAAATAAGTTAGCCTTCACTATAAATTGAACTATGCTGACCACTGGTGAAATGATGACTCCCAAATGTTCTACTTTGCTGCCTATTCATTATCTTAGTTATCACAAGACATCTTGTGGGCCAGTAAAAATTCACTTCGAGATGCACTTGATTCAATTCCTTTTTTATACCTTTGCCTCCCCAGTTAGTTTTGGCAAATAGCAACAATCATAATTTAATTTCCTATTACATTCTAGTTAATTCTTTCTCTAATTTATGTTCAAATATTTTTTAACAGCACTGAGGTAATATAATCAAATGAACAAAACATACATAAATGTCTAAACTAAGAAAATAACAGCCCATATATCAATGGCATTTAATTTCCTTCAATAACAAGTTTTTTCTTTTTCCCTGAAATTGAACTGATGGCCTTCTTTGAGAACAGACAAAAACTGAATTGGATTAAGCTACATTTTAACATTTCTTTTTCTCATTAGTGGGTATCCATAAAACCACTGCTGCATTCAGTAGTAAGTTTTCCTTCACAAGAATAAGATGCTGGATTTCAACCTGCTTCTTTTTGCTTTGCTATAAAATTAGATCACCTAAACTATGGTAAATCTGTGAAAATAATGAGGTGGTTTCTTTTCTCACTTCCCACAGAAGATCCAAGAAAACATTTCAAAATCATGGTAAATAAGAAGTAACATTTGGAGGAAGGAGAATACTTTCGACTAATCAAAATAATTCTGAACTGATACGTTAGTAGTCATGACAAGGTCTCTGCAGTTTCCAGTTCAGGCTTTTAAAAAGGTTAGTTCAACAAAAAAATATGAATATTCAGAAAGAAAAAGAGATTTCAAGGGCAAGTGGGTCCCAGGCAGCACTTACAACAACAAAGTAACTTTGTGCTCTAAACATAGTGGGGTTAACTCTTCACTTAATTTTTCACAGAGGGAGACCTGCTCTTCTCTTTGAGGACACAGACCCAGGACACACACACCCATTAGGCTCTTGACACTCAGGAGAGTGCCTCAGTTCCTGAGCTCTAAGATTTTAGGAGATGGGTTCAAGCTAAGGTTGCCCTGGATGCAGAGGACAAAGAACACACTTGTAAGGCACCAGCTTGAGGGTCTTGTCCTGTTTTTCCAACTGCCCACAAGAATGGTATTAACTATTGGGTTCTAAGATATGAGGGCTTTGCCGTAGTGGTCTGAAGGGCTTCTGCTGAATCACAGTCCTGGTAAGTGCCAGCAAGGACACTTCAGGAAAAATAAAAAATAAGAATAAATATTGCCAAGCATCTATTTTAAGATGCTACATGAAAAGATTGTCTGTCTCACATTCATTGTAAATAGATTAAGTATTTTGTTGGTCAGTGAGAAGGAAAGGTGTATATATAAACTCATATTTTATACTTAAAAAGTTCTGATGCTGCAGGAAATTGTGCTAGTTATGGAAGTTAAAGGGCAAATAAGGAAGCACCAGTGATCTGGGAAATTTTACTACCTGGGCCTTTTCAAAGACAGAAAAGAATTAAGGAATTATGTGATTTTTTAAGCAAATTCAAAATGCAGTAACTTCTAACTAAAATAAGGCACCAAAAGGGACTACCTAAAAGCTATTCTGTGGCTAAGTCCAAGACTAAAAATCAAAATACAGTCAATTAGAGAAATTAAGTCAATGTTCTCATTTAGGTAAAGGCCATGTTTATGTAATGGGAAAAGAAAGACTGTTAAAAAGAAGGAACAGAGTCTTGGATTTGGGGGCTTTCTTTTTATTTGATATAAACTCTTTCCAACTTAGGATAATGCCAACTTTCTGCTTGGTTAATTTATAGAAAATTATTGAAATTAACCTTTTCTAATGTCTTTTTCCCTACAGATATCAGGTAAAAATCTGTGCAGTCTTAGTATCATACTAAAAACTGGCTTATTTTCCTGCAGTTTGGGAAACATTTTGTACTGGTTTCCATTGGCTTTAAAATTCTAATAATAAATTTAGGGTGGAATCTTTCCTCTTTGATCATAAAGGAAAAAAAGTTTTTTAATATAGACTACTTTGGCCTTGAATCTGTCACAGTTTAATGCTGGGCCATCAATTAAATGACTAACAGATGCTCTCTATTAGCCCCTCTCCATCCCCTATAGGGAAAAGAGAGATAATAAGGGAGAGAGACTTACAGGTTGGAAACTAAACTACACAGCTTTAATGAAACAGTAATGATGAAAAGGAAGAAAATGAAATATATACAAAGTCACTACCATGCTCCCCCCCTTCACCTCCCCGACCCCCCCCCCCCCCAACATCACCACTGAGGCTGCATGACTGGAAGACTCCTGGACAGGACTTCTGGAGTCAGTGGCAGACAGGAGCTGGATCCAGGAATCCACCAAGTATGACGTAAATGGGATGGAATACTTTGGTCAATTTTGGCCACCTGTCTGGCCCACTGCTCCCCACAGGAGGGTTTCAGGTGTGACCTCCTTACTTCCTTTTGTTTCTGGAGCATAAGATCTTTTTCAGAACCAAGCAGTGGCCTTGAGCCTCCATACCATTCTCCAGCGATAACTATAAACATTGAGCATTATCAGTCCTAGAAGAAGACACTGACTGGAAAACATGCTGTTAAATTCAGCAAGTGAAGCTACTTAGAAGAGACTTAACTGAAAAGCAAAATCACTAGAAAGAAAATTGGTTTTATCCTGGCTCAAACCAGGACAGAACCTTTGATGTTACTCCTCTTAAATACACATATTTTAATCATACCATACAAAGAAAACTTCAGCTAGGATATCTGTACTTGGTAAGACTGCCAGACAGCTTTATTTATGTTTAGTACCACTGACTGTGGTTCAAGGAACCATTCCAAATTGGCAGAGTGAATTGAATTAATTTAAAAAAAAAAAACCAATCTATGCCATTTCTGGCTTCATTTACAGCCATTATCACACCCTTCCTCAGATTTCTTCACAAGCTCGTTCAGGGCACAGTGTGGCTTTTTGCAGTTCAACAAGCCATGCCATCTTTCAGGCAACTTATCTGCTCTTGAAAAGCAAACCATATATTTTATCAGCTGAAATCTGTTACCCAGCACCACAGGTTTCTTCCTACTGTAAGATTTTAGAAGATATGAGTAAATAATAATAGTATATACTATACACAACTGAAGTACAATAAACCCCTCAGATCTTGCAGGTATTTAATCAGAGAACAGTGCAAATATATGATTTATTAATGAAGCCAGTGTATTGATTGCCATCATGCAGGCATTGTAAAAGTACAAATATTGAAATGGTACAGAAATGGTGATGCAGAAAAGAACATTTTTAACTGCAGACAAATCCCAAGACAACACTCTGATAGTTTTAAAGGTATTCAAAGTATTTTATATCCCTATAAAAATGCTGCATACCATAAGGTATTTCTTTGGCTACAGTGAACCATGAATAATATTGCAGAAATGCTTAATTTCATTTAATAGCATTGAGATGTGCATTTCAGACAGGAAATAGCCTGACTGCTTAGAAACTTTGATTCATACCAGTCCCTGGTGAAACTGGTCAAATAATCTATTGTGAATAAAACCTATTGTAAATCTGGCCATTTTCCATAGAATAATTAGCCATTAATATATTTTTTTATTATTTTTCAGCCAGCTCTAGACCACAGTATATTTATTTCTGAGGAAGGCACTAAATGATTTGAGAAACTTCTGAGTGGAAAGTTATACAGCTTCACTTAAACTTTGCAGTCATTTAGGCATGCTGCTGTGACTCAATACTGAATTGTGTATTATATGGCTTATATATATAGTAGAGAAAATCTCATAAATCAGACAAGGAAAAATAATCTACAGGAAAAGACTTCTGTTTGAAAAATTAAGTGAATTACATTAGACATGAAGAGAAATTTTGGGGCCAAACTCTATAATGGCAGCCAGTAGTCTTCTGTCTACAGCGTTATGTATTCTATAAACTGTCCAGTCATTAGATGTTGTCCCATGTCATTCTTTTATGCTGCATTTCAAGTTTCATGAATAATTAGTGCTGTAAACAAAAAAGAATTATTGTGGGGGTAAAAAGTAGTTTTGTTCCACATTTGAATGAAATCCAGAAATGCTTTTTGAGGAAGGCCATGAGAGTGGCAGGTACCTTAATCTCTGCTTTCCCTGAGAATAAGTAAAACTTTATTGCATTCAGTAAATTTCGACCTAGAAATTGTCTAGGTTGACTGGAAATTAATGTCTGATTGCTAATCTGTTTCTTTATCCTGGCACAAAAAAAGTGATCTGAGCTTCAGCAGTGGTGCCTTTGCCAAAGTATATAATCCACTGCAAAGGATACATCCAGACTTCTCCTATAGCAATTAGAGACAAATAGGTACATCTGGGAGATGATTCCCCCAGGACAGTATCAGGAAACATTTTTCTTCATGTAGTTAAGGAGCTGTCTAAATTAAGATTTTATAGTTAATTCTTAACTTCCAGTTGGCTGAAAGTAGGTGAGAAAACTCCTATCCTTGCCTCATCCTTTGAGAAAGTGTGCAGAGCACTGCCCACCTCATCACAATACCCGAAATGTACTTTTCTCAGCCTCATGTTATCCTCTCTTATAAGCACCATGAATTGAATCAATGTCTTCTACACCCACACTGAGTTCCATTGCCACCAGACCACTAGGTATTTGGGATGGTGTTATTTTTGGTGTATTTCATCTTTTCAGGTTTGCTCCTTTGAAAAACTTCAGACCACCAAATAGATATTTTCTGACAATCATCAAAAATAAGAAAAAAAATCTGCCTCTGCTTACTACTAAATGTATGCATTTAAGAAACTATGCTTATTTATCCATTCAGTCTGCAGATGCTTTATTGCTTTTTACTAACCGTATCTTTCCTTTCCATTGGATCCAACTCACCATTTGCCATTTCAGTCTCATGGAAGACCCATCCATATATAAGCCTCCCATTTATACTTCACTGTCTTCTCTTTAGATTGTGTATAATGTTCTTAAAATTAGCAGAGGGCCAGTACACATAGAAAATCTAGTATTTCTCTAACTGTGTTCAGATGTATGCCAAGCATCCCACATCCTTTTGTCCTTTTAAGCATTCTTCTCCCTATCTGTCTCTGGAAGCAGTCTTAAAAATGTAGGGAATTACTTTACATATTTTCTTTATTTTGCAGAGCTTTCAGATATAAGTTGACCTTTAAGCACCTTTTGCCACTTTCCATAGCCATGAAAATCATTGTTTGCCCTTATCTAAGAACTGTGGGCTACTGCTGCAATGCACTTATCTACAGATTACTGTAAGCACACCTCTTTCATTTGAAAAAGATACTCATTTTTCCCAAAAAAGTCAGCAACTAGAGTGAGAAGTGATTAGACATTAAAAGAATAAGCAAAAAACCACATGTATTGATATTTAATGTTTTCAAACTACTGTACCAGAAAGCAGGTGATAAATCATATTTTTCAAACCATAATAAAATTAACATGTCCTGGTTTAAGCCAGGATGAAACCAATTTTCCTTTTACTGACTTTTTTTCCTTCAGTAAGCTTTCTTTTAACTAGCAGCAAGTGTTCCAGCTAGTGGACTGGTAACACTGGAATGTTTATGTTTCTGCTGAGACTCCAAGGTCACTTCTTAGCTCTGCTGCTACAGAGGCTACCAGGGCAGGAGAGTTGGATCTATGAACACCGCTGTAGGGGAGCTGGACTAGACAGACAGCAGAACTGACCAAAGGTATTCCATTCCATATATCTACGTAAGCTCCAAGGGAGGTCAGAGATCACAGAAGAGAAATTCCTTCCTGCTTCTTCTTCCTTCTCTTCCGTCCATGGCCAGTGTCTGGGGAGGACTCCATCCATCCATCACCATCGACCCCCAGGCTCAGGCATCGCTGACCTCATAACCCTCATAACCCAGCCCCTGTCTGCTCTGCCTTGTCTCCTGCCTGCAGGCTGGGACATTTCAGGACTGCTCACAGCTAAGGAGAGTGCTGGGGGAGTTGCTGGGGGTGGGGGGAGGCAAGAGGCTTTTGCACATTCCTGAACATACTTGTATATAATTGTACGTATAATTAAAGCTGTCTAGTTTAGTTTTCAATCCAGCTAAGTCTCTCTCCTTGTTATCTCTCTCCTTTCCCTACCTCGGGGAGGCGACTGAGAGCATTGTTGTCGTTGGTTTAATTGCCGATCCTGAGTCAAACCGTGACACATGAATATCACTTCATAGTAGGTGAACGTTGTCCCTGCTGATTTCATAGCTGGAAAACTGGAGGGTCACATTATTTACAGAATGTGCCTTTCAAATATAGCAAGAAACAAGGACATTTATAGAGATAATTCTGTTTCTTCAAATGAGCATGTCAATTCTAGCCTCTTGATGACAAATATATTTTATCACAACATTTACAACCACTACAGAATATTTATTAAGATGTGTTTTATTCCCTTAATTATGCCCACAAGCCACACATTTATAGGAACAGAAGAATTGGAGAAAACATTTCTTCCTGCATTTATGTACCCGCAGTTGACACTTTAATTTCTGTAGAACATTGTCAATACCACGCAATGCAACAGGGATCATTAGGACAAAGAAGATGAGTTGAACTGACAGAGGCTGGCAAACTGTCTGAAATTTTAACTGAATGCTGCTTAAGCCTATTTGCCAAGTTGACTGAAGCTGCGGGGCTGTCTGCTGTTTTGCAGAACACTGTCTTGTACTATGCGTGCTAAAAAATTCTTTTCTTCACTAGATGAAACTACTTATATGGTCTTTGATGTAATTGATAAAAGGGAAAATAATGGTGTGTTGCATAACTGTGAATTAGGGAATGTAGCTGTTAAATTAACTAGTGTTCACACACATGCTGCAGTTTGTCCGGAAAAATGTCACAGAGGTTCCTCCTTTATTCAATAGTTTGGTTGTAATTTCAACTCTGATAATCTCCATCTATGCTGTACTGAGTTTTTTCTGTGCCTATTAGAGAAGGCTGAAGAAGCTTGAGATTTACTGAAGGAATACAGTCATGCCATGATTCCCCATAAAATACATATGACTAATGTATTTATGCATTTAGTACTACATGCATATCTAGGCTTAATGGAAGGATGAACTGTCTGAGGTGTTTTCACTCTGTTCTACCTTATATATTGTCAAAAGCTTTTTGGACTTTCTCTGAAACTTGTCTTCAATTTTTGCAATAATTTATAATTACTGTGTTCTTAACATTTTTAGGATTTGGGTTCCTGTGATTCTTTTTAATCCTTTTCCCTACACAACAATAAAATAAAATGTTGTTCTTAGGGGTTTGGATTTTCATGTTTCATTTTTTCTAATCTTTCTAGATAATATTTTTTCTCTACACAACAAAAGAAGAAAAAGTTATTTTATGCTTCATTAGTCTGGGTGACATTCTTTCAAGATCCAACAGTCAGCAGTATTTTCAGCAAATTGTGTTTTACACTTGACTGCAGTTCACAGAAGTGAACTTTTCTGTTCGCATGTCAGTCATAAAGAAACCTTCATTTCTGTGTATATATTTGATATTCATAAGTATTTGCCAAATACCTTGGATAACTCATAAACTGCTTTGCTGGTGTCTATTTGTCCTGCATGTTTATAATCAATCACCTGAGTCAGAGGATATTATTTCTACTTCCCACTTTGAGAAGTGCTTTAACCAATGAACAAAAAACAATGCTAGTTCTTGCTTTTGAGTATGTAGTGTGTTTTCAAATGGAGTATATTTTGTGCATTACAAAAAAAAAAACCACATCTCTTTTGAATTTTATTGCTGTGCTCATTTCTCATAGCACTCCTTATGTTGCCCTACTCCGTGCAGAATACTGCTGCTAAATCTTTAAATAACAATAAATTAAGTCCAATTAAGTAGTAAATATGACAGAATTTATTAATATCCCTTTCTGAATTTCAAATAACGAACTTCTGCATGGCAAAGATGCTAAGGACGATGGTTTGCTTTCTAAAAAACTAACTAGATCTCTACACAGAGCTTCTTACAACAATTGCCAATTACATATCTCCTCAGGACACCTCATAACTGCAAGGAACACTTCTGGTTTGAATGTTTCAAGACACATTGTCTGAGCAAAAAGCACTAACTTACACATCACTATGTCATCAAATGTCAATAGCCTTACAGGAATGTTATAATACCACCCAGAAGCTTGTGGTAGTTTAAAAAAAATTTCATTCAGTATTGTGATAAATCACCCATGTTCAATTTAAAGACATTACACTACTGGTCCAGACCAACTAACTGACTGGTAGTTGGCAATGATGCAAAATAATCGGAAACAACGCAAAAATATTTTCACTTGTAAGCCTATAAAACTTAACCAAGACTGTACTGTCCCCAGCCTTCCCTGAAGTAGTTTAATCTGTCATTTCAAGATGTTAGTGCTAGAGTTTCGCCTTACATTTCTGCCAAGGCTGTTTCCTCTTTAAGGACAGTAGAAGCATTATATTGAAATACAGTTTAAAAACAGGTTGTAAAATGTTTTCAGGTTCTGAACATGGATGAAGTACTTGCAATTTGTCAGATTTATTTTTCTCTCAAGATGAGCATGCTACATCATTGAGATTAAATATAGTTAAGCTGTCATGATTCCTAGCTTATTGCTTTGTTTCTCTAAGTTCTCACTTCTACAGGTATTCTTTAAAAATGAGTTATCACAGAGGGTCAGTAAAAAATCTGAGTCTACTGGAATCCATTTTAAAAGATGCTCTGGCTATTTTCAATTTCATCATCACACTTTAATGATCCATAAAGTGATAAAGAAATTAACTACTAAAATCACACAAATGCACATAAATAGTCTCCACCTAGCAAGGACAAGGCAAGCTCTCCTCTGTACCAGAAGCACAACTGAATCCCAGATAAAATTATTGGAAGTAATTAAAATGCTTACACTATAGCAGAAAAATCCAATGGAGGAGAAGTAGTCATCTACCTTTAAAGACAAGATAATTACTTTATTATTTACTCAAAGGTCCTATATCTTTATCTTTGAACATTGAATTTGAAAAATGACCTTGCAGTGTGTTCAGACTTTGGCACAGATGCCTGATCCTGTGTCATGTTCTCATGGATTCTGCAGTTCTGAACAAGCGAATGCTCCTAGTTAGCATGAAAAAGGGTTGGAGTCTTCTTCCAAAACCAACTGAGGCCAACAGAAAGTAACTTCTTGCCCTTAGGCAGCAATTTGAGCTGCACAAAATAATTCAGCTGCTAGACAACTAATTTGGTTTCAAAATCCCCCATGACTTTCACTGACCTGTAAAGCCTGTTATGACTTGGTTTTATATGTGCTTTCCTTGGACATCCAGAGTTGCCCATTTCTGACACAAGGCTGTGGGGAGTGTGGACAACCACCCAAGGATCTCATAGGCAATCAGCCAAGGTGCTGTCTGAGAGTTTTACCTGTTCTCACTGCACAGCAGCTCTCTGTTCATCTCCATTGGAATCTCCATGCTGAAGATGTGTACAGTGCCTAGCAGGCAGTGAAGTATTTGGTGATGTTGATGCCACAGTGTGCATTACAGGAACTGTTGTCAGCTGTTGGGCTGAAGGGCCAAAAGAGCCAGGGACTATCCCAGCCAAGCATGGCACATTTCTGGAGAAACTAGCTTAGATTGATGATCAAGCGTTAAGTAACCTCTGCTACCCTCAGGGTCTGTGCAATTCTATCAGTGATCAACCTCATGTACACTGTGGACCTCTGTGGGAGGAACTGTACAGACCTCAGCACAAAAATTAGGAAACTCACTTCTGTTCTTTACAAAGCTTCTCCTAACTACACTAATCTCTGTGATATGCAAGCAGCTCTCAGCAGAAAACTAGGCAATGTGTCTCTCACGTTTTACATGTCTGCTCTGTAATCTTCTTCTTGGGTCAAAAGGGCATCACAGAATAGAAGCTGGAATACTTTTGATAAGCCTTAATTCACGGCCTTTTGGTAGGCACTGAGCAAGGTCCTGGTTATCTGTGCATGTTACATGGGATGGCACAAGATGCAGCAAGACACAAGAGCAGAGATGTGAGGGAGATATTGTTTTGAGCAGTTAAAAATAAAACATTCCGCATTTGAATGGACATGTGAAAAGAAGGAAGGCAGCATGGGATGCAAGTAAAAGTTAGTCTTAAATATTCATGAGCTTCTGCTTAACAGTCCTGAAACATAAATGCATGTGGACATGCATGTGGACACTGCATTTGTTTTCTACTTGGGGTTGTTTGCTTCCCAGTGCTTCCAAGACTTTCTTTTTAACCGAACTTCATTTTAGTAATTAGTGTCAAAAGAGCCTATTAGCTGTTAAGTGATTTTGTTTAACCTAGTTCTGGATAAAGCAGTATTTGTCAGAAGAATTTTAATGAGGACTTTTGAAACTGTTGTTCAAACACTTGTGTTATTAAAAACAATATAATAAACAAACTTACGAAATACAAGCTTGTAAGACAAATATTTTACCCTACTATATCATCTTTGGGGAAAAAACAAACAAACAACACAACAAAAAAAAAAAGAGCAAACAACATACTGATATTCTTGTATTCCTCCTTCACTCAGCAGTAGCTAAAGCTTTCTGGGTGTCACAGTTTGACTCAGGATCGGAAATTAAACCAATGACAACAGTGCTCTCAATCCCCTCCCCCTCCCACCCAGGTAGGGAAAGGAGAGATAGAATAAAGGAGAGAGACTTTCCAGATAGAAAACCAAACTAGACAGCTTTAATTAAATAGTAATGATAAAATAAAATATGTAGAAATATATACAAGTATGTTCAGCAATGTGCAAAACCCTATTGCCTCCCCCCACCCCCAGCAACTCCCAGGGCATCTCCTGAGCTGTGAGCAGTTCTGCAATGTCCCGGAGCGCTGCCGGAGAGAGCGGCAGAGCAGACAGGAGCTGAGGGGAGAGTTAGGAGGGTCAGGAACACACGGGCCTAGGGGTCAGTGGTGATGGATGGGTGGAGTCCTCCCCGGACACTGGCCATGAATGGAAGAGAAGGAAAAACAAGAAGGAAGGGGCTTGACTTACATGGTCCCTGACTTTATATATGGGATGGAATAGTCTGATTTCCCAATTTTGCCATCTGTCTAGTCCACTCCTCCCTACTGGATGGTTGTCGATACGAGTCTTCTGCTCCTTTAGTATCCAAAGCAGTAGATTCAACAAGTAGAGCAAAGTGTCCTTGGTATCTCAGCACTAACTATAAACACTGAGCATTATCAGTCCTCTAGCTGGAAAACCTGTGTGCTGCTTAAAAGAGAACTAACTGAAGAAAAAAAAAAAAATCAGTAAAAGGAAAATTTGCTTCATCCTGGCCAGGATGGTCCTTCAACCAGGACATTCCACCCCTTAGTCCAGACCTTATATTCTATGTAGACTCTATGTTTCACCAACAAATTAAGGATTTTCCCCCAGAGTTAGATTTCCTTGAGGAAAGTAACATAATGCCTCAGGCCTAGGTTCTAATCTGGTTTATTCACAAAAAATATTTAATCCATGTTCACTTGAGCAATACAATAAAACTGACATGGGGTGTATGTGGGGTAAAATCTTAGACACACTGAAGTTGGTGTTGCCCATTACTTACTGGCATTTACAAACCTACAGTGTTTTCTTAAAAGCGTGCAACTTTTATTAAATACTGAATATTTATATTCTGATTTGCGACAAAATAGACACTAGTCATATGTCTAGCTAATAATATCACATTATCACTGCTTTTAAAAGTTGAACAGTGAATCCAAGTAAGAACATGTAGGAAGTTAAGAGAAAGCAAGCTGATCCTTTTGCTTCAAAGTCATATCGGCTGTTTAGTTCTAAGAGACCTAAGGAGTTATTCAGTGGTCTGTAGGCTTCTAAAGAAAACCAAAAGTTGATAAAAATTACTTCTGCCACAGTAAATTACATACTGCATGCATTCTCCATACATGAAAGACCATTTATCCAAATGAAGAATCACTCTGTACCCAAAGGAATAAAGTAGTGAATGTACCTAATGTTAGAGCTGAATCCTGGTAAGTGCCCTTATCAAAATTTGAATGCCAAATTCTTGTAATTAGCCAATTTTACAAGTCTTGTCTGCTACCTGTAAGGATTCTTATCATGTACTTTAAAATAGGCCAGTACATTCATGCAGATGCCTAGCCAGTTTGTGAAAGCTGTAAAGCATCAGCTAGCAGACATGTTCCATGTATCTTTGGGACCAAGGCTTCTGGTTTCTGGCATGGGACAGCATGAGGCCTGATGCTCACCCAGGGTCTGGCCTTGATACCAAGTCAGGACTGGGCCAGTATGTGTACTTGGACACAGGCACTCCAAATTCCCTTATGATCTACCAACTGGGATGTAGCCAAAGAATGCCAGGAAGGAAATGCCTAACAAAATGCTCTGTTTGATTCAAAAGAAAAAACAGATCCTTCCCTCCACCACTATTTTTACAATGACGTAAAAATCTCTGTGTAATAGTTGTGATTAATACATGATGTGGATGTTTTCAATGAGTAACACCTTATTCCACAAGGGATAAAAAATGAAGTCAACAGATAATCATAGAGTAAGATGTTGATGAGAGAGACAGCTGTCTACCTAGAGATGGCCTCTGGTCAAAATCAACAGTTTTTCAAAAATATTTTCATGAGAAGAAGGGGGCTGTTGGGAGAGAATGGTTTAAGCAGAAGATCTTTACTCTGAGGGAGCAGTGGAGAAAAGTAGACAGAGTGTGATGTTTCTGCCTCCTTGCAGAGTGGGGAACCAAGGAGAAAAGTCTCTCTAATACCACCCAAGTGCTCAAACAGGCTCTGGAGGTGAGGGAGAGGTAATCCTTCAAATTGTTTGTCAAGAGCAATGCAGGGCACCTTAGGTATCCCATCTAACCAAGACCACTGTGAGTAATGAAATTTTCAGCTTGCTCTGTTCTGCTTGGCTTTCAAAATCCTGTCACATTCACAGACAGGAATATGAATTCCTTTTTCCCCCACTTCTATCTGTTTTCTTTTCTGTTAGGAAACACAAAAGGAAGGTACGAGAAACAGGGTATCTTCACCTCAGATTTGTGCTAAAGCTGTCGAGATCCAGGAAGAACCACGCAACCAGCTGCTTATGCCAGGAAGAAAAAATCTAGTTCTTAAAGTGCTGTCAAAAGGCCCCCAACTAAAAGCTAAGGCTAGTGTAGAGTTGAAAATTAGCAATCCTCTTGGAGACAACACTAGTGATACTTCTGGATGCTAAATTTGTCATGTTCACCATCAAAAGTGTTTGTTTATGTTTAGGGAATATGACAGCAAGTCTAAAAATGTTGAAAGGATGAATAAATAATTGAATGAAAGACATATACCTTTAATGTAAGTGGCAGATTGAGTGCTTTATTTTTAATTGTTTGAGGGAAAAGAGTATTGATTATGTAATACCAAGAACTGATGATTTCATATTGATGATTTAATACCTGGTATTAAAAGCATATGTATCCATAGTAATAGATCAATGCCTTCTGTAGTCATTATCTTGAACATTGAATTTTTGTATAAATACACATCATGGAGACATAATGTTACTGTCAAATATAACTCTTTTCCATTCATCACTCACAGGAAAGTAAAACATGATGTCGACTTTTTTAGAGTTGTGGAATTCTTTAGGAAACAAGAGTTAGCAGAGAATCACCTTCCTCACTGGCTTTATCTGAAGCCAGTTAATTAAGCAAGCAAGCATTCGCTTGACAACTAATTAAAACAAAAGACTACATGTGCTCACAATCATCTTAAAATTGCAGTTCAGCAATTTCATTTATGTTTTCCTATATGTCTGTTCTGTGGCTCAATTCTTTTGGAACAGTGTATATATTCAATGTTATTAAATTCTTCTTTCCACAGCTACTTTAACTCATCCAGCATATCATGACAAAACTCGACCAACTTTTCACAGCTAGAATCTTTCAAACTGCATTCCTTTTCTACTACATAAAGTAAAGGTCATGCTAGGCACGTCTGTCTCACAACTGCAGGTTCTATCTTTCTGGTCTTTCCCCATGGTGGCCATCAGGATGTATTTGAAGGATGGGTTCCTATGCTGTTAGCAAGGAATGCTCCATTTACAGCTCAGGAGCCCTCAGCACAGAAAATAAATGAATCTGTTGGAGAAGGACCAGAGAAGGGCCACGAATATGATCTAAGGGCTGGAGCACCTCTGCTATGAAGACAGGCTGAGAGAGTTGGGGCTATTCAGCCTGGAGAAGAGAAGGCTTCAGAGAGACATTACAGCAGCCTTCCAGTACCTGAAGGGGCCTACAGAAAAGCTGGGGAGGGGCTTTTCACCAGAGAGGGCAGTGAAAGGATGAGGGGTAATGGTTTTAAACTGAAAGAGGGGAGATTTAGGTTAGACATCAGGAAGAAATTCTTCACCATGAGGGTAGTAAGGTGCTGGAATAGGTTGCCCAGGGAGGTTGTTGATGCCCCCTTCCTGGAGGTGTTTAAGATGAGGCCTTGTGCAACCTGGTCTAGTGTGAAGTGTTCCTGCTCACAGAAGGGAGGTTGGAACCTGGTGATCTTTAAGGTCCCTTCCAACCGTAACCATTCTATGATTCTATGATTTTATAATGAACAGTGTGAAAAGTGGGGCACAGCAGTTTGTCTGCATTTGAAAGGCGGCTGGACTCTGCTTTAGCCACCCTGATCCCAGCCATGGTTCTAGGGGCTCTGACACGGCACTTGATTCCTAGTTGCCTCATAGGCAACAAAAGTGTGAGGGTATCAGTGATGCATCTGACAACATCCAAGTGAGACTGGAAAACCACTGGAAATCATTGTGAGCCAGTGGAGATGTCAGCAGCCTGAGTTGCTGTCACTGGAGCTAGGGAGATGTCAGGTACTTGAGTACTTGTGACAAAACTCTTCCTACACACACTGATGAGTTGCAAAGCAACAGGATTTGTGTCTGGCACACCACTTCCTGGGCCATCTTTGCTGGAATCAGCTTCTCCTGACAGCACTGACTGCAGACACAGATATCTCACCTAAATAAATGAAAGGGATCTCATTAGAGATCAAACATGGGAGAGGAAAATTTGCAATTTCTTCCAGACAGCCTGAAAAATCCCATGATCTTTCTCATAAAGAGTTTCCTTTCCTTTATAAAGCCAAATGTTGTTCTGGCTTTTGTTAATACTCTTGAAAGAACAAATACCCTTGAATAATAAAAATCAAATCAAGTTTCAGGTTAAAAGGTGACATACAGAAGTGCAGAAGAGTGGATATGAAGTTGTTTTACCAAGGAGTACCTGATGTTAAAATCCTGAAGAGGACAGCTAAGGCTGAGAACAGTGATGCTCAGGGGGGTGAACTTGGCCTGCAAGAACACTGCACACAGAGCAGGATTAGAAATGAAAGCTGCATGATGCTTTTGCAAACTGAGCTCATGAAAGAACACAACAGCACTAAATACAAACCCTGTCAGTCATTGGGAGGCTTGCCATTTATTGCAAAGCTGATTACATTTCATTATCTCTTCTTTATCAAGTGACGTGGCATACTTTTTAGTCATGAATGCCTGGCTAGATGGCAGCCAAGCTTAGTAATAGAAAAAAAAACAGATTTTCCATGCGCCAAAATGACAGGATGTAGAGAATCTTTGAAAGCTGTAAAATAGCATTAGTCAGAGATAATAAATATAAATTTTCCTCTGTGTTCATTAGTAACATATGGGCATTGGGAATAGTACTGGCTTTTTCAGAGATGAAGATGGTAAATATAAATCAGATTAAGCAAACTACCTTAAAATGCAAAATCTCTTGCCAGATTCCAGAGCACTTGTAGTATCAGAAGAAGAAAACTGACAGACAAAATACCAAGGTGAATTTTCATTGCATATTTGTTAACTCATGTCATGGATGCACTCCACTGATTATTTAATGAATTAATGGAAGTTATTCTACACAGCTATTTTCATAATGCAAAACAAGAGGTAATTGCTCAGCTGTTAATTTTTTTTGGCATTTTTTGTAGCTTTGAGCAACAGCTGAGAATAATTAATTTTCAATTCAAAAGAACAAGAGGGTGTCATGGAACACAGGATCTATAACGAGGATTTCAGGATACTGGATATGATTGAGGAACTCATAAAATGCTAAAATAAAAAAATAATAATTAAAGCTGAACATGTTAAAAAACCCCTCACAACCCAAGCTTATTAAGGCTGTTAATAATATGATTTTCTGCCAGCTGTGTCCTGTTTATTCCTCCACAGAGAAATCTAGAAAGAAAAATGACAAAGAAACGATTCTCTCTTAAAAGCAAATTTTAAAAGTAATGTGCATTTTATTCTACCAAAGTAAATTCAAGTCTCAATGAAAATGTCTTGCTCACCTTTCAGCAGAAAGATGGAATTCTGTAATTTTAAAAGAAAGTAATCCTCTATACAAAAAAAAAAAAGGCCTCACTTCAGATCCTTCTCCTTTTACATGCTCAGAATATCATGGTAGCAAAAACTTGATCACTAAAAATACACCACACATCTTGAAAACTTCTTTTTCAGTCCAAAATTATAATTGACAGATGTTACATTTATTTGTAGAAGAAAACTATATGTCTGGATACATGCCTGGATTTGCCTCTTTGTGTAGAGCACAACTTAAATGGATTTTTCTGTCTATAATTTTTTTCTATTAGAGAAAATCCAGTATTATTTAGTGCATTTTGCCCATAGCCACTACTGTGTTAGTACTGTATTGATGCAAACCATTACCACATCCTTTAAGTCATGGCCCCAGAACTAAAACTTTCTGTGACAGGGTGTGAATAGTAAGATTGACAAGAGACTCAAAGGTTGTGTGACATCGGTACGAGTACAACTTACTGGAAGCCCACCATTTAGAGTCACATAACTGAGCCATAACTTTGGCCAATTCTCAAGAGCCAATCACTCAATTATTATCACCATGTGCATCCTTCTCCACATCATACACTTCCACTCAAACATAAACAGTCATCTGCAAGGCAGGTCCCTGGTCTAAGCCCAATGCCTAGTCTGTTTCTGAGAAAGACCTTGATTTATCCAACAGGTCTTCATCTCCCACTTTCTGGAGGTGCTTATCCCTCATTACCACTACAGAAAGGCCTACCAACATATATCATACTGGCCCAGTGACATTTGCCATGTAAAAGTTAGGTGAAATGAACACTGCCCATAGACAGTTGTATATACTACATTCATGTGACCTGAGGAATCTTGGCAGTAGGTTCATCTGCTTTTAGTCATTCACTGCAGAATGAAAAAAGAAAAAAATCCAATAAACTAACAAACAGAAATCCTATCAGGATCCATTAGCAAGGGAAGCTTAACATACACACTACAAAATAAATTCCAGTGAAGAAAAGTGGTGGAAAACACCAGGTACTTATCTCTAATAAGTGACAAAATTTATTAAATTATTTTAATACTTTAGACAAGCTATTTTGGTCATCTCTACTATCATATAAATTACATTAAAAAGGATGCAAATAACCAGCCAGTACTGCATAGATACACTAGCAGAGCAGCTGAGTGCAATATTAAAGCCCTTACAAGCAAGGGAAATTATGTTATGCTACAGAATTAGACTTGAGTAAGAGTTTAAAAGTAGCACTCTTTTTCTTGATTAAAGATTAACAAGGTTAAGTATTTAACTGGTATTTTAACTGGATAGCAAGAAAAGAAATTCTACAGCTGATAGTTGAATGGATTTTGTGTAACATGAGAATGCAGCTCTTTGTCTAACTTAAAATTAAATAGCTAACTGAAATTGCATTTTTTAGGAACACACTGGTCTAGACTTAGGGAAATGAGGGGATCTGATAAAAGTGTATTTTGATTCCTACATTTTGTTTCTGTCTCAACTGTTTTGCTGCTTCATAGACA
Source organism: Hemiprocne comata (assembly GCA_020745705.1). NCBI lineage: Eukaryota > Metazoa > Chordata > Aves > Apodiformes > Apodidae > Hemiprocne > Hemiprocne comata. Next base: position 136,197,389 of record CM036587.1, read on the forward strand.
GTAAATCTTGTGTAACTAGTCTTCAAAGTGAATGACCTTTCAAGTTTGGATCAAAAAGTTAATGATGCTGACATAACATTACTTAATCCATGCAATGGTGTCCTCTTAAGAACCCTAAAATACCTCTTTACCTGCTGTTATCATTTGGGAGACCCCGGCAGGGTGTTGCACACCTATTGGAGAGAGAGGGTCCTTAGCACCCTGACAGACTGGCAGGGGTCAGTATTCCCACCCACTTCCTGTCACAATCTATAAAAGCCAGGAGAGCTGGAAGCCACACTCTCCTTCCTCCTACTCGTTTCCCCCTGCCGGGTGTGCTGCTGGCTTCCTTCGGCTTCCCATGTGCTTGCTCCAGAATCCAACTCCATCGGGTGCTGTGAGGAGCTGTGGACCTCTCCTGGAGCGGCCCTGCGTTTCCCATATCCCTGCCATCATCGAGATCGGTTTTGTATATTTGTATATAAATATTTACCCATTCCCCGCCACCCCATGTTTTACCCTTTTTCCTTGTGTTATAGTAAACTTGTTTCTAGTTCCAATTTCCAAAGTTGAAGTCTCTCTTTCGTATTCCCCTTTCTATCTTACCTTGGGAGGGTGGAGGGGGGGTAATAGAGAGCAATTCTGTTTGGGGTTCACCTTTAATATTTAAACCAGAATACCTGCCAACCCAACACCTCACAATGTATCAAAACATTCCTGGGTCTACATTTTTGTTCATGTAACTTCAAGATTTTCCTTCTCCTGCCTATAATACAGGTTTATGCATTTCCACAGGCTTCTGATGCTCCATCTGTATCCTTTTCTTCTTTAGCTGTAGTTTCCTTTTAAATCAAGCGTTTCATTTTGCCTTATAAAAAATCAACCAACCAACAAAACAAAACAAAACAAAAAAAACACCCAAAAACCCCATCCTTATAAAACCTTGTCCATATCTGAGCTTGTAACAGTCTGGCAAACCCAGCTGATCAGGTCATGACTAATCAGGGGTTTCTGACACCAGTTTTCAAATCACCTGACCCAATCAGGCAAATGAAAACAAGTTACTGAACTTTATGTGGGTCCACCTCGAACTGGGGCCAGTATGGATGTGCTGGGTATCAAAGTGTTATAGCTCCACTAATTACTGCCCCCCCCCGCCCCGTACCAAAATTGAAACTTAAAAACGTGATCTGCTTTAACAAATTTAACCACAGTTTATTTAAGGGGGCAGGAACACACAAGGGTAACTCAGGAAAATTAAATGAACACATTTAAAGGTATCAAGTGAAGTTGAGGAATCAATGAGATACTGTTGTCTCATATGAATCCAAACACACTCCCAGTTGGAGATATTAACCGCAAAAGTGAGAACGCAAAGGTAGAATATTACAGCACCGAATAGAGAGGCTTAGCTATTGTGCCAGATCTCAGGGAAAACACCACACTTCGGGGTTTCACAGAATCACAAAGAATCACACAGAATCACCAAGGCTGGAAAAGACCTTTAAGATCAAGTCCAGCCTATGACCTAACACCACCACATCAGCTACACCATGGCACTGATTGCCTCATCCAGCCTTTCCTTGAACACATCCAGGGATGGCGCCTCCACCACTTCCTTGGGCAGTCTATTCCAATGTCTAATCACCCTCTCCGTGAGGAAGTGTTTCCTAATATCCAACCTAAACCTCCCCTGGAGCAGCTTCAGGCCGTGCCCTCTTGTCTTGTCGCTAGTTGCCTGGGAGAAGAGCCCAGCCCCCACCTGACTACAACCTCCCTTCAGGTAGTTGAAGAGAGTGATAAGGTCCCCCCTGAGTCTCCTCTTCTCCAGGATAAACAACCCCAGCTTCCTCAGCCTCTCCCTATAAGACTTTCCCTCTAGTCCCTTCACCAGCCTTGTTGCTCTCCTCTGGACCCACTCCAGCACCTCAATGTCCTTCTTGAAGTGAGGGGCCCAGAACTGGACACAGTACTCGAGGTGAGGCCTCACCAGTGCTGAGTACAGGGGGAGAATCGCATCCCTACCCCTGCTGGCCACAGCATTCCTGATACAAGCCAGGATGCCATTGGCCTTCCGGGCTGCCTGGGCACACTGCTGGCTCATGTTCAACCAGTTGTCAACCAGTACTCCCAGGTCCCTCTCTGCTGGGCCGCTCTCCAGCCACTCTTCCCCCAGTCTGTCGCATTTAATGGCGTTATTGTGGCCAAAGTGCAGGACCCTGCACTTGGTCTTGTTGAATTTCATGCCTTGGCCCATAGACCCAGCCTGTCCAGGTCCCCCTGCAGCTTCTTCCTACCCTCTGGCAGATCGACACTCCCCAACTTGGTGTCATCTGTGAACTTACTAAGGGTGGACTCAATCCCCACATCCAGGTCATCAATAAAGATGTTGAATAGGACTGGGCCCAGTACTGATCCCTGGGGGACACCGCTGGTCACCAGACACCAACTGGATGCAGCACCATCCACCATCACTCTCTGGGCCTGGTCATCCAACCAGTTTTTAACCCAGCAAAGGGTGCACCTGTCCAAGCCACGGACTGATAGCTTTTCCAGGAGGATGCTGTGGGAGACTGTGTCAAAGGCCTTGCTGAAGTCAAGGTAGACCACATCCATAGCCTTACCCTCATCCACTAGGTGGGTCACCCAGTCACAGAAAGAGATGAGACTGGTCAGGCAGGACCTTCCCTTCCTAAACCCATGTTGGCTGGACCTCATCCCCTGGTTGTCTTCCACATGCCGCTTGATGGCACTCAGGATGATCTGTTCCATAACCTTGCCAGGCACCAAGGTCAGGCTGACAGGTCTGTAGTTCTCCGGATCCTCCTTCCAGCCCTTCTTGTGGATGGGCATCACACCGGCCAACCTCCAGTCAACTGGGACCTCTCCAGTCAGCCAGGACTGGTGATAAATGATTGAGAGAAGCTTAGCCAGTTCTTTCGTCAGCTCCCTCAGCACCCTAGGATGAATCCCATCCAGACCCATGGACTTGTTGGGATCTAAGTGGCACAGCAGGTCCCTAACTATTTCCTCCTGGATTACAGGAGGGGGATTCTGCTCCCCATCCCTGTCCACCAACTCAGGAGTCCATTTGTCCTGGGGGTAGCTAGTCTTTTTGTTAAAAACTGAGGTGAAGAAGGTGTTAAGCACCTCAGCCTTTTCTTTGTCCTTCATTACTAAGTTCCTTCCCTCATCCAATAAGGAATGAAGATTTTCCCTGAACCTCCTTTTATTATTAATGTATTTTAAAAAGCATCTTTTATTATCCTTTACAGAGATGGCTAGATTAAGTTCTAGCTGAGCTTTTGCATCTCTAATTCTCTTTCTACATGCCTTACAATATCCTTAAATATTTCCTGACTCACCTGTCCCTTTTTCCAAAGATAATACATTATTTTTTTTATTACTGAGTTCTTGTAATAGTTCCCTGCTCAACCAGGCCGGTCTTCTTCCCCGCTGGCTCCTTTTTCAGCACACAGGGACAGCCTGCCCCTGTGCCTTCATAATTTTGTTCTTAAAGTAAGCCCAGCCTTCCTGGGCTCCTTTGTTTTTGAGGGCTGCTTCCCAAGGGACTCTCTGAATCAGCGTCCTGAAGAGGCCAAACTCAGCCCTCCGGAAGTCCAAGGAAGAGGTTTTGCTGATGACCCTCCTAACTTCTCCACATATTGAAGTCTATCATATCATAGTCGCTGTGCCCAAGATGACCTCCAACCACTACATCTTCCACCAGCCCTTCCCTGTTTGTAAACAGTAGGTCTAGCATGGCACTACCCCTGGTTGGCTCACTTACCAGTTGTAGCAGGAAATTATCTTCCATGCATTCCAGAAACCTCCTGGATTGGCCCCTTTCTGCTGTGTTGTACTTCCAGCAGACACCTGGTAAGTTGAAGTCCCCCACAAGAACAAGGGCTAGTGAACATGAGACATCTCCAAGTTGTTGAAAGAATGTCTCATCAGTGTCTTTATCCTGGTCACGTGGTCTGTAGCAGACTCCCACTAGGGTATCATACTTGTTCGTCTTCCCCTTTATCCTTACCCATGAACATTCTGCCTTGGTGTGTCTAGTATTGAATTCTAGGCAGTCAAAGCACTCCTTAACATATAATGCCACCCCACCACCTCTCTTGCCTTGCCTGTCCCTTCTAAAGAGCCTGTAGCCATCCATTGCAGCACTCCAACCATGCGAATCATCCCACCATGTTTCTGTGATGGCAATTATATCATGGTCTCCCTGGTGCACAATAGCTTCTAACTCCTCTTGTTTATTTCCCATGCTTCAGGTGTTGGCATATATACACTTGAGCCGTGGTACAGATATCCCAAATCTTCCACCTGCTGCTGCGCTGTGTAGCTCTCGTCTTCTTCTGCTCCTCTGGTGATTCAACAAGCACACTTCCAGCGATGCAGCAGCAAACAACACACCACAAACAGCCAGCACAACCCAAACTAACCATTAGCAGGTTGTAACCCTTTACTTACACTTCCCTCCTGAGTCTCTGATTCATGGGTTTTCCAATCCCTTGTTAGCATACATGCCAACCAATCAGATAAGGGTGTTCTGACCCTCCATCAATAAAACTGTTTTCCCACTCAAGTCCTGTCAGTCACTAGGTAGCCACATCCCTGAGGAGCAGAGCATCCTTGACAGGCTTAGTTCAGTTTATTAGGTCTCTCTATTGAATCAACTGAGTTCATGAGACACATTATTTATTTATTATTAGTGTGTCATCAACAGAGCTGGATGCCTCACTTCTCCTGGCTTCATTGTTCATTCTTTGCTGATTTGGACTTGCTCCATAGTTCTGCTTAGTCCAGAATGTGGCTAATAGGCTTGCTCAGTATCCTAAGCTGTTTCTGTCACTACCTTTGCTCATGATATTGGAATGAGACATAAAAGAATTTCTGGCTGCATGAGCGGAAAATAGAATGGCAGACAGTGATTCTTGAGGAGCAGTTTCTATAACAGCAACATGAGCATTTCCCTAATTTCAACAATAATACACACTTTGTGGATTCATAGTTTGCATTAATTATTCCAGATACTTGTCAAGATTGTAATTTATGTTATCCAAGTAAGATTAGATGAACACAGCTGTTTATTTTTTTCTAACTTAACAGTTTGTGACTATTTAAACCTGTAAAACATGTTAATATTTAGCATTTGTCAAGAGGCTATTGAATGCGGTATCTTGATAATGTCACTATGGTTAGAGAAGTTGCTTGATTTTCAATCTTTTCTCCATAGTAAGCCTGATTTGAAAGATGAAGCTATGTGATACATGTCATAGTGTATAGGGACTGGATAAAATTCAGCTGTTGGACTGAAGACGAGCCAAACAAAACTCGCAGGCAACAGTAAGAACCTTCTGCTTTTAGCATCAGCATCTGCTATTGCAGATGCTGATCAAACAACATGACATAATAACTTGACCATTAAATGTTTTTGTATTCAGATCAAATGCTCTCCCAAATCTGTTTAAGGTAGATCCCACTTACTGAGCCCAGAGCTCACTTTCAGTAAGTGGAGCAAAGGTGGCTACTTACCTTGGGAGGGGTGAATCCAAATTGTGTTCCCACACTATTTTTAGTGGGATCTCGAACTTTTCCAGACTAGGGAGGAAAATAGAATCAAGGGACTTTTATTGTTGAATAGGGAGGAAAATAGAATCAAGGGACTTTTATTATTGAATAGATACATCTGTCGCGATCCGGGCTTTGGTGAGTGAATTAATTTAGGCGCGACTGTGTTGGATGCGTGGAAGCTCGTGTTTCGCGGACCAAGTTTTGTGGAGCGGTATGTCTTTAAGCAAGCACGCACACTCGCTCTGCCTTACGCTCAATTGCCAAGCACACTCTCGTCCGCGCTGTCTTTCCACGCCTTACGCTTCCTCCGTCACCGGCCGTTTCCCTCGCGGGAGAACGGAACCGCGGTTCGGGAGTCCACAATCGCTTCGCGGCTTGTGCCGCGTCTCAGCCTCTCACACACTCACTCGGTTATTGAAACAGCCCGAGAACGCGCACCCGGGGACTCGAGCGGTCAGTCCCGTTACTTAAGCGCTCATACAACCCCCCCCCACGGGTATTTACGGGAAAACCGATAGAAAGAAAGGCTCTGGAAGCTAGGGGCGGTTTGAATTATGTGCTTTTTACTTTATAATTAATTCGAGAACACAATATAATTAAACAACAACAATACAATTTGCCCCAGGAACCAATAACTTAGCCAAGGGGAATGTGATCGGGCACCCGCAGTTTCTTTAGGAGAAAGGAGGGAAGGAGCAAACGGAAAGGGAAGGTTTCCCAACCCCCCTCCCACCTCCCAGGGAAAATTATAGGATTTCGGGAAAGACGGGAAAGGAACGAGGCTTTGGGGCGATTTTCTTACGTTCCGGCCGTCCCGTGGGAGTCGGAGACCAGCTCCGGCTCTTGCTGGCCAGCGGCTGTTGCGGCGACTCTCTTCTGGGCGAGCTCCGCTCCCCTTAGGGAGCGGCTCGAGCCCCGACGAGTAGCGGCGCGCGTTGGCTGGCACCCTCCGGCGTTTTTTCCACGGCGGCTTCCCGAGTCCTCTCCCTCTTCTCTTCAGGTGCCCCCCCTCGGCGAGCGGCAGGCGGCTGACAGCTAGAGGCAGCAAACAGCTAGCGGCTGCAGGCGGCTGACGGCTAGCGGCTGCAGGCAGCTGACAGCTAACGGCTGCAGGCGGCGGCAGTTAGCAGCGGCAGGCGGCGGCAGTTAGCAGCGGCAGGCGGCGGCAGTTAGCGGCGGCAGGCGGCGGCAGTTAGCGGCGGCAGGCGGCGGCAAGCAGCAGCAGGAGGCGGCAAGCGGCGGCAGACATCGGTTCGGTCTTTTCTTCTTTCAGTCTTCTCCGAATCCGGGTCCGCGCGCGCAGCAGCAGCGCAGGGGAGGGGGCTCCCTTTATATTGTGGGAGTCCTTACTCCTGATTGGAGTGTGCCCCTCGGGATTCGCCCTCTGATTGGTCCTTCGGGCGCTCCACTGCCTGGATACCCGCTTAAGATGACGACATTACATCGGCTTTCCCGCCGAAAAGTTCCCGCCGAAAAGTTCCCGCCTCTGGGCTCTGACAGGGTTTGTTTTTCATTTTAGGTCTAACATTCATGAGAATCATTTTTATGTGGGGCAGGTTTTATGTCCATGGGGCATGATCCCCACACTTCACCCCGTGATTCTCATGATGTCATCCCGGATTTTCCCTTGAGTTCCCATAGTTATTGTTTCCTGGGTTGATTTGAAAGTTTCCCTCACAGGGGAAATAACTTGTCGTAATAGATCTCCACGCAGGGAGAGTTTGTAACATTGTTTCCCCATACAAGGGGTAATTGAATCATAAAAGGCAACATTATTCTCCCTCACAGGGGAGCTATTTCAATTAACCTTGAATAAAATATACTCTTTAAACACTTGAGTAAAATATACTCTTTAAACGCTTTCGAATGAAGCATGCTTTCTGAACATCCTTTAACATTAGGTTTTAAACCACTAAAACCTTTTACTGTTTTAAGCCCCTTCTTCTTCGTTTCTTTCTTGAGAAGGAGGAGATGGGGTGGGGTGAATGGTCACTCCCGGCTCCTCAATCAGAGCACCCATCTCCAAATAGATTGGATTTATTTCTGGGCTTCCCTGTGAATTCAGTATATTACTGATATTTTGACCAAGAGTCACAAAATTATTCTTTGCCCATGGAGAGTGCATTAATTTTATATTACTATTTTGGGTCAGGGCTTCAGTCCTAGGAAGATACATTAGTAAAACACAGCTCAGAATTGATATTACCATTCCTGCTTTCTTCATTCCGGTATTCGTAGTCTTCATTTTTGCTTGCAGGAGGATTGTCGTCTGTTTTTCTTTCTTCACTTCCTCTGGCATAACCGTATACTCTGTAATAATCTCAATTGTCCTGTAATTGTTTCTTATTTTCGGGGATCTTTATACTTCCTAATTTCATTAGAGTATCCTGAGGAATGTTCCATGTGCCCTTCCGCCACCGAATTCCCAAAAACTTAACTTCGGAGGCAGGAGGCTGGCACTTATCCTCAGGGATTTCAATATTGAGGCCTTTAAGGTGGGTTATTATTAGGTTATAAACTTCCCCCACCCTTGTCTCATCTTGCCCTGCAATCAAGATGTCATCAATATATTGATAAACCTTGACGTCATCATAATTTTTTCCCAAAAGGGCCTGTTCCAATTCTTTTGCTAAGGCATTATGGGCCAAAGTTGGTGAATGCTTATAACCCTGGGGAAGCCGGGTGAACGTGTATTGATTACCGCCCCAGGTAAATGCAAACTGGTCCTGGTCCTCTTTACGAATTGGTACCATGAAAAACATATCTTTGATATCCAGCACAGCCATCACTGGATGTGCTGCTTCCTGGATTTCTGATAACAATTCGGCTAAATTCGGCACTACCGCTGCCAGAGGTCCTGTGTTTGCATTTAACCTCCGGTAATCAACTGTAAGTCGCCACTTCCCATTGGATTTTTTAACTGGCCAGATGGGGGAATTAAAGGGCGAGTGAGTTTCTATTATTATACCCCTTTCTTTCAAATCCTCAATCGTCTCTTTAATCCCTTCTCTGGCGGCCAGAGACACTTGATATTGTTTTGTGTTAGTTATCCGGCTTTGTGGTAGCGCAGGAGCTTGCTGTAAGAGCCTAACGTTTAGAGTGGGTGTACCAAAATTCCAGCAATTACCGCTGTCATCTCTCCACGCTCTTCCTTTTAGTATATCCATTCCCAATAAATTATAGGGAATGTCACCCACTATCATTTCTGTCCGAAATGTCTCATCTTCACCTGGCAGTTTTAGAGAGACTTTAGCAATTTTTTGTGGAGTGGGCTGACCAAAAGCACCACTCACTAGCATGGATTTTCGGGACAGATTAATGCCACATCGCTGTGCCACATCTTTTCTAAGCGTGGAAATCTGTGCTCCTGTATCCACAACAAATGTAACCGGATATCTTTTAGGACCAACACTACACGTGAGTTCCAAATCACCCCGTGAATTTTGGGTTAACCTTAGGATGTTTTGCCAATCGAGAGAAGGCAAATCCTTTTTAAGGTCAGATTTGGATTCAGCAGTTGGCCAATCATTTGTGTCTGGGGCCTTGGCTTCCCACGTTTGTGCCCAATTATCACCTGCGATTTGATTGTGATTTAGGTGGATCACCTCCCGCCGCCGTTTTCGCTGGCGTTGTCTTTTAGCTTTGGGAGGTTCATTTAGTTTCCCGAATTGGAATTGTCTTCTTTTGATTTTGGAGAGGGCCACCTTTCAATTAGCTCTTTAAGGTGGCTATAACTGTAGTTCCGTGACAACAGGGTCGGTGGGATCCCCTTGCGACGAGCTTCCTCCTTAAGCCGCGCAAACGGTCCCGGGCTGGAACTAGCTCGAGTTTGGGAGCCATTTTGATTCTTTGGTTTGTCACGTGTTGTATTGTATCCCCTGCTGCCCGAGGGCGTAGATGGACGCTCACCCCGCCCACCCCCTGACGTCTGAGGGGCGTGCCTGGATGGGCGTGCAGCCACTGCAGCATAGGAAGGCTTGTTACTTTGAGCCAATTGCCTCACTTTTTTGGGGTCGTATTCAGGAATTTCGTATCGCCTCCCGTATTCTGTCAATTCTTTTGCCAGATCTCCCCAGGTATAGGGGTTCTCGTCGGGGTCCGAGTTGGCAATTCTGGCTTTAATTTGAATAGCCAAATTTTTCAATTGTCCGGGCAATCCCCGAATCAGGACATCCATCCTTTCTGGCCGGACTTGTAGGAGAAGTGGGGAGTCACCATTATTATTTAGCTCTCCTTGGTAAATATATTGTATTACGGCAGCCTTATGTATGTTTTCCATCAAGTGATTGATGTCCCCTTTCAAAATGTAAGGTTCACCCCGTGACATGGGGTCTAATAGCCCTACATTGTAGGCTGCTCTTTGAGTGATGGACCAAGGGGCCTCTGTATTCCCTGTTGTTAACAGTATTCCCGGTCCCCAATAACCACTTGCCTCATTTTCTGAAAGTTTTATGTTATCCCCACCGTCCGCAGACACACGGATAACATACTCAGTGTCTGTTTCCGTAAATTTTTTAGAAAAACGTTTTTTCAAGTCTGCCAATTCAAGAGGGGTGTAAGGAACCTCCCTCCTTGTTGTAAGGGTGCGGCCATTCCTGGCCGTTTGGACCTCAGTCTTAATAATCGGTCTCAGAGCTTTAGGGTTATCTTCCTCTGAGCCCGATGAGGAAGACCTCCGGGAAGTTCTCGAAGAACACCGAGAGGAGTTCTTCGACAAATTCCCGACGGCTTCAGTGATTTTCAGCATATTCTCGCTGAGGGCTTTGATGGACTCGGCTACTTCCCCTTTAAAAGAGGAGAAGTCCTTCTCTAATTTATTTATGCTTGAGAAGGCTTCAAGCCGTTTTTTCGCTTGCGCGATTTGGGAGGTAGCTGCCCCAGCCAAAGCTTTAAAAGAGACCTTTTTGACAGACTTATCGCCCAGGCTGCTATCCTCCGTATCGCTCGAGGTCTTATCCTCCGAAAATTCGGGAGGAGGTTCAATTAGGAGGCTTAATGTTTCCCCTTTTTGGCAAGACTCAGGGTTATTGGTGTTATTGTGTTCTCGAGGTGACATCCCTGCCATGTCCCCCCCACTCTTTTCAGCAATGAGTCTATATTTTTCTTTTTCTTCCCATAAAATATAAAGTAGAGTTATATAAGTCCGGGCATGGTAGTACTCCATGCCTCGCCTCTTAACTCTACGTTTTTGGCCCTTTGAGAGACTTGAAGGGCAGTCGAGCCTCTCCAACATCTCAGCCACATTTTCTAAGCTGCCGTCGGCATAATATTTACCGACTATTTCAATAAATGTATGCGAGGGAAGATATTCGAATTTATTAATTTGCTCCCAAAAGGGGGCTAAAAACGAGCATTGCTGAAAAGGGTGCAAAGGTAGGGTTGCTGATTCATCAGGAGTAACGATGTGTTGTTTGAACAATAAATCCAGGAGACCCATGTTTCTACCGGTTTTCGGGTTTGTATGAGGCTATCCCACTTCTGACACCAATTTAAGATGTCGCGATCCGGGCTTTGGTGAGTGAATTAATTTAGGCGCGACTGTGTTGGATGCGTGGAAGCTCGTGTTTCGCGGACCAAGTTTTGTGGAGCGGTATGTCTTTAAGCAAGCACGCACACTCGCTCTGCCTTACGCTCAATTGCCAAGCACACTCTCGTCCGCGCTGTCTTTCCACGCCTTACGCTTCCTCCGTCACCGGCCGTTTCCCTCGCGGGAGAACGGAACCGCGGTTCGGGAGTCCACAATCGCTTCGCGGCTTGTGCCGCGTCTCAGCCTCTCACACACTCACTCGGTTATTGAAACAGCCCGAGAACGCGCACCCGGGGACTCGAGCGGTCAGTCCCGTTACTTAAGCGCTCATACAACCCCCCCCCCACGGGTATTTACGGGAAAACCGATAGAAAGAAAGGCTCTGGAAGCTAGGGGCGGTTTGAATTATGTGCTTTTTACTTTATAATTAATTCGAGAACACAATATAATTAAACAACAACAATACAATTTGCCCCAGGAACCAATAACTTAGCCAAGGGGAATGTGATCGGGCACCCGCAGTTTCTTTAGGAGAAAGGAGGGAAGGAGCAAACGGAAAGGGAAGGTTTCCCAACCCCCCTCCCACCTCCCAGGGAAAATTATAGGATTTCGGGAAAGACGGGAAAGGAACGAGGCTTTGGGGCGATTTTCTTACGTTCCGGCCGTCCCGTGGGAGTCGGAGACCAGCTCCGGCTCTTGCTGGCCAGCGGCTGTTGCGGCGACTCTCTTCTGGGCGAGCTCCGCTCCCCTTAGGGAGCGGCTCGAGCCCCGACGAGTAGCGGCGCGCGTTGGCTGGCACCCTCCGGCGTTTTTTCCACGGCGGCTTCCCGAGTCCTCTCCCTCTTCTCTTCAGGTGCCCCCCCTCGGCGAGCGGCAGGCGGCTGACAGCTAGAGGCAGCAAACAGCTAGCGGCTGCAGGCGGCTGACGGCTAGCGGCTGCAGGCAGCTGACAGCTAACGGCTGCAGGCGGCGGCAGTTAGCAGCGGCAGGCGGCGGCAGTTAGCGGCGGCAGGCGGCGGCAGTTAGCGGCGGCAGGCGGCGGCAGTTAGCGGCGGCAGGCGGAGGCAAGCAGCAGCAGGAGGCGGCAAGCGGCGGCAGACATCGGTTCGGTCTTTTCTTCTTTCAGTCTTCTCCGAATCCGGGTCCGCGCGCGCAGCAGCAGCGCAGGGGAGGGGGCTCCCTTTATATTGTGGGAGTCCTTACTCCTGATTGGAGTGTGCCCCTCGGGATTCGCCCTCTGATTGGTCCTTCGGGCGCTCCACTGCCTGGATACCCGCTTAAGATGACGACATTACATCGGCTTTCCCGCCGAAAAGTTCCCGCCGAAAAGTTCCCGCCTCTGGGCTCTGACAGGGTTTGTTTTTCATTTTAGGTCTAACATTCATGAGAATCATTTTTATGTGGGGCAGGTTTTATGTCCATGGGGCATGATCCCCACAACATCTCCTTTGAAAGTTGTTTAGAAGTCCTCTGATTTGCAAAAGTAGTACCATCAGCTCCTCTTTAAACAAAATAAAACTATAATAAGGCAAATGTAGAATTGCTTGACTTGGGTTTTGACATTGCAGTAGTGTTCAAATGAGTAAGCCTTAGGTAAGTCACTGTACCGAGCAGTGAGAGTTGTGGTGGCATGTCGACCAGAGCTAATACTACTTTGGTCCACTTGGGTTTTCTGTGTGAGGCAGTTCCATCACACATGCACAAGCATCATACCTATGCAGACTGGAAGCAAGGGGTACCAACAGACACAGATAGATAATCTACCATGATTAAATCTTCTTCAACTTTAATAAAATTAGTTGGCAGCAGCTAGGACAATAATGAGTAAGGAACTGGTGACTTCAAGTGAAACACTCCAGCTACAAGAAATTTTAGGCACTTTACGAACTTCTTCACATGCAAAGACTGGGATAACATTATGTGTTGCAAAACACATTTTTTAAGACTTACTGAGAAGCAGCATGCAACTGTAATTTATAAACAGAAAAGCAATATTTACAAAACATGGCACTTAGCAGAGATTCTAAAATCATCGCAATCTGAATTTAGTTTCTTTAACTTGTGTTTTATGGAGATCCAGGAAAAAACTTTCCAAGTTGTGAAATAAAAGAAAAAAACAGAAGACAACAAGACCACTGATTTGTACCTGCCTTGATACCCTTACTTCTCTTTGATCCGTGGTGTCTCAGTTATTTTGCCATGTTGAAGTTGCTTGTTAAATCTCCATTTAACACATCCTCTTAATAAACTTCACCTTGAAGTTCCTGACAGTATTTTAATTTTCTATTTGCAATATATGAAGGGGTACCTTTGTCTTTTGCATTGAAATTTAGTTGACTGTTTATACTTGGTGTATGAATTGTATGGGGAAAAAAATTTCTTCGCAGATTAAATTGGTCTTCCTCAGTTGATGGACATGCATTCATATGTAGCCACAAATGTTGATCCTTCATTGAATTGCAAACTTAAAAATGGTCAAAATTTTGATAATATTAATTACATCACTGGTCTGAACCTCTTCTATCACTCTGATATATCCAAAATCATCAGTTTGTCTCCTGGTTAATTTTACAGATTTTTTTCTACCTTTTCCTACTGACTGAAAATTGATAAATACTGTTTTATAGGAATACACTTTTCAGTGGACATCTTTTTCATGCAAGAGCCAACTCGTTGGATTGATTGACAATTCATTCCCCACAACCATCTCATTTAAAATACACTGACAAAAGACCAGCTGCGAAAATGACTACACTAAAGTGCTTCTTCCCCAACAACACAATACAGAAACCAGATATTTATTATTTGGATTTGATCGTTCACAGCTGCTGCTTTCATCAGTCAAGCATAAATATTGGATGTTGGACCCTGTTGCAGAGGAGCATTTTAGATCACTTAAAACATTACTGTCAAAGGTACTAGCAAAAAGTTATTTTAAGATTAATTTGGGGAAAAAAAAAGAAAAAGAAAAAAAAAAACACAGCCTAATGAAGTTCAGCAGCAAGATTCACACTATTGCTTATTACATGGGAAAAAATACACAAAGGAAGATCAAGTCAGATCAGGTTTAATTAGAGCAATTGGCACAGTACCAGTGGTTGGTAGATTGACCATTACAGGTAGTCCTGTCTGTGATGTTGTCAAATGTTCTCTTTCCCCAGAAAGTGGAGTGCTAAGCTCTATTTTTGTAAAGATTGCTTGACTTATAGGGCTTCCAGTGGGCCCATTTCAATTATTAAACTGATGAAGTACTTTGGAATGTCGAGTGTCCCACTGGGCATCATGAGGTTAAGGCCCTATTTCAAAAGGCCATTAGCGCTTTAGACCATCCATTTGCTTGAGTATAATACAGGGTGTGAAATACCTATTGAAATTCTTTCTCTTTTGCCCACCCTTGCACCTCTTCACATCAGAAGTGTGAGCTGTTATAAATTTGCTTGACATCTTCGTGGTCTGGGTCACATTTCCATCATTTTTCCTTTTGCAAAAGTGAATACAGAAGATAAACAACTACAGAAAATCCAAGTATTTCTTCCAGTACCCTAAAGTACCCATCAGCTTTTATAGTTCTTTCCTGATTGGAGTATATGCATTTGTTTTATTTTACTGAGGGTGTCTGGTGGAATGGCTGCACTACCTGCAATCCATCAAGTGCCTAAACATTTCACTTCTCTCTTGGTCCCTGACACTTCTCGGGTTAGATGTCAGCTGCTGCTTTGGGTAGTGCTTGCCACACTGATATTTCCACTTCCCCTACCTTTTCAGGAGAGGTCCCTGCCAATTAAGATGTAATCTATATATTGGTATAGTTTCACATCTGGAGGGACTGAGACTAAAAGTTCCACATGTGCAGCATGAGCAACTGTGGGTGAATGTTTATACCCTTGTGGCAGTCTGTTGAAGGTATATTGTGCACCTTCCCAAGTACAAGCAAATTTTTCTTTATCTTCCTCCTGTAAGGGGACCATAAAAAACATCTCTTTCACATCTAGCGCTGCCATCCATGGGTGTGCAGCTGCTTGCAAAGGAACCGTTCAGTTTGCAGTGTTTGGTACAGCAGCTGTCTGCGGGGCTGTATGGACATTTAAGTGCTGAAAATCAACTGTTAAACACCACCTCCCCTCTGGCTTCTGAACTGGCCAGACAGGTGAGTTACACTGGCAGTGGATTCTGGAGATAATTTGCCATTTTTCCAAATCTGCTGTTACTTCAGAAACTTGAATTCAGGCCATGGCAGAAACTGGATACACATCAGTAACTTCTCAATCAGGAAGCACAGGGCTGCATTGCCTCCTGGTTTCTGCCAGGATTGAGGTGCATGTTTGAACCAAAGGACCACACGCTGCCATGCAGCGAGAGCCAGGTTTGGCGGTTCAGAATATCAAAACCTAAAATATGTTCATTGTTGGTTTTTAATCACCAAGTGAGTCAATAACATACACTTCTTGCCTGGGAGTCACAAATCAGCCTTTGCAGTTTGGCAAACCACACTTGCTGTATTTACTTCAGTGACTTTAACTCTTTGCTGTCCGGGTCCTATGCCCAGCTCCTTGGCATCCTGTTGTGTTAGCATTGAAATGTATGCTCCCCTATCAATCAGGAATTTCACCAAGTGTCATTGAGGTCCTTTTGGAATCAGAATTTACTGTGATCTCATTATGGGTCTAGCCTCATGTTAGAGAAGAATCTGAGGGGAACAAAGAATCATCTGCCCCAGGTTTGCTATCATCAGGGTCACCCCATATTTTCCTATCCCATTCTTCACGGAATGCAATCAATTTCCTAATTTGTACAAATATCAAGGGGATGGGAAGCCTGCATAAGCATAATTTCAACTTTTTCTTCCAACTGTTGGTTTTTATTCTTTTCTTCCTGTAACTGTTTTTGCAGCTGCCCTATTATCACGAAGAGTATAAATTCTGCCTTCTATTTCCACTTTTAGGTTCTGCTTCCTATTTTTTTTTATGCCTCCTATCTTGATAAGCAACTTCCAATCAGGTCTCTAGCATTTTGCAAGCAATTTCTGTGTCTTTTCCATCCTTAGTCAACCCCTTGTAGCACCTACCTGCTTCTCTATTGCTTCCATTTCACACCTATTATCATGGACCCATTTTTCTGAGAAGCCAGGATTTGGATTAATACCATGTTTTCATAAGTAATTGGTGACAATACTTGCCATCCTTCTGACTATACCAATTTGTTGTGGAGGAGCATTTTAGATTACTTAAAAAATCACTGTCAAAGGTACTAGTATAAAGTTATTTTAAGGTGAATTAAAAAAAAAAAAAGCTCAACTTAACAAAGTTCAGTGGCAAGGTTGTACTACATGGGAGAAATACACAAAGGAAGATCAAGTCAGAATTGATGTAAAATTACTTACACAGAGATCAGGGATTAAAAGGGTAAGGGAGGCCCTCCCACTGAGTCACAAAGTTCAGAGTGGACTGCCTTGCTGTCTAAACTCCTTCTCAGAGACAAGTCTAGGGGTGGCTGGATCCACTCCCAGTCCCAGACTTGGTCAACAGTTTATGTCTAAGGGAATTAGATACAGGGATGTCAGTGATATTAATTCAGCTTGCCACTCTGGGTCCTAAATGACTTTGAGGTCACAGCGACTTAAGATTTATTAACACTATTATGATAAATCACAACATTGGAGCATATGATTTTCTAGCAATACTTAATTAACAGTCAGTTATAATCAACACAACAACTTAGTTAAAGATTTAACAAAGATTTCCAAAATCAAATTGCACACACACAGATATAGAGGTTAGCCTATGATTTAAACTTCACAAAATACAATTAGAGTGACCTATTCACCCTTTTCCTTTGTCAGTAAAGCCAGCAGATGATCTGTGGACAATCAAATTCTGAGGACCTCAGAAATGCCCTTATAGGGTTCCCAGTTCCAGGGGAGATACAGGGTCACAGCTCATTGTGATCCCAGAAAGCTCAAAGGGCCTCATTAGCATCACTACTTACAGGACTGCAAGATTATTCACTTTGATCAGTACTTTTTCATTGTGGCCATAATTCTTGTCACTTACTCTTGGCAACCTGCAACAGCAAGCTACGATCCAGGCAAGAGGAATTTCAGGTACATTTCTCAGGCAACAGGAGTTCCAGGTACAGTTAGGTAGTGCCTAATCATCCCGATTCTCTGTACTTCTACCCAAGGCAAGAAGGTACCAGATTGTCTCAACTCACAGCTCCATAGGAAAGGTCAGAAAATGCCAGATTGCCTCAGCCCACTGCACTTGCTATTGAAACAAGAACAATGTTGGCTGGTCCTGACATTGCAATATGGCCCAGGGCAAGGGTCTGCATCATCACAGGCTCATGCCACAAAATTAACCTTCAAATTGTAATGCTCCAAAACAAATGTTGTGGGCTTCAGATGTGGATTTTTTTTTTTTTTTCCTTAATATAATTAAAAAAGATGCATTGTAAAATGGGTTCCAGCCTCTCTCAGATCTGTAGGAAATCGGTTATGGATACTTAATCTGAGTACTTCTGCAGTCAGTACACTTACAAACTAATGATTCAAGAAAGGTTAACCTCATCAACTTGAAGCACTTGCTTTATAAATGTAAATCTGGAGCTTCTGAGTAAAATATTTACACAGTCACCAGTTTTGCCTCTGAAAGAAGCATCTCTCTAAATCTAACCTCTAGCCTGGACCTTTGGGTGTACAGCACAACACACACAGAAGCAGCCACAGAGATTTTAAGAAGAAAATAATATTTCATTCAGGAACCATTAGAAGTCTGGTTCCTCGTTTAAGTCATACTTCATTGAGGTTAATTGTATCTATTTCTATTTCTTTGTATATGTGAAAGGGCACTGATGTAAAAAACAATGTAGGTCAGAATTCATTTAATCAGCACTTTGGCAAAGGAAAAGGCCATTCCATATTGCAGTGTATCACTGGCTGTTTGCCTTATGCTATCAATCTTTTAAAACAAGGGAATTCAAGCTAAAGCAATAAAATATGAACTTCCAATCTTTCTATTTTTCTCCAAAAGAATACTGAAAAGGCCACATTAGTCAGAGGAAACATTGATTAAACTGAATAGTAGGACGAATAAGAGCTTCTACATGTGTATCCAGACAGGGATTTTAAATGTCCTCCTTCCTTTTTCATTTAAGGTGATAAAAATTTCAAATTAAAATATCTGGTCTCGTATCAGTTTAGATCATCTCCAGAGATATATCCTGTTATGTATGAGCTCCAGTCAACTTAGTTGTACCTTTGAGCTGGTCAAATCAAAAAATAGTCTTTACCAAGGTCAGCAAATATTTGACTCACAGTAGAACACTTTCATCATTAAGGATCCCCAACTGCTTTTACAAACTATATGTTTACTCATGTTTATTCACATTATTTTCTAGTGAAATAAAGCCATTGTTTTGATAGATCACAGCATCAATTTAAGAGCACAGCAACAACACAGCAGTAGATAGGAACTGAAGTATTCTGGATTTACATCAAATGACAGAAAGATTTAAGTAGATTTGCTACATACTGAGGAAATAGGTACTAGCTGAAAGAACACTGTCAGTCTTGCCAACCACGCAAACAAAATTACTCTGATTAAAGAGGTTGACTTATTGAGAAGAGTACATTTAATTTTTAATATTTAATTATGTTTCTAATTACAATTATTTCTGGCTGTTGTGTGCAACTCAGCATCAATCTGGATGATGTGAGGCTTCATGAAAGGTCGAAACCATTATAGAAATTTATTGAAACATTAAAATCAGCCTACACCTTTGCACAAACCTTGGAACAGTTTTTGTTTCTGAGACAACCACTGTTTCTGAATAAAGAGATCCTGGACACTCTTAGATGAAAAAAGGAAGCTTCAGAGGGTGTAAGCAGGGACAGATAGCCTGGAAGAAATAGAAAGTTGTTCTCTGAGAAGCCAGGGATCAGGTTAGGAAAGCTAAAGCCCAGATAGAGTTAAACCTGGCCAGAGACATCAAGGGTAATAAGAATGGTTCTACAGGTACATCAGTGATAAGAGGCAGAACAGGGAAAATGTGGGCACTCTGCAGAAGGAAACAGGAGACCTTGTCAAGCAGGACATGGAGAAGGCTGAGGTACTGAACAACTGTTTTCTCAGTCTTCACCAGTAAGGGCTCTGGCCATACCATCCAGATCACAGAAGGCAAAGGCAGAGACTGGGAAAAAGAAGATCCACCCACTGTAGGAGAAGAGCTGGTTTGAGACCATCTAAAGAACCTGAAAGTGCACAAGTCCATGGGACTTGTGTCACGGTTTGACTCAGGATTGGCGATTAAACCAGAGACAAACAGTGGTCTCGAACCCCTCCCCCTCCCACCCAGGTAGGGAAGGAGAGAGAGAATTAAGGAGAGAGACTTTGCTGGATTGAAAACTAAACTAGACAGCTTTAATTATATATACAATTATATACAAGTATGTTCAGGAATGTGCAAAAGCCTCTTGCCTCCCCCCACCCCCAGCAACTCCCCTGGCACTCTCCTTAGCTGTGAGCAGTCCCAAAATGTCTCGGACCACAGTCAGGAGATAAGGCAGAGCAGACAGGGGCTGGGTTATGAGGGTTATGAGGTCAGAGCCTAGGGGTCAACAGTGATGGATGGATGGAGTCCTCCCCGGACGCTGCCCATGGACGGAAGAGAAGGGAAGAAAAAGCAGGAAGAAAGTTGTCTTCTGTGATCTCTGACCTTCCTTGGAGCTTACGTAGATATATGGAATGGAATACCTTTGGTCAGTTCTGCTGTCTGTCTAGTCCAGCTCCCCTTCGGGGGGGGGCGGTCACAGATACAATTCTCCTGCCCTGGTAGCCTCTGTAGCAGCAGAGCTAAGAAGCAACCTTGGAGTCTCAGCAGTAACATAAACATTCCAGTGTTATCAGTCCACTAGCTGGAACACTTGCTGCTAGTTAAAAGAGAGCTCACTGAAGGAAAAAGAATCAGTAAAAGGAAAATTAGCTTCATCCTGGCTCAAACGGGGATAACTTGACAAGATCCATCCACAGCTCCTAAGGGAGCTGGCAGATAAAGTTGCAATGCTGCTTTCCATCTTATTTGAAAAGTCATGGCAGTCTGGCGAAGTTCCCACTGACTGGAAAAGGGGAAACATAACCCCTATTTTCAAAATGGGAAGGAAAGAAAACCCAGGGAACTACAGGCCAGTCAGTCTCATCTCTGTGCCCAGCAAGACCATGGAGCAGATCCTCCTGAAGACTCTGCTAAGGCACATGAAAAACGTGGTGGTGGTTGGTGGCAACCAACATGGCTTCACCAAGGGCAACCCATGCCTGACAAATCCGGTGACCTTTTATGATGAGATCACAGCATTGGTGGGCAAGGGAAGAGCAAATGACATCATCTACCTGGACTTCTGCAAACCATTCAATATTATCCCACATGACATCCTGGCCTCAAAATTGGAAGGATAGGGATTTGATGGATGGACCACTCGGTGAATAAGGAATTGGATATATGGTTGCACTCAGAGAGCTGTGGTCAACAGCTTGATGTCCAGATGGAGACCAGTGGTGTTCCTCAGGCGTTGGTACTGGGACTGGTGCTGTTGAACATCTTTGTTGCTGACATGGACAGTGAGATTGAATGCACCATCAGCAAGTTTGCTGACAACACCAGTGTGTGGTGTGGTTGACATGCTGGAGGGAAGGGATGCCATCCAGAGGGACCTTGACAGGCTTGAGAAGTGGGCCCATGCCAACCTCATGAAATCCAACAACGCTAAGCACAACGTCCTGCACCTGGTTGTGGCAATCCCAAGCACAAATACAGGCTGGGTGGAGAATGGATTGAAAACAGTCCAGAAGAGAAGGACCTGGGGGTGTTGGTCAATGAAAAGCTCAACATGGGCCAGCAATGTGCACTTGCAGCCTAGAAAGCCAACTGTGTCTTGGGTTGCATCAAAAGAAGCATGGCCAGCAGGTCGAGGGAGGTGATTCTGCCCCTCTACTCTGCTCTTGTGAGACCCCGCCTGGAGTACTGTGTCCAATTCTGGAGCCCTCAACACAGGAAGGATGTAAAACTATTGGAATGAGTCCAGACGAGGGCCACGAAGATGATCCAAGGGCTGGAGCACCTCTCCTACAAGGACGGGCTGAGAGAGTTGGGGTTATTCAGCCTGGAGAAGAGAAGGCTCCGAGGACACATCTTACCTTCCAATACCTGAAGGGGGCCTACAGGAAAGCTAGGGAGGGACTGTTTACCAGGGCTTGTAGTGATAGGACAAGGGTAATGGTTTTAAACTGAAAGAGGGGAGATTTAGGTTAGACATCAGGAAGAAATTCTTTAGTGTGAGGGTGGTGAGACACTGGCACAGGTTGCCTAGGGAGGTTGTGGATGCCCCCTCTCTGGAAGTGTTCAAGGGCAGGTCGGATGGGGCTTTGTATAACCTGGTCTAGAGGGAGGTGTCCCTGCCCATGCAGGGGCGTTGGAACTAGATAATATTTAAGGTTCCTTCCAACCCTAGGCATTCTATGATTCTATGATTTGTCTTTTTAAAGCCAGAATGCACAACTTACAGACATCTAATGAAGCTGAATACTCATTAAGATTCAAATAGCTTTGCTACACCATTAACTCAAGAAACAGATCAGCAAATATCATATCCAGTGTAACCTAAATCTCCCCTCTTTCAGTTTAAAACCATTACCCCTCATCCTATCATTATGAGCCCTGGTAAAAATCCCTGAGTTTCAGAGGATGGTAGAAGCAGCTGTGAGAAATCTTACTGGAATTCTGTTTTATTTCATAGAGCTCACATAGTTGCAGTAAAAATTTGTTTGAATTGACAGTGATTAATTCCTAAGTTTCCATATCTTCTAAAAACACTGATGTAAAAGAGAGCTTGTGTCTTTGCATCTTCAAAAAGAAGAGAGAGCTCTTAAACAAAAGTGTGTCTTTAGCAACATAACCACTGGGACTGATGAGCTTAACTCATACAATGTGATTTAGGCAACCAGCCAGGCAGACCAAGGGATCCCGATCCCTTTGTTGGCTGATGCAGTGTGTTACAAACATGGGAGATGCTGAAGAATTTTAAGCCTTCCAAGTAAGCAGGTCTCAAATGTTTCAAATATTAGAAAATTTTTCCGTCAGGCTTTTCCCAAGATTTTATGTTGCATTTAATAGGGTTCAGGGACTCATGATTTAAAAATAGCTGTCTTCTCTCAATACTAAAGAAAAGACACAGTAATGTATCAAATTTATTTCCAGTAATTATACTTCACAATCAGTTTTATTCTGTCTTATTCCCAATACAAAATTTACTTTTCTGTCTTCTCCTTGCTAATTTTATTGTAATTCCCATTGCAGTGAAATGAGTACAAAAAATCCTTGCTCTGGTTTATACCAGTGAAAGAACTTCTCCAGACATTGATAGGAAGAAAGCAAATTTTACCAAAAATATTGCAAAGTGTATGTTTGGAGATAACTACATTTAAGTTTGTTAGACACATTTAATGTGTGCAGCTTTATAAATATACAAGCAAAAAATGTTTTATAAGTGTAAAGCTTTATATTATTTTAGGGGAAAAAATTAAGACTGTTTTACTGACCAGGACAGGTAAATATTTTTCAAGGAAAATATCTACAATGTAAGCCATGTGCCTATTTGCTTTGAATAGCACTTCACTCCTAAGAACATAATTAATTGTCAATAATGTAGTAAATAAGTTTTGCTTTCTTATTGTCTAGATTTTTTCTGCTTCTTCCTTTGTTTCTTTTTCCACATTAATTTCCAAAGTTCTTACAAATATTGCTCTTTAACTTGCTCTTCAGGAAGAGTTAATCATACTAATGCAATGTTTGCTTAAAATTAGCTGCTTATCAGACAAACAGTTCATTTGCCAGATATGTATCAAAATGCAAAAGGGCTGCAGATAGGAACAAGACGAAATTATTTTAAAATGAAAGTAAAAACATTGGATGCTATTCTGTCATGTGCTTGGACTAAATACTTCATCAAATACATAATCAGTGGCACTGGCAAGAAGAAAAACTTTACTGTTGCTACATGTTATGCTTTCATACTTTTGCAAAAATGGAGGAAAACTATTACAAAATGATGCATCTAAATGATACATTCTGCATTTCTCAGGTATTAGGGGCTGAAATAACCCTTAAAATAATTTCACTAGTTAAGCTTTATTCTAATTCCATTATGTCACATAGTGGTGAGATGATGTGGAAGCCCATGCCAGCACACCTCGACAGCCAATGATTCAACTAAGGAGGGGGAAACGTTCCTCTATCTCTGCACACATTGCAAGAGTGAAAAGTGGCTGCCTGTTTTGTTTCTTGTCAAGACAATGAGCCAGAAATGTGGGGGTTTAACAGGCCAGTCATCTTGTCTAGAGTACCTGGAAGGGGTCCTTTCTCCATCTCCTCCACCCATTAAAAAAACACATTCTGGTAGCAGGGATAAGCTACCAGTGACACAAAGCAAGCTCGGTGCCTTCTACAGGACAGCATCCCATCTTCAAGGGTGACACTGATGACATAAACAGGGAGGGACAAAGGATAGGAAAGCCTTGGCAAATGTGTTGCTGGAACAGAAATCACAGAGCAGAAAAGCAGGTGCAGTCTGGAGGCCACCATAAACAGAGAGCTCCAGCATCAGGCACTCCCAGGGCAGCAGCCTTGGGACTGACCTAGGAGAGTGCATGGGGCCATCAGAGCCCCACCAAAGCTTTCTGCTCCAGTCTCTCCTCCAAAATACCCTGTATGCAGAGACAGGGAGTGGATGATGCAAAACTAGCAAAGTTGGCTTTTTTACCAGAGGCTCCCTGTATGTCAGTGGAAGTGGCAGCTCCCTTAACATCAGCTTTCCAGCTGGCTTCCAGTGATGATGCGCTGTGATGCACCTGCAATGGGGGCACCACGGGGGCACCACAAGGGCACCAAATTCTGGGAGAAAGGAAAGCTCAGTTAAAGCTGCTGCTCAAATTCCAGTTCACGCTGCTGAAACAGTAAGAGAGTCCATGGAGAAAAAAAGGCCTCATTCCTGCTTTTCAGTTGTGTCAATGACTTTGTTATAATTAGCAGCAGTTCAAGATTTATTAATGGTGTGAGATGCATCAAAGAGTTGAATTTGGAAGCACTTATTCATTAACCAATTTAAAAATTTACGAGGTGATTCGGTAGGATATGTTATAAATAAAACAGCAACTAGGTTACAGGTCAAAGGACAAGTTCACACTAACTTACTACAGGGTATACTAAATCAAAGTATATATGTACATATGTATAAACACAAAACATACAAATACACAGACAGAAATAGTTTGATCCAATGAACTATATATATATGGACACCCATACTCATGAAAGCAAATGTGTATATTCAAACAGACAGGTAGGTACAGAGCTCAATGGAAGAGCCTAGCCTATAGTTCAAAATTTCCTTCTTCTTGAGTTTAGAGTAAATACTCACAATGCATCAGTGTTCCTCAACAGGCAATAACAGACTCAAGGAGGATGACTCATCCTGGCATTTCATCAGCTTAGTCAGCAGGCAGTCCTCAAGGTGTTGGTATTTGAGAGGTGTCCCAGATCAGGGGAGATGCTGGTCACAGCCCACTGCCATCCAGGAGAGCTCCATGGGTCTCACTTAGAATAGGTATTTATAGGGTCTGAGATGATTGACTTTTGTCAGGTACTTTTCCATTTCAGTCTTACTTGGATGGTGAAATGTTCTGGTATTTTCAACCAGTTAAACTGACCCAGAATACTGCCAGCTTTGGAAATATTGGCATCATTCCCTTTGAGACATGGTCCTGGTACAGATATGACTTGACCCAGGTACAGCTGTACCAGGCTGTCAGGATGTGACGGATTGCTATTATGACTCCCAAGCAACAGGGAAGGCAGGAGCCAGGCACATCAAGGAGGTGCCTTAACGCTTGGGTCTCCTGCTATTTTGCAATCCATGGGAGAAGCAGGAGCCAAGCATGTAAAAGGGATGATTTAACATCCTGGTCCTCCGTATTTTGCAATCCACACTAATCCTAGGTTGGCTTGTGGCCCAGAAAGGGGGGGAATCACACCCAGAACCAAGTGTCTCAATAGTAGCGGGGAAGGGGATGGGGGGGAGTGCAAGAATCTCACCGCTACAGTCCTTCAGTGTGTTTCTATCACAGGCTTTCAGCTTGTCCTTCTGAGAATCCTACACTGTCTTAAAGTCCTCTTGGATTGGGAATACATGTAGAATGTTTGAAAAACTCCCATTATTTATTCAGAAAAGGAGATTACAGCAGCTACGAGGATGTGCAAGGACAGTGGTGGGGTACTAAATACTGCAGCAGTTACTGTGGGTCTCCAGTGCATGAAGGAACTGAAAAGAAGAGATGTTACATGCAAGGACAGTAAGAGAAAAAAGCTGAAATAATACACTAAGGAACAATTTCAAGAGACAAATTCTGGTGTCAAAAGACACTACTGCAATATATTAATTTTAAACAATGTAACTTGGATTACTACTGTATGAAGGGACAAGTGCTCCTTTTTAATATGTGAAAATTCTCTAAGAGATGCTTTTTGATAAATTGAATGAGAATGTTTTAGAAACTTAAGAAAAACACCCTCAAAGGATCTTCAAGGAGTTAAAATGTAGACAAGGTTTTCTTAAATGCATTAACGTTTATGTGGAATGAAAGTTCAAACAAGACCTTTCCATCCTATGTATTTCAAGCCAATAAAGAACTGAAACCCTGCTGTGCTAATGGGAGCCTATCCATTGGTTTCACTGGGATTGCACTCCAGCAAGCCTCAGATACAGTGCTACTTTAATTTCAAGTTGGATTTGCAGACTCAAATCAGTGCTTTTTATTTGAGGAAGATTTCTTAAACTGCACTGAAACCCAGCAGACAAAGATAAATGCTGCTGTCCTGCCTGTCTCCCAGCTTCTCGCTTTTTACGTGCTTCATATCAGCTGACAGCCAGCTGCTCGCCGATCAGCATCACTCTGTGGTTACCAGAGGTTTATTTCTGTCTGTTCATCTGCCAGATCCCTGATCTCCGTTCTGTACTCTCAGCTTACACAAAATTAACCTTATCCCATCTTGTGTCTGGGCAGAAAAACCTTCTGGCTCCAAGGGAGTTAACCTGTCATTTGTCAACCTGTTTGACCACCTCAGCCAGTGTTCGATCACAACAGCAGTGAAATTACACTTCGTACAATAAATGCACAGAAGCTGGGGTCAGATACTGCAGTTGTGGAGATGTGCCCAGGGCTGCTGGTTTCTGACACCTTCATTGGTCCCAGGAAACCTCCTTTCAGAGGGCTTTGCTGCCATGTCAATGCCCTCCCACAAAGTCTCAGACAAGGACAATGCAACTACCGATACGCACCCTGCCTTCAGGCTGAAGTGCCTGGAAAGGTACAGGGAGCTTGGAGAAGCAGTAAATTTGTCCTTTACACCTGCATTAAGTACATTTATTGTCTTTAAGGGTATATACATGTTTTTTCTAGATTACTCTATAGAGCACTTCAAAGCACAGCTAAAGGCTGAAAGACTAATACATAAATGATTGAGCTTTCCAATCAATCAAGGGATCAGAGATGGAGAGTCTTCTCCATCTCCAGTGCCGCTTAAAAGGAAAAGTGACGTCCCTTTCCACCCTCACCTTGCTGCTGATGAACTTCTCTGATGAAAGACCTTCAGCATTTAATTGAAGACTGCTATGTTAACTATGGGTGAAGGGAGATGCTTCCACTGGACCAGACACAAAGGGAACTGTGATCTGAGACATACCCTTCTCTTTGCAGTTTGCTGCTGACACCTCCTACCTGAATGTGCTGGTTTATGTGGCTCTCAGTCGAAGCTGGCTAAGTTGCACCATTGACCATGCAGAAATCAAGATGGTAGGAAATTTAAAACTTTTTCAGACATCTCCACATGATGCTGAGATCTCAATATGCCTCTCAAAAAATCCACCCCCAGGTCTGCATTACTTGATCAAGATTTCCAGACGAAATATTGTGACATAATCAAGGACTAGATGCACATCAGCTAGATCCCAGTTAAGGCTATGAATCTGATACCAGCTTTATAGTGGCTCTGGCAGTTACTTGAGCAAAGGAATAATTTTGTATGACTTATCGAAACATCTGGCCAGTATTGTTATGCATGCAAGATCTGAAAACAAAGATAAAAACCAAAATTAGTCATAGAATCATAGAATGCCAGGTTGCAAGGCAACTCAAGGATCATATGCTCCAACCTTTCTAGCTAGAAACACAATTTACATGAGACAGCCCAGCACCCTGTCAAGCTGAGTCTTAAAAATGTCCAGTGTTGGGAAACTCACCACCTCCCTGGGGAGATTATTCCAATGTCCAACTGTTCTCATAGTGAAAAATTTTCTTCTGGTGTCCAATCAGGATCTCCCCAGGAGTAACTTGCACCCATTACTCCTCCTCTTTTCCATGTGACTCCTTGTAAATAGGGAGTCTCCATCTTCTTGGTAGCCACCCTTTAAGTACTGGAACATGGCAATAAGGTCTCCCCTAAGCCTTCTTTTCTCAAGGCTGGACAGACTCAGTTCTCTCAGGCTTCCCAGGCTTCCCAGTCCTTTGATCATCTTTGTGGCCTTTCACTCGACCCTCTCCAGCCTCTCCATGTCTTTTTTGTATAGTGGGGACCAGAACTGAACACAGTGTTGCAGATGTGGCCTGACAAGTGCTGAGTAGAGTGGGATGATGACTTCTTTATCTCTGCTAGTGATGCCCTTGTTAATGCAACCCAGCATCCTGTTGACCACCTTTGCCACAGCAGCACACTGTTCACTCATATTGAGGTTGGTGTCCACCAGACTCCCAGGTCCCTTTCCACAGGGCTACTCTCCACCCAGGTGAATCTCAGTGTGTGCTGCACTCCTGGGTGATGTTTTCCCAGGTGCAAGACCTTGCAGTTGTCCCTGCTCATAAGGTTCTTGTTAGCCCACTCTTCTACCTTGTTCAGGTCTTCCTGGACAGTCCTTAATTTAGGCTTCAAATTACATGTCTGATTTAGAATAGCTGAGTAAGAACCACATGTTGCCAATCACTTCAGGAAATGAGGATTTGTGAGACTAAACGATAAATTAAAAAGCTGATCTTTAGTTTGGAGGGTTTTTTTCCTTAAGGAAAAGCCTTGTCTCTAGGGGCTAATGTTCATATTAGTTATATATAAAATCCCAAAGATCAATTATGCTCATAGTGATGGTGCCCTAAATACTGTTTCTTCCAACTGTACACTTTTTTAAAAGGCTGTAAGACTAAAACAGTAGGGCTGAAGTTAGCACTAAGCCAGGAATGTGTCAGTGGGTCTCAGTTCCAGAGAATATTTAGTGCTCCCACCTACTAAAACATAGGCATTAACTTGATTACAGAAATAAGGCTAAAAAAAGACCATATCAAAATATCTGGATGACATTAATAAAAGCAAGAAGAAGCAGAGTTTTTCTCCAAAATATATAAAGTCAAATTATTGCGAGCATGACCATGCACCACAAATGCAATGCACTGGGAAAGTGATTATGAACTTTGTATGGGATCCCCCCAGTTAAATGTAATAATGAAAATTCAATAAGGTTATAATTTTTTAAGGTATTTGGCTTGGTCTTACATTACATTTAAATTCCAAAAATGGGAATTACACAAAACTACCACACCTGTGCTAAATGGATTAAAAGCCAGAAAATCACAAAATGTAATTGTGAACAAGAATGCAGCCCCCAATAGTTGTATCCTTAGTGTATCCTGCATGTATCACCTTTTGCTCTTAGGCTCCTTAAAATATTTTATCTAACCTGAAGAATAAACACAAAGCTATCCATGACGTACTTTGGGTCTGACAAAGCTAAGGAAAATCACAGGTAATGAAATGGCAAGCTGCTGCTACACAGCATGCTGAATAATCTGGACACAGACACTGAAATAAGAACTCTGTATAGTCCATTAAAAACAAGAAATACAAGTCATGTTTCCAGGATATGGGAGCCTCTCCTGGGAGCCACTGCTTTGGACCAGGTGTTAGAAGCCTTGGCAAATAACTAGCTAATAATAACTCCTCAGACTGACACTGTGGCCAGACCTGGAATGTAATTTTTGCAGTCCAAGTAAAAATCCCTCTGTTTCACCGCACAAGAACTTTACATTTCAACATTTGTGTGACTGCTGCTCAAATACAAAGCCCAGTTTTAGTGTCCTCAGAGAATGTTGATGGAGCTTACACAAAGGAAGATGTAGAAAGAATCACATAATCTATCTAAGTAAATGAACTTTTAAAACCCCTTAATTTTAGTGAAGATTTTCTGCTGTGAACAGGGAAAGTTCTGTAATGAATTGGTCAGTCTACTAAAAACTGGACGGTGAACAGAAATTCAGCAACAGCAAACAAGAAAGAACTAAAACCAAACCAAAGTCAAAGGAGACAAATTCAGAAGGGGTGTACTTTTAGCAATGCATTTTTTGCACGTCAGAACAATTACCCAGGCTTGAGTTTTAATGGAAACAAAAATGTAATGAACCAGGAGGTGTAAGAAAACAGGCAGTAAACCTGCATGGTAATAAAAGCCCAGAGGAGATGCCACTTCTGACAGTAACTTTGGAAACTTCTTATGCTGGAGAAAAAGCTGAAGACCATAATTCAGTGACCTGCATGTTTTCACATTTGGGTGACTTTCTGAGTATTTCACATGCTCTTGCTGCAACATTTCTGCCAAACTAGTCCAACCATTGTCTGCAACTAGGCTGAACTGTGCATTGGAAAGGCATCTTTACAAAGACTGAAATACATATGATCAAGCTCAGTTGACATGTTTTGGCAGATGTGTTTATTTTCACCAGCTTTTGAAAGTAAATTCAAAACGATGCCATAAACTTTTTGGCTTAGAATGAGCTCAAGATCACAAAGTGAAATGTGTAGACAATCTTGGGGAAAATAAAATAGAGCTGTCAAAATGGGCTGCATAACAGAAACTTTTAAACATTGACAGGAATGGCTTTGACAGAAATTTCTGCTGGAAACTATGTCAAAGACTGCAAAAAGAGTTTATGAAGAAACAGGAGAAATGGAAGTTAATCTCATATTTCCCAAACATATATTTATCAAGGTCGGAACGACTATATTGAGCCTAGTAAAATAAGGTATATATGTACTTCAAATTTAGTCTGAGTTGCTTCAACTTCCAGGTCACAGATCTTGCTGTATCTTTATCTGCTAAATGTAAAAGTCTATTAGTAATATTTTGCTCTGCAAACAATATCCATTTGGCTAAGCTAAACTATCTGAGTTTCAGCTATCATCCATGGTTGGCTTTGTGTCATCAACTGTCTGCTGTTGGAAAGGATTCAGGGACAAACCACAGCCACTTCTCCCATTGTGGAGAGAGAACTGGAACCAGTTCTTCAGAGGAGGTCTAAGCATAGCTGCCAGTGCAACACAGAGCAGCAGGATCCCATCGAAGCTCAGGTCAGTTGACCTTTCATGATGGCTGTGGACCCCTTCTCACAGTCACTGGCAACAAAACTGGTCTAGTAGTGTGCTGGCACCAGGAAGGTGGCAATGGTTTTGGTTATTACATATATGGCCATAAATTTCGCAATGCATTTTGCTTCTTTCCAGTCGATATCAGAATCCTGATTTTTCTATGGGTCTGTGTTTTTTCGTTTGCTTGGTTGGTTTTGTTGCCATTTTCCATTTTAGTCATGTATAAACTTTCTCAGTGATAGTACCATTTTTACAGACCACTGAAAGACACATGCAAGAGGGTAGATTCAAGGACTGATCTCTCTGGGGCTGCTTTGTAGACTCCTTTTCACAGGTTAATCTGAGATCTCATTTGCCAGTTTCTGAAGCTTTTAATGTGTGTCACGTTGATTTTATCATCTTCCAGATATTTTGTAAGACTTTCCTCATCTTGTTTCAAGTAAAGAAGTCTTGAGTATTATACAACAACACTATCCTTTAATCAACCAAAATTACAGAAGATACAAAGTGAAGCTGGTTTGATAGGATTCTTTTCCATAAACACAAATGAACTCGCAATAATTATGCTACTCTCTTTTAATTCTTTATTAATTCAATCTCATATTAGCTGTTCCGTTATTTTTCCAAGGATTTATGTCATACTGGCAATCCTATAATTACTTGGGTCATCTCTTTTTAAATTCCTTTTAAATATTGGCATGTTAACTTTCTTTTTTCCTCCCAAAACTTCCCCTGTGTTGCAAGAGTTATTGAATATCAACATTAATAGTCAAGCTCCTCAACAGTGCCTTTAAATCTGTTGGATATGGGCTATCAAAACCTGGTAAGTTTAAAATGTTTAATTTCCTGTTCCAAAGCAGAACAGAAACACCTTCAAAGTTCCTGAAGCACATACAGTTCTTACCCCTCCAAATCAAACCAGTAAGAACTGGGAATGCTCAGGGTCCCCCATGGCTTAGAACAGGTCATAGAGGGCAATGACAGGAATCATTCCTGACTGCGACCCAGAAAAGAAGGTGAGAAGCAAATAACCTTTGACCTGTGAGATGTTAAAACACAGTTATCTCTGTTTTAGCAGATGTGGAAACTGAGATGTAGGGAAGCTTAGTAATGCTCACAGTGCCATATATCAAACCTAAGATTAGAATCAGAAGGTCTGAGCCTCTCCACGCCTGACAGCTACAGGCAGCTCCTCAGACATCCTCCCCTGTGTAAATCAGGGGTTCCAATCAAAAATAACCACACAAAACCACAAACAAAAATGTACAACTGTTCATTATTAGTTGATTATCTTTCAACTGGAATGACAGTTAACAATAACTACGAAGTGGTATATATGAAGCGGAAGTATATCTATTGCTGCTTTTTTCTTCATTTCTTCTGTACAGTTTTTGCCTCAGAGTGACATTTATTTTAAAACTATCAGCACACATGGAGTTAGCATGATGTGTAACTACAAGTAATTCTAAAATCAGGCTGCTTATCGATTGTTTTTTTAGGTTGTCTTTTTTGGAGATAATGGCAAAAAAAGTAATGCAGGCATACATACAAATAATGGGTTAGGAAGCTAGAAAAACAGCTAGGGATGTTGCCACATGCCACACTGGGCTAGTACAATATTGGAAAACAAATATCCACATTTTAATTTATTTGTTGTAAGGCTGAACTTCTGAAACATGCAAATATGCATGAGCTTAAAAGAATTATGAAGTCAGAGGTAAAATAATGGATTAACAATTAAACAAATGTCTGATATAGTCTAGTACTAAAGCAGTCACACTTCTATATAGCAGTTTTTGAGATACATTCAAGTAGGAAAGCAGCTGAGACGAACTAATGTCACTGAAAACAAGCTATAACATTAAAATATTGAATTGCTATTGGCCAGAGTAGCAAATATGAGTTAGAAATTTGAATTCTGTTCCATTATGCTTAGTGCTTGGAAATATGGAATGGTCCAGCAACACTATGAAAACTATATGTACTGAATATTGTATTTGCTTCTTTGTGACTTGGCATTCTAAAACACTCAGGCAAAAGAAAAGCTGCATTAAGAGAATATCGAATGACTCATATTCAACAGATAGGAAATACAGTATCTGAGATTGCTTTTCTAATGTTAATTCAGCTCAGCTGTGTGAGTCTCTTTCCAAACAGCAGGTCATTTAATAAGAGAATTATTTTTCAGAAGACCTCTATTGCACTCAGATCAGGCAATAAGTCAATAGTTTGTGTTGAAGAAGACGTTAAATTTGAGGCAGCCAAGCCTTCATTTGCTGTAGAAACGGAATTTGATTTAGTGAATGAGGTGGCACTTACAGAAGGGTTACTGGGTGAAAGAATTTTAACATTGCCCAGAAGAATTCAAGCTTCTCCTTCCATATAAAATTTCAAGGTCATACTGGGATAATTTCAACCACTTTTTTTTTTTTTAATTGTCATTAATTCTGTTTTCCGTATTTTCTATACCACATCTTAAATCCTTACAGTTTGATTTGGTGGAATTCTAAACTCTCATTTTTGTAATTTAACATTTCATAGACTGTATAACGTCTTAAAGGAATTGCAGATACCCACTGTTAGTCAGAGGTTGAGTAATAGGTTACCTGCTATTCATCTAAACCAAAGTGTCTGTGATAATTTACCACTCTTTCCTTTTTTACTGTTCTTGGAATTCTAGCAGACTATGTGCACCCTGAAAGTATTATTATGAAAAATCAGGTCCAAGGTACCTCAGCTTTGGAATCCAACATCAGTGAACGATTTTGGCCATACTTCCTTTGTTCCCATCTAAAAGATGCAGAAGAACTGGAACCCGTATTTAGTGGCTGAATATCCATAGAAAGTATGTGTGCACCGACTCCTTTTCCTACCCCCCTCTTTGCCCTGCCTCTTTGCCCTGCTTCCTAAGGTAAAGAAACATCCATCGTTGGACTTGAATCTCCATCAGTGGTTCTCCATCAAGGTGCTTGATCTGAATTGAAGGATTTCAGGGAATATCACAAAAAGCATTTGTTGTGCAACCCACATACCAGCTTAATTCACTTTCCCCAAAGGAAAGATAATACTACTGCTTCAACTCATGAGAGCAAAGAGAAATTACAGGTTTTTTGTGAAGTGTTCAGATGCTGTCATGAGCAACACCGTAGAAAAGTCTGTAAGACATTATCATGTATATCAAAAACACCATCTGAGTATAGAGTGATAAATGAAGTGCAAGGACACATGTGAAGAAATGGGTAGAAAATAATAGTGAATTATCTGTGTGCCATCCATTTTATCCAACAAATGAGATAAAGGTAGATTGAAAGAACAGTTTATGATCTGATAATCAAAGGCCATTGTAAGATGCCTCCACAGATGGGGCAGATAAGGTTTGCAAGAGTTTTAATTCTGACCTGGTTTTACTGTTCTTGTATTTGGCAATAATCATTAAAAATCTGGGATGTGTGCATGCTTGTTTATATGCCACTTCCCAGATTTTTGTTAACAGAAAATCTATCTGCTTCATATTACAAAAAGATACATAGATGCAATCTATTTAATACTACATTTCATTGGGACTTTTGAGTTGCCTAATTTGTTGAAACTGCTAAACCTCTAAATTGAAGACTTGTATCATTAGCAGATACATGTTCCAATTATTCAAACATGCCCTGACATATGTATTCACTAGGTGCTCAACTCATTAAATTCAAGACAAAGGTCTTCTCTGTACTCAGTGAGCTCAAAGAGCTGTACTGACAGGAAATTCCATAGAAATTACACACCCAATTGTGCAACATTCCCTTAAGGTCTGTTTTTTCTAACCATGTGGTCTTCAATACAATATTATTGTCCCATGTACTTTTTTCTTCTTATGACTCTCCTTTTTATTTACAGATTAAAACCTAGGTTTAAATAGGTGACTTAATCAAGATAATTTTAAAATCTGTGGCACTGCCAGGCACCACACCTGCATTTGTAAATCCCTGTTTGGTGCTTTAGTCACAGTAAAATCCTTCCTTCCTTTTAATACTCACAGGAATTCAGTTCTTAAAATATTACTCCCATTAAATTTTGTCTAGTCTGGTGATTTTGTAAAATTAAATGACAAATGTTTTTCCAATAGCACTATTGAGCTGTCTTGCCTTCAGCAGGATCCAGTCTCCAGCTCAGCTATATACACTCCCCACTTGCATAGACTTTTCTTCCTACAGCATTTTAAAAGGTCTGATTTTTACTTCAAATTTTCATTCAGTGTACACCACCAGCTGTGAGACAAGCCACTTTCTTCGTGTACTTGTTTGCATTTGGAGGCTTGTTCTATTGCAAAGTCAAATCCTCCGAAATCTTCACTTTGTTCCCAGATTTACTGATGGGCACCCTATCCTTTGGGAAGCCATGTATAAAGTCTCTATCATTCTGACCTCTAAATTTTTTATGTATCAGAGAACTGAGTCTTCTAGCAAGGATTTTCTTCCTCGAGTGTTACAATGCAATGCTCTGTAAAAGCATTTCTCTCAATACAACATGCAGCGACCCAGAACATAACGGTGTAAGAGGGATGTTAGTCTGGAGCCATCTACTGGTTGAATTGCTGAGCTTTATACACACAAATTTGGGAAAAAAAAATTCTATATATATAATTCTATTGTAATTATAAAAGCAGTAGCATATATTAATAGATTAATCACCTAAGTATGTGATGTTTCTTTTGTAGTTGTTCTTTAAGTTTAAACACTCTGTGGATTTAATATGTCCCAAATAACAAAAGTTAAAAATCAAGAACTTATTTTGTTTTCAAAAACAAAACAAAAATGGAGGGAAAGGGGCCAAAACCCAGCTTCTTTCTCAGTGACAGAGGAACAGTTACTAAGGGACAAGGTAATATTAATGATTTCTAGGATTTTTAAAATTTAGTGAAGTAATACAGATATCTTGAGTTTTATCACTGTAACAAAGAGAATACATAATTCTTATTAATTTATTTTATGCTTAGCAAGATATTACCCCGCATTTGTATGTTTTGTTCTAAAATAGCTAAGACAACCATGTATGGTTTTCTTGGGATTAAAAAAGGTCTCAGTCAATTTTACCATGTCCTTCAATGTTTTTATTAAAAATAAATTCAGACAAAAAAAAGTAGCACACAAACAGAAGTATAAAGCCCTTAAAAACAGCTCCTACGAACTAAAATTAAACCAGACAACTTAGTTTGGAGACCAAAAGTATTTTATATAATGATGCTAATAAGTATGCATTTTGTAATTTATTATATGATAATATTGATAATTATTAGTGCCATAATTTAGTTTTATTTCTACTATTGCAAGTGTATATGCAACTTTAACTGTGTCTTCAGGAGCAAGAGGGAGCATTTTACAGATTCTTTGCACCTATTAAGTATGTATGTATATACATATATATACACACACACAGAGACACAAAAATATATACATATTAACTCATGAAGCTAATGTCTATACATGAATACGTGCATACCTGTATACATGCAATATATGTATATTCATCTATATATGTATATGCATGTACACACATGCATATATCACACTTAACATCTAACTCATGCCTTCTACAATCTCAATTAAAGAAAATCCTGTTGGCTGTTAGTTGTGCTGGGATTAAACATTTGTTTTTATTCACATTTGCTCTCAGCAGATCCATCAGCAGGGGAAACTTCCAGCAGGAGCTGTAAGTGGCAAGTAATTTTATCAAGAAATGCAAAATGCAATTTAAAATGTATAAAAGGTAGATAAACAATAAGACTTCCCAGCATGAACAGAAAGGCATAAACATATTGCAGGTTTGGAGACCAGACTAAAGGAGCTAAAACTAGGAAGAAAGACATTGCCACCATCACAAATGGAACTGGCAGAAACACCTGCAGGAGAAAGAAAAAAATTCTTTTAGGAGATACATTCACCAACTGTGATTTCATTCTTAATTTGTAACAGTAATCATGCATTCTTTGCGACACTCGAGTACCATTTCTCATGCTGCTGCAACCTAAACCAGGATGAGATTCATCTGACCTCAAATTCCCTACAAGAATGGCAGCTTTTCTAGAATACTTGTTCAGGCCCCTTCTACTGTCAAGGAAAAGAGACAGGCAGGCTGTGAAAATTATTCATCCACATATGATATTATGGGCACCTAAAAGAAACTCAGGATTGGATGCCTATGAGAAGCCTTGACAATGAGCATACACCTCTAACCCATGTTTCTGACAGCTAGATTGAGATTAAATTAAATCTAGCCTTAATGTCTGTGGCTGTGTCAGGAAAGATGAGAATAGATCAAGGTTTAATTAACTATGAATGGCCACTTTGGATCCCACTCTGCTCTGGTTACTGCTCCACACTGGTATGGTTTTCTATTTCACATTGTTTGCACATCTCACACATTTTGCATCTATCCATGCCTTGTTTTCAAGTGCAAGCTCACTGTGGAAGAGGCCATCTGAGGTTTTTTCTTTTCCTTCCACAGTGTGAAGCCAGGTTGTTGAATAAGGCTCTAAACATTATAATTTCTTTTTGTAGTGACTATCCACTTCTGTCTTGCACTTGTTCTGTAACTTCTGCATGCTACTAAAAAAATAATAATCTGTAAAAATATTTTGTAACTTATTTCCATTTACTTTGTATGGTCGATGTAGGTGAGGTTCCCGGTATCGAAGTACAATCAGGCTTGCACAGGTCAATCCAATCATAAGCCAGGCAGAAAATCCAAAGTAATTTGTTAACATAAGAAGGTCAGAGGGGATTATAAAAATGGATGCAATGATGGTTGAAAAAATCATGGCTGGTGCTGGGGTACAGGAGTGGACATTAAGCATGGATATTAAAACAGGCAGATGTCCTGACTGACTTCCAGCATAGCTTAATCGACCAAGTGTGAACATGCTGCTGTTGAGGGCACCAAATATTGAGACAGCAACAGAGAGGGGAATGATCCAGGCAACAGAGGGGATGACTCGATCAGCCCAAGTGACTGCCACAGCAACTGCAAGAAAGCAAAGCATTAGTGTAGTGTAGGTATCATGTTCTGAATTACAGACAGACTCAACGGAAATTAAACTTAAAAAACATTCAATACCAGTTATTTACCAGCAATGTCTGGTTTTTGTTGCAGTAGTCAAACATGAATAATCTAATCCTAGAGGTACTTAATTCAGGAGCTAAAAATTTCCAGGGGGGAATGACAGCAAGAAGGAGTGCTGCCTGCCAGAGCAAGCTGGATAAACCTGCTGGGACCAATCCCAGGGTAATGGACTGCCCAGCAGGAGCAGGCTGCATCTCACCACCATGAATCACACCTGTACTCACACAGGCAAGGCCATGCGGGGAAAGAAAATGAACATATTAGTTCCCAGTGTGACCACAGTGGTGACATGATCTACTGTTATGAGGAAACTGCCAACATGAGTGCATGTACATGCAGAGGCAGGTCAGCAAGTGTGTTATTAATGAGTTTTTTCTTTCGGTAGAAACGGGAAAGATTATTTTTGAATAAGATATCCAATACTTCTTGGAAATTAGCTATAGCCTGTCCTGTAGTGAGGACTAATATTTAGTGGGTCTATGACCAACTGCCACAAGGAATATAGGTCTTGCAGTGATCTGCACAGTGTAGGAGGTTATTAGAGTAGGGGAAAACAATCCCCCCAAAATGCAGTGAACTAACAAGAACTGCAGCAATGCATAGCAATGTTTGAAACAAGAGCTGTAATTTTAAGGCTCTCTCCTCAGCTGACACTGATAAGCACAGCTCTGCTGGTATGTTTGGAGCTGCTCATGCCAGCTGGGCCGCTGCTATTCAGGGGCACTGGTATTCACTGCCTCTTTCGTTGTCAGCTGGATCTGCAGATGTATGCATCTCTGCCAGCAGATAGCCTGGTAATGGGTGAGCAACTCGAGGTTGCTGAGCAACAGCTACACTGCTCCTATTTATGTTATTTGCTGTTTTCACAGAAAATAACTAACTAACTAATTAAATAAATAAATGAAAATTGTTCCATCCAAACGCTGTATGTTTTCTGCTGCTCCTGGAAGCAAGGTCTGATAACTCAGTCCCATTAGAACGGAATTTAAAAGGCGCTGTGTGCGCAATCAAGGAGAAATACAGCTCCTCCTGGACCTTTTCTTGGACAGTTTATTGATGGAGGATCTGAGAGAGGCTTTACATAAATCTGACCTTTGTATAAGCTCTTCTAAGGAATCACAATATTTATCATGAATAACACAGACGCGCACACACAGAAAATGGCTACATTTTTGTGTCCACAGTTTTTTCTACAATACTTACCATGGTAGACTTGCTCACCTCAAGACACCATGAGGTAGGGGAGGAAGGAGAGATGACGAAAATCTACAGGAAAACATGGGTCTTCTCTATACTCAACAGAGACCTGATCTTCACACAATTTTCCAGGTTTTAATACATTTCTGATTTCTTTTTAGACAGTGCAGGTATAAGCCAACATTTTCAAGACCTAGTAACATCTGTCTGCATTCACTCCAGTTTGTGCCATACAGTAAAATTAAACAAGAATTCTCTGTTAAAACTTAGCATGAAACCCAAACTTCCTAACTATAAACTTAAATGAACAGTAAATTGACATCAGATGGGTACACTAATGGACCACACCTTTTTAACAAAATGAAAACAAACCAAATGCATACCTGAAGAGACCATTTCCTTTGGTGTGAGGACAGTCAGATATGAGATGTTCACCAATAAATAAAAAACAATTACTGCAGGAACAGCAGTCATCACCGTCAAGGGGATATTTCTGCTAGGGTTTTTCATCTCTTCTGAAAAATACAATTTATAAAAACTAATAAAGCAATCAGTGAAGCTTCTGCAAGTGTGTTTCAGCACAGAGCTTGTCAAGACTGACACCAAAGTCCTGCCCCAAGCCCTAATCATGGGTCCTAAGCTACACGGCTTGAAAGATCCTACACTTGTTCTCAGATCATTTATCATCAAAGAAGTCTAAACCAAGTATTTTTCATTTTTTCAAATATCTTTTTTCTTACATAGCTATTTTTTACTATCTTGGAAGGATGGATGGATAGAGGCCTGATAGGCTCATAAAAAAATGACAAAGGGCTGATACTTAGATTAGATATTAGAGGAAATTCTTCACTATGAGGGTGGTGAGACACTGGCAGAGGTTGCAATAAGTTTGATGCTCCCTCTCTGGAAGTGTTCAAGGCCAGGTTGGATGGGGCCCTGAGCAACCTGGTCTAGTGGGCAGTGTCCCTGCCTGTGACAGAGGGTGTGGAACTAGATGATTTTTAAGGTCCCTTCCAACCCAAAGTATTCTGTGATAACTTTTCTCTGATTTAACAAATATTTGACTTATATTAGAAAATTTATTTGGTAAGATCTTTTCAAGTAGACATACTTTTAAATCACAAGCTTTAACACCAGACTCTACAGTCAGCTTACTTATTCTTACATCATCTCATGAATCCTGATCTGAAACTTTCTATTTTCCTATTCCTGCACAAAACCTTTCTCTTCACTCTTATACCAAGAAATACAGAAAATGTAGGCAGAAGAGCCTTAAATTATTGACAGAAGAGCAGTGATGCAGTGGCTTTAAAAGGGGGCCAATCCCAGCTGGATTCTGCTGTTAATTATCTTTCCTAAGGCAAGGCTGGCAGAGGAAAACCATTTACTGCTAAGCCTGGCATCTTAGCTTAAAACTATTCTTATCAAATAAGAAAAAACTCCCAACTTTGCAGCTGAACAACTGAGGCACTGGCACACATTCCTGATCATGTGATAGCTGCAGTAAAAGATGGAGCTGGTTTCCAGAACCCTAATAATTTACCCTCAGCTAAGTCAAAAAGGGTCTTTTTCCGTCTCTTTCACTCCTTCATCTCTTCCTTCTCACTCTTTCTCCCCTTCCCACTTCCCTCAGCATTAAAAAAGTTTTCCTGAGTATTACCAACCAATAATTGACATGGGGGAAAAAGTGAAAAGTGAAATGTGCTCTTTTTAGGTCACAGAAATCCCTTTCCTCCCACAAGTATAATTTGTCTCCTGTCCAGAACATCATCTTTGAGCCTGACACAGCACTGGCTGTAGTGCACAGAGCCAGAGGGACTGAATGAGCATAACAGTGAAATTCAGATATGGACTATCAAAGACTTCTGGATTTATTTCAAATGTAAGAAATACACTTGGTAATTTTGAGCCCAGAAGGGGACAATCACCAAAACTGCCAATTTAAATTTGTCTTTCCATTTGTTTTGCTACTCATTATAGTCCTGCTGTCCAGCTGGCACCTGAAGCGTTAGCTGAAGCTCACGGGAATGAAGCTGATGTTGAAGAATTGGAAATTCAGTTCAGAAGAGG
Organism: Hemiprocne comata; assembly: GCA_020745705.1. Taxonomy (NCBI): domain Eukaryota; kingdom Metazoa; phylum Chordata; class Aves; order Apodiformes; family Apodidae; genus Hemiprocne; species Hemiprocne comata. Next base: position 136,238,355 of record CM036587.1, read on the forward strand.
GCTATTGCATAGGTTGCATCTGTCTGAACAGCTGCGCTGCCCAGTGAATGGCATCTACTGCTGCTGCTAGCTGATCAGAAAATATTAGCATTTTACCATTAATTTTGTATTTTCTCAGGCTTATAAAGCTAAATGTTTGCCTTTAAGGAAATCCTAAGATTTTAAAATTATCCTTAGCTCATTTACATCACTTTTATTTATTGCAGCATATTGTTAACAGTGGAAAAGCTGAATTGTAACAGTACTGGTGATTTTTTTAAACATTAACCCAATTTTCACACTGTTCTCACCATTGAACTTTGTGTCATGCATTTCACACATTCAGTTTATTTAACATTTTACATGTGATAGAGGTCAATGGATAAACAAGAGTTAAAGATATAAAAGCAATATCCATTTGCTTACAACTTAATTCTATAAATCTGATTATACTATAAAATGCTATTCATTTAACTCGTGATGTGTATAACTAACATGAACATTATCTCTGCAGCTTTCAAGAATAGTCCATTGATTACTGCCACATGTGTCATCAGAAACGGAACAGGATAAGTAAATGGATATTCAAAAAGGTTTTGAATGTTTAAAATTGAGCAAAAGTTATATGAAAGGATTTATACCACTTCCCTTAGCTGCTTCTTCACCTTCTGTGCAAAACCATTTTCCTAAGGAAGTGACTACTGACCATCCTATCCCATAAAATTACTGTATTTTAACACAATTCAAAATGAATTTGTCCATGTACACACCAGCTGCGAAACCTCAGAGATGGTACAGATATTTAAATACAAATTCATCAATTATCTTTTTTTATTGGGTCCTCACTATGGACATAGTTTGGCACAGATAACTTAAACCTTTTATAAAAATGCACTGACAAAGACAAAATGAAACTTTTTGAGGTATGAAAAAAATCTGTTTATGCATGAGATTTTAAATTAACCATTCTGATTCCTCCAGTACTCCTTTGGAAATGTCAGTCTGATTCTGAAAAGTGCACAAGAAGCAAGGAACCTCCCCAGAGAGGAACAACACCTCTTCTACCAGCTCCAACAAAGACAGGACTCATGTACAATGTGAGAGACCCTATACGGTCTTTTAGGAGAGACAAGTTCTACTAAGGTGAGTGGAGGCACATAAGAAGGGTGACTGCAGAACAAAATCTGAAGAAGAACAGTGAGATACCTGCCATATAATTGAGGGACCACCAACCACCGTACGCATACAGTCCTTGGAAGAAGGCTTCAGCAACCTGTGACGCATTGGGGATCTCTGAGCTGAACGCATCCTCAAACTTGGCCAGACTGTCCTTTCTCCCACCAACAAGGAGAACTATGCCACCAACAGCGATTACAGACAAGGCCACCATCTTCAGCAGAGTGAAAACTGTCTGCACCCAGGCAGCCATTTTGACGCTGCGGCCATTCAAAATCCCCAGGGACCAGAGAACAGCCAAGGCCAAGCATTTCTTCAGCACTTCCGGTGCAGGGCAAATGCCATAGAAGGGCTGGGTGGCATATTCAGCAAACAGCAAGGCTCGAGCTGCATTTGATGCTGGCTTGGTAAATGTAGACGTCCAGATAAAGACAAAGGCAGGTAAGGATCCAAGGCCTCTTTTAATATGGCTGTATTCTCCTCCGGAGAAGGGCAGAGCAGTTCCCAGCTCTGCATAGCAGAGAGAACCCATCAGAGAAACCAGTCCAGATGCAGTCCAGATGGTTAGTGCAATGCCAACATTGAGTAAGGAATGCTTTAACACCCCTGTGGGAGACACAAAGATCCCTGCCCCAACGATTGATCCTATAATAAAACTTACCCCATCGAAATAACCTATATTTCTTTTCAGTTGAATCTTGTCATTTTCTTTTCTTGTCACATTTCTGGGATCATTGCTCTTTCCTTTTCCCATTTTTTTTCTGTTTGTTTTTGGGGTTTTTTTCACAGCAGACTATATGACTTCAGAGGCTGGATTACATGTATTTCCTTCTTGTTTTGTTGTTAGCAGACTGTCACGGCCCTACTTGCTAGTTACGGGAAGCTTGGCTTAATCATTCAGAAAGGAGAGCATACTTTGGGTTTTCATGTCTTGTCTGTGAAGATGATTAACCAAATACTTCAAGAAACGCTGGCAAATCATGTACATGTTGGTTTAATATGTTCTTCATAAATTATTAAGGTCTGGGAATATTTTTAAAGAAAACGGTGTAACAACACACAATAAATGCTCACTTATCAGCTGATTTTCATTAGCAGACTTCGAGTTTTTTTACTTATGTCTTCAGTGACAAGCGTGTGGGGTAGGTAAATGAGAGCTCTGCATCAGACCTAGGGAAAGTGGAAAGGTATGGCAGCATGAAGAAAGGAATCAGTCCTCCTTACGTTACTGACAGTCACACAGGCATTACTTAAACAGCCTGGTACTATTTTTCCACTGTCAATACATAAAATGGACAGTGATCACCAGTGAACACAAGTACATTTTGCCAAATCCCCATCAGTCACTTGATATAGCAAAGCTTGTTTATCCTTCACTCATTAAACATTGCCCTAGAAAGAAAACTATCAGTTTATTCCCAGTTTTTCTTGAGCGCTTATCATTATAGTAGTACCTAAGCACTTCCTAAGCAAGTATTGATCTTCAGACACTGCTGCGAGGGGAAGGGGCTCTGTCATAATTTTTATTGTCTGTATGGGGGCTGTGGAACAGAAAGATGAAGTCTGAAAGTTCTCATCAGTTAGGTGTGTGCTTTTTAAGGAGCAGCTATGGATTTTTAACTTTTTAGTGTATGTTCAAAATGTGGAAAAGGCACTTCAATCAGATGTAGATACACCATTGCCATAGATGTGTGCCCCGAGAAAAATGCATTTATTCTTTTAAAGAGATGGAGAAAAAAAAATGGGCAGAAGGCAGGAAACTAACTGAAAAAGGAGATTATTATATACTTTAAGGGCTGGTAAGTGCCCAAAGTAGTAGCTGCAAACTTCTACCCTTTTGCCAGTCAAGTTGCAGAAACAGGTCAAAGTTCAGTAACGCAGCGAACAAAACTCATGGCTCTTACAGGGCCCATCTTGAAAGACATAGCTGGATTTTCAGTCAAGAACAAAACTAATTAGTCTTAAAAATTTGGTTTACGTAATATTCAACAAAACCAAGTGCAAGGTTCTGCACCTGGTCATGGCAATCCCAAGCACAAATACAAGCTGGGTGGAGAATGGACTGAAAACAGTCCAAAGGAGAAGGACCTGTGGGTGTTGGTCAATGAAAAACTCATCATGAGCCGGCAATGTGCACTTGCAGTCCAGAAAGCCAACTGTGTCCTGGGTTGCATCAAAAGAAGCATGGCCAGCAGGTCGAGGGAAGTGATTCTGCCCCTCTACTGTGCTCTCGTGAGACCCACCTGGAATACTGTGTCCAATTCAGGATCCCCCAACATATGAAGAACATGGAGCTCCTGGAGGGAGTCCAGAGGAGGGCCACGAAGATGATCCGAGGGCTGGAGCACCTCTCCTCTGAGGACAGGCTGAGAGTGTTGGGGTTGTTCAGCCTGGAGAAGAGAAGGCTCCAGGGAGACCTTTCACAGTGGCCTAGTATCTGAAGGGTGCCTACAGATAATCTGGGGAAGGACTTTTTACAAGGGTGTGTAGTGATAGGACAAGGTAATGGATTAAAACTGGAGGAAGGGAGATTTACGTTAGATACTAAGACGAAATTCTTTAGAGTGAGGGTGGTGAGACACAAGAACAGGTTGCCTAGGGAAACTGGAGAACCTCATCCTAAAAAGTGTTCAAGGCCAGGCTGGATGGGGCCCTGAGCAACCTGATCTAGTGGGACAGGTCTCTGCCCATGTAGGGCGGTTGGAACTAGATGATCTTTAAGGTCTCTTCCAACTCAAACCATTCTATGATTCTATGATATGCCATCATGTAAAAGACCCGTAGTTAACTAGGCATGTGCACAGACTGCTATTTTTCAACTTTTTCAACTATGTGATTAAAGTGGGTGTCTATCACCATACAAACTATGCAGCACAGTGACAGCATCCACAGCTCCAGAAGAGCGTGTAAACATAAGACAATTCTTCCACCTTTTGCAAATCACTGCAGCACTCACCTATATATACCTTCACTTCTAAAGGTGAAGTTATACACAAAACACACCTCTATTTATAAAATGTTGCATGCATTTAAAATTGTGTTTATTAGCTTCAGAAATTGCAACATGCATTTAAATTCAAGTATGCATTTACCATTTATTATGAATAATTCATAGGAATTCAAAGTATTTATTCACCAGTGTTCATGAATCAGAAATTAAGTGTGACAAATGTTTTAAATGGCAAACTACATAATTTCCTGTTTTGTTCTAGCGCCTTTTCTGGGACTCCTTCTCTGTGAATGCATACACACTTTTTTTATATCCAGCAATCTTCCAATGATTTATTTTGGGTATTCTGCCATGTACAGCTGGATTGGGACTACTATTTTAAAAACAAATATTACACTAAATGGCAGCTTAAAGTACAGATGAAACTGATTTTGTGTCGTTGTTCATCCTAAAGAGTGTTAATTTCTAGCATAATAGAGGCATTTCCAAAATCTCCCAAGCAGCAGATTAATAAGGATTTTTTACTTCTCACAAAGCTGCTTGAGTTCAGAAAACCCTACTGAGATTACTACACACTTTCTTGTGTTTGCTTTCTGCCTACCACAGATAAATGCTTCTAGACTTCCACTGAAATGCTTCAGAGATTTATGCAAAGTATGCTTTTCATTTTGGTGTGCTGTTGCCAGAGTAGGAGGAGGTAAATAAGAGCAGAGATCATTACAACATTCTTACAAATCCAACAAAAACTGACAGGCTGGAAATACTATGCTCACATGAGCATTACTGGGCAGAACTCAGTAAAACACCGCTGGTTACACAACAACAGGCAGTTTTCAGACAAACTGCTTTCTTTTTCAATATGTAAGAGCAGGGTCTTTTAAAGCACATAATGAATATTCACTTCCCAGTTTTTTCTTGGATGTCCAACTCCTCCCTCTGGCTGAGAGGATAAACTGCCGGCCTGTGCTATTATCTCAAGGACTCATGTGTCAGTGTCTCCTGCCTTACAACCAACTATGTACTCAAAACCCAGTCACGTTCACTTTGATGACATTATTCAGAGACTCAAACACTGAATATAGGGCAAAGATAAATGATTAAAATAACCTAGACACGTTTGTAAGACAAAGCCTAAGATTCCCCTGATTTGTGGTGCAGACTGAAAGGTTGTATCATCATCAAAATAAAATGCCGAAGCACTGCGATTTTTATAGTCAACAGTGGAGACATTTCTTTTGAATGCCACCTGAGATCTCTTTGACAGCAAAATGAGGTCAAGAGAATGCTATGTAATAGCTATGGTTGAAAGCTGAAATTCAGCTGATCATTTCTAGTTTTCCTACCATTTATGAATTTCCCTTTTAATTTGCTTTCAAAATTCCTTTAGCCTATAAACCCAAGTTTTTAATTATCAATTATCTAATGCTTATCATCACTAATACTTTCAGTCACTGTAATTTCTCTAGAGTGAAGAGAGAAACCAATACAGAAAAGTAATGGAATAATATTTTTGTTGCCTAAAACCAGATTTTATTTCCTAATGGTGATTAATTGAATGTCAGTGTTACTTAGATAAGGAGTCCCAATTTCAAAGAATTGTCAAGAATTTTCTTTGTGTACTTAATAGGTCTTTCCTGTGATTCAGTCACTGATTAAATGGACCAGAAAGAAGCCCTTTGTCTGAACAATGTCAGATTTTAAAATACTTATTTAGTTCCTTTTCAATTAACTACACAGTGTTTCAAGCGTGGTTTTGACTTCTCTCTTAATCATCCCAAATCCTATAAAGGAGAGAAGATGTAGCAAAAATTAGAACCTAATTTGTCTAGCAAAGTTTCAATAAAGTCTTCTGTATGGTATATAAAGAAGCTTGCTGCTGCTGATACTCAGCAAGGATAAAGAAGAACAAAGGAAAAAGCCGAGGAGACTTTCTAGGAAAAAAACAATCACAGTAATTTTCCTTAGCATACGCCAAAGGACACGTTCTATTTAATATGACTGACAAATTTATAATCCCCCCCCTTTTTCTTCCTCCTCTTCCTTAGCTCAACTTTTGTGGCATGACATTTTAAAGTAGTTCTCTTTGTCTTGCTTTCTGAAAAGAGCTCAACAGATACTCAAGGATTTCTGTGAAGTCCCATTAACAGAAGCCAGTTTACCATCTGCCACTCTGGACTCCATGATATATTCACAAACTTAGATGTAGAAAATAAGACTGCACATAGAAGCATGGGACTATCTACTGCACTGGCAATATCCGTTTTTCCTGGTGCTCCAACCACACTTCTTATACATCTGCATTTCATTAAAAGTCTTAAGCTTATTTTTTTTTCCCCCCATATCAGATGTATCAGATATATCCACCAGTTTTGGCCAGCAGGAACTTCCCAGCAGTTCCACAAAGCCCTGGGATTTTCCAGCTCGTCAGGATCTGGCGGGGGTCACACTGCGCACAAATACGGGGTGCGTGTCCCACATTTCAGCACACAGACTGTGAACAAGCAGGCCAATGACCAAGCAGGAATGAAACCCTACTTGCCAAGGCTTCAGTGCACGGGAAAACTTCTCTTCTTACAGAGTGACTGTGTGGCCGCGCCGAAGCTAGGCCTGCCAGAGCCAGTGGCAAGCTTCGAGCCACGATGGAGCAAACTCTTAATACTGTATCAGCCCTAAAAAAAATGCGAAGCCTGCAAACACGACCCCTGAGGAAAACTGAGAGCAGGGCAGCCCACACATGCAGCCCCGCCGATGGCTCCTGAGTAGACCCGGCCCCTCAGGCCGGTCCATAGCCGTACGCGACCTGCCCACCAGGTCTTCCCCACGGCAGGCGAAAACGGCCTCGCCTGTGGCTCTGCGCAAACTCCGGAGGCCCCGCCTCCCCTGCAATGTGTGCGCCGCGCCTGAGGCTAGAGGTGGCAGTGGGGAGTGAGGGGGAGAGGCGGGAAGAAAAGTGAGGAGGCGGCGCTTTGCGACATAGGTGTGCGTCTCAGCCGTAAAGTGTGGAGCGTCGCCGTTGGGAGGCGAGGGAAGTTTGAAGTGAGGTAGGAGTTGGGTTTGTGGCGGTGACCCAGCGGGATGGCCGGGCTCCGCGCTGTTCCCGGAGAGCTCAGCCTCATGGATAAGGGACTTAAGAGGTGAGGAGGGGCTGGCGGGGCTGGGGCCTCGAGTGCAGCCGGCGCGGGGAGCTGGGCTTTTGTATTGTGGAGAGGCCATGACGGGGCGCTGGGGGCCGGGGCGGTAGATGCTGGGTAGAGTGGCCCGGCAACGAAGCTGCCTGGCTGATAGTGGATACCTTTCCTTGGCAGTTTGCTGGATGTCTCCCTGAGCTCGAACCTGCACACGCTCAACGTGCACTGTAACCTCATCGCCAGAATCGAAGGGCTCAGCCACCTCCGGAGTCTGCAGCACTTGGATCTGTCATCAAACCAAATCCGCCGGATCGAGGGGCTGAGTTCCCTGGCTAGTCTGCGCACCCTAAGCTTATCCTGTAACCTGATAACGAAAGTGGAGGGTCTGCAGTATCTGTTTCTGTTCATTTAGCGACTTAGGAAGCTTTTCTAGAAGTTGTGTTAAAGCTTGCCTCTGGAAAGTATGCATATAATTAAGGTTATAGGAACTAAATATGAGATACTAGCCATATTATTTTGTAAATTAAAAAAAGTGTATAGCCGCTGTAAGTTTATCAGAGCAAAATTCCTTAATACAGAAAGAAAAACTTAAATTGTTACAATAAATTATAATAATAATATTAAGTTATGATTTTGAAAGACCTACTTTGCAAGTTTTGTTATGCTGAAAGCAGAGCATTCTTCTCAAAATCATCGTGTTTCTTTTTTTCTTCATTTTCTTTAGGACTGGAAAAACTCTTTAATTTAACTACTCTGAATTTGTCATACAATCGCATACATGATCTCTCTGGTAAGTGGCTTTGGCACGAGCGGTGCAATAAAAAGCATTTGCCTCACTTTAATTTAGAAAAACATGACCAAATCTATTTTTAGAAGTTTCTAGTAGTTCAGCCAATTGACTGAGTAATGCTGCTAGAGGTGGCAATTACTGTTACTGTCAGCTTTCATGCTTGTAATACCAAGGGTTGTTCTGAACTGGAATTTATTCTCCTGTACTTGTCGAGGCTAAACTTGTTCAGAAGTTGGTATTGTAAGCGTTTCAAACTTATTTCCAAAGTGAGAAATGGAGTAGGCTCAGAAGATCTTTCCACAATATTCACATTTTTCCTTTTCATAGGACAAAAATGTAACTTTGGGTATGATATGGATATCTTCTCCATTTTTTGTTAAAAAGGTAAATTGTTGCTTCTAACTAAGATTTTAAGCTACAAAATCAAGGGAGTTTATAATAGGAAATTAAAAATAACATTGGTAAGGAATATTTTTTAATGTGCTGAATTATAAAAGGAACTTCAAGCAAAATATATATTTTTACGTGCTTCTTTAAAGAAACATTAGTTTCTAACTGTTTTCTCTTGTAGCTGGATTAAGTGTTGTACAGTGTGGTAGTTTACCATAGATAATTAACATACATAGACAGGGATATGGAGCAGAAGTTGTTACCTCATTTCCAGTTATGATACATGATTTACTGAGTATTTTTCAACCAGATGCCACTTGGCCTGAAGCTGATTCTTTAGGATCATAGCAGAAATCATTATTTTGTGTTTTTTCTCAAATTTTCAGGACTGCAGCGCCTTCATGGAACCAGTCATAAGATTAGTCACGTTGACCTTCACAGCAATTGTATAAATGATGTTAACCATTTACTTCAGTGCACAAAGGGGCTGTGCTGTTTGACAAATCTGACATTGGAAAAAAATGGAAAGGCCAATCCAGTTTGTCACAGAGCAGGTACAGAGCTCATGTTAGGTAGATACTTAGTGATTTTTTGGTCAGGGATTTCCCTTAAGCTCTCAGCCACGTTCTGAAGCTTGCAAATTCATTCATAAACCAGCCAGCCTGCAGAAGTCTAAATTCTGTCAAAATTAATTTGTTTTCCATTAAGAAATCTTGCTCCCTGCCCTCACCCACTATCCTGGGCATGTGCTTAGAATCTTGTTGCTTTGATAAGGCTTAACTTTTCACATACTATTTTAGGCTAAGGCAGGAGATGGACAAATTGTGATGGCAAGAGAAAGCATTGCAAAAATTGGAGGAAGGAAGTATTACTATTATAAGGTTGGTGAATTAGAAGAATGTATATAAAGATATTTTGTTAGATAGAAAGAGAGCAGGCATCAGAAGGAGATGGTCTTCTGATAGAGGCCACAAGAGGAGGATATGTAATAAACACTATTAGCCTTTCCTCCTTTTCCCACCACTTCAGTAAGCAATGGCAGACTGTAAGATGCTCTGCAGTAATTAGCATTTTCATCAAAATAGTAGGCAGGGGTTTCACTAGGCAGTATGGAGACAAGTTGGAGGAATGTGTGTGGGTTCCTCCCTTTCAATTGTGTTGCCTAGAGCTTCTCCTTTGGGGGTAGGTTTTTTGTGCCCCTCAAATGTTACACCCGGTGTTTAAACTTCTGGTGTAGGTTTGTTTTATCCGTTTGTGTATAAGAGAGGGGAAAATCTCTTACAGAAGAGTAGAAGTGGGGACAGCTCAAAGATAGTTTGGAAGTATTTAAATGTCAATCAGCGACTCTTCATGCTTCCTCAAGTATTTAAAACTCTGAAAATTTCATTGCCAACTACAAAGAGTGGGACAGTAGGAATTACAATAATACATTCTCATGGTATGTTTGTTATTTTGTAACTGATAGAGATTAATATGTGTAGAATTCTTAGAAAGAAAGATAAGAAATAATAGAGGGGAATAAAATAAGGCCTTAGGTAATGTTTTCCAAAGCACCCATGAACATGTTTTACAAATGCATTGAGGCACCACAAAAGCAGGAACAGGACTATTAAAGCTATTGGGCAACTTAGAAAATTCTACTAGCTTTCTTCTTGAGTGTTTACATACGTCTTCAAATCTACCTCTTTGGTGGCACTTTCAAAAGTAACTGGAATGTTTAGGAGCCCAAATTCTACTAAATTAAAGAAATCTAACTTCAGTGCCTTGCAGTTTCATAATGCCTTATTCACTAAGAAAGGATGAAGTTGCCTAAGCCCTTTCAGAGCTTGTCTTTCCGTTATGTTTTTCTATCCTTGCACTTGATACAACTGTTCTGCTGCAGTGGGGGCTGATACTAAAAGGTTGCCTGTGCAACAGCAGTGTGCTGATGATGGTGGGGAAATCCCAGTGTAGACCAGCACTAGGCAGGCAGCTTCCCAGTTCATTTGTTTTGTAATGTTGTCTGTTGAAAGTCTTATGGGTGGGGAAAGGTGAGACACTTGTAGATAACTTGCCAAAAATGCAACAAATAATTTAAAATGACGGGGTACATAAAATACACTAGATATATCTTTCAGAGGTTAATTTCAATTAATTAATTAATTAGTGTTCTTTTCCTCAAGGTTATAGAGAAACTGTTCTTCAGACGTTGCCCCAGCTAACAGTTCTAGATGGAAGAAACACTTCTGATGAACCAGTAGACCTGGCAGAAGACAACTGTTCAGATCTACAATGTTTAGAAGATGCTCTGGGCCGTTTGGTTTCATCTGAGTGCCCCTCATCCAGAGACCAGGTGCCATAGTTTTTGTGTACTGATTTTAAAATTGACACATTTTATTTTTATATTGCCTGCAGCTCATCAATGTTACAAAGTTTGTCTTTCCTTTTAACAGAACTATGTTACCTTACCAGTGGTGACACCACGTATCGACCAGGCCTTGGCTCATTTTCGCCAGCGTACAAAAATACCAGTTCAGAGCTCCTCTACAGAGCTTGGCTCATCTTCTGAACCAGAGAAGACCGAACTTGATAAAATATTCAGCGAGATAAGAATTAAAAAAATGGAAGATCAAATTTCACAGATACTGCAAAAGGTAATTTATTTTTTCCCTGTGATTGCACGGCAAGTTTTGTTTCTAAAATGAGGTGTCCCTCTTGATAATGCGAGAGTTTGCTGGGAGAGACTGGGTCATTTCTACTGGTATGTGTGTACTGACTTCATACTAAGTATATACTTCAAAATACTAAATATACTTCAAAATAAGCATATTTAATAATTTTTTTAAACTGGGAATAAAATAAAAGCAAGTCTTTAAATAGGAAGATTGCACTTTGAATCACAAAAATTTCTGTACTAAATAAAAACCAGAGTTCTAGTCCCATATAGTGTCTGATCATATTACATTTGATAGTAAATTTTTTGTCCGAAGCCATCAATATATGTAACTGAACCTAAGTAAAATATGAAGTGGAGTAAAATACCTGAATTACAGAGTTGGTGAAAATTAATTTTGCTAAGTAATAGATCAAGTTGTTCTGATAGGTTTGTTTGGTGTATTTTTGTAATGGTTTGTGGTCTATCCTGCATGTTTGCAGGGCTTTTTTGTTTTTAAGTGCTGTATTTGTTTTACATTTTGCACCAATACATGTTAGATATTAACCAATTAGAAACTGTGAAATGTATAGATAAAACCTCTATCTGTTCTTAGGTATCTGATACCTCGAGACAGGAAGCTCCTCCAAATGTTCTCAAAGCTAAGAGAGACACAGATCCAACTTCTGAGAGTGAAAATGACAGTGGGAAAGAGAACAGAAAGGTTGTGAAAAGAAGCAAGATCCCTACTTACCGTGGAACTACCTTATCTACTAGGTGTCATGCAAATCATCTTAAGACAAAAACAACTGTCAGGTATCCCAATGTTTGCCATCTAAAACCAAAATTAATTAACCTGAATATTGTCAGAGTGAACATAGTTTGGCTTGAAACATTTTGCTGAAAGTGATAGGTTGGGTAAATTAGCTCTGTTAATAATGCTCTAAAAATTATCATTCCTGAGGCTGCATAAAAAAATCTGTTGATTAGGAAAACAATTGTGTCAAATTTTTGAGATGTTCCACCTGTCCCCCAAAAAATTAGAAATTTGTCAGCTGGGTCTGCTCATAAGTGTTTAATACACAAGATCTTTTTTTTTTAATTTGTTTATATATAAACCTTTTTGCATCCTTGTTTTTCTATATTAGTCCTTTATGTGTTGTTATGTGTTATTTTAAACTTTTTGAAGTTCACTCTTCATTCAGTCACTTCCCTGTGTGAGCACTTTTTGTCTTCAGGTGAAAAGGAAATTGAGCTGAAGATTCCAAAATAAACTCTTTCAGAATTCTAGTAGCTTGTATATTCATCTTTGGTTTAAATTGTGGAGATAGAATAATTGTCCACAGACAAGAGAACTGAGTAAAATTAAAAAATAAAAAGAAAAGATATATGTTGTCAGAACAATGGTCAAGAATAGAACTGTCTGTAGTTTGTGATGAAACTGAGGATGCCATAGTGATTTGTTTGATTTTTATAGTGATTATCAGGAGTTATGATTGTATGTGGTATAAATTGGAATATATTTCTTTACTCAGCTACTGCAGCTCTACAGCTACTATACTTTTCTAAAATTGTTTCATATCCATGTGATCATAAGATGCTCATCAGATAGCATCTGCTAGTACTACTCTTTTTTTTACAGCTGAAGATTTGAATTAGCTGTGTGTTTTATTATCTGCTTGCCGTTTAATTCTCAGTGGTTTTGAACTCTGTACAATATAGCTTCTCCACATAACTGTAAAATTTTGTGCTGTAAAAGTGTCTGAATCCCCTGTTACCGCTGAAACTATATACATATTCTTAAATATAGCTCCATGTTCTGCTATTATAGGGAAGAGAAGAAGAGTTCCTCAAAGTGTCCACGCTCCAGTCAGAGAGCCTCTCATCTCAATTCATCATTGGTTACTCAAGACTTGGAAGTAGTGGGAAGAAAAGCTGAAATATTAATCGGAAGACAGAGCAATACAGAAAAAGTAGAAGAAATTAGTTCAAATGCTACAGAGGAATCAACATACCGAGTATGTTTTTGTATCATCTCAAGTTAAATATGAGTATATCTTCATCTGAAGCCAAGCATGTGTCTCCTGGTGAAACAGTAACATTGGAGGTGACAAAAATACTTGTGTGTAGATAGCATTAAAAAATAGTGGAGTTCTTGTAGTGTCAGCTGGAAGAGAATTTATTTTATTTCACTTTTATGGGAGTTTTTGGTCTGGTTGCTTGCACTTTCCTCTGTCACCCATGAATTCCAGAAAGACAAAAAAACTTGTTCTATAATTATGGATATTGTTTGTCATTTTTGGCTAAGGTGCTGATTCAAGAACTGGATCAGGAGAAAGAAAGGAGGTGGAAAGCAGAGCAAGCAGAGAAGAAATTAATAGAGCATGTCCGAGAGCTACAGAAACATGCAAAAGAGGAAAAGAGTATTCAGAGTATGGCTGTATACACTACTGACAGGTAGGAACACAGAGTGCTGTAGTCTAAGAGTTTGTTTTGTTCTTTTAATTCAAGACAATTCCATTTATAGTCTTAAAAAATAAAAACAGCTTTAAACAATAAACTTAGAAAATAATGCATCAAGATGTAGTGATAGAATTTCTTTCTGTATTACATAATAAAATTCCTTTCTGCAGCTCTGTAGCTTTCTTCCTGTTCTTATCTCAGAACAGTATCAGTAAGTCACTTACCACCGTTTCTAGCCACAGCTTTCCAAGCAAACTGTATCATAATTGTGCTTTCTCCTTCAGCTCAAACTCTAATAGTGCTCTAGTACCATACTTTCAGTTTCCAATTCCCAATCTCCCTTTCCACCTATACATACAGCTGTCTTTTTTCCTGTGCAGTGCACTTGAACAAAGATGTTTCTGGCAGGCCAGAGTTGGCCGATAGACAATATGTTGTGCAGATCAGGTGTAGCATATCTGCATAGACTGCTACCATCATCCTGGTAAGCTCTGAGCAGTGTCCTTTCTTCAAAAGTTCTTCCTTCTAACAGAGCATTGTTTGTTGTCAGCTATGATTGGTGAAGTCTACTCTATTTGTCTTTTTCTTAACTGCATTGTATTTCTCAAAGATGCATTTTCTTTCTCATGAGGAAGAAACAAGCCAAGTGCTTCCTGAGTTACCATTCCTAACTCTGATTATTGCCCCTCTGCCTTTTTTTGTTTGTTTTAGGTTCACTTCCCACCTTTATTTGTTATCACCTTGGATAAGAGGCTTATTGTTTCTTTTCTTTTGAGTTAGATCTTATATAAAAAAAAATTGAAGTATGTAAAGAGATTTCAGACTTTTCTGAAAAAAGTTATAGTATTAATTTGTAATTTATTATTTTTCAATTTTTATATAGAAGCAAAATAATGCTAGAATATAATTTCCATAAAGACCTATCTATGAGGCTGTCTCCAGCTTAGTTTCTTTTAAAATGAAGCTCCATATAGTAATACTACACAGTACTTCATTAATATTTTACATATTTTTAAACAATTTTACATGACAGTGCTGTAAATATTAAAACTTGGGAAAGAACAAGATATGGTGCTACAACACTTACTAATGTCTTTTTCTCAAGGTATTTGGCATAAAACTAAACACTAAAATGTTTGTAGTACAACTTTATTGTGTCTATTCTCAGGTTAAAGGAATTGATATTGAAGGAGAGAGATGCTAAAGCAAGACTGCAAGCAGATGTCCAACAGTTGAAAGGTGAAACTGAAAAACTTACTAATGAGTTAAATCAGGCAAGAAATAGAGAAGCAGAACATCAGAAGGCCATGCGAGCTTTAGAAGAAACACTATCCAAGATGGAGACCCAGAGATTGCAGCAACGAACAATAGAGGTAAATATTTTTGCTAAGTAAATAATACGATGGCAACAGGATGGCTCCAGTAGTCCTAGATATTAAGAAACACTATTTTACAAGCCTGAAGTCTGAGTTTTCCACAACAAAGACTAGTGCCTTTTTCTTACATCACAGTAAATAACAGGTATCCATTTTAATTGTCAATTAATGTATTTTATAAATAGAATTATGTCATGTGATGTGGCCTTAAGATAAAGGAGAACAAGTCCTATGTACTTAACACTGAGTGTTGATATTTTCTGAAAATATACAGTAACAAAGACAAGTTTTTTAAATTGTTGCTGGAATCACTAAAGATCTTATTAGCAGGATGGAAATTGGGTTCTGTTTGGTTTGCTGATCTGAAGAATTAGATGCTATTAATTGCAACCAGAACAAAACAGTAATTGCTGAGAACTTATTTTAAAGATTCTGGTTGTTTGGGGGTTTTTCATTTGTTTGCTTGGGACTCTTTTGTTTTGTTTTTACAGCTGGAGAAAATAATAATGCTTTTGTTGTCAGAGGCACTTGGTATACAGATACCTAAGATCAAAACGCTGGACCAGATACTGCCACTATTTCTGACTGAATAATTAATGGTGAATTTTCAGTGGCCAAATGCTCCATCCTCCAATATCTATTCCTATTGTTTGATTTATATCCCTTTATCAGCCCATTCCTGTGTCACTGAATGCATCCACTTAAAGAAATTGAATCCTAAAATACCCATCCTGAAAAGTGGTGTTCTAGGATGTGTCGTCACTTAAATACCCTGCAAGAAAACCGGGAGTGTGCTGCCAGCCACGCTGCAAGTGCCATTCAAGCTGCCCTGTGCTTTAGGCTCCTGTTCAGATACGTGGGCGCTTCCATTTTCTTCCTTACCTGCAAATACCCTGCAGCTCTTACAGATCTAAAAGTGACCTTCAGTTTAGATCATGTATCTGCTTGTGACTTCGAAAATACTGAATTTAGTGATTTAGAGGAGACTGTTTTGTGGTTTTTTGGGTTTTTTTCTTTTTCCTGTAAGAAAGGAAATACCTTACTGGTGTGTAAGGTTTTTATTTTTCCTTTGAGTTTGTAGAAATAAGTAATCTCTTTTAATAGCAGAAGCATTGTTTTTATTAAAAGTAAAATTTTAAGGGAGGTCTTTGTGCTCGTATCTTTAAGGTCCTGTAACAAATACTCATTAATAATTATGTTTCAAGGAACAGGCATGATGCTCTAGAAACTAACTACTCTTTTTCAATGTTCAGATTGAATGTACCTTTGGCCTATTTTATCAACTGTAAGATTAACAAATTCTATAATATTGAGCTTTCTCATAGTACATACACATTGGCAGTCAACTTCAGTGGTAAATCTGGATTACACCAGGTAGTCACTGCATAAATAATACGGTCAATATTACTAGATTACATGTTTAAGGGAATCAAGATAACATGTAGAATATGAGGACTTGGCTTCATACTCAAGCCTCACAGTGATTTTCATACAACTGAAGATACTGTATGAATTTTAGGTACCTATGGGATTCTCAAGCTGGGACTCGTAACATGCAGCAGCACTTAAAATCTTAAGGGATGTTGCGTCAGGTGATAAACATTGGAATCAATGTTGTATTGGTCAGTGCAGGACACTCCATACAGCTGTTCATTAGTTTTTTATTTTTCATTTTTATTGATCAAAAATCAAGTTGAGGGAACAGTTGTGGTGGAATTCCGAAAGAAAACAGATTTGGGATTTTATCTTTGTTTTGTGGACGTTAAGGTTTTTTACTTTGTTTTCTTGTAAGAGTTGGAAAGTAAACTCTATGTTGCGTTAACATAGTCTCTGCTGTTTCTATTCTAACTTGCAGCCTTTGGAAGTGTCTTGATTACCATTTCATGAGTAATTAATTTTTTTTTACAACTTGTTAAGTTGTTTTTTTTTTTTCCTACTTGTTAAGTCAGAAAAATACAGCTTTGTACGTAAAAGGATTAAGATTATAAAATGGAATTTCGTATAAAAGCTTTTATCAAATGGAAAAAGTGAAGTCTGCCACCTGGTGTTTGTACTGATTTTGCATTTTTCATAAAATCATTAGAGAGCAGCTCTGCTCAGCAACTTTAAACTGTAAAACTCAGAAAGATGAAGATTTCTGTAACTGGACTGTTTAAAAAATTCTGTTGAAGTCATCTAAAAATGTTTTGCTTGAAACCAATACAAATATTACAATACAAGAGTTTGTAATTGAGCAAATCATTCTTCCAATAGGCCTGTCCCATTTCTGATGGACACTGTCAGGTTCTTTATTAGTTAAATAAATGTTCATGGTTCTTCATGAAAGTTCCATTGTTTTGTTGTTGTAGTAAGTTAAGCTAAGACTTGAGTTTAAACATCCAGTCTTAAATTTCTGCAAGTGTAACATATATATGAAGTTTCTAAAAAAAAAACAGCAAAAAAACAACAGCAACAAAAAAACACCAAAACTTCCTTTGTCTTGGGCTAGGTAAAACAATAAAATTCCATAAAATGTTGTCAATAATACTGACAGTTGTGGAATATTCTGTAAACATAATGGCCAGTCAGAAATGTATCAACTGTAATAAAGCCCCTGTTCCTTTGTATTCTAATATAAGACATGAAGAATACAGAGTTTTAAGAAAATCTTGTTCCTCTCTTTTATGAATTCTGCTCAGATGAAACAGGTGCAAGAAGCAGAGCTTAAAGCATCTGCAAATGAAAGAGAAGTACAGTTACTTCGAATATCCTTTCGACAGCAGAAGGAGAAAGTAAAACAACTACACGAACTTATTGTATTAAGAGAGCAAGAGCAAAGGTATGGGGTCTTCTGTTTTTTTTCACAAGTTAATAGAGATGCTAGTGTTGCAAATGTGTGTTCTGCCAAGTGTGGGTGTGGTTTTGTTTGTGGTTTTTTTAATGAAAGAGATGGTCTTCGTAAAAATGTAGATGTCTTCCTACCAGTCTTCTTGATTATTTAAGAGTATCTTCATCTCTTGTAAATTCCCAACTCACAAGCCCATGTACACAACCGTGTTCTTCTGGTCTTTCACTTGATAGGTTCTTGTCTTATTATGTGGCTGAATTTTTTATTATCCAGGAAATAATGAGATAAAAATAAAAGCTCATTTGAATTATTGCCTGAAGATCTGCACATACGACAGTAACATCAAGTATTCCAAAAAGCAGTCAGCTTATACAGTATTGTGCTTTAGGGTGGGTGAGTGGTTGGTTGATTGTCTGTTTTCCTCTTTCCTCTCAAAATTTCCTTTTTCGTGGAAAATACTTGAACATAAGTTCTATGCTGTTTAGCTAATACAGTCAAATATGGGTACAAGCTGGTTACACTTGCTAAATTTTACAAGGATAAATGTATTCAAATACCAAGGTAATTGCAAGTTTAGATGGGAAGCTGTGTGTTGAAAAATTCCAGTTATTATTTCATAAATTTCCAAAAGACATGTGAAGGACAGCGGATACGTGTTGTGTTTGTGCTTATAGCAGATGAACAGAATAGTCTTAAAGTACGGGGCAGTTTTGTTTCAACATGATTTTATAGGGATGCTTCCAGACAGGAAGGAGATTTGTCATGGAACCCTTTAGGTCCCCATTGCTGCTGCTTTTCAGGTTTTGGGTCTGAGTGAGGAGCACTGGGTGAGGGTGAAAAGAATGACTGCAAAAGAGGGTATCACAGAATCACAGAACTACCAAGGCTGGAAAAGACCTTTAAGATCATCAAGTCCAGCCTGTGACCAACACCACCACACCATCTAGACTATGGCACTAAGTGCCACATCCAGCCTTGCCTTGAACACATCCAGGGATGGCGCCTCCACCACTTCCCTGGGAAGTCTATTCCAATGTTTAATCACCCTCTCCGTGAGGAAGTACTTCCTAATATCCAACCTAAACCTCCCTTGGAGCAGCTTCAGGCTGTGCCCTCTTGTCCTGTCACTGGTTGCCTGGAAAAAGAGCCCAGCCCCCACCTGACTACAACCTCCCTTCAGGTAGTTGAAGAGAGTGATAAGGTCCCCCCTGAGTCTCCTCTTCTCCTGGCTAAACAACCCCAGCTCCCTCAGCCTCTCTCTATAAGACTTCCCCTCTAGTCCTTTCACCAGCCTTGTTGCTCTCCTCTGGACCTGCTCCAGCACCTCAACGTCCTTCTTGAAGTGAGGGGCCCAGAACTGGACACAGGACTCGAGGTGAGGCCTCACCAGTGCTGAGTACAGGGAGAGAATCACATCCCTACTCCTGCTGGCCACACTATTCCTGATACAAGCCAGGATGCCATTGGCCTTCTGGGCCACCTGGGCACACTCCTGGCTCATGTTCAACAGTCTGTCCACCAGCACTCCCAGGTCCCTCTCTGCCAGGCTGCTCTCCAGCCACTCTTCCCCCAGCCTGTAGCGCTGCCTGGGGTTATTGTGGCCAAAGTGCAGGACCCTGCACTTGGTCTTGTTGAATTTCATGCCATTGGCCTCGGCCCATCGACCCAGTCTGTCCAGGTCCCTCTGCAGCTTCTTCCTACCCTCAGGCAGATCAACACTCCCCCCCAGCTTGGTGTCATCTGCAAATTTACTGAGGGTGGACTCAATCCCCACATCCAGGTCACCAACAAAGATATTGAATAGGACTGGGCCCAGTACTGATCCTTGGGGGACACCACTGGTCACTGGATGCCAGCTGGATGCAGCTCCATTCACCATCACTCTCTGGACCCAGTCATCCAACCAGTTTTTGACCAAGTGAAGGGTGCACCTGTCGAAGCTGTGGATTACTAGCTTCTCCAGGAGGATGCTGTGGGAGACTGTGTCAAAGGCCTTGCTGAAGTCAAGGTAGACCACATCCACAGCCTTCCCCTCATCCACTAGGCGGGTCACCCAGTCATAGAAGGAGATGAGATTGGTCAGGCAGGACCTTCCCTTCCTAAACCCATGTTGGCTGGACCTGATCCCCTGGTTGTCTTCCACATGCCGCTTGATGGCACTTAGGATGATCTGTTCCATAACCTTGCCAGGCACTGAGGTCAGGCTGACAGGTCTATAGTTCCCCGGATCCTCCTTCTGGCCCTTCTTGTGGATGGGTGTCACATTGGCCAACCTCCAGTCATCTGGGACCTCCCCAGTGAGCCAGGACTGGTGATAAATGATTGAGAGTGGCTTAGCCAGTTCTTCCGCCAGCTCCCTCAGCACCCTAGGATCAATCCCATCTGACCCATGGACTTGTTGGACTTATATCTGGCTTAACAATGCTCTTCCCAATTCCCATCCTCTTCCAGGTCTTTGTTAACAGCCAGGCAAACAAATGCTCACTAACAGTCAAAGAGCAATTGAATAATTTCTACAGAAATTTGAATTCAAAATAAGATGATTCCTTTGGGTGTTTTAACAGTAGTCAACACACTTTTTCCTCATCCCAGGGCCACTGTCACAGAAAACTGAAATCTGTTCATAAAACCAAGGAATTTATCCCATTTATTATGTAATTTATTATCCTTTTTAAGAAATATTAAGGAAATCAACTGAAATAGCATTGTGAGATACTGCAGTTCTTTTTTCAAGTTTATGTTTGGCACCTTCAGGAAAGAACTTGAAACCCGAGTTGCTTTAAATGGACCTGAGTTTCAAGATGCTTTGTCAAAAGCAGTGGCTAAAGAGGAGCAAAGGCATGAACAGCATGTTAAAGAATTTCTGGAGAAAATTAATATGTTAAACCAGGAGTACACAGAGTTAGAAGATGAGTTTCGTTTAGCTTTAACTATTGAAGCAGAAAGGTTTAAAGAGGTAAGAACATTTCATCTCAGACTAGGTGGAGTTGTACTTCTCTTAAATATGTTGCGGTTTTTTCGTTCATTTGGAGATTTTTTGATCTTTAAGGTCTTTGCTGCAAGGATTAATCTAAAAATACTGGTGCTAAGATTTGAAATGTCAGTGATTACAACATAAAAAACAAATGTCAAGTGAACACTCAAAAAACCCAACATTTTTGTTCATAAGTAAAAGTTTACCAAAAGAAATAAGAAAATACTTCTATCCAGTGGTACTAATTTATTTGCAAAGATGTTGACCTTATATTAGGATATATTCAGTTATATGGTTACATCTACACTTATGTATGTATTTAGTAAAAAAGTTTCCTATTGTTTAACTTTTCAAAATTGAATTTTGGATATGCATTTTGAAATTGAAATTCAAAATTTGATTATTATATTCCTTAGATAACATATAATGTGAACACTAGCCATAGAAATAAATTAAGAGAAATAAAATTTTGAATGCTTCACCTTCACTTAAGCTTGTTTTTCTTAATTTTAAATCAGTTGGACACTTGAGAGAAAAGGGGAAAGCAAAGACTGGTTTTTCATGCTTCAAAACTTTCACTTGCAAGAAAAAAAATGGAATTCATTCGAAGTTCTTCTTTCCAGATTTTAATGTTAATCTTAACAATGAGATTAAACAAGGCATTGTTTTCATTTTCTAAGCTATAGTTTTTCTGCTCTGCTTTCCATTAATTTTTTTTTCCCCAGGTTTTGGGTTTTTTACAAATTCGTAGCTGAGCAGAACCAATTTTTTTTAGTTTAAGTATTACCAACAAACTGGTAGTGGTAGAGAACCAGTTTTGGGTGTTCACTAATTTCACATACTTTTAATGAACTTCTGTTTATTATTTTATTTGAAATTCAAATGTAATTTGTATCTATGT
The DNA here is from genome assembly GCA_020745705.1 of Hemiprocne comata. Taxonomy (NCBI): domain Eukaryota; kingdom Metazoa; phylum Chordata; class Aves; order Apodiformes; family Apodidae; genus Hemiprocne; species Hemiprocne comata. The sequence continues at coordinate 136,259,941 of CM036587.1, forward strand.
ATACATACATTTTCCAAAAGTTAGCAATTTTTTAAGTAGTCTTATCTTACAAAACGTAAAGGTAAAAGAAGATTATGAAAATGTTGCTGCTGATCTATTTGAACATAAACAAGCTCTCTTTGAGTTTCAACAAAAGGAAAAAGAGATGACAAGTCTGATCCAAGACCTGACAAGTATAGTGAAAGAACAGAAAGCAAAGATTGCAGAATTAACAAAATCAAATGAAGAAGCGACAGCAAACCTACAGGTACTTGTTTCAAAACATTGCAACTACATATATGATTTTTTTTGTAATATTTTATCCAAAAAACTAACAATTCTATACCAGGTAGAGTGGAAGACGTGTTTCCTTTTCCACTAAAACCTAGGACTCCACATTAGCCTTTATTCTTGCATCTTGTACTTCTGTTTCTCCCAAACACTTTGCTCCCCATATAGTAAAAACTAGACTTGTTCATGGCTTCAGAAGTACATTCTTGCCTTGTGACCACTGGCAGTTTGTGTATAATCAAGTGGTCACCCTAAACTGAGATTTACAGTCACAGGTATTAAAGTAATGGAATATGGTTCTATAGTGGTCACTGTATGTGGAGTAAAAATGAAATTGCACAAATAATCAAGTGTGCAGTTATTAGCAGCTTTGAATCTTCAAGAGTTGCATAAAATTAGAATTATTAGTCATTATCTACTAATTGTCTAATTTTAATGTTAAATACTGTGGGCACAGTGGCTTTGTCTTCCACTACTGATTACCATATGGTAACACAGCATATTACTACATTGTCCATAAATAACTAGTAAAAATCTTAGGAACTCATAAACTGTTGTGTGTCAGTCCATCTTGATGTTAAAACTTCTGTGCAGCACAACCCCTGCACAGCTGTTTCTAACCTCCTCCCTACGTTTGAGGTGTCCAAACACTATGTCACTATACAGAATAGGATTCTGCCAGTCAGTGATGTTGCTAAAAACAAAAATAAAAAATAGCTATATTAAACAACTGTAATCAGTAAAACAAAAAGTGGCCTGCACAACTGAAGATAACGTTTTATCACGGGGACTGGAAGTTCATCCCAGCCTCTGTGTGTTTTCTTTTGATTTATTTTTAATATCTGAAGCTGACTTTCTCTTATTTGGACTTGTGATTTATAATTTTAAACAGGTTTTTATAATGGCTTTGAGAAGGTGGCTATTTAGAAATAAGCTTTACTGTTTTCTGGGATGGAAGTATGTCTATTTAAAGCAAACATTTGTGTTTCACTACTGGAAAGACATGCAGAGAGAGAGATAAATATATGTGTGTATATATATATATAAGTAGATATATATTCTGTATGTGAGCAGAATATTCCTTGTTAACTTAATTTGCTGTATATCAGTATTACTTTCCTAGCTGATTAGTATTTATTTGACATCTTGAATGCTTGTTTTAAAGGATCTTACTGTCTTTTTTCCGTTGTTCTTTCATACAGTGTCAAACTGCAGAACTTAAAACTGTGATGGAGGAGGACAAACAGAAGGCTGTTCAAGTTGAACTTCTGAAAAAAGAAAATGGAAGACTTATTTCTCAGCTGACAGCCCAGGAATCTGTGATTGATGGGTTAAAAATGGAAAGAAAAATATGGGGACAAGAGTTGGCACAACAGGGTAATTTTTTTTTATTTTTTTTTTTTCGGAAAAAATGGTGGAGTTCAATGTCATACCTTTCAAATAAGCACTGCAATACAGTTGTAATCATTTCAGGGTCTGTGGATGCCTTGTTGATCTTAGCCAGTTGTAAAGATAATGTGCAAAAATAGATTTGTTATATTGTTACATGCAGGCCATTATAGGAACTGTAACAGCGGTTGTGGGAGTCAGCTGTGAATACAGTTTTATCTGTTTCACCAATGTGTCAAAGTACCATAATGTTATACAAAGAATTTTAAATATGAAAGTAGGAAAACAAGGATTTGTAAACAGTGTTACGTAGTGCTACTTATCTATCATCTAAGTCTAATGGGAAAATTTCAATAGGAATCTTTAAAGAAAAAAAAAAAAGTGAAATACCGGGTGAAAAAAAGCTGGGGCTTTTTTAATTTTTCCCTGATTCATATGACTCAGCACCACCTTGTGGGTTCTTTGAGATTGGCTTGGTCTGCAAGAATGTACTGTTGACTTCTCTGATAGAAGTTTTCAAAGGATAAATACAGAAATACAGGCCTTCAGTTCTACATTTCCTCTTAAGTGTGTTATGTACCTACAGATGAAAGCCTTACAGGGTTTCTAGTGGGCAAAACAGTCATGTTTAGTTTTTAAGGTGTTTCTTTCCTCCCACCCCCCCTAACATTATAGATCTTGAAGTCATCTGTAAAATGATTGCTGTATTGTGAATATCCTGTTTTATCTAGGAGCTCATCTTGCTCAAGATCGGGGAAAACTGGAGGCAAAAATTGAAGTTTTAACAAGTGAGATTGAGATGTTAAAAAAGCAAAAGGAACACGACAGCGATACTATAAAAATTAAAAACAAAATAGTGGATGATCAGACAGAAACAATTAGGAGATTAAAAGAAGTAAGTGCCATGTCTGAAAGTTTGTGTGCTTACAGTGAAAGTTATCATAAAAGCAGAAATGAAAGCTGGCTCTGCACTCCTACTTTTACCAGCTCGGAAAACACAATCAGGCTGTCAGTGGAAACTGATTTTATTGAGAGCGGAAGAGGGCCTTGTGATAATTTGATGTACAGAGATGCTACTTTGATTCTCTCATTGAACCATATTTATGTGAAGACTTTATTCTCTTAGCCTTACCTCAAGTTATTCTTGGTAATGACTTTGAGAGAGGACGAACAGGACAGCATAGTTCTTCCTGTGTGTATTAAAGAAAAGAAAAAAAAAATATTAAAAGTTTGCTTCAAGCTTATTTTACAATGTGAATACTCTTTGTTCTTGTAAATCAGTATTTTAATAGCAGAGCTACTATGTTTCATACTATTAATTCTATTCATCTCGTTAAGTCTTAAGACTTTAGCTTATTAATCAGAGCAAAGTTTTATAGCATGTTGTTATGTCAGTCAAGGTTAGATGCGTTACTACTTGAACTATGCATTCAGAATGTGAGCTCAGTGATTTGTGTTTGTAGAGGAAGTTGTATTACAGTTCAAAATAACTTTTTTCTTAACTTGCTTTCCATTTCAAATTTATGTTTTGATGATTTCTTTTTCTTAATTCTGACTTGTTTCAGATGCAGATTATTTAACTGGCTATCACTTTACTAAGCATTTTTCATAACATAGTATGTTTAGAAGAGTAAACTTTTACGTGTCTGTCTCTGCTTCATTCCAGCACAGACTAAACAGATACTCTTTAGGGGTAAGAATAAATTTCACGTGAAGGAAGTTTCTGTGTTATAAAATATTTATCTTCTAAAGGGCTTACAAGAAAAAGATAAACAAATCAGAAAGCAGCATGAAGAACATCGGGAAGCTCAGAAACTTTTACAAGTACAGTTGGATGAAAAAGCTGCTGAATTTGAAGAGCTGATGGAAAAATTAGAAAGGCAAAATCAAAGAAAAGAGGAATTAAAGCAGCTGTTAGAAGAAAAAGAAGTAGAACTTGATGACATTAAGAATGCACACAGGTGATACATAAGTGACAATAATTCTTTGGGATAATAATACTATGCCACACTGCTATGAAGTTGTTTTATGTTCAGAGAGTACTTGGTTACAATTAAAACCCACAGAAACCTGGAAAAATTGAAACTTTTTCCACCCTCCTAAGGATTGGTATCTACTACATTCATTGTAAATGTGTGTTTTCTTTTCAGTGCACTGAAAAAGAAGTGGCAAGGTAAAGGAGATCTATTAAGCCAGCTGGAGGTGCAAGTTAAACAAATGAAGGAGAATTTTGATAGGAAAGAGAAGAAGCTGATTGAAGAGAGAAATAAGTGTCTTCAAACTCAGAGGTGAAAACCTTAATAGCTTATTTTGTGGCTGTTCAGGTAGTATAGAGTTGCACTGTTAGTAAGTATACAAAAATGTTCGATTATATGTTGAAAGAATGCATAATACCTTTTTAAGTACTTGGTGAGCCCAGTAGCTGCAAGCTCTGTGTGCGTAGAAGTCATTTTTGCTATACAGGTGACTTAACTTCATGGAACTAGCATTCAGTTACAGCATTCATCCTTTAAACCATTAGCTATGTTACCATTTTCTTTTAAAATAATTGGAGCCTACATTCATTCCTCCCTAGCACGCCCATTCCACCACAATGCTTTTGGTTTACCTCTGAGGAGACTCCACGTCACCCTTATGTGATAGGGACTCTGGATACAGTGATTAGAGGTGCTGGCTGGAGTCATGCAGTGAAGATGCTTGTGCACATGAGGCACAATCTCGGAGGCTGTAGCCAGGCTTCCTCGAGCATGAGCCTGTCAGCCTTCTACCTCATGGCCAGGACAAATCAGCTGCAAATCACAGGTCAGGCCAAGCAACTGTGGCTGGCATTAGAGCTTACAGGAGAGGCCACAGTACTTGACTAACGTCTGTTTAGTATGATGAAAATACCTTGTGTGCAGCATAGGAAGTTGAGGACAGGCCCTCAATACTTACTCACAATCTAGGGTAAACATTAATAATAACAAATATATCAGTCTGTGACAAACAGACTGTTTATAAGTGACCTGTCATTCTCTTCCCATACAAGTATCAACAGGTTTCTAATTGATTTCTACAGTCAGTATTTTTGAGCAGTTACGTGTAAATATGAGATGATACAGAAACCAATACTCATAACCTGAAAAATGGTCAGGGACTTAGATGATGCTCAGTTATTTCCTAATGTATCTGGCATTGTGGAGAAGTATAGTAGACTTCTGCCTGTGATGAGCTTAGATTGTTACTATGATTTTTACTTTATGCTTTGGCCCCTTTCTTAAAAGTTAAAAAGATTGCATATTTATCTAGCAGGGATAACCACGCTTACTGAAGGAATAAGCTAGTATGACTAAGTGTGTTTTTTCTTTACATTCTTAAATTAAACGCTTTGATTAATTACGCTTTCACTTATTTTAAGGAAGGTCATCTGGTGAATAAATGAAAGAAAATACCTTGATGGACAAGTCTTACTTAAGAAAAAAAAACAAAACAAAAAACAGCCTCAAGCAAAAAAAAGAAACTAACTCAATCGCCTCAAATAGTCAATAGTACTAGGTTTTGGAATTGTTGGAAGAACAGTAGTGAAACTGAAATTTTGTCCCAAATCTGTTTTGTTTCAAAATTTTGGTATGAATTAATTGAATAGTAGAATAATTTGCCTTGCTTCCCATTGCTACGTATTTTAGAATTATCCCCTAAAAGCAGAATGTGCTTGGAGTCAAGCAAATGCTTCACTGCTGTGAAACAGACACTTTTCTGTTTTTGTGAGACACGGGCTTACAGGCTGTTTACAGGATCACATAGTTCAGGCATTGACTTCTCAGGAAGCAAAAACATAGTAAGTAGATGTTTGAAAACAGGTGGAGTTCTTATCCATGTTGGCAGTAACAAGGCTGAGTCTTTGTATTCTTTGCTAGTGATTAACTGCTTCTGCTAAGAGAAATGTTCTAAACGTGGGGCATCAAACTAGAACACATACTTGAGAAAACAAGACATCTTCTGAAGCTAGATGTGGAAATAATTGCCTTTGTGCTTATGTTGTTAAAACCTTATCAAAGGCAGAACTGGCCAAAGCAAAATACTTCAGTTGTTTCCAGGACAGTGATTTTTTTTTTTTAATAATTTTTTAGGATTGCTGTGGAAAAGCTCCATGAAATGGATGATGCTTTTAGAAAACAATTGGAGTCAATGTTAGCAGCTCATCAGGAAGAACTATTGCAGCTGACAAGTGAAAAGGAAAAACAAATTGAAGCAGCAAATGAAAAAGTAATTTTAATACTAAATTTATGTTCACTGTATTTGCATTCTTATTCTACAGCTACAACAACAGGGGTGCTTGGAAGTCACCTATTTATATCTGGCTAATCTCTTGAATCTCTTGATGGAAACAGCCCTGGTTTAGTATTCAGTCCTTCAAATATCTCTAGAACTGTACCATCGTGAGGTTCCATATTCAAGCAAAGTAAATTTCCATGCCATGTAGCTGTTATAAGTGGATAACTAAACATTCCTTACCTGTGCAGGCAAGAATAATGTTGATTATGGCAGATAATCCATTTAACTCACCTATGTCCGTGTTAACAGTTAGTGTTCCTGTTATATACTGACTGCACTCTTCCTTAGTGTGATAACTGGAGCTTTTTCTGCATAGTAGGTATTTTGGGTCTGATACATTACTTACTATCTCCTCCAGCACACTGCATCCAGTGGCTTACTCAAGCATAAGCATATAACTCATGCATTGCTTATCAGCATTAAAAATTGCCAGGATTTTACAGTTTTAGGTATACTAAGGAAAAGCAAGAATTGTATTTGGTTTCTCTGTGTTCTTTCAGGTTTACTGTGTTGAAGAAGAAATGCGGCAGCTTCTGCAGGAAATGGCAAACAGTAAAAAAGCCATGGAACATAAAATAAGGCGACTTACACATGCACTGAATGATATTCAGCAAGATCTTTGATTATCTACACTAAAAAGTGTATTACGGAAACTTGAGCAAATGCACACTACCATGCACTTTTTTCTTGTTTTCTATATAAAATACTTTGCGATATATTTTTACAGTTCAGGAATCAGACTTAAATTTTTGTACAATAATTTAATAAAAAAATCCAAGGGTAAATAATAACTATTAACTTTTTTGTCAAAATGGGACAAAACACACCTATAGATGACAAGGATGATAGAAAGTTAGGAGTTAGTATGTTTAGTAAAGAGAAAAGAAGGTAAAAGCAAAGGCCCAAAGACAAGAGCTTGAAACTTCCCTTAATTGGAGTAAAGAATATTGTAATGAGGTCCAAGAAGTAACCTGATAATAGAATCAAAGAATGCCAGGTTGGAAGGCATCTCAAGGATCATCTGGTCCAACCTTTCTAAGTAGGAACACGGTTTACATGAGACAGCCCAGCACCCTGTCAAGCTGAGTCTTAAAAATGTCCAGTGTTGGGAAACTCACCACCTCCCTGGGGAGATTATTCCAATGTCCAACTGTTCTCATAGTGAAAAATTTTCTTCTGGTGTCCAATCAGGATCTCCCCAGGAGTAACTTGCACCCATTACTCCTCCTCTTTTCCATGTGACTCCTTGTAAATAGGGAGTCTCCATCTTCTTGGTAGCCACCCTTTAAGTACTGGAACATGGCAATAAGGTCTCCCCTAAGCCTTCTTTTCTCAAGGCTGGACAGACCCAGTTCTCTCAGGCTTCCCAGTCCTTTGATCATCTTTGTAGCCTTTCACTGGACCCTCTCCAGCCTCTCCATGTCTTTTTTGTATAGTGGGGACCAGAACTGAACACAGTGTTGCAGATGTGGCCTGACAAGTGCTGAGTAGAGTGGGATAATGACTTCTTTATCTCTGCTAGTGATGCCCTTGTTAATGCAACCCAGCATCCTGTTGACCACCTTTGCCGCACACTGTTCACTCATATTGAGCTTGTTGTCCACTGGGACCCCCAGGTCCCTTTCCACAGGGCTACTTTCCACCCAGGTGGATCCTAGTGTGTGCTGCACTCATGTTTTCCCAGGTGCAAGATCTTGCACTTGTCCCTGTTGAACTTCGTAAGGTTCTTGTTAGCCCCCTCTTCCACGCTGTCCCACCCTTCTGGAAAGTGTGCTTCCCCACTCAACTCATCTGCCACTGTTGATAAGGAATGCATGACTTCTGAAACATAGAGGGACACATTTTTGTTCTCTACAGCAATAGGCTTCCTACTAGGCTTTTGAAAAATAGCTCAATAACAACTTCTTATGGAAGCTAATTGTAAGCCTTATGTTAATATGGTTGTTCTACTTCTTTCAAGATGGAGACTTTACCATCTCCACTGAACTTAGGCATTTATTTCATTTGCTTGTTCTTGGAAGATCCTAAAGTGTTAGTGTGCTACACTGTACTCTGAATTGTTTAATACTGCAGTTGTTAATAGTTATGTGTTGGTACACCAGGTGGAGCTATTTCTTCCCACCTTGCATCTCGGCTAAAGTAGAGCTCTGGTGCTCCAATGGCGGTGGAAGCCGCTGAGCTTGTTCAGAAGCTGGGCACAAGCAGCCGTTGCGGTCTAACTGTGAGAGCCTTTCGCTGCCCAGCAGCCCGGTGAAAGCGCTAGTGCTAGTAAAAGGCCCTGGCCTTTGGCTAACGGTGCCAGGCCTGTTCAGCTTGTTATCACCTTGTTACGAGAACTTGCTGTGTGAACCAGAGCTTGATACCAGCTGCCTCTTGTTATGAAATGCAGTTTAAGCATGGGATGTAACAAAGACCTTGAAAACAAGGGTCCAAGTTAAAAGCAGAGGCCACGGCACTAAAAACAACTAATGGTGAGTGACTAGTCTTTGGAAAAGCACAACCTTGAGAGCTGGGAACAGACTGCTTTTGCTTTAAGAAAGGAAGCAGCAGAGAAGCAAAATAAAAAACAATTTTAAAATTTTAAAAAACACCACAGAACCAAAAAGCAGCCCAACAACTGAACAAGGCACCTGCAGTGGCCTGGGAAAAAAACTTTGCAGCGTAATGTTATCCCAATGTGGAAGGTAAGGGCTGGGAATTGCCGAGAGATTGCATCATTTTCTAAAAAGCTGAGATTGCCATATTGGTGAGGGGGAACAGAAAGCAGACAACTGCTCCAACTCTGGCTCCCTGCATCCAAGGTTCCTGCACCTGGCCCAGGAGACCACGAAGTACTGGATCCATGAGTGCTAGCAAGGAGGCACCTGCATAAGGTACTGTATACCCCTAGCTGAGGGGGGATGCAGCTGTGAAAGACTGCTTTGAATCCATGCTAGCAGTTGATAATCTGTAAAAATAGTAGTAGTGTAGTGGTAACACTTAGGGAGGTGTAAGAATTAACTCTTAGCACAATCTCATTAATGAATGTCAATCTAGTAAATTTTTCTGTAAAGCTTAAAATTAGCATTTATTCATCTACTGGCATCCCAGTGATCTCTTGATCACCTGATACAAATATATTAATGTTATCTAAATGCAAAAGAAAGTTACTTCTCATTCTTACTTTGTGCTCTACACACTTGCTTCTTCAGAAGCCACATTATGTGAGGAAATACTCCCCGGGGAAGCTCTTCTCTAGCACTTACATGGGTATCACTGATGCAGAAAGGTTGCACTATTTCAGAATGCTTTTCTGTAATATTTATCTAGTGTTTCCCTGGGCATGTCTTTTTTTCTCTGCTGACTATTTAAACCACAGTATGCCTTGAGGTAAAAAGTACCTGAATATCTGGAATGCACCAGGAAGGTAAGAGAGAGAACTTATTCTTACTCTGATTCAATTTCTTAATATTGACTCAGAGTTTTTCCTCCAAAGTTTTCACTCTGAAACTATTTTCTGATTTAATCACAGGGAGTTGTTACTGTTTTAAACAAATTCTTTCTGCTCCTTGCCCTTGGCTCAAAAATCTTGTACTACAGTACTTGGGTACATACACGTTAGCTGTATTTGGATTGTTTGTTTTTCATGCAGCTAATTCTGCCTTTGGCGTAATTTCCCTCTTTATGCTTGTATGGTTTCCTTAGAACTTCTAAGTAGATATTTAAATGATTTTCACCTTTGGAAAAGACCTCAAATGATAAAATAATAAGGTGTAGTTCAAAGCTGTGCCAAATGTACCTATTCACAGGGATAAATTTCAGCCTGAGATTACTGAAAGGTAGAAAATAATAAATGAATTAAAAGATAAATTAAATGTGAACTCTGACCTTGTCAGACAGAAGGCATTATCTCCTGCATTAATAATGAAAATTTAAAACTGATTCTGTTATTAATTTTGTTTTGGTTTTATTTCCAGGCAAGATAATGGATCTATTTAAATCAGTATCGACTGTGTAATCAGTTAGGAAATTCCTGTGCTACTCGAGACCAGGAGGAATGAGCTCCAAGTCCAGAGAGAGTGCACACCTGCTTGCTCCTGTACATACATATATTGCCCTGAATGCCCTATTGTCTATGAAGGTATAGATCCTTTGTGACATGGCACATTCAGTGCAGTGTCCCTTCATAATGTGCTCTCTGCCTCCTGTGATGGGCATCTGCAGGTTTTTTTTCCAACAGTGTTTCTTGAAGTGCATCACTTGAATTTCTTATGCGATGTGGACTTTAAGGCTTCTCTACTTTTGTCTGATGCTAACCGAAGGACAGGGGCACACCTGAGTGAAGGCTGAGACCGAGTGTATTTCGACACCAGTGCAAGGCATTGGGTGAGCACTCAAAACTCTCGGTGGCTCTTGTGTGTCCTGTATCCTGCCCCGGAAGCTGCGAGAACCTCGTTTAATTAATCTAAGTATTTTTGTATCAAATGCAAACGCAGAAACGAATGACGAAGACTATTGTGTAGAGGACAAGCGGGCTTGCGGGGACACGGCAGGCACTCTGGTGGATCGCGAATGTCCTGGTCCTCCCCTCCTGAGGCGGGCCTCAGGCCTGCGCCACCCCCAGGCCACCTCGGGCCGGACCGGGGCGAGCGGCGACCTCCCGCCCTCAGCCCGGCAACCGGCACCAAAGCGGGGCCCCAGCCGTAGCCGTGCCCGCCCCGGGGAAGTTCGAGCGAAATCTGGCTCGGCCTGCGTCAGACAAGTGTGATTCCTCTTCCGCACACCACAGGGCTTGCCTGTCCTCCTCCCACCTGGAGGCCGCAGGGTAAGAGGCGCTGGCCTCCCCCGAGCTACTTGTACCGCAGCCCGGAGGAGCGAGCACGGCCCGTTCACGTAGGACAGCCCCTCGCCCCCCGCGGCCGAAACATGCCGGTGTCCAGGCAACGGCGGCGGCGGCGTCACTTCCTGCGGCGCCGCCCCTCCCGCCGCAGCCCTCGGGCCGTGGCTCCGTTCCGGGCTCGGGCCGTTGCAGCGGCCGCGACACGTGGCGCGGCGGGGCGGCCCCGCTGGCGGCATGGCCGCGGCGGCCGACGCGGCGGGCGGCGGCAGCAGTAGCAGCAGCCGCCACGAGAAAAGCCTGGGGCTGCTGACCACCAAGTTCGTGTCGCTGCTGCAGGAGGCCAAGGACGGCGTGCTGGACCTCAAAGCGGTGCGAGGGCGGGGCGGGGGCGCCATGGCGGCGGCCTGCCTGCGGCAGGGCACAGCGCCCGCGGCACCGCAGGGCCTCGCAGGCGCGCACGGCCTCGCGGCGCTGCAGGGAGGGCGGTGCAGGCCGGGCCGCCCGCTCCCTCCCTGTCCGGGGGGCGGGGGATGCCGCGGCCGCTGACGGCTGCGGCTGCCTGGTGATGGCTGACAGCCGCTGCGGCCGGCCGAAAGACGCGTTCCAACTCTTTTGAAAGAGGGTAAAATGGTTACCGTGCATAGAATATAGCTCAGTGCATTGTGTTTTTTTTGTTTTGGTTTGGTTTTCTGCCCTGCGTTGCTCTGTGCGCTGACTCAGTGCACGGGGCATTATTTAAACCTGTGTCTCACCAGACCTCCTTCGAGTCCTTTTAGGAAGGGAAAACGATGTTGAAAAAACAGACTGTTGCTCTTTTAATGCTTATATATATATAAGATATTTAATTGGGGTAGGAGGCTGGCAAATCACCTTTCCCCTTCCTGCCGTCTCCAAGGTGTGAAGGTGTTGGACGCGGCCAGGCGAGGACTTCCCCGCTGAGCCCTAGGACGAGCCCACCTCGCACCATGGCCTCGTGCCGGGCGGTCGCACTGTCTCAGGAGGGACCCCTTGGTGCCGTGGCCGCTTGCCGGCTCCCTGGAGCGTGCAGCTGTGCTGGCCAAGGAGCTGGGGCTGAGTGCATCGAGGCAAAAGTCTGTTTTTTCCTGCTAGTTAAGGTCCGCGGCAAACTGCTGAGAAGTTAAGCAAAGTGCAGCAAGAGGCTGGCTTGGCACTTTGGTTCCGTTCTGGAAAAGTGAACTGGGGCAGTGTTCTTAGAGCTTTTTGTGCATCCCTGTTCAGAGATCAAGTGCTTCAGTGGTATTACAGTGGCTGGTGAAACTTCAGGATGAACTAGAAAGGATAGCAGATAGGTTTTATACTCCTCCTTTAGTTATGTTGTGGTCTAAACACATTATTAACTTCTTTTTATTTAACTGCCTCTTCCTTTAGTAAAATGCAACAAAGCTGCCCGCATCTCGGTGTTTGTTATGCAGCTTGCTTTATTATCTATCAGGTGATGTGACGTCTTCCAGGCCAGTTCGAGAAACAAAACATACTCTGTTTGTAAGACAACAGGCCAAAAAGCTTAGCTTAAAGAGCCAGAGAGGATGGATTTGAACTATAACGTTGGGCTGCATATAGGGATGGGATGATGTTTCTCATTCCCTTTTGTGAGGAGGGTAGCCACCCAGTGGGAATGGAAGGGTTGACAGCCAGGGAAAAGTAAATAGGCATTGAAACAAGTCATAGACATTTCTGCTCCAGGTCTTTATTGAAGACTGGTTTCTGAATTACAGGATACCATTTGTTGGAAGTAAATGCTAACTGAAATGAATAAATGAGGTACTTTCATTAACAGTGACTCAGAACGTACATTTCTGTAACTGGTATTTCTCATAAATAAGGCACATACCTGAGAAAAAATGAAAACCAGCATGCACGTTGTGTTGGTGTGCTCAGGGACTCTGTGGAACAAAGTATTCCAGGAAATCATTCATGTGGTGAACATCTTCATATGTCTCCCTACTGACAGGCATTGACCATCTGATGTCATGCTGCTGATTAGTATTTTTGTAGCAAAGCTACCATGCTTACTTTAAAATCAAAGAGCTATTCTTGAATAATTGCGTAACTGTCCCTGAATAACCGTGTATAAACCTAGTTATGGAAATAAGCTTAAAACATGAAGGGAGGAGATGGAAGGGAAAGAAGACAAAAGTTCTTGAATGCAGCAGCCAACAAAGTGCAGGGGAGAGAGAAAAAGAGCAAGTCAGTGAGGGATAAGCCACCTGAAATTACTCCCAAAACTTTGTATAGTCTTTCTTTTCAGTAGCATACAATTGTTTCTGCCTTGATTTCTTAAATGGGTGTGTTTGATAGCAGAATGCCATCTCTGCTATTCTCAAGGTTAAGTAGTGTTTCTCATCATCGGTGCAAAACATCAGGTACTCTGGAACCTACTTGTTTGCTACTGCTTTTAGAAATGTATTATCAGGAGGAAATAACAACTGCCTTACACTTGCCCTATTCCACACAAGAAGAAAAAGCGTATCTATTAAATTTTACATTCCCTTAACCTTTATGCATGCATTGATATTCAGTCATTTTACATAGAGGTTTCCAAGGACACCAATCAGTTTGAAACTCCCACTGAGCTGTTGACAGTTCTCTTGGGTAGAAGATATCTGCTACAGGGACAGGCTGTGAAGATGCAGGACCGCTTTCCTTTGACACATGGAGAACAAGTGGGCATTGCTGACCCTTCTGCTTTGTTAAGCTTCTCAGTTATGACTCTGCCACAGTGCTCTAGCAAACTCTTCTGCTCTTCAATGCTAACGTAGCAAATGTGCAGCTGATAATTCCCACTGCCTTTTGTCGGCTCCCAGGGAGCAAAAAAGAAGTCGTGTGGGAGTGCACCCAAAGTCTCGATTATCCTTTCTCTGGTTTGTTTGGGTTTTTTTTTTCGTTTCTGGGCAGGAGTTTGTGTGTGCATGTGCATGCCTGTGGCTGAAGCTGTGCCGAATAGCACATTTTCTGTATTCCTGAAGTTTTACAATCTGAATGCACACAGAACCAAAGCACTATACTTAGATGTTTTTCTTCCTGCTCAGAACCTGTCTGTGAAACACTAATATAGTGCTTGTCTTCAGTGTATACCTATTCAAAATACCAGGAGATAGTAGAAGAACTTACTAGAGTGCAGCAGCTTTACATTTAAAATATTTTATAAAGGAACTCCAAATACAAATTATTCAGAAGAAGGAATGTGGAAGCTACATCCAACCATCTTAACTGGGCCATTGTGGTAGATGTCCCTTCCTTGTCTGCTTGTATTTGCTTCAACCATTTGACATAGACTGAGAAATTATGAGTTTTAGAAGTGTTTTTGAAAACAGGAGATTTTTTTTAAGTCTCAGGAGACTCTTTTAATTATTCAAGTCATTAGTGTGTGGTTTGTGTGGAGGAACTGCATGCCTGAACTTAATTTCTGAGCCATGGGCCTACCAGAAGGTGTTAACATTGTTAACTGTTAAGAGTGTTCAGGAGGAACTTTCCAATTGGTTTTAAAAATGTCTGTGAAACACACTATAAAATTTTGAGAAGGTAATTAGGTTATAAGAAACAGATTAGGTATTAAGTGCCAGAAAGTTAGTGAATATTTGGATTAAACTTTCCAGAGTGGCCCCACTTTGATTCCATTGTTGAAATTCTTGTAGTAGTTGGACTACATCGCTGTGATTGAATTATATACAGTGCTAGTCAAGCTAAATACATATGTAACCGTGTCCTTCATTTTCTCAGTCCCTAACCTGGGGTTCTGCAGCCTGATTTGCAGTAGTGAATCTCCACTGCCAGTGTTAATAATATCTCTGCTTTGGGCATATGGAATGCAATAGAATTTAGAGTACTACGACCACTCCAACTTTGAAACATCTGAGGTTGGGCACTCAAAATTAGTGACTTTTTTATATATATAGTTCTAAACTTTTATTTGAAAATATATTAAGATTAGTAAGGCATTTATATGTTGTACAGACAGGCGTTTTAGAAAATCTCATGAGGTAATGAAATCTGCCTCCAGAGCAGTTTCTTCTTCATTCAAACCATGACTAAGCCCTTGGTCCATGTGTTGAGCAATGGGGAAAAGACAGAAAGTAATTAATCAGAATAGCAGCTGATTAGGTGTTTGCGGTCTATTCTTTGCACTGAATAATGTTGAGCACTTGCAGAAATTGTGCCTCCTAAGACTGAGATATACAGGGTGTTGATTAAATGTTGTGCAGGCTGCATCGATTTGGACAGAGCCTAGATTTTGAAGGCTTCATTGCAGTCGTTGAAAGCAGTGTGTGTTCATGCAGCAGAAGTAGCAGGTTAAGACAGCGGGTGTGTACCTGTGGATACAAGTGATTGAAGACCCTGTTGCCTTGGAAAAAAAAAATTCTGCTCTATATGTATTTGTATGTGTTTTGTTTTGTTAGATAGGAAAAGATTTTAAGAGACTGCTGCAGAAGATCATATAGAAGATAATTGTTGATAACAATATCTGTGGAAACACTGTTCAGTAGGTACATCACTGTCAAGGAGAAAGCCGTGTTTATACTTCATGGCTGTAAGCGTATTTTTTAAAATCTCCATGCTTCTTTCATTCTTCCTTTAATTTTACTTGCAAAACATTAAGCAGTATAAATTGGACTACTAAGTCCTACTAATTAAATTTTTAATAGGAATGTGTAATTTTTTTTGAAGATTAGTGAGTTTGTTTATGGTTCAGAAAATACTAAGAAAGGAGTTACAGAGACTTTGCTATAAAATAGATTCGGTTTTTCTTCCTATTTATGGTTGTCTTGAGTTTTACTCTTCATATAGGCTACTTTAGTAAAAGCATTAATTTAATAAATTGTTGGACAAACTGAAATAACTCATTATGTGTCTATAGTGGAAATTAGCTGGTTTACGCATTAGTCCAAATTTAGGATGTAGGAGTCTTTGCCAGCTATCCTTCTCTTTGTTTCTCTTCTTTGTTTCTTTTAATCCGTTTAATACATATAATCCCTTGTAATTGTTGTATCTGAGTGTCCTGAGTAGTGACAGAGCCAGACTCCTCTTTGCTTTCCCTCCCTTTGGCTAAAGGAGACTACTAAAGGCTACTTGAGCTGCTTTGCAGCATCAAAGAGAAGAGGGTGTGGAAGGCACAACTAGCTCAAGGTTGCTTATTTTATCTGAAGTTTTTGCATAAGGTGCATAAAAGTCACCATGGAGAGAGAAGTACAGCATGAAGCAGACTGTTTCCTCTGCCTGACCCTCTGCTTCGCTTTGAGTGATGAGCTGTGACAGCATACAGACACACGGCCTAGCTAGCTGTAATGGTAAAAGTGGTAGTGTGGCAGCAGCGAGCATCCCTGTGAGCTGTACCAGGGTTCTGGTGACTGTGAAACAGCTCTTGGTACTCGGTGTGACAGATGGAGCAAGCCCAGGTACGCTGCGGGGTTGATGTGTGCAATGAAATGTTAGAGGATGGTGCTGGCTTGAAGTATTGCAGCTCTGCTTCAGCCACTTTGTGAAATTACAGTCCTGTTGTTTCATATGCCAGCACAGTTTAATCCAAACAAAGACTGCTTACCTTGAGCGTCAGCAGGAGGGATGATAAACTGAACAAGGCTTGCTCTACTGCAGGGTGTTGCTGTCTGCCTTCCCTGCATTTTCCTGTCTTCCAAAAAGAGCCTTGCATGCTTCTCCATGCAGTGCAATAGCACATGCTCCAAATATCAAAGGTGGTCTTTGGAACACACATGAACTCTCCTGTGTGACAAGGGTAGGCCTGCTGGCCTTCAAAGAGGCTACTCCTCTCAGCAT
This sequence comes from Hemiprocne comata, assembly GCA_020745705.1. Lineage (NCBI taxonomy): Eukaryota > Metazoa > Chordata > Aves > Apodiformes > Apodidae > Hemiprocne > Hemiprocne comata. The sequence goes on from CM036587.1 coordinate 136,276,526, forward strand.
GCAGGTGCTGAAGAGTTCATCTGGCTTTTGAAGAACTGTGTCTTCTCCCTTCAGAATTGCATTATTTGGTGTTTGTCCAAGGGAATGGCTTAACTGCCTTTCGTCCTCGGCAGGCAAGCTGCTGATGCTCGTTGTTCTTCTCTTGACAGGCTGCTGATACCCTTGCTGTGAGGCAGAAGAGAAGGATCTATGATATCACCAATGTCTTGGAGGGAATTGATCTAATTGAGAAGAAGTCAAAAAACAGCATTCAGTGGAAGTAAGCTGTGTCTATTCTGCATATTTTCACATGCTCAAAAGCAACAAAAATTGCTACCTTCCACTTCTCCTGACTAGATACGACACCATAAAATTTATGTTACGCTCATCAATGAGCAATAAATTTTAGAATCTCAGCTAAGTTTCAGATTAACTTTTTCTTCCATTTAACTTGTGTCTTTGATACATAAAATCAACAGAAGAGAAACTTTCAGAAAAATCATAGTGCTACTTTATAACTAGCACTTGCTGTTGAAAAATTTATTCTAGATGAATCTGGGAAGGGTATTGGGACACACTGTTTCCACCTACCTAAGGACTTGTAGTCCATGCCTATTTTCTCTTGGGTTGCTGAAGGTGAAAATTCAAGCCAAGAGTTATAGTGGAAAGAGAAAGGGCCTGCAAACCATCTTCAACACTGAAGAAGCTACATTCCAAAATCAAATCAATGTAGGAAGGGGGAAATTCTAAATTTGATTTGAAGTTAAGTATTTTTCTGTTAAAACTCTGCTGGGAAGGTAAGCGTTTATTTCCCTCATACTGAATGTTAGTAGATTTTCAAAATGTTGAAAGTAGTCTTCAGATATTATCTCTTCATGTTTGCTTTAGATTTTCACTTCTTATGGTTTCACAAACCCATTTGCCTTTTTAAGAGGAGTAGGTGCTGGCTGCAATACAAAAGAAGTCATAGACAGGCTGAGGTATCTGGAAGCTGAAATTGAAGATCTAGAGCTAAAAGAAAAAGAACTGGATCAGCAGAAACTGTGGCTTCAGCAAAGTATCAAGAATGTAATGGATGATTCTACAAACCACCAATATCCTTTTAAATTAATTGTGTGCATCTTGGAACTAGAATTAAAGCAACAGTTAAAGTGCAGGTAATGGGTAAAGTGTAATGTAGTCCATTTTATCTAGAAGCAAGGGAAGGCTAATACTTTTTATGGTTTTGGTTCAAAAAGAAAGAAAATATAAATCTTATGTACATGTTAACATGACTTTTTAACTTCTGTGACTTCTTAGTAGTGTTTTATATGAACCTTTTTTTGTGTTGCTTCCTCCTCTTGATAAGATTAAGCTATCGCCCAAAGATAAATTGGGTTAACAGAGTCCTAAAGCTTGTGGGGCTTAGAACAAAAAAAAAAAATCCTGTCTCTAAATACCCCATGAGCAGAGAGTTCCTGCTGCATTACTTGTAACCATGTGTTTCACTGTCTTGCAAGGTACTGAATAAAACAGACACTGAGATTTGAAGCAGAAAAGTCCCCTTCTTATCTATAGTGCCAGTGAAAATAATTTAAAAATTGCTTGCAGCTGCTCTGCAGAAACTGTTCCTGTAAAATGGGTTTTATAGAAATGAGGTTACATTTAGGCATTAGGAGAAACTTCCTTTTGGGAGAGCTAGCACTGGCATTGACTCTCCAGGGAGATGGTGAATATCCATCACTGGAGGTTTTCCAGAGGCAAGGAGGAAAATGTCTGTCTGGAATGTCTGTAACAGTTCATTCTACCTTGAGGCAGGGGAACTGGATGGCAGATGAATTCTCAAGTCCCCTCTGGCAGTATTTTTGTTTGATTCTGAGAAGTCCTGATACATACTTGGATTCTGTAGTGTCAAGTTCATGAGGTAAATGGTATTCTTTAAAACAAGACTTTACATGTTGTCTTTTTTTTTTATAAGAATCTCTTCTCATTCAGGCTATGCAGCTTTTTCCTTTTTATATCATCTTCACAGACAGATTATTTTTCTTAAAAGACAGAACTCTGCTATTGTTAACTAGCCATTCTGAAAGCCAAAAATCATGCCTTAGTTACACCACGGAGTAACAGCAGTAAGTTTGCAATTTAGGCTAAGTTTGGACAAACTTCTAAAGGGCAACAAACACCAGTTTCATGTTGCTTTAAGAAAACTGTTCCTTGACATAAATTACATTCTCATATGTAACCCATGAAGATATCTGTAACTGCTTCAATGGTAAGTTGCTGCTGGGTTATATTTCTTAAAGTGAGGGATTTCCTGATCTTCCTCTTGAAAACTAGCTTGCTAACTAACCTGCTTTTTCCCTACACATATTTTGAATTTAGAAATATTCAGTAGTGATCAGTAGTAGGTAGATGTCTCTCGTAATGTTTGTGACCAGCAAGTTCTGGCATTTTCTGGTTGTAGTCACAGGTTGTAGAGAATGGAAGCTCAGCTCACTTTGGAGTACTGTTTACAGATGTCTTTTTCTTTAGTCATACTTAGTAGGCACTTGCCTCATGCTGTTAATGGAATCAGGGATGGGAAATTTGGGTCCAACCCACCAGAAAGACCAGGCAGGTCCAACTTTTTTAAGATTTTCTGATTAGAGCTGTGGCCAGAGGGAGCTCCTGATAATGCTATGTAAGTGGAGCCAGCTGAAGTTTAAAGATGAGGCATTGCTACTAAATCAGAAGGATTCCTTCTGTACAGGAGGTTTGCAAAAATTACATCTGCTCCTGATCCTGGATTATCCAGGGGAAGATTGTTGTTAAGCCTCCAGCTAGGCTCAAAACTACCCCTTTTTTGCCACAAGGAAGGTTGGGTTTGTTTTTGAATGAAAGTGCAAGATCAGACAACTACTTCAGAGCTTAGCAGAATCAACTGTTCCTAAAAAAGTTCGTAATGACAAAATGTGGAGGCACCTAGTATGCCACTCACCTAGTACTTCATGTAAGGGTCTCTTAGGAGGCAGAAAACCATTATTCCAAGTTATGGACAAAGGGGAATTGATGTGCAGGTAGGTGAGTGACCTGCAGTGTAAGGCAGGTTGTGACAGTGCTGCTGATATAATTGTGATCTCCTGACTGTAACCAATACATTTCAGTGCACTTAGCCACAGGTGAGTTTGATAGCCAGCTGTTACATCTTGGTTGTATGTGCTGCAGAAGCTGTGAGCTTAGACACTGGGAAGTGCTGGCACTGAAGGCCATAATTAAGACCTTTTCTTCTCCAGTGAAATCTCTCTGTACTACCACCATTCTTCAAAGCACAAGTGAGCTGTACCAGAGAGCTGTTTCAGGCAAAAAAGAAACTAGTTAAATATTTTCATCTCACGATACATACACAATTATGAGATCTGAGGAAAGTAACAAACAGGTGAAGGACATGCTAAATATTGCATTGCTACAAGAAAAGGTTCTTGCAGCTATCGTCAAAGTATTGGGATTCTGTGATTTATATTATGCAGTATACTTGGATCTTACAGGGACTATGCAAGTCTCACCACAAGTTTATCTACGCTAGAATTATGCAGTATTTTATGTGACCTTAGAGAATTACCATGTCCTATTTGAGTGGATACCATGCAAGACTTAAGAAAAATATGCACATTTAACACTTTCTTAAAAATTGCTATTTAACCAGGAGACACACTTCTAGCAATTCAAGCACCTTGTGGTACACAGTTAGAAGTACCTATACCCGAAATGGTATGTACTGCTTTCTTGCTCACCTAAGTGTTCTAGAGGGACAGTGGAAAAGAGCAGCTACATTAGAGCAGAGGATTTAGCTCTAGCTACGTGAGAGGGGGGGGGGGGGGGGGAAATTAAGATGGTATCAGCTGAGAATGGGTCAGACAGGTGGGAAAAAGTGTATTTGATAGAGTAATGGTAACTCTGTCTTCTGTTTTTAAAAAAAGGGTATAATAGTGTGTTTCTTTGCGCTCTCTTCTTTCTTGCTTTTAAATGTTTCAACTTCCTGAATGAAGCGTAATTGTCATGAATTCCCTTGAGAACTTGCTAGCAGCAACTTCTGTGTATCAGATTTCTCTCTACTGTATTGCTAAATCAGATCTTTTATGAAAAAGCATTTTAGATTTAGTTGTAGGATGGGTTTAGATTTAATTAATATTTAGGCACATGGTACTAGCCTGGGTAGAGAAACACAGACTGCAGTCACGCTTTAGCCAGAAGGCTTAAAAACACAGGATTAAAGTAGGAGGCCAAATTACTTACCTCTGTCTATCTTTAATGTTTTTATATTGCAGTGCTCTGTTTTAAATAGGGTTTACATAGTTGGAAGAGAGCATTGTATGAAGCATGATAGCCACTATGCTTGTAGAAGGGTGAAACTCACATGAGGGGTTTCACAAGCTATTTTTAGTGAGGCTAAACACAGTCTAGTATCATAAGAGCATCCAAAGCTAGAACCATGGAGCTGATCCCAGTGATGCTGTCTTTGTCCATCTCCCAAAATCAGTTCAGGCAATGGTAAGGTTCTCTGTGGGACCAAAGTTGGCAGCTGTGATGTTGGGGTTTTTTTTGCTTTTTGTGGAGGACTAAAACATCTGATCACCAAGTTCAAATTTGATGTTCTTGTTTTGGTTCTCCTTCCCCTGAGACCCCTTTCCCACCTGTCTCATACTCATTTTTTCTAAAACGTACTTGCTGAAAATCTACTTGCTGAAAATCTACTTGCTGAAAATCTACTTGCTGAAAATCTACTTGCTGAAAATCTACTTGCTGAAAATCTACTTGCTGAAAATCTACTTGCTGAAAATCTACTTGCTGAAAATCTACTTGCTGAAAATCTACTTGCTGAAAATCTACTTGCTGAAAATCTACTTGCTGAAAATCTACTTGCTGAAAATCTACTTGCTGAAAATCTACTTGCTGAAAATCTACTTGCTGAAAATCTACTTGCTGAAAATCTACTTGCTGAAAATCTACTTGCTGAAAATCTACTTGCTGAAAATCTACTTGCTGAAAATCTACTTGCTGAAAATCTACTTGCTGAAAATCTACTTGCTGAAAATCTACTTGCTGAAAATCTACTTGCTGAAAATCTACTTGCTGAAAATCTACTTGCTGAAAATCTACTTGCTGAAAATCTACTTGCTGAAAATCTACTTGCTGAAAATCTACTTGCTGAAAATCTACTTGCTGAAAATCTACTTGCTGAAAATCTACTTGCTGAAAATCTACTTGCTGAAAATCTACTTGCTGAAAATCTACTTGCTGAATTGGCCACTGCAGAGTCAGCAGTCTCATTGAGACTGTGCTGTAGGAAGCTCTTCCTAGCTGTACTGCCTAAATAACTTGCCAAAAGAAGGCCTGGCAAATCATCTAAGAAACTGTTTCTACTAACTCATGATCCTGTGTTGACTCAGTCTGGGTGGGATATCCAGCTGTTTTAGGATGCTTGGTCCCAACCAGGATCATTCCGAAGCTCCATTTAAAAGGAAGAAATTTAAATATACAGAAGTCATTATTTATCATTGCTGTTATTGATAAGATGTAGCCTGGCTATATCTCATGTAACTTGAATTCAAGATTTAGTTAACTGCTCAAAGAACTGTGTATTTGTGTCTGCTGTAACTGTGTACTGGTCAGGTAAATACATGACAGGTTTGTAATCTGTTCACGATTTGGGTTTTTTTTTTTTATAATTAGATCACATGTATTAGTTTTAAATATATTGTTAAATATATTTATCTTCTGCTTCAGTTTGAGAATTCTCTTCAAGTATCTGCACTACTTTCTGTGCAGTTACTGTTATATTTTGTGAAGTTCCAAGTTTTCAAGGAATGGTAACTTTCTTAATACACCACCCCTACAGGGACAGAATGGACAGAAGAAATACCAGATCAATCTTAAAAGTAGTTCAGGACCTATCCATGTGCTGCTTATAAATAAAGAATCAAGCTCCTCCAAACCCATGGTGTTTCCAGTTCCTCCACCCGATGACCTTGCACAGCCCCCATCTCAACCTGCAGCTCCAGCAACACCCCTTAAACCTGCTACAGCTCCTCAAAATCCACCAGAACAAGGTCTTGACCAAGGAGAAGAGTTACCGCAGACGTCAGTTGTGGACGCACCATCAGGTGAGTCCAGGGTTTTTTCCTACCTCAGATGAGTGGGGGAGGAAAGAGACTGGAGGGAAGGAAGAAACTGTTAGAAAAGGTGGCATATAAAGCGAAGATCAAGGATTTGCATAGCATAGCATAGCAGTTGGTCTGTTAAGAAACTACCCCAAGGATTTACTGACAACTCTCAGGAGGTTACAGAGAAGCCTCTTCCTCTTCATCTCCTGTCTGGTGAAAGAGATTATCCCCTTGTAGTTTATCATCTTACACTAAACAAGTTTTGGATATGATCCTGTTAATTATTCTGAGGTGCCTTTCCAGAATGCAGTATGGAACAAAATTGCCAACCTCTGATGGGAGTGTACAATTTGTCCATGTACCTTTTAATGAGACATGTAATACAGGCACCAGTTCCAGCTTTTGTGCCAAAGATCAGTTACCTTGTTCCATGTAGCCACAGTGAGAGACTGCCTGAATATCAGATATTTTTCATAATAATAGTAGGGTAATAGGAAAAGACTTAAGAAAATGCTGTCACTGTTACAGACTGCATTTCTGAGGGGTCTTGATTAAATTGTGCCTGTGACTTTGGAAGGGGGAGACTACTGTCACGTCATCCCAGACATTGGCCATGTTTTCCTCAAAAGACACAGCCGAGTGCAAGCCTTTTGTGTTCCCTTTTACAGACCTTATAAAGGGCCTTTCTGTCATTGTAGACGGCAGCGAGCAGGAGAGCAGTTCAACCCCAGCAGCTCCTTACTCCAGCCTCGCAGAGTCGGTGTTGTACTCCAGCCTTTCAGGGGATGGCGCCCAAGCCGCAGCTAGCTCCAGTGACTACCAGGGCTTGCTGCCCCTGGATGTTAACTGTATCCTCAAGCCAAACACTTTCGACATAGCAAAGATGGAGGAGCCCGCAGGTAGGAAGCAGCAGTTACTATTTAAATGTTTTTAATTAGTTCCTAGAGCCCTTCTTTGTGACCAAGCTACCGATGAGTTACACAGAGGAAATGACAGGCCTCTGTCAATCTCTTAAGGAAGCCACTGGGCCAGCTCTGAGTAGCAAACTCATTTTGAGCAAAATACCTTTCTTTGCCACTGAATCAGCTTCATATTGTACATGGCTCTAAGGTTATAAGGGATCTGTGAGAGAAATGTATCAGGAAAAACTGAGGGATACAAAGATTGACATATTTTTTTGTATACGTCATGCTCCACCACTCTTGCACTGTGCACAAGCCATACTGTACTTACAATTCAGTGCTGTAACGCAGAGAATCTGTGTTAACTTTGATAAACACATGCTCCTGTCTTTCACAGAAAATTTCAGTGGCGATATTATTGATGAACTCATGTCTTCTGACGGTAAGTATTTATCATCTTTACTTTTCTAATAATCACAAGTTAGCAGCATGTGTGAACAGCACTCTTGGTAGGATCTGTTAAGTCTGATGCCAAGAGTCAGTATGAAACTACTTCTTTGCCCTGTACTGCCTCCTCTATCTTTGTCATTCTTGTCTTTGCTCCCCTTTCCCTTCCCTGCAGTAGTTTTATTTAACAATAAAAATTGGAAAGCCTTAATCCAACGACTTACATGCATGAGTAACCCACTAGTCCTTAATTCAGAACAAGGAAAAAACAGGCTGATGACTTAAGAGTGCTGCCTCAAAAAAAAAAAAAAATCTGGTTTAATTCTGTTATGCCTCAGGCTTCCTGCAGCGGCTTTGAGTAAGCATTTCAGAATATATTTACATGCCTGCATGCAGACTGGTACATGGCCAGCTGTGGTACATGAGCAGAACAGACAAATGTCAGCCCACTCTGCTTTTGCACCTCAGTGGCCATGAGTGCAGAACTGAACCACAGCTGGCAAGTTCACATGTTCCCTGCCTCTTCGCTCTGTCTCACCGAGGTGCCAGGCAAAGAGGTGAACTCAGCTGGCATTGTTCCTCTTGCCCTGTAAACATGCTGCTGTGAGCAGCCTCTGCTGGTATCTGCCCGTCAAGCAGACAACCTTGGGGCTTATGCAGAAAGAACTATGTAATTACAAAATCCAAGGGAATATATGAATGTGCCAGTACATGGCTAAAATGGAAACAGTCTCCGCTTTTAGAGCAGGTACAGCATGCCCAGCTCATCTGCACTAGGTTAGTGTTCCTGAGGTGCAGCACGAGGGCTGAGGCTTCTCTTCTTGCATTCTCTACCCAAAGATGGCTTCAAGTCCATGCTTGAAATGCAGTGCACAGAGAAGCTGCTAGCGTCCATTTTTTCATCTGTAAAATAGGGATAATGGTAACTTCCTTACTTAAAATGATAAATATTTCAAAGCTGATGTATGCAATACATTTAAAAAAAAAATAAATGGCTTTCTGATGAAAGTTTCAAAAGCTGCTCAGGCAGGAGCTCCTTTGCTGCAGAAAGTGAAATTAAGCCCATATTCCATAGCTATCTCTCCATTCCAGCAAATTCACTTAAAATACTAAGCTAAAAATATAGACATGTCGCTTACCGCCTTAGGTTAAAGGCGGTACAGGTAGGTATTCACAGTATGTCTCCTAGCATGCTTGTCAGATTATCAAGACTATTTTAATTTTTAAGACTTAAGAACCCTGATAGTGGTGATGACAAACATATGAGATAGGGCTGATATTCCATGTGTTTTAATTTAAACTAAACTATTCCTGCTTTACAGTTTTTCCTCTCTTACGACTCTCTCCTACTCCCGGAGATGACTACAACTTTAACCTGGATGATAATGAAGGAGTCTGTGATCTCTTTGATGTGCAGATACTAAATTATTAGATATTGTGTCACCCAGACTACTTATCTACCTCTAACTATAACATTCTAGACTTCTTCATAACATAAGTATTTGAATAATGAATGTATAACTTCTTAGTTCACTGACTCTGGGAGTATATTTCCTTTTGCTTCCTTTAACTACTTCACAAAAAAAATTCAACAACCAGAAGAAAAGGGCTTTTATCAAAAATTCTGGCACATTTTTTTCACGTGAGTGTCCTCTGTGTAATCCAATTATTTGGAGTTTTTCTTAGTAAGAAAAGTGAAAATGCTTTAAAGCCTTTTGATCATTAAAAAAAAAAATAGGCTTCTTGCTCACAGTTAGCAGCATTTTCTTTGAAGCTTTACTGCCAAGAAGCTTTTTTTTTTTAACCTTTCAGTCAATTTTGAAGCTTTCACTGCCAAGCTGAAAAGTGAAGGATACCAACTTGAGTTATGCTAAATTGTTTCAGTGAACCAATTTTGTGAAGTGCCTTCTGTTTTAGCACTTTAAGTTTCTCACACTGACTTCTGACATTCCACTTTCCTAGATGACAGGAAAGGTCTGTTTGTAGTTTGTATTAAAGTGTGCCAATACTTGTATATTAACAAGATTTTTTTAATAAAATTGTACAAACAAAGCCATCAGTACTTTTGATCTTCATTCCTTGCAATCCCCTCATTGTCCATTATGCATTACAACTGAGATAATAGGCTTATGGCAGCATCCACATTCGCTGGTTCCTCTTCCAGATGTGCCGAAACCTAAAATAAATGAGTTACAGTTTAAAGTAGAAAGCAGTGTCTTTTTACTCTGCTTGAAAAAAAAACAACACACTAATAAATACCTGTTATCTAGAAGATTAATTTGTCTTTATATATTTAATTTAGGCTTATTTTGCAGTCATAATTCAGTATCTTGGGGGACTACAGAGTTCAATAAACTCGACAGATAAGCAGCCAATACTTTATGCTGCAGGAGAAAGACAAAGCATCATGCTAGTACCATAACATACATGGCCAAATGGAAATAGGCTCAGCTTTTAGTTGAGGAAATGCTTTAGATGGCATAATTTTGCCATTTTGGAGAAAATACTATTGCAGCCTGAGTGATGAAATCCAACATGACGTTATGTACAGCCCTACCAGCATGTGAGCAGTGGTACAGTCTGCATTCCTGGCTGCATGCAATAGCAAGCCAGCAGGGATAAGGCCACCAACTAACTTGAAACCCTTGCTCAGCCTCATACTGTGCTGGCAGCAGTCACCTAAGTTACATTTTTCCCTCAGCTTCTCCTTAAGGTATTTGACACTCATTCTGTTGCCCCCAGCCATACAGAAACTTGATCACCCCAAGCACCGTAATTAAAACTCAACTTATATCCACTTCTCCCAGCTCCCTCTGCTTCCCACAACAGCCAAGATGGATTAATCTGTACTTCATCCTGGCCCACAGCTTTCTCCCCCAAACCATGCCCATACATCAGGAAGCATCAGCAATAAGAGTTTATACAGAGGAGCCTGTCTACAATTAAAGTCTGTGAATGTACTTCTTTCTCAAGACTGCAGGTAGCCCTGTTTATTACTAGAGTACACAAAGGAAGACATGTGAAGCACTGCCTTGAACCTTAAGTGCTGCAGGCAAGAACTCTACTACAGAAATTGCTGTTGCAGGTTTTGGTACTTGTGATGAGGAAATGAACAGAAAGAGACAGTTCTTTGGTTCAAAGTACTATTGGGTGTTTCAGGTAGGAAACAGCAAGGTTCATCCTTACTTTCTGTGTCTATTCCTGTCGAGGCATCATCAAGGGGCTGAAGCTAGAATTAGCTTTGAAAAAATAAATTAAAAACCACCTAGAACATAATTTTAAAGTATGTTTTGGAAGCATGCTTTGGCTTGGCTGCCCACCCTCTTCTCTCTTGACTTTAGTAGTTACCTAGCACTTGAATATGCTAACCAGATTTCAGCATTACCACACAACTGAAATGAATAAAGCTGGAATTACAGCTTTAACACAACTGCATTAATTGGCTGCACTCTTAGAGACAGAACATAATGCTTTGAACATGCACTTTCTTCATTTACTTCCTCAGATTTTTTACAAAGGGAATTTACCTGCTCACTCTTCTGAGGTTCTGCTGCAGTGCCTTTTGATAGCTGCTGTACTTCTTTCTGAACTTCAACAAATGCTTTATTTATTGCAGCAACTTTCTCAGCATTTCTAATGTTTATCTGGGAGGGAAAAAAAAAGACACACATTGGTATTTTTAACTGAAATTCCACTGGCATGTGAAATTACACCACTTTTGTAAAACTACTGAACAGTCAGTGTTACTTGAGTTTATCTGTTACTTAATTATATCATCATGTACTACTAATGTTTGAATAAATTAAACTTATGAAAGCAGTTAAACTTGTCTTATTGGAAAGGGACCCCACGGTGATCCAGAAACAGAACACAAAGGAAACAAAAGCCAGACTGTGGACAGGTGATGCTCGGCTGCCCTCAGCTCCTCTTAGCTGGAGTGGAGTTCCCAGGAAGGGCTCCTTCCTTTGTAAATGATCTTACCATTTGGAATTTATTCCAGTAGTTTGCCTTTCAGCATCATATTTCTACTTGTTCATACTGTAGGTCTAGCCAATAATGTCTGTCAGATTTTGCTAGGGTATTTAAAGAAACTTGTATGGCTGCAGCAGACCAGGACGTGTATCTGGTCCCTGGACACCTCACAGCTTCACTTACTAGCCCAAGTCTGCCTTCTTAAGTTACTTCAGCAAAGATGCTTGCTTTCAGAGGGGAAAACCTAAGATACGAACTCATGCTGTGCTCTGGGGACGATAATCTGTGGTAGAGGATGCACGGGGCTATCAACTCTTTCAAACTGCAGCAAATTAAAGTTCAGCTGATCTCAGCCCTAGCACCTGTTGCTTCTGAAGCACCAAGTTTGGAACAGGATTGTAGCCAGATACTGGCCTATTATATTGCAAATGTTCCAGAAGCATGCTCATACTTCTTCAGGCAACCCCAAATTCCAGGGTGCCTACTGTTGTTCCAAAGGTAATTCCTGTAATTCACCTCTCAGCAACTTACATAGGCAGAAGCAAACCATGATGTGTTACACGTATTCATTTTGCTTTCAAAGCTTCCGTAATGTCAGGGCATGCGTACATTAACAGTAATTCCATTTATTCTAAGCACAAGACCAAAAGAACCAGTAGTAAGAAAGCAGGGGCAAGAGGATGATAAAACAGGCCTATTCAGATTACCAGTTTAATTCGTAATAACCTGGATTTCTGGTGACCCAAGAAATATGGACTTGGCTCCTAGCTCAAGTCAGTGGATGGGACTGTGAGCAATGCAATATACAGAGAGCTTAGGTCTCCCATCAGGGCTTGCTGCTGTTTTCCGGCTTTCCAGCAGTACCAAAAGGTTCCAGTCAGTTTTAGTACCTGATATCCTTCTCAAGCTACTCTGGCAGGACTCCTCCATAGAAGGAGGCTCTATAGCTAGCATGTGTATCTATATAAAAAGTGGTTATAGTTATATATAGTTATAATGGGCTTTTATTTATTAAATAATGAACCTATTTTAACTTTTTTCTGAGCATTTTCCTTTACTGCTTAATGGTAAGTAAATCCCTAAAGGCTTAATGAATTAAAGAATACAGCTTCAAACACACAGAATAAAATTTTACTCCTAATAAGCTACTGACTTCCCATGAGTGTATTTTTAAACCTGTTTCTCCCTTTATTATACAGAACTCTCTAGACTAAGTGGAGATATAACGCCAGCAATATGAAACTGTTTTGAGGCTTCCTGTTTATTTCCAAAGGTTGTTACACTCCTGTCTGTCTACCAGATTAACTTGTCAAGTGGCTTTAGCTTCCAGGATAAAAATCTGAAAGGGCCTTTTTTTAGAACTGCTGTTTAACCCTGTTTGCCCAGCAGACTGCAACTAAATCTAACGGGAACAATAAGCCCCTAACTTTCTGCTTTTATTATCGAATGGCCTTCTAGAGAGACAGGCTGAACATGAGCACATCACCCAGTTCAGGCTGGAGGCAGGTTTTGAGAAGATACCATATAATGACTTGCTGCTACCAAGAGGAAAAGTTTTGCTGAGATCACCCCATCCCTTTTCCCCTGGATTGCTCCAGCCACACAATCCACTCTCTTCCTCCTCTGGGCTATGGTGCTCTCCAGACATGAAAATGGCAGAATATTTTCTTTGCTTGTTTACTTATCCATTGCTCTAGTGTGTTAAATCAGCTCACAGCAGGGTATGAGGAGCACCTCAGCCCACCTAAGGTGTCAAAAGGGGAACTGAGACTAACATATGGCAGTATGTGCTCTCAGATCTGTTTACTGCATCTCACTGACACAGTTTTACTTGACAACTAAGACAACTTTTCTGGATCAGAAAAGGTTCCATCCTTTCCAGTTCTTCCTCCAAAAAAAAACGTTTCTCTTTGCACTCATTCATAATAAAGTGTTCAACTCACCAGCCCAGCAGAGAAAAATGCAAAATGCATTTTTAATTGTTGTTGCTGCTGATTTAGCAAGTTGTATCAGCTAGCATGGGATAAGTTTCCAAGCCAGCATCAAGGAAAGCTGTGGGAACACAGCCTGGCAAAGGGAGCGGGGTCAGGAACATGACAGAAAGGAGCAGAACTTCACCTTGCAGCATCTGTGCCTGGTGGTTTGGATCAAGCCAGCTTGTTACACCGTACACTGAATTACACCATCAGGGATGCTGCAAGTGTCCTCCAGTAAACGTAAGCTCATTAAACAACTGATGTTGTCTTTAGCATCACATTCCGCAGAACATACGGAGATGCTATCAGATACCTTCCAAATGACCCCCCCTCAAGGAGAACAGCTGGAAGTCTTACATGGCAGATGCCTGCAGAAAATTAGTCAAATAGACTTTTTGTGCTTTTCTTTTTGAGGATGACGGCATTCACCTATAAACCTAATTTTCAGGTGGAAATTGTGTACTTCGCAATTTCGTACCCAGAAGAATGCTGTCCATCAACAGGTCTATTCCGTCTGTTAGAGGAGGACCAGAAGAACGAAAGGCCGCAGCAGTCCGGCCCGGAGCCAACCCCGCGGAAGTGGCCGGGCCCGCCCGTGGCCCTCCGCTGTGCCGCTCCCAGACCGTTCCCCGACAAGCCTCCTCCGGCCCGGCGGTCTCCCGCACCACTCACCTGCTTCAGCCCGGAGGTGACTGGTCGCGCCTTGCCCTTGGTCTTGGCCTTGACGGCGCCACTGCGGGCGATGCGGAACACGTTCGCCGCCTTGGCCGCCCGCGACCGGCTCTTTCCCATGGCGGCGGCAGCGCGCGACGACTGGCCGGGTGACGTCACACCGTGCGCAGGGAAACCGCCAATCCCCCGCAGCACCGGCGGCGCCGCGCGGGAGCGCCAGGGGGCGCTGTGCCCCCTCTCCTGCCGGCCTCTGACCCGGCCCCACTGCCGAGAGCGGGAGTGGCCGCGTCCCTGTCCCAGTCCCTGTCCCGATTCCAGTGCCGGTTCTCTTCTGCTCCCGCTCTCCGCAGCCAGCTTCCAGCGCGGGAAAGATAAGCTTTCTGCGCCTCTCACTGCTGGTCGCCGCGTTAAACGCTGCCGTGCCAAAGCACTTGCCGGACAGTCCCTGAAACACAGGATTTAACACAAGAAAAACAAAAAAGTAATTTCGAGCGGGTTGAGGGAAACCTGCTTTACAGGCCCCGTCTGTAAAATGTGAAGCTTTCCACGGCCCGTTCCAAAGGGAATTTTCTCACTCCCCTTGGACCAAGGCGGGAGCACAGAGCCCCGCAGCGAGGGCCGGGCAGCGCTGCGCGCTCTGCTTGACCTTCGGGGGTGCCGGTGGGGGATTAACCCCAGGAACAAACGCCTATTTTCCCGTCTTTGCTTGCCCCACATCTCGTGGCACTTGCGGGGAGGGGTGGCTGACAGAGAGGCAGCAGCTTCACTCCGCTGGAGTGGTCCCTTGAGAAGTGACATCGCAGGTGCTAGCCGGCCGCTGCCTCGGGGCCGCCCCGACGGCGCTGCGCTGCGGGGACGCTGGGCGGCGGGGTGGCTGGGGGCGAGAACAGGCACGGAGGGGCCAGGCGGCCGGGGCCGGGCTGGGCTATTTAGGCGCGGAGCGCTGCAGGCTCCTTATCGGCGCCCCAGCATCGGGGCGTCGCCGCCCGTTGCCTTCAAAGAGGGCGGCGGTGACGGAGCGGCCGCCTCTCCCGTCCCGTCCCGTCCCGTCCCGTCCCGTCCCGTCCCGTCCCGTCCCGTCCCGTCCCGTCCCAGCACAGCACAGCCCAGCCCGTCTCGTCCCGGCAGGAGACCAGAGCCATGCTGCACTGGGGATACGACGAGCACAACGGTAGGGCGGCAGCGGGGGGCGGTGGGCCGGTGGCGGCCGGGGAGCTCCCCGCGGGGCCGTCGGGGCGGCCAGCGGGGTAGCCCCGAGGGCAGGTTCCGCAGCTGCGCTGGGCAGCTCCCGAGCCCACCCACATGAAGGCTGAATTAACGTAAATGCTGTCGAGGCTTTGCAACGTGAGACCGAGCAGATTTTTGTCTCGGAATGATGCAAGCCTGGCTGCTGAGAAAGGTGTTTGATGCGTGCGGCATCGCCTGCCAGCCTCGGGTCGGAGGTGGTTGGCTCTGAGTTGGAAAATTGCTCTGTCTCGTTGCTTGTAAGGATTTCGTTTGCTTGTCTAGGTGAATAGTTGAATGGTCATACCCGCAAAGTGTTAAACAGTCACACTGATCTGCTGTATCGGCGGTGCCTTTCTGTCTTTGGCTACATTCTGCTTCTGCCATAGGGTAGGAAATACTAGGTCATAGAATCGGTCATTTGAATGTATCACTATGCACCAAGAGGAGATGCTTTTGGATTTTAGTTGTTTCATGGTTTCCTTAATCTTGTCGGTCTTTGAAGTTCCAAGATGCGCTCATCAGCAGGCTTAAAGACTTTCCTCTGTTTTGCATTTTAAGTCATGCAAACGCTGCTCCCGTGTGCAGACTGGCTCACAAGTCATGCAAGTAGAAATGAAAGTGCTTTTGTAAATTGAAGACTCAGCTCTGATAAAATAAATGGAATAACTTACATTGTCTGGTAAAATATACAGAGAAGTAAAACACCATGCTAGTAGAAGGAGAAAGCTGTATGTTTGCATATACTAATGCCTGTGGCAGTATGCTTCATTTATATTTTTACTTGGAGTTTGGAATACTGTTTGTGCAAGTACTATGTTTCCTTCCTGGTGCTTTTGTTAAATCTTTTCTGTATGAATATACTTTTCCTGAAAAACTGGGTGGTGGTGGATCACAACGATGTTGCAATGATTAGGTGAGTTATCTACTGTTGTGCAGCCTACTCTACCCCTCCCCTAAAGACGTAAATGGGTCTTGTTTTTCAAATTTGTTTCTCCCTATGTTTTCCAAGAGTGCAGTGGACTTCACCTGCACTGTCCAGATAAGAAACTCACTTTCCCTCCCTTATCCTACCCCTCCTCCTTTGCTATCCTCAACCTCTAAAAGGGGACTGCACCAGAATTTCTATCAGGGTGGCCCTGGACCTTGTTTGAGGCCCCGTTTCTCCTATAAAACTTTGTTTACTGGCTGATGACATGTATGGGGTGGAGTCTGACTTTCTTGCTCTCCTCCTCCCTTGGAGCCCCCAGCATTTGAGGTGGGCAGTTCTTCATCAGTCCATCTCCTTTCTCCTACCTCTCACAGGAGACTAAAGAGAGGCTTGGATATCCAACACGTCACTGCTCTTCCCTAGCACCCAGTTTTATTTCTCAGCTTTTTCTCTTTTTATGCATTTATTTTATTGGTTTTGCTTGGTTCTTGTTTTGCTGAACAGTAAATGCAGACAATTGCTCTGATTCTAGACAAAATTTGTTACCCTGTATGGCCCTGAATAGTTTCCCTGAGTCTAAGATTAGCTTTTGCAACTAAGGAGATAGCAACACAGTGAAATTCATGAAATTTGGTGCAGTCATTTGTTAAAATTGACTTCCTGAAGAGTTGGAAAGACATCTGCATTCACTCTTGAGTTCCATGTTTGTTACTTGCAGTGCTAAAAGTACTGTTTTTGTAAACACGAGGGGGGGAGAAATGCATTTGCCCCTTAGCGGTAATAACTGCAACACAAATCATTCTGTGTGTGAACTGTCAAATATTACACATACATGCCTGCATCTGTGGTGTGTCTATATATAAGTACATGGTCTGACTGGTATACATAGAACTAAATGTTCTCCCCTGCTTCGATGAACATATTTCTGCAATGTGAAGAGGCAGTATTTTATGCCTATGCAAACCTTGGCCTTTGCTTACCTGCCACTGTTCTTGCCTCACAGATTTGATGGTGCTTATGTATGGAGGCGTGATTCTGAGATCTTGAAAAATGGCTTCAGTGTGGCATCATGCATGCTTTCCCTAGCTGCTCAAGGTTCCTGTGAAGAGGGGAGTGTTCTTGCCCCTTCACAGAAATGGTCTGCTTAGTTAACAGGGGAATTGCCTTAGTTAAAAGACAAATCAAGAATCAATTGCCTTCAGTTTACTATTTAATAAAATACATGGGAAGTACTTATATGTATTGTGTTTTAGTGCAAAAAGGTATCTTGGTCTAGTTACTACTATAACACTGAGGTGTTTTATAAATAAAAAGGGTTATAAATTAATTATTGTGTTTTTTCCTGAGAATAATTACATAGTTTTGATGTCAACTTTAAAAAACAGCACTGGATTTTAGCCATTTTGAATTTCTTTTTATTAGCACTAATCTTACTGTAAGCTAATGTGCAACCAAATTACTTGCTAACCTAACTTCATAAGTGTTTTGGATATGACAAACTGGGCAGTGGATTCTTTTTAGGAATAAATGAGGATGTGATCCTGCAAAGGGCAGACCATACCAAACTGTGTATAATATTAAACTATCAAAAAAAATCTGACTTTTATGTATGTACTCTATTTATGCAAGTACAGAGGGTCACTGCAACTGAACCATATTCTGTGATGTCTCTGCTAGGCTTGTTGGAAGTTAGTGTAATCTTTTGATGAAACTCATCACCTTCAACTCCAGCTGGGTAAAAAAGCACCAAGGTTGGGTGCTATAATGAGTTGTTTTTCCTGACAAGCTCGTAAGTCTCTTCCCTATGAGATTCAGTTCATGAACTTAATGTGTGCAGTGCTGGAGGGTACCATAAGTAGCAACAGTCTAATCTAGAAGTGACAGCCATGTGTACCACATTTGGTAACTGTGTCCAAAAGAAAGGCATGCAATCTTTTGGGCAGATGGTTTCGTTTCTTGTCCTAAATCTTAGTCACAACAGCTTTGATTGTAAAGAGCTACTAGGAAATCTCCTCTAGCAAAAGAACATTTTCCCATCAACAGGAGGAAATTTCGTAAGTTCAGAAATTGATATATTTGATTAAACAAATTTAAAAATGAAAGGAGGTGAATATCTGAGTCACACATCCTGGTTATGTCTTAAAGAACAGATCTAGAAAATTGAACTGTACATTATGTTGAGACAGAGGCATATAATTCAGGTCCAAAGTCAGGAGAAATTTTCACTCTGGAGATCCCACTGGCTTAAATCTGATGGTATGACATGCATTTGAGCATCTTGTTCACGTTCTAACTGTAATGTGTTATTTTCTAACAGTCGTACACAATGTTTGCTTTGGGATGGGTTCCATATTGATGCATTGAGCCACAGTTTTCCTAGACTGGCAAGAGTATGATAATTGTATTAGACTCCTGGTAGATAATGCAGTAAGGAATACCTCTTGATATAACCCACTGATGAAAAATGAGCTGAGGTTTCTTGATATTTTCCTCTATTTTCTGAAATGTCATATTTCTGGCTGTCTCATATTACTGACATTAGATCACCAAAGCAAAAGATTATTTTGGTCATCTTGCTAAGGAAAAGTACAAAAGCAGGTGCAAAGTCTTTTTAAAAGTGAAGTTTATTGTTGAATAGTTAGCTAATACTGGAATCACAGCCTTGGGTCCTCTTTTTTGGGGGGTCCACATTCACATTATTTATTAATCCAAATAATTAATATTATTTACTGTACAATAACTATAGTTGCTGCTGAGACAGAACAATAGGACCAATAAATATATATTTGCCTTTCCTCAGTTTAGGAATATCCTAAGCGTTAAAATCAAGTAGCAGTAAGCATTTTCTAAGCATCCTAAATCACAGCAGTTGGTTAGGTATAAATGATGGAATGGTGCTTCTTTATTTCATAAAATTGTACATTACATCTCTAACTGCAAGGTCCTAGGATCTAAACACAATGAAACAAAATTATATCATGCTAAACTGTATGTAATTAAAATATTTAATAGATTTGATGACCATTTGTGAAGTAAGAAGAATTCAGTTTAAACAGCTTTATATTTCAAAACAGAAGGATTTTTATCTTCTGCGTTAGAAGTGGTTTCCTTAATGAGTTTACTTAATGAAGTCATTAAAAAAAGGACTTTTAAAAACAATCAAGACTGAAGGCCCTTGCTTTTGTTCTAGCTGAGGTTTAGGTCTTAGGCTGGTCTTTAAAAGCTGCTCCTTCCCTATTCCATTTTTTGGTGCTGCTCACAGGAGAGTGGAGCTCTCACAGCCCAGGTGGCTATGCAGGTGGCATCCCCACAGCACTGTGGGACACTGATTTATTGTGGAGGTGCTTGGGTTATTTTAACACCTGAGAGTTTCTGAGCTATGTTCACTTCCATTGAAGTCAAAGAGAGAAAAATATGCGACAACTTTTGATGTTAGGCTATTAATCACAGCGTTAATACACTTTGATCCTTTTTTGTCATCCTGTTTATTTAAGTACTAAGCCATCCAGAAAGACCAAAAACAACAGGCTGATTTTGAGATCAGTTACCTTCAATATAGGGAGTTCTAAGGATTTCCAGTGATGCAGATTTTACATGATCAGGTTCTGATGTTCATATTTAAGTTTTTCTCATACTGAGTCTCTCTTAGTTGATTTATTATGCTTCTTACCCATAATAAGCCTGGAGGAAAAAGAAGAGCTATGCTTTTTACAATCCTGAAAGATCATTAGCCCTGAAGACTTTTCCCTTACCCTCTTTTCCATCCTGAACGTTGTTTGACATCTTTACCTTATAGAACATATGCCCCAAGGAATTTGTTGTTCCTATTTTTCCCCTATGATCTCTTTCTGGATTGTTTATTATTCAAATACAGTTCAATGATAGCACATATATTCTTAATGGGGACTCTCTGATGTTTAGTAGACAAAAACAGATGCCTCACATATCTCACCAGTGAAGCTTTTCCTACTATTTTAGAATGGCATTTTGCCATTTTTCTAATATCCATATTGTTGATTTACAGAGGCAATGCTTTTCAGCAGACTTTTGGCTTAGCTTGCATGGAGAGAGGAAGGTTAACTCCAGATCACTAGTATTGATTAACAGATTCTTTAGCATGTTCATTTCTAGCTAAATCTGGTGTGAATGGTGCTACAAGTCTGTGTCTGGAAGATCTGCTCTCATTTATCAGCAGGAAGTAGTAGAAATCCAAACCTTGTGCAGGCACTACTGTGCTGAGTGTTCCTGTCCTGAGCCGTGTTTTTGTCAGCACTATAAGTGTGCTTGCATGTGTATGTGTGTAGACTTTATGGTTAGAGGGTGACTGTCTTGTCTTGTAATAGCTGGTGTGCAGGGTTCGTGTGTTGGGAGGAGGTGATAGGTTGTGCAGTGATGCTTAGGTTACATTAAGTAAATATCTGCCTAACACATGTGGCCTTGTTCAAAGGCCAAATTCAGTGAGATGCACCATGCAGGGTAGATGAAGGGCTCCTGAGAGCTGCTATTGCAATTTGGTGCAGCAAAAGTACCTGAATATCTTGATCTGTGTTTTTCTGATACACATTTTTTGAATTTAAAAGATGCAAACAATAACAATTCAAGCAGAGTCTTCTTTCATTCAAAGCAGGGCGCTGCCATCAATTTAGACTTCTCCAATGCATTGCAGGGCCTGCCCACTGGAAGGAGGTTTTTCCTATCGCTAATGGAGACCGTCAGTCACCCATCGACATCAAAACTGAGGAAACCAAGTATGATCCCTCTCTTCGTCCTCTAAATCCAAATTACGATCCGGCTTCTGCTAAAATCATCCTTAACAACGGGCACTCTACCAGTGTGGAGTTTGATGACACCGTCAACAAATCAGGTTTGTTCCTTTCCCGTTGCACTGTGTCTTCTTCCACTGTTTTCTGGATAGAGTACATACAGCCTGGGCATGTCTCACTGCTGGGTATGAACTCCTCAAACAGTAAGACACTGCTCCTCCAGATGAAAGATTCCTTTTTTTTTTTTTCTGTCTTTCAGCATGAAACAATGTGGGAACATATTTGGACATGAGTTTGAGGTTGCTTTCTCAGAAAGCACTAAGATTCCATTTTCACAGTGATGGTTTGGTCCACCCCAACCAGCTAGATGGTGCCAACTTCCCTGTTTGAACAGTGTTGTGTGCAATTTTTCAAATGCTGCTCTCTCTCTCCCTGCAGATGAATCCTTTGTGTCTCATTACAGGTTCATTCCACCTGAATCACTCAAGTCTCTTATCTGACTTTAGCTGCAGGTTTGGTTATATATTTTTTCCATTTTTACAATCCATACCTGGACTTCTTGTGTCAGGAAAGAGCCAATACAGAACAAATGAAATATATCCCGAGTGGTCCCTTTTCTTCTCTGAAAAATGTTACTGTCTCAGTCTTTCATATGAGTATGTAGCTTCCCTTTTTGCAAGGAATAATTCTTATGTAGAAGTTCTCTGGTTTAACATAGGCTTTGTCGTGGTAATGCCTTCATCTTTGAAGTCTTTTCTTGGATGATAGGCAAACTAGCACACCTTGCCTTGAAACTGTAGGAGTGCAGCTTCTATGAGCAATAAATTAGTCTCGTGGTTGATGAGGCTTAGCTGAGGATCCAAGCCCCTATGGTGCCTTCACAAGGGTCAAAACCAGAGGGGGCCTAATTTGTGAACACCCTGTTCATTGGTCCTGAGGAACTATTGGCTTGTAGCAGCAATAGGGAGAGATCTAGATGGAGGCAGCATCACACTTTGCTTTCCCAGACAGTCGTAGTTCAATTCTTAAATTTCCTGTCGATACAAGCAACATTGGCTGTTGCCTGAAAGCCATCAGCTGACCATCAGTGATCTGGTCTGAACTCGTGTGTGTCAGATGCCACGGGACTTCCCAGAATTAATCTCTGCTTGAAGCCTAGTAGGCGTGGGTGAACTAAAGTACATCTCTTAGAAAAACATGCATATCTTGATTTCAAAATTTCCAGCGATGATGAACCTACCAGAGCCTTTGGTAAGTTGTTCCAATTGTTTCTTACCCTAACAATTAAAAAAATCGAAATCACACTTTATTTCTGATGTTAGTTAGATCAACTCAGTTCTGAAACTCCTTTTTCTTTTTTTTTTTCCTTTTCTTTTTTTTAAAGTAATAAATATTAATATAAGCACACAGACAACCTCTTAAACTTTCTAACTCCATTCATGAAGTGACAGGCCCTGAACATAGATTTTCTAAGCCCTACATTTCTGTAGGCTTACAATGGTACCAAAGCAGTGGTAATGTGATCCTCTTCTTACTGCTTTCCTCAGGCCTTATCTCCAAGGATATAGTTCATGTCATGGCAAAGCACTGACAGATGTTGATCAGATAATAAACAAATGTAATTCCCAGTCTCTTTCAGGAGACTTCATATCTTCTCGGTGTGAACTAGATTCTTCAGTCCACATACATGACTTTGCATTTTGGCCATTGTCAAGGATTACTTATCCAAGAATTCAAATCCTTCTGTATCCATAAACTGAGTTTTTCACTATTTTCCCTAATATTTGTCGCTGACAAACTTCATCAGTAATGTTTTTGTTTTCTTTCAGGTCATTGATCAAAAAATACTGAATTTTCTAGGGCCAAAATTTGGCTTCTGGGGCACCCCTGTGAAGTAAGCAGTCCTGCCAGATGGTGGTTTTATGAAAAAAAAAATCAAATTATTTGGTACTAAATACATTGGCATCTTTTAATACATTATTAACTTACTTCCATGTGAACTATTTCTTCACTTTGGCCAGCATTGTAACTGGGCTGTCAAGGCTGCAACTGTTTGTGTAGCTCTTGTTATTCTTTTGGCCTACCACATTAGCTCCATTCTCTGGAATTGGTCTATTGGTGTTTCAAAGACCCCTTCTTCCAGTTCTTTTCAAACTTTGAGATGCTGATATTTGCCTTAAATAGCTTCTGACTGACTCAATTACTGTTGGAATGGAAGGGTTTTACCATCACTGTATGGTAAATATAGCGCAAATACATCATCACACCATTTTCCACATTTTTCAGCAGAAATATTTCGTTGAATGGTTCACCTAATTTTTTTTCCCTCAGACAGTTAGAACACCAACCTTTACACTTTTCTAGGATCATTTGCCTCCAAGTTTTCAGTCCTTAAAAGAAAGAATTTGCTTTAGGAATGCCACATCCCGATCTACTTTGTTCACTAGGTTTATAGGCTCTGTAAACATGTATTTGAGTTAAAGTTTTAAGGAGATCAAATATTTTTCCCCACAGATAGACAGTTCTAGCTCCTTTTCATTAGCCAGGCTACTTGTTTTAGTAGAAAAGCAACTTAAGAAATGCTTCTTGTATCTTTATTTGGTGGTATTTTTTTCCTAACGAAGGAAGGTTTTGGACTAAATCTAGAAGAGAGAGAAAATTGCTGTTGTCCTCCACAGTGCTCTTAATTTAAAAACCATCTGGTTAAAGCACCCATCCTTTCCCCCTAAAATCTCTGTAACGAGCCTGTAAACCAGCCCAGACTAATTCCCAAACCCTAAGAGGACGTACGAAGCAAGGAGAGTGAGGTGATTTGTTCTGAGGTGAATAAGGAATCTGTCTGAACGTGATTCGCATTCAGGTCTCCTTGAAGAGATGGTTTGGTTCCAATTCTGATTAGCAAAAGGTGACCATTTGCAAAACCAAAACAATTAAAAGCCCACCCATATGTGTGCTAAATTGAAATAAATGGTATTTAGTGTCAGTAATATTGCAGTTGTACAATGCCTAGGTAGTGCTGGCTTCATTTTATGTAAGTTAACATATGCTCCTTTTTCTCAGACTTCAATTTGATCTAACTGGATCTAGTTGCCAATGACAGGAAAAGCCTTGAAAACTTTTTTTAGCTCCACCTATTTCCTCTACATGTCAAAAAAGATAAGAAATTCTGTTCTTATACTTTTCTGAGCCTCCCCTTTACCCCTAAAACCTGTTTTTTAAGCTTAATTTCTCAGTCATCCTTCTAAATACATTTAAGAGAGAAAAAACACTTGCAGAAGAGAAATACTTTTCCATTTTCTGAGAAATACCCAGCCCATAGCAAAACAAATCTGAGTATAACAGCTTACCCTTTACTGGGCCCTCATCCACTAATCTACACATAAATACATTTTTGAAAGTCATATCCTGGATAAGTGAGGGTTTCTCTAGTACTTCAAAGAAATGGGGAAGCCATCTGAGAAAGCTTATATGAAGGAGTAGGGGACCGTTCAAAGTCTGTAGTGTGGTGTGAAGTTAAAGGATGAGGGCAGCAGCTCCCGTTCCTGCAGTGAAGCCTTTTCCTCTGCTTGGGTTTGCAGTGCTGACTGGGGGGCCACTCAGTGGGACCTACAGACTGCGCCAGATTCACTTCCATTGGGGGTCCAATGATGAAGCTGGCTCCGAGCACGCAGTGGATGGGATGAAGTACGCCGCAGAGGTGAGGCTTTACATGGAGGCATCTGTACCTCTAAGCCTGTGACTAGTTTTCTGTGATAAGAATTATGTTGCCCCTGTTCCCGCTGCTCATTCTCCCCCCTTTTACTGAAAGACAAGTGGTCCTCCTGAAGTGTTGCACGTTTTGTCCTTTCTCAAAAGAGAACGTATTTGAAAGCTTTGGAGAGGATTAAAAAAGGAGTACAGAAGACAAGAGCTTGATCAGAGCAAGACTTAATGTTGAAGAGTTATTTTTAAACTTTGTCTGTCACTGTCTCTTCCTTGGATAATATTTTCAAAGTCAGCCTCAGTTACAAATGACAGAATTAGTTGATTTGGTGCCTGTGCAGTGTAAAAATTATGCAGGATTTAGGAGTGTTGCATTTTGTGGTGCTTTTGACAATGTGATGGTTATGACTTCCTTTAAGAACTGCACCTTAATATCTGTGGGGTGCCCACTGCCTGTGGAGGGACTGCGTTTCATTGGAGGCAGCATGTCCCAGGGAGAAGTGCAGTCTGCTCTGGCATGGAGAGTTCCCTCCTGCTCTGACTCCTTCGGTGCATTTGAGTAACCTACAGTAAAAAGTATTCTGTGTCTGATTCCTCTTTGCAAATGGAAGTAGCATGGAGTATTTTGATGAGACTGAGATCTTAAACAAGTTCAGGCAGTGAGGGGTTTTCTGGGGTTAAAAAGAAGTGAAAAAGTATAAAAATAAAATGGTGATGGACAAATTAAAGACATAATACTAAAGAAGAAAAAAAATGAAATGTATGCACAGTGATGTGATCAGATTTTACTGGAAATGCTATAAGAGATGGTGGTCAGAAAAAAAATCAGTTTTCTAACACTAATGGGGAAAAGTGGTATTTGCAGTGTTTAAAGGCTTATGTTTTCCACAGGAACCAGGTGAGACGGAATATAAAGAATTAATAGAGGTGCTTTAAAACCATTAAGTACCAAAACCAAATTTCTAGCTGAGAAAACATACGTTTTTTTCTCATCTAAGAAACCAAATGGAAGGAGAAAATATCTCTGAATTTCTAGCCAGTCTAAAAAACCTTTCCACTACCTGTTGGTTGGGTAACCCTCCACAAGAAGCTCTCTAGATGGCTTTGGGATAAGAAACTCAGAATTAAGATCAAGGCTTCTGAGCACTGTTCACACAAAAGAGAATACCTCAGGAGAAGATACGAAAATTATTTCAGTGCTCACCTTCATAAGGAAGATGTGAAAGATTTGAAGAAAAAGCATCAACCAAGTTGAAGAAAGAATTAGTGTACAGGTAAAGAAGACTGCAAGTTTTCAGCATCCTAATCCCACCAGGAAGCAGAAGGGATCCATGGCTCCATTCTTTGTGACAATGTATGGTCTGATCAAGGTCTCTTCACAAGCTGCAGTGACAGAGCGGTGGTAAGACGGGATATATTCCTTACAGAGAAGTCACAAGCCATTGAGAAGGGGGCTGTACCAAAAGTGTTTCACAGCTCTCTTTGGGGGTTTCCATTTTTAGGAGGGTTGGCTTGGGGTTTTTTTGGCAAAGCTATGAGGGAGTGGGCTTTATTTAGTTGCGAGAATTTTGCTTTTTGTTCTGTGTTGTTTTTTCTTTTTAAAAAATCCACAATAAAAGTCAATTCTGACTGAGAGTATCTGTTTCCTTTTTATATAACTGAAAATGTAATTGCCTAAAAGTTGTTCAATGTAGCTTTTGTGAACTTATAATAGTGTGTGGTACAAGCACTATGAGGATACTAATGCATCTGAGAATGGTTTAGTGGGCTGTGTTCTCCTCCCGGTTTAGTTTATAGTATTTCTAGCAACTTTCCTTCAAGGATCTCTGAAGCTGTGAGCGAGCATGTGTTTCACTGTGAGCATGCATGTATTACTGTTGATTTCAGTGGGATTCCTTACTTGCTGGAAGTAATGGTTCAGCACTTCAGAGTCCAAGTGCTTAACAAACATTAATTTTACCCCGTAACATGAAGCAATGGCTCTGTTTTACAGATATGAAAAATTAAAACTCCTAGAGGTGAGGCAAGAACTTTGATTTAGAGTCAAAATCTTCACATTCCTAGATACCTATTTCAACTACACAGCTATGTTGCTTCCCATAGAAAGAAAGCCTTTAAAGCAAGTTCCGGCTTTGCTAAATTGCTCTTTCTTTAGAGGTCTTGAAGTGCTGTGTTCCAAAAACAAGACTTTTTTTTTCAGGGGTTCATCCCAGTTTAAGTCATTCAGTGGAGCTGCTTTTCAGCACGCCTGAAGAGTAAAAGTTCGAAGTCTGAAAAGATGGTTGCAAATTTTAGAAAAGCTGATCCGATGCCCTGTTTCTGACCTTCTCATTCCTTATCTAAAACCTATGGGTAGTAAGATTTATTAATCCACTGAGGACTTCCCGGAGTAATTAACGTTTGTGAAGTACTTAGTCTGAAGCACTGTATGAGTGTGTGTGTGCTGTCTCCAATTTGGCAGTCAGATCATTTTTCTAGGCTGGGATGTCCTGGTGCTTCCCAGGAACCAGAAGCTCCCACTGCAGAGCATGGCCAGGATTTAGGAAACCTGACTTAGCAGAAGGGACTGAGGTGGTATGGGGGTAGACACCAAGAGCTTTTCCTTTCTCCACCTGGCTAGGTGGTGTCTTTAAGCTGCTTAAGCAACTACCACAAGACAGCTCCAGAATAATGCGTGTTGGAAATGTAAATACTCGAACCTGAGATAATCAAGCTGCTAATAATCAAATGCCCAATTACTGGTAATCACAGAAAATGACATTTTGAAAGTATCCAAAGTGAAATTTTGATGTTCAGGTTAAACTAAACAAGAGAAAAAGGGTCAGTGCAAGTGTAATGTGTGTTCCTCTGCCTGTTTTCTAGCTATTTATGTGGCTGATTAATCTTACTGAAAGCTTGATTAAGGAAAAAGAGGAGCAAAACACTAATGACATCCTCATGATTTTCAATCACTTCTTAAAATCAGCTGTACTAAAAATGGATTTAAAAGCTTTAGTTATATAACCATGGGATATCTTGTCTTAGCTTCTCTGTTCAAATTCTGGGGACCCAAAAGCAGTTTGCCAGGCACTGTGGTGTGCTGATTGCTTCTAGATTTTGAATGATCCCAGCCAATGGAGATGCTTTTGCCATTTGTGTGAACTACATACTTACCAATTTCATTAAATATTTGCATTTAGAAAACTGAATGGCTCTGAATACAAAAGAGTGAACTAGACTATCAAAACCAGTAAATTTGCAGGATTAATTTGTGATTATTTTAGTTCAGCTGGAATTGATGCTGTCTGTGTCTCTTGCTTTTCAGCTTCATGTGGTCCACTGGAACTCAGAAAAATACTCCAGTTTTGTTGAGGCAGCTTGTCAGTCAGATGGATTAGCAGTCATGGCTGTATTTCTGAAGGTAAGAAAAAAAAATGCCTCAGCCCTAATAAATCTGAATTATGAGCCCAAAGAGATGATGGTGATGGTTGGTACAATTATTGTTAAAGAGATATATGTTTTATATGGGCATTAAATTGTATTTTTTCCTTCATAGTGTTTACTTTCCACTTTATAAGCTGTACTTCCTTGAAGATTAAAAATATCAGATTAATAGATTTTCAAAACAGTGAGACTCTTCAGTGTGCCTAGTCTGCACTTCTGTACCACATACAGTGTGGAACTTAATTCAACTGTCCCTACATAGATCCCAATACCTTGTGCCTGACTACCAGGTCTGTTTAGGAGCGTGATCTGATTTGGATGCTTCTTTCTTTGTTTCTGAGCTGACAGTTTCTTCTGAAAACAAAAAAAACCCTCCACCCCAGAAGCTGGAGAATTGCCTTGTAATTGTTAGGTACCTCTTTGCCTCCTGTACCTGTTGTAAGGTAAAATTCAGCTCTTGCAACAGCTTAATTGTCTTCTGAATATAGAAGCAGTTGGAGAATTTACACAATCCGTGACAAAGGATAGAGCTTTAGTCAAATATGTAGTTTCTTTCTGGCTGCAGAAGCTTCCTGGCCACAGCTAGTGCTGGTGCTGGCCTGGGTGCCATAAGTAAGCCATTACATACAGCAGTTGCAAAGAACTGCTTCAGTAATTCTCTTTCCAGTTTACATTATAATGAATCAAGGAAAGTTTCACTGCATTTCCTGGCACACTGATTCTGCTTGGGCTACATAAGAATGATGTTTTCACTGTTTTAAGCAATTTAAATTTCAGATGTAAGCCTGAAACTTTTAATATTCTGCATACAAAGCATGAAAAATAAATCGCTTTTATTTCCCTGCATTGTAAAGTTTGTGGGTGTTTTTGTTGAAATAATTACTATGGGTAGCCAGAATAAATACTGTGAGCAAGGGAAGGGGTATTCTTACAACCAGTACCTGGTTATAAGGACCAGCAAGTCATAGGCTCCTACTCATAAAAAAAATCAGATCTCACAGTCATTTAAGTAAAGTTATATAAAACAATTTCATTATGCATTTCCTTGTTGGTGATTTATTTTTGCTGTTTTTCTTGGGACCTCAAGTATTTATTTTTTCTCTGGTGTTAATAGATTGGTGAATGCAACCCTCAGCTGAAGAAGATTACAGACCGCTTGGACACCATCAGAATCAAGGTGAACGAATGCTTCTAAAAGAATGCTAATGCTGGTGGTTGCTTTTGTTGTTTTGTTTTTCTGGCAACCTGGCTGCCACTTCTTTCACCTTTGTGTTCCCTAGTCCCTAGTTTCATAGCTATACATATCTAACTCTAATTTGGGACAGTTTAGGAGCAGTCTTGGTAGGTGAAGTTGAAAACAAAGCAGAAAAAGTATAATTTTTATACAATAAGAAATCAGAGGAGAAAGCTAATTCCTTACAGAACCTAACCTCTGACAAATCTAGTGCTGTGAGAGTATTAAAAGGAGAATAACGTAGTTTATAGAAAGCTGTGAAAAAGTTGAGGGGAAGGTTTCCTTCCCTGTTTTGCTGAGGTACAGGGTGAGAAATAACCTCCTGAAGAGATGTCAGCCAGACTCACGTATTTCGTACAGGCAACTCCAGCTTGATAGCTGGAGCAGGGAGAAGGAGTAACCCATGGGCAGGGAGGAGTGAGCAGGGAGGGCAGCAGGACAAGGGACCTGCTGGGTTATTTCACCATCAATTCTACCTTGAAAGTCTGACATCTGACCTCTCCCCCTCCAACCTTCATCCCACGGTCACTTGTAGTTGTGGGGAGCCTATGCTAAAACAAAGTCTTTGATGGTGTCCTTGCTAGCAGCAAAGCTGTCACAGAGGTAAGACCTCATCAGAAGGGCACTGTCTCACCTGCTGTCAACATCCAGGATCCTGCCAGCCCACCTCATAGTGGAAGAAACCCTGCCTCCTTCTGCATGACCTATCTTGGCCTCTTGCTTTTTAATAATATTCCCCCCTTTTCTTCCCCCTCTTTTTAACTGTATGTAAGAATTATTTTTCTAAATATATTTAACCTAGAACCACCATGAGTTGTTGTTTTTTTTTTCATTTCTTTCAAGGGTAAAAAAGCACTATTCACGAACTTTGATCCTAGCTGTCTGCTTCCCAAGTCCCTGGACTACTGGACTTACTTTGGCTCTCTCACTGTTCCACCTCTTCTTGAGAGTGTCATATGGATTGTTCTGAGAGAGCCCATAAGTGTTTGTTCTGAACAGGTACTTTTTCATTTTTCGCTGCTATAAAAATGTTGCTTCTGTAAGACTTGAAATTGTAAATGCCACCCAAATATACATATTTTTTGCAGACCTTGGCATTGCATACCTTATCAAATTTTCAAAGGACGAAAAGTGTCTATCAAATTTATCCTGACTTCTTGTTGCCTTTCTTTGCATAATAGCTATTTATTACCCTGCACAAACCTCTTCTCTGGCATTTTTGTTTGACACTCAGTAGTAAATTTCTTCTTGCATTCCAGATGTGTAAAGCTTGGTGAATTTAATAGAATAATGAAAAACAAATACAATTGCAGTAAGTTGGTTTTTATGTTAGGTTATCTTAAGAAAAGTGTGATACTATGTAAGTCAACCTGTATAGCTTCATGCTATATATTAATGCTGCAACAGTGACACCCAGTGGGCTCATGATCTTAAGCATATACAGAGTTTTTCCCACTGTATACACTGAAGTCTGTTGTATCATAGTTTCTAATATTGGATGTTGATATGTATGTCACCTACAAAATGTCATCAATATTCGAGGCACACTGTAGCCCTTAAGATTTTTGTACCACAGCATTTCTCTCATTCATGGTCAATACTACAAATACCTCAGAAAATTCAATACACCAGGCCACATACTCATCAGAAATGGTGAGTTCAGTTTTTGCACAAAAAACTGTTAAGACAATTCACTGAATGGATACTTGTTAGTCAGGAGACCTCAAATTCTGTTTTTAACTGATTTTAAGTCATGTATTTGCTCCGTATGTGTGATTATTTCATCTGTATCCCTTCCCCACACCCCTCAATCTGGCTTTGTAAGACTTGCTGCAATGCATATGGGTCTAGGATTGAAAATTTGTGTTAGGACATCAATTTCCCAAAGACAAGCCATTATTTAGGTTAAAAGCTTATTATCTGGGCTAATATATAACTAAATTTTAAATGCGAAATACTGTATGCAAACACCCATGTGTAATAGGTTCAAAAAACATGGTGTCAGAAACAATGTCAAATAAGTGATTCTTTACTGGTCATTTTTCACAGACTGTAGCTATATCTTATATTTTAAAGTATAAATGTGCTATATTCTTATAAATACGCTTGCAGCTAAAAGTGTTTGTTTCCAGTAATGTCCACCATTGTGATCAGTCATCACCATGACTGATACTGTTTTGCCATTTAATTTAATTTCTCAAGTTTGTGTTTCTTTGGAGCTTTACAGTTTACTACCTACTTTTTGGTGCACTTTCCAGGATGAAAGAAATTTTAATTTTTTAGAAACTCACAGGGAGCCTGAATTATAAATGTTAGTTTTAAAATGGGGTGAAGTAAGGTAACATTGACTTCTTTGCTCTTAATGCAGTTAGGATGCAATGTGCATACAGCTAAATGTTCTATTATAATGGAATTATTTTTGTGCTGTTCTACCCTTGGTAAACTTAGAAGGGAAGTAAGTTGGTATATAGAAATAGCAAATATTTGAAATAGTAGAAATTAGACAAAATACTAAACTGCAGGTCAGAAATCAGACTCGGCTTTCCCGAGGTTTAGACATGGAGTTCTGATCTGGGTTTCTGCTGAGGTTTCTGCTGAGGTGTGAATAACTACTTGTTCTTTGTCTTCACAAGGGAAAAATTTGGAATCTCTCCTGGTGTGAGTACGTTTAATAAATGAAAACTGCTAGTTACAGAAGATTTCTATAGCACCACACCCACTATTCCAGGTTAATTGTGAATATACTCTTTGAACAAGAAGACATACACAGGTGCACGTAATAAATCTGTTTTTTGACACAAAACATTCCAGAATCTCTAAACTATAAAATCAAACAAACAAACAAACAAACAAACAAAAAAATCCCTGGTTTAGATCAGGCTATGGAAGACAAAGTGTGAATATAGGAAACAAATTATGCTTATGCAGAGTTTCATTCTGACACATATGTTGGGAGATTTTCTCAGTAGTCATTATTTTTCATTTGTAAGAAACGGTGAAATTGCCATTTCCCACGTGCCATAGAAAAATACAGGCCCATTCTTCCTGGAAGAAAAAAGGTGACAAGTATCTTTAATGTTTACTACATGCTTGTTCATTAGTATGAGGGTGATGCTTTTCTGCTGAACCTTATGTATTTTGATTGCAGCTAGCCAAATTCCGCAGCCTCCTGAGCACTGCTGAGGATGAGGTCGCCTGCTGCTTGCTGAGAAACTACCGGCCTCCCCAGCCTTTAAAGGGACGAGAAGTCAGAAGGAATTAAAGGAGTAAAGCTGGGGTAGTCTCCCTCTGAAACCAAAGGCTGAATTAATTTTAATAGTTAATATGCTATGTGATTTTTAAATATTTTTTGTGAGTTGTTTTATCAAATAGGTGTTGTTTTATTACTGATTACCGTGCAGCCACTTCTCACAGACAAGTATGTCCTGAGTTGTTGCAGGTTCATCAATGTGAACAGGTCTGACTGTGTTTGAGTGTGTTGGTTTGGGAGCATTGAGGCATTAGCATTGCATGTGCAGTGGGCAGTGCTAATTGTGAGGGTCAGATGTGGGGCAGATGATGTCCAGACTTTGCCATCAAGTTACTTAACAGGATTCCTGATATTAATGGCAGGAAAGGATTTTCTGGTATTATTTTTCTGGTCTCTGACATAACATTTAGCTTCTATGTAAGACTTCCCACAGTAATTTTCAAGAAAAAATATTTCAAGGCTGATATAATTTCATTGCTGACTTCTGCAATACCATAGTTACCTCCTACAAGAAGCAGTAAAGAGTAACAGCATTTAAGTAAAACAGGTATTTATACGATCCTGTTACTCGGACTGCTGTGTAGCAGTAATGATGTACTGATTGATTGTTTTTTTAAAAAAAGCAAATAGTAAGGATTTAGTATATTGCAGGATCATATCACGTGGATTAGGTATTCCTGAATTCCACCACATATAGGGATGGAATTGTCCTGAAACCTGAAAACTGCAATGTGGAAGGGCACCTAGCGAACTGTTCCTAAATCCAGTCTGTTGCATTTGGTGAACAATAAGGGATTGTAACACTACATCCATGTAGATCAGACTCCTACCACTGAAAATCAAGAGGCAGGGGTAGCAGTTGCTCCAGACTCTCTCATGCTAGACACGTTGCACACTCCTGTGAGAAACACACGCTGCATACCTCCTATTCTGCAGTGGAGCTCAGTGCTACTCATTTATGTAATGTCTCCTAGGTACTGACTGATGTTCTGCTGTCATAGCTGAACTTGATGGGCTGCATTTATGTTCCGAGACCAAAGATGGCAGGTAGAGCAAGCTGAAGGAATCAGAATCAATTTAATATCTAATGAAAGATCAGCCCTCAATAACAATGTGTTGAAATTTCTCTCTTGATAAATAGTCTTGAGCCTGTGTTTCTCTCAGGAGCTTTTGTTATCTGAATATAATTGTTTGTTTTATGCCAAATTTATTTTTATTTTTAATCAACTTGTGATAGGATGTAGCTTAGTTTAGGATTAGATTTGCCCTCAGACTGTGAGAACTACATAGTCAAAACCAGTGATACTGAAAGGGGCAGCTAGAGGTTTCATGGGCAGCAACTACCACCAATCTCTGTAGTACTTCTGACCAACTCATCTCCCATGACTGCTCTCCATGAATTTGTTTTTTTATAGGTTTTATAGGTTGTGCCTTTTACCTCAACAGATCTTTTTATCTTAGATGGACAAACATGAGGGAAATCACAATTGGGATTCACTATATACCTTCTTATAACTGAATAAATTAGATATAGAGATATATATAGTTTGGCTTAGTTTAAGCTAGTTGGATTTTTTTGTTTGTTTTCTGCTCCCCAGAATATAGCTATTATTGCTGCAAGACCTCTGAATGCCTTCTGAATGTTTTCTGAAGGAAAGAACACAAATAGACCATAGGAGAAACAAAAAGCATTTGGCTGCAGCAGCAGGTACAAGTGTTAACCAAAGAGGAAAAACCTGCAGGCAGTTTTTGTTTTCTGGCATAGGTAGAAGAATGCAGCTGAAAAAACCTCAGGTTGGTTCTTTCTGAGTGAGAACATCTGGAAAGTGTGCAGGGAGAGAGTGGGAGTGTGTTGTGTGTTTTCACACCCTTTTTTAGATATAGTATTGGATCTGATATGTTTCCCTGTCACGTGAGTAGCTGAAGAACATGAACAAAATGTTTACAGATTGCACGAAGGTTATAGAGTTTGTCTGCCTCAGAAGAGAAACCAATAAGGCTACTGCTTCATGTCAGAAACAAAAGTTTTACATGTTTTTTACATATTGAAAACAATGGAGTTGATCAGCGCTTTTATATTTATAAGGATTTTATCAAAATAAAGAATTGATTTTATGAATGTGTCTTGTATTTTCTATTGAAGAGATTAAAGTTTTACAGAGAAGGTTGCAGTTTTATAACTAGCACTTGCAGCTCTAGTTTTGGAAAAAATTGTTGCCCCCTCATTTGAAGTCTGTCTTTGGACAGTGTAGTATCAGGTACCTTTTTATGTTCCAAGTAAAATGTTTTTGGCCTTGGTAAGATGTGCAATCAATTGTACATAAAGTTTCTGATAGCACTTTGTTGAACTACTGACTATTTGTGTAGAGTCATGCAAATAAGTTTTAGAAGAAGACATCATTCACAGTAATGCTCCTAATGCTGTATTCACTTTAGATTGACCTAGCATGGTGTTGCATCCGGGCTGAAAGCTAGTGGTGGCATCTGAAAAAGACTAGAAATGCTCAGTTGCCTGAAATCCTTTGGGAACAGCTTCCCAGGTTATCCATTTGCTTCAATTTTAAGGTGAGAGCATGGATGCAGTCTCAGCACTGAGCGCTTGGTTGCATCCTCAATCACTAACTTACTCTATGCACAAATTGCCCTGAATCTCAACCAGATTACATGATGTGCTCCCAGGGAATTAAATCTCATGTGTGGGCTCTGTGCTGTACTAATATGACTCTATAGCAAATGAGGCTGAAATACATCATCTCTCCACCCCCCCACATCCCCCAGCTGCAGGTCTCTTTGATCAACTGTTTACCCTCTGACACACTTGGAGCCTTTATACTAAGAAGAATTAAATGCTCAGTGACCAAAAAACATACAGGGTATTTGGTGAAAATAGTAGCTGTCAGGAATTGTATACAGCTGGATGGCTGATCACCCATAAACTGATTCTCAGTATTAAATAAACTGCAGCAGAGCCTTGGGGTCAGCTCTGTTGTTCTTGGCACAGGAGGGAAGCAGTGCTCTGCTGTGTTTATAGCCTTTGCCAGTCATACTCATGAGGTCTTTCATGTTGCAAAGACCAAGTTTAATATCAGCTGGGAATTTTCTTATGTCAAAGAAAGAACCCAGGAAGTAGCTATCTTTCCTCATGGAGTACAGCAGGCTGAAGATCAGGCAGGTATCTGATTGCTGCCATGCACCCACTTGCTATGTACCTGTGCTTTCTCTGCCCTTTCAGAGATTTGTCTGTTGCTTCAGCACACAGGACTTTGTTGGCCTTCCAGGGAAGGAGACTGGAACCTAAAATAATGAAACAAATCAATTCCAGGGAAAAAAAACAAGTCTTCCAAATAATCAATTTCAAAATAACTTTACTGAAAAAAAGTGGAATACGGCATATGAATAAAGCAACATGATAGTAAGAAATACATAGTAGATTTTTTTTTGTAAATTTAAGGGAAAAGAAATTTGGGATTTAGATTCTTGTGGCTTTAGGTAGGCAAGGAGCAGATTCCTAGAGATAAATCGTGCCTAGCCTTCAGATGTTAGAAGTTCCAAATAATTTGAGATTTAGAGCACCTTCTGGTTGCAGCCTCAGCAGGAAGGTACAAATGCCAGAGTAATGCTTCTCTAGAGATATTTTTTTCTGCTATTATCTATTAACTAGTATAAAAAAGCATTGTGAAAATCTCCTTTATCCCTGCTAGACAGACTACATCTTACTTCTGACCTGTTACATTTTTTTGTTCCCCTCATAGTCTGATCCTGCTTTGTAGTTTTACCTATAAAGTTTGTTCCATTTTTGTTTGTTAATTACCATAGGTTGCCTATGCTAATTTTTCTTTAATTCTTCTCCCTGGCATCTCTTTAGGACTCAGGATAAAAGCCTTAACTTTAAAAATATCCTACAAAAATACAGTAGCATTACATTTCCATCAATGTTCTGCACATATAGATAGCCTATTTGTTTTTCATATTCAGTCTTCCTGTTGTTTGTTTGGACAGAACTAGCCTGAAAGAGATTTGGTCCATGACTTAATCTCTTACATGCTGGTACTTCCATACATTTTATTCATTAAGTACTTACTCTGTGGACAGATGGCCTTTTCTGGGTGTCTGCTGTCTTCATGAGACAGGACATAATGCTGAAGTGCTTAAACAAAAACGTTTCTAAATTCATGTATTGTTTCTTATTTCTGTCAACTTCTCCATCATTCATGTCAAGTACCAGATTTCACTGTGATGAAACATTTGCATGTGTGATCTGTGTTGGCTTGACTTGTGCAGAAGAATTTAAGGACAGGGAATGCCTCTGACAGGAGAGTACTTGATTGTCATTTGAAAACAAAGATTCACTGCCTCCGCTTAACAGAACTGATGTGTTGCACAGTCAATTCCTCTCTCACTTCTATTTTATCAAATTTCACCCACATACTTCGGTTCATCAATTTAGATATTTTGTAGATGCTTCCGACAGTTTTGTTTTTCAGACGTAAATCGTACATTTGAAAATACTTTTAACAAAGCATCAGCGGTTTAAATGTCAACATTTTGCTTTCAACTCATTTCTCCTCTACAGTTGTATGAACACCACACAGAAATGTGCTCTCAATTAAAAATAAATAAATAAAAACCCCAGCACTTTGGCATTTTTGAGGGGGGAAAAAAGGAACCCAGTCATCCTTGGTGTTTCTCAGAGTATCTGTTCTTGATTTCTGTTTTCCCTTTGTTCTGTTCAAAATCCAGTTTCTTATGTAGTTTGTGATTTCACAAATAAACAGTTTATCTGGAAATCACTATGGATCTCAGCATCCAAATTTATGTTCCAAAATTGGTTTAAAATTCCCATGGTTATGTAGAAAGCATAAGTACCTGTGTGTGAATAGCTGAAAGAATGCTGTGTCCCAGGTTTGCAGATGGCAGCAGCAATCAAAAAATTGCTGAAAATTATTTAAATAGTATTTGTCATCCACTACACTGCAAATGCAGTTCTAAATAAGAGCAATGCCTTACTGTTGTATCAAAATGGAAAAATACAAGAGTCAGGGTATCGTGCTATTCATCAACATATTAATCTTGAATTCTGGTAATGTCTACAGATCCTAGTCAAAGAATTTCCAGCCCGTTGGCCCAATGCCCAAAAGAAATTTTGCAGCTCTCAAAATAGTTTAGCTGAGCTTCATGATTGGTTCAGGGAACCTTCATCAGTAGAACAAAGCAGAAGCAAAGCCCAAAACAAAGCCCTTCACAAAAGTCTGCTGCAGCAAGCCTGTTTGACCAAATTAGTTTTGAACCGTCAGATACAGAGCAGTAACTATATATGGCAAAATCAAAGCAAAACAATACTTAATTATTAATAGTATTTGAGTAGCTGTAACATGGTGTGTAGTATTTTCAGCAGATATCCTAAGCAAATCTTTGAAATATTCTCTTCTGTACTTACAGTCTGATGGTGTTAACATAACATAATTACCGTTCCTTCATATTGTTCCTAAAATGTTTAGCAACTATACTCTTCAATCATCTCTTCTGTGGAGACTTTCAAGACCCATCTGGACACGTTCCTGTGTAATCTGCCCTAGGTGTTCCTGCTACAGCAGGTGGGTTGGACTCAATGATCTTCAGAGGTCCCTTCCAACCCCTATAATTCTATGATTCTATGATCTATATATATTCCCTCTGTATATATGTTATCAATACATACACAATATACCACATACCTATCATGTATGAGTATATCTACATACATACAACATAGAATATAAAGGAAGAGCTGGAGAATTACTCTAGAGCACAGCAGATTATATTGACTACTATAAAACTGAGCTGACACTGGACCCCACCAGCCTCCTGATGCCTACAGGCAAGGTCCTGTGCCCAGAGAGTCTTCAGTTTTGGTGTGTGAATGGTGTCAGTGATAGCTACAGTCAATAGGCAGGTATGTGAGAATGCTAAATACATGATGTTGAGATGGTAGCTGCCTCAGCAGAAGCTGTGTCTCCTGGATGTTGGAGGTGCTTGGCACTCTGGCACCAGCAAATGGTGCTGCTGATACAAAAATCTCATTCTGTTCTGACATCTACTCTGGAGAGAGATGTATGATTGATTGAGGACAGGGATACTGGGCTTGAAAAGGTGGTCAACAGACTAAACTATATTCAATAATCTAAACCGTTGAACTGAATGTGAACAACTGAGCGGTGAGACGGGAAGAAGATAAGGAAAAATGGCCAAGGTAGGAGCATGAATACTGAAAAAACTTCCAATAGAAAAAGAGCCCCTTTGCAGTTTGCTTCTGCCTGTAGATGTCACTGTAAATAAAAAAATGGTCTGGGTGTAATCTTCACTCTGTCACCACAGCCTGAGTAACACCCTCAGTGTCCTGAAGTCTCAGCATGTGGAAGAGGAGTATGTAGTATAATTTATGTACAGAGGATGTGCTGTTGGTTGTGACTTACTTCCTTTCTTAGAAGTGAAACAAGGATTATGAAAAAAAGGATGACTTTCAGATACATAACAAAAACCATGCAGATTTAAAAGATCATATTTAGGTGAACCTGTGCATTTAAACGCTCACTTGTTTTCCACAAGCAGTTACTATCACATAGTTGCACACATATCCAAAAGCCACATGCAAGAAACAACCATTATAACAGCAAATTGAGTTTTTTTCTGGTTTATTCTAGCAGGAAATTTCCCCAGGCATTAAAAACAAGAGTATTTAAGTCATTGTATACAGGGAGCCTAGACTGAGCATGGCCACATCAGTGCTACCAAGCAGGCTGTGTGTGTCCAGCACGTTCTGGCTTAGCTGTACTTCCCAAAGCATGTGACGGGACACTTCACTATGAGGGTGGTGAGACACTGGCACAGGTTGCCCAGGGAGGTTGTGGATGCCTCTTTCCCTGAAAGCATCCAAGGGCAGGCTGGACAGGGCTTTGAGCAACCTGGTCTAGTGGGAGGTGTCCTTGACCATGGCAGGGTGATTGGGACTGTATGATCTTTAAGGTCCCTTCCCACCCAAACCATTCTATGATTCTATGATTCTATGATTCTATGATTCTATGATTCTATGATTCTATGATTCTATGAAAAGCTGCTGGGCAGAGCACAGGCAGAACGTCAGGCTGCACCAAAGCCCGAAGCTCTGGAAGTAAACTTCCAGAAGTAAAAAGCAAGGACAATTCACACATGCAGTCAACACAACTGAGCACAGGTGATCATTTTTGAGCAGGTTTTTTGCAAAGGGACTAGTAAATATTGATACAGAAAATCTGACCAGTTATTTGAAACCAGTTTCTGCTTCAGTTTCCAGACTAATTTAGGTGAACAGCAGTGCTCACTTTTGCCGTGGCACCACTCTTATCTCACTTCCTGTGTGAGATTCCAGAAGGCATTTGCTAGCCTCTCTCAGCTGTGACATAACTAAATATCACTGCTAGGACTCTAGACAGGCTTCTCCATTCACACAAGCACACTGCAAATGTGTGTTAACTGGAAATAGATCTGCTTGATTACAGAAGGATAGGATTCATAATTATGGACAGGAAAATGCACTACCAAATTGGTCTGCTCTGGCCTGCTTTTTTTTTTTTTTTTTCTTTTTTTTCCCCAGTTTGTTGGATAACTTTCATTTTTACTGATCTGGATTTCACCCTCTGCATCAGTGTACAGAGGGTATATACAACCTACACTGCCCCCTCCTCTGGGTTATGGCAATCAGGAAGTAACCTAAAAATCTATCCCTGCAACATACCCATGGAATAGCAGGGTGGGAACACCCAGGATATCAGAGCTGAACAGCACTTAGGTATACACACTGATAATGCTTAAATAATACAAGAGTCTCCTGATTTTGTTTCACACTGACTGGTCCAGGTGTGTTGCATCATGACAATGTGTTCAGGGTGTTTGTAGAGTCAATTGCACTAAGATCCTGATAAAATGGATTGAGATTTAAAAAAAGATTAAGCTAAAGAATTTTCTCTTGCAGCCAGTAATTCATGCAAGAGGAAAATGCATCTGACTAGACTGCTTTGTATTGATAAAAAGAAAGCTCAATTTCTTTTTCTGAAAAGTGGGTATTGCTGTTTAATTGTATTTTACATGCTGTTACTTAGCTGTCTGTTCTGGATTTCCTTTCTTTTCTGACTTAAGGCTATATTCAACCTCTTCAGTAGTGATCCCAGTCTGGGCAGTGGGACAATTATTCCAGCATGTAACTCCCCAGTTACAGCAGGGAAGAGTCCATGTTAAACACTAGCATAGCTGGTTTAAATCCTGCCACTTGCAGAGGCAACTGGGATCCCTAGGCTGAGCAAGGAAAAGCTGCCTACTTCTTGAATGGGTGTGTCAACTACCGATACCCTGTGCTTTTCCAGAGGGAAATAGAACACATCTGCTGTGCTTTGCAGTGAACTTAATAGCTTTGCCTATCATGGTAAATAAAACAAGCCAGGGCCCACTTTCTATACCTGGAACAAAGGCCAGAGATGTCTTGGGTCTTTCCTCCATATAGTTTATTGTGAACCACCATTCCACCTGATCCGGGTGCACCCACAAAGAGGTGTAGCTGACATTTGCCAAAACTGTGTTGGGTAGATTCCACTTGACCATGACCAAGTACTGTCCCTCTCCAGTTGCTAGTATGAGCACAGCTAACACTTCAGGTGTGTGCTGGGAGTGCCATGGGCAGCAATGTGTTTCATCAGGAAGCACTTCCTCACGGATAGGGTGATTAGACATTGGAATAGGCTTCCCAGGGAAGTGGTGGAGGCACTGTCCCTGGATGTGTTCAAGGAAAGGCTGGATGTGGCACTTAGTGCCATGGTCTAGCTGATGTGGTGGTGTTAGCTCATAGGCCAGACTTGATGATCTTAAAGGTCTTTTCCAGCCTTGGTGATTCTGTGATTCTATGATTCGGTGATTCTATGATTCGGTGATTCTGTGATTCTGTGATCAGCACCTCTCTCCTTTCTGAATCGCACTGGAGCAGCTGTGTGACAGCTTGTGCCCATTCACTCTGCACACTTAAGTCTCCATAAGGTGGCTGCTGCATGGACACCATTGCATGCAGCATTTCTGCGTGACAGTGGTATTTTGATGTCTTGTAAATGAGAGAGACAGGCAAGCATCCTCTTTCTGGAGTTCTCTACTGACTTCAGCCACTGGCATTGATCTTAATTTTCACTATAGGTGTCAAAATCCAGCTTCTGAATCCTATTGCAAACCTTTCTTGTGCCTCTCTTTATTTGCAAAACGAGTGTGTTAATGCTTGTTCCATTCATTAGCCTGTTGTCTTTCAGCAGAAATTCAAGCTTTTCGTTACTTTTCTGTTACAGAAGCCAGCACATAAATGAATGTTGATTTAACTATGGAAACAACCACCGTTTTTGTTAGATACGTGGTCAAACTAGAACTGACTGGTCCTGTGGTCAAAGCCAGGAGCATTTCGGTGAGATCAAGGAGGACAGGAGCAATTAGAAATTGAGCTCCCTCTTCCTTATGAGGAAAAAGGGGCCTCCTGCTTTGCAGCCTGGAAAACTGGATGTGTAGGAGTTGACTCCAGGCCAGGGGCAGGTCAGGTATGTGTCTCAGAGACAGCTAAAGGAAGGTGGCTTTGGAAAGGTATGTTTTAATGGTAAGTCTGCTCAAGGGGACTGAGTCACCTTTAGCATGGGAGCTGCAGAAAATCTGTTCTGTTCCTAGCTTTGCACCACTTTTCTTTGTGGCTTTGCAGTTGTGACATCATGTCAGTATTTTCAAACTGGTAATTAACTCCTTGTTTAGCCATTTAAAATGAAGCTTTTAGTTTCCTTTAAGTACTGACTACCCAAGAGATCTCCTAGTTCATGGAAGCTCCAGCTCTGGGGCAAGGTAGGTCACTTCTGTTGTGATGTTTAGAGATTTCAAAGTATAACCTTGGGAACAAGTGCCCAGAACAAGCTGCTGAATCTTACCATTAGTCTCACCATTCCAATGGAATAACTATATCCCTGTATGCTTGCAGATCTCCAGAAGAACATGAGTAGGAACACTGTGTATGTCACAGCCTTCAACACAATTAGTTTTTAATATATACTCCTTTGTACTTACAATATTGTTCCGTTGACTTATTTGTTTTAATTCAGTCTATGCTCCTTTCACGACTGGCCCAACTTGCTGTAATATCACAGAAATGACATTTCAGAAACAGGTATGAAGCTTGATCTCCTGTACGTGTTTGGCCTTGCAACTGCTTGAGCCAACTATCTGTCCTCCACCTCCCTCTCATCAATCAGATAAGCTCAAATAAGTTAAAATGTCACTTGAAAAAAGAAATATGCATACAGCAAATACTTGGAAGGAGGGTTGAAGGATCACAGGATAGGCCAGTAATATTCATAGCAGGGAAACCTGGGAGGCCAGAAGTAGGGTACAATGAGTGAAATAGGAAACAATTCCATATGTCTTGGCAGAGCTTTCCTTTACAATGCCGTCTGGAAGCTTTCCCTGGAGCCTTTCTTTCCCTTGGCCCAATAACAAAATAATCCATGTTACAAACTTTGTTGTATGATGGAAATACAAAATGCAATATTGTTAGCTGGCTGCCTAATGTTAATCCTACAGGACTTGTTCAAGGACTGAAAACACTGTGAATAGTTGGAGTGTGACCATTACAGGCATTCATCTTGCATATGTGCATTTACACAGACAGAAGACACTATGGCTTCATTGGACCGTGTCTCCAAAGTATGTTGCCATTGCAGAAATAGCCTGTATGGTTCCACGAGGGTAATTAAGAAAGAAGGTTCTGTGAAAGGATATTATGCCACACTTCACAACAGCGCAAATCAATGGAAGAGTGCACAGTTTGGTGAGGGAATGAGGGAGACGTGCAGATCTGGCCTCCTTCAGAGGACAGGGAAGCCCAATCACTTGCACAGAAGCAGCTGTGGATGTGCCCCTCCTTGCTCTTCCTCATGGGGAGCCTACCGATAAGGCAGGGGTGGCCTCATTGCATCAGTTGCTGACGACTTTTTGTGCCACTACTAGCAAATCTGTCCTAACACATTTTTTAAGGGTAAATCTAAACATTTCCTGACAGCACGTTGTTGGCGTGCCAAGGGTTAGTGTCTCCGTATCATGAGGAAGCAGTTTGGTTTCAAGGGGCCACCCAGAT
Source organism: Hemiprocne comata (assembly GCA_020745705.1). Classification (NCBI taxonomy): domain Eukaryota; kingdom Metazoa; phylum Chordata; class Aves; order Apodiformes; family Apodidae; genus Hemiprocne; species Hemiprocne comata. Next base: position 136,320,275 of record CM036587.1, read on the forward strand.
GACCAGATTGCCCTGGTCCTTAGCTCTCTCCAAGTTAACACTTCTCCAGCTGAAGGAGCAAGTTTACAGCAGGACAGGACAGGGTATTGTTCATGGGTATAATTTATAAAAGTATTGGCAGTGCATGACTTGGTATTTCATATTGTTAATACCTTGCTCTGGTCAAATATCCCAGACAATGATGAGGTATTTCGTCACGCCAGACACTATTTTTTTCCAGTCTTTTGGCCTCATTCACCACTTTATCCAGCTCAGCTTCAGTCAAAGGGCAGTTTGCTAAAGATTACTGTGAGAATAAGAGCAGGCCAAATCATCACCACAAATCAAATTTGTGGTGTCTCAAAAAAGCATATCCTAATGTCACCAGGAATTCTGTGCAGTTCTAATGTTTATGTGACCAAAAAGTAAAAAATGCTGCTGAGGAAACTGTCTTACCTGACACAGATAAAGTCAGTGGTCGCCTAGGCAGGGGTGAGCCGGGAGGCCCACGGGCTCCCCTGGGTCTGCATTCAGTGCCAGGGCTGCAGCCGGGGCCTGGCCTGGGCTGTGCACAGCCGAGCTGCCGGCCTGTCCCTGGCCGTGCCCTGCTGCAGTGTTGTGGCGGACACATGCTGTCCCCTGCTCCTCCATGTCCAGTTCCTGAAGCGTTGCTCTGGCAGCCATTGTCCTGCTGAGTGGCACCCACCAAGAGCTGCCAGGCATGAGACATGCTTGGTCACCCCACAGCCTTCCTCGGGTTTTTCTCGCTTGGGCACAATGGATTTAAAATCACAGGTGTCCTGAGGAGGGGTAAATGCTGTTCAAAGGGTACATGACAAAGGAAGCCCATTCCCCCCCAGCGTGGGAAGACAGAGGGAAGCTTGGGGCTTTCCACAGCTTGCTTTTAAATTTCCACTCTGGAGTGTGTGTGTTTATTTATGAGAAATTAAGCAGAGGCTACACATCACCCAATATAGTGAATATCAGAGGTAAGATGTTTCAGCCTTTCAGTTCCACAGAGTTATCAAAATGATTGCAGTGGCTCGCCAGAGACAAAATAGGAAGTGAATGTAATGAATATCTAAAGGAGGATCATCAGGTGAATAGCTTGGTGGTGAGGGAAGGGCTCATTTCAGTCTGCAGGAACAGAAAGTGCTGCTGCTGTCACTGCTCCCAAAATGGCACAGCTTGGTTCTGCATCCCCTTGAGCTCTGCAGACCCCCACAGGCCAACACCCCATGGAGCACCACCCTTTGCTCATCTGCTGGAAGCCACCAGAATGCTTTGGGGATGAAGGGCACTCAGTCCCTTGGGGGAGCAGGTGCCTCGCTGTCACCCAGGATCCTTTAGTACTCTTCCGAGAGGAATCATACCCCTTTGGCTGACTTAGTGCTGCAACTGATAGCCCTTAAAGGTATCAGTTACAGTATACTGTACTGGTGTGAACATAATCCCATAGGTGTATTTTTCCAACACATACTATTTAAGCTGACTTGGGTCTAGCTACACTACATTGAACTTTGTGGCACAATTTAGTTTGTTGATTTTAAAGTTTTTTTTGGTGTGATCTCTTCGTTAGCTCAGAGCATTGCAAAAGATTTAATTACTTAAGCAGTAAAAAAAATGAATGCATTTTTTTTGAGCTTATTGCTAATGCAGAAAAACATGAATAAGGCATGCAAGGAAGCTATAATGCCTTATCATAACATAGGCAGCAGTACACCATTAATCCTGGTGGGATTTTTTTTTTTTTTTAATAAATAATGCAATCAAGAAATACAGAATTGCTAGCACATATGTTGATTTTTGACAAGTAGTTCTTCCTGAAAAACAATTTTTAAACTCTCAAGAGGTAGTCTTACATCTGGACTTTTTCAAAATGTTTTACTGCAACTGACTTCAATTTTAAGGGGTTCTTCCACTGCCCAGCATTGCTGCTAGCTGCTTCCAAGCTCCATGTTTCCCATCTTGTGGTGCTGGGCTTACTCAGCGCTGCAGCCCTGCATTGCTGCACGTGTTATAGAATGGATTAGAGATGCAGAGGATTCCCAGAAAGTCCTATGAAAAATAATGAGACTACTTGTACAAGATCTTTCCTTTTCCAAATTATCTACACACCCTACAGTAAAATCTCTAAGCTGCATGAGAAGCTACTAACGAGGCCTCCTCAGGCTATCTTATCTACAGGGTTTTATCTGGGCATTCTCAAAGCATGCTTATCAGCTGACACCTTGTGGTTATAACAGCACACTTCTTCCCACAACATGAGGGAGAAGTTGAATTAGGAATGATTTTTTTTAAGAAAGAATGAATGTGAAACATCAACAAACTCAATTTTGTATTACAAACCAAACAAGGAAGTACTAGTTAATGTGTCCAGCAGAGATCAGGATGGAATAGGTTGCTGGAGCCTGACCTAAAGCTGATGAGATGCTAACTACTTTTTCACTGCTGTGGAGCTACAAAAGGGAACTTATTTTAGCAGATGTACTGTATTATGGAAGTCATTGCAAGATAAGGAGAAACTTAGCAGAAGTTCTCTAGGTGACTTGCATTTGCCTGTTTGGGACTAAAGGTGATTTATTATGGGGTTTGGCTATTGATGCACAGCATAGTAATACCAAAATTATTGTGGATGGATAAAATATTGAATAGAAAATGAGAAAAAAAATATATTTGGTAAAAGATAGAAATGGTTTTCTGAAATGAGACAAAATATTTCTGGTTTTCTGTGTAATTTCCTGAAGTCTTTGGCACTGAAAAATCACTTCAAACTATTGCTCTGGGTAATTTCCTTATCTCTTTTATATTGCCGGCAAGTACCATTAGATGTCAATATAGTGACAGTTTTATGTACTAATATAAAATCTTGTTTGTATTTTGTTCTCTTTCTTTGCTATAAAGATAAGAGCTCTCTCCTTCAGTGGTAGTCAAAAGCCTAGAGATGCTATGAAATGAGCTCGCTTTTCCTTGGTCAAATCAAGGACATTTTTTTGCCATCACAAGGAAGATGCCTCCTCTGGAACAAATTGAACAGATATAGCTGTGTCTCTGTTCTCCCTTTTCCCACAAGCACCAACAGATTTTTTTCTGGAGGACCAAGAGGAGTGAAAATTATCATCTTCCCATTAATGGCAGTTAAAGGGATGATGCACTTGTTGCACTATGGCAGAGACTAGTGTGCTTTCAGGATCCCTCATTAAGAAGGTATCAATTACCTGAGAGAATTATTGGCATCTTTGTAATTCTTTTTGTAAGCTTAAGAACAGAAAAAGACATTTTACTTGCTTTGCTTAATAAAGTAATAGGAATAGGTATTGCTGATGAGGATGGCAGAAATATCTGAATGTTGGTTTGTTTGCTTTTTAGTTACCACAGAAGTGGAGACTGCTTTTGAATACTGACCTCCTCATTACCATGCTCAGGTGTGAGCTCCGATTTTGTTCATGATTCTACATCAGGGACTGGTATTATTAGGAAAAGAACCTCTTCTGACAAAAGGGAGATTCTTGTTCATAAAGGTCTAAGACTAAGATGAAGCCTTATATTGTAGCTTCCATGTGCTTTGCTTACCTGCAGTCTGTGCTCACTCGTGGGCACTTATTTTTCCTTTAGTTCCAAGCTAGGAGAACAAGTTACCACTCCTTATTTTCAGATGTAAATTGCTTTAATTAGATCAAGACCTATTTCATGTGGAAAGTTAGCCATAAATGTGTTACCTGTTTTGGAATGGAATAAAGAAGGTTCTTGGTATGATTTTTTTTCTTACAAATGCATTGCATCGAATTAAGTTAGAGTCCTGACTTCTGTTATTGTGCTTGGCAGGCTAATGGCACAAGGCTCCGGGGGTACACAAGACAAGTAATTAATTATTCATTTCACATATTCTGGTATAATAATTGTTGCCCCTACATTGAGGTGGCGAGTCACAGATCAAGGCCTTATAGACCCAGTTGCTGGATACAAACACTGGTTAAAAAGGTGGATCTAGGAGTGTGTTCCACTGAGCACAGCTGGCTGCAGCAGAGGTGGTATTTTGCATTTAAAGCAATTCTGCTTTTGAATATGTGGAGAATCGGATTTGAAAATTTTCTGTACTTTATGGAGGAAGTGCAAGTGTTTACAGCACTGCTTTTACTGTGTAATCAAAGGTGTGTAAATGTTAAAAAAGAAACTGTATCCGTAGCACCATGTGCTGCAAAACCCCAACCGAAAATAGTAACTTATGTAATATAATAAACGTGGTTCATCATTTCAGTCAAATAACATTTAAGCTACATAGTGGGCTCAACTGGAAATCTAGTTTCGGTTCTAATGCTTTATGTTGTCACCTGTAGAGTCTGAATGTATCTTCAGACCTTTGCCCCTGCTGGTTCTTAAATAAGTTAGCTAGCACTTTAGGAGCCATTTGCAAAGCTGAGTACTGCTCTGCTTGAGAAATAGAGAAATGGGTGCTGTAAGTGTGGAGCTTACTTGTACAGCCAGGTGCATTATTTTTTGATGGACCTATCTCTAAAAAATCTTTATTAGATGCTGCAGGTGAAGTAAAACAGCAATTATCCCACTATTTCTTTGAAAATACTGGGAGCATAGCAGAGTTACAATACTGTTTAATTTCAAGGTGCTCTATTAATTTACTTTCAATCAAGCATCAGCTAAATTAGAAAAAAAGTTTATGCTTAAATTAAGTTTATTAACTTATTAATAATTGCCTTTAACAGTAGTAATTTCATTGCAGAAAACCACAGATCTTTCATACAGTTGCATAAACTCTCCTATGGGAAGCTGAGTGCTGATTAATTTCACTCTGAACAATTACTTTGCTTCTTATCACCAGGGTTTACTTTGTAAATCAGAAAGAATGTGAAGATTCATTAAAATTTTTGAAGTACATTTCACTGTTAAAAGGCATGCATAGTTGCCTGCCACAAAACAAAAGATACAAATAATTCCAGTAAAAGCACTAGGTGAATGCCACAGTGAAACACAACAGCTTCTGGCAGGACAAGAACATTGCAGCAAGGAACACATGCACATTCTCATTTCTTGGATAGATTTTTCCCTGCTCCTTGTTTAGATTTGTTGCTCTTGATGAGAGAAGACTGTGCTCCAGATTTGCTTTGGTTTTCTGGAATTAGCCTCTCACCGCTCTGCTTTTCAGCAGTTGAGGTTGACAGTGATTTCTCAGTATGGGAAAAGGTATTTCCCCTTCAGCAGAAGACAGGATTGTGGGAAACTGAGCCAGCTAAACAGGGTGGAAAAGGAAGGGATATATTTAGCTTTGCACTTTTATGTATGTGAGAAATCATTATATTTCTGAACTCACTTTATATTTGTGAAAAAATGTAAGCATCATAATATAGAATTAATCCAGTGGTGAGTCAGGATTTGTGCTGCCATAGAAGTACTGGAATAACCAACCACATCTGAATATTCTCTTCATCTCTATATCAAATTATCACAGAAACTTTCAGACACTGGTACCATTGTGTTATCACCTATGTAGAAAAACCTCGGGCTTAATAAAATAAAATATAAACAATTGTGAAAGTAAAAAACAGTGCCTTAGAACTAATTCAACTTTGCTTTAAACATTGCCTTTTATGTCAAAGTATCCGTACTTAATTTCTGTCCCCTATGCATTGAATAGCCCAGTTAATAACACCTTGAACAAATATGAAGTATCTTCATAATATCCAATTTATTTCTACATGCATACTTTTTATTTTCAAAGATTCAAAGTGCTCAAATAGCCTTATCTGGAAAGATATTAATTAATGTCTTTGATATACTTTTGATAGGACAGGTGACAATAATTTCACTGCATAAGACAGTTTCATAAACAGTTTAGAACAGAAAGAATACTTGTCCTGGTAAGGCCAATGAGGGATATTGAGATTGTTTTACAGATATTATCAGGAAATAATGCGATAATAAAGCAATTCGTACCTCTTGTAACCACTTTACAATAACTCTGAATGGGGAACTACACACTGGCTATTTGATCATGTGGTCACATCACAAAATTCCCTGCTCAAGCAAGTTTTTGGCTGAGATTTGATGAAAATATGAATTTATTTAGGAGAGTCTTGTAGGAATGAAGATGGGAAGAATTCAGCTTTCTGTCTGGCTTCTGCTTTGGGAAACACAGCACCACAAGGAAATTTAAATTTAAAGGCAAAATAAAAAAATTAAATTTAAACATTTAAAACAAATCTCCTTTCCTGGAGCAATGGAAGCAACTCCACCAATCTGATGTCATCTTATCTCAATTCCAAGAAGACTTTGTAAGATCTGAGTAGCATGGCTGAAGCAGAATCATAAGCATTGATTTAGTAATGTGGTGTAAAGGTACTACTCATTTTACAGCAAAAATGAGACAAATAAACCTAATAAAATGCAGCAATACAATGTGAAGTGATAATATCCCTGAAGCCAGAAGATAAGAAAGGTCTTGTTCCTTCTAATACTGTACCTGCTCTGAGCTGATAGTGATCGGCTCTTTAAGGATAATCCAAATGACACTCTCACAGAGGGGAGGAGGAGTCAGAGAGCTATTGTAGGTCCAGTAGTCCGATTTAGGCAATAGGCTTGAAAGATCAAAATCAGAAAAAGGAGCTTACTTACCCTGTGGAAAATACACTGGGGTAACAAAACAAAGTAAGATGGGATTTACATCTCAGGCTACAAAGGAGTGTGTTCCTAAATCAGAGGAGGTCATTTCCAAACACTAGTGTTTTCTCATAGGATCAGAGGCGAGTTGCTGACCCTGGTGACAGGTTTGACCCTGAAATACATCTAGGCTGGTACCACTGAAAATGAACAGAGTTACTAAAAGAAAACAAACAAAAAAACACTTCCTCCCCACGTGGTATCAAATACTGAAGAGTTCAGTCATCATTGACTTAAGAGTTGTGTTGTTTTTTTTCCCAAAGTAGCGAACTCTGTGGTCCTGAACAAACAAAACATGTCAGTGTAAAATTATTTTTTGTCTGTCTGTTGAGGCTAAAAGGGAGTTTTCACACATGTTGACAATGTTTGCATGCTCAGGGTTTACATTCCTTTTTAAAACCCTGGGGGAGATGTTGTATTGTATTGTTAACATGATTTACTAGAATTCAGATATTCAGATTCTATCTCTGCTTATCTTGTGACTTTATGAGAGGCTTAGTGGGAACAGTCACTGCTTCACAAGACAGCTCAAGAAAAGTGCAGTTCTGGTGATATTTCTTCTCCCTTATTTTTGTCTCCTTCAACTAAGCGAAAATTCAGTTTGGTTATAGTGCAGCTATGCTGGTGTTGGACATGAGGGGTAATTTTAAATAGACAGATGGATGGAAACATAGGATTAGGTAGGAATCAGGAACTCTGTATTCTTACTCTTACACAAAGAGCCCAGAGCTGTCAACAGGGTGGAGCCCCAACAAGACAAAACATCTTATGGGATCCCATGAACTCCTGTCTAGCATCATGCTTTCCACTCCCACATCTCAACAGCCTCCTTCAGCTGAACCCTGCATTATTCTGAAGTCTTCAAAACAGCAGATGAGAGACTGCACAGATTTTAATTTAACTACTCTGTGCATCATCATGATCAGGCTGTGATGATGCTTGCCTTAGTCTTTACTGAATCCAGAGCCTTCAGGACACCATTCAGGTTTTCATTGCAGAAGCCAAGCTATAAATAAAAACTACTTTAAAGTCCTAAATATGTAATTTTTTTTTACTCTGACAGAATCAGGAATAAGAAGAGCGGCAGAGCAGACGGGAGCTGAGGAGAGAGTTATGAGGGTCAGAAATGCACAAGTCTAGGGATCAACGGTGATGGATAGACAGAGCCCTCCCTGGATGCCAGCCATGGACAGAAGAGAAGGGAAAAAGAAAAAAGAAGGAAGGGGCTTAACTTCCATGATCCCTGACTTTATAGTGAGTCTTACATGTACATATATATTGTATAGAATATCTCTGGGTGATTTTGCTGTCTGTCTAGTCCACTTCTCCCTGTGGGAGGGTTGCAGATACGACTCTTCTGATCCTTTACTATCCTAAGCAGAGCAAAGCGTCCTTGATGTCTTGGCTGTAACATAAACATTCCAGTATCATCAGTCCACTAGCTGGAAAACTTGCTGCTAGTTAAAAGAGAGCTCACTGAAGAAAAAAAATCAGTAAAAAGAAAATTGGCTTCATGCTGGTTCGAACCAGAACAGTGATGCCTGTTACAAAGGCGAATGAACCACCACAAGCTCATTAGCACCCATGCCTTAAAAGCACAGCTCTTCTTGAAGGATCTGTGGATGAAATGGGGATTTGGGTAAAACATTGATATAGAAGGATGGACAAAGTTGGCAATAGGGACTAAATATGGATAACATACAGTCATCTCCACTGATTTAACACAAAGGTGTGGGGTTTTTTTCCTAGTCCTCATCAGTGAATCACTGACTACAGCTTTGATACAGAAAGGAAAGGGAGATGTGTTTTCCCTGTGCCAGTAACAGACCTTAAGAAAAACAGTGATAATTGGCAATCCATCTGGCTTGTTGAAAGCCTCAGTGACATTTGTTTTGTCCATAGTGGCTTGTCCATGTTCCAGTGAATGAGATGAAGTTAAAAAGCAATTGACAGGATCATTTTTGCTGGTTCTACTACAAATAAATGCTGCAATTTGAGTAAAATAGTTAGAAATTCTACAATAGTCCCACTCTCTGAAAAAGATTAATGGTATGGCCATGAACATCATGGCTATGGATCACGGAATCATGGAATCATGGAATTGTCAGTGTTGGAAGGGACCTCAAGAGATCATCTAGTCCAACTCCCCTGCTAAAGCAGGATTGCCTACAGCACACTACTCAGGACTGCATCCAGGTGAGTCTTGAATATTTCCAGAGAAGGGGACTCCAAAACCTCCCTGGGAAGCCAGTTCCAGTTCTCTGTCACCCTCACCATAAGGAAGATTTTATTCAACATAGATCTTTCAACAAGTATTTGGCAATATTTACTTTAATAGAACTTTAAGGAATTTTTATTCAGCCTAGTATGTTGCATATTATATCTTGAGCTATTTCTTGTGAAATACAAATTTCCAAAGCTTACAGAATTTAGAAATAACAAAAATGTATTTAAATGCCTTCTTGTCTATGAATGTGCTTAGCAATTCCATAGCAACTATGTAACTCTGTGGCAATTGTCTAGTCCTGGATTAGTTACGAAGTGTTTCAGCAATCTAGTCACAAAAAATATGAAGTATCTTAAAATACAAGGAGATTCTAAAATGTAGAAAACATGGAATAATGATATAATGCACATAATCTTAAAATGCTGTTTTAAATCAGTTCTTCGAAAAATTTCTGGTATTTTTTAAAGGTGAATTGCTGTCTTCTCAACATCTTTACTGTTTCAACATATTTTAAACTATTGTTTCAAAGCAGACTAATAAACAATCGTGTGCTGCTTAAACGCAGCTTAAGTGCGCTATCTCTTTACGGCAGCAAGCAATTCTAAAGGGACACCCCTTTCTTATCTTGGTTGTATCAAATGAGATAGCTTTAGCTGGCTCAAGAGAGGAAGAATTCCTATTAGGAGCACACTTCTGGCTGTGTGCTCCTAATGCCAAAATTAAAAATGAATAATCCATCTCATTAGTTTGTCATGTTGTAATGTTCCTAAAATCTAAAAAGCTGCCAAAGATAACACTGCATGGATGGAACATGGATTGTTTGTTGGCATGTTGGTGACTATTAGCAGGACACTAAGGCACTGGAAAACAACTGAAATCTGTTACTTTAGAGGTTGTTTTTAGTTTTTGTAAACCAGACTTCGCTTCATTATCTGAAGACATTTAATGTATTTGACAGCTGCTGGGGCACTTAGTAGATAACTTTTAAACCTCTTTCTCTTCATTCATTTCCTCTGGGTTTCCCTCTTATTTGCTGTTCTTGAAAAGCCAGAAGAAAACACCTTACAGTGATCAGCATGCTTGCAGCTTTGGGGAGCTCCAGACACAATCATAGTGGGGCATTGGATTATCAGACTGTCTAAAAAGCAGCTGATTGAGTTTTAAAGCGAGTATCATGTACAGCTGACCTTTTTAACTTTTAGCAGATGTTGCTTACTTTTGCTCTTGCACATTTCAGCTCTCTTTCATGATGTAAATACGGATTTAAATTTTCTAAATTTAGCTTATTAAGTACTGAACACAAAACCGAATTTGCTCTTGCAAAGTAAACTTTACATACACAGAAAGGCTATTGCTTTGGCAAAATAAAGTAACCATCAAAGCCTTCTATATATGCTTTTTTTTCTCCTAGGGATGATAGACGTGGCCTGACTTTGAAAACTTGGCTTTGACTTTTCTTTCCTTGACTCTACGTCTGAGGCAAAATTCCTCCCATCCACTGTGTGCTCTAAGCCTTGCTCATTGATTTGGCACCAATGGAAATTAAACAATCTATATGTTCTGGTGAGAGGTCTGCCAGTCAGCACTGCAAATGCATGAGGTATGGTAAAAACATCAACCCACAACATCTTCCTGACAGGTAAATTATAGATTTCAAGGATTTTATAGCATGCAAGCATTTTTCTCCATGTTAACATGTCTTGATATTAATTTGTTTTTACCTATCTGGAGGAAAAAAACCCAACAGTTTATGGAGCTAAGCCAAAGTAATGGAAGGTCTTAATGCTAGGTACTTATGTAAGTGCATTTGCTATAGTAAATCTGCATGTCTCCATGCTCTAAATTTCAGGTGAAATATATGTGAATACACCTTCTATTCCAGAGAGAAAATAAAAGGAAAAATAATGCAGAAAAACAGCAGTTTGCCAGAAACAGTAATTGAAGTTTAATAACTGCAGAACAAACCATCCTACCTCATGGAATACACTTCCCACTAAAATTTGTGTTATATATGACAGTATTTTAAAGGTCTCACACAAGTGACAGTAACAGCTACTTGTTGTTTTCTGAATTTAGATTGTGAGATAGCACATACTCAGATGTTACTAGCACCGTTTATTGGTCATTATTACTTTCTTGCTTACAAGCACATAAATATGTATTGATTTCCTCTGTGGTGACAGACACCTGTAATTGTGCGTGATTCTTAGAAATATGAGCTCGAAGTTTTTGCAATACTTGCAATATTGTACATCAGCACAAAGAAATCTCCCCCTTTGCTCTCAAGGCAGTAAGACTCTCTGATGAAAGAAACCTAGTCCAGAGCAATTCCTCTTGGAGTTACACTGTGACTAATCTTTATATATGTATAAATCTCCCACCACATGTCGATTTAAGAAAAAAAAAAAAGTACAACCGAGGAACTGTATTTAGACAAACATACCCTAATCTATATAAATACTCATCAAATGTAGTCTTGTTTTCAATATAAATTACAGAAAAAGAGAATGAAAAAAGAAAATTACTCACATTCCCCTCTCCAAATTCTCTTTTTACTAACCTGATGGATGGTCCTTACCCACAAAAGTCACATGGAATGGATGTCAAATATTGACAATCACTTTGCACGTGAAAGGTTTCCAAGTGATCTGGAAAAGCCCCAGAGATGCATCTTTTTGGACTTTCTTGGTTTTAATATCAATAGGACATTCACAGTATCCATTGGCAATAGGGTATAACTTGTGCCAGTAGTCAGGTCCTAGGCAAAATTAATAAAATTTAATTTTGCTACTTCTAATTCTGTACCAATACTGAATTCATGACACTTTCCCTTGGAAACAATTGTATTCATGATACAGATACTTGGTAAGTTAATAATCCATGTAATTCTAAAGAACTTTTATAAGGAAACGAAATAAATATTCACATTATTATAAATAAATCTGATTTTCTGTTAAATATAGCCTTTACCATTGTTCCCTTGATAACTCCAGTTCACACTTGCCATTTTTTTTTCCTTGCAGGGTACTGTCATCTTTAAAAAGGAGCTATTGATGCTGATGAAAGCTTTTAAGACAAGTTCTCTTCTTTGATTTTCTTCTGAATTTCTAACTTACACCTGGGCTTCTATATGCCTGCTTAAACAATGAAGAGAGTAATATTTTCTAACCAACACTTAATGATTTCATATGATTTCAGAATGGCATGAAAAACTGTGATAAGAAAAGGGATTGTAATACGGAAACTGGTTTGCAATCTGTTTACATTTTGATTCAGTAGATATATTAAGACAGAAATTAGTTAGATGCCAAATTAAAATATATGTCATTCTAACTGTTCAAATGTTTTCCAAAGACCTTTACACTAAATCTTCACAATCCAAGGGATAATCATGGTATGAAGTTCAGACTATACAGAAAGCAATGGATGCTCAGCTTTTTTGAAAATCCATGTCAATGACTTGACATCTGGGCATGGATTGTACACCATAATTTTGACAATGACTAAAAAATAGTCAATATCAGTAGCTTCTATGGGTGGAAAACAAATTACTCCAACAGTGTGCAACAAAATGGTCAATTTATTATTAAATTTTACATTAATCTGACTAGCAATTCTCTCATTAATAGAAGAGGAGGTCCGAAGCCTACTAAGTCTTACCAGCTTCATATGTTTTGGGAACAATCTCAAGCAATTTTTATACTGCTGGGAATCTTCAAGGCGATCTTCTTGGGAACTGATACCTGCTTAAGTGTATTACTTCAGTCCAACTTTCAAAGTCTTCTCCTGAAGAAGGGCTATCTGTAGTTCAAAAATATTTACACACAATCACCTATTTCTTCAGTAATAAGATACCATATGCTGACTCTCTGTTTTAAAGCTATGTTCTAGTAACACATAGGGGATTTTGCCTGGCTTAAACTCTGTCTTATTTATGCTTAGAAGTAGAATTGCATTTTTGGACCATATGCTTGACAAGCACTGCAACGCAGTTCAACAGTTGTGGTATTATCTATATTTGTAACCATTTGAACCAAGTATATGGAGTAATTATTTCTATATAAAATTAGGTTTATCATAAACTATGTAAGCATTGCCTTGTCATCCTGCGTTGCAAAAATAGAACCTGTTGACATTTTCCTGTTTTTCTTACAGACTATTCTCAGTATTAGGAAACTACTGATATCTGCCTTTGCAGATGTCTGCAGCTGACGTCAGGAAATTCAGATACCATTGTGCAAGTAATGTTATAACCTGTAAAACTTGTGGCGTTAATACCTAGGAACATGACAATTTTGAGGTGTGTCTCAGTTTTAGGTGCATTGCAATTTTCTGTTAATTTTTTTGTTTTTTCAGAAAATTTTTTTTTTCAGAATGTCAAATGTACAGAGGAAAATTACCACCACGAAATTCTGCTGCAAGACATACAGCTTCACCTGCTTAGTCCCTGACCAATTTCCTAGTCTGATTGCTAAAATTATATCAGTGATTCATTATATCATTAAACTTCTGCTTGAAGTGAAAGATACACAATTTACAGTCCTTTGGCAACATTGCTATGTCAGAAATTCAGATAGCAAAACTAACAGATCAGCTGGAAATACTAGATATGCTGGACCTGGCCAGTTATTAAGTTGTAGTTCTCCAGCAGGGAGTCTGAAGACCTCAGTAATCAGGCTTGCATCAAGTCTTCAGCACCCTTTTGGGGCAAAAGGATCTGGGACACCTGGTGCTCACTGTCTTGGCTGCTACAGTTTGGAACAGCTGCAATAAATGACTGCCATGTTTAGCACTGGAACAGACTCAGGCTGGTGTTGGTGACTAAGTTTTGAGGCTTTGGAAACCAAACCTGGCACCAGACACTAAAAAAATTAAATGGACCACTCTGGAGAACCAAGCTGTAACACAGGCACCCCAGGAGCCCCAAAAAAGCCACCGTCATCCCAGGCACAAAGGACTTACAACCCCTCTCCTGCTGCAGGAGAGGATTTAGGATCTGAGTCCAAGTTACAAGTTTATTAGTGACTTGGAAGCAGCCCGGCTTCCTGCCTGATGGTTGGGTGTCCTGGAGGGACAGATAAGCCTGGTACATTGGGGCAAAGGTTAATGGCTCAAGTTTTTCACTTTGAGAATCAGAAATCTTTTGAATATATTTGTGGAGGGATTTAGCAGCCATCAATACAACTTATAAACTCTTTAAAGAACTGTCTTGAAACCGAATGTGATTCTTGCAGAGCAGAAATCCTGGCTCTTGACCAGATCTGATATCACTTATTACTGTTCTTTTGGAATAATGTAGGAAATTTTCCTTCACACTTATGTGAGCCACAGCACCAAATAGATTGCAGGCGGGCACACACAGCGGAGTCAAAGAACCAGAGGCTCCTCAATTCTGTGTTTGCTATCAGTCATCTTGTAGAGAGTGTGGGTCACTTTGAGTTAATTACATAGATAATATCAAAGACCTCTGTCAGTGGTCAGGAACTATTGGTTGGACCACTGAAAAAAACAAATGACCAGTTAGATAGTTCTAATTCAGAGATATCTGAAATTGTGTTTGTGCTTTGAGTGAAACAGATGGTGCATTCCAGCATGGTATGGGGACAATACAATATAAAGAGTTACAGTGACAAGAATACAGAAGAGTGGGGCAAGATAATTTTGACTTTTCTAACAAAGAAAGGAATGAAATTTTAGGAATAATAGCCAAAGGAAATATAAATCTTGTCTTGTTAGACAGATGCAATAGGAATATAATGCAGAAATATTGCCATAGTATCTTTGGCTTGATCAGATAATCAATGTCAATTTTCTGACTATGAAAAATATTCTTTCTGCACGAGGTGAGCATGGCAGAGATTCAGTAAAATGATCTCTTAGAAGAGAAGCCAAGATTTCAGAATCGTGACCTTTTTACTGTCTCATCAGCCAGGCTTTAAAGTAATTCTAGACCTCTGATTTAAATGCAGCAGACTGCATGTGACTGACACAACAACTGGTTTGCTTCTTGAAACCCAACACAACTAGCTTATGATTCCTCCCGTTACACCCTTTTATACCTCCCTAAGTGCACTTCAGCTTTTAACGATGACCCTATCACTGTTGCTAAAACATTTAATCAATGGCATTACTTAAGAAAAGTCTAAGACGTTGGTTCTTACAGCTTTCAATTAAAACCTGTCAAACCCAATTTTTTTTCTGCATGAAAGTAGAGAATAAAATCAATGCTATCACGGAGCTCTTGAGCTCACGAAGAGCTCACAAACCAGGATTCAAAGGAAAGGAGTCTTTGAATAGACTTACTACTTTTTTTAAATTTGTGAAGTGGCTGTGTGATCAGCCTTTCTCCAGATTACAAAGCAATTAGTTTTGATGTTAAATGGATCTAAGGTGATGCAATGTAGTAATGGTGGCTGATATCTTACTGTTTGTTGCACAGCATTTGCCATTAGGGAAACTTCTTTCAGTTCCCTCTTCTACCTGACAAAAACCATTTCAAGGCTTTTTACAACCTCATATTAGGAGAAAAGACTTCTGAACTCAAAAAGCACAGAAATTTTTTTCCAAAATAAAAGCTTTTTACAAATTGTAAAAGGGATTGAACTAAATTATCTATACATGTAAGTTAAAATAATATGAGTTAAAGGATTTTATAATTATTTTTGTGGCTCTCATGCATTCCTCCGGAATACTTGTAGTCCCGATGTTGTCATTGTTATATTAATGCATTAGAACTATGGGACTAAATTGCTGAGACAGCAGCCACGAAAAATGTCCCAGCAGCACTGGGACAAGGCTGATGATCATGAATGGTAATAAGCTTCTTAAAAAACAAACCTTTATTCCATCAACTACTGATCATTGCCTTCACATTTTAGGTTATCCACACTCTGCAGGGAAAGTGTTAGCACCTTTCCAGGAAACTGGGATTAAAGAAATGTGATATCCTTGGCAAAATCTTCACAGTATAAATAGAAGTGGATCCCTGGTTTTTCAGATGACAGTGGACAAAGTTTTAATATCTAAAGCTCTGAACCTGCAAAGCACTGTAGATGTGTCTAACTATATGCATGACACAGTGACCTTATTTTTGAGTAAGAACTTTAAAATTAACATGTAAAATAGTCTTATTTTAAGGACATGGCCAGAAAAAAAACATAAAAACCAGAAACATTTTCTGAAAAATATTAAATTACAGAAACGTTCAAAGGAGAGTTTTCATTTTTAGGTGCTGAATGCTACATACCTTGATAGCGTATTATTTGTAAAAAAAAATCCTACAGAAAGTTTCAAAAATATTTCACTAGGCCTCATAGTGATCCTTTTCAGTTAAGGTTTACAGAGAATCAAGATATTGTTATTTGTGATGCTCTGCTCAAAATTACGTAAGATGTATTAGATAATCTATTTTAAGTAAACTAGTGGGAGGAAAGTTACAAAGTTGTGAAAGTTTTGAAGAGAACTAGGAGGGCACTTCCAAGCCACCAGGCATTGCTTGATCTGAAGAAGCTCTGGCCATCCTTGTGTAAAGTCTTGCACAGGGTGCAAAAGGTAAGGATCACCTTAACAATAAAATAAGACAGAAATATTGGCCTGCATGAAGGAGGCAGATAATAGGACCCCAGTGGTTGTGAAAGAGCTATTGTCTCACATTACTTCATGCCTGCTTCCTGCACTGGGCTTTGCTAGTGGGAGAGATACAGCTCAGTTAGTCTATGCATGGCTGGTTACTGTGCATAGGATCAAGCCTGGCCCCTCTTTATGATGGAAAACTATCAGCTTAACTGAGTAATTTTATCTGCTATCAGCTACAGTTTTAGGCTTAAAGGTATTAAATATAAAGATTTGTTGTAAAAATAAATGCTCAGTATTAAATCTAACTGAACATTTCTTTTATGTGGTGAAAAGTAACACATTTATCAGTTGTTATTTGTAGACAGACCTATAAAATACAAAATGGTCTGTCCTATAACTCCCTTTTTCAGTTATGAGAAAAGTCAAAGCAAGTCTAAAGCAAGCAAAAATATATGTCCAAATAATAAGGTATCCATAACCTTTTTTGTTTTGATACTAGGTGTTCTGTGAGCTTATATAGTCCATATTTTCTAGCAAATACAAAAAACACTTATAATTTTCATTATGCACCTAATTTTAAGGGAAATAATACATTTAGATACCAGCACAAGTTTGGAATGGTAATAAATAAAAACGTAATTCTTTGCAGTTACACTGATAACAACATTAAACAATCTGTATCAGAAATAATGGGGTAGTTCTATGTGTTGGGTTTTTTTCCTTTTTCATTCTGTACCTTAATACAAAAGAAGCATACATAGCTACAACAGACTTAATCTGATATATAGATATAACATATGAAAGAGAAAGACAAACTGCTATGTTTCACTTGGCCTAGGGCTTTCAGCCCTCTGGTTTCTGAATGCTTAAGCATTTACCAGCAAAGAAAACCAAAGCCTACTGAAAACAGGCTTGCCCTTCTTGGTTGTCTTTCACCTTCAAAATAATCCACAGACTCCAGAGTTTGGGGGCAGAAGTTGAAAATCATATTTCTTTGACATGAGACTGTTGAAAATTATTACCTGCATGATACATTTTCAGGACTTGGACACTTTAGTTGGAGGTGCTGATCAATTTGAATAGAGCTTTGACAGGTATTACTGCTATTGCTTGTGAACAAATTTGACCTGTGTGCATGAGCAGATTTTTGTCCAAGGTAACCAAACATCTTTAATTTTTGGAGTTTTGTACAAAACAGCATATAAATTATTACTTCAGTAGTCTGTGATAACACCTGTATTCTGCATTCAGTATAGCTAAATCTCGTTTTTTACAGAGCTCACTGTTGGATAAATGACAAAATCATAGAATCATAGAATGGTTTGGGCCAGAAGGGACCTTGAAGATCATCTAGTTCAAATCCCCCTGCATGGGCAAGGACACCTTCTACTAGACCAGGTTGCTCAAAGCCCCATCCAACCTGGCCTTGAATACCTCCAGGGAAGGGGCATCCACAGCCTCCCTGGGCAACCTGTGCCAGTGTCTTACCACCTTCACAGGAAATAATCTCTTTCTAATATCTAACTGAAATCTATCCTCTTCCAGTTTAAAACCATTACCCCTCGTCCTATCTCTGCACACCCTGGTAAAAAGCCCCTTCCCTGCTTTACTGTAGCCCCTTTCAGGTAGTGGAAGGCTGCTATAAGGTCTGCTCAGAGCCTTCTCTTCTTCAGGCTGAACAGCCCCAACTCCCTCAGCGTGTCTTCATAGGAGAGGTGCTCCAGCCCTCAGATCACTTTGTGACCTTCCTCTGGACTTGCTCCAGAGCAAAAGGTCAATGCCTTCTTTCAGAGGTGTTACTGGCTGTGGAAACTGCAGTGTTATAACCAAAACATCACTCCTGATAGACTGAAAACATATCAAGCAGAACGAGGCACAGACACAACCTGCTGCTTGCAAGGCTTTCTGCAGGGAGCTGTGCCCTCTGCTGCTTGCTCGAGCACAGCGAAGAAACAGCTGTAAGAAACAGCCAGTAAACCTTTGACCTGAAACATGGGTGGAATGGGACAATTAAAAGACATCTCCTAACTTTATAGAGTAAGGCTGTTGACCAAAAGTGATTTCTGATGTTAGGATTTTTGTCAAAATGCTACAGATTTAATTTTTGTTTCATTTTAAGCTGCATTGCGTGGCTGAGAAGATTTTTTTTGTTTCCAGTCTCCTAAGAGACTAAGCAGGGAAAAACAGGACCAGCAGAAATTCTGCAGTTTCTTTTTTTTTCTTTTTTTGTCATTGACAAAGCATTAAAATTCATGCTTTTTTAAGAAAGAGTGAGTGAGAAATCACTAACTCTTCTATCAAAACAGCAGTAGCAGAACAAATGATATATAGCTACTGAAAAAGTTATTGTTCTTCTTAATATTGCTGAACCTTTTTTCACCAAATACTGCTTAAAACTCAATTAAAGGCTTATTTGGCTGTATTTCTGGCTGGTTTTTCTGACTTTAATTTGCCACACCTTTTAATTATACTGTCCACATTGGTGATAGTCACAAAGAGTAATTTCTGTGAGCCCATTAGGGATGCAATGCTTCTGTCACAGTTTCTCAAATTCTCTTTCTAATAGCAAAGGCACAGGAAAAAGCTAATAATTTCAGTGTTAGCTGTTTTACAAAATTATTTCTCTTTTTGAGCCACTGAACTACTGAAAAAACGACCTGCACAAGTAACTCATGCAAGTTGTGTTACAAATGTAAAATGCAGGTATCCACCAATGCAAATAAGCATATATATGTACCACAGAAGTACTTTCACTGATTTCCATTCTAAAGGTTTATTATTATGCTAGCAGTGGTCTCTCTTTTTATGCTGCAGGTTAAACTTCACAAGTGTAGTGCAAGTTGTAGAAGTATGCAAAGGCAGCCAGCTGCTTGATGGCACATAGACAGCCTGGCTGGTGCACAGTGCAACTTGTCAGTACCTTTCCTTTTCCATGGAGGCATGTCTGAAATCTACTGCAACTAACAATTACAATCAAAGAATCGTATTTGTTAAGAAACAGAAGTAGTTTCAGGAATGCCACAGAATTTGTGAGTAACCCAGCACCGTTAGACCAACTCTGCCACCTACAGACACACCATTTCCATATTTGCACTAAAAAACCTCAACTTAGCCCTGTGTAGTTATTACAGAAATGAAATTAGCAGGCACCTCAATTGGGACATCCCAACATGTAAACCAGAACTGCAGGAATGTGATGAATGACCAAGATTTAATGCAAATGGTACAGAAATTGAGCAAGGATTTTGTGAGAAACTGCTCATATTTGGTCTGTAGCCATCCTCACTACTGGGCATTCCACTGGAATGTAACTGAGTCCCATGACGCTACATAGGACTAAGAGGGATTAGTTAACAGAAAAATCATTATATATTTTCTATTATTAAATTAACAGCAGCTTTCCAAAATTGCTGATAAAAGCCTGAAAAGGGCCTGCTTGCCCTGTTTCCCCTAGTTTCTGTTGCAGTTTAGGTTAAACGCATGTTCCCTGCTCCCTACCACCATGAAATCACACTCTGCAGTACCCAGCTATTCCACTCCTCTCACAGATGCAACAATACAATAAATTCCAGTGTACTGGCAAAGGAACAGAGAGAATTGTGTGAGTCCCAGGTCAATCGAGCAGACTGCAGGTCTCCTCTCAGTTTAAAAAAAGAAAAGTGTTCCAGCCCTTTTCCGTGCAGAGGCGTCCTTGAAAACCTGAAACAATGTAAACAGACTGAGATGGAGGAAGGAAGCCAGTGGGTTGATCTCAGCCTAACAACAGGCAGAAAGCAAGAGTGTTACTGAAGGGAGAGAAGTGCATGATGGCACACTTGAGCATTCATGCTCTCACCTCTCCAGAGGAGTTAAGAAGAAATCCTGAAAAAATGTTCCTATCCCTCACCATCTCCCAGGCTATTGCCCATCCCATTGCATGCTGACAGAGCAGGGATGTGGGAGACCATAAAAAAGTCTCCCTGTTATTTCACTTCACCTCTGAAGAACATCTTTACCTGGCAGGATAGATGGTAAGGAACTGGAATGATTACTTTTGTGGAAAATTCACATTCTGTGTGTTTCTTTGCAGTTTTCCCCAATTTCACACTTCCCAGTAACAGTGTCTTAAAATATGCCTCCTCTTGTTCAAAATTACTATACCCTCCTATTTCTTTAGTGACAGATTAAAACCGCTCAGTTTATCTCAATAAACAGCACTCTGACAGCTTTCTGAAGTGACAAGAAAACAGTTCTAAATAAAGTTATTTGGGTTATATGTTTTGGAAACTGAACAAAAAATTTTGAAGAGTCTGCAGGGAGGCTGTAAGATGCCAACAGGAAATGGAGGACCTGCAGAAGTACTAGGGATGCAGAAAAAAATCTGAGAGGTGCAGACTAAAATGGGGCCAGACTTGAACTGAAGGTGTGGGAAGAGAAAAAAAAGAAATATATGTGTAGGAGAACTTGGTGGGATAAGAATTCTAGCCTGTGGCTCCCTCACTTATACACCTTGAGTACCTCTAATCCAGATACATAGAATGAGGCTATTTTCCGTTTGATGTTACCAATAAAACATTTCTGCCCTTTATAATAATCGTTCTGCACTTTGATGGAGATACAAATGTTAGGTGAAGGTTGGTTCTTCTTTTTCTGATCTGCATATTGCCCTCTGCCAAATACAGCAACCATGGAATTTCTGTTTGCTATTTATCTTACAAATGTAGTGCTCTGGATGTTTTGTTAATTGTCCATGTGATGCAGTTGTTGCTTTTGCACTAAAACCTGTGGTTCTGGCAGGAAGGTTCACCTCATCTAATGTGAGACTTTGGACTTCAGATATACTTTTTTCTCTTATTGTTTCACTATTATCTTATTGAACATCACCACATGGTGCATCTGGATGGCTCTTGTAAGTTAACCCTATGCATGTCTTTTTACATGGCCAACCAGGCTGAAGTATATTTATTTCATCCAGAGACTACCGGGATGACTATTTCTCCTACTTTCAAAAAAAATTTAACAGTAAGTGAAATTAAATTTTTTGCAACCATTTTAAGAATAACTTTTGCAAGCCGGTCCTATGCTAAGTGAAACTAATACATGCAATTTTAATGTATGTTCTAAAACACAAGTGAGATATTTGGGGGTTGGTATTTGTGCAGGAGGTTGAATTACATGACTGGCTAAGGTCTTCTCCAACCTGAGCTTTTTTATGGTTCTGTGACTGAAGATCTATCTGGAATGTTGTAAAATATTTCCCGGTCACTATGAAAAATATTGGAACACTACATAAGAATTATACTGAGTTTCAGCAAAGCTGGTTTATTTTCTGTTTCATTTTTCTATGATCAGATCTAAGAATCAAAGGGTGTATTGTATAGAGAATGTGTGCAGAGTTAAAGATAAGAAGAATGAGTCAGAGATGTGAGCATCGTTTAGGGGATTTCAAACATAGTTGTGCAATGATTTTTATAATTCATTACATTTGGATTAAGACATAGATAGATAATGTCTGTTCTCTGAATTTTTATCTGTGGTGAAATCAATCATGTGAGTAAAATAAGACGGCAGTCAGTCCAGAATGTCTTACTTCATTAAGATGAACTAATAGAATTGAGAGTTCAGAGATGTGTATTTGTAGGAAAAACAGAGTATCTAGCAAGTGACAGGGTGGGATTTGGCAAGATGGGGATGATCTCAGCTATTACAAATAGGAAACTAGTTCTAAATGAGGGGGATTATAAAAGCTATAGTTAGGTAATGCTTCCTAAAAGCCTAACTAAACTGTTGAGTTTTTTCCATTCCAAAGTGCAATACCATACTGAGATCAAGTGTCATGTAGTAAGTGCAAGCAAACAAACCTTATAAATGCAATATAATATCATCTACCATGGTTTCAGGACAGCCTTGTAAGCTCTCTGAAACAGATACTTTTCCTGTAATGATGCTGTGATTGCTGAAGGACTGTTTGCTTATTATATTGTAATATAATAAGCACATAACAAGTAATTGTCACCAATTTCTGTTAATCTTATTTACACATCCATGGGTGATGCTTCTTTACTCTCTAATTTGGGCTGTAAATTCTTAAGAAAGCAAATGGATTGCTGAAGAGAACAGAGTTCCTTGTCTCTTAGAAGCAAGTTTACTTTTCTCAGAAACGGCTTAATTGCTGTTTTATATCTGGTTACAGATATTCATGGAATTAGCACAATAACCTGATGAAGGATGACTGTGTCTGTTCTGCATTACTCATGTTATCTGTCCCCAGAGAGTTTTCAAAGTGCACAAATATGCAACACTTCAAACCCTGATCAAGAATACGTAAAGGATCACCTCCAAGCACAGGAGCAATGCATCCAATGAAGACAAAGTCAGGCAAAACCACCAGAAGGCCTGCTTGGATGAGCAAGGAGCTCCTGGAGACACTCAGACATAAAAGGGAACAGTAGGTGTAGTCCTGTGTACAAGGAAACAAGGAGACTCAAGATAGCTTTTTTAAAAAAAACTTTTGGGATTAGAGCCCTCCTAGTTCATATGAGATGGCCTAAACCCTCAGCTGTAGGACATTGTGTTGAGTATGGGTTATTTGACTTCACGGTTTATGCATCCAGTTATTTAAACAGAGTTCTTTGTTCTTGTTTCTGTGATTTGGGTAGATGATCTGTTATTTTACCACACTAAACACATATTTTAAGAAGATTAAAATTTATTATTTTGTTCTACTCAAAGACATAGTTAAACACCGACCTTTATTAAACTCAGACAAGTAGAATGAAAAAAATTACAACTATGCATGTCCAAACCAATAGCAGACATTCCAGGTGAGAGAGGGAAAAGGCATAGATTGCCTGACTAATGTTCCTCTCACATAATCTCTGCCTTTCATTTTACACAGTAGCAAGATGTAAGACATCTGGAAGACAGCCAATGAGTGCAATAGCAAATGCTCCCTTCTTGATCTCCCACCAGAAATACCTTATTTTATTACATTTTATTACATTTTATTAGGTTTTAGTCTCTAGGGTTTAACTAGAAAGTAAACAGTCAGATTAAACTGTTCGAGAAAGGGCTTAATCATGGCACACATTCTGGCAGTACTGATAGAAGATCATAACCTACAGCATCTCTGAATTTATAGCTAAACAAATGCTACTGGTTCTGGAATACACAGATGAAAATTGTTGGCCTGTTGCCCAATAGTGTGTGTAAGACCTATAATTGAAACACTGGGTTCATTGCCTCTGTCAAGAAAGGTATAGTGATGCAAGGTTAGAAAAATATTTTCCATGGCTGATGCCTTAAAATACTTTGCTATAATTTCTGTAGAGAACTTTTGCCAAAGGCACGTAGCTAAAGCTGGGAAAATGCCCAGATAGAAACACACAGAAGACAACTGAATAATGAAACTAGCTTTACAAACACTAATGTTTAAGGATGCAAACTGAGTAATACTAACATAACTTTCAGGTTGCTGTGTTTGCTCAACCTGTTGTTCTTTCCACCCAGCATGCTACTTGCAGACTGTAATTCTACATCGAAAGAGGTGAAATAGATTAGTGATGCTGTGCAGTGTGGACATACAGAAGAGATCAGATTTCCCTCCTTCAGTAGATGTGTTTCTATAACAGGTGGGTGGTTAACATGTAGTGCTTGTGTGACTGTTATGATGAATAAAAGAGTTTGCAGTAATAATATTATTCATCTTTAAAACAGTCTTGTGAGATAGTGAGTAGCGTGGTGTACTCTGCACAGTTACAGTAATGTGAACACTGGCTGGGTAGTGACAGCCACAAGTTATCAAAGGACATCAGTGTTAGAGACTGGACTAGATTTAATGGCTTCTCATTTCTTGTCACATGCCTGTCACTACAGTTGTGTCGTCCTGGAGGAATTTGTTTTCTGAATACCAGGGAAATATTTGCTATGTCCACATGGGATATTCAAGAAGTTGGCAGACACTGTTTGATTATATAAACTGCTAGTATTGACTGGCTTGAGACTTATTATAGGTTTTTCCTGATCTGTGATCATTCAGCAGTTTATATTTAATCTTCATTTCTCCATTTCAGCCCAGCATTTTTGCTTAAAACTAACCAATAATATCTAGTAAAGAATTAGGTCAGCTACATTTTGTATCTAGGTTTTGCAGTAGTGAACTGGTGCATCATTCATGTCCTCACAGAATGCACCTCAGTGTGCATCCTGAACACAAAGGTTTCATTGATTTTAACTCTGAGCAAACCAAAAACATTTCTAAAATTTAGAATGATTGCTTGACTATATAGAAAGGAAAGTTTACTGAAATAACTAAAAACAAGGGAAAGACAGTAGCCCAGCACCCAGCAAATATGAAGAATCAAAGAGAATTATTTGTGTTGTCAACCACTTTCCACAATTAAAATAGTGTTCTCCTATAATGACAGTGATTAGGATCTGTGCCTGTGACAATGTGGGGAGGATGTACAATCATGGCTCTTGGGAGGGCCAAGGTCTGTAGTTCCAGATTGCACATGTGGCTACCAGCAGTCAGTGCTTGCATGCTCTGGGTCAGGGGTCCCATAAACTACAAGAAGATAAAAAAGATTTTCAGTGCTCACTATTACTGAGTTCTTTTTGTCTTGATTATAAGCCATGACCATTACTTCAGTGGCAGAAGCAGCAAATACCAGAAGGCACCTCTCAGTGTCACTCCTCGGTATGATGACGTTACGGCTTCCAAGAAAGCATCAAGGCCCTTACTAGTCTTCTTTGCAGACAAGCTGGGAAGATGTGGAGTGTTTGTGCCAGAAAATATTCTGTCCTTGTCCAGGAAGAAAAGTTCCACAATGGCATGAGGAGTGCTAATAAAAAAACCCAACACCTTAATTAAAATATCCAAAAGGCAAGTATTGCATCGATACTTTCTGCTGCTTTTATCAGTAGCACTGAAGCATCCTTAAGGTCAAGATTCAAAAGCTTAGTTTTGAAAGGGTCTGAGTATTTTGGCTCCACACTTCAAATATCTTTCTGTACCAAAAGCAAAACAACCAACAAACCACTTCTGACATACTGATAATTTCTTAAACTCTTCTGCTAGGAATATTAACATTTCCAGCCAATATTGTTTCTCAGTTATTGAAGGCTTTTTATTATACATTTTTTCCCTCTCTTCTGTTAATATCTGCTCTTCAACACGTGTTGCTGAAATTTGCATATTTGACAAGCACGGAGTTCCTTATACTGACACCTTTTTAGTTACATACTCCTTACACTTGCTGTAGCACACACAAATGTTTATACTTACACACATCAAGTTACCTTTTTATGACGTACAGATGATGTAGTGTTTTGTGGTCTCAGAGTGACATCTTGACTCCATTAAAGTGAAGAGAAGCACAGACGGTGATAGAAATGGGAATCTATGCTCTGACCTTTCAAAGTGCACAAATGGTATGGATTCATAAGGAGTGACTTTCAGAGCTTTGGGAGACAGGCATCTCAAGGTATTTCTGAAGTTGATTAAGAGCAGAAATCTCTGCTGCCTGCAGAGGGCGTATTGCAAGGGCTGGAAACACATCCAATTATTTTCCTATGAAGTTATTTTCTAGGAGGATGCAACTCACTGGAAATTATATATAAAGTATTTCTGATTTGCTGCCTCTTTAGCTATGTGACACATCTCTCTTATTCCTCTTATTAACTCCTCCAGCCTCATCGTAGAATTTCTGTAGTCTGGTTAGGACTGTTCCCAGGTAGATGTTACTGCCAGAGTATCATGCAAGAAGATGAAGGTCATACATAAAACTCCACGTTGTTATAAAAGAGTTGTCAGTCTGCTGGAATTTACAAACAGACACATCCAGGGCTTATAAAAGCAAACAGTATAGGTCAGATTCTCATACTTGGATTATTTCAAGTAAGACTGTGCCAGTATGTATAAAAGTAGATAGCCCAGCTCAGATTTGGATTTCAGGGTGAATGCCATACAAGCAAATGCCTATGGGAAAAACAGAAGAGTCATATTCCAGCAGAGTTTATCAGTTTAGTTTTTCAGATCTGGAGGATGTATCTTAAATAGGCAGTGTATTTTTGTTGTATCAAATGTGTATGTGATATGTAATAAATTTACTTTTTTTTTTTATACCGATGTTCTTTAAAGTCTATATCCATTTTAATATATTGCCACAAGGAAAACTTGTTTACCTTTTAGTTCCTTTTGCTAAATCTTAAGTCTGGCTTATTGTTTCCATGTTTATTGTATCACATGGACTAAATATTAAGTTCTGCAAATGGTAATGTAGGTTCTGAGCCACAACAGGAGAATGATGGGGTTTTGCAAGCAAGGTCCTACAGGCTGATCTGCAAACTGCTGAGTTATATGCCTTCTGAAATTGAGACATGCATTAAAAGTCTGCCTAATGCTTTTCTAGATATGCTACATTCTGCTTTTCATCAAATAAAGAAGATGTAGCTGAAGAACTCATGGTGTATAAAAACAACAAAATCCACCCAATATGCTTCTCTTTTGCTTTGGCAGATATTACAACATAGATCTGGCCATCAATGGGGGTTTCCATTCATGTCTACAATATTTTCCATAGCATGGCATCTGAGTGAACTGGAAGGCATATGACAATTTCGCTCTTTGGCTACGGCATGCCACCATGGCATCCCTCAATCAAAAACCCTGAGTGACATACCTTTCTTGCACTGCCTGGCATGCAATGTGCAATATGTCAAAAACCACTGCTGTCCCTTCCATGTTGTGCATTATCAGATTCCTTTCTGTTGTATTGTTTTATTCCACAAGTTATTAGATATACTGGAATATATTTTATATTTAGATTGGCCACAGACATTGAGTAAATGTATTTGCTCATTTAACAATGTGCTTATTGTGGGCATGTTCTGTGCTCCAGTAAAGCCCTTTGCATGAAATCACCAATAGGGAATAGCCCTGAGCATGGTGGAACCTGGAAAGTTTAGCTTTGAGGAGGGGAATTCTTGAATTACACCCTGATGGCATATTTACTTCTGTGTGTTCCCTTACAGTCAGCCACTCCTAGCTGTCACACTGGACCCTGGAGACTGCTGGAAATTGGCATGCTGAGGTGGAGCAGCACTTTGGTTGTTCTAGTTACGTCAAGGCAGTGGCCAAGCCAGCCGTGGCTGGCAGACTCCAAAGCTGCTTTACGTCACTTTTCCATGCATCATTCCACACACATTCTTTGTGTGCCCTGGGTAAAGCCATGGCTCTGAGATATTTTCCAGCCTTTGCTTATTCCTGCTTTCCATTCTCAAAAAAAGTGCTTGTGATTTCAGGTAAGGTATTTTTGTGAGATGAGCATGATTATGCCTTTTGTTGGTCTGGCAGAAGCAAACACTGCATCTGAACTGCAAGCCCAGCAGCCAGTGTCCCATACCTATAGCATGTTAATTAGTAGTGGTTCCCCTCTTTTGATCTTTCATTGAGGTGACAAATGTACAAAACCCAATTTCAGATGAAGACTATCTTATTGCTTAGGTAATCAACAGGACAAACGTTTTGTTTACTCTGATGACTTGTTGAAGTAAACTGTTACCACCAGGTGCCCAGCTGTGATCCTGTGACTGGGTACTAGCTGCAGACAAGAGCATGTCTGCAATTACTGTGTAGGATAAAACCTGTCTCTTTTGGTCTCATTTAATCTCACTGCATTTCTCTTCAGTTACAGGCAGGTGTGATGCATGCACTTGTCTACTTTACATAGGTGGTTTTATTACCTTAGCAGAGAAGCCATTTAGCAAAAGATTGCTGGTTTATATCCACTGAGATTGGATTATACTACTTTTTGAGATTACATTTTTACAGATCCAGTAGTGATAGGAAGCTGTCTGGCAGGGATCTTTCAAAGCCAAAACATCAGCTGCGTTCCTTAATGACATCACTTTCCATGCTATGAAGCCAGATTTACTATTTATTCAGCCTGCACTTCACCTAGCAATCTTCACTTGACACTCAGATCACTTCTACCTTTAAGGACAAAATCAGAACACTATCAACAGATGCATAGCTTTCTTTCTGCAACTAAAGTTACTTTACTAATTGTTACTTTACTGATTGTTACTTTACTAATACTTTTTAGCCCCAGCTATTAATGATGCTGCTGAAATCTGAAATTTACTTTGTTCAGT
This sequence comes from Hemiprocne comata, assembly GCA_020745705.1. NCBI lineage: Eukaryota > Metazoa > Chordata > Aves > Apodiformes > Apodidae > Hemiprocne > Hemiprocne comata. The sequence goes on from CM036587.1 coordinate 136,348,863, forward strand.
TTGTTTCAGTGCCCCGGTTTTCCTCTTGCCTTTCCTTCCCAGATTTCTCAAACCTTATCTTCCTGATGAAACAGATGTCAACTTGCTATGTCTTACAGTGCTAGCAAGTATTACTGCATGCAGACACGTTCCCAAGCAAGTGTGACCTGATTAAAGCATAGGGTAAGGAGGGCTGTATTGGATTCCCTGATGTTTTGCAATCTTCTTGCCTACTCAGAGGTAAACAATTTCAGCCAGGATTTTTTTAATTGTGTAAGAGATGTAGGATGACTTTTATTAATCCCATCCTTTAAAAATGTTGTACCTCTATTCTCCACCTGTGCAATGGGTATAATATAATTTCTTTTCAGAAGATATTGCAAAGATGCTTTCATTGGTGGCACACTGTGGTACTGTGGGTGAAGGTGTTGCAGCTGGGCTCACAGAGTTTTTAACAAATGGTATAGGTTTTTAACAAATTATTTAGTTATGCCCTCACCTTTGCTATTTCAGATGGCTGTTGGCTTTCTACACATTTCAGAAGTTCAGAAAATAGAAACAAATAACTTCAATGCACCTAAGAATTCCCTGGGTAACACCACTCTTCTTAAATGTTTTAAACTGTGGCCTTTTCTTAGCTATGATGGCTTTTTCATAACAGAAGTATTTACTTCCTAGACAATGCAATGTTATGCCAGTTGGATGATAATCAATTTCTGAGTTAGTATCAGAAAAAAAGGACAAGTGAGAAGGTAACTCCTAAGGGATGCAAAATTAATTTTATTTTTATTATCTTTTAATGCAGATAAAGCTACTGCATGCCCTTTTTGCTCTACTTTTGATGGTGAAGGCAACAGGAAAAGAATGTCACCACCACAAAGTCAGTGAGACACTATGATATGACTCAGTGCCTGGGGCTGACTTCAGGTACCTATATTGTTGATCCTACCATTTGTCACTTACATCTAAGTCAGTGGCTAGAAGCTGCAACATGCAGAAGCTGACAAAGAGGTGCTCCTCTGGGTGCAACAGGACCAGCTCTCTGGAAAGGTAAAATATGAAGACTTTTGCTGTAGGCATGGGGTTCATTAATAGAGAAGAATGTGTAAATGATCACGTAGAGTAATTGAAATACTAGGGAAAGAACTGACTTGCACCTTTTTCTGTGTAATACAAACCATGTCCCTTCTCTCCATATGTGGCTCCCATAAACATTCCTTTTATACATTAAGATGATTTAAAGTCTCTCTGAGTCTTCAATAAGCAAGTTCACTACTGCTGTCTGTTTATACAGACAGAAGATGAGATGTTCCAATTATAATTTCATCAGCTCACACATGTTTCTGTCTAGGAAGATAAGGTAGAAAACATTTCAAAAGGTTTAATGTCTAAGCTTCAAATTGCAACATGTGTCAATTTTACATGTCCATCCTTGCAACAAATGTGACATTATCAATTTGATTGATGACAGAGAAAAAATTGTATATTCTTTTGTTTCAAAGTTCTCTTTTGAAAGTGAAAATATCTACTTTTCCACACCATTTTACCTAAATCACCTCCTAGTATTTTCTTAATTGAATTCTGCCTAAGGAAGATATGACGAACTACATTTTTTGAAGCACATGAGCACATCCTTGTACCTTTAAAGATGGTAAGAGGAATGCCTCATGATATTGTGTAAGTTGCTAAGGTTTAGTGAGTTTCAATCTGACATATCTTCTCCCTGCAAAGATGCTATATATATCTCTACATAAATTTTCTCAGATGCAGATTGCTAAGTGAGAAATCTTGTCCTATCTTTCTCTTAAAGGCTGGATGTCTACTTATGATTAAACTGAGAGCAAGAAGAATTTACTAAGCAAGTTTAAATAAAGCATTGTAGTTACCCTAAACAAAGTTCATATTTAGTTATTTATTAGCCAGTTATACAGGTACACTAGAAGGGGAACCCTTTTCTTCCAGGTGATTTGGGGACATGAAATAGATCAAATTAATCTTAGACTCTGTAAATTGCAGCTTCTCAGTCTTTTCCCTGTACATCACCAACACAAAGGGTTTACAGCCTCTCAAAGCTGCAGATGTATTTCCATGCTACTTTCCAGTGCTGATTGGTACAAGGAGCATTTAAGCAAATTCACTGCAACTATGTTGGAAATCTCCATGGTTCACAATGCTTCTTGGCTGACTCCCAAATATTTAGCTTGGGATATTATTTAGTTCGAGGTATGTGATGTAGTATTTAGCTCGAGGTAGATAGAGTTGCAGCAGTGATAACATGGGCTGACAAAGCCTTGGGAGACTGCAGCAAAGCTGGCATTTGAAAGAAAAGCTTTGAGTATTCAACACAGATGTAGAGACAAAGCCAACCAACACAACCATACCAATCACTAACTCTCCATCATCTGAAAAACAGCTGTTTTCCTGACCCAAATATCGACCGCTAAGTAGACTAACATGAAAAATGCATTTGGTGTAATGCTCCCTGCACAAAGGAAAATCAACTCGGCAACATCAAACCCAAATCTGACTCAGTAGCCCTCATTTGGGGCTGGCAGAGGCCAGCTCTGCATAACGGCATGGTTTAGCAGGCTATGAGGTATTTCTTTAGGCAGATAGAGTGTCTTTCGGAGCTGTTCAACGGGACTACTCGTGAGGGCAGTGAAGCCGGAGCTCTGCAGCCTGCCAGCCCTGGGAGCTTGCCCAAAACAATCCGGGCGGGCTTGACGCCCGCAACACTGTCCGCAGACGGGAAAATCGAGCAGGCTGGGCCGGTTCGGGGTCCTGTGTTCCCCTCTGGCCGCCTCCCCGTGTGTGTGCGGCCGGTTAGCTTTCCATACAGCCGCTCCTCCACCAGAGCCGGGCTCCGCGTCCCGCCGTGCGGGCTGACGGGCTCTCCCGACAGGTTCAGCACCGCTGCTGGCGGACCCTCGGACCGACGCAGCCTCCTTCCTCCCCTTCCCGGGGAGGGCTGAGGCGTGCCCCGCGGAAGGGCATGAAAGGAGCCGCTGGCTCCCGCTAGCATCCCTCTGCCTTCTCCGAGGAGTGTGGGGAGAAAATGGCTCCACCCGCCCCCGCGGCTCCCCACCGCCCCCCACCCCCTGCCCGCCCGCAGACTCCCGCCGCCGCCCTCTCCCTCTCCACCCCTCAGGGGAGGATGCGAAGCCGTGGCGGTCTATAAAAAGCCCCCCGGTGCGAGAGGAAAGGCGGGAGGGAGCAGGAGACCACCGCGGAGGCTGAGGGACAGGGCGCGGCACCATGGCCCAGTCCGTGTGGGGCTATGACAGCGACAACGGTGAGTGGGGGATCAGGGTCGCCGGGCCACCCGGAGCCAAGCAAGGCTGACATTTCCTTGCATCTCCCCCCAGGACCCGAGCGCTGGCATGAACACTACCCCATGGCCAAGGGAGACAAGCAGTCGCCCATTGAGATCAACAGCAAAGATGTGCAGCACGACTCTTCTCTCACCTCTTGGCATGCCAGTTACGATCCTGGGGCAGCGAAAACCATCCTGAACAATGGGCGCACCTGCCGAGTTGTCTTTGATGACACTTTTGATCGATCAGGTCGGTTTTTGGTTTGGCTTTTGGAGGTTGTTAGGAATTGAGGTTTGCAAACCACTGGGAATCCAAATGCATCCTGTGAGACCTGGCCTGCACAGTCTGCTAGAGAAAGGTCATTTGGGTATGTAAAAAAGGTGCTCCTGGAGTTCATTCTTGTGGATCTGGCCATGTTTAGGTCCACCACAGGTGGGACAGGGAGGCTGTAGCTGCAGGGGCACCCCTGAATCAATCATAGAATTGTTTTGGTTGGAAAAGACCTTTAAAATCATCAAGTCCAAGGTGGACTTATCCTCCCCAAGTCACCTTCTTCAACATGGTTACTGCATCCTCAGGTTTTGTTTAGTGTCACCCAGGGGGCACTTCATAAACACAAAACTTGTTTGATTCCACCAACAGTGATCTTGATTTCTTTCATTTGTATGGGAAGTCTTAATAGCTTCCACAGCCTGAAAAGGCTATTAAAATAGCATTTATGAAAATAGCATTTCATAGCTTCTCGAGGGCTATGAAATGGCTTTGTTATTTGAGAGAGAGCAGTCACTAAGTTAAACTGTTCAAAACTTAATTCCAGAGCTGTATCAATGCAAAGCTCTGAATGCAGACAGGCAACAATGGTCAAAAGGACCAAATAAATATATAATACCCTATAATGCATAGACATCTCAAGAACATGCAATATCGATCAGTCCTTTATAAAGAAGGAAAACAATCTAATTAATGGAAAACAGAGTTATTTTCAATTTTATTTTTCCAAATCTGCTTTGATGGTATTTTTATTGGGATTTTGTTCTTAGTAAGCTGTATAATTAATGAAATCTATCTGCAGTACATTGAAAGATCACTCTTGTTTGTCTTGATTAGCTCATTGTTTCCTTGGACTCCTTCATTTACCATTACAGCTACCTGTTATTGTTCAGCATTTCACAGAGGGATTCTAAGCTATTTAGAACAAGGACCCCCTCTGTGTTATGTATTTGTATGGTGCATTAGTATTTATTACCTCAGTTTCTACACAGCGGCCTCAAAAAACCCATAAATTGCACTTCTTTTATAACATGGAATGATCTTCCACAAGCACTGCAGAAAATCAATGCCATGACTCAAAGCGTGGGAAGTAAATTGACTATGGACCTTTTCACATGGTGGTTCTGCTCTGTCTTTGCAGCTCCCTAAAGGCAGAAGTGTTTAGACACAGGCTGCTCAAGAATGTGTCTGTCCAGGGAACTGTATTGGAGGGAGACCCTGATTTTGCCAAGCAGAATGTGGCCCTTGGTGCAGCCCTTCGTCTGAATCATCTTCCCTGAATTTCTTCCCCACCTCTCCCCTCCCCATCATGCCTGTTTTTCCTCTGACACCCAGTGTGCACATTCACTCCCTGCTCCTGTTACCAACTTTCTGCAGGCTGCTGGACAGTAGTTTAGGGCTCAAGCCTTTCAGAGGGATGTGTCTGATGGGAATAAAATACGTTTGACAGCTCTGAGAAACCACATGAGAAAGCATATAATAAACATTACCTTCATTTGTTGGCTTCTGGGGGGGCAGCAGCTGAGGATAAGTAGTACTCCCAGATCCGATTTTAACTGGAAAAAGAAACCTAGTTTGAAGGTAGCCTTGTTTTGGCCTAATCACATGGAAAACTTTGAGTGTTAAAAAGATGGATTTTTATACTAGAGAGATCAGCATACCATTATGAAGTGCTGTTTCCAAGCTCTTCACAGTATTTGAGCTCTGGAAAGGGCTACTTGTAAGAAATTACTGCTAAATGAGTTTCCAAGTCTGATATTGATTTAGCTCGTAAATACAGATCACATAAATTCTTATTTTTCCTACATTCAAATGTGAGACAATAACAACAACTTATTATGTGACATATTTTCTATTAAAGGCTTCTACAGAAGGCTTACACAATACTGTATTGAGTTAGCTACAATAATTTATTTATGTATGAACAAACTTAAAAAATAGGAGGAAGCGCATACCTAAAACTCAGCACAGTGCTTTGTTTCTGTCCCTGCAATGGCTGTGACACCTACCAACTGAAAAGAGAAAATACAAAGTTAAACATCTCTTTTGCTTTGTGTATGTATTCTAACACATATGGTATCAAGAATTAATTTGAGACCACTGGGCACAAGAGGATTTAAATATTTCAATGTTAACTTTGAACTTCAGAGCTATTGGTAGAAGTTCAAACTTGAATGCTATTCAAACAAGGTCTTCTGGCACTGCAGTTGTGAACTGCATTAGCAGCTATCTGTGTAAGGAAACACTTCTCATTCCTGCCTTAGGTAATGAATGCAAAATATATTTGAGAGCTTATGCTCTAAGCAGTCCCTGCTCAAAAGAATTCCCAAACTGAAAGAGCAAGCATGATGTTTTGAAAGTCAGAGTTGATGTAAACTGTCAGATTGATGCGTGGTCAGCATTATTTGGCTAAGAGTGTCAGAAATAACAGCTTCTTAATTTGTTTCATTGATGGCAACGTTAAATGTGGACTATAGGTTTTGCTACCTCAAGAACACCTTTCTGACTCATTTGACCTGAACTTTTTTCTCTTCCCTCACTTTCAAGAAATAGATCTTTCTTTTTAGAAGCAGCAAACTATGCTGTAACGATTGTTTAGCTGTCTGAACTGTAAAAGGTATGTCAGCCATGGGCTAAAGGTCTCCTTCAAAGCACCTCCGGGTTGATTTCACAGTCCTAACCCCAGCCATTTCACAACAGACCATTTTTCTTGACAAAAATCAGCCATGAATACCTTCCTTTTCTCTCCACATCAGGAACTATAGTGTGTGCACTTGCCAAGAGAAAAGGGGCTTGTTGGGCTCCTGGGATTTCATTCTGTGTTTGACTCACAGCAGCTTCCACAGTTTTCACATGAAACAGGACTCTTCTCTAGTCGTAACACAATTCAGCCACAATCTTGTAAACTGGTGAGTGTTGCAGTGACCCCCCCTGCAATCAGCTGGATTTACAAGAGGTGCTCCACACTTTCAAAGTATGGGTCCCCATTCCGTAGATGTGAATGTCAGCATTCTGCAGGCTGGTGTTGATGCAGATTATCAATTGCAGTGCTGAGAGGTGGGCCGCTCACGGGAGCCTACAGGCTGCGTCAGCTTCACTTGCATTGGGGTTCTTCTGATGACCATGGCTCTGAGCACGTTATAGATGGGATGAAATATGCAGCAGAGGTAGGACTTATTTTTAACAGTAATATTCAGTACTAACTGGAATATGATTGTGCATCTGACCAGATTAACCATTCTCCCTTTTGCAAGTATTTACCTATGGATTTTTCTCTTTAAATCTATCTATGAAACTTATGAATATTCATCAAAGTACAGCGGGATAAGTTGCATCTGACAGCATTTGTATCCTTGCAAGTATATACTAACTTGGAAATTGCTTCTTCAAGCAAGAGTTTTTGCTAGTATTTTAGAATATTTTAAAAATACGTGAGACAAAACAATCTCTTATTTCCAAATAGGAAGATCTGTTTTCTGATGATGTTACTTGGCTTTTAGCTGTTTCTGGTATAGCTTGAATTACAAAGTTAGTTTCAGAAAGCATTACTAATTAATAGAAAAACTCACTAAAATCACATTTGATAAACTGACATTCTAAGTGAGATCCACCTTAAAACTGATTCAGAATGATAAAGAGGATCTTCAGTTTTCTGAACCTCTCTGCTTCAAAATTTCTATTTTTAGGAACTGTGGAAAACAGGTATTTGGGTGTTTTTTTTTTTTAATGTAAACTACTGCACTATTGTCCAAATTTGCTAAAATTAATGACTGCTTTATTACCTGAAGACTTCTTCAGGTAATAAATATATGTGAATTCACTATTGATGCTAGTGAATTACTAGCAAATGTAATCTCCTTCCTCCATCTTATTTGAGAATAGGCTCAAAATATGTGCCCACACCCCCAAAAAGTCTGGAGTAGTGTTTTCCTGCCTTTCACCTATACCCTCGAGGTGCAGAGTTTACAGGGGCTTTGCTGACCTATCATAGGAAAAAATTCAGGCAGGTATTTCGCAGCATCAGTGTTCACAAACATTGCAGAGATGACTGTGGGTGATGATTTGAAGGCGTTTTTTCCCCATTTCTTAGTCACCGCCAAACTATGTTAGTGTTCTGCTTTGTGTGGCAAATTAAACAGACAAATTCTACTTCCTGAAGCTATGTCTCGGTTAGTTCAAATGCAGACTTTTTATTTTGCTTTTGTTTGCAGTACTCAGATATTTACTGACAGGAGAAGAAAGCCTGGAATATATGAAATTATGCTAGAATGCAAGCAAAGATATATGGCTACTCAACCCTTCTCCTTAGCAATTATATCTTTATCCTCAAGAGAAAAGAAACAGAGAGCAACACAATAATTTATACCCAGGGCAACTAATTTTGTTGTTATTTTAAATAATTATTATTGTGCTTTAAAAAAAAAAAGTTAAAAATTTGCATTCAAAATGTGCACAAGAATTCAGTTGCTTTGGATGGTGCTGTGCTCCAAACACTACTTATTTTGAGATCCCACACTGCTGGTTGCAGCATTTCTACCTATATGCAGGAGCCAGAGATTTTCTGGAAGGAGATGTAAAACCTTTAAATACATGCTGAAAATACAGCATTACTGAAAGCAGAATTGAGAAAGAAATGTCAGATCACTTTCTCCACTGTTTTTGAGTATAATATGCCAAGAGTAGTATGAGAAACAAAACAATAACATATGTACTGCATACAACCTTGAGCTGTTTTCTGCTTAACATGAAGACCTAAAACTCTACTTTAGATGAAGTGCATCTCAGTAGTGTTTTATGCACTGCGTGTGTGCATGTCATGTGCTTGGGTTAAACTGTTTATAGTTGAATTATCTGATTAATTTTTAAAGGTATTGTGTGATAAACTCAATTTTCCTTCTTTTATGCTTCAATTAAATGTAAAGTGATGCTCACAGAAAGTGTGAGTACATGGAAGCATGGGAACAGGAATAGAAAATACTTACATATAGGTTTCTTCTTCATGTACATTCTTTTACTTGTTGTGTACTGGAAACTTTTCTTAATTTAATGTAAAATATTTTAAGATTAGGCTGTTCGCAATTTCCTGTATTTATAACTGAGGTTTCATTGATTTTTAGTTACATATGGTGCACTGGAATCCAAAACATGGTAATTTTGCTGGAGCTTTGAAACAACCTGATGGTGTGGCTGTTGTGGGCATTTTCCTGAAAGTAAGTGGCAAATACACAGTTTATCATAGTCTGTATTTTTCATCTTTCTCTAGTGCCAGGGGAAAAGTTCCCATTGTTTTTCCCTGCATGGTATCATTTTACAGGAAAACATTCAATGAAGTCACATATGTCCTTGAGCCCTCCAGATTCTATGCACTAACCTGTTCAGAGCTGACTTCTGACACCATCTGTGACCCCTATGGCACATGTCAAGGGCAGTATTGAACAAGAGACACAACTTCAAGCCTGGGACAATTGCTAACTTTACCCCTGATAGCTGACCAGCTCTTTACTGAGGTGTATACTGAGTGAGGAGGACAGTCTGCATAGGAAGAGTGTTTCCTCCTGCCCCTTGCTGCTAGCAGGTATTGTATCTGCCTGTCAGCAAGGTTATATGGACTTTTATTCCCATCCTTGGTCTCTTGCTGATCTCCACATAAGCTGGGAACCAAAAGGAGTTCAACAAACTTGCTCCAAAAAGAAAGAATTGATGGTAAAAGAAGTTCACTCAACATTTTAACCTTGAGACACAACAGCTTCATAACAAAATAATTCCATACCAATATTTGCTAATTGATTTTTAAATGAAGTCAATTTAAAAAAGCAAACCTAGTGTCAAATCTGCATATGATCGAGGACACTGAGAAGCACAAACAGGCATGCAACTTCAGCTATGTGGCTGTCATTTTACCTGCAGGTGGGCATTTCAGCTTGAACACAGTGTCAGACAATAGCTCTCCTTTTATTGCTGTATCACTAGTAAACTGCATTTGTACAAGCAATAGCAAGTGGATGTAATTAATTTTGCCACAGTGTCCCTGGACAGGCTAGATCCAATGTCATTTTAATTCTGTTCTACTGTGAGCCAGCCTGACCTTTTTCCTTGTGGTTAGTTTAAACTGAAAGTGACAGAGGTCAGCACCTGTTTAGATTCTCCCCTATGACTATGTCCTTCAATTATTTTTCCTTTGTCATTTATTTTGGTCTGGTTTAGGCTAAAGCTTTATCTTGTAAAACACAACTTATTAAGTATAACATTATATTCCTATTAACCATGCTAAGGTGAGCTAAAAAGGTCTAGAAAAGTAAGCAGTACCACTGTATCTTCTTGGGCCTTCTTTCCCTGTTCCCTTCTTGCTCTTCAGCTTAGGAGCTGTTGTTTTCCTCTGGGTTTGTCATATTCTATGACTGGATTTTTGGCTATTGCTAAAATAGAGATTGAGTTATCTCCTTAAGAATTTAATTTAATCTATTTTGGAACAAGACATCACAATAACAGCATGTCTTATGCATGCTATCCTAAGTCTTCTGGGATGCAGAGCTACGTCAAAGCTTTTGGAGGTGCTGAATGTCACGAACACAAGCAATAAAGTGACCCCATATCTTGAGGAGGTCATGACATGAATCTCATCATATGTCTTAACATCAAGTCTGATCTGACTGTGTAAGTGCTGCAGAATGCTTGATGTGTCTGCAGGAACTCCAGCTCTTCAATCAGCACTTTGCTGACTGCTCACACATCTCACAGAGGTTGTGGGTTGGTTTCAAACCAGGAGCCAAGGGTTAGGCTGGTAGATGACACTGCATGAACAGTGTGTTCCTCAGAGAGTGGGAGATACCTTGTAGAGTCTTTCAACACATTTTTAAATCGCAAAGCCAGTTACTTGAGTCTGCTATTCCGGATGTTTTTTTAACACTCAGAATTTCGTGTCAGTCTGTACTGGATGGTCTGAGATTACTGCTGCCTAACTTGACAGATGGGATGTACTGAATTTCTTTCAAATACTGTGGAACATGATGAAAAAATACAATACTTATGCTTTGCATTACAGGTTGGAAAAACTCCCAAACCAGAGATGAAGAGAATTCTTCAAGAAATTGATAACATTAAGACCAAGGTATCTAAACAATTTTTGTGATATAATGTAGTTGAAAAGCTGCAGAAGTAGAAGTCTGAAGTTGAGATTCACTATTTGGCACCATTCTGATACCTAACAGTAGCATGAGAGGTCATACATTGGATTGTGGAGCAGGACTTTCTTTTATTTAAGTAAACATACAATTTCTTACTTTTTTAAGTGTTTTTGTTGAAGAGAATTTTGTATCAAGCCTTGCATGCACAATTGATAGTCTTATTGACACTGCTCTGTAAAAATACGCTAGTGTGCAGGTATCAAGAAATGAAAAGCTTTTTGAATTTGAGGACAGCAGTGGCCAAAACAAATGCATATAATAGAGTCAGAAATGTAACTAGCCCTGAAGTATGAAGAAAATAGTAGGTATGATGGAGCGAGCTCCCAGTCAGTGTAAGGGAGATTAAAAACTTTATTAGTTTTAAAATGGATTGGAATTAATTTATAACAGGGATTATACGGTAGAGTTTCTGCACCAGTCCTAGGTTCTGTCTTCCGCCGATGAAAGCACAAACAGCATTGCAAACCTATTCTAAACTGTTTTTAGTTTCATTAATGACCTGAGGACCAAAGTGCCCAGCTATTGCATTTATACAACTGCAGAAGAGATTTCTTTGCAGACAATTGTGATACTACATCTATTGTTATTTAACATTATTAATTAGCATAAACCTAACCTCTAGGTATACTTCAGCAATTCTACTTCATCTTAAGCTTTATGATTCTAATGATGTTAAAAGAAAAGTCCCTTTTTTATTTGACATTGAACATACCACCAGGTCACCAGGATGGAATTTTAAAAATTTTGTAAGCATTTTCTTCCAGATTTAGCAGAATTTCTTGCCTTTAATTTATGTATGTATTAACTGCCATTCATATGCATGTCTGAGCCTGAAATCTGTTCTCTCCTCACTCAGAGTCATATTAATTTCATTTTTTCAACCTTTTCTTCATCTTCAGATTCAATTCAGTTCTTTCTGCTGAGGGAACTGAAAGTCATTTTTTTTGTCCTCCCCATTGCTCCCCCTGCTGAGCCCATGATCTCTGTCTTGATAGAGATTCAGCTTGCTTTCATAATCCCTATATAATTTTTTTGGCCATTTACATGCAGAAGTGCTTTGCCACAGTTAATAAGAGGTTGATCAAGCACCCTAATGAAACACTGTGCGATACAATGACAAGATGATGTCAAGATGACAAGAGTGATATACACTCCATTACCTTCTATTTGAGACTGCCTAACAGGAGATTTTTACAGCAAAAAAAGAAAATAGAAGTCTGATTTCCTCCATACAGCTGTTCTCTGTAGTGGTTCTGGAAAAAACAAGAGTTGAAGAAAACCAGAGAAAGACAGGTGCATATGCAAACAACCACATCTTGTATTGTAATTTTTTTTTTCACCTGTCATCACGTATATTTTACCAAGATAATTTATTTTCCAGGAAAGATTAATGGGTGGTATCTACTGCACATGCAATATTGCTATGATACCTTACAGACAGAGGAGTTTCTTGAACTCTGAACTGTATTTACTGAAGAAGCACAATTTTGCTTGTGAAGTTATTTGCATACTTATACTGAATTTACAGCATAATTTTGTCAAGAAGATGTATTTGAAACCTTAATGTTATTCTTTAAACCCATATTTTGTGCAAGGATGTGTGGAAAAGATTTCAGCTCCTCCCGTTGCATTTTGTAGGGTAATACTCTGTTCCCATCTAGAGAAGATTCTTCATGATAGGAGAAGGAATCAGGATTAAGATTTTGCTTTCCAGAACTGCATCCTGAATACCAGTAGAGAACTGAACTGTCTTGTTTAGTTCTTGTCATCCTGAGAGGACAAGGAAGTCTCATCACAATCCGGTGGAGATATTCTCTTGAGTATCCCATTCGATGGAAAAGAAAAACTTCTCAGGAAATGTTGTCTGATGTCTGCTGTTCTCTCTTGTCTGGTGATAATCACCTTCAGTTGTAAGAAATTCAAGATCCAGTACTCTTTAATTTTTTATATTGTTGAATAGTGCCAACAAAAAGATCGAGAGTGTCACCATGACAAGGCAACCAGAGCGCAATTTTGGGAGGAGATAGACGTGCAGGTTTCAGTTTCCTCAGATAGAGAAAACTGTAATGAATCTGGGATAAATGCCTGGCCACTGTTCTATTGGATAAAAAGGGTACCAGTGCCTGCAGTGCCACAGCCTTTAACTTTTATCCCAAGTGATCCAAAGCAAAACAAAATTTTGGTAATTCCAGAATAGAAAAATGTAACAATTAATTTGCTTTGGTCCCCCACAATTCAGTTTGTAATTTATTTTAATTTAGTAATGGAATAAAAATGTCCATTATTATTAATTACAGGGCAAATGCTTGACAGGAAGAAAAAGCGATTGATCTCTTGCATTAATCTTTATATTTAATCACTTCCTTTATAATAACATAGATACTGATGTCTTTTAAGACGCATGTCTCTAGAGTTACCTTTAGATAATTATTTTTTGTTTCTTTAAGGGGAAAGAGGCTCCTTTTCAGCACTTTGATCCTTCAATTCTTTTCCCCAAATCTCGGGACTACTGGACCTACCATGGTTCATTCACTACACCCCCCTGTGAGGAGTGCATCACTTGGATTCTCTTGAGGGAGCCGATTGAAGTCAGCTCAGACCAGGTAAACTCCAGCTAGTTCTGTTTCTCCTTGACCAGTTCTCAACAGTGTCTCAGCATGTCAGTGCGATGATTTGCAAGCCCTGCATTACCTTGCCTTTATTGATAAGGAAAACTTTATCTAAGGAGTGTGAGAAATTGCCTGCAGAATGGACTGTTGAAATAGACTGTAAAACTGACCTCAGGAATCAGGCTTTCTTCCTAGACACCTCCTGAAATAGCTTCAGCAGGAGTGTTCTTGGGGTCCTGAATACCTTTATAGGCAGAAGTGCCCCAGAGCCACAAAATTCAGCCATCACTGTGGCCTCAGTTCATTCTCTGTGCTTCAGCATTAAGTGCCAAGCGAGGCTAACATGCAGCTGGTTTCCCAGTTTAAGAAATTGCTGGTGCAGATCTTGATTTCTTAAAAGCTGTCAGTGAGAAGGATCAAACTAGCTAGAACCTGCATACCTGGATATTAATACAAATTAATGTACTAATCATGTTCATAAAGCTCAAATGTGTGTTTACACAGGAAAAAGAATAGACAGTCAGTCTAGATAAGGTGACCAAGAAGGTCACCTTTAAGTTCTTGTGTTAAAACTTTTGGTCATTTATACTATTTTCTGCTTCAGCACTACAAGTCAGGGTATAGCCTTTTTACCGATTTGGCTGTTTTCAGAACAGATTTATTTTGCATTCTAATGAAAACAATTATCAAAGCAACACTGCATTTCAATTAATATGGTAAACAGCAGCTAAGCGCTGAAGTTACGAGTGAACTTAACAATCCACTCGGCATACATTTCTCTGCCTTACAGAACAAAACATATGAACTTAGGAAGAAATTATTTCCTGTGAGGGTGGTGAGACACTGGCACAGGTTGCCCAGGGAAGTTGTGGATGCCCCCTCCCTGGAAGTGTACAAAGGCCGGGTTGGATGGGGCTTGGAGCAAACTGGTCTACAGGGAGAAGTCTCTTCCTTTGCAGTGGAGTTGGGACTAGATGATCTTTAAGGTTCCTTTCAACCCAAACCATTCTGTGATTCTGCAGACCAGCATTTTGTATCAGACCACCTTGCACAGACTTAGATGTGCATCCTCCTTCACAGATAGCCATATTTTCATGAGTGATTTGACTGCAGTCCAGCTCCAGTAGGTTCATATTGTGAGTGTGAGTCAGGGAAAAATCCGAAAGAAGCCCAGGGAAGAATCAGATGATGCACTGTTCTATGGATGAAGAGTGTAAAGATCCACAGAAACAGTGCTAGTAGCTGTTGGGCTGCAGAGATCTCTGCCAATAATCTCTACCTGTATGCTTGTCATTATGTACCAAGTTTGTGTCTCAGAGTTTGTTCTAGGCATAAAGGTCCACACTCCTTCCAGGTGGATTCACATGGACACTTTAACTTTTTCTTCCTTGCAGATGGCAAAGCTCCGTAGCCTTTCCAAGAACGCTGAGAATGAACCTGTGAACCCACTGGTTGATAACTGGCGCCCACCTCAGCCTGTGAAGGGCAGGATAGTAAGAGCTTCGTTCAAGTGAAGTCTCAAGTCTCACTCTGCTGAACCTGAGTGAGGAAATCCCTGCATCCCAAAGTGTAGTTAGTTTTTGCTGTCTACTGCTTTTTCTCGGGATCGAGATTTGTATTTCTCAGCTTGAAATTCCTAATGGTAAAACCAAATCTGATTTTTAAAGCAGAAAAAATACTGTATGCAATTACTAAACTTAACAAGGAAATGTGAGATACACATGATTCTTGACCACAAATGCCTCAGCATTTGCAATAGTGTCACTGCTCTACTATGTGGTCCTGGAAGAAAATGGGCTCAGTTTCAACATGTAAAAATAATTTCAAAGGAAATGTAATAAAGGCAGAAAAATGAACCAATAGTTCAGGAAAGCAGAAATAACAGTGGGTCAACACTGTGTGAACAGGAGGTAAAATGCCTGCTCCTATAGCATCTCTAGTAGTGATCTTCCTCAGATATCCCACCTCCAGTGCAAACATCCAAACAGTAAATTCCTCTTTAACGTACCAGATTATCCCTCACCTCTCTTGCTCATATTTTATTACCCAAGGTTAGTATTCTGGGGATACAATCAGGCATACTCAGCATCTTTTTGTGAAGAAGAAAAGATACCTTGCTGTAATTTCAACGTTTGCTGTCTTTGCCATGTCCTGCTGCTGCCCATCAATCTTTTCTTTCACTGCTGCTGTTACTCCACCCATCCAGCTGTAGAGTGCTGCTGGTGTCACCTTGCCTTGTATTTAGTATAGCAGCTTTAGGATTGCTGAGGAGGAAGTGCCTTTCTTCTGCTGCTCTGACTGTTACCTCCCAGGATGATGGGCTGATGCTCTGCATGTTTTTTTTATTTTTGACATCTTAGTCTGCATATTAATAATTTCACTTATTAGGGATTTTTTTGCATATGGAGAGGGTCTTTGTGGATAATTCATATGTGTCATTTGCCTTCCCCACTACTGAAAAATCCAGGTTAAGCAACCTAATCCAGGTTTAATCACCTAATCCAGGTTAAATCACCTAACTCTTTGTAGTCAGAGGCTCTAAGTGAAGTCTGTTTAGCTCTGTTACTTTTTGAGGAGACACATCAGCTTGCACAGATGATCTGAGCAAGGAATGACAGGCAGACAGAAGCTTATGAATAATCTTGCAAAATCATGTAAACTTTTATCATTGCAGCATGCTTCCTGAACTGCACAAGTACCATTTAGGTTGAACCCACATGCAGACTATGTGAGTAAAGATCTGCTGCGTTATATTTACCGTCAGGGTGATTATTTGGTATTGTACATGCAGGAGATTGGGTGGTCAAAGTGGTCAGTGTGTAAAGCATCCTGCAAATGAAGCTTCTGGATTCTCTGTATTCCTGTAATTCACCAGTAAGTGGCAGAGGGCGTTCTTCTGGAGATGTTGCCACAAACATGTTCACAGCAATAAAATCTGAAAAAAGCAGGATTACAAATGGTTAGAATAGGAATTTCCCACTTCTTCACTATTTCACTTTTCACCTTTACTAGAAAAATGTACTGCAATAGGGAAGTAATGAATGGGCAACATTAGACAAGTTCTGCTATTACTACCAGCACAATTCAATGAAAATTCAGAAATGCAACTGAGGACGGAGTTGGATCCTTTGTATTCATTTAGAAATGTTCAAAGAATTGCTGAACTCCCATTGAGAATTAACATTTCAGTTTATTAGAAGTGAATTTTGCTTAGTACAGAGCAGTTTCATTTTAAAAACCAAGTTCATGTCAGCAGAAATGAAAGTATTGATCGAATCCTGTTTACAAATGTTTTGGCATTGGCTTAATATTACCAGAAGTTCAGCTTTTGATATTCCGAGTGCAGCACTTGCAGCAGTGTTGATTTTAAGAGTCTCTCAGATCTTCTTTACACTCCCGAATCTATACAACTTCTCATCACATGAAAATGTTTCTACAGAAAGCTCATAAACAACAGTATTTTTCTACTGTATTATGTCTTACATGTAACATTTTTTTCCCTATGCCTAGGCAGTTGATCTTGGTGTTGAGAAAATTTCAACACAGTTATTGAACTGAGACAAGAGTTTGAGTCTTTCTGCCTAAAAGCCATTGACTGTGACGTTTTAGTCTCTTGTTATGGGGACAATAAACCACAATTAGTTGACTGCACTTGAAATAACAGCTTTTGTGTCTTCAGAGAATCAATAAATTGACTTACATAAAAACTGACTTTTGGTTTTATTTCTAATGCTGAGTGATGATTGAAAGTAACAAAAAATTAATAGAAAACCTTGCTACTTTTTTATTTGATAAATATACTTGTAATACAAGGGTGGACAGACACTCTAGTAGTAGTCACCTTTTTTAGCTGCTGGAGTTTAGTTTAATATCTCATCCAAGTTTCTGAGTATCCAATCAAAGAGATCCTAAAAAATACGAGACATCAGAACAGTGTATCTTGTTCTCTCTTTTCAGGTACAAAAAACCATTTCTTTATTTCTTACCTGGACACAAATATCTTCCCAAAATTCATGCATTTGTGTCTCATCTTGCATATCAGCAACTTGGATATGAATTTTGGTTTCTTGAAAGAAGCACATTGATCCTTTAGATCAAGTGTTACATCATTCTGAAATTTCCTGATTAATGTATACTTTTTAAGCACATGAACTTGTTAAAGTGAAATAATAACTTAACTGCCCACAAAATCAGATACTGAGAGCACTTTGCTTTACTTAGATGTTTCCTCTACTGCTTTTGAAAGGCACAAAAGCAGAAGTTTATTAACTACTGACATAGTAGTTTTGGTTCCAACAGCAAACCCATGCTTTCTGTGTTGGCACAAAGGAAAATACAGTCTGAAATATATTTATTCCCTCATGCATTTGCTCTGATTTCATTTTGTCTTCAAACTATTACTACACAAAAGCATCAACCTCATTTCGAATATGCTTTACACTTTTGTTTTTCTCTTGAAGAATGAAGCACATGTCGTTTTGTTCCACTGCCTTTCTCTCTTTGATGAACAGTGTACCTTGGTATTGATTACCTTGGTAACAAACTAAGAATATTTTATGTGAACTCTAATCCTGCTGCCTCATCTGTCTTAAATAGAGAAAAAAGCCTCAGGGCACTGATGAATTAAAAAAAAAAAAAAGTAACCAGTGTGGTGCATTAAACCCTTGACTATTTTATAATGTATATATTAATTGCAGCAGGGCAGGCAAATGACTGAATTTACATTTTGACAGACATTGAAACCCTCCCAGCTTCCCACACATCACAAGAGCAATTACTAGAAAATCAAAAGCTTATTCCTACCGTTTTAAAGCTTTTTTAATTAACTAAAACAAGTTTCCTACTTGGCCATCTTTCAGTCAGATGTAAATTCATAACTGAATTGCATTGATTATTGCAAGTTGCATCCATTCAAATTAAATGAAGATGAGAACAAAATGTATATTCAAAGCTTTTAATTTCAAAAAGGCAAGTATTCAGTATTTGTGTAAAAGGGAATTAACTGAACTGAAAAAGTCCATGCACTTCAATGAGGAAAAGACTTGCTGTCCTTTAATGCAAAAACTTCTAAAATCTCTGGAACTTAAATTACAGAAAAGGAACACTGCATTTATTGATGAATAATGACCATAAAGGCTGTTGGGAGTAAATGACATTAAGAAATAAAAAGGCAAATAATTATCTGAGGAAAGTGTATCTTTGTTTTATGTCAGAGGTCATATAAGTAAAGTGTACTTTGTCAGAAATCATGCAAATTTTTAGTTTTGAAAAAAATAAATAGTACATGAAAAATCAGTCATGAAAAAGGAGGAGGGAGAAGAAAGAAATGCAGCTTCTATGTAACCAGGATGAGGCAAAGATAATCTAAGTTCATGGTCTAAACACCTCATTTTCAATAAGGATGACTGTGAAGAACATTGGTTCAAATGAAGAGGAATGTTAGGAATATATATATAAATGAGACTGAAAATTATCATTAAGTGAGATGGTAAATTAAGTAGGACAGTACAACAAACTCCATCCAGTTGAAGGAGTTTCTGCTTCAGAAAACTGAAAAGATTGGTAAAATCCAACAGGAATGTTGAAAGCGATAATGCCATCAGGTATGCAGAAAAAGTAGTTGCCCTCCTGAACCATACCTGGACTTAGCACAAGGAGGAGCACTTAAAAAGAATGTGATCTGTACTGGAGTAAGTCTCACTGATCGTGCCAATAATCCTGCAAGCCAGAGGTGTACATTAACTCCTGCTTTTGCAATTCTGTCATGCCATAGGTAAGCAGAACATGTAGTAGGTGTTAGAAAAAAAATATGCCTTTGGAGAATTTGAGCAGCTCACAGTCTCTCTTTACTGTTAGTAATATCTTGCAGAAGATCTGTCAAAACTGTTGAAGAACTTGAAACTCCTTTCTGGAGTTCGACCAGCTTATTACACTGAGCTAGTCTGGCAAGATCATGGGCCAGTTCTCTCAGACCTGTATGGTGGCGATCTTAAAGCTTTACTAGATTAAGATTTTTTATTCTTCCAATTCCTCACAGTATTTCTTTTTTTTTTTTTTTTTACTGGCAGTCCCACTGTTGATCATACCTTTATGCTACAGACAATGCAAACACCCTACTGAAAACTGAAGTGAAGGATGCTGCTTCTTTCTAGACTTGTAAGACTCATTTTCCGTACTCCACACAGTGGAGCCAGTTCCTCAGCGTTCACATTTCTGATATCACTTGCAGCTAACAGGAGGCCTGAGCTGCCACATAGCGTAGATTCCTCTAGTCCAGCAGGAGTAACAAAATAAGTATGGAAACAGATGCAGTTCATCCAAGTTATTCTTGAGCTATAAGATCCTGTGTTTAAATAAATGGACTGGATAATAATGGATGGGTATCAATTTCTACCTAAAAAAACATTTCTTATTAATGCAAAGTCTATGTATGTAAGTGTTTTTGCTTTTATAGGATGTGTAAGGTCCCACTAATTCCATTCCTAAAGTCCCAAAGAATCCTATCACAAAGAGGAGCTACAGATTAAAGTCTCCCACTGATTGCTGATTTGAATAATTATGAGACCAGGACTAGGGGACACGTCCCCCTGCATACTTGTAATAGCCTGTCTGACTTGCTCGCTCAGTCTGCATAGCCCTTTTCTCTCTGCATTTGATGATCATCTTTCCTGGCTATGATAATTCCTCCGCTGAATTAAAAAACAAAAGCATTTCCATTGAAGTTATCTTCTTTCAGAGAACAGTGATTTTTTTTTTTTTTTTAACACACCAGGCTGCCAGCCATTAAGCCCTAATTTAAGAGCTCCCACAGTGTTCTGCATTGTCTGTATAATAAATCTCTGTTGGAGAAAGAGTATAATCAAGGAATAATTTTTCTTTTCAGACATCACTGAACAATGGATGGCATCAGTGTCTGCAGCATACCTACATTTATAGCTAAACAAATGCTACTGACCCTTGAATAAACAGATGAAAGTTGATTTGTTGCCCAACAGTGTCTAAGATCTATAATTGAAACACTGATTTCATTGTCTCTGAGAATGCAAGTTCAGAAACAATATTTTCCATGACTAATTTCTTAAAGCACTTTGCTATAACTTCCACCACTGAAAAATTCTGCAGAAGGCACCAAGTCAGTGTAACCTAAATAAAGCTGAGGATATGGCACACATCTTCTGCCTTTAAAATAGTAACTGGGCTGTGATTTAGATTAAAGGGAATATGGAATTCAACTAATTAATTAACAGTGAAGATAATTATCTTCTTATACTGGTGTCCATCATGAGACTATTTAGATGCCACTGTAAGAAGTTCCATACGGTATTTTGAACAGTCCTAATGTCCTTCTGATAGCCTTAACAAGCAATTATCTTAATCTTTGCTGTATATACAGTTATCTCCTCCTTTTAGTGGTGATGAGGAGTGAAGGTCTAATGCAGAGAATCTTGCCTGGCAGTTCTTCATAAAATAAACTTCTTGCTGGACCCTGATTGGGACCTTTCACCCAGGGAGGTGATCTGAGTTACACTGAGTTTTGCTTTCTATTTTTTTTATTTTCCAATGAATTTGAAATTTTAATGGTTAATATTTAATAGCATAAAATAATTGAATTTGCATTATTTAAATGTAATAAAAGTGAGTATTGCCAATCAATAGCCATTCTCAGAAACCTGACAAAATCTGCTACTCATGCTACTTCAGTGAGAGCGGCTGTCCTAGTTGCTCTCCGTCATCTGTGCTGGAAGCACAGCGTCCACTTGTCACAGGATCTGACTGAAGGGTTAGCCATTTTTAAATAGGTTTCTGGTATTTTCTTGCCCTGTAATTCTCTAAATGCTGAACAAAAGCAACACTACATGAAAGTCCTCTTCTTTTTTTTTTTTTCTTTTTTGGAAAGATTTGCCAGCAACAGCTTCACAGTAGCATCTAGGCAACACTGCACATAGAAACATAAAACTTCAAGTTAAACACTGGATCCATTTCTTAATACTTGTATTTTCATATTATAGGATTGTAAGGTCCAGTTCATAATCCACCCTTTCAAGAGAGTACCTCTTTACTTGGCCATATTTACTGAGGCTGATCTGTTGAATGAAAGACATCCTCTAAAAATTGTTGCCTGGATAGACCTCATTGTGCGTGGACACATTTCCATGTCAGCAAGGGAACTCAAGAATGTCAAGGAGATGAATTCCATTTATGATGCACAGAGAAAAATTTGTGACCAGTAAACAAGCATCATAGCAATGCATGGCAATGACCAGTCAGAAGAACACAAGCTGTTGAATGTCTCCTTGCCTCAGCTTCTGACTCACTGTCCAGTCTGTTTGATGCACTAAAAATGTCAAGCTTCCCTAGTTGGAACTGGTGGAGGAAATATGTGAGAACATTCACATAATGTTAAACGAGGATGTGGAGTTTTGCCAAACAGCCCAGATGGATAGGGGACTAGGCACTATTACCTGCAGAAAGCTTTCCTATCTACTCTGTGTTACTGGAAAGCTCTGTATAATCCATCTGTCCTGTTAGTGCTGGGATTTATGATCTGATTCTATTTTTTCATCATTATATGGTCACTTAATTAAAGCAGACAAATAACTTTGTTATTTACACTTACTCCATTTGGAATATGGCCTGGGCTGCACCTGGGGAAGGAAATGGCATGGCCTTCACCATAACAGAAGCTAAATCCAACTCCGTGGACATAATTACACTGGACTCAACTCAGAAATCCCTCTCGTTTGTGTTTCCAAAATAATCTATGGCTCAGCGTTACGAACCCAGTGTCAGGTCTTGCTGTGGCCATGCTTCCTCCTCATTCTTCTCTATGTATATGTACTTGATAAGATCTGCAGGGTATTTTGCCAGTCTGTCTCAATGGCTACCAATCCTACTGCTTAACTTGTGCCAGGGCTGTCTCCAGCAGCAGGCTCTGTTCTAGAGTTTGCTCCCATGATTATTTTTTTCTTTTAAATTGTGGCCTGATTTTTGGGGGCCTTTCCATCATTAATCTCTCTCCTGGTGAAGATTTCTTGTTTACCTATGTCTGGTCTAGAAAAGCATGCCTCTCTTTGCACAGAAGATGGTCACTGAAGGCTGCAAACTGTACTGGCGTTGCAAATCTGGACTTGTTGGATTTTTTTGTTCAAGCAGGCTGACAAAGAGTTGCCAAACTTGGTGGAATACTTTATGAGCTCCCTGCACTGGGCAGTGGTCTGGCTGGCCCATCTCATAAACACCAGGTAGACTTTTGCAGATGAGATGCATGTTTCTGGCTTATCTTGCAGTACCCATTGTCACTACTGTAGTGATAAAAGCTGTTAGCCTGAACCTAATGTGTCCCTCTGTCCACCTAGTAATATCTTTCTTGAGCATGTTTTGGTTGTTCTATCTAGCATTTAACGAAGCAAACCTGTTGGCTCTGACAATTAAACACGGGTGATGTGTGTCTGTGTGTATGTGCATGCAAAAGCAAATATTTTCCAGGGCTTTGAAAGGAATTGAAAGGTAGCAGGCAAAAGAATTCAGTTGACAGAAAGGGCTGGATGGCATTCAGAAAGTATCCAAATGAGCTCACAATTATGTGTTGTAGCTGCACTGCATTGCAAAGTGGGTAGACGGGAACATATGCTGAAATACAGCAAGGGCTTTACCCAGCGTTCCAGCCAAGAGTGCCAACACATTTATAAAATTCACCTAGCTGTGTTTGCTTGGGTTTTTTTTCTAGTTCATCCATGTATAAAAACCTTTACCTATGAATATGACAAAATTATTGATATTAACAAAATTTGCATCTTTTTCTTGTTTCAGTATGGATTTTTGTTCATGTGGAATTTTAAATAACATAAGCGGGGGACCAGAGTATGCCATAGCAGCTCTGGAATTTTGTAGATTAGTAGCAATAAAAATAGAATAAATTCTGGCAGAAAGATATTTTCTAGAGCTATCTGCTCTTAGTCTGTAAATATCAGATTCTGCTCTTTGACAATAGAAACTATGGGAAAAAATAGGGATTGTGGCGTAATAGCCACATAATTTAATATGGTATGTTGTTCTTTTTATTTTGACAGCAAAAGATCTGGTTGTTGATAGGTTTCCATTCATGCCTACCATGTTTTCCATATCCTGGCATGAATTTCAGTGAAGTGGAAGGCATATGACAAACTGGCCTCTTGGCTGTGACATGTCACACCAACTATGGCCTGCTCAATGAAAAGCATCGTGTGAAGGTGTTTTGCACACTGCCAAGTGTGCTATGCGCCATCAGCTGGAACACAGTATGGTGCTTTCTGAAGCTTCTTTGTTGTTGTATTATTTTCCACAAATTCCTAATTAAAATAGAAGTTATGTTATATTAATATTTGTACCAGGCACGAAACACTCATTCCAAAATTGTTCTGTAATATGGTGCGATCTTTCTGCAGTTGCACTGAGATGAAACAGAATTGCAAAGCTTCATGCTGGCTAGTGAACTTTTTAGCAGCGCCAGTGGACTGATAATAACCAAGGTCACTTCTGACTGTCTGCAGCCTCCCCCTCTATGGGGGAGCAGATTAGACCGAGGGCAGGATCAGCAAATCAGAATATTCCCTTCTCATAATATTTTCTCTACTTGGCTTTCAGTATAGGTTAAGACATCATGGAAGTCAAGCCTTTTGTTTCCTTTTCCACTCACTTTTCTGCTTACTGTCGCTTCTATCCCCCTCTCTTTGGCTCTCTCTCTTTTCCATTTTTCTTCCCAGCCGACACCCGAGGGCCCCGTCCGTGCGCCCGGACACTCCCCCCTTCAGCTGGAGTCACCAGGGAGAAGAGTTGCTGTGAGAGTCGCTGGGGGAGGAGGGAGGGGATGGGGCGTTGCACATCCCTTTACAAATATATATATTCCCTTAGCACTAATAATTAAAATAAATCTGTTTCACTTTTCAACCCAGAAAGCCTCTCTTTCTCATTTTTCTCCCTCTTTCCCTACCTTGGGGGAGGGGGGGGTGAATCGAGAGTGTTATTGTTATTGGTTTGACTGCCAACTCGGTGCCAAACTGTGACACCAGTGAACCCCAGCATGTCCTGGTGCATGGGATTTTTCTTCCCCATGTGCAAGACTTTGCACGGCCTTTGTGGAACTTCCTGAGGCTCCTGTCAGCCCATTTCTACAACCTCCCTGGGTTCCTCTGGATAGCAGCCTGTAATTTCATCCTTGAACTTGCCGAGGGTGTATTTTTTGTCACTGTTCAGGCCACTAAAGTTTTGCCAGTAAACAGAACAAATGAAATTTCATTCAGGACAATAGTAGATACTCTACTGTACCAAATCTTGTTCAGAGAGTATCTGAATAAGGAGCTATCCTAATTTCATTTGAATTAGCATAACCTCTTTGACTTACCTCTTTGTTTTTGATCATAGATGTACAAAATTTCAATGACGAGGACTCTGTATGCTAGGGGATTGTACCAATGCATTACTGCTTTTACAGGATGTATTTATTGACCTTGGCATTGACTCTTTTTGCTTCTCCACCCACAGACATTGTAAGCTGCCTTCCTTTTCTCCTTTCTGATTTATGGACTCCTGGAAACCAGCGTATCTTCTATTATGCTAATTCTTGTGCAACAAATCTTTTTCCATCTTTTAATTTACTGCTGCTCCTTCCTATCCAGTCCCTTTTCTCTTTTCTGCTTGCCCAGGAATTTATATCTGTCTCTGTTATCCTCTTCCCATACTCAGTTCCCATTCTCCTTACAGCAAGGGTTCCATATGTCCCTAGCCCAGGCTATTCTCTCACACAATATAGGCTTCATGTCCTTCTTTTTCCCTTTATTTCCCTCTTCTTTTTTTTCTGCTCAGCCAATAAATCACTTGGTGATTTATCAGTAAATATGCCTAACTGGGAAGAGGAAAAGGGAAAACATTCAGTTTATAGCTGGGTAGTATGGTATTAGCTTGCTGTTTATTTGATCTGCAGAAAACTTAAGAGGTATTTAAGCTGCTAGAGTGCTATGTTGCTACCCATTCCATAGTTATCACATTACTTCCAAGAAAACAGACAGAGAAATGTCATCAAGATGATGTCATAATGCTTAGCCAACTAGCTTAAGTGATGCCAACCCCAACATCTTTTTGAAATACGCTGCAGTTCTGAGACTTGCTTTCCAGGCAAGCTTATATATAAAAAGTGGCATGTACTAAAATGCCTCCCTTTTGTCAGCAAGATATGTCCCTCGTATTCTATTGCATATGTGGATTTCTCAGATTTACTTCATAACCTGCCTACTGTACAATTACTTGTAGCACTGTAGCTGACCAACAGTTCCATGCGAGGGCTTTCACAGCAGCTGAAAACACTGAGTTTTTATCCCCTTGGGATGCATAGGAGACTAATATGACACTTTCTGACTATCTCTTTTTGAAAAGCAGTGCTTCATTCATTCCCTTAAAAGATTGTATCATTGCCAGTGGCAACATTTTCAATTATTTTTGAAGATAAAATACGAGATTCTTATAATTTCTATCTACATTTTATCATCAATACACTGCTATGCTGCATCACAATAATGAAATAAAAAATAGGAAAATATTTTCTGCTTAATATTTCTCAAGCCAATTACTTTTCTGGGTATGACCAGTTGATTTTCAAGTTTGGGGGGCGGGGGTGTTATATTCAATAAAGGTCAAACAACTGAAGTATTTGTGCACCTTCCTCTCTTCAAATAAAATTATAGATAACTTTCCCAGCTTTCTTTAGAAGCAGCTGATACTTGTTCTTGTGAAGTATGACTTTGTTCTCTTCTGGTGATCCACAAAATATCTAGATGACCCTCAGCTCTCATATTGTCTCTGTTTAGGCTGTTACATACGCTTACCACCAAACTTCACTTTTAAAGGCTCTGAATGCAATCTCTGAAGATGATGTGAAACACCTGTCGTAGTCTCATTGTTTATAATTTGGGAACCACAGATAGGTTGGATATCTTTCTCACAGAACTCTTATCTGTCCCTTCTGCTCCTTATTCCACTGTGCAAATACTATATAAAAAGTTTGTTTTGGGAGTGACACAGATGTAAAAGGGTGAGTTAGCATTCTCAGCCTCTTGCAGAAGCAATTCAGTATTACAAATACAGCTAGAACTCCAGTGAAGTAAGCATGGCCTTTGTAAGCATAGTCTTTTGGCAAAGGCTCAGCTCTTGAGAGCTTGATCTGCCTCCTAATGGAAGAATGAATTTTTTTTAATTTTAATAGTGGACTTTCTCAATAGTAGGACATTCAAATAGTTTTAATAGTGGACTTTCTCCATCACTCTTTACATTTCTTTCTTCTCTTAGTTCTGAAAAGAAAACATGCAAGGAACAGGATCCTTTGGATGAGAGTCCTGTAAGTAGCCTAATGCAGCAGGAGCTGATTCTTCCTACACCTCAGAACAGAAATTACAAAAGTACGACAGAAATTTCCCAAGTTTTTTCACTTTTTTTTATGAAAGAAGGAGGCTGTAAATTACATTAATTTATATGGTTATACATTAAAAGTCTTTTCACTGGCTCTATAATTTAACCTTCTGTGTGGCTGGCTAGAGCCATAGCTTCATAGCTTGTTTCTCATGTTCTCAGCAAAATGTTAATATGGGAAATTTCTGTAGTTAAAGATGAAAGCATCTTAGTTGCTGAGTTTTCTGTGAAATATATGAATAACTTGGAAAAATGAATGTATCTTTATATTTATAATGAGAGTAACATTTACACATTCTGATTTCATTAGTTTTGGAAACGAGTATGTCTAAATCCGGGAATGAAGACACAATTATGCTACAGAGAAATATAGTAATTCCTTGATTGATACTTTGAATGTACACAGCCTTTTTTTTAGAACATTCTTGTGCATGCTCCATGCCTGAATTCAGAATAAGCTTCAAATAATTTCTTCATCCCTCCTGACAAAGCCCTAGTTTTAATGGTGATTAGTATTATGTGGAAAAATACCTCGTTGAAGGGCAAAGTCCAGGCATATGTATGAGAAGTAAATATAACTGCCCAACCTAAATCTCTTGGCCAACTATGTGACTTTGCTTCTTTGAACAAGAATTATTCTTGTACTTATGCAAAATGAGACTAGACACTCGGGTTAATGATCTTTTGTCTTATGCTTCTGTAATGACAAGTGAATAATCATGAGGGATGGAAACAATATATAGTGGTGATAGTTTGCTGATTACCTTGCACTAATTCCTGGTCTCTAGAGTAGAGCCTAAATAAAGTAATTTGGGAGGAATCGCTATGTCAGGATTGCTAGAAATAGCAACCTCCTCCACTCTCTGGAAGTGAGTTATGAAATATGAGCAAACATAACCTCTTATCTATTTCTGGGTGTCATTTTTGTGTCTTTGTCCCCACCACCATCAATAGCATCCAGGCTTTGGCTGATGGATGTTCACAATTGCAGATCTACCCTCCCACTGTGTTCCTGAGAGTTTTTCGTTTCATGACAGAGAAGATGGTTTTGTTGAGCACTTCTCTATGACATGCAAGGCATGTGGATTTATGCTATGCTTTCTGTCCTAGGACTTTGCCTCTCTCTAGCTATACTGCAGAACATATTAAGTTCTGATATATTTGAGTCCTTTTACAAGGGTTGTTAAGGGGCAGGATCTGGACCATAATTCTAAAAGTGCTCAGGTTAGTCTTACATCTGAACGATTTAATGGAATGCTTAAGGGCATTTTAACCAGAAATGTCTTCTGATAAAGACATGCTACAGTGAACATGGTCAGAGAAAGAATGAGAGCTGAGGCATTTTAGACTGGGAAGTAGAACTGCTGTTGAAATTTATAAAGAGTGTGAGTTTCTCTTCCAGATTTTCCTCATGTGTGTTCAGTCCCGGGACTGAGAATTTTATCACACCAGTTAAAACCAAGGACTGCGAATAAATGGTTTGTATAACCTTTAGAAAATTATCCTGGTAAACTTAATCACCTGTTTAACATTTGACTAGTCCTTTTCACTTGAGACTTACAGTTTAAGGTCAACAAATCAAAAATATAAACTACACATTAGTAGATAGGAGCCACAAAATTGTGGGAATTTCACAGCAGACATGTTGATATTTTGCTTTTATGAAGATATGAGGTCAAATTCTTACTGTTGTAGGCCTCAGTGCCAGAGCACACATGAGCAGATTGCTCCGCTCATGAACTGAGACTTGCATTTCAGCATAGGTTCCATCTGGGTAATGCTGTAACACTCTGGGTAACACTGTCACGGCTGTCTAACTAGAAAGTTCACAGGATTCTGTGTGTTGAATTTGACTGTTTCTTTTTTTAGTCACAGAATGAATCAAGAATGTTAGGGGTTGGAAGGGACCTCAAAAGATTATCTAGTCCAACACCTCTGCCAGAGCAGGATCCCCTAGAGTAGGTCACACAGGAACATGTCCAGGCAGGTTCTGAATGTCTCCAGAGAAGGAGACTCCACAACCTCTCTGGGCAGCCTGTTCCAGTCTTCTGTCACCCTCACAGTGAAAAAGGGTTTCCTTATATTTATGTGGAACCTCCTATGCCTCAAGTTGCACCCATTGCCCCCTGTCCTATCATAGGACATCACTGAGAAGAGCCTGGCTCTGTCCTCCTGACACTCGCTCTTTACATGTTTATAAACATCAACGAGGTGACCCCTCAGTCCCTTCTTCTCCAAACTAAAGAGACCCAGCTCCCTAGGCCTTTCTTTGTAAGGGAGATGTTCAACTCCCTTAATCATCTTTGTAGCTCTGCGCTGGACTCTTTCAAGCGGTTCCCTGTCCTTCTTGAACTGAGGGGCCCAGAACTGGATGCAGTATTCCAGATGCAGCCTCACCAGGGCAGAGTAGAGGGGGAGGAGAACCTCTCTTCACCTATTAACCACACCCCTTCTAACAGATGTTGTCTGGTGAATTTTCACCAAACTTCTTGACTGCTTTTCATCTCTGAGTTCAACTATTATTCTTACAATTGATTTATATTAGAGACCAAGTCTGTAATATTTTTTTTGTAAACCTGACTTTACCACTATCTAAAGCAGCAGTAGATTTATTAGTTAGAACACACAGATGGGACCCATCAAATTGTGAGCTCTGGTCTGCCCTGAAATAAATTTTTGTATTTTAAGAAATTAGGACAACAAACATTTTTGGAAATCAAAGTTCTAGTGATTTTGTGCATGGGACGAATCATCACGAATCCTGGAATCCTATTTCTAACTGTCTTAATATGAGCCCACCTGTTTCACATCTGTCTCTCAGGCCTCTGAAGAAGGCTTTATTAAATATTTGTACAATATCTAGCATGATAGGTCAAGAGGGCAACAAAGATGATTGGGGGACTGGAGCATCTCTCTTATGAGGAAAGGTTGAGAGAGCTGGGACTCTTCAGCCTGGTGAGGAGAAGACTGAGAGATGACCTTATTAATGCCTATAAATATCTAAAGGGCAAATGTAAGGAGGATGGAGTCAGGCTGTTTTCAGTAGTGCCCAGCAATAGGACAAGGGGCAATGGGCATAAACTGAACACAGGAAGTTCCATATAAACATGAGGGAAAACTTCTTTATGGTGAGGGTGACAGAGCACCAGAACAGGCTGCCCAAGGATGTTGTGGAGTCCCCTTCTCCGGAGACATTAAAGACCTGCCTGGATGCAGTCCTGAGGAATGTGCTCTAGCAGATCCTGCTTTAGCAGGGGAGTTGGACTAGATGATCTCTAGAGGTCGCTTCGAACTCCAATGATTCAGTGATTCTGTGATAGGTCCTCTGACTGCTACTATTATGTAAAGAGAATATACTAACAACAATTCTACAGTGTAATACAACATATGTGAGGATAAAACACATCTTACAAAAAAGAAGGAGCCTTGCTTGGATCCAAAGGAATTATCTTTTGTTGTCAAATTAAAAAGCATCCTCTTTAAAACTTATGAAGTAATGTTAGTCTTAGCAAGGCACATGGATAAAATCTACGGTATAGGAATAAAAAAACTGAATGACTAATCAGAATTTCACAGGGAAGACACATACCTGAGCATTTTGCTCTTTGAAACCTTAGTATTTTCGGGAAAACATTTGTTCAAGTGCCTTAGAGATCACATAGAAAAAATAATATATACAATACATTTGCATATTTTTCTTCTATAAATTATCTGTTCTTTAAAAGCATTTATTGACATACTGCCTGAAAATGTATTTCACTGAATCCAGTAGTCTCTGAATAGGAAACATAGCTGAGTATATTGTGGTGTGGTTTGTGGCAGATCAGGATATGTTGTTGTCTAATGGTGAATATAACTTTCTTCTGTGAAAGCTTTTTTATTTCAGCCTCCACTTCAGACCAAATGTAATTTTCACTGTTTTCTTCTATGACATCTGTATATTTGCTTAAAAGACTCCTCTTGTGTGTAACATGCAGGGTACCTGGGCTGTACTCCACTCTTTTGCTGGAAGAGGAAATCTTCTACTGGTAAGGCCAGTTTTTTTTTCCTTTCCTCTTCCCAGAGACATTTTCTCATTATTCCCTGACTTAACACTAATTTGGCTTTCAGGAGCAAAATAAAGGCATTTTTATTAAAATACACTGAGAAATTGGAAGAAGTGAAGAGAGATGGGTCCCAGCTGAGCAAATGTTAGACTGGGAAAAGATGTGAAATTATAAATATTGCAACCTGGGGTGCTCCTCATAGCCCTGAGGTAGGTTGTGGTTACGTTTGCAGCATAGATTTGTCAAGAGCTGGAAGACCAGCAGTGCACTCTGAGACACTGGAAGATGCTTTGGATCTACAGATTTGTCTATGAGTCAAGGAAGTGAGAAGATGGCAGAAAATGGAAGTAAAAAATGAGAAAGAGGTGGGAAATGGTATGTGCTCTGGCAGGCAGAAATACATAGTTCCTGTATACTTTGTTCATGTCTCCACTTTCAAGATTGCAAAGTTACTGGAATACCTCAGGTGGTTCCAAACATTCACCTGTTACATTGCCTCGAACTGTTCATGGTCCACATACATGTACTTGTTCCTTGGCTAACATGACTCATAGCTTCAATAACTCTTCTCATTTCTTGGTGTTTACCTCTCTAATGATGCGTGTATACAGACAGCTGTCACTTCCCCTCTTATCATTTGTTCACTATGCAAAGCATGCTAAGCTTCTATAGTCTTCTCTTGTAAAAGAGGCTTTAAAAAGTCTTGATCTCCCTGCACCTGTTCCAATTCATCCTGACTCAGTTTTATGAAAACAACAGACCTGTTTCAGAGGAGGTCATACCAGGGTCTCTTCAGTGCAGTGACACGCCCTCCATTTGCACTTGGTTTCTTGTGAGCAGTTCCTGCCTCGTAATGCTTACTGATATTTTATGACCAACAGATTCCACTCTTCCTCCTTCTCTTTCACTTCCTTTCAGATCAGAAAAAATGCATCAGCCAATATCATGATTCAGGACTGCTGTGTTGCACTTTCTGCTATTACATTTCATCCACTGTAGTTTACACCATGTTCAGGGGTACTGGACTTTCCTGTACGATAATCCCATGCTTCCAACCTGTGCCATTTACATTTTTCTTTCACCAACTTCTGCTTTTGTCTCCACTTCATTATTATCAAATAAAATAATCTCACTTCATATTCAGAAAGTCTACTAACATTTAAATCACAGTAATTCACCTTTCAGTCCAATGTCTTGCCCAGTCAGTACCTCATCCCCTTAACAACACTGGTGCTAACCTCTGTCTTCTCTAACTCAGCTGATAGTTCCCTGTGTGTCAGAATAACACATATTTTGTAAGACCCATGCAATTTCTGTGTTTCACACGAGTCACATAAGGAACACGTGCATGCTAACAGGTATGCTTACAATTTTAAGTGCAATTCAATGCATAACACCCTGCTAAATGAAAGGAGAATTAGAGCTAAAACAAAGCAAACAGATTCTATGCTTGATTTTATGATAAAGATTTTATCTGGATCTGGCAGTAACTGGATCTTCAGCTAGTTTAGTGATTTCCAGTTTCCAAGAATCCTTGAAGTAGGAAGCAACACCTTTTTTTAAGACCAGGGGTAATTAATGCTACTGAACTTTCAAAGGAAATCTGTTTACGAAGGCCGTGGAGGCAGCACAGCAGGGAGCAGGGCTGGAACCTAAGCCTGTACGTGGGAATTTCATAGGGAAGCACGTGAAACTGTGATGGCCGTTTGCACACAGAAGCTGTTGGACCCAGCCCCTCATTCCCAGCTGACCTCCAGATCAGGGTTATGCTGCACATCGAATGGGAAACACATTGCCAGTGCGGCCTCCCTGGGAGGGATACAGCCCCTCCTATCCTGGTGCGGTCTCACGGCAAACAGGCTTTCTAGAGACAACCGTGAAAAGCTCATCCAGCCTGCCTGTAGCCTAGAAACTTGATTTCAGAAACTAGCCAGGCTAAGCTTCCTGGTTTAGGTGCATGTCTGTCTGCCTGTGTTCCTACAGGCCCAGTTCTGGACATTCGTGCTTGTCTATATTCCCATGTACCCGGCGGGGGGGCAGGTGGTTGCAGCCCCCATCCCCTCACCGTGCCTTCCCAGCCCTGTTTCGGGTTGGCTCCATTCCCCGCAGTCCCCGGAACCAGGACAGCTGAGGAGCCGCTGCGGATCCCTCGCCCTGCCCCACACCGCGATCACCCTCTGCACCCCCACACAGCGGGACCCCCTCAGCCCCCGTCCCCTATGGCAGCGCTGAGAAGAACCCCTCTGAGCCGCAGGAGAGTAACGGCGGCAGGCCGGAGGCGGGGGCGACTGACAGCGGGGCGGTGGCGAGAGGGCGGTGCGAGGCAGCGCGGCTGTCCCCGCCCCCGGCGGTGGGGACCCTGCCATCTCTCCCGGCTCGCCGGCGGCGGGGAAGGGCATGGAGTTGGCGGGAGTCTATAAAAAGCCGCCGTTAGACGAGGCCACCGTCGTGCCAGAGCCGCCCGGATAGGCTGGGGCGTGGCGCCGGCAGCGACACCATGATCAACCCCAACTGCTACCCCTGGGGTTACGACAGCGACAACGGTGAGTGGGGCAGGGGCCTGGGAGCAAAATCCGGGGAGGCCTGGGTCTGTGCAGCGGCCAGCGCGGCCGGGTGGGCGTCACTGGCAGGTGTGGAAAAGGCGAAACTGGTGGAAGGAGAGGCTATGCCAGAGGTCTCCAAGTTAAGTCTTTCTACTGTTAATATAATTTAAGTTTCGATATAGCTTTAAAATCCAGCTTTAGGCCAGCCTCGATGCCAGTGTGCATCTGCAGCGCAGCCATCATCCCTCCAGCCTGCAAAGGGTGGAAACCTGGGTGGCCTGTTCTTTGCTCTACTCTGCTGTAGAGGAACAGGAAGGCTGCAGTCAAGCTTTTTCCATATGACATTACTGATAAAATAATGACAACAATTTAATCCATGTTTCAAAGTTCTATCTTCTTCAGGTATGAGTGGCCCTTTCTCTCTCCATATGGGTACATGGTGCCACATTTAATCTCTCGGATATATCCCATCGTATTTCTAGCCACTGCTGGACTTTGGAGTTTACACCTCTGGTTTCCTTCCTTTGAGTATTGTCAGTCTCTTCATAAGTAAAGTCTTGTACTTGCTAGGAGAATTTAGGTTCAGTTGAATGACTTGCAGTATCCAGTATTCCAATTTGAACAATCCAATTGCTTTTTATACAGTGAAACTCTTGACAGAGCATAACCAACAACCAGGTAATTAGTAGCCTACTTATGAATACATTTAATTGATGTTCTGTAGCTAAGCTTGCATTTAATGTAACACAAGTATAATTCATACCTCGCTGGAAAGGTTTTCATGGTATTTCTCTGTATTTTTTTCTAGGACCAGACCAGTGGCACAAAAATTACCCGATTGCTAAAGGACGGCATCAATCACCTATTGAAATCAATAACAAAGACGTGCATTACGATCGCTCTCTACTGCCGTGGTTTGCTAGTTATGATCCTGGTGCAGCTAAGACCATCCTCAATAATGGGAAAACCTGCAGAATTGTATTTGATGATTCTTTTGACAGATCAGGTTAGTTTTGTTTTAATCTCAAGCTGCCATTATGTATCAGTGACTATTTCTCAAGTTGTTTAGAAGACAGTGTACTCTGAATGCTCATGGCTGTTAGAAGGTGAGACTCTTGCACAGGTTGCCCAGGGAAGTTGTGGATGCACTGTCCCTGGAAGGATTCAAGGCCAGGTTGGTTGGGGCTTAGAGCAACCTCATCTAGTGGTAGGTGTCCCTGTCCATGCAGGGGGATTGGAACTAGACGATCTTTAAGGTCCCTTCCAGCCCTAGCCATTCTGTGATTCTATGTCCAAAATCTCTTACCCACTTGTAGTTATGACAACATACAGTGTGCTGCATATATAATGCATAGCTTTTAAGAGTTAGTGGCTTATATATTTGAAGAGATATGTCTGTTCCATTTAACAGGTGCTAGAAATATTTGGTTTATGTTGGCATAACCACTATTTCATATTAATGCAGTTGGCTATATTTCAAAGGAAAAAAACATTACTGAAAGAATGATAAAATTTCATTAGTACTGGCGAAAAAAAAAGGAAAAATCAAATGCATACCTCACTATTTATTCTTGTATTGAGGTCAGCAGAATTGTACCATTACTTGTGGGATGGTCAGAAAAAAAGAAATACCCATTTCAGTAAAATATTGAAAAGTCTGTCTTCCATAGTGTACAGACTTATTTCTTAACTGCATTAAAAGTTCCAGTTTCTATTACAGTATTACTAGGATTGACAGCTATAATTACGAGGAGGAATTTTGCTAATATGTTGATTGATCTTAAATATCTGTGGCATGGATTTCATTTAATGGATTTTTAATGAGTGGCTTGTGTTGCATGAAAACTGAGGATCAAAATGTATGTAAGCTGGACTAATTAATACACTATCAAAACTCACAAATGACTATGTAGTCAAGAGTTTGATTACTTTTGTAGCAAAACAGGACTCTTTAGTGTTATTTGAATAAAAAATATTACTAATGTCAGATAACACAATACATCAGTAATGAGATTTAGCTGTGGCATATGAG
This sequence comes from Hemiprocne comata, assembly GCA_020745705.1. NCBI lineage: Eukaryota > Metazoa > Chordata > Aves > Apodiformes > Apodidae > Hemiprocne > Hemiprocne comata. The sequence continues at coordinate 136,384,277 of CM036587.1, forward strand.
AAGACCTCCATAACCATTACTTACCACTTTTTACCATCTCTTGTATTTGTTGGAACAGCATCAAATATATCAATGGTTGCATCTTCTGCATAAATATCAAAGTAATTATTGTTACAATCAGTCAAATTTTGCACAGGAGAGAGTATCAAGGCACAGCAGTCTACAGCGTGGATGCCACAAAGAGCAGACAGTTCTGCAATGTTCTGAATTTTTTTCAGATGAACTGCTCAGTAACTATTGTGTTCTGATCTCAGAAATAAAAAGTGACTCATTGGATAAAAGTAGGTGTACATCTCAACTCTTTGAAGGCAAGAAACATTCAGTGTTTACTGTTATGTCTCCTTTGTTATGCCTTTGCCTGCAGAGTCTGTGGGTGGTGTTCCTTCTCTAATATAATGTGGGCTGTGGGATGATTTCACTGTGCACAATCCTGCTGACTTGAACATGTTTTAAGTTTTTTAGGATAGGTACAGTGATTTATTTTTTGTGTAAGGGAACCAATAGCTGCATAATACATACATATGTAATAGCAATCATATAGGAATCTGTCTGTCTATCTGTCACTGTATCTATCTGAATTACTTCTGAGTTAAAGAGAAAACAAAGGGCTTCCTTTATCTTCCTGACTTTTTCAGTTAGAGTGGTCATACCCGTATCTGTAGTTCTATCTAGATTTTTGTTAGTGGTAGATGAAATAGATTGATTGCTGGATAAATTGCAAAGGGGAATTATAAATTACGATTGGTATCTCCAAGTTTTACTTCCATTGTGTCTTCTCTGCCAGGAATATTTGAATATTCACTATTGGGACACCTTCTTAAACTCAAATTATTAGAGAGAAGCTTCCTGGGAAAATACCATCCAATATAATTTACCTCATTATGTTGAAAAAGTCGTTATTACTGTTATCTTTGGAGTTAGTCTAATGGAAGGAATTGAAGACTTTATCTGCAGCTATTTATAAAGCCTGATTGACTGTAAGAATCTGCTAGACAATTTAAGGCTTTGATGACCGATATTTGCTTTAGGAGCTGTGTCCTGCCTCTGCTGCTGGTCCGTACAAGTTAATGGATAGTTGCAGACTCAGTTGCCTGTCTTACCATACCTCTGTGGAAGAAGGACCTTAAGCACTTGCAAAATCGTTCCAGGTGGAGGATGGAGTCTCAAAATCCAGGGAAGAACAAGGAGCTGAAATCACAGTCTCCTAGGTAGCTGTGCCAAATAAAATCCATACCAGAACTTGGATATTTTGGCAGCCTACCACTGCTGTTGTTTGGCATTAATGGCAACTCAGATACACTTTTAGATCCAGCAGTGACTCTGATTTTGTTTTGAATTAGGTCTGTAATCTTATTTCTACTAGCAGAGTCCATTTGCTTTTAAAATTCCAAAAATATTCATGCCATAGGAGTGTCCTGAGACCACCTAACTGGTGGGACCATTGCCATGATGTCACGTATATAGCTTGCAACTTCTTTACAATTAATGACTCTTTGGCTTTCTTTGTAATACCTGTTAGATTATTAGATCAAGGTGTTCAGTAGTTTAATAACCAGTAAAGATACGTAAGTGTTGTACTGGAACCCAGACACAGAAGCTGTGGAGAGATACACTAAGGCTATGTCAAATGGATGCTTCCTTTCATCTCTTACTTTGTTCTTTTTATCTTTTTTGCACTTTCCGTGGAAGTTCGTCAGCCAAACAGATTCCTACTTATCCTTTTACTGACTTTCTGATGGATAACATTTAAAGGCTTGGAGTTTCTAATTGTAGGCACATTTTCTTAAAATATTACCTTGATGCTGTTTGCAGAATCTTTCAATTTCTTATCAAAGGAATGTGTCCCTTTGAAAGTGGATGATGCAAAAAAAAAAAAAAAAAGTGAAAGAGGCAGTTACTGTAAATAGTGAGAGCTTGTTGCCTATCCATCTCTTTTAGCATGACTAGTCTTTGTGGACAGCATTTCCTAGAGTACCACTTTGTGGGAAATCTCATTCATCTTTGCAAATCATAGAATCATAGAATCATAGAATCCTAGGGGTTGGAAGGGACCTCGAAAGATCATCTAGTCCAACCCCCCCTGCCAGAGCAGGGTCACCTAGAGCACATCACATAGGAACGCATCCAGGTGGGTTTTGAATGTCTCCAGTGAAGGAGACTCCACAACCTCTCTGGGCAGCCTGTTCCAGTGCTCTGTCACTCTCACAGTAAAAAAAATTTTTCGGATATTCACCTTGAACCTCCTATGCTCCAATTTACACCCATTACCCCTTGTCCTATCACTGGTCATCACTGAGAAAAGCTTAACTCCATCTCCCTGACACTCACCCCTTACATATTTGTAAACATTGATGAGGTCACCCCTCAGCCTCCTTTTTTCCAAGCTAAAGAGACCCAGCTCCCTCAGCCTTTCCTCATAAGGGAGATGTTCCACTCCCTTAATCATCTTTGTGGCTCTGCGCTGGACTCTTTCAAGCAGTTCCCTGTCCTTCTTGAACTGAGGGGCCCAGAACTGGACACAATACTCCAGATGCGGCCTCACCAATGCAGAATAGAGGGGGAGGAGAACCTCTCTTGACCTACTAACCACACCCTTTCTAATGCACCCCAGGATGCCATTGGCCTTCTTGGCCACAAGGGCACATTGCTGGCTCATGGTCATCCTCCTGTCTACCAGGACCCCCAGGTCTCTTTCACCTACACTACTCTCCAGCAGGTCAGCCCCCAACCTATACTGGGACATCATGTTGTTCTTCCCCAAATGCAAAACTCTACACTTCCCCTTGTTGAATTTCATCATGTTTCTCCCCGCCCAACTCTCCAGCCTGTCTAAGTCTCTCTGAATGGCAGCACAGCCTTCTGGTGTGTCAGCCACTCCTCCCAGCTTAGTGTCATCAGCAAACTTGCTGAGGGTACATTCTATACCCTCATCCAGGTCGTTGATGAAGATGTTGAACAACATCGGTCCCAGTACCGACCCCTGAGGGACTCCACTAGTCACACACTTCCAACCAGATTCTGCCCCATTGACTACAACTCTCTGACTCCTTCCCATCAACCAGTTCCTGATCCACCTCACTACCTGATCACCAAACCCATACCTGATCAACTTATCTACAAGGATGCTGTGGGAGACGGTGTCAAATGCCTTACTGAAATCCAGATAAACCACATCTACCGCTCTACCATCATCTATCCACCTAGTAATCTCCTCATAGAAGGCTATGAGGTTAGTCAAACATGATTTACCCTTGATAAAACCATGCTGACTGCTCTTGATGACCCCCATGTCCTTGATATGCCTAGAGATATCAGCTTCTGGTGAATAAACATTTGTTGACTTGTTCTAAAACAATGAGAGGACAAAACCCAGTTACTAATTAAAACTGGGAGAAGTCTGTCTGTAGACACTCAATCTTACCGTTTTGTGTACTGGATTTACACTGGAGCAAGCCAGTGGCCATCACAAGAACAGCACAGCTGAATCCCAGTGCTCGTGTAGCTGTGGTACGTACCACTCGATGGCTATACTGCGTACTGCAAAAGGCAGCAGAGTTAAATTCTTCCTTCAGAGTTTAACACCTCTATCTTTTGTAGTGTCTGCATGAACGTACTAAGCATTTATATGAGCACTACAGAGTTTGGGTACAGGGAATTGAGGAGCAGAGTTTCCATTAACTTGAACTTCCATTGTTAGACGTAAAAATGCTTGACCAGCCAAGGACCTGTTGAGGTTACAGTTACGCAGTTTTCTGCCCCTAGAGATGCGGATTTCAGCCCTACTGTAGATCACAAAGAAAGATTATTTGGGAACTCACTGGTAAACAGGCTGTGTTCCAGAAGCGCAACACTGGAAAAGGTGTATGTCAGCACAGGTGAGGGTAGGTGGCATGCTGACAGACTTCTGTCAGACACTTCTCTTTCCCAGTCTGTTCCTGTAAGAAAACAAAATTCAAATACAGAAGTAATTCCTCTGCATATGCAGTGCTTGCTTAAAGAAAATTTCTGGGAGAACTGAAACTCCAGTTCCAAAAACTTTTAGGAAACATGTTTTATGCCTGCAGTAAGCAAGACTGTTTCTGTACAGAGATTGTCTTTTGAGTGGAGGCCTTTTTATAACATGTAAAATATGACACTGACATGAAAAAGCTGTGGTTTTTATACTGCACTGTTAGATTCTGTTATAAAGCAGTATAATAAAGGTAATGTGTCTTTTTCAGTTGTCATGTGGTAATACCCTACTAGTTTAATTTCATTGTGGTTTACCAAGTCATTTTATGGATTTGGCAGGATATGAGGATAATAAATCTTGTAAGAACAGTCCTTTCTTGTCATGTTTTGGATATTGGAGAACTTCATACTTGTAACTGTTTCATTTACTTTACCATTTTTTAAAGCATGGGGAAATTTCATTTACTAACATGGGGAAATTTAATTTACTTACATCGTCATTTCATATATTTCTATGTTATATTCTGCACACTTGCAATTCTAAGAAAGAAAACATGTTTTTGTCCTTCAGGAGATGTTGGTTTATAGGCATCTTAGTCTTTGCATCATTCTATCAGTTAGAAGTGTGCTAAGAGCCAATATCTATTTGTAGATGAGTGAAGCAGAAACGTGTTGGCACAAGGTGATGCAACACTTCACCTAATGCCCAGTCAAAAATGTCTGCTGACGGCCCATCAGTGGAAATAATGACAATGAAATAATGGAAATAATGAGTGGAAATAGTTTTGCCTTAAACTGGATTATTTGGTTTTACAGATCTATTCTAATGGAGATTGATGGCTTTGTCAGCTACTGCTGTTCCAGTGTATGACTTGGCCACAGTACTGAATGTCTGTGGGAAAAAGTAAAAGGAATTTGTTGAGCAAAGCAGCTTGCTCTTAATGTTCAGTAAAGAATACTTTTGTAACTTTATTTCTTGAGGTTAGCTTGGGTTTTATTCCTTTTCAGATTTAAGGATATTTTTCTCTAGCATATAAAGACCTGTTCTTGAGAACTCCTGAATGTTTCATAGGAATGCTACAGCTTCTGTCTCCAAATAAAGTGAATGAGAATTGAATATTAATTAGTATTTGGTGAATGTGAGGAAGTTCTTCACTTTTTATTGTGAGATCCTTTCAAATACACCACCTTCATTTGGTATGTAATGTAAAAATGTTAAGGTTATTTGGGAGATTGTTCATCATAGGCTGAACTTTCCTGTAGGAAAATAGTTTATATTCTCAGTGATTGTTTTTGGGACTCATTCGCTGTTTTCTTTCTCCTCTTCCACAGCCAGAGGAAGCAGCTGTTACAGCAGCAGCAGCATCATTAATTTCATAGGTTTTTAAACAAAATTCATACCCTGCAGTCAGAGACAAAATTTGTAGCATTTTGTGGGAATTTGTTTATTATCTAGCACTTAATTAGTTGATCTTAATGATGGCTTTTTTATAGGTAGATGTTAGAAGGAACTCAGGAGGAGATTAAGGTTCCTTATGTGGGCTTTTACACATAGATGGATTAGGTCTCTAAACTGCCATTCCAGTCAACAGAGATGGAGTCATACTTAATCAACAGAGTCCAAGGAGCAATTCATGTCATGTCTGTTAAGCATCTACCTTTAGGCAAGCAGAATTACTCTACAAGCTTGACTTGTCTAATTAGAGTCTTACTTCAGTTACCCAAACATAGTAATCTCATGCCATTTTTGATAACCTAATGTATTTCACCTTGCCTCCAGAGACACAATTCTTCTTCAGATCTTGTATCACATCTTCCAGTCCTGTCCAGATGTCTTTGGCATATCCCAGAAGGTACTAGATGCACATTTATGCAGCTGAATTAAAACAATGATCACTGTTGACTGTAATGGAAACCTAGACACAAATAATTTTCATCTACCTGCATGTGCGTTTAGCTGAAGATGGTTGCCTGAAGTGGTGCTAAAATCAGTGCAGATTTCTAAGAGGTACTCAGTACTCTCAGAATATGGAACATCTGTACAGTAAATATATAAATATTTATGTAAATATTTTTTATAATATAAATTTATTTAAAAAAAATTATAAGATGCCTGAGTCTAATACTGATGCAGATTATCAATTGCAGTTCTGAGAGGTGGACCACTTGCAGGAGTCTACAGGCTGCGTCAGCTTCACTTTCATTGGGGTTCATCTGATGACCATGGCTCTGAGCATGTTGTGAATGGAGTGAGATATGCGGGAGAGGTAAGACTCACCACTTTTTACTTTAAATTAAGGTATAAAGTAACATTTTTCATTATCATTCATGTTGGACAAAATTTGTCATTTGTCTGCTTTTCGAGGAGTTCTTTATTTATCTCTGAAATTTTCTTCTTACTCCCATCAACTCTTACAAACGTGAATCAGGTTGAAGTAATTCTCACAGCAAAAGACAAAAATACTATGTAAAACAAAAGTTTCCATGTTCTCAAACCAAAATGGCTTGAAACACAAGACTGCAACTGAATTACTGAGAAACAGTGCAAACTTACTAAGACAGTATTCTGAAAGTACAGTATTGTACCAGTAGTATGGAATTGTAGCAAGAGAAAGGAGGAAGATTTTGTTACCTTGATTTTCTACCACGGTAGGTTTGTAAGGGAAGATGAGAACTGTAGTCTAATAATATACAGAGCTTACATTCATGTGGATTTATTTACTAGAATTGCTGTAATTTGAAAGCCAAATGGAAATGAATCACTTACTAGTAGATAACTTGTGAACTGCATGTTCTACCTGCTTACTTAAGTATCTGTTTTGTGTTCTTCAGTTTTAAGGTAAGATTTCTGGTTTTTTTTGCAATTCCTTTGTTAAGATGTATATACTTAATTGTAAAGCAGATAGTAGTCTAAATGGGAATATAATGACTGATATAATTCATATATGAATTGCTGTCCTTTTTTTCTTTTTTCCTTTTTTTTTTTTTTTGAAGGCCTAATCCTCATTCTTTGTTGCCCTGAACTCTGTCATGTATATGAAGAAGTGTAAATTCAGCCTCTGAGGCTTGCTGCTCAATAACGGATTTTTTTATTGCATGTCTGTCTTTGTTTCCAGCTGCATTTGTTACACTGGAATCCCAAATACAGCAATTACCTTGATGCTGTGAGAAGAACTGATGGAATAGCTGTTTTGGCCATATTTTTGCAAGTAGGTAGAAGCAACCCTTTTTTGTGCTGTTACTATAGAGTTTTCTTTTCTTGCAGCGTTAAAAAAGCAAAACTGTCTGAATATATTTTCTAGGGATTATACAACATCGAAGGGCTTGACTTTGAGTAATGCATCCTTTTCAAGTTATAGAGCATGAGTCATGTTATTCCAAATGGTATCCAGTACTGCACACAGTTGTCCCAGCAGCTATCGTGTCACTAGGTGGCTGGTGGAAGCTGTAAATCCAGACATATTTGCCCCTGTTTTGGGGACACAGTGTCAATAGTGGCCCTCTGACCAATAGCAGTCAGCTGTCTTCTGTGCTAATCATGGGCTGATTTCAAGGACAGATACCTCTCCTAGGCTTTTCATGAATTTTCTCCCAGGCAAACCTAACTCACAGACAATACATGTAACTCATCCCTTTTTAAAATCCTTCTGGAGGCAAGCAGTCCTAGCCTGAAATATTGGCCTTTGCTCTCCCTTGTTTACTTATTATTTACTAGAGTTAGAGAGATGTGTTGAGATTAGCAATTGCAAACAATAGATCTGACCATGAAATCTGGATTTTAAATTGGAATGAAGCTTTTTTCCAAATTCTGCACTTGAGTCTGAAGAGTTGATTATCTTTGTACAGCTAAAATTCAGTGTAAACAGAAATAGCTCTATTGTGAAACTTCCTATGAAGTTGAGTTTCTGTACTGATACAATTCCCTCATTTGGATCATAGTATTTGTTGGGGTACAGACAGAAGACAGTTTACGAAGCTTGTAGGGGTTATAGTTTGGGTTAGTTCATTGTAGCTTTATAGTTGATGTGTGTTTAGATGCACATATAAAGAATAGGAGAAAGAAGAAAACTGATCAAGCAGAACTCTTTGGTTAGCTCATACTTTTTTTCTTTACAGGTAGGGAAAACTCCCAAACCAGAAATGAAGAGAATTCTTGAAGAAATAAATGCTATCAAAACAAAGGTAACAAATTTGGGCTTTTCACTGTAGGAAGATCCTGCAAAAATTAAAAAACAAAACAAAACAAAAAACCAAAAAACATGACTTTCTGGTTTTCAAATTCTGCTCTGCAACATTGCTGGAATATACTTGTGAATAAAACCATGGGTGGGTAGCTTTTCCTTAACAATCAAAGTCCTTTCTTGTATTTACATATGAGCCTCCTTTGAGTTTAGTGGGCCTTATAATTTTGTGAAAATTGAGAGTTGTCTCACCATGCTTCAGTCACCTGAAAACTAGGCATGGATACTTATTCTGTGAGTGGTCAGTGACAACAGAAAGATACCTCTGGAAATTGTTCAATTCATTCTTGAAATAGGCTGCCCAATGGAGCTCTGGAAACGCCACTGACTAGACGTGTGTCTCAGATAACATTATGTCATAAGAATCTCACTGTAAATGTACACAAGCTGTCTTTGTTATTAGCACAAATACTATAAATTTAAAGTACTTGTCTCACTTCATTATGTGGTCATCTCATCCAATATTCAATACATGGGCAGAATTTCTATAAGAAAGGAGGCCAGAAGTCTTTCTGCACAGAAACATGTGAAGCACATTGGTACTGGACCCTTCTTCACATGAATTAGCTCAGGTACAAGAAGTAGCATGATGGAGTTGTATGTTGGGTCATGCTTCTCTAGGCCCATCTGTTGGGTCATTCAGTCCACTTACCTTTACTCTGCATCATTATGTATTGTGTAGACATGTGCTTAGTTTCCTTAGCTTGTACCTTTGAAGTATCTGAGTCACTCTCTGTTTTTTTAAAATCTAGAGCTGCATCTTTGCCTGATTTTGGCTGGAGCTGTTGAAGAGTTTTCTGTTTAGTTTTGTTGTTTGTTTTTTGTTTGTTTGTTTTTAAGGGGAAGGTAGCTCCTTTTCAAAACTTTGATCCTTCAATTCTTTTCCCTAAATCTCATGACTACTGGACATACCATGGGTCATTCACTACTCCACCTTGTGAAGAGTGCATCACCTGGATAGTTCTTAAAGAGCCTATTATAGTCAATTCGGAACAGGTAAAATTCAAATAGATAATCTTTTTATTGACATGCTATCACCTGATCTTATTTTTTGACTAGGAAAATTCTTACTGAATTATGTGAGAAACTGCATGATTAACAGGACAGTGAAGAACTGAATGCTTTAGAAACTACAGTGTAGATGGTAAGAGTTTATAGCAGTTTGGAGTGTGACTGACAGGAAGCAGTAATTATATTCATGAGAATTTTTGCTCCTGTGGGCAGGAGACTTCTTGTGGCATCAGCTGAAGGACACAGTCGTTCTCCTTTTGTTTCCCAGTCCCTGTATTTCCATGATACTAAGGCTTGGTAGTAGGAAAGGATGGAGCTGGATGTGGCTCATACCTTTTTTTTTACACAGAGCTCAAAACACTGCATTACACCAAGGGTCAATGTAGGAAAGATCAAGCCATTAACTTGTATTCTGCAACCGTTTACATCAGACCATTGACACATTTAGCTAAAACTTACATTAGGTTTGCACCAACAACTGTGGGATTTTTTCAACCATTTATACTGTCTCAAGCTTCCTCATGTAAAGGTGTAATGGGAACCTTATCTTTAGCTGGCAAGAGATGAAATACACTAATGTATTCATGTAACTTCCAGCTTAATTTTCACAGCTATTGAATCATCTGCCTCCTGTTTCCTTGCTCATCTGAAAATTAACATATGTGGGCTATTTTGAAGCTGGTACTTGCCTGAAAAATACAAATGTCATCTGACTGTTTTCCACAAAATAAATCTGCTTAGAGGTTTATATTACAGAAGATCAACTACAGATTTTCTTGAGAAAAGTGTAGTCATTATGGAGCATTTCTGACTTCAGATGCATTTTTAAAAGAATAAATAATCACATCATTCATCCATCTTAATGAGAAGACTTTTTGATCACTGCTGTATTTGGGTAGTGGTCTTTTTTCAGCTTATCCAAAGTTAGTGACTTTTGGGAAACATACAGACTGTTCTTTAACTGGCCCTACTGTAGAAAAAATTGAGTGTTTTAGGTAAAATGAAATAATTACATATAGATGGGACATCGGTTCTTACCCTGAGATAAGTGCTTGTCAGGCAGAATTGGCAGCACATGTGATGTACTGCAAACAAATACAACTGAAGGACTTTCCTCACTCCAGTGTCTGCAGTCCAAATAGTGTATTCATAAAAGAGGATTGTGTTACCAATTATTTCTAATCCTAGAAAGTGTACTACCATGGCAGCCTCATTAATAGTAATTATTTTAAGTACATGTGCATTTACAGTGGATCACTTGGATACCTTTGCAGCTGGATGGTATTAGTATATTGGGTAAGTGCTGTCACTGAATCAGTACTCTGCAGGAAAAATCAATCTACCAGAAATGCCTGTGAGATGTAGAGTGCATGGCCTAGCTGCTCAGATTACATTTAATGAAAAGATGGGAATTTACTGTGGAATAACTCTACCCAATTGCAGACTAGTTTTTTCACCTTTATGTATCTATAGCCTGAATATATGCTTTTTTTAATTGAGTAGGGCAGATCTTCCACAAATCATAATAAAACCCAGCACTCTGGTCTCCAGCAGTACTTTATCAGTATTAACAAAACTGATTAACTACTTTCATCTCCTCTCAATCTGAAATGTAATTTCAGATGAATAATCCATCTGATGCATATTATACTTGTTATATATGTGACCTCATCATAGTTCAGGCAAACTAACATAGTTCAGGCTTTTCTGAGCTGTGTAGTGAAGAGCAACGTTGAGATTTCTGAGCTCGCTCAGGCCATAAACTGCAGTTAGCATAATCACAGTGATCCCAGCTTTTACAGCCCAGCTGTTAGTTCTGCTTCTGTTGGACTTGAACTCTGTGCCATAAAAGGTAGATACATTAACATATTGAAGCTAGTTGCAAGCAAGGTTGATGTGTGCTATGCATGGGACTCCATTTTCAAGTGTACACATGGCAAAGTGTATACACCCTTTTTATGGTAAGCCATTCAAGCAGGGAAGTTTCAAGTGTCTGAATCACAGTTGATATGCGCTCTGTCTAATGTTGTGCATGGCAGTAACAACAAATGAACATGGTTATCTGTGAGTGGGTATATGTGTTGCATTCTCTGAAATCAGAAAGCTGTAGAGGAAGAGCATTATACAGTTTTGGAGAGTATGAGCAGAAAACCTTATGGCATCCCTCAAGAAAAACATGCCTTAGTTTAAAAAAATGGCCAAGGCCAGACAAGCTGCAGACCCTGTTTACAAGCCATTTGAAACCTTGACCAAGTCATTTTTTATTTTTTTTTGTTGTCTCAGACCTGCTCTGGCAGGGGGATTGGACTCGATGATCTTCAGAGGTCCCTTGCAGCCTTAACATTCTGTGATTCTGTGATTATCCAAATTTGCATTCCTGTTCTTCATAACAGACTTCTTTTGCGTCACTGCAGCACAGTATATTGTCTGCTACAGACCCACCAGGGAAATGAACAATTACTTTGTAATTTAGCCTCGGCACCTTACAATTCCAGAGGCTTCTTAACAATCAGACACTAAGGCAGGGTTAGAGTAGGTGAGATTAGGGCATAGTTTGTTCTATTCTCATTTTCTGAGGACTTCCCACAGTATCTGTGTCTGTACACTGTTCTGCAGACAGTACATAAAAGACAGTACTTTTCACAGTCCTGTTCAGACAGGACACTTTTCTCTGTCTTGACCATTTCTAAGAATATTACTGCTAGAAAAGAGCATGAGTTCAGTTCTTGTGGTAATGGGGTGAAGGAAATCTTCACAACTTTGAAGGAGACTGTCTCCTTCAGCTTCTAGGGCTGGGCCAGCCTCCTTGGTTTAGTTGTTGGGCTGTGGATTTGATCCCAAGAGATTTCCATCAGGACACTTAGATTTTTGCTCTCCTGCAGATGGCGAAGCTCCGCAGCCTATCTAAGAATGCTGAGAATGAACCTCATCTCCCCTTGGTTGATAACTGGCGCCCGACTCAGCCTCGGTATTTCAGGATGGTGAGCGCATCGTTCCTCTAGGACCTGGCCCAAGTTGGGTGTCCCTGGGTGAGGTGGCTTCTCGAACTAAGAGATGGTTTTGTTTTGTGTCCTCTGTTGCATTTAGACAGAGCTCCAACTGTAGTGCCAGAGGCTGAAACTTTGAGTTGTGAATTGTGAGTTTCCCTTTCAGAGGATAACAATTTACTTAGGGAAATCCTATCATGAAAATAGAAGCAAAGAATCTGGCTCTTCATGACTGCTTTAGCATTAGCTTTTGTTAATAGCACGAAGGAATAAAAAATAATTACTACTGTTAATTGCTACTAACTACAAAACCATCTCCTCTTGCCCACATGTCTCTTGATCCTTGCCTTATTCCATTCTAAAGAGGTTGCAGTTAGGAGAATTAATTGTTTTCAGCATAAAACCATATTTTTCAGAAGTTGTTTTCAGCATCATCCATATCCTGCTCTGGGCTGTACCAGTTAATGCACAAGGCATTCTTGGAAATAAATGAGAATACTGTTTTGGTATTTTATACTCACATAAAATATGAAAGGTCAGAAAATGGCTTCATTGCCATTGATAAAGAAATAAGCTTTTAATTTCTTAAAACAGTGGTGAGGTGAAACAAAGGTCTATTCTGAAAATTATATTCACTGATTTATGTGTTGTTAAAACCATGGGATGGGGGAAGAGCTGTTTCTCTTTGTGTCCACATTAAAAGACTAATTTGCATTTTAATGATGTGGCAATGGATTTTGAGAACTTGGTCTTCATATCCTGAATACATATTTTGTCCCTGTATGCAAGTGGCTTTTCTGTGTGAAAAAGGTGCTAAGACAGCAAGGCTTTTCTTAAACTTTTTTGTGCTTTTTTTTTTTTAGGTAGATTCTCACTTCATATGCAAATATAATTGATCCTGCTGTCAATGAAATTTGTGCATAAATATGTGAAACCACAATTTGACTCTACTTATCAAAAAGCAGTTGACCAGAGTGTTCTTGTCCCTTGTTTTGGCATGAAGAACAATGAAAGAGGATTGTAAGCCTATCCCTGAAATAAAAGTATTTATGCATTAAAAAATCCAGCAAAAATAAATACATTTACATAATAATTCTTTTTCTGTATGTTTTTTTCAATTTTAGAAGCATGTAAAAATAACAGTTTTAAAGCAACAGTTGTCACTGTCCTCTGTAATATACCTTCATGGAAAAAGATAATGGATGGTATCTTTTTCAGATGTTTCAACTACAGGAGTACTGATAATACTTCATGTGACTGCAAGCAAGGAAATAGCATCTTAAATATACTACAACACTGAGACATCCACATCTCTTCTTTTAGTGAGATCACCCTCTGCTGGTAACAGCTTTCTTGTAATGCCATATGAATCAATGCCTTCACAATTTGATTGCACAGTGGAAAAGTTCACTATGTCTCTGAAACCATTAATCTGAATGGTAATTTGCATTGAGCTCTGGAAATGCAAAGCAGCTGCTGCTCTGGCAGTGACTGGGCTCTTAGCTGCCACATTCCAGGGCAGGATGATGTTGCTGAGCTTGGTGATGAGACAGGGGGTATGCTCCCTGTCTCCAGTTTCCCCATGGTGAAAATTTCTGAGCCATGTCCTCACTTTGCTTTCTTCCATCAGATGGGTAGTGTTTTGGCTGGGAAGCTTAATTTAGTCATTGTTAGTATTTCCCAACAAATTTCCCATATGAATTGGATTGTGCTGTTTGTGTTGGCACTTTTTGTTTGTGAAATTATTCATTTGTGAAATGATGCAGATGAGTTAACACCTATTTATGTTGCATGCACATATTGCTGACTTTGACACAGATTGTCTTACTTCCAATTACTCAGATGGATGACTTACACCAGTAAAGCCTATGTGGTTCTCTATGTTTTAAAAAATATATATTTTTTAAATACTTGATTAAATGTAATTTCTTCCCAGCTGGGTCATTCCAGGACAATTCAAAGCATAGCTTTGTGTTTGACCACCAGCACCCAACACCGTGTTAGCAGTAGGGATAAGAATATGCTGCTGGGTTGTGCTTTATACTTCAGAGGATGGTTTAATCCATAAAGATTTCTTCCTCTTCTAAGTAAATAGCCAAACCAACATCAGGAATATTCGGTATGTGGCAACTGGTGTTATTCTGAAGAGGAATGCAAGTCACAGAACATCACTGACCATGCAGGACAGGGTTCTGATAGATGCCCAGTGCTTCCTACCTTCAGGTGAAAACAACAATTTCCTGATGCATGAAAATATGAGAAAACAATACTATAAACACCCTTCTGCTTTCTACTTCTTTTTCTCAAGTCAGTTCTGCAGTATCTGTTTGTTTATATGTTGCTTCTTTAGAAAAAGGCATTTTGAAGAAAAAAAAAATTTCTACAATAGTAACTTGCTTTGAATTAGAATTTAGGTTATTTTATAATGTGCTTTATTAAACTAAGTTGCATCTCTTAGAGCAGGCTTTATCTTTCTTGCAATTTATGATATTGCAAAAATGGGACATACAATCTCAGGGTTTTTTACCAATATTTTACCAATATATGTGGTTTCCCAGTCACACTTTGCAAAGGAGCTGTGTCTGGGTTTTGGAAATGAAACTGAGGTCAGTCTCATCCTCTAGAGCCAATATATATTTATTAACTTTTAATCTTAACATTGAATTTTATTTTCTCTCTGATTGTGTTTACTGTTGTTTTACAGAGGTTGCCCCTTGCTTTTAGCTTGTAGCTGAAGGAAAGTTAATCACTGGTATGACTGAATTCAGGTCACCACAGGTCACTGTAGTAACAACATCCCACACAGCTCACTTCTACCTGCATGGTGTAGTTCCATGCACAGCAAGAGAAGGGAGCCCAGCAGTTCAGAAGTGCCTGCTAAAAAGGAAAGACAAATTTTCATCCGGGTGGGTAGAAAACAATGAGTTACAGCTATATTCCAACTTTACATACTGTGTAGTCCTGACTAAACTTGGTGATATCAGTGCTAATTAGGAGCAGTACCTCTGAAACAGAACTGCAGACATGAGACATGAAGCCACATTGCACAGCTTGTTGGCAGCCTCTTCTTCAAGTTAGCTTTCCATCTTCTGCAGATGTCAAAAATAATTTGACTCAGCCTAGCTCTGTGCTGCTGTGAGTCTTCCTGAAACTCAACACATTTTAGAGGGGTGGCTGTACCTGAGTCCACATCAGAGGCAGTCTTGAACATGAGTAAGAAGGTGCATGGGGAATTAAATTGCAGCTGCTGTAGCACCAGAGACATGATTATGCTCATCAACAGCAAAAATTAATAACCATCAATTTAATACAAGATCTGCCTGTCTAAACTTGGTCAGTCTAAAAGATATCCAAGGTAAACATGTGGGAAGTCCATTTTCTGCTGTTGCTTGTTGGGAACCTCTTCTCTAGGCCCAGCATCATGCTGATAAGAGAAGCTGTCCTTGAGTTACATGTAGGCAGCTGGGCAGGAAACGATCTACTAGCAGTCTCACTGTATGAAGGTTTCTGGGGCGAGCAAAAGGAGGTAGATGTAGATATCAACCTAAATTTTATCTAAAAATATATGTGGATTTTAGTGTAGAAGAAGAGTCAAAATTATTTAGGTGATGGATAATTTTGAAGAAGTTAGACTCTGCTTTAGATGAGGACTACATTTGATTAAATGTGATTTATTCTATATCCAAACTCATGCCTTGGAAATTTTGTAAGCATCATCTATACAAGAATGGACAGAACTTTAGAGCCCTTCTATATTAAGTAAGACAGTATTTTGCAAACTACGTGTGCATGTCTGTTCAGGCCATGAAAAGAATCTGGAATTATTTTGTCCAAGTTTCAGATTTAACTGAAAAAAAATGTTCAAATTTTTCCTCATGGTGAAGAAATCTTGAAAATTTAAACAACTACAACTATACAGTAATGTCTGAAACAGTGCTGCAAAATACGCCTTGCTAACTTCACTCCCAAAATTCTGCGTTTTGTGTTGTTTTGCTGAATGGAAAAGAAGAGGTTTTCACAGAATCACAGAATCACCATGGTTGGAAAGAACCTCTGAGATCACTCAGTACAACCATCAACAAAAAAAAAACCCCAAACAAGCATGAACACACACACTCCACCAGAAAACACCCACAAAAAAACCCCAAACTCTGCCACTAGGGCATCTGAAGTGCCACATCTACACGTTTCTTGAATACCTCCAGGGATGGTGACTCAGCCACCTCCTGGGCAGGCTGTTCCAGTGCCTGACCACTCTTTCAGTATAGAAATTCTTCCTAATATCCCATCTAAACCTCCCTGCCACAACTTCAGGCCATTTCCTCTTGTCCTATTGTCATTTACTTGGGAGAAGAGGCCAACACCCACCTCCCTACAACCTCCTTTCAGGTAGTTGTAGAGGGCAATGAGGTCTCCCCTCAGCCTTCTCTTCTCCAAGCTAAACATCCCAAGTTCCCTCTACTGCTCCTCCTATGACTTCTTCTCTAGACCCTTCACCAGCTTGGTAGCTTTCCTCTGGACCCACTTCAGCATCTCAATGTCCTAAATGTTCTATGACATAGTTTAATCAAAAGTATAGCCCTTAAGGCTAGAATCAGGCTGCTATGCATTTTCCTGCTCCTTGTATTAAAACATCCTGTGAGGAATATTTGAGATGACAAGAAATGAATGGCACAGATGTTCTATCCTGTCCTCCAACCGTGTGGCAGCAGTGATGGCTTGCAAGGGCTGAACTCTCCCGTCTGTCAGCTGGGAAAGCCATCCCTCCAGAGGGACATGCAGCTAATCCCTAGCCATGGTCATAAGGGGATGCATCATGCCTCTAGTAGAACATGCTGATGTCTGCCTAGTTTTGGATCATGTTTCATTCCCTTGCCTCAAAGCCTTTTTCCCATTTAATAGACCTATGGCTCTGTGTTTCTGTAGCTTACTGTCTGTCTAGATCACAGAATCACAGAGTCACAAAATGTTAGGGGTTGGAAGGGACTTCTGGACATACTCGAGTACAACTGCCCTTCCAGAACAGGACCACCTAGAGCAGGTCACACAGAAACGCATCCAGATGGGTCTTATCATTATGCAAGTACAGTGTATGGGAAGTAAAGCTCTGTATATAACTTTTATTTATTCTAGCTTGCTTGTGACCAACTGATTATTATGTTGTGTTTTAACTTGAAAACCAACAGCAGAAAAGGAATATAAAAATTTCCAAAATTTTCAGATCTAAACACCAATCCTGCTGTTTACTTTGCTCTGTCCGTTTCATTTCAGAACGGTGCTGGTTTGGTTCGGTGGGATTTTTTGTAGTGGGGGAGGGGCCCCAGAGGTGGCTCCAGTAAGAAATTGAGAAGCTCCCCGTGCTCCAAAAAAAACAGCAAGCCAAGGAGCCATTAGAGAGACAATAGATGCGCCTCTGCGATTAACATACGAAAGAACTGATATAAGACCTGAGCAGAGCAAGCAGTTAAGGACAAAGAGCTGGGCTGGAGAGGCAGAGTTGCCGGTGGTTGGTGAGGAAGAAGAGGAAGAAGGTGCGCAAGCAGAAGTTTCCCTGCAACCTATGGTGAGATGGCAGGCTGTCCCCTTGCATTCATGGAGGAACATGGTGGAACATTCCCTGAAGGTGCCAGGAGGGGTGAACTTGGGCAATGGACTTGGAATTTGCTGCCAGTGGACTCGGATTTGCTTCCAGTGGACTTGGATTATGCAGCTGTGGAAGATCCCAGTGCCAGGGGAGTTGACTGTTCCCAAAGCAGCCCGTGACTCTGTGGGAAGCCCGCGCTGGAGCAGCTTGCTCCTGACCTTGTGGGAAGGACTCATGAAGGAGAGGTTCGTGGAGGACTCTCTCCCATGGGAGGGACCTCGTAGGGAAGCAGGGGAGGACTGTAAGGAATCCTTCCTGAGGAGGAAGGAGCAGCAGGAACGACCAGACTGTGAGCTGACTCTAAACGCCATCCCCTGTCCCCCTGTGCCACTCGGGGAAAGGAGGTAGAGAAACTGGGAACAGAGTAATTTGGGCCCGGGAAGAAGGGAGGGGTGGAGTAACCAATGTAAGCACTGCTCTTCGTGTTGTCTGTGTCTTGTGTGCATCTGATTAGTGTAAAATTAAATTATTATTTTTTCCCCAAGTTGAGTTTGTTTTGCCTGTGACCTTAATCAGTGAAGAGCCCTCCTTGTCCTTTGTCTCGACCCATGAGCTTCTAGTTGGCCTTTGTCCTCCTCATTCCACAGTGTGTGTGTGCAGTGCGGGGAAGTTAAGTGAGCAGCCAAGGGGCTGGTTCTTTGTTGTCGTGTTAGGCAAATAGAACTGACTTTTTTTTTTTGTTTTGCAAGTTTACCTTTTTAGCAGTCCCAACCTGTCCTTTGATTAGATTTTCTTGAGCTTTCCAACAAAATCTTATCACACTTTCAAACCACGTTTATTGGGGTGTAACCACTTGGCATTATCCTTACTCTTCCTTTCTTTCCTGTTCCACTGTCTTCCTTTGTGTTCCCAGGAAAATCTCATAGGCGGAACATTAAAAATTGCAAGTTCATTTAGCCAGTTTTGCAAATTTCAACTCTAAATTATTCTGTGTTCCTTCCCATTCAAATGCTAAGGACGCAGAAATACTGTTAGTTGAGAAGGGGCTACTTCCTTTAATGACTGGGATGTTCCTGGACCTGAAATACTGTGAGGTAAGTCAGTTCCTTAGCTGAAAGTTCATAAAGCTTTAAGAAGTGGTCCTGTTCCTGATCCTGCTTGAAATGCTCTGACTTTTGCTATCATGTTTCTTCCAAAGTTGCCTTACTAGATAACTTGCTGCTTTAAATCCTTGATGGATTTAATGAAACAAGCTGAAGGGCTGCAAAGTAACTGAACTCTTGACCTATCTAGTTTCTACTTAAATTGACTAGTTTGATCATTCAGCTAATGATAGCTCCTTCAGTAAGCTGGCATGCATGTTGGTATTCCTAACAGTCTTCATTAGAAGTAGGTAAAGGAGGTCTCAGTTAAAAAATAATTTATAATAAGCTCCAGAAAGAGTATCTGAAGAAATACTTGCAGAGATACCTTAGGAAAAATACTGTAGGTACTTCTATATACAGTCAAAACTGTCATGTCTTTATTTTGCCCATTTTGTGGTAAAGTCAAAAACAAACACCCTGTCAGTGCTGCCCCATGGTGACTAAGCAATGCTGTCAAGGTTTGACTCAGAATAGAAAAATAAACCAGAGACAAACAATGCTCTCGATCCCCTCCCCCTCCCACCCAGGTAGGGAAGGAGAGAGAGAATTAGGAGAGAGACTTAGCTGGACTGAAAACTAAATTAGACAGCTTTAATTATATGTACAGTTTTATACAAGTATGTTCAGGAATGTGCAAAAGCCTCTTACCCCCCCCCACCCCCAGCAACTCCCCCAGCACTCTCCTTAGCTGTGAGCAGTCCCGAAAACTCTCAGTCTGCTGTCTGAGATAACAGCAGAGCAGACAGGGCTGCGGGGAGAGTTATGAGGGTCAGGGCTGAGCCTGGGGTCAATGGTGATGGATGGATGGAGTCCTCCCCAGACGCCGGCCATGGACGGAAGAGAAGGGAAGAAGAAGCAGGAAGGAAGTTGTCTTCTGTGATCTCTGACCTTCCTCGGAGCTTACGTAGATACATAGAATGGAATACCTTTGGTCAGTTCTCCTGTCTGTCTAGTCTATCTCCCCTACGGGGGGGTCACAGATACAATTCTGAGTAGAACAAACTGACCTTTGGGTCTCAGCAGAAACATAAACATTCCAGTGTTATCAGTCCACTAGCTGGAACACTTGCTGCTAGTTAAAAGAGAGCTTACTGAAGAAAAAAAAATCACTAAAAGGATAATTAGCTTAATCCTGGCTCAACCTAGGACATATGCTTACACAGTTCCTTTCTGCTTTGGTGTTGATTACTTTTTTGTACATCTCGGGTGAAACATAACGCTGTTGGGCTGTTCATGAATAATTCATTTTGCAGTGAATCATGGTAGCATCCACTGTGCACAAATTTCAGGAGCCTCCATGACCTGTGAGAATTGTCAATGGAAATGATTACTCTGGCCTATCTTTGAAACAAATGACTGAGCAGCAAAACCACTGATGCTGTGTCCTCCACAGCTGTGCCTGGAGGTGTAGTCCTTAGGCGGATTCCCTGAACTCCAAGAACAGTTCTAGCCCTTCCTCAGAGCGGGCTTGCATGGGTGTCCTCCCTTCTTCTTGACTGCTCCATGCAACTTGCATTAAATAAAACTTTGAGACAAATTCTTCCTTTACCAAATTTGGCCAATAGATTAAAACATGTCTAGGAAGGGCCGACTGCCAGATGTGTGCACATATGGATATGCACAAGAACATTTTGTTTTGGTAAACAAAATGACTTGTCAGGCCTGAAAGATCAAAATGGCCATTATAAAGAAAAGAGAAATATGAGCCAGTCCACATGAAATTTCGTTATCACAAAAATGTTTCGATCTTTTCTAAGGTGATAAAGACACTACTTCTGTGGGCTTACTGTTTGGCTAAAATTTTTGAATAACAATTCTAATAATATAACCTCTGTAGATAAAAGCTAAAGACAAAGCATGAGATAATGTATTTAATCGATGGCATATAATAAAGAGTGAGCTTGTTTTAGTTAATTATTCTTGTCTGAAACTGGTAAGTTCCTGTTCTTTGCTACTGAGATTTTAAAATTGTTTTTATTTTCCCCTTGCCTGGTTCTCTTGTAAGGAAATAAAAATAATGAGATTCTTCAGAAGAGACTCTGATAATGGACAGATTTTCTAGATCAATGTTGCAGGAGCTGACACTTTCCATTATGTATTTTTTATAATAAAAAAAATAATAGTATCAAGGCAAATTCTCAGTTGAGGTACATACTCCAACAATATAAAAGAGAAAATATGATGTAAATTATTCATTTCTTGTGAAGGTCACCTATTTTTTATTTTGTCATAAAAATTTTTCTCCTAACTATTTACTTCTGCATATGGCCATTAAGAAAGAGGAATGACTATCGGTAGTCACATTCTCCCCTGTTACAGGCACTTACAGGCTGCTATTTGACCCTCCAATGTGGCAGACCAGCTCTTTTATAGCTTTTTACTCATGACATTGGTGTGGGAGTTTTCAGAGGCCAGAGCCGAATGTGTCTGAGCAGCTGTTCTGCAAGGGATCACTGATGATCTTTGTGTGAAAAAGGTGATTCACTAGAAGATTAAGTGTATATTTGCTCTCCACACAAGCCACATAACTGACATATATTCCTTTGTTTATTCTGGCAGACCTATGGAGAGATACAGATGGGTTCACCCCAGGTACTTAAGTGTCTTGCTCTGTCCAGCCAGGCCAGGATGCGTTTCCCACAGTGTCTTTATGGATTGTTAACATGGTCCTCAGAGTAACATTGGTATTAGTCTTGCATTGCATAGCTATTCAGCCTGAGTAGAGTCCAATGGCTTAAGTCACAAAGGTACTTCATGGCAAATTCTTCTTTTCATCTGGAAGCTGGAAGACAGAAACTTCTCCCAGGAGAAGGCATGTAGAGTCATGCCAATGCTTGGCCCAAGGAATTCCTTATGGGAAGCGGTCACCTAGCATGATGAATGCAGCATCTCTTGGAACTGGGACATGGGTCTCCTCTTATCCCTCACGTGAAATTCCCAACTAGTAGGCTATGTGTCCTGTTAAGGAAGCTGAGCTTTATTTTTCCTCCCTCTCCCTCTCTAGCCCTCTGAATACTTAAAATTTTTGTTCAGGAACTCAGCAGCTTCAATTCTTGGAGGACAAAGAATCTCTCAGAACCTAGTTATTAGGATATATAAAACCATAGCTGGAAAAAGTTTTAAGTCTGAATGCCCTCTGGCTGGACAACTGCAAGGTCTCATACATGCTCAGTGTCCCAGCAATTATTTTACAGAACTGTCAAAATCTTCATTTAGAGGTTTTGTCTTGCACTTTGTATGAGGTTGGCTGACAAAAATACTTACTATGCATCTTCCTCTTGGTTCTAGCAAGAAATACAGCAAAATACTGAGCCTAGAGTATATATATTCATTTGCACACTGTTGAAATTCTACATGCTGGAGTAACTGTCAGTCCAGATATGAAGGCCTCTCTATTTGCTCTGCAGAATTCTTTTTATTAAATCTTGTACTTGGCCACCTATATTTGTTTACATTTTTTTTGGTGTTTAGGTATAAACAACAAATATATGAGAAGAAAATTTTTCTTTGATCTGATAGCAAATTGTGTCTCCTTACACACTAGAATTGCAATTTTATTTGTTTCAAGCTACCACAAGCTCTTAGTTAATGTGTGTTATGTTCTGTATGTCTAGGCGAGATGTGTATTTATCATTGTTTGCAACATTAATAAAATCTAGGCATTAGCACCCAACTGCCTACTGGACAATAGCCCCTGTCTCCTGAACACAGTTCAGGTGAAAGCCTGTAAGCAGAACAGCTGTTTCAGGGTTTCTAGGAGTGTTCTTCATGCTCCAGTGGCAAGCTCTGAATGTGCAACGAATTTCAAGCATATCCACCCTGTGATCACTTGTCTAATACAGCTTCTCTGTAAGAATAACACAAACAGGATAGTTTCACCTGTAGGAATACTGGGGTTTTGGTCTTTTGTTATTAGGTTTTTCAGGGGCATACTACATTGAGTGGTTTTCCATAGCAAGTAGGGAATGTGGATTCACTTTATTTTTCCCAGCTATGCCAGAACTGTCTCAGTTCTCATATATTTCAGCCTTCTGCATTCAAAAAGTTAGGGAGGCTGCAGGAATTGGCGTACTGTTCTGAAAAAGGTTATTTTTCTGTTTGCATATAAATTCTATATACTCTGAACAAGTTTTGCACTGAAGATTACCAAACACACTCCCTCTGACAGAAAACATGGCTACTGGCAAGTTATAGAAATAGACTAGGATTTGAGTTCATTTCTTAAATTCAGAAAAGGTTATTTTTCTATTTATTTCAGTAAGCATCATAGTCTTCAGCTTGTTTTGACAAATTGGTTGGTGCTAAGGATTGTGAAAGAGTGACAGTCTTGCTTGTACTCCTAGCCTTGGAGTTTCACCCCAGTCCTTTGCATCCCTCATTTTCTATTGTCTTCCTTTGAGCTGTTCCAGTGTGACTGTATTCCCTTCAGACTGCAACTGAAGGTCGATATCTGTCAAATTTAAGCTTTGTCTTGGGAGAGGAGAGCCACCAATCTGCTGGAATTTCACAGTGAGTGACTGGAGCTGATAAAAAGCTTAGGTCAAACTTTCATTCCTGGATTACTCCAAGCAGACTGTGCCAGAGCACATTTGTGCAGACAGCTCAGCTCAGATTTTCATTCTTAACTGGAGCCTTGAGTTTCAGCAAGCGCATCATTCAAGTGAGTCCATATGAGAGCATGGCAATAATCACCTAAGAAAACAGAGAACATGCACTGTGCATGACCTCTGCATGCTGCTGTTCTAAAGGAAGCGATGAAAACTGAGATGTAACAGTTTTTAATAGAAAGGTTAGGGATCACTGACACACTATTTTTTTTTTTACCTCAATATCTATAAACATTTCTTAGGTTTTATTAAGTATATATTGGGTATTTCATAAAGGGCATCTTTGAGGAAATATTTTGCTCAGTTTGCATTCTTTGCTTTCCTGGTAAACCATCCCAAAGAGACTCATCCATGGGCAGAGGCTGTAGATGAAGTAAAACAGTGGAGGAACATCCATAAATTCCTCAGGACTCCTCAGTATTTGGGCTTCCACTGTTGTGAGTTGCAGACCATCACCTCCTGACCAGACTGTGTTTAGCTCTACATCACTCCACCATGTGTTGTTCTTATGTGTTTCTGCTCCACATGGCCCATTTCACCTCTTCTTCCATTAGTGTTTTTTCTTTTAGAAAATGCTCATGCCTGCAATTTGCAAAATGTAAGAAAGCCAAGGTATATTCTCAGATAAGTGATTCTTGATCAAAAACTGAGGATACAGGATTAGACAGTTTCTGTAACATTAGGTACCTAAAAATGGTTAAATCTTTTTATGGAATACTTAAAAATCTTCCTTGCTATAAGTAATTTATAAACTTTCTGAAAATAATGTAGAGAAGCTAGACACATGCTCTTAAAGATATGTAGGGACTTGCACATGTTCAATGTTACTATGGATGGCCCAGAAATGTGGAGTGCAAAGGTTCACCAATAAACAGAATACAAAGAAAGTGCTCTAGAGGGTGGGGCTATGGATAACAGCAGGGGTAACAAATGCATGGTGCTGATGATATTTTGTTTGTATTAATTTAAAAAAATCTATTCAGAAAAGTATTTATGTGATCACCATAGGTAAGTGAATGAGATAAAATACATGTTTAACTATAATTCAGTTGTTGTTTTTTTCCTGGTAGTGACATATGAAGTGATTTATGTAGTGCATGCCATAACAAACCAGAGACATAAATTTTCTTCTCAGACATTTATCAACATAGCAATGAGAGATCATGTTATTGCCAGCAGATTTATCATGTTGGTATGGCCGCATTTATCATCTCACTTCATGTGGCTCAGAGGGTTCACTTTTAAAAGATCATACATATGAAAACACAAACATGCATATTAAAGCACATTTGTATTCTCATTGAAATTCCTGACCTTTTTAAGATAGGGGTCTAGTACTTACAGAGTCATTGTATTTGCTTATATAAAGTCACAGATATACAGCAAACTATTAATGGTCACATGGGGAATCAAATTCCAAACAGGTTTGCTGGTCACTGTTGCAAAAGTCTTTGCAGCAAGCAGTGCCTTCAGCTTGACTGGGAGAGACCCCTTCCTTGAACCACTGACTGGTGGGCCTTGCTCTTTACGTTGGTGAGAACTTAGACAGCACTTACATCCATCTGGCCACAGCAGGATGGACAAGCAGAACTGGTGTTGCTCTAGATGAACTCCCCCTCCATCTCTGTGAACAACCCAATTCCCATATCAGTGGTGTTTCTCATGCCTCTATCTGCTTTGCAGGGAAGGAAGCCTCTAGTCCCACCAAACAGCATGTGTTTGTGTCCAGTAGAACCTTCTGATTAATCTTTAAACATTTTATCTAGGATGGGATAGTTAACTTGAGACAGTTTATTAATTGCTCACATCTATTTCTGCAACAGGTGGGCCTGCCAGAGCTCTCCAACACTTGGATCCAGAAAACAACTTTCATGGGTGCCTGGCTCCAGTGATTTGGTTGGGTTTATGCCATCTTTCATTTCTATGAAAGAAAGTTGTTGCATTTCAAAACAGAAAACTCCACCTGCTGTATGAGAAACTGAATTGTAGCTAAAGTCAGTGTTATTTCTCGTGTCCTTGCTCAGAGAGGGAACTACCATTCAAAAAAGTACTGTCACAGACCTGTAAACATCCAGATAGGATGTTTGTTTCTCTCTGAATCCTTGCTAGTACTAAAAGGTAGCAGCAACAGTAGAAAAGCAGTTGGTCCTGTCATGAGCCCCATGAAGGAGGAGGTGTTTCCATGCAAGTAGTTGATTGGGACCCTTATTGCCCCAGGGGTATGTGGCCAGTCAGGTCTGTGGAGTGACAACATTGACCTCAGGAAACTCTGGATCAGGCCTGAAGGCTCTGCACAACTTCCCTGATGACCCAGTTTTTCACAGTGAGGGTGCTCCAGTGCTCCCACAGATCTTCTGGTGGGTTCACAGTGTGCAGCTGGCTCTCACAAAGTGCCAAGTGGAGGCTGGGATCTTCCTGCAGGAAGGCATGGGGCTCTTGAACGGTGGCTGGAGGAGATGAGCAGACCACTGCAGGACAACATAAGGCTATTTAAGATATATCATTGCAAAAGCTTAGAGATTTGCACTTCGAATAGCCAATTCCCCAGCAGAATACAGATCCCACTCGGTGATAGCGTGCATAATTTGGTGACTCATTTGTAGCAACCGCTCATTAATTTGTCTAAATGTTTTCCATTTTCTCCCCAGCCTCTCCGACTCCCCTCACTCGCATACACCTACCCAGACTCATTCCTGCAGAGGCAGGCATCAAGCTGCAGTGGGCTGGGGAAGCTGGCGGCGAGGAGGTGACCATGACCATGTAGCAGAGCAGGACAGTGTCTCCCAGGGGTGTCTGGCACAGAGGGACAAGTAGCTGGGAGGAGGCAACACAGTGCGATTACCTGGGACATCAGCAGTGTTCTGAGGCATTGAGGAAAAAAGCCCTAATGTTGTGAGGGTACTATCCCCTCAACAAATATGTTAAAAAAGTTCATTGTGGTACTGAAGAACAACAGAAAGACTCCCCAGGAGGAACTCCAGCTGAAACTACATAAACCAGTAATTCTAGTGGAAATCAACTGGGAAAAAGACCATATGCAGATATATGATGAAGAGGGGATCTGACAGCTTATTATTTTGCTCTGAGCTTTCAGGAAACATACCTTAATGTGTCTGACATTTGGAACACGTAAAACTGTAGAGATTTCAGACAAAACAGCAAAATACAATCAGCGATATTTATCCATTTGTCAAAATGTCAAAGTTGCTTTTTAATTAATTCCTTGACACTGCAGTATTTTTATGGCCCTGACAGTGGCCTAATATGTATACCTGATGTTTTTCTTCTGCTACTTATCAGGGAAGGGATGAGGAAAACTGTACTCTTTTCATAGGGCTCACAAGATTTTGGAGGTTGTGATCTGAAGCCAGAAAGCATTAATGAATTATTTCACGCATATCTAACATATGTCTGAATGCTCTGATTAAATGTCAAAACATGCACCCTCTTGAAGCCCTTAATCTGATCCAATCCATGATAGGGTTCATAACAGAACACTCTCAGAGCCATTCTGGCAACCCTGTGGGTCACTGTCCACTCACTGCTTTCAAAAGTCTACCTAAATATCCACCTATGAGATTGAGAGATACACTCATGCAGCACATTTTACTTTTCTGGGGTGGTAGCTTGCTCAAATGCCATTCAAGCTGTATTGCTTTCCCTTGGTCACTGTTCCAGAATCTATTGTCAGGAAACAGAATTTGAGGATTGAGAGTTTTCGAAGATGTATTGAAAAATTTGGGGAAAAACCCAAAAGAGCTAGCTAATAAAAACTTTCAGAAGTAGATTCCAGAAAAAAAAATACTGCTGGGCTACAAAAGCAGCATTTCCAAATTGTTTTTAGGCACAGGATCCATGCTGGCCTATCAGACTCTGTTTGATAATTTGGAGAATAGAAATGTTTTGTGGGCCTTTAAGACAATTGCCTTATACACAGACAAATGAGACATGTCTGCTTTCATGTCCAGCTGCCAGAAAAAGTACTCCAGTAGAAAGAAAACATATTTCTTTTTACTCTGGCTTTAAGAAAAGGATACTGAGAGGCACAAATAAATCTTCATTATGCTACTTTTCTTAAAATAAGATTAGTGAGAAAACAGTTTAGCACATGAAAAATTCTTCTTCCGTCATAGATTAGTTGGTAGGCCCTGATAAAGAGACTGGAGGCATTCCTTTTATCTGATGGAAAATCTTTCTTCTTTACTCTTCGTATTATCAGTCTTATTTGTTAGCATTTTCTCTCTTTTTATGTTGAAAAAATGCTTGTGGGGGAAGGAATCATACTGTCTTTGGTAGGACATTATTAACTTAAACTTTGGGAAGCTGCCGTTTGGTCATGGAGCAGCCTGTCATCTGCTGACAGAACTGATGAACGGCCAGGGGCAGGATGCCTCTTTCCTCTTCTGCACCTGCAGTACAAGGCAGAGGACAGGCACTGCAAGCCTCAGTGTTTCCTACCCAATGTGCTGAATGAGGATTTTTTCCCTTCTGCACGTGGGTGGGTCTGAGGCCAATGTTGGGAGCGCTCAGCCCCAGTGGCCAGTGGGCAGGCACCCTGCTGTTCCCTTTTCCATTATGATTCAGTCTTGTACAAATGAAATCCGCTGGCAACAGCAGCAGGGCACGGACATCTCACCTTGCCTTGCTTCTGTGAAAAAGGTGACCAAGCTGCATTGTGTCCCTAATAGCCCAGGAGTCACAGCTCATCTGGGAAATCCAGCCAATAAAAATAAATTGGCACCTATAGTGGTAAGAATCAGAAAGGACTGATAAAACCATAGAGGCAGGGATAAGTATGGTTTTGTTGCCCTTTCAATTTTATTTTCTGATTCCTGAAAGCTCTCTTAATCTCTTAGTCCTTTCCTGGTTACTTTCACTCCCCTCTACACCACTCTGTGATTCTTGTGACCTTGCCAGGGTGTCTGCTTACCCTTGTGCAAACAGAGCTTCAACAAGGACAAAAATAAAACTGCAAAATTTGGAGTGGTGTTTTTCTCCTCACATACATTTGCTCCCAAATGCAGGAGCAAGCTTCCTACCTGGGGCCATACTGGTGCATCGCAAAAATATTTCATATACTTAGAGTAGTGTTCAAAGTGTCAAGAGATGGACAAGCAGAGCCTGTTATACACCTGGACTTCTGGTTTTTCTCAGTCTTCTCGGATTTTTTCAATTGCTGATCCCTGAAAGCTAATTTTCTCTCTTTCTCCCCCTCATTTCTGGTTTACTTTCACAGCCTTCTGCATGGGTATGTTTTCTCATTCTGTTTCTGTGGTTTTCATCTTCCTGGGAAGAGCCTGCAGACTTTTCAATTCAACAGTATTACTAGATAAGTAAAGCCAGGTAAACTTTAATCAATTCTTATTTTAATCAAAGTTATCTCATTTTACCTTCCTTCTGCTGACAAGCACCTCACTTGTTCAAGGCACACAAGGGAGTCTGCCATGCTTTCTGGAGTGACTGGAGGCAAAGCTACAAGCACCTAAAATGAAAATGTGGAAGGTAACAGGTAGCAAGGGACTCCCTCGGGTAGTAACCTACTGCTTGCCAAATTTCTACCGTAGCTCTTAAAAGCAGAGCACTTGGATTGGTTTGTGCTATTCCTATTTTGCACAGTCCCCTACCCCAAAATAGACTTCATGAAACTCTGATGAAGTAGGATCTCAGCTCAACTTTTTTGAAGTGGACAGCTCTAACAGGACAGCTCTAATGGGACCATGGCACAAAGTGCCAAGGAAAACTTCCATCAGACTTACTCTTATAACTTCTGCACAGCTGCAGACTGATGATCTTCCTTGCCCTTCTGTCACACAGTTTTAGGCCACAGAAAGAATGAAGTCCTTTCTTAACAGACACAAATGCATTGGACCTTCTCTGAAAAGGACCATCTGTTTCTGGCTTGTGTTAGTAACATCACAGTCTACTTCCCAGTATACCCTTTTCTGCTTTGTTTCTGTTCTGGAGGCACAGGTTCAGGGCATTCAGCACCTCCTTTCTTCATGGTCCTGAAAACGCTCATTTTCTGCCTCACTTTCTGAGGCATCAGTCACAAAGGACATCTCCTCCTTCTGGAAGGGGTCTCACTTCAGAAATACGACCAGACTTTGAAAAAGGGTCGACATCTTTTGCGTAGCATGGGAAGAAAGCCCAGCTCGGTGTCATGAATGTTTCTGCGATATGGAATGCCAGTGACTGTCTGCCCTTCTCTCCTCTCTCTTTGCCCCTGAATTGCTGTGGACTGTTCTGCCCTCTAGTGACGGCCATGTTGTCTAACTGTGTCTCCCACTGAAGTGACACTGAGGCTCTGAGCCCGCACAAGATGTTGGAAACCTAAGGGGACCTCACAGCAAAGTCCAGGGCACAGAGCCAGCTGCTATGAGCCATCACCGGTGTGTCTGGGATGCTGAGTGCCTGGAGACGGTGGGGAGATGGGAAAAGTATATTTGGAAGAGAAGGCTGTGAGGGGAAGCATGGCCTAGGGTGAGGTTTAGGTTTCGAAGAGGGACAAAGGGTAGAAGCTGTCATTGGAGGGAGATTGCAAAGGGGCTACCAATCAAAGGGAGAGGTAGCAGCTTCAGAGATAGTGTGTTTCCTGACCCTAGCCCTAATTCTAGACCTTTGTCACAGCTGCACTTTGACCCAGATGCTAATGGTGCTCCTCCTGAAAAAGTAATTCAGGAAGAAATATTTTTGTAGCCTATCACTCCCTTTTATTGGCAGCCTCTTTGCAGCCCCACTCCAAGGTCAGCTCCACTCCCTCTCTTACTCTGCCCCAGCTCTAACCTTAACCCTAACACTAGACTTGGGTCTCACTTGAGCCTTTAGACCAAGACACTGAGAAAAAACCTAAGAGGAAAAGTTCTGGAGAGAGAACTATTCTGTGGGTTGCTTCTTTGATTTGCAGCACCTTTGCATCCTCCCACAAACAGCTGCTCAGACTTTGTTTTTGTCCCAAATTTATCCCTAAACTTAACCCTAGACCTTGTCCTTGACTGAGCCTGAGACTGAAACTTCACTACACACAGCCCAGATGAAAAAGTTCACTAGGGAGACCTACTTTTGCAGTCTACCTCTTCCATTGGCAGTCTCTTTGCAGCCCCACTCCAATGATATCTCCACACTTTGTCTCTCTCCCAGCTTTTTGCCTTCACTCTTAGCAAGAACCTCCATCCTGGCACCACTGAAAAAGTCCATAGGGAGAAGTCTTTTTACATCTTTTCTGCTAAACCACTGTTCTTATCTGTAAAACAGGTTATCCCTCATTAACTTTTGCACCTCAGCTTTGGCTGGAAATTGTACAGCTTCTGTGGCTATAGTTGGGAGAGAGATAAAGTACAGAAATGCCATCGGATGGGGGCTGCAAAGAAGCTGCCAATGGAAGCAGGCTGCAAGAAGAATTTACGATATGCTATTTTTTCACCTGGACTAATATTGGGTTACCTAGTATGACTCAGCCAGCCCAGGGTCTAATTTCAATGTTAGGCTTAGGGTTTGCATTAGGCTTAATCATAGCCTGGGAGAGAGAGACAAAGCCTATAGCTGCTGTTGAAGTGGGAACTCTCTGTGCATTGCTGGAGCACCTTCTCTATGCGGAGAGGCCAAGAGAGTTGGGACCTTCAGCCTATAGAAAAGGCAGTTTGGGGGGAATCTCTTCCATGTGTACAAATGCCTGATGGGAGGGAGTGAAGAAGAGAGAGCCAGGCTCTTCTCAATAGTGCCCACTGACAAGACAGGAGGCAATGGACACAAGTTAAAACACAAGAAATTATATTTGAACACCATAAACCAATTTTTATTGAGAGGGTGTTGTAACCCTGGAACAAGTTTCTCAGAAAGGTTGTGGAATCTCCACCCTTGGAGACATTTAAAAGCCTGACAGGGTGTGGTCCTGGGTAAGCTGGTCTATCTGGTCCTGCTTGACCAGGGCAGTTGGACTAGATGATCTATAGAAATCCTTCCAACCCAAATGGTTCTACGACTATTGTTTTTAAGCATGGGTAAATTTATCAATGTCTATTCAAAATAATTTATGTAATTCTGTTTGCTTGAAAATTCTGTCAGCAGCATTGTATGTGTGTGGGTGCCTTTGACTTGGTGTGCCTGCATGTATTTTTTTGAGAGACTCCTTCTAGCCTTAGACTCTCTATGTCTGAGGAAACTTTTAATGTTTTTTTTTTTTATTGTATGGTTTTCTTTTGAGCTTTGTACTAAGAACATAACTAAGATAAGTAATTTTACTCCAGAAACACAACATTTTGGCCTTGGGGGCCAAAATTAAATTCTGGGGACAATTAACAAAGTGGTTCATCACTGGCATCTCTTGGGACAAAATGTTGTTCCAGTAACTTCTTCATGGGCAACAGCTGAAAGCTTTGTAGGAGATAAATCTTCAGCCTTATGTCTCTATCCCTATGCTGAGACAGGAGCAGCACCTCCCAGCTAGGTGTGAGAAATCATTCCTTTTTCTCCAAAAAAAAAAAGAAAAAAGAAAAAAAAAAAAAGAATAGACAGATACATCCTATAGATCAAATTATTTGTATCTCACTTCCTAGATATATAATATTTTTGCTTTCCCCCCCCCACATGTAAGAATCTGGGCACATCTGGGGATATGATTACAGATATGCTGAACCACCAGTCTTCTAGTGAGACACATGCAATTTCCCATTTTTCCTCTTAAGCACATCAGTTGGAACAAATTGGAACCTGTGTGCAATGTTAATAGCCTTTGAAACAATAATTATAAAGCTATAAAACAAAATAGCATGATGTGACACTGAAGTCAAGTTTGTAATTAGGGATTTTGGTGTTTTACAGTCAAGTAAAGCTACTATTACTCTTAAAAATAGGTCACAAAGTCACAAGTGAACATTTATGTCTTCTGTCTGGAAAAAAAAAGAAATAGGAGCTCATGAGGAGTAAGTAAACACATGTACAAAATGAATAACCACAGAAATCATTTGTATTACAATTTGCACTTGATATAAATAGAAACATTTATACCTAAGTTGTCCTATCTATAATTTGCTTGCATGTGACCAGTAGCAAAAATTTAGCCCATTACCACAGGACACAAGGCCATATGTTCATTTCAGTGATTAAGTGATTTATGATCCTTCATTCACGCTTTAGTTAATTATGATCCCACTGCAGGTAGGGCCATATTGAACAAGGGGAAACATGTAGGATTGCATTTGGTATCTCCTTTGACATTTCTAATTATTTTATCTTTACTATCTAATTTTTATAATAACTTTGGGAGAGAAAGTGCAGCATACATGTTCGTTATTACAACAGGATTGTGGTGAGGCAAATGCTTACTCATTTCTAGATCTTACTTGTATCTAATTAACATTTTTTTTTTACCTCTCCAGCTCCTTTTTCATGTTGTAAAGGAGAAGTGCAAAGACAACATTTTAAACATTGAAGAGTCATGCTGTTTAGTTTAAACTGTGGGCCATCACCTCAGTCTGCAGAACTGGTGTCTGGTGCAAGTTTTAACCGTTTCTTCTAAGCTCAGGCACAGATTTTCATGTCTATGCCTAACATCCTTCTACCACTGCCAAACACTCGGTATGGAAAGCCACACAAAGAAATCTTATCTTTGTTGTTCCACCTTCCTTTTTTTGGAAGCTTTTTTTTCTACCTCAAGTGCTTCCTCCAGATGCTCAGAAAACAACTTCAATTATGGTGGGCCACCTTGAAACCTATAAGCTGCATCATCTTTATTTTTTTGTGTGGTTTTTGTTTTGTTTCATTTTCAGATCATAGTACTGATCACATTGTGGCTGGAATGAACAATGCAACATAAGCAGGCCTTAATTTTGCAAAGTTAAATTTGTCATTATTTTGCCACCAGAAACACTTCTAATCTCACTATGCGATTATTTGTTTGTATTTCTTGTAGGTCTATGAAAAATTATATGAATATTCATAACTTCTGGAACACACTGCCACTGGAGTTGGATAAATTCATGGACAGAAAGTCTATAAAAGGACAATGGAAGGATCATGCAGGAATAAGCTTTGTAAAATCACTTACGCAGTAATTGTGGCTGCTGGGGGAATATGAGGGCAAAGGACAACAGAAGGTGGTCTGGCTCATGTGAAATTTCCAAATAACATTTCCTTTGTCATTGCCTGAGAAAAAAAGTTTAGCAAAGGCAGGACGAAGGTTGCTTTTCACTTGATATGATCACATATCATGTCTCAGGGACTGGATTTTAGCCTGTACTGTACAGGTGCAGGACTTTGCACTTGCCTTTGTTAAACATCATACTGTCCTTGCCAGACCACTCTTCTACCTTTACAGGTCTCTCTCTAAGATGGTTCTCCTTTCTGATGTGTCCACCTCACCACCCAGTTTTCTGTCATCAGCAAGCTTAAGGGTGCTTTCAGTCCTATTGTCAAGATCATTTATGAAGATGTTGAACAGCATAGGGCCCAGTATCGATCCCTGGGGGACCCCACTTGTGACAGGCTGCCAACCTGAGTAAAAAAACACTGATCACCACCTTCTGAGTGTGGCCTGTGAGCCAGTTCCTACCAATCTCACAGACCACCTGTCCAACCTGTGCCTTTCCAGTTTGTCCAGGAGGATGTGGGACACAGTGTTGAGAACTTTGCTCAAATCCATGTAAACAACATCCATTGCTGTCCCCATGTAAATTGAAGATGGTATTTTGTTGTAGAATGTGATGAGGTTTGTCAGGCCTTTGGTAAATCTATGCTGGCTTTTCCCAATCACCTGCTTAATTTGGTTTGTGACAGCTTCTAGGAGGACTCATTCCATTACTTTCCTAGAGACTGCAATAAGGCTAATGAGCCAGTAGTTTCCTGAGTCCCCATTTGGACCCTTCTTATAGATGGGTATGACATTTGCCCCTTTCAGTCATAAGGGACGTTCCCTGATCTTCACAACATTTCAAAGATTCTGGACTGTGGCCTTGCAACAATGTCAGCCACTTCTCTGAACACTCTGGAGTGGATTCTGTCCAGGCCCAGATTTATGTGGGTAAGTCCTTGCAAGAGGCCTCAGACCAGCCTTTTCTCCACTACTGCTGGATTGACATGTATTGTCATAGATACTTGATTTGGGATCCAACTATGCTGGTTAAGACAGAAGCAAAGAAGGTAGTGAGCACCTTTGCCTTGCCAGCATTACCACTAACTAGTTTCCCTGTCCTGTTTAACAATGGGCGTGTGTCTTTCCTGTGCTCCTTATTGCTCATGTATCTAAAGAACCCTTTCTTCTTGTTCTTGTCGTTCTTGTCATACTTGGCAAACTTCAGTTCTAGCTGAGACTTAGTCTTCCTAACCGCATCTCTGCATGACTGAGCAAGTTTTTGTAGTCCTCAAGGTATATTTGGCCACCTTTCCTTTGCTGGCATGGTTCCTCTTTTTTTTGCTTTTAAGCACATGCAAAAGCTCATTCTTGCCCACTGAAATGGACTATGTAAGTCAGTGGAAATATAAAATTATTTTCATGTAAAAGACATTTTATGTGTTTTTGTACTACAGGTACAGGTTTTATACCATATATAAAACTTCTTATGTCTCATGATGACATAAGCCATGGTTAACAGCTCAGTGGATAAAGACCAGTGATGAGTGGTGTCCCTCAGGGGTCCATATAGGGACCAATACTGTCTAATACCTTCATCAATAAAATAGGGGGATTGAGAGCACCCTCAGCAAGTTTTCAGATGACATCAAGCTGAGTGGTGTAGTTGACATGCCTGAGGGACATGATACCATTCAGAGGAACCTGGAGAAGTGGGCCCATATAAACCTCATGAAGTTCAACAAGGCCAAGTGCAAGGCCCTGCACCTGGGTCAGGGCAACCCCCACTATCAATACAGACTGAAGAGAATGAGAGCAGCCCTGTGGAGGAGGACTTGGTGGTACTGGTGGATGAAGAGCTGGACATGAGACAGCAACATGCACTCACAGCCCAGAAGGCCAGCTGTATCCTGGGCTGCATCAAAAGAAGCATGGCCAGAAGGTTGAGGGAGGTGATTCTGCCACTCTACTCTGCTGAGACCCAACCTGGAATACTGTGTCCAGTTCTGGAGTCCTCAGCACAGGGAAGACATGGACCTATTGGAACAGGTCCAGAGGAGGGCCACAAAAATGATTAGATGGACGGAGCACTTTCCTATGAGGAAAGGCTGAGACAGTTGGGATTCTTCAGTCTGGAGGAGGCTCCAGGAAGACCTTATAGTGGCCTTTCAATTCTTAACAGTGGTTTTACAAGAAAGATGGGGACAGAATTTTTAGTAGGGCCTGTAGCAATAGGACAAGGGGTAATGGTTTTAAACTAAAAGAGGGTAGATTCAGAGTAGATATAAGGAAGAAATTTTTTACTGTGAGGGAGGTATAATATGTGAACAGGTTGCTCAGAGAGGTGGCAGATGCCCCATCCCTGGAAACATTCAAGGTTGGGTTGGACAGGGATCTGAGGAACCTGATCTGGTTGAAGATGTCCCTGCTCATTGCAGAGGGGTTGGACTAGATGACCTTTAAAGGTCCTCTCCAACCCAAACTATTATATGATTCTATGAATAATGTACTGTGCAAAGAAGCCAGGGTCAGAATTTTCACCAGTGCCTAAAAATCTTGGCTCACATTAGTGCGCCATACAAATATGTCTGCTTATTTTTTCATAAAAAACAGATGACAATGATATACTCAAGTCAAACATGATGTGAACTATAGTCTTTAGGGTAAAGTTAACATCAGTTATTGCACAGCTGTGTTTAAATATCAGTATTCACATAGCTCGTTTGAATGTAGAGCTGCCTGGAACGCATTTCTCCATTTCTTATTTGTGGTTGTGGTACTGAAGTTATTTCATATTTGGAAACTTGCCTTTGCATGCCTGTGTGATCCCATCAGGTTCTGACTGCTTTTGTAGCAAGTAGCTCTTGAAATAATTTCTAAGCACATTAAGGACAAGAAAATCCTCAGGAATAGTCAGCATGGCTTCACCAAGAGGAAGTCTGCTTGACCTGCCTGTGCTGTTCTATAGTGTTCAAGTTCTACAATTACATGAGTGGCCTGGAAGATGAGGGAAGCACAGTGGTTATTGTCTACTTGGACTTCAGTGAGGCCTTTGGCACTGTCTCACATAAGATCCTCAAAGAAAAGCTGTTGGTGTGTGGGCTGGATGAGCAGACACTGAGATGGACTGAAAACTGGCTGAAAGGCAGGCCCAGAGGGTGGTGATCAGTAGCATGGAGACCAGCTGGAAGCCAGTAATTAGTGGTGTATCCCAGGGGTCAATACTGGGTTCAGTCCTGTTTAACATAGACTCATAGGATCATAGAATCATGGAATGGTTTGGGTTGGAAAGGACCTAAAAGACCATCTAGCATCATGGGCTGCATTAGACGAAGTATTGACAGCAGGTGGAGAGAAGTAATCTTACTTGACTCATCAGCACTGGCATTCTGGGGCCTGTTCTGGGCTCCCCAGTATGAGCAAGGCATGGACATACTGGAGAAAGTCCAGCAAATAGCCATGAAGATGATGGAAAGACTGGAGCATCTATCCTATCAGGAAAGGCTGAGAGAGCTGGGACTGTTCAGCCTGGAGAAGAGAAAGCTCAGGGGGATCTTATCAATATATATAATACCTGCGGGGAGGGTGCAAAGATGACAGAACCAGGCTCTTTTCACTGGTGTCCTGTGGCAAAATAAGAGGCAATGGGCACAAACTGAAACACAGGAAGATTCATGTGAACATCAGAAAGCTCTTTATCACTGTGAGGGTGGCCAAGCACTGGCACAGGTTGCCCAGGGACATTGTGGAGGCTGCATCCTTGGAGATACTCAAAGTTATCTGGAAAAGGTCCTGTGCAACTGGCTCTAGGTGGCCATGTTTGAGCAGGCAGATTATACCAGATGAGTTCCAGAGGTCCCTTCCAACCTGTAGCCAGCAAACAAACCTTAAGAACCGTGTCAGAGGCAGGAGAAAGACTCACTGTTCTTAGATAATAGGTATTCAACCATAAAGCCTTAACCAGCAGAAGGGCTGTCAAGTCTTTTCTGGTACAGGTTGAAGGGCCAAAATGTCACAGACTTGCAGTGGTTCTGGAACTCACGCTGTAGGCCCAGCTTCCTGAAGCACAATCTGGTAAGGCGTGTTCTGCTGCGTTCCAGGGAGTAGAGAGATTTGTCACTTTTGTCAAAATTCTTTCATCTTTAGGGGCTTAAGGAGGGGAAAAGGAATCAAGAAGAATCCCCAAATAGTGGAGGAACAACTTCTATTAGATAGGTCGCATTTACTATAACTTCAGGACTAATTCTGAGTCAGCATCTCCTTTGCAAAGTATAGATGGATTTAAACTTGATAGCAATGGAGGAGTGCCCCTAGTCAAGCTGCAGGAAGAGCTTCCCTCCAGTTGTTCCCTGGCAGAGTCCAGCAGCCGTGGCAGATGATTACAGAAGCTGTCCTCATGGGACCTTTGCACAGCCAAGGGGAAAATGTTCAGCCCTGCTTTCATTTGCAAGGTCTCTCAGGGCAGGCAGGAAGAAAACCAGAGGGATCCAGACTGAATCCGAGGCTGGCAAAGTCATGGTGTTTTTCTGTCATCTGTAGCAAACATTAACATGCCATACAAACTCATGTCAGGGCTGCCCGTGGGCAAGGGGGAGGCGATGTTTTCCCCAAAGGCCTCAGCGGGAAAACGCCTCGGCACAGCGGGAAGCCAGCTCAGAGACAGAGGATTTATTCTACTACAGCGTAGCACAGGTAGCCAATGTTATTGACTACAGTGGTAAAGCAAAACAGTGATTGGATCAAGCCTTTGAGCATCTATGAACAGAATTGCTAGCTTATTTAATCTTTATTAAATTTTTTATGAACTATCTTAAATTTCCCATACTGGTGTGGTAGAAGCCATAGGTAGCATTTTGCATGTCTTCCAGAGGACTCTTGCTGTATTTTTCTCAGGCCTCATTCTGTGTGCAATCCATGGCTGTTTTACCCCCTTGCAGCCACATCTCTCTGTATTCATGGGTGTGTGCATCTGCCACTGCCACCAGTGCCACACACAGAGGTGGAATTCCAGCAGCCAGCCCGCAGATTACAGCACTGTGTGGCATGGAGGGACTGGCTGGTGTGAAGACATTGTTCCCAGAGCCCCTGTTGCACAGCTCTGAAAATTTGCCCCAATGTCTCCTCCCTACAACAGGGGTGGCATTGTTTTGATGTCTAAAGCGAAGCCCTTAGCACTTAAGATCTTGCCAGGAAGTCTGCTATTAAAAATCACCTGGGGCCTATTGTTAGACAGCAAGTCCTGTGAGGGCAAGGATCGTGTATTTATATTGTGTGTGTACATTCCCAAAGTACCTACTGTAGCTGGGTTATGCCTCGTGATTGAAGGCCCTGCCACCATACATGTAGAGGAGTATATGCATGACAGATAACTGCCTCTGAAATAATGAACCTCTAATAAATGTCACAGTGCCAGTTACATTTATTAATTATCCAGAAAAGTGGTAATTTTACTGTCTGTCTCAGGCCATGTGTTCTTATGAACATTATGCACAGTTCTGGCCAAGCTGCCAGATGAATGATCTGTTTCTCTTTCAAGCCTACTAATTATAATATTAAAAAAAAAAAGCACTACATTAATTCCAAAGGAGATAAAAATCATGCTGCAGAGAATCGGACCAATGACTCAGCATTTCTCTATTCTATTCTTAATTAATTTCATACTCAAATGAATATAGTAAGTTGGGCAAGGTGACAGGATGTTGACATTTTTTGTCCCTGAGGAAACAGTGACTCAGTAATGACTCTGCTTTTGTCTCAGCCACGGATAAACCTGTAGCTGATGCTACACAATTTAGATAGCTGAGTCATAAAAAAGGCTCTAAACACATCTGTGGTTTGCAGCCAGAAGCTGATGGGATCATACCAGCATGCAAAGACATGTCTTCAAATATCAAACAACTTCCATACCATGAATAAGAAATGGAGAAATGCCTTCCAGGCAGCTTTACTTTCAAAGGAGCTATGTGAATATCGATATTTAAACACAGTTGTGCAATAGCTTGTGTTAACTTCACCCTAAAGACTACAGTTCACATCATATTTGACTTGAGTGTATCATTGTCATCCATTTTTTTATGAAAAAATAAGCAGGCATTTGCATGGAGTACTAAGGGACAGGGAGGGATTACGCTGCTCAGGTTTTGGAAAGGGTTACATCCTAGCGACCTGAGGGCTCTTTGTTGGGCCCTACAGAACACCAAAGGGTCCTGTAAATCTCTGTAAACTTAACAGTTCTCTGAGGTTATTACACATGGTTAGAAAGGGCCAAGCGATACTGTAGTCACTGCTGGTAAGAGTTCTGTGCTATAAATGATTAATTTTGATTGTATTTTCTCCTGTTCCCACCTTTATGGTTCCATCAGTGCTTTCTGAATCTAGGTGCCAAATCATTTTTATTGGCTGGATTTCCCAGCTGAGCTGTGGCTCCTGAGCTAACAGGGGCAGGACATGGCCCTGGAAACTTCTTGGCAGAGGCAAGGAGAAGCAAGGAGAGGCAAGGCGAGGTGTCCATGCCCTGCTGCTCTTGACAGCAGATTTCATTCATGCATAACTGAGCCAGAACAAAAAAAGAAAACACAGGGCACCTGCACATTGGGTGCCAGTGCTGAGTGCTCCTGCCACACCTCTCTCAGACCTAACCTGCTGCCCCATGCAAAAGGAAGAAGTGTCTTTGGGTGACACTGCAGGTGTGAGGGCAGCTCTGAGGACTGTGCTGCCTCACCTTGTACCTGCCCATCCTGCACCTTTACTTGGGGCACTGAGGGTGCAAGAGGCATCCTGCACCTGGCAGGAGGCTTTGCTAGCTGGTTCATCAGTTCTGTGAGCACATGGCAGCAGCTGGTAGAGGCAAGAAGTGTCTCCATGACCTAGGGAAAGCACAGGGAAGCTTATAGAAGAGGTTATCATCAACCCAAGGACCATGGGCTTTGCCTTGGAAAGACCATGACAGTTCAGCTCAATGCAGAACATTTGTTCAGAGGGAAATGAATCAGCCTTTTCTCAGCTTCCTGGATGATTTTGTCCTTTATCAACGCCCCTCCAGGTCTTTCATGCTTTCTCTTGCCAAATCAGAATGCACCCTCAGTAAGTTTGCAGATGACACTAAGCTTGGTGGAAGTGTCGATCTGCTTGAGGGCCAAGGCCAATGGCATGAGTTTCAATAAGGCCAAATGTTGGGTCCTGCACCTTGGCTGCAACAATCCCCGGCAGCGCTACAGGCTTGGGGAGGAGTGGCTGGAGAGCTGCCCAGCAGAGAGGGACCTGGGGGTGCTGATTGACAGCCAGCTGAACATGAGCCAGCAGTGTGCCCAGGTGGCCAAGAAGGCCAACACCATCCTGGCCTGCATCAGGAATAGTGTGACCAGCAGGACCAGGGAGGTGATCCTGCCCCTCTTCTCGGCCTTGCTGAGGCCACACCTTGAGCACTGTGTGCAGTTTTGGGCGCCGCAGTATAGGAAGGCATTGAGGTGCTGGAGAGGGTGCAGAGGAGGGCAGCTAGTCTGATTAGGGGTCTGGAGAACAGGTCTTATGAGGAGAGGCTGAGGGAGCTGGGGCTATTCAGCCTGGAGAAGAGGAGGCTGAAGGGAGACCTCATTGCTCTCTACAACTACCTGAGAGGAGGTTGTGGTGAGGTGGGTGTTGCCCTCTTCTCCCCAGTGACTAGCGATAGGACAAGAGGAAATGGGGTCAAGTTGCGACAGGGGAGGTTCAGATTGGATATTAGGAAAAATTTCTTTTTTCTAAAAAATTAGGGGTTGTAGGGCAGATGATTGGCCTTGATGATCTTGAAGGTCTTTTCCAACTTTGATGATGATTCTGTTTCTATGAATTCCAAGTAGTCCCTGCACTACTCTCTTCCTAAGCTGTCCTGAAAGGTAATTTCTTCTGTGATGCCTACAAAGCCATCAACACTGATGGGCTGCTACTGCTGATTTGGAGAGCACCAAAGCACCATCATCTTAATTTGTAGCTTTGTAAGCAACTGAGTTTTCAGTTGCATAGATGAACTAAATAATACTAAAAAAGTTAACTGAAACCAAAGCGTTTTTAAATTTTCTCACCTAAGCCAGAACAAAATTCAGTTTCTCCCTGAAAAAGACTTTTCATGTTTTTTTCAGGAGGACAGGGATAATAGGAGCTTCTGTTTCCTGAAATTATCTTGGTGTCTACCCAATTTGAAGAAAAAAAAAAAAACAAAAACAAAATATTCCAGAATAAAACAAGTGGAAAAAAATTAAAACATCAAACTGAAACATTTTAACTTGTTTTGAAGTTCTGTTTCAGTTCATGGGAGGCCAAGCTGATCTGATAATTACTAATAAAAGTTAAATAAAATCAATCTTTCTGTGCACTTCTCAGAGTGAAAAACTGCTCCATGGAAAATTTTAATCAGCTGGAGTTCACTGATGTTTTTTCTCTTATGCATGAGTTATCTCCCTTTTCCACTGTTCTCTATGAAGCAGAATCCTCTATATATGGTTAGACAGTGTCTAAAAAGATGGTGCATTGTCCTTTTACTGTGTCTTGTGTGCCATGCTCAGAGTATGCTTAGTCCTGCACAAAAAGCCCAGGGAGGACACTATTAATGCTGCATATGCATCCCCCAGTTCTTTCAATAGGGAAAACACTTCCAGTGAGAGATAAATGGGTGGAAAGTTGAATTGTTGAACCTGGGGTGCCCCAGAATGGTTTCTGTTCTCCATAAAAAAAACCAAACACAACAACAAACAAAAGCAAAACAAAACAAACAAGCAAACAAACAACTGTTGTGTTTTGCATACATAATTATATTCTCATCAGAGCAGAGACTTTCCCACTTTCACCCAGTAGAAGTCACTCTCTACTCATTCATTTCATTAGGGATAATGAATGTGTAATAGAAGTGTATCCTTGGGGAAGAGTTTCAAAAGAAATTAAGAGAAGCCTGTTTCCTGGCTGTCTAAACTGCTGATGTGACCTCTGTCCCGAGAGGTGGCTAATTTCAGGTTCCAATTCTGAGCCATGCAGAGGGGATTTGAATGTATGAGCGTGACTACACCAGAAGAAGAGCAAAGTAACTTTAGGAGGTACTATATTAACAAGCAAGTTTCAGACATTGTGCCCAGGTAGGTTTTGATTAACTAAAGCCTTTCTCATTAGTCAGTGATTAATGACAAATCAGGACATTTTTGAAAAAAATAATTATATTTGAAACAAGCAGTAGAAGAATAATTTTCTTTTCCAGAATTGCCTAGGGAAGATTTCAGCTCAAATTCCTTTACTCAAAAACAATGTATATGCTACTTGGTTAAGTGTAAAATCCACAAGACAAATAATCTTCCAAGTCTGGTCTGGAAAGGCCAGTTATCTCAATCAAAATGTAGGTATGCAGGAACTCTAGAATGGTATTAGCCAAAGGCAATTCAAAAC
The DNA here is from genome assembly GCA_020745705.1 of Hemiprocne comata. Classification (NCBI taxonomy): domain Eukaryota; kingdom Metazoa; phylum Chordata; class Aves; order Apodiformes; family Apodidae; genus Hemiprocne; species Hemiprocne comata. The sequence continues at coordinate 136,427,274 of CM036587.1, forward strand.
TGTTAATTTTATTCTGGTCAGGAAAATGATAAATGAGCAATTGTTCATTGCATTTTGGCAATATTATTTCATTCTAGGATTTTACAATTTAATAATGAAGAGCTGGCTTTGCCTCCCCCATATATTTGGAATCATTATTTCAGAGGCAGTTATCTGTCATGCATATACTCCTCTACATGTATGGTGGCAGGGCCTTCAATCACGAGGCATAACCCAGCTACAGTAGGTACTTTGGGAATGTACACACACAATATAAATACACGATCCTTGCCCTCACAGGACTTGCTGTCTAACAATAGGCCCCAGGTGATTTTTAATAGCAGACTTCCTGGCAAGATCTTAAGCGCTCAGGACTTTGCTTTAGACATCAAAACAATGCCACCCCTGTTGTAGGGAGGAGACATTGGGGCAAATTTTCAGAGCTGTGCAACAGGGGCTCTGGGAACAAGGTCTTCACACCAGCCAGTCCCTCCATGCCACACAGTGCCGCAATCTGCGGGCTGGCTGCTGGAATTCCACCTCTGTGTGTGGCACTGGTGGCAGTGACAGATGCACACACCCATGAATACAGAGAGATGTGGCTGCAAGTGGGTAAAACAGCCATGGATTGCACAAAGAATGAGGCCTGAGAAAAATACAGCAAGAGTCCTCTGGAAGACATGCAAAATGCTACCTATGGCTTCTACCACACCAGTATGGGAAATTTAAGATAGTTCATAAAAAATTTAATAAAAATTAAATAAGCTAGCAATTCTGTTCATAGATGCTCAGAAGCTGTTTTGCTTTAATGCTGTAGTCAACAATACTGGCTACACATGCTATGCTGTAGTAGAATAAATCTTCTTTCTCTGCTCCCCACTGAAGTGAAGGGCTTGCTCGGTTACTCTGCCTTAACCCTTTTTACACAGGAAAAATGCTTTTTTCTTTTCCTGTTTCCTGAATTTATGTTTCAGATTTTGGGTGGAAAGGGAGAACATACCACTAAGGCCAGGTCTCTCTCTGGTTTCCAAGATGTGAGCTCTAATTGGCTCATTAAGGCATCAGTTTTCCAAGATTGTTCTCTAACAGATTCAGGTTCTCTAGGACCATAGCAAGTCTGATCTCACATTGTGTTTTTTTCCTCGTCTCTGGCATTAATAGTTACTCTTCCACAAACCATGACTTTTTAGGCTGATTTGATTGGAATTGGTCCATTTGGATGAGACATTTAGCTGAATGATAGATGAGAAGCAGCACAGGAGAGTTGTAATGGGTCTTGAATGTGTCAGTAATTGCTGATACTTGACTAATACTGAAGGGGGTAGATAAAAGTAGGGGTGTAGTAGAGGTGGTTAAACAAAAAAAATGCAACAACCCAGCTTTGTGGCATTCAGCATATAAGCGAGTGTGGAGAAACATTTTTGGTCATAGTCAGCAAATTTCCAGCCCACTGATACCACATTTTTACTGCAAAATGTCACAGTTAAAAGAAACTTCTCTCTTTTATTCAGAAGAAAATATAATGATGAAGTGTGTCAAAGATTATGCATTTTAAGAGTTTAATGTCCAGATAAAGAGCACACTCTTTGTATTACAGGGGTCAGTAAAAGAAGAAATCCTCCCGATGGTTTGTCCTGGGGATGACTGCCGAATCTCTCATGGCATCCTACTACACAAAAAGACTGTCTCCAGAGTCTCTGGACCACTTTTAATCATGAGAATTTCTTGTTTTTGTTAATGCCATTTGTCTTGGACACTGATTTAGAAAGGTCCTGAAAGAACTGGAAAATAATTTTAGTTATGTACTGTTGGGTTTTGTTTTAATTTTAATAAATGATGCATGGTAATTTAGCCTCATAGACTGGCATCAGTTTATAATTATACCTGATGGAAGACCTGGAAACACACTGTTCTGTGTGTGTTTTCATACAGTGCTTCAGAAGGGATTCTTCACGAGAACAGAACCTCTACCATTAGATACTGAACCCTGTGGCTTGTTTCTCGTGGTGAAGTTGTGTCTTGCCCCAAAGCTCATGCACCACGTTGGAGGTTCAGAGCGCATTTGTCAGGACTGTCTGTGAATTTCCGGCCCAGCTGGGAGCATTTCCCACACCGCAGTGTGGAGGGGGAAGCATTCAGACATGAATTCCTCTTTTCGCCTCCAGCTGCTCCTCTTTCCAAACGACAGCACTGCAGAGTCCTTTGGATCATCGTGAAAACGAACCCACCCAAGCAGGAGACCGCCGCTGTTTGCTGGCGGCCCCGCAGCAGCAGGGCCTCAGCCCGCCGGCCCGCGGGGGCAACGCCGCGCAGCACCCGCCAGGTGGCAGCAGCGACCCGACGCTCGGCTCGGCTCGGCTCGGCTCGGCTCGGCTCGGCTCGGCTCGGCTCGGCTCGGCCCGGCCCGGCCCGGCCCGGCCCGGCCCGGCCCGGCTGCCCACGGAGCCTGGGCATCTTGCCGCTGAGAACGTGGCGGGCGGCGCCCGCACAGCCAGGCCTAAGGAAGCAGTCCCAGTAAACCCACTGGCCGGTCTGCCCTGCCTGTGGCAGCGCTCCTGACAGTCGGTAAACAGCACCAGTTGCCCGTTGTTAGCGGATATTTTCATTTTCATGGAGCAGTGAATGCAGGGGTTGGCATATTTAGGCACCGGCAGGTTACTGGCGATTTGAACTCACCAAGGAAGGAATTGCAAAGGATGTGTAGAGGCTTTTGCAATGTGTTTATGTTTGATATAGTCCTTCCTCCCCCCTCTGTATGAAAGTTGGGTTTAATTGTACAAATATAGTCCTTTGCCCTCATCCATCGGAGAAATTTTTAATCACTATAGAGAGGTGTCATCACTGATACAGCTCCATGCAGTCACTTAGGCCCACTGCATTAGAGGTGGAACACAAACTGCATTTATAGGCACATCTGAATGACAGTAAGAACACAGGCAGCACACTGGCAAATGCAGCTGAGCTTGTGCCTTCTGAATACCCTGTGGTTTTGAGCTCCATTGTTTTGGGGTCCTCTTGGGTCAGTCCTATTGTGCAGTTCCCTGTAGCCCTTCAGACACTCCTAATCTGTATGCCCTGTGCTATGCACACTGTATCCAAGTAATTAAATTTCCATGATGAAACTAGAAACAAACCTTAAGAACCCTGTCAGAGGCAGGAGAAAGACTCATTGTTGTCAGATAACAGGGATTAAACCATAAAGCCTTAACCAGCAGAAGGGCTGTCAAGTCTTTTCTGGTACAGGTTGAAGGGCCAAAATGTCACAGACTTGCAGTGGTTCTGGGACTCGTGTTGTAGTTCCAGCAGGGCCCGGCTTCCTGAAGCACAATCTGGTATGGCATGTTCTGCTGCGTTCCAGGGAGTAGAGAGATGATTATATTTGTGACTTTTATCAAAATTCTTTCATTTTCAGGGGCTTAAGGAGGGGAAAAGGAATCAAGAAGAATCCCCAAATAGTGGAGGAACAACTTCTATTAGATAGGTCGCATTTACTATAACTTCAGGACTAATTCTGAGTCAGCATCTCCTTTGCAAAGTATAGATGGATTTAAACTTGATAGCAATGGAGGAGTGCCCCTAGTCAAGCTGCAGGAAGAGCTTCCCTCCAGTTGTTCCCTGGCAGAGTCCAGCAGCCGTGTCAGATGATTACAGAAGCTGTCCTCATGGGACCTTTGCACAGCCAAGGGGAAAATGTTCAGCCCTGCTTTCATTTGCAAGGTCTCTCAGGGCAGGCAGGAGGAAAACCAGAGGGATCCAGACTGCAGCTGGCACTGCTTTCTGCTCTCATCTGAAGCAAACGTTAACATGCCATACAAACTTAGGAGTTGGAGCTCTTTTCTGGAACTGTTGCATTTAATATAGCATGATTTTTTGTGTATGGCTTTCCACCTTATACAATGTCTTCCCTTCCTGCCCTAAATTTGTGACTTTGTACCTCAGTGAGCTTCTTATCACTATGTTCTTGTTCATGTGAAGATAAACTTATATTATTTTTGGGTTATCTGATTTGATGGGGCCTGTACACCAATAGTTTTTGAGAGTACATCTGAGAAAGCCTGTAGTATTCAATACTTGGTAAAGATCAAGAAACAGAGTAATGGAATGTAAGATGTGTCACCACAAGGTGCAGTCTGTGAGAGACTGAATGCAAACAGAAGTATGTTTGTATTGACAATGGCCATCTGATACATTATTTTATCTGTACGTTGCTTAGTTTTCAAGTTATGTAGGAAGCCTAGAAAATGGAGCTGCTGTAACTGTGACTGGGTATGCCTTTGCATTCTTTTCATTGTCTTTGCATTTTATGGAAAAAATACTTCCTTGCATTTTGTATCTGCATATGGTTGTTGGTTTTTTTCTGTTAGTGTCAGTTTGTATTGAGCTCTGTTACAGACTTTGTGTAATGTAGGTGTCTCTAGATTTATGTTCTAAGGCACTGTTTCTGTAAATTTTCATGGAACTTTTATCCTTAAGTATCAAAATTTATTTGCTTGTAAGCTTAAAACTGCAAAAGAAAACAAAAGATATTAAGCAAATAAATACAGCAAAAGTAGCCAGTGAAATAATACAAGGAGAGCAGGACATACTAATAATTTAAAAAGTCAAGTAATTAACCCTAAGTTAATGAAACCGAGGTTCAACAAAGGCTTGCAGGCAGCCTGCCTAATAGCAGTTACACAATAGCAATCATTTGTTGCCTGTCTGCAGAGCCCTTCTTTTTTTTTTTTATTTTTTCCTGCTAAAATGTTGAGCACACCTTGCATAGCACAGCAGGGGCTTGAGCACAAGAGCTCATTGTTTCAAATTTTGTACCTCCCTTCCCCAAATGCCTGGAATTTCTGGTTACCCAGCAACCCCAGTGGGCATCCAAATCCTGTATTTTGCAATAAGTTATAATGTCTGTTTGGTCTGGAGCAGTCTTAAGGCTGAAAACCCAGTGCTTGAACCTGCAAAAAAGAAGTGAAACCTGAGGACTGTAGTACCCATATTTCACAAGAGTGGGTCACAGGGAGCATTTCAGCCATGATGATTCATGGGTTTGGAACCACTTTATCCACAGACACATATGTCATGGTCTGAGTTTTTCTACACCCACTCGCTCTCACCAGTTTTAAAAATTGATTGCCTCCACCTACAAAGTAAAATTTCAACAGTGATATTATAATGCAGTAGCATTATAATGCATAAAGGGTTTGGGTGCTGAATTTTTTTTCATTTTCACTTTCTGGTAGGAAAGGATGTAGCTTAGGGTGGATCAGCGGCATAAGGAAAGGAAAAAAAGTATGAGAAGGTACTTATCTGTCTTTTCATCTTAGCTGAAACTGTGTTCCATATCAGAAACATTAACCTTCATGAAAATAGCCATTAACTGTGCTCTCATCTTTTTTGTGTCAAAACATTTTGTACAGAAATCATGGACAACTATTTTGAAAGCAGGAAGCTTGACTCTGTTAACACTACAGCTTATAGACCTTTCACAGTCTTGTGGTCCTTCTGCTCCCAGATAAACTCTAATTTTTCAGTTCCTTCCTTCTAAAAACTGTAAAATGTCCATTTTGGAGCAGAATGTTGGAAAAAACTTATTGAGCATATTCTTCCTGGTTAGATACACTCTGATCTCACATGATTGTAGTCTGCTGTTCAGAAACACCCTCTTCTTGTAAATCAGACTTTTCAGAGAATGACAGCAAGATCATGAGAGTTTTGTGCTTCATGCACTGGAGAGGACCTTCTTTAAAAGTTGTAGTACAGCTTGTGATGTATGTAAGAGACAGGCATTTGACTGACAACCTTAGCTGCACACTGCTGCATGTTCATCTGTTAATGTCACTGATAGAGCACCTGTAGATAGATACTCAGATGCACCTAGTGTTTGCAAGATCATGGTACGATGATGCTTGGAGCTGCTGCTAATGCCATCCTTCCAGGGCTGTTCTGTCCATCTACCTATGAGAAACCTAGTGTACTTCCACTTCCAATGAGATTCAAGTTGGGAGTCTTTGAAGAGAATGATGGTATGGCTGTGCAGCTTTCAGAAAACAGAGGAGTGTTGGAGGAAATGAATAGCCAGTTTGCACAAGGCCTGGGAAACAGAAATACGAACAGTCTGCCTGATCCTGGTTATTCCTCTCTCTGTTACATTTAACCTTAGAAATTATAGGAAAAAAGGCAGGTTTTAGTTTTCTGAATCACATATATCCTCCTGAGATTATTTTGCTAATTCAGGTTTTATGATCCCATAAACTAAGTCTGCTAAGTCAGGTTGCTATCACTGTAGACGCAAAAACCCTTTCAGATCTTAGTTGTGGTACTGGAGTATAGATGTCACTTCACAGGAAAAGTGCTTGCAATGTAGACAAGTATTTTATTTGAAGAGTTTAGGTGCCCCCCCAAAGATTCAAAAGCTGCATGTGCACTGTGGAAAATCTAAGGGAGAGATGGGGTAGAAATGCACATTTAGTTCTAGCAGACCTCTCTAGGAAACAGCCAGTAAGATCAAAAGCCAAGCTAAAATGCTTGAAAAATAAGGCATGAAGTGATATTATCAGAAAATCATCAAATCACAGTGAAGAACAGAGCAAAATGAACTGCTGAATGTTTGCTGAAAAAAAGGAGAGACAAAAGGGCTGAATTATTTGGATGCATTAGCCACAGAAGGAGAGTTGAAGTGGGAAAGGAGTGGCATTCCTAAGGCAGAGAGGCAACAGTGTAGTGGAGAATTTTTAGAAAGGAAAATGCTCCAAAACTGGCCCTTCTAGGTTGTAGCATGAGGATAAAAAACAGCAGAGGTTCAGAAAGACTGAATCAAGAGAGAACCAAGACAGACTGACACGCGTCACAAGAACTCTGGATATTCTTGGGGAAAAATAGTGTTTTCTGGAGTGATCATAATTTGTAAGTAGAAGAAACTAGGATTAAAGGACAATACTCATAGAAAACGTGAAATATTAATACTAGTGTGTATTATGAGAAAGTTGGTAGCTCATGAATACTGAAAAATAGTCGTCAGCTAGGAGAAAAGGTAATAAATGTTACATTGTTAATCATTCCGACTTTAATGTTAAGGGAACTTAAGCTACAAATCCTGCCCATCTCCTGTATAAATATTAACATAAAATAGAAAGTGTCTCAGATTGATACCATATCCATAAGGTATTGCATGTTTTGTAATCAAACAAAATATTTAGATTGTTTCAGAGCCAAATCCCATGCAGTCAAGTTTATTTAGCATTTTATTAATGCTAAGGATACCCTGTCATCTCTAGGGCATTCTTAAGGAGAAATTATTACTTTTTAATTAGGTCATTGCAGTCATTTGTTGCTGCCATTGTATAAACTGCGTGGTGTGTAATGATGGATAAATACAGCATAGCATTTATACATGTTTGATGTTGGCATGGAAATATTCATATCCAGGCCATAGAACAGGTAGAGTAGATGGATTTTGAAAATACAAATTCCTTTCCTGAGTTCTGCCTCAGTTTTGACAAAACCTAAGGCTAGGAAGGTGAGTTAGGGTCACTTTTCCTAACTCTGCCAACAAGAGGACACAAATTTATACAAAATACCAACACTCAAGTCATTGAATAAAATTTACTTTTCAAGTGCTAACAACATTCAGTGCCTAGGATTTAGATGAAGACCAAGATACAATTATCCTATATACCTAATTCTGAGCTATCCACACCAATTGCCTAAATCTTGCATAAGGTAGAGTTAAACATAGAAGTGGGAGAGATTTAAGAGTGATGTTCGTTGTTCTCCTGGAAAGGAGAGGGATGATTCTTTCAGAGAAAATTCAGTTTGGTTATCAGCTAAAGGACTTCATTGTCAACAACGATACAAATACTGCATAAATATATATTCAGGCAGAAAGTTCAGAGAATGTTGTGTTAAGCTTCGTTTAAATTTAGGTTTATCCTGATAAAATTATTTTAAGAGGTAGTCTTAAAACACCTTGTATAAGACTGCTTAGACTTTGAAATGTCACTGTATGTTTTTGCCATTAATACAGCATAGAGCTTATTGTCATTATATAAAAAGTCATATTAAAAATATCCATGGATTCTGAACTTAGCACTATTGCAATTATTTGGTAAGCACAATTACAGATTCTTGTACAAGCAATGATAAAGACAGGTCACTATTTGTGTAGGTCTGATGCTACTACTGGAATATTACTGTAACTGGGCAAATGATACAATTTGACAAAATAGTAATTTGTTAGTGAAGCACCATATAGTTACTGTCCAGAGTGTCTTTCAGTTTAGTAGTACCCAGTGGATTCTGGGTAACGTTTTCCCCAGAACCCTTATTGTGGGGAAATGCTGTTGTTATTGTGCATCACTTGTAAAAATAATCATGAAGCAGAGAGCGTGAGATAACAGAGTCAGTGACTGCACAAATGACTGTGCAGGCTTATACGCAATAAACCCCTTGTATTGCACAACTTGCAAGTGTTCAGAGCTCTTCTGTTTGCACCGGTTGTTTCTGTTGACACTATTTATCAGTCCTTTGTCTTGAGTGCTTTCCAGTCCAAAGGCAAGCTGTTCCTGCTCAGGGGGGCTTTAGCCCCATCCTAATGTCCATTACTCTGTGCAGAAAACAATTAAATGAATTGATGTTAACTGCACCTAGTCAAACGTGTCTTTTGGAATAGAGATGGCTTTACTTTGGCAAGTAAGTTCCTTGTAACCTGCACACAATTCAAGCACAGCTTCCGTGCCAGAGGGCTGTGCCATTTGACTGACAATGAGGGCATGTTAGCATACGATCTCATGAGTAGCCTCTACCTGTGGGAAGAAGTGAGCTAGCATAAGCTGATGCATCCAGCTAGTCGCAGCAGCACTTGGTGTGCATGCAGCAAGCACAGCCTGGCCCTGTGCACACTGAGAAGCTGCTGTCCTATGTGAACTATCCCCAGAATTCTTCCTTCCCTCAGCATTTCAAAGAATCTGGTATATGTCTCATGACCAGTCAAATGAAGCTTTGGGTTGTGGCTCACAGATTCTTGGAGCTCTTTCTTATCAGCTACAGATCTTCTTTTCACATTCTTACTTTCCCTAACAAGAGCTGCTTAGTGCTTCAAGCATCAAAACATGTTATGTGTTTTGCCTGTCATGGTGGAACTATTATCAATAACATCTTGATGACAATGCAGTAAGTATGTTGCAACACTTCATCATAGATCAGCTTGTTATAACACCTTACAGAGTAGCCCATGCTGGTAATGTAAAATGTTATCTTCTGTTGAATAGCCAGGTTTCATACTTGCTTGGCAGAAAGGTAGGTACAATAGCTTGGTACAGCTTTTAGTAGAGTGTTGATCCTGTTTGACCATACATTCACTGAGAGTTTGCCAGAAATGATGGTTCTTTCCTTTTTCAGGAGATCACTTTTGTGTCTTTAATGACATTGTCACTCAAGGTGCTTGTAAATTATATGAACTCATTAATGATTTAAAATGTAGTTCTGCTGATGGATACAAAAAGAGATGTACTCTTTTCCAGAACATTCTGAGAAATAGTCTCAGCAATTTGTTCAGAGGTGCTCTATAGCAAGTATAGGTGTAAATCACTAGCATGAACAGTTCCTATTAATTCCTTCACAGAGCAGGTTTTAAAAAACACAAACTTTTACAGTCTGAATTGAGTCTGAGGACCAATTTTGGAGGTTACAGATCATCATGCCTCTAAGGCAGGACATGCTCTAAGATGCATCCTCTTTTGATGTTCCTTGTAACAACAAAGTGCTTGGAAGAGCTTGACTGACCTCTATTCTACCTTGCATCTCAGCATGGAGATGTTTCAAAATTAATAGCTGCTCTTGGATGAGAGAGACTCTTCAGGAATTTTCAGAGTCTGGTTTTCTGATTGCATCAGAGATTTTAATAAGCTCATGGAAGCTTTGTAAAAGTCTAGGTTTTACTTCTTCCCATTCCTGACTTTGTATAGTGATAAATGTTACAGAAATTGTCCCATTGTTTGCCTGTAAACTGCTTTTTTATTTCTTAAAATAAGTTTTGGCAGCATGTGAATACAGTAACCCTGGTGCTCTACCACAGAGATCTTTCATCTCCTACAACTTGATCTCAATTAATGCACAAATGGGCTTTAATCCGGCCTGTCAGCAGGTATGTCTGACCAAGATAACACAGTATCAGGAGTGCTTCTCTCCTTTTCAAACAGAAGCTTACTGGCCTTATTACTGCCAGCAGATCCGCTTGGATGCTTCCACTTCACATTGTAAGACCATCCCTGAGCTAACTGGCAAGCCTCATCTGAGCAATTTCTGCAGATAAAGCATAGCCTATATGACTTTGCACAGTCAACCTCACTAGCTATTTTTATTCCATGCAGCAGCTATGTCAGTTGCCCTTCAGTGTTACCCTTCATTCTAGGAGGCAGTTTCATAATTTTCTCCTCTGAGTATAGACATTTCAAATGGTAGCTGTAATTGGCTGCCATAATGCTTGTTTTTGATGACAGCAAGGAAGGATTCAGAAGACAGAGCATGTGATGGTCTTCCATGGAAACAACCAAATTTTTAGTTCTTTCCCATTGTTGAAGGTTGTAGTCCTAAATCACAATACAAAGTTATCTGTGAATCACAAAACAGTGCTGTTGTCTTTTTATTTATTTGATTACAGCACCCTGTATTCTAGGCTGGCTGTACACAGCTTTATCCTCTCATTAGAACTTTGTGCCTTCATCCCTTTCTACAGGATTTCTCCCCAGCACTGGCAATTGCAACACATCGCTGCCACTGCCAAGAGCTATCATAGCTTATAACAGCACTGTCATGGACCTTTTCCTGGGTCAATACATCACTGTGCTAAGTGTCTCCACTGCTGTGAACTCATTATATAGGTTTTTTCAGCATTTTTCAAACCAGTAATTTGCATGTTGAAATTAAACTTATTCAGAAAAATGTCAGCTGCACATTCTGGCAAAGCCACATACATAGCTTAGCTGGTCAGCCAAGCCTGTTTTCCAGGCAGTTGCTGACAGACGAAATCATGACTACCAAAAGTTGTGTTCTTGGTAATGAAATGAAATGTGGAAATCAGCTTTTCTAAGCAACAAGACCAAGAAGATGAAGGTACAGTTGTTGTCAGTGCTAGTTCCAGGAAATCTGTATATTTTCTTTCAGGGGATCAGGAGAATTTCTCCTTTGAACTCTGGCAGTGAGACACAATTAATTCCTATGGTCTGAATTCAGTTTGAGTTCCCCTCTCTGAAGAACATTCAGGTCAAAACAAGCAGTGGAAAACAGTTTATATCCTGCTGCCAGGCCAAGACAGAAAGATACTTTGAATTTCAAGGCAAATGTAGTTTATGTAATGTTTTGGTATAAAATAGGTGGTAGCTGCTCATCATTTATTTGCAGTTGATATCTATAATAGCAGACAATTTGGTACACAATATACAGTTATTTGTACATTTTGAAAGGCTTTTTACAACGAGCTGCATTATCAAACCAGTTTTGTGTAGTATATCAGTCCTGGGAGAATACTAATCCGATCAGAATCCTTAAGAAGATTGAGTAATATTAATGCTTACTGGTTAGAAATTTTCAGAGCTGCATATGAGAAATATTAATATGATAAAATATTAAAATAGTTGCTACATTACTGAACTTTGATTTATGAAAAGTCCATTTTGAGAACTGTGTCATGAATCAAAATATTATAAACTAGAAGTATTCAGGTAACATTATAATTTTCAATTTTTATTAGTTTAGATCAATGCAAATTCAAAACCTCTACTTTTTTTTTAATTCTTGTTGAAGACCAAGTCCTTGCATTCCACCTATAACTAGGGTCTTTCTCTAGCTGTAAACCACAAACAAATTTTGTAGTAATTCTTAATTTTCCACCATTTTCTACTTCTGAAAAATAAAAATATATGTCTTGTACAGATACAAAGAACAAAAGGAACTTTGCCGGGGCAGTTTGTTTACACTCCCTGACTCTGTAGAGTGTCTGAAACTCTGATGAGCTTCTAACATTAATCTTTTCATTATTTTAATGAGTGTTAACTCATATACCCGAAATAAACATCTTAAAATGCTAAAACCATGAAAAGCCATGAACATTTTTTCTACATTTTCCTATGCTGTTTGAAAATGTTCTCACCCAGCTGCTTGTTTCTAGAGATAATTGCCATTTTGCTCTGATAGCAGCAGGAAGCCAACTTCTCTTTACCTAAAACCATCTTTTCAGCAGAAAAGCTGTTGTAAAGTGTGTTTTAATTCTTTGTAGGGTGTGTTGCAGGCTGACACTAACATTTTTAGTTAGCCTGGCTGTTTGCAATGTCACTGCACAGTGATTTTCTTCCTAAGCAAGTAGAGGAGATATCACATGAAATCACATCACTGGTCTCTAGGATGGAAGAGCATGTACAATATTTTCACAGAAAGGAATAGAGTGGAGGCAGAGAATATATATTGCAATACAAAGCCTTAAAAGTAGTTGGTTTAACCAGTGACATTATCCACTGCAGGGGCTGTAGTTTTCAGTAGCTTCCTGACAGCTGTTAGAGAAATGACCGAAAACTGGTTCAGCCAACTCCTAACTGCTTTTCTCTTTCACACCACCTCAGGTCCCAATCTGCAGAGCACATTATGGGGTCATGTTTTGACCTGAGAAGGAGATGAAGTATTATCCCCAGTTAAAACTGTTTGAGAGGTATCATATCTGAAATACTCATCCTGGTGCTTTGTGTCAATGGGTGAGGAAGCCATCAGCAGCCCCACAGGTCCAAATTGAGAAAAATTATATGAATGCACCTTTGCTTTACTTTTTCAGAGTCAGTGCTGAAAACAGTTCTGCTAGACCTACAAGCCTAGTCCTACAGTTTGCTTTGAATCCACATGCCAGTGAAAAGGCTGAACTGAGTTGAACTTTGTGAGGTGGTTAGCAGTTGTACTAAGCTATTTAAAACCACCAATTTAGGCTTAAACCTTGGCTGAGTAAATACAAAGCCTTAACCATACATAGTATCCATAATGAGCTTTCTTTTTTCAATTTCTGTGGACAGAATTTATTTTTAAATCAACAATATTTCTCTGCCAGATTTCCCAAAACCAAATTTTCGATTGCCAGATACAGAATTAACTTAGCAAAAAAGGAGAACTAAAGATGAAACAGGTGAGTTTGTTTTCATTTTTCATGAGTGAAGTCACTGTTCATCACTGCTGAATGCAGTGTAGCTTTTCCTCTCCTTAAAACAGAGTTTCAAAAAGCCCAACATTGGAATAATGCAATGGTCTGAAAAGTAATGTCTGTGTGGGTGTGTGGAATGAGAGAAAGGATGATGAAGTGGATGAGAGGAAACATAAACAAAACCAGCATGTGATGACGTGTGTACTTCCTGTTGTTTTGTGTAGCCTTTAAAGTCCAAAAATCAGTACATAAATATAAGAATAGGAAAAGTTCCAAAGCTTTCTTTCTGAGGTCTTTTCCAACCTTGATGATTCTGTCATTCTGTTATTCTGTGAAGTCACTAAGTTGTTTCCTTATCACTAAGTAAGGCATCTAATACAATGCTGATACAAATAGGACAATAATGTTTTACTCAGGCTGAAGAGAATGAGAGAGCAGGTAATAGTGCAGAGACAGAAAGATTGGTTCTGAGACACAAGATTGAGGTTTATTTCCTGTTACAATCCAGATTTATATGTAACCCTAAAAAAATCTGAAGGTCCTTTACCCCATAACTCAGGCTATCAGAGAATTCTTGGGAATGCAGAAGTTGTCACTTGAGAAATATACAGCAAAACAGATTTCTCAGTATCTTACTCAGTAAGTTACTCCTAGACAGAAATTTAAACAAACCAACAAACTTTTTGTCAAAACAAAGCTTAATTGTTTTTGCAGGAAATAAAAAGGTATGTATTATGTGGTTATCTCACTGATTTATTAAGTATGTGCAAACCTCAGCAGGTTTCGTTACTACTTTGAAAACACATCTAATTCAGTGACAGATTCACAGAGCTGCTAAGATTGCCCAGTCCAATTTGCAGTTTTTCATTGGAAATAGAGGCCTCAGCTATAGGTTTTGGATCAAAGGCTAGAGTTCGTATCCATCATTCTTGCTTACTCCCATCAATGGTGAAGAGCTGTTGTTATTAATAGGCTTCACTTTGCAATTACCTGCTCATTTGGATGTGAAACTTTAGCAAGAGAAACTAACAAAACCACCATTTACTACCTTGTGAAATGACATTTGGCAGTTTTTCACAGTGCAGTCATTTGTGTTCAGCTACCATCCATCTCTGGGTGAGCACAAGCCATTTCTGAAAGCCAGGGCTTTCCATCCTAACTCCTATCCTGTGGGCAACTCACAGAGCTCCTGTGCAATGGCTCCTTGGTCACTGCTCTACACACAGCAGTAACAGTCCCCTTATGTGTCCAGCATTGTTTTTCTCACTGCATGAGCATTTCAGTGACACTGGGGTAGAAAGTTCTTCCAAAGAGTAAAAGAGGAGCATGTCACCATTCTCTCTTACCCTGAGAAGCAACATTGCTGTGTTCAAATTAAGATCTTAGTATGGGATCTAATATAAAGTAAATCTTAGAATGCCCATTACAGGGCTATCTGGTCAATTATAATTTTCAGTGTCTTACTTTATACATTCAGCGAACAAAAGCAGAGAACGCCATGTGTCTAATAACATGGAATCACAGAATGGTTTGGGCTGAAAGGAACCTTAAAGATCACCCAGTTCCAATCCCCCTGCCATGGGCAGGGACACCTTCCACTAGACCAGGTTGCTCCAATCTCCATGCAACCTGGCCTTGAACACTTCCAGGGATGGACATTCACAACTTCCCTGGGCAACCTGTTCCAGTATCGCACCACACTCACAGTAAAGAATTTCTTCCTAATACCTAATATAAATCCACACTCTTTCAGTTTGAAACCATTCCCCATCATCCTATCACTACATGCCCTAGTAAAAAGCCCCTCCCCATATTTCCTGTAGGCCCCTTCAGGTACTGGAAGGCCGCTATAAGGTCTCCTTGGAGCCTATTCTCCAGGCTGAACAACTGCAACTCCCTCAGCTTGTTTTCATAGGAGAGGTGCTCCAGCCCTCGAATCATCTTCGTGACCCTCCTCTAGACTTTCCAATAGCTCCATATCCTTCTTGTGTTGGGGGCTCCAGAACTGGACACAGTACTCCAGGTGCAGTCTCATGAGAGTGGAGGAGAAGAGAAGAATCACTTCCCTTGACCTGCAGGTCATGCTTGGATTGATGCAGCCCAGGAGACAGTTGGCTTCCTGGGCTGCAAAAGCACTTTGCCAGCTCACATTGAGCTTCTCAACAACCAATAACCCAGAGGTGGGTATAGGCCCACCTCTCAAGCCTGTCAAGGTCCCTCTGGATGGCCTCCCTTCCCTCCAGCATGCCAACCACACCACACAGCTTGGTATCATCAGCAATCTTCCTGAGGGTGCACTCAATTCTACTGTCCATGTCGTCAACAAAGATGTTAAACAGCACCAGTTCCAGTACCAACCCCTGAGGAACAGCACTCATCACTGGTCTCCTTTTGGACATCGAATGCTTTGCACAAGTCCAGGTAGATTAGGTCAGTTGCTCCCCCCTTACCCACCAGTGCTGTAACCCCATTGTAGAAGGCCACCAAATTTGTCAGGCAGGATTTACCCCTATTGAAGCCACGTTGTTTGTCACCAACTACACAAACAAAATAATACCTCAGTGTGTTTTTCCTACTGCAGGTATGTCATTGTTGATACTTGTTATTTTTATTTTCATAACTGCATTTAACTTTCACAGAATAGCTAGAATGAATCAGAATGATGAAGGGTTCTTGCTCAACACTGAACAGAAACACAGAGAGAAATGTAAAAAATTGACTGCAAATATGATTAAATGAAAATTAAAAGGTGGATTTACAATACGTTTATTGTATGTACTTAAGGGGCCTAAATGATGCAAAGGCTTTGCACTGTCCTTTGCTCAGGAATGAGTACCATAAATGGTGTGGAGGTATCTGAGTGAGTGAAGAGTTAGTATTTATTGAAACTATTGATGCAGCTTCTCTTTGTATTCACTAGTATGATTCAAAATTACCATCGAACATCTATTTGTTTACCATATTCAGGTGTGTTCTAACGCTAAGAAATAGAGGAGATACAAAGAAACTTTTATGTTTTTATTAGTTTCTAAAAACCCTCACAGTAATGACAGAAATGGGAGACAAGATTACACTGACATCTTTTCTACCCAAAACGTTAATGTCAGAGTCATGAGTAATCAAATGGCTACAGTAATTATCTAATCTGCTCCCTGTATTTGGATTGCTTGAAATGTATTTATAATACTTCTGTCGCCACAGGATTTGTGAACATTTACTTTAGGAACTGCTCCTACACATTCTGTACGTGCAAGCAGGCCTTACTGGTATGCGTCATTCCTCCGATTTCAACAGAACTGTGGCAGAGGGGCAGCTGTACAGAGCATAGTGTGGATTTATGTGAGATGCTTGAGCTAGTACAGATACCGTGTTGATGTGTGTATTATGTCATAGAAACATCACAGAATGTTTTCGAAGGGTCCTTAAACATAATCTAGTTCCACCCCCCCTGCCATGGGCAGGGACACCTCCCACTAGAACTCAAAGGCCCCACCCCTGTCCTTTTGCTGTTGCTAACATGCCTTGCTTTTTCTCACTGCTATGCAGCTTCACCAGTGTGTGTATTATCTGGACTGGACTGTTTCCAGTATCCAGCTTCTACTCAAGGTGAGCTTATGGCTGTCTTTGATGCATTGCATTCTGCCATAAAGCCACAGTCACAGATTAGAAGAGTCTGATGAAGGCAGGAGGCAGAAGAGAAAGAGGTTGGAACCCGTGATCCCAAGTCAATACCAGGCTCTCAACAGCAGCTTCTTGGCATGGGCTCAAGCCTAGCAGCTGAATGATCAAAGAGAATGTATATGTGATTTTAAGAACCACGGACCTTCTATTTGTAAGTGTATGTCTGTGTGTGCTTAGCATGTACCACATACCTACTGATAGAAATAACATGATAAAGATTCATGTAATTAAAATTCCAGTCCCTTGGTGGTGCTACTGACTGACTTCATTTGCCTGGTGAGAACTCTTAGGTAGATCTTTGAAGAAGCCTACTGTGCCAAACTTTGTGTCGTGCTTAATCCTGTACTTGTCCTTCACGTGGTAGTCCCTTTGACGTCAGTGGAAACTTGACATATGAGAGTGCAGAGGAATCAGGCTAAATTGTTTTGTTGTTTTTTTATAGCAAGATTAAATGGAAGGAAGCCTTCAGAAAGGTACAGAAATCCTATTCCTTCCTACAACACATAGGGGATGTTTTCTGCGTTATTCTTCAAGGATTCTTAGCTATATGGATTTGTCTATGTGTATGTTTATGAGAGACTGTCCACACACTTGAACAGCACAATCAGCATGTTTAAAAGTGATTGCTGCAAAGTATCTTTAACGTGCACACAAGGAATTCCTAACACATTTCTAAGACACGCATTTTCATTTGCTGTTCTTGCAGCACATACACCACAGCCAGTAACTTCTGTGTATACGGTTTTGCCTTCATATTTCCATTTTGTGGCCGTTAAATCACTCTGAGGAGAGGCATACAAATATAAGAGGACACATACTGGGTTAGTCAGTAATAACCTTTAAATAATTTCTGCTTATACTTAATGGGATCTGAGAAATGCCTCTAATTTTTATAAGTAATTTCACAGCTGGTTCCTTTTTCTATTAGCAACAGTAACCACATCATATGAATGGACTTTTCCCTCCCTCTTAATAAATAAAAACAAATGACACACATTTTACAATGCTGAATGTAAATGATGGAAGTCATTCTGGTGTTGTTATTCTAGATTTACAATGACCTCACTCACTGACAACAGAATTTAGACCCCTGCTGTTGAAACACAACAGAATAAAATTAAAACCACATTTGGATAAAACATCTTAGTAAGAAAATGG
Source organism: Hemiprocne comata (assembly GCA_020745705.1). Taxonomy (NCBI): domain Eukaryota; kingdom Metazoa; phylum Chordata; class Aves; order Apodiformes; family Apodidae; genus Hemiprocne; species Hemiprocne comata. The sequence goes on from CM036587.1 coordinate 136,445,257, forward strand.
GATAAACTATTATTACAGTTACAATGTCATTCCCATATTAAAAACTGCCCAGAGCAAGAGGACACAAAAAATCCTTCAGAAAGGATGATCTGCAAACCCACTTGTGTCGAGTAGCTTCACAGGGACAGACAGCCCTGCTGCAGCACAGGGACAAGCAGACTCAGCACAGGACCGACTTCAGCCACTTGTGAAGGGGTTGTCGAGGTGTGATCCCTTCTTTCCGGCAATAAAACACTGGAGTGTTGAGCAACAAAAAACTACCGAAAATATGTATTGCTCAATTTTATTCTCGCGAGTCCATCCTTGGGAGCGGTAGTTGAACTGCTCTCACGGTATGTATGTATTTCCTAAATGCTAAGATATTAATATAAGCACAGCTCTGCCTGCTGTCTTCTCCAAAAGTGGTTAGAAGAAAACACTATCAAGAAACAAAGCAATAACGCCCTCATTCCTCTGAAGCTCCCTTCGGCTAAGCGCGCTGATCCCTGCCTCCCAATCCCCGTTAATCCCTTCTAGAACCCGGCAACTGTGACAAACCCCCTCGCGAGGCGCTGGGATGCAGGCACGTCACTCCCCCGCCATAGCTGCCCTAGCTGCCCTGCCCGCCCAGCCCTTCCCTCCACCCCCGGCAGGGAGCAGCAGGACACCGCGGTGCCCTTCCCCTGCGCACGCACGTACACACGCACCCCCGCACGGAGGCGCGCACCCGCGCCACGCCGGCTCCCGCTGCGCTAACCCCGGCTCGCCGGCACTTCCCCAAGGTCACAGCGCTCCGCAGGTGCGTAATGAGAGAGGGGAGGGAGGGCGGAATGGAGGGAAGGAAAGCTGCAGCCAGCCGGCCCCTCCCGCCCCGCCTGCGGCCGCCCCGCGCTGCCCGGCTGCCGGGGGCGCTACCGGCCGGGCGCGCCGCAGCTCCGCGGCCGCGGCCGATCGCGGATTATAAGGAACCGCTCTCTCCGCCCCTAGCGAAGTCTCCCTCCGCCCCCTCCCGCGCTCCCACCCCTTTCTCCGGCCGCAGAGAAGGGCATGGAGTTGGCGGGAGCCTATAAAAAGCCCCTGAGAGCGCGCCGGGGCTACGGCGCTGCGACAGCCTCCACGGACAGAGCCAGGGTACGCACCATGTCCCACCACTGGGGATACGGCAACCACGACGGTGAGTGCCCGGTGGGTGCGGGGCTGCGGCGCGCTGCGGGACACCTGCCGGCAGGTCCCCGGGAGCAGCGCCCGGGACGTGCCCACTGCGCCCCGCACAGCGCCTGTGCTTTAAGCGGAAACGAGCTCGGTGGAGCTTTTTTCTTTTTTCTTTTTAATTTAATTTTAACCTTGAGATGTTGCCTGCGCTTGAGCGGGCAGCCAGGCGCTCCGCGCGGTTTGCCTGGAGCATCTTCTGGTTTCCCACTGTCATTCCTTTACTTCGGTAAGGGCGCAAGGACGAGGGGAGGACGGGACGCTGCTCCAGCATGACGGGGGTCCTCTCGAAGGGGTCCCTGGTAAAACCCCAGCCTCAGCCTCCAAGGCTCGGGGACTGCTGGGTCCCCGGCGTGGTGCCCAGGTGGGATTTCCCGTTGCCTGTGTTACCAGCACCGGCAGCCCGCACAGGTCGTACATTATTAGAGACTGATGCTAGTGTTGAAACCTCCTGGTTTCTAGAGTGAGGGGTATCGTTTATATCCACTCTTCAGCTTCGTGTCTTTTCCCACTGAGGTGCTTCATCCTGTCTTGCAGGACCCGCTCACTGGCACGAGCACTTCCCCATTGCCAATGGAGAGCGCCAGTCCCCCATTGACATTTGCAGCAAGTCTGCTAAGTACGACTCCTCTCTGAAGCCTCTCAGCTTCAGTTATGATGCCGGCACGGCTAGAAACATAGTCAACAACGGGCACTCATTCAACGTGGAGTTTGATGATTCTTCCGACAAGTCAGGTGAGAACCTCATCTTCATGGAAATGGGAGAAACTGCTACTAACACCGCTACTAAAATGTCTACTGAGGCAAAAAACACATCAAAGTGTTTTGGTTTCAGTAAGGTCGGGATTCAGCCTTTAAAGACTCAGTGTCCCTTGCAGCTCTTTTAGACTAGAAGAAAACTCATCTCCCATTAAAAGAAAACTAAGTCTAACCTGGGCAGTTTTGAGTTGCCCTGCTCTAAACTCCAGAAAAGTGAATTGCTTTATTTTTGTTTAAATCAGAAGGATTTGTATAAGGCCTCAGCTGTGAAGAAAAAAAATGAAACAATTATTATTTGACAGGAAAAATTGTAGGCATAGCTCATCATAAGCTACTGACCAAATGGTGAAAAGAAGAGGTAAAATACATCGTAAGAAGAAATTTGCCTTAGAATAGCAAAGGGTTACAGTTAACAACTTGAAGTGGAAATAGTTTGGAAATAGTTTCTTTGGTTATCAAAATATTATTTCATATTTCTGAAGCCAGTAAGCTCCTAGGTTAGTACTGAAACAGAGGAATGATTAGAAAATACCTCTTTGTTCTTCTGTAATTTAAACAAGTATTATCCCTGACGTTTCGTGACGCTGGGCTTTCTAGGTAAAGATAATATATGTGACATACTGCTATACAAAGTTTGCTAGCAGGCAAGTCGTTCCACAGCATGTTACGGTTCATGGTTGAGAATGGTGAAATTAAGCACTGAATCCTGTAAACCTTTTAGTAATCCTTACTGAAAGAAATCCTGTATTGATGGACAGATGGAATCCAAGCTGCAATTGGAACAAGGGTTTTGTAGGTTGTCTTTAATTATGTTGTTTAGTTTTTCAGCTGACTGAATTTGCAGAAATCACCACCCTGCTGCAATGAATGTGCCTCTATTTTTAATTTAGACAGCAAAAACAATCCCATTGTAAGTCACTGTCTTCTCTAGACACAGCCTGATTTAACTTGCTTGAGCAAGTACCCTATTTTTTCTAAGTGTTTTGTTGGTAATGCCATTTCAGGAATGGTGCTGAAAACAAATGATCCTTGCCTACTAAAAATGTGGGGCTTTTGCAGATAATATAACAGTATAAAAGATACTCAGTGTTGCACTAAGAATTTGACTTTGTATTTTAATTAGTCTTTATATTGAACATTATAAAGTGGTAAGCTGTAACTGTTCATAGTCATATAAATTACACATAGGTCCAAGTATAATTTACACTGAGCATCCACATTCATATTTGTATGGTTTAAAAAAAAATGGAAAAAGGTATTCTGACTTCTTAGTGTTTATTTTTCTGAAGCACTGAGGAGCTGAAGGAGCTGAATGCATGTTAATTTTAACAGTGTCATGGGGAATAAGGTAAACTATTTGGAGTACAAAAAAAGGATTATGTTTTCAACAGATGTGTGTGTCTGCTCTTGCTGTCATCTTGCTCTCACTGAGCCCGAAGGAAACAAGTTCAGGTCCTCACAGCATAACAGAACTATTATGTGTTCATTTTGTGTGTGCATAAATTTGGAAAAACTGTGAAAATAAGGTTGTATTTGGTAACTTGGGGGAAAAAAAAATAATAATCTAAAGAAATGTCTGTAGGAAGAATACTTTTTATGAGAAAAGTCTGTGCAGAACCAGAACATCTGTGACAGGGATCCTCTGGCAGATATGCAGCGACACAGCTTTCAGAGTGGGAGGATAAGAGATGCAAGTAGAAATATTCTCAGTAGCTCTGTTAGTGAATCAGAAACTGATTATTCTTTAGGAAAAAAAATATTGAGCAGATCTCTGTGAAACCAGGTAGAGGTGGATCCTTCAGTGTCATGCTTCCTGTTGAAAATGACAGTGCCTAGAATCTACCTGGTGGCATGCTTAACGGCTTCATTTGTATGCAGCTAGCTAGGTAACCTACTTTCCCTACACAAAATAGAGCTGTCTTTGACTTGACTGTGCTTGATTCCCTCCTGTTTCTGAGTTGTGTGTACTAAAGTCGTGGTTAGACATCATGGAACAGTCACAAGGAGAAACTATGAGAAAGTATGTGATGCGCTGGGATGTTTTACAGAGCACAGCAGAGTAAAACCCTGTAAATACTTTCTGCAGGCTACAGTGCGTGCTCCTGTGAGCTATCCCTTATGCAGTAATGAATTATCTGTGGTTGTAGGCAAAAAATGAAGTCATAAGATCCTTGTGTGCAATTACTCATGTCTCAAAGGTTATTCGCAAACAAAGAAGTAGATCCATTCATTAAGAATCTTCAGGCTCATGAGTAAATGATGCTGAAGTAAATTGAACAGCAGTTCTAGATGTTAATGTCTGATTCTTGTTCTTCAGGGTTCTTGCAATACAAAAAAACCAGGTAGTAACAGTATAGTAAAAATAGGTAAGAAAGCTAAAATACATGATTGGATGAAACTCTTTGAAAGCAGTTGTTACTTATTTCTTTGAGGAAAAGTGTAATGTGTTTACTGTTGATCACAGGTAACACCAAGTAGATACTAAAATAATCCAAGTTTTGATGTAAAATATTTTCGCCCAAATAAAAGGCTCGTCCACCAAAATACATATTTGTTACATTATGCACGTGCATATCAGAATATGTAGTATAAAGCTGCTGCCCATATCAATGAAGAATAAAAAATCAAAGAGAAAAAAAAACTTACTTCTTTAGATGATATCGCATCTATATCATTTAGACTAGTAAGGATCACAGAATCACATAATTGTTAGAGTTGGAAGGGACTTCTAGAGATCATCTAGTCCAACTCTCCCACTGAAGTAGGATAACCTAGAGCACATTACTCAGGACTGCATCCAGGCGGGTTTTGAATATCTCTAGAGATGTAAAGGATGTAAAATAAAAGTTTAACTTTTTAAACAGAAATAATATATGTGCAATTTATGTGACTAGTGTATCTTCACAGAAGAAAATGCATTCTTCTCTGCTCTTAGAAGTCTCTTCACTAATAGGTGAAGCTTTAGAGACATAAATCTTGATTCAGGTTCTAACTATGCCTTTGACCTACACAAATTTTCTCGTACAAAGTTGTTTTAACAGAGAAATTATCTTAAAACCTTTGTGATACCCTTTGAACCTTTGTTTTAACTCCTTGTTGATTTTATTAGGTATGCTTAGATGTCACTAAGCATGCTTAGAAAAAACCCTCTTCCTAAACAATTACCCACAAATCTATTTCAGTTCTTGTAGTACAGCCTTTGAATTTCTTGTGCTACATGACAGCTGTTATATTCCAGAATACAGTTCTGAAGGCTCAGATAATTCCCAAAGTGAATCCCCTTCATATTTCACAGTTGGTAGTTGTTAGAGATGCTGTACAGAAAGAAAATTCACAAATCAGCATTGCCACATTTATGGACACTTTTTTGATTGCTGAAATTCCATTATGTTCTCTTAGAGGATGCTTTCTGTCTTGTTTGCTTGCAGTCTTGTTCTTTTCTTGGACATGTGTGTAGAAAGTGAATAGTGAACTTCCTCTTCCAGTTGTTATTTAGTTTCTCTTCTCCTTTAGTTCTTGCAGTTTCTTTCTTAGTTCTCATGTCCACTGTCTTAATAATAGTGAAACGTCAAGTATTTGTAGGCATTAGTCTTAAAATTTTCTATAGCTTTAAATAAAAGTAACTACTCATTACAGTAAAGATACCAGATAGAGAACTACAATTTCAGGTTCATCCACTCTTGTACCCTCGGTCCTGACCTTCCACATACGAGTGAAGCAAATGGTGCTGATAACAGTTAATTTATAAAAATACACCGTATTTTAGGAACTTTATAGCAAAGGACTGTCTCCTTAAGGGTACTTTTTTTAACATATTAAACACTTTGTTATAGTCTGCTGTCAGGGCAAGTGTATTCTTCCAGTGATTTTAAAAGATAGAAGTAAACAGCGACTTCTCAGGGCTGTAAAACCACAGGAAGTGACTTGGCTCAAGAAAGCCTCAAAAGCCCTGAAGAAATTTTTGTAACATCCTTACACTGTGTTGTCTGTGCAAGTTTCCCAGAAAAACTTAAGAATTCACCTAAAAACTTAAATTCAAATGGGAAATTCACACAGCTGTAGGCACTGTACCAGTATTTTCTGATCGTGTGTGTATAATGAGATTATAAAAGGAAGAAGTCAATCAGCAATTCATTTATTCTGTACTAAGAATGTTAAAATACTGTATTTTAGATTTAGAACCTGACAGAAGTGTATTACAGCTATGCTGTAAGGCTCTAGTGACATTATTAAATGTATTGGTAATTTCTGTTGGTAGACAAGTCTCTTATTTCCTTTTCCTTCATTGCTGGTGAGCTAGAGATAATTCTGAAATCTAAGACAGAGTCCCAAGTAAATCTGACACTGTTGCAAATATTCAATTGTAATAGAACTTTAAAATTATGAAGAGACCTAGGGAAATGAAAATACTCTATTGACCTTGGAACTAGCACCCCTTGGGAGACTGTCATTGTAATCAAATATATTGCCCAATTCTTTCTGTAATTGTAAACATTAATAAGGAAGCTTCAACTGTCTTGAATTATGACTTGCTGTCATAATTTATTTTGTTATATTTGCTATTTAACAGTCAATGCATTATCACTGCTTACTCTGAAAGTTGTGCCACTATTGCTCTTTTCCTATATTTCTGCCTCAGCAGGTATACTGAGGACGAAACACGCAGGTCTGGTGTCCTTAAGGAACAACTCTTAATTCAAGTCACTGTTACTGGACTATTTTTAGGCTTCCCAGCTCCAAAGATGTAACATTAGCTGTGCCAGAATAATGTTGCTTGTTATCAGCCATGGATTAAAGGTCCACAATGCAGTATAGCCTAAGCACTGTGCTGACCCTTCCCAATCAGTATAGTATTCAGACACTTGCCCAGGTGTCACAAGTACTGTTGTGCACTGCTTAACTAGGAGGTCAGAGGTGTGTGATCATTAAGGCATTTCTCTAGTGAACTGGGATCACCTGAAGCTGCAAGGCCTCTGTAAGCAGGTGACTTGAGAACAGTTCTAGTATTTCCAGGAACTGGAATGGGAGAGGGCTTCAGATCAGTCCTGCATGGTTCAGGCCTTCATTTCTTTACAGAGCACAAAAGTGCCCTTCATTTACATAAACTTTTTTTATGTTGTTTTTTTTTTTTTTAACATGCAACTACTGACCAGAATTTTGACATAGATTGTGCCTTTAAGAATCATGCCAACTTCCTTCCCTTCTTCCAAATTCCTCCTCTGGAGGTGCTTTTAGTGCAAAACCAGGAGAAACCAATCAGTTGTTATCAGCTAGGGCCACTTAGAAAAGTTTATTTTTAAGACTTAATAAAGCCATGTGCCAGATGTCACCATGACTACTCTTCCCAGCTGATATATTTGTTCATTTACTTATGTGCATGAGGGACTGCTGCATTCTTCCAAGCAATCCTCACACTGTAAGTTTGTTCATCTCTGTTAGGTCTCAGCATAGTATGACCACCATGTTGAATACACAATTTTCAGTACAGTAAGCAGTCACTGAGATTAGTAGTACAGGTGTTATCATCAGAAATGAAACCAGTTGTTACTTTTAAGGAAGTTTTAATGCTTCCAACTCAGTTCTTACGAAGTCATTGTCAGCTGCTATGGTGTGAAACATGAGGACTGAAGGCTGATCAGGGACTCAGTACAGCATCTTATGACTTTCTGAGAACCTCTGTTTGGAGACTACATGAGAAATAAACTCCACTTGTCCCAGGCAGTGGGAGGAAAGTTAAGAACCTAAGTGATTTTCTCTCTCTCTGACTGCTACCTATTCTAGATGAAAGAGTTCAGCTGAGGTGAATCAGAATCATTGACCTGCTGCTGATACATACGTCTGCAGACCTGCTGCATTTTGGCACGTTTCATTCTGGTCTATCTCTGTGGACCATCCTTCTTGCCTTATCAGGCTAACCTTCTAGCAGGGTCAGAGTTGGGTTTTCTTCTGAGATACCAGTTATGTAGTTTTACTCTTAGTGAAACCCATTACAGATGTTTTCTGCAAGTATGATCCCTACAGTCAGATGCTTGCGTGCCATCTTGCCCTCTTGCTTGTCATGATATAGTGTCCAAGGAGGAATGTCTGAAAGAGATAACATAAAGAAGGAAACATCTCACAAAATGTGACGTTCTCTACTCCACGCTTCACAGGAGTGACAGCTCACCCTAGCTGAACTCTTCAGTCTGTCAGATGGGGAAGCCCATCTTTGCATAAGAACATCCTCTAAGAGCCTTTTTTGTGCTATTAATAGTGCATGGTGCTCAAGATTTTTTTCTCAAGTAATGTTAAGTCTCCTCAAGCCTTGTTTTCTATCATACAGGTGTCTGTGTATACACAAAACCTTACAAAACATCAACATTAATGTATAGACTATGCATATATTTACATATGTACATACTTACAATGTCATGGACATGTGCACATTTGCTGTAGGCTAATACAAAATCATGGTTTTCTTTATACCAAAGCAATGTATGTGCAAGAGGGCTGTCCTCAAAGGTGCATTCTGTGACATGTCCTGCTGCTAGGTTGTTTGCTGGAATCTTAATTAGAACTAAAGTTTCTATGTTTGGAGTTCTATACATCCATTGTGCTGTAGTGGACTCATTATTTCAGCTACTGTATTGTACTGTATTGTACAGCTACTGTATTTGTATTCCTGCAAAAATTCAGATGTGGGTGCTGCCACTCCCTGAAAAAAAGCTATGAAGTGGTCAACAGTGTTTTTTACAGAGCTGTTCTGTTCCACATGGGAAAGTTAACTACCTGGTGACTTGCCTTCACATAGAACAGTCAAGTTATGTGGCCTCAGTAAAGAGCTGTCACAGATGCAGCAAAATGCCCTTATATTTCTGTGTGTTTCCAGATATCCTAAGAAAATGTAATGGAGACAAATCAAGTTAACCTTCTTTATCCAAGAAATCCCACAGACATAAAGGGAGCCGTTTGTGTGGTTATTTGACTTTCCAAATTATTGCTGCTAATACTTAGGCTCATCTAATTTAGAAAATGTTATGAGATCATTTAATAACAGTGCAATATAATTACTGGATGTTACTAGTATAACTTCTCCAGTAGGAATAAAAGGTTGACAGCAGTTACCATTTCTTAATCTAAGCAAAGTAGCTCCAAATTTGTCTCGCTGTAACATTTCAAATAACTGTCAAATAGGAAAAAAAAGGCTAAAAAAAAGTTGCATTTTCAAGCTGTTGCTTCCTGGGCTGTTGCACATCTATGGAGACCAGGTTACTGCTGTAGATTGTGTTGAGTAGGATGAACCTGTTAGAAAACACTGTGTTTTCCAGGTTGGCTGGTGCTCTCTTCACCTTGCACCTGAAGCTGAGCTATATAACAAAAGGGAGCACAGCTACATATGTATTGCCAGGATGGTGTACACTAATATGGACTTCAAAGGAAGGGAGCTAATGGTGAAATGCTCAAATATGGTTTGGAGTTTCCCCATCCCTCAAAAAAGAAGGGGATGGATTTCTGTTGTCAGTGTGGTGTCAATCAACGTTCATGTCACACGGGACAGGGAAGTTCCTCGTGTGGCTGTTGCTCTGATTCTTGATGAACTTCTATTTTGCAAAAGCTGGTACATTTATTCATGGTTTTAAAAGCATGTGCCGGGAAAAAATGAAGCTCTAACACTTCTATTTTGCCGTTTAATTTTATTTTTAAATTTTACTTCATTGGAAAGGCTGAGAAATATTAAAAAATAGTAACTGCTTAATGTAGGCTAGAACAAGAAGGGCTGTTCTGTAATTAAGCCTGCTGAATTTGTATTCATTTACACTAATCTAATTATTACTTTCTTTGAATGCTCTGCTGTGAGTCAAAATAAGCTAGTGCTGGATTTGAGAACCACAGAATGAGAAAAGTAAGCAAAAACTGCCAAGAAATTTTTTTGTATCTTTCGAGTTTTTCGAGACCATGACAAATTGTGTAGAAAAATAACACTGCAGATGGATTCCTGACTATTGCATGGTTCTGCTTTTCAGCATGCTTTCCATCGATTAATAATGGCAGATTAACCTGTTCTGCGCTACTGCTTTCTGAGGTTGAGGAATGGTGGAACCTCAGTTCATGTGTACCTGCAATGAGCAGCAAGTCCATTAATCAAAGGAACTGAGACGTTGCAACTCCATGGCATCATTTTTAAATGAAATATTATATTGTGTGGATGAAATTATTTTGCATCTGTAAAGACATAGCAACCAATTACTTCATTTTCAAAGGGAGCTAATGCACAGTCTCTGTCCTGGAAAAAAGTATTATGATTTGTAGTCCTGGGCTTGAAGCAGTTATGGTTCTTGGCAACTAGCACACGCAGAAAAGTAAAGGTAGAATAAGATATGTTCCTATTCAGTTACTTTAAGTAGCTATTCTTCTTTGTATCACATAGCTTGGCAGTAGGTAGGGCAAGTCTTGGTCTGTTGGCTGTTCAGTGCTGGTACAATATCAGAAATTACAAGGACTGCAGTAGGTCATATATCCACATTTTTCAAAGAGAAATACATGTTGAGAGACTTCTAAATATATTTACCAAAGAAGAAGCACCGGGGAAATGCTAAATTTGCCCACTGAACCAAAATTTTGCACGTGTAAGGCACACCAGTGAAAACTAAAGTGGTTGTTATATTTAATTTTCATGTACTCCAGTTTTTTAGTCAAATTCTTCTCACACCATTGCCAAGTATCCACGACTGTTTTTGTCCATGCTTATATATAATCACACCTATTCAAACCGTAACAGATGATGACCTTTTTGTATCTGCATTTGATGTATATTTTCACACATGCACGTGTTGTGATAGTGTCTAGAATATTTGCAGACTGAGAGGAAAGCATCTTTACTCCACAGTACCATTTTGTTTGTGGCACATACACAGAGCACACTTAGGTGTGGTATTTTATGTCAATACTCTTCTGTCACTTTATTGCATATATATACTTACATAGAGAAAATTATCTCTAAGATACGTAACACTTCAAACTACATTTTAAAATATTGTTTTTAAATATTAACATATTAAGGATTTAATTGTGAATTTGAGACACTTAGCAAAAAGAAGCAAAACAAAACGGCAAACCACAAAGCAGTGTGAAACCTTGCTCTAATAACTCAGATAAATAGCTCTGTTTAATAGAACTATTTGTTATTGTTCTGTGCTTTATGCTGCACTGGAGGAGACAATGTCTGTGCCTTGAGAATTTAGCAGTAATAGGGCTTGATCCTGCGTATCATAATGGTGATTGGTCACAGTTTAAGTACAAGGTTAAAACTAACAAGCAGAATAAGGGAACTCAGGGGAACTTGCTCCTGTATAATTAAAAGTTGGCTGGGCATCCACTTCCAGCAGTCATATAGCAGGAGTCATGTCAGGGAGTGGAGAGCATAAGTAAACACCTCGTTTCCAATCCATATTTTAAAAAATCTGCCTCTGCAGGCAGTGCCATTCTCACCACCATTTTAAAAAAATCATTCTTGAGGAGTAAAAGATGAGAGGGACAAGAGACTTGAATTCCCATCTCTGCCATGGCTTGTTCTATGCCTAGTGCTTTGCCTTGCTGCAACCCATGGCTAACAGGTGTTTAGGTTTAATTTGGAACCAAAAGCGTTTTACTCTGTCCAATCCACCACGGGATTTGCAGGATTAAGGCCTAAATGGATAAAGTATCTAAAATGAAGGGATGGAGTGCATTAGTAAGTCAAAGATAATTTGGTCTTCGAGTGTACTTTCATTGAATAACTCTATATGGGTCTCTTACAAAGGCTATTCTTGGCTTTTTTGTGTTTATTTGGTGACAGAAAAGTTACATCCTTAGCTCTCCCCTCATCACCTGTAATATTAGCATGCTGGTTGACTTGCTGATGAGACACTCACTGTAAATTCACTTACGGGTTTATATGTTTATTATTTATTTTGGCATATTGCAGCAATGTACCACTGAGGATGATCTGGAGTAGCATGGCAGCATGCAGAGCAATAAACTGTAATTCACTTGGAAGACTTGAGATGTACTTTCCAGTTTGAAGTATAAAGGTTATGGGAGATGCTAATGGGGGTCTTTTCTTTGCAGTGCTGCAGGGAGGAGCTCTGGATGGAGTCTACAGGCTGGTGCAGTTTCACATTCACTGGGGATCCTGTGAGGGCCAAGGGTCTGAGCACACTGTGGATGGTGTGAAGTATGATGCAGAGGTAGGATATGCTTTGCTTTCTCCAGTCTTGTGTATAATGAGTATTTTATTTTTTTAAAATATTCCACCACAGTAGGAGCTTCTCTACAGATCTTCAAAGGGCAAGAGATTGTGGAGGTTACCATAGAAGATATTAGTACAGTGCCACCCCACGACCCCTTGCAAGAATAGAGATAAGAATTGGAGGACTACTTTTTTTTCAGTGACTTCATATGAAAGAGACTACAGAAGCAGAAAAAACCCACACTGCTTTCTCAATGACTCTTGAAAATGATGAAGAAATAGAATCACAGCACCTCCATACATAGACATCACCTTTTCCTGGCTTGAATTTTTAACATCAGATTTATATAAACGACAGAATAATTTTCAGACAGACTCTTTCATCTTTTGGTAGCAAAGAAGCAAGGGGAGCTGTGAAGAGGGCAGGTAGCAAAGTGAGACCATGCAGACACTCTTTATAATAGCCTTAGTTTTAAGATAGCCCTTGGACCACTACAGAAATTGAATGATTTAATACCTTGCGTCCCACCTTTCCATATCGCCTGTTTAGAAATCTACTTCTGGATGCTGTGACAGATTTTTTTTTAAACCATTTCATAAATGCACATTGGCTGAACATACCTACTGCTTTTTTGTAGGACAGAAGTAGCTATTGTCTTATCTGAGAAACTTGCCAGTGCCTTAAGATCTATTCACAGAACCATAGTTACTCGCTTAACATGACTTGCAGATATGAGGAAACAGGTGAACTTCAGTTAGAAATAACTTGGAAATCAAAAAGAAAGCAACATCCTGGCTAACAGGACCTGGAGATTGATTTCACAGTTTGCATTTAAAACTCACCTGGGGATAGGAGCGAGAAGCAAAATAAAATGCATGATAAAAATCTCCTTGCATAAATGAAATTTCAAAGTAGATGAATGATTCAACAAATTCTTAGCTGTACACAAAAGTTTTAAAATCTCAGCAGTAAAACACCATCTGTTCTTAATGCTTAATAAATTACTCCCTTGCATCCTTATTTGTAAAACATTGTGGATGGAATATTATCTTCATAGTGCTTCTTGTCTTCCTGTTTCTAGCTCCACATTGTTCACTGGAATGTAAAATATGGTAAATTTGCTGAAGCTGTGAAGCATCCTGATGGGTTGGCTGTGGTAGGCATCTTCATGAAGGTTAGTTAAACTTTTTTTTTTTATTATTTGGTTGAGTCTAGTATGTTCATTGTGTTGCAGGGGGACCTAAGAGCCTAAAATACAGAATATGGCAGCATTATGCTATACTGCATAAACCCATAGTGAACTAGCTGGTGCTCCAAATTCTTTACTTTCTCAACATCTACAAATTGTGCACCAGCCATGGAATATGACTGCTGTCAGTCACTGGGGCAGCCCTGTGGCACCATACTTGTCTTCATCATGACAGTGACATTGCCAGAACTCTTAGCAGTGAAAGGGGATGTGGATAACTGGCCAAAGTTACATGTGTATAAATCTGCAGTAGGAGCAGCCTAAATAACACCTATTTTCCTTTTTCCTTTTCCTGTCACTGGTAAATATCCAGAGCATTTTGTCTTAGTTGAAGTGGCTTCACAGCTACTTGGAGGAGGTGACTGTACCTCAGCAGTGTGCACTCTAGCTTGGCCTCACTGTATTTTATTAGGAGGGTGACTTATATGAAAAAAGAACAGCTCAAGTCCAAAAATAAATCCAAATACAGCAAATGAAAATAACTTTAATCTGTCCAGTGTCCTTGGCTGACCCATTTATGCTGACTGTCAACTGGCATGATTTTGCAGAGACAGTTCCAGTTACTTTTGCTGCAATACTCCTGTTATATAATGAAATAGTGCTGGGAAAATGTACTATAAAATGTTTCCTTGAGAACTGTAACAGAAAACTAAAGGTATTATGAGAGTGCATGGTTATTTTCATGTGGTTTGTGTTACAGGTTGGAAATGCCAGGCCTGAAATACAGAAAGTTGTGGATGCTCTGAACTCCATTCAAACAAAGGTAATATGTGCTGTCTCTGTTAATTTAGACCAATCACAACTGTGCTGTGTTGTCTTCTTCAGAAAATGGCGCTTTTTTTTTTTTTTTTTTTTTTTTTTTTTTAGTTCTTCCCCTTCTGCTGCATGTATGAAAGTCAAACAAACCTTCCTGCCATCAGGACAGGTGCTCCTGTAATCCTAAATGTGAAAGAGATTTAAGTGAAGTTATGGTAGATGGCTGGGAGTACTAGAAATAGTGATCATTCTTTATATCTGTGTCTACATTTTTCTGTCTTTTAACTGAATTTAAACCAGTAGGGGTAGGATTTATCTTCCTAATCTAAACTGCTTTTCTAGACGCCCTTTCTAGCCGTTGGTGACTGATGCAAAAGGCACTTTTCCTCATCTCTGCATCTATGGGATAAATTTCCTTCTTCCAAGAGGGAATGCTTCTCTTGGCTATTTCTAGAGGGAGTCCAGATAAGAGGTTCAATCAGGATATATAACTCTTGGCGAAAAAAAGCCTTTCTGTATTTTAAAAATTGTGTGAAATGTGTGTGTGATCTTAATGACCTGAGTAATGAGAAACTAAAAGTACTTACTGAGTAATTAGATACCTTCGTAGTGGGTAAAGGCCTGTGCCAATGAAAAATGTGGACAGGAAAGGTAAAGAATGAGACTGCACTGTCATCTTTGTCATCAGGCTTCCATTGAGGTCGATGGATGTTGCCATTTACTGCAGTGGACTCAGGTTCTCCCAAGGTCTGTATTTCCAGCGCAATCAGTGTACATGGCATCTGAAATCTCATTGATCCTTCAAGCAAGGTCAAATCATATCTCTAGGAGCAAGAAATGTAAATTCAACATTTGAAATGAGAAACTATGTTTTGAAAGTCTTACAACGTAAGAAATGTATTGCTGAAAGTCTTCAATCTCAGATGTACTGTAGGAGGCACTCAACACTTCATGCCAAACTCCATTTCTGCCTTTGTCCAAACATGGAGCTTCTTTCCATTGAAGGCTTCACTGCTGCAAGCCCAGTGTGTGTCTGTGGTCTCTCCTCTGATGTTAGTCCATTTACTTTTTTTATTGTAGGGAAAGCAAGCTTCCTTCACAAACTTTGACCCCACTGGACTGCTCCCTGCATGCAGAGACTATTGGACGTATCCCGGCTCACTGACCACTCCTCCACTGCTTGAATGCGTGGTCTGGCACGTTCTGAAGGAGCCCATCACTGTCAGTTCTGAGCAGGTAGGTCTGCAATGGATGGTAGCAGTAGATGTGTGCTGCAGTATTGTTGATTGCTTCAGTTCAGCCCTCCTGGTAATCTTTGAAGTGGTAGTTTATGTTACTGCAGAGCTATGCAGGGTTTTAGCATCATGTGTCAAAAATATATTTCCAAAGTGGTTATCCGCTTCTGGCAGGACTCTGCTTCTATGTGTGGAAGTAGAGTTTGCTGTAAAAAGTAAGGCTGTCCTCCATCTGGACACAATCCAGGGAAAATTTTGGTAGTCAGGCTTTCCGGTTAGAGCTGCCATGTGGTAAAAATCTGGGAAATTTGTAGCATACGTGAAAGGACCATTTGCACATGCAGAGTTAGTCAAGCATGTATTGGGAGCATCAGCATGTTTGCTGCACATACACAGACCACCTATCTGGGTATACTTGCCCTGAAAATACTGGGTTCACCAAGCATCTGAAGAGCATGTATTCTGCATCCACAGGCTCACACTGTAGATCTGTAGTTGGTTTGTTGATCTTCCAGCGTTTCCACAACACAGAGCTCATTTTACAAGTTCTATTCAGCACAGAACAGACTGGGAAATCCCACGCAGAATTGTGACAATCTTAACAAAACCACATTGTCTGGAAGAGAGAAAACTTGCAGATTCCAGAAGTCCTGAAAAAAACCCTTTATTCTGTTGATCAGCTTGAGGAGGGTAGAATCTTCCTAGTAGAAAGGAGTTTGTACCAATTAAATCACTCGTGGCCTTAGCTTTTTGCACCATCCATTAATGAAATTGCATTGAGTCCAGATTCCGTCCTTGGGTTTGCATCTGTGTGCTTGGGAGATAAAAGTGAATCTAGAGCCTGTAAATATAAATTAGCCCTGAAGTGCTTTAGTTTACCCTTCATACTCTTAAATCTGTTTTATCAATAGCAGATGTGCTGACAATATACATGTAATTCCAGGGGATTTATTCAGCTGATGTGAAAAAAAAGTGCAACTTAGCTGTTGTGGGACTTAATGTAATAAAAGATACAGTACTTAATAAAAGAACTATTGGAAATACTAATTATAGCAATGATTACCATTAATAAACTGTAAGGGAGCATTAAAGATGACACAGTTTACTTGTCCTAAACTACTGGTATTGCTATTGATAATCCAAGGTTTGCAAATATGGTTTTATTATGGGGCAGGAGTACATTCACCAAAATAGAGTGGGTTTTCCTACTACACTTAGTTAAACCACCTACAAGTGGTAAATGACACCACTTGTTTCTCTCACACACACCCCTCCGTATTGCCATCAACCTTTCAAAGATGGATTTGAGATCAAAACTGTGTGTATAGCAGCTTGCCTTTTCATTTCAAGCCTGGGAACAAGTAACCATAAAGCAGAGTATTGACATTGGATTTAAGTTGAATTGGTTTGCCAGAGATGGATAAAAGCTGGCTGTTAGAACAGGGTCTAGCAGGCCTGTTATCATTTGCTGTAGTGACACAACAGTTCCTGGCAGAGGTTGAGCTCTGAACTTTGTTCTAGTCAGTCCTGAAGATAAAGTCTTCTCCTGGGCTGATCACTGCTGGGGGCCTTCCTGCACCCTGACTCATATGAAATCCTGTATCCCACCTACATATTTCTGTCAGCAGTTCCAGCTGTCATTACAAAATCACTTTTGCGGTGGGTTGTTATTTTGGCACAGTCTTTTTAGTAGTTTTGGAGATTACCACTTAGACATCAAGGTGCTTTTATTACATCAGACTGTGCAAACACTAATTTTACTTTAGGAACAAGCACTAAAACCTTACGATATGCTCCTATTGATGTGGAGCACTTTTCTGTCTCACAGTACTTGAAAATCTAGATGATCTTGAATGAATTTGACTGCTTTAATTTGACCCAATGATAAGGTTTGATTTTTTTTTTTTTGGTGGGTTTTTTTATCATTTCAACTGGATTAAAAAAAATCCAACTTTTAAAAGAGTCAAACCAGTGCAACTTGTAAAGGATTCTGAAAAGGTTTCAATTCAGGATCAAGGACAAACAACGCTTTCTTCACAGAATTCAGAAAATGGCTGAGAGTTGGGGTTGTTCAGACTGGAGAAGAGAAGGCTCCAGGGAGAGCTTATAGCAGCCTTCCAGTACCTGAAGGGGCTTCAGGAAAGCTGGGGAGGGACATTTTACAAGGGCATGCAGTGGTAGGACAAGGGGGAAAGCATTCAAACTGAAGAGAGCAGACTGAGATTAGATATTAGGAAGAAATTCTTTAGTGTGAGGTTGATGAGACACTGGCACAGGTTGCCCAGGAAAGTTGTGGATGCCCCATCCCTAGAAGTGTTCAAGGCCAGGATGGATGGGGCTTAGAGCAACCTGGTCTAGTCTGAGGCATTCCTGCTCATGTCAGGGGGGTTGGAACCAGAGGATCTTTAAGGTCCCTTCCAACCCAAACCATTCTATGATTCTGTGAAATGCAGCAACACATGGGTGGGGATTCCATCTCTATACTGTAAGTGCTGGCAAAACTTTGAGTTGAACCTCTGACTCAGGCCTAAGGTGTATGGTTTAAATAGTCCCAGTGAAACAAGAGTATGTGTTTTGAGGATGTTTGTGCCTTTTTCCACAGATGTGCAAACTCCGTGGCCTTTGCTTCAGTGCTGAGAATGAGCCCGTGTGCCATATGGTGGACAACTGGCGTCCATGTCAGCCTTTGAAGAGCAGAGAAGTCAGAGCTTCCTTCCAGTAACCTCAGTGCTGAGTGTGTTAGAAATTGCTGTGTTCGTGAGGAGCCCTTTTTGCTAAGCACAAATCAAACCTTTGCCGCGTGTGCCCTGGCAACATCTTGTCTCCAGATCCATTCTTTCTTTCGTTCTGCAGCTAAAATGCCAGCTAATGAAATGTGAAAGGCTCTTGGCCAAATAGGAAAGGGTTCTTAAGGTGTGGGGGCTGGGAGAGGCTTGGGGGGGGTGGTGGCTGTGTGTGTTTTGGTGACTATTTCTGCAACTGACATTTGGGTGTAACACTATGTTGGCTACTTGGGAGAGAATATGGTGATAGTGAAATAAGCCATTTTAAGAAACCTCATCCACAGGTGTGATAGTACACATAACTAACGATAACTTGAAGCTTTGTGAAAAGCACAGGAATATAGAATCTGGATATGATTTAGGAAAAAAAGTATTTTGAGAAAGTAAAGCAAAATGAATATTGAGAATTAGACTTCTTAGATTTTAAGAAACTGACATGTAAATATTTTTGAGACCGTTTTACATTTTTACCCATGCTATCAACAACCTTGATTATGTCTTAATGATAGTGTTGGATTTTTTTAATTAAAAATGTCCTAAATTAAGTATTATCTTTAAAAGTTCTTATTACCATAGAAATAATAAAAAGTATCTTTTCATTGAAATAATATATGCTCTAATTTAAAGAGGAAAATAATATTGTATTTTAGATAACTTCTCTAATAAATCTATACTTATATTTTTGCTTCTATGTTGTTATTTTCATTCAGGAAAAGAATCACTAATCTGTTGCATCATTGCATATTAAATATAATTACTAAACATGTAGTATATAGGGAATTTGTTTTAATGACGCTGAAGATGAATGCAAACCTGTATGGATATGTTAGGAAATTTTCTCCAAGCAGCTCTCTGATAGCAGAAGAAAGTGTTATTTTTGAGCAATCGGTACAAATGACTGTCAAAGTTGACTGCATAATAAAAGGTCCCTCACAAGAATTTTGAACAAAATTATACTGAAGAATGGTCTTCTCCAAACCAGTTCCTTAACATTGCCTTTCTTATACATTTTTAGAAAACTTGGTCAAATCTCACCCTTTGAAAAGCTTCCCCATTTAAAACACCCACTGCCCCTGCCCCCACCCAAAAAAAACCAACCCCAAAAACAGGACAGAAAAAATGTTCCTTTGCCACAGGTCACTTCTTCTGAGTTCAGCTTTTCTGAATGGACCTACAAAGGTACTTGCCTCTTTCTAAACAGATATGCTGACTAATCCAGGTTCTTCATGTTGAATGGTTTGAATACTTTTCTGACTCTTAAGTATCACCCACAAGCCTGAGTGCTACACGTGTCCCCTAAACAATACAAGGGAAGTTAACACCTCTAAAATTAGAGTTCCAGATCAAATACTGTGGCTTAAAGCTGCTGAAGAAAGCCAAGAGGAAGTACCATACAGAATCACAGTGTGGCTGAGATTGGAAGGGATTTCTGGAGGTCATCTGGTCCAACTCTTCTGCTAAAGTAGGGCCACCTAGAGCAGATGGCCCAGGACCATGCCCATACGGCATTTGAGGATCTCCAAGAATAGAGAACTATGGGATTATGGCCTATTTATTTCAGCAGGTAGCATCCTTTTGCAGAAGCTGAAGTGAAGTGCTTGTTAGCAGTCACAAACACTCAACTCTTTCCTGGAATTGTGCGGGTATGCCAGAACTTCCTATCAAAGGTGGCCACCCTAATCTTTCCATAATGATTATGTGTTAAGGCACTCCTAAAATTAAAAAATAAATTATGAGAGCCCTGGATTTGCAAACCCATGTCTTGACAACTATGATACCCTGCCTACTAGGTAATAAGACTTTCTGAGAAGTGGTAATCTCATTGGTACCTGTACAGTTTAAATAGTACCCAGGCTGGTATGTGACAGAGAATGCAAACTTCTGCCTAATGGCTAGGGCGAAAACCTGGAAGTGCCTGCTAAGTTCTAACCACTCCTGCAATAAAAAGTTCCAAAAACCATATTCCATCACACTTCAAGGTTGCTCCATAAATAATAAGTAACAGCAAAGACAACCAACATCAGCCAAAGACAACCAACATTTATCATCTTGTTGGCATGAGCCTGTTCAGCTGGAATGTTGCCAGTGCCATATGTTTGCCTTTGCTGAATATGAAGTACTTTTGTATTTGGCCAGACAACGCAAGCTGGTGTTCATAAGTCATCTATTTGGTGTACAGGAGGACCCTTTTCTATGTCTTAGCTATGTGGTTTACCAGGAACACCAGTCTTCATTTTTCTTTTTTTTTTTTCTTAAGTGAATGTACTTAAGAGAACCTGTCCTCAAAATCCTCACAAAAACTTCTTTCCAGCATAAGATGGTACATGGGCTTATCACAAGTTCTCACTTTGCAGTTAGACTCTTGTGCAATTGATAGCCTTTTCAAGGAAGACGTGCATATTGCAGTCAACCCAGAAATGAAGAAAACAGTTTCCCTGGCATTCAGGGTCCATTTCCTGAATGGTGAGTTCAATTAAGAGAAAGATGAGTAGAACTATCCAGTTCTTTCTGACCTCTGTTCTCCCTCACTATTTGCTCATATGAAGAGGTTATAATTAGGTCTTGCAATTGTTCCGCAGCAGACTTAAAACCTGTTCTAATGTTATGCTGAGACCTGTTTCAACTGGAAAACTGCTTATGAATTCATAATGAAAAAAGAGAGACCACTTTGGTCATGGAACAGAAGATGATCTACTGTTGGTAATTGTGTTACTCTTAAGTAGACAGCTCTGATTAAAGCAAAATTTATTTAGAAGAAAAAAAGAAAAGACTAGTGTGTTAATTTGAAGTCAGCCTAGGATACTCAGCCAGCACTTTGATGAGGGAAAGAGAAAAGCATGTTCACTTGCAAACTGTTCATTTTGCACAGTTTGTGATCTTGTCTCACACTTCTCTGCCAACTCCATGTGTTAGAACATTTTATGATTTCTCCACTGCTATTTCTAAGGGTTTGATGTGTCCTAGATTGGCATGGGCGGGTAGACTGTGATTAGAGATGTTCCCTGGGAGATTAGATAATAATGCCCTGCATGGAGTCAGCATTATTTATAGAAGTCCAGATAGTTTATAGAAGAGTATCAGTCAGCAAATGACAACTTCAGGATTTTCTGACTCTTCAAAGAAAAGCCCTGCAAGCAACAGCTGTGTCAAATCTAATATCATAGAAAAAAGCAGTGGTGGAAATACAGGCACTGGCTTTGTTGAAAAATTCCCATGGACCCTCTAACGTCAGCCACTTCCTCTTCCAAGCCACAGCATCTCATACAGTCACGTAGCACCTGGTGACAGTTGCTTACACTGAATGTTTGATGTATTTTAAGTCTACTGGGCAACTGGACGCTCCGCTGCTGTCCCCCTTCCTCTTTCAGTATGATGGTAAAGGGCTGTGCTGCCGTGATGCCATCGACACTTCACTCAAGCTATGAGACTCCCCAGCCACCTAAATGTATAAGGGCAATGGATGCAAGTTCAAAGCCATCATGGCTCCATACCAAACAGTAAGATGTATGATGACAAAACTTTTTAGGGACCCCTGACTATTTTTAGACCACAAGTCTTACTGGTTTTTTATCCAAGCCACAAACCAAAGCCATTTCTGGTATGTCCCTATCCCAATGTGGATTACAGTGTAGTGGTTCCCCAAGCTTGCTCTCAGTGTTCATCCAACATTGAGCTCTTCAGGACACTCACTTCAGAGCTCAAAGCAATGTAGCTCTGTTGCCTGAGCTGATGGACCCAGGTTCTCAGCAGGGCTCGGTGCTAACATCATGTAGCTGTGTTGCTCCTAATCCCAGAATAGACTTAGTTTTGTCCAGTGAGGATGTCAATGCACTGCAGCATATTAAATATTGAAAAGATATCCTCAGGACATTTTGAAAAAGTCAATATATAAGTCCTGTTTTTATAAGCTGGTGTGGTTTGAGGCTTTGTAGATACATATGACAAGAGGAAGTCACTGCTTTTTTGAACACACATCCTGAAACAGTGAAAAAATGCATTGAGAAAATATGCAATGAACAAGTGATTAGAGCAGAGAGGTAACTACATTTTTTTCTTAAGGGGTGTATTTTCGTGAGTCCTGTAGCATCACCCAGTATTGAAGGACCTGGAAAATGTGTGGCAAAGTACTAGAATAGAATAGACTATTTCAGTTGGAAGGGACCACAGAAATCATCTAGTCCAATTGCATGACCAATTTAGGGCTAACCATGTTATAGCATGTTATTAAGGGCATTGTCCAAATGCCTGTCAAACACCACAGAATCAACCTGGTTGGAAAAGATCTCAAAGATCATCAAGTCCAAAAATAACCTAAATCCACCCACCATAACCTTTATCTACCCATTCAATGCTCAAATCATATCCCTAAACGCCTCATCTATATTTCTTTTAAACACTTTCAGGGATGGTGACTCCACCACCTCCCTGGGTAGCCTGTTCCACTGTCCAGCTACTCTTTCAGTAAAGAAATTCTTTCTAATGTCTAGCCTAAAGGCTTGGGTCATCAATCACCTCTCTAGGAAGCCTGTTGCAGTGTTTGACCACCCTCTTGGTAAAGAAATGCTTCCTAATGTCATGTATTAACCTCCCCTGGTGCAGCTCTGAACCATTCCCATGCTGTCCTGTCACTAGATACCAGGGACAAGAGATCAGCATCTCTCCCTCCACACTGCCTCCTCAGGAAGCTGTAGAGAGCAATGAGCTCACCCCTCAGCCTCCTTTTCTCTGAACTAGACAAGCCCAAAGTCCTTAACCGCTCCTCAGAGAATATTCCTTCCAGCCCTTTCAGCAGCTTTGTTGCTTTCTTCTGTCTGGGAAGGCCCAAGATCAAACAGAGAAAAGGGTTTGTGTGGCATTTGGGTGCCTTGGACCAGGGATAACACAGACAGAAATCTTTCTCTACAGTGCTAAATGAACGGTGCCTCTGAGGGCATGAGAGATACACTAAAGCTGACAGGTTTCACAGAAGGCAGAGGTAAGGTCTCTCTCCTGGATGCTGATCTACTAGCCCAAAGGCCAGGTCCAAAGGTTTGGCTCAATCCAGTAAGTTGGGAGGACTCCACCTACAGGGTTGGTCATTTTAAGAAATGGAACCCATGAGCAGTGCAGGATCCTCTTTGCTGATCCTGTGCCACCCCATATATAGAGGGAAAAGAAGGCTAGTCGGACCTTCTCTCTCACTCTGCTACACTCCTGGGCCTACTCCAGTGCACCTAAGAAGGGAAGGACAGTGGAAGCGGAGTGCCCTTCCCCTCCAAAAAAAAGAGAAAGTATAGCCAATGGTCCTGTTTTTGAAAAACTGTAGCAGCGTAAGACTTTTTTTGAGTTACTCAAAGGTCATGGAAAAACTTCCTCTTTCCTCTGCCTAAATTCCTCTTCAACCAGCTGACTTGAAGTGGATACAAGAAGAATATAAGGCTATTTAATAAGTTGATACTCACATCAAGTGATGCAGGATATTGTAATTTGGATTATGCATCTCTTCACCACTTTATTGATCATATTTCTTCTACTAATTACATTCTTCTCAAACGACAGTCTTAAATAATACATTCCTTGACTCAAAACCAAAAGGCCTCTAGATGCTTGCAATGAATGTCTTTTAGTTCTTTTAATCATTAATAATCATGCCTGAGAATGAAGATAAAAATACTAAGGAAAACAAGCGCAGCATTTTGCAGAAAAAAAAAAAACAAAGATAAAAAGAAAGACTGAAAAAATTACTATCCTCACTCAGAAAATACTCCTGTGAGATATTTGAAAGGGCAGCATTTTCCCAGATGAGCTTAAAAGAGGGTGGCAAATATAAATTCGTCCTAATCTTTGTACAAGTGCATCAGACTCTTAAATATTTTTTGACTAATAATGAAAATCATACCCAGGCAGCATTTTGAAAATTAAGTATTTTAGATTATTTTAGAGACATAAACAAGCACTCAGTGAATGATAAAGCCTACAGTTAAAAAATGCAGTAATCCCAGAATGAGTAAAATGCCCCTGCTGAGACTTCTTAAATACCATGTTCTGCTCTATGTTTTTATCTCTGGAGAAGAACTCATCAAGCACTCACATCATCAAGGGTGTGGGGGAAGCAATAAAAAAATTGAGGGCCTGATCATGAAAACTCTAATGTGTCTAATCACTGACATGAGTAATCCCATCCATTAATTGAAGCTCGATTCACTTGTCAAACTCCCTACACAGGAAAGGCCATTCTCCTTCCATGAGTAGTAAATTTAGGAGACTGAATACCTGAAAGGTCAGGTGTCCTATTCCTTTGGATTTCAGTTTAGGGATTTATGTTGAGGAATAAATCTCACATGGTGTGATTCTTGGGGTGCCCTACACAGGGACAGGAGTTGGACTCGATGATCCTGATGGGTCCCTTTGAACTCAGCATATTCTATGATTCTACTAATAGTGGGAAGGGGGTGAGATGGAAGAATCACCTGCAGTGAAGGTGGCTAGATGAAATGCTCTTTATTTTTCCTTCAGCTTCACAGAGGTTCCCCAAAGATGTGAAGATGAAACAAGGACTGCACTACTCCCATTAGCACAGCACATGCATGGAGGATTATTTTCAGGCCCTCATACTCCAGGTGCCAGTTTGGAGTTTATGACCATCACAGTAGCTCAAGGACATGAAAACCATGAAGGGTACAAGGTCCTGCTTTTCAAGGCTGCTGAAGTGCCCTATAGAGTCAATAGAAAGGTCACCAGTGAAGAGCTGGTCTCTGCATGACCTCAGCCATACTAGGATCTTGACTTTCCCTATATCTTACAAGCTCACAATTGAGCTCACAATCAAGTATTGGGATAAATGTAGCCTTGCTGAAATCTCTTTCTCCAGAGAGAAAGAGATTTGTTACTCCAGTGATGGCAGCTGTCTCAACGGGAGTGAGCTCAGCTGGTGGGACTGTTCATGTGAAGAAAGCTGACCATGCTCTTGAGTGATTTGCAGGATCCAACTCTTAATTTCTGTCAAGTAAAGTTCTATTTCTATCTAGTTATGCAATCCCTGTAAAGTCTCCAGGTGAATGGAAATGTCAGATCATTCCCATGTGAAAATCCATTCTTATTTCTCAGAAGAATTTGCAAGCACTGAGCAGCTACCTTGATTAAAGGAAGAAAGAGGACTGTGAAAATATCTTTGCCTTTCAGAAAGAAAAATAGCAAACAGGAAAAAAGTCTAAGCTTGTGGAATTTTGAAATATTGAGATTATTTTCATTCTGAGGAATGTTTATGTCAGTGTAATAATGACCTGGTCTGTCATGCAGTCACCATACCGTGTTTACTAATGTTATATGAGAATAACAAAATAAATGAATACTGTTTTATTAGACTCTGGGCCTCACATCTAACTACTGCAATATATCTGGCTGCATGATAAATGTCAACCTCAATTCATGAGAAGGAAAAGCTTTTCTTCCTTCAGTGCATTGTGCTTTCAGTAATATAAACCTTGGAAAAACTGTTTATTTTTGTCATTCTAAGACCATTTTTCTCAGAGAGGATATGAAGTACAAACCCAATATACCAATTATCACTCAAAACAAATAATCCACATTAAGCCAAACAAAATATTTTTTATTTAGTTAGCAGTTGCTTTTTCTTTGTCTTCAACTTTTTGCTCTTTAATCAAAACTGTACCTTTTGAAGTGTTCACTTTTAATAATAGGGAAAAACTGTCTCATATGTCTGCTCCAGCCAAAAAATACTGTGCGTTTCAGACACCATACATTTGCTTATGGTTTCTTACAGGAACTAGAGATTCCCTCTAGGGCTGAAAAAAGGCTTTATTAAAAGATGTTTCAAGGACTCAAATGAAACTAATTGCCCAAGAGGGATAGGAAACCAAGTAAAAAGCAGGCCTGTCATAGACAGCTGTCATTCCAAGTCAGTGCATTTCCAGGGACTGAAGAGGTAATGACACCAGACTCTTAGGAAATACACTTCCAGCAAGCTTGATTAGGCAAGACAGCAAGTCTAATCTGCATTTAATGAATGATTCAGGAATAACTTTTAAGTGCCCAACTGCAAGGCAGCAGGGTACTGACAGAAACAGGTACGTGCTCTGTGCACATCTTGTGACCTAGCTAATTATGGATATCTGAAAAAGTTATTACACTTCTTCCATCCTGTTTCAAAATCTGTTCTCTGCTTGTTCTGACAGCTAAGAAAATCTAGGATTTTTTTAAAAACACTTACACTACCATGAAAGCAGAGGCTAGAAAATAATGAGCAAAAAGAAAAACTGACTAAACCTGTTGTTTCTGCAGTAGGCCAACAGGTATTTATGCCTCCATGGAGCCCCAGTCTAATTAGTATGTATTCACAGTGATGTCTACTAATCAATAAGAAGATTTTGACTTACATTGGTCTGAACACCCGAAGTAAAGGATGCTAAAGACATACAGGTAAACACAAAGACAGAAAACTAATAAAATATAAATAGAAGACTAGGACATTTTCCTATTATAGAGAAAAATAATTTCCTTTTAAGAGGTTGTTATTAGATATATTGCTTTTCAACAAGAAATAATTTGTGAATGTTGGCAGCACTGCAAAGCATTACCAAGGGAAACTGTATTGACCTGCACAACCTACAGTGACGCTATCCAAGTATCAGTCCTTCCTGGAGTCTTAAAACCCTGCGGCACCTTCCTTTTGATTCACCAGTAAAAAGTTGCTGAGGCATATTTAAAGCTGACTATATGTCAAGGTTCCAGTAGGGAAGAGAGGTGTTCAAGGGACAGACTATTGTCACCCATACTTTTCATTCTTTTGTTCCTCTGTCACTGAAATTCAAGTGCAGAATTCATTCAGCAGGTACCACTGACACTTTCCTCCGGGCACCTTGCTTCAGGTCTCATACAACAAGCTTCAGTTTCCCTCCAGCCTCAGGTAGGACTGCAGTACAGTGAACTAGACCTACCACATACTCCTAGTATAGATTCCCATCTCATGTTCCCTATCTTGAGAATACAGACCCTGGGATAACTGGGGAATTTGGCAGTGGCTATTGCAGTCTGTGTGACAAGAAAAAAGCTACTGCCAAAGCAATATAGAGGCAACCTATATAGAGCAGCTGAGGCAAGGCAAGTTACTCCTTTGTCATGGTTAGCAGATTATGATTTTCATGTTTGTTTTGCTGTGAAGTTCTGTTTTCCTGTTTGAATTTCTTCAGTGCTCTGTACATCAATGTGGATAAAATCAAAGCATTTGGAGTAGCTATTACTTGCATTTTACAATGGAGGAAATAAAAGCAAACACAGAAATAAAAGTGATCTCTGAAGTCATACTCCGTATGATCAGAAATAAAACCCAAGGCTCATACATTAACTGTGAAATTATGGCTACTTCCTAGCAGTCAGAAATGAGGTACTGATTGCAAGAGCAATAGAGACATGCTTGAGAGAACAAGGGCTCTTGGCCCTTTGAAGCAGGCAAGGGAACCTGGGTTAGACCCAGACAGTAGCACCACTGCTCAGGCAGCCTCTGCTGAAACAATCAGCTCCACACCAAGGAGCTTTTCTGCTTCATGCTGCTGTATGTACCACCAGCCTCGTGAAGATTATGACTCAAGATCTCTGCAGACTTAAAAGGTTGAAAATATCCTCAACAGTTTCAGCTCTTGCAAGGCACATTAAGATGTAAGCAAAACCTGCTGCAACAAGCTCAGGCTGGATATGCAGAGTTTGCAAAAGTAGCACACTGCTTAGTATTTCTATTATAAATCCTTCCTTGCAAGGGATTGAAATGCAACTGTAATTAATCACTGCAGGATGGAGCTAGGCAAGAAGGCATTTCAGACAAGTACATAGTATTTTTCTTTCAGCAAATCTGAAAATATTGCACATGTACGTGAAATCCTGGGCAGATTACTCCAGAGCCTTGAGACAATTTGATTTTGCATGTAAATAAAAATAGATTTAACAGTAAAAACTGGCATACAAAAGGGATTTGTAGCAATGGAATTTTACCAAATGAAAATGCTATGACCAAATTAGAGCCTGTCTACCTCTGTTTCCATGTCTCAATCAAAGTTTCTTTATTTAGCACTTCCCCCAGTTATGAGTTCTGTAGTGGTTTTTTGCACACAAAGTCTAGGCTTTTTCTCATGGCCATAAACTATGCCAGTACCACAGAATTCCTTCACAGAGTGTCATTTGTGGTGCTCCCTAATTTTGGGCTTTGAAACGTGGTCCAGGAAATGCACACACCTTAAAATCCATTTTTCTACTGTAGCTCTGTATCTGCTGTGACTCCTGCTGGTGTTCTGGTATGAGCTGTGCTTTCAATGATGTCTGTCAATAACTTTTTCATTGCTTTTTTCCACCTGTGCTCACTGGTCATCTGTGAGTCCTGCATCCAGAACACCTGGTTAAATCTGTTCCTCCAACCACAGCATCGAGCAAAAGAAAAATACAAGTATTCTCTGCAGCCAGTTCAAACCAGTTTGAACAAACAGGCAGGCAGGAGTAGATTTACCTGAGATTTTGTTCTTAGTTGTTCTGCAAAGAGAAAATCCTTTGTAAATTCACTGATGGCAAAATAACCACAAGACAAATGTTACCCAGATGGTTACACAAGCACAAGAAACACTTGGCCTGTTGTATGGCACATAATCAGACACTCTGGAAGAAGATGGTGGTTGACTTTGTGATTATTTATAACAGGGTAAGATAGACCCTGCAGCTGAAGCAACTACAACCTTTGGTAAGTGCCACACACTGTGGACACCAGCAACAGTAAACATGCACCAACAAGTGTTCTGTCACTGTTTATGAGCTGTTTTTGTCATTTCAGAGAAAATAAAGTGCCACAAGTCATGTTCCTTAGCCTCTTGTTTTGATAGAAGTCAGGCTTTTTTCAACAGATTCATAGTGCCCAATGAAAACTCAGTCATATTTTATCTATTCAAAGTGAATGGCTTGTTCTAATTGGGACTCTATGACCATGTCAAACTTTCTTATGCTAAAATATTTTAAATGTTCATCTATGAATACGTGCTGAAGCAAGCTTGGGATTTATAACCTTTAAAGGGGTATTATGCATTTTATCTTTTCTTTTGTCAGTTTAATGTTCCACGCCTGAGCTTATTATGGGTTAGACCAGGGTTTCATCAGCACAGTGAAAGCAATAAAGAATAACATACACTAGATAGAGACAAACTTTTTTTCCGTAATTCTTGTCCTTATATTTTAGAATATGCATGGGCTGGAATTACTGCTGTACTGGGGTTTAGTAATGAAAAATGGGGTCTTGTAACCTCTGCTGAAAATCACTAATTTAAATCCAATCAAAATAGAAAAAAAAAATCAGCAACCAAAACAAACAGTAAGGTGAGAAAAAATACTCTTTGTTGCCCAAACAGGCAATAAAAAACATTTTTTCTCATCTTACTGTTTTGCTGCCTCCTCTCCATCACTGTAGACTAATATTTATAATTGCATTCAACATTAATCCAGATCTACGGTGACGTTTCCTGAGATGGGACACGAACTGAAATGCTAAACAAGAATTCATTAGAGTAAGTAGACTTGTGTCCTCACCCTGCGTGAACATGAAGGGAGGTCTAGCTCCTGCTTTTTTCAGGTGAACGTAAAATCAGTTTCTTACAATACATTTTCCCCCTAGAATCCCATTCAGACTTCATGGACAGTGAAGCTTTCCAAGATGAGTTCTCGTACCTTCCACTACTACTACACAAAATTAACAGCAGTTTCCAAGTTTTCATTTGAATGCAGCAAAAAAGTTGCAGTGGGAGTAAATTACTCTCTGCAAAATTGAACACGATGAGGCATGCAAGGGTTTTTAACAGGGCTTTGAATCATCTTAGTCATCTTCACACTTTCCCCACTGTTTGGCAAGTGGTACAACACATCTCTTGTTTCTAAAGGTCTGTTGCAGGCTGCCTGGTATTGCTTGTGATTCAGCCTCCTTTTTGCAGAGACAGGTTTTTTTGCAACCTATACACCTGGGAGACTATGAAACAATTTCATTTCCCTCACTCTCTGAGCCCTGAATTTGAGCGGCAGTTCTCAGAAATAAATCACTATGGAAATCATTAAAATACTCAGATATCTTACCAAGGATTTGCTTAATGTTCCTACAGAGAAAAAAACCCCAAAACAAAAAAACAAAACAAAACAAAACAAAAAAACAACAACCAAAAAAAAACCAGCCAAGGTCCATCAACCTGCATTTGCCTGTGGTTCTCTATATTTATCTTTCATATGCAGCAGTGGTGAGAATGATTGTTAGAACTAGTATCTCTAGAAACCACAACCGTCAGGCTGAGTGAGACCTGACTAAAAATATCTCAAGGTATAGCAGCATTATTCAGTAGCATAGTAAACTTAATTTATAGATTTTTTTTCTCTGTCAATTTTTTTTTGCAAGTAAAACTTCAAAACAGAAACCATTTCATAGGGCCTAAATGTATGGGGTTTTTTTAATACATCCAGGCAATCAGCTCTGTAATGATCACAATGCTTCCACCTGGTTTTTACAGCACGAAAAAACAGATGTTGTTTGTGTCCTTCAAACAAAGTAGATACTCTGATTATGAGCAAAATGAATGAATATAAAACATTTGTAGCAATTTTTGTCCAGTTATAAACAAAAATATCATTCAATGGCTACAGTGAGTTTGCCGAGATACATTTATCCATGATGGTGTTCTGGAAGTGCTTATTAGTTTGCTTATGCTAATATTTATTTTTTATTTTGCCAGGTGGACGTTCAGACATGCAACATGTTCTGAAGCTAATATGGGGTATGCCAGATTGGGGACTGAGACACTGA
This sequence comes from Hemiprocne comata, assembly GCA_020745705.1. Lineage (NCBI taxonomy): Eukaryota > Metazoa > Chordata > Aves > Apodiformes > Apodidae > Hemiprocne > Hemiprocne comata. Next base: position 136,476,246 of record CM036587.1, read on the forward strand.
CTCTGTGTGTATTGGAATAGAAAACTTCTAGCAGCCACAGGAGTGTGAGGGAACTGGGGTGTTTTAATGACAGGGATTGTACTCATGTTCAGGATGAAATAGCTGCTACTGCAATTTTCAAGACACTAACACTCATAGTATTATATTCATTTACCAAAACTGACAATTACTAGATACCTACATTTCGTGATACTGTCAATGCAACTTTTCTTCTTTGACTTAGCACATAAAAGAAGATGCCCATCCTGTCTACAGTAGCTCACTACATAATTTTAAGTCTTATATAAATCATCACAGAAATGTCTGCTTCTATAAATGAAATAATCATGAAAAGAAAGGAAAGACACTACAGATTTCAACTGAAAGTGTATTAAATAACTGCAAGTTTTTCTAGTGCCACTCATTGCATTTGGTTTTAAACACCTGATGTCCTCGGCATTCATAGAAATATGCTTCAGATGTTTCGAAATTTCATCATGTCTTGTCGTATGTATTATATAATGAGTTACACTTCTGGGGTCCCTGTACTCCCAGTCTGGAGTTTTAATTATTCTTTTTAGGGACCTCAGAAAGCTTATTATCTGCTTTAGCCAGTCACTACAAAGGTCAGCCTCACACTCAATCAACTTAACATCTTTTGTCCTGTTTTGAAATTTAGAACATTTACATCCTAAAAACAGTGATGTCATCTATCCTGAAGCAATCTTCCAGTACACACATCCTCTACATCCATTATCTTTGGCAGGTAGAGAAGGGTGAAAGGGAAGTTATTCATCTTCTGGAGTATGATTGTACCTGACTGAGCTTCTCACGCACACAGTGTGGGCCATCCCTTGCCACTGACTATCGGGCAGAACAGAAGCAAATGTGAGAACTCTGTTTCGCATCTGATCACACAATTTAAACTAAATTAATCTCTGATTTGGATCCTGGACCAGGACTATTTTTTGGCATTGTCGAAACTCAAAGACCTATGAGATCTGACTTGTAAGACTGAATAAAACATTCTGGGAGTAAACAGGGGGGTACCTCCCTAAAAAAAACACCCCCCAAAAAAAAAAACAACCCGTGTGTCTCTTGACACAAGATTGATCCAACACCTACATCCAGACAGTCCCAAATGGCTCCAAGTTTTGAGGTTTTGTCACCCAAAAATTAATCCCTCTGGGAAACACAACCACCAGAGGCCTTAATATATGGCGAGACTCCAGGAACAGTCACTCCTTGGGCATGGCCACAGCGGCTCCTATTCAGAGAAAAACCTGTGAATAGGTGGCAAGGAGATGATTTTGCCAGGTCTCTACTATCTGAGAATTACCTCAAGGCAAGGGATTCCCAAGTAACTGACTGCTCTTCTTGAGGCCCTTAAACACAGAAAAGGAATGCCATAACCATGAACATACCTTCACAGGGATTTTAGTTGGAGAAAGTTCTGACATTTTTTGCAGGTATTACTCACGAATGATATGAACACTAACAGGCACTAATGCTCAGCCATGCAAGAGCATGTGTAGAAAATGGGGTCAGAAAAATCTTGCCTCTACAGAAAGAGGAATGTTCCTATCGAAGTAAGATTACTTCATGAATCAGGAACTATGAATCATATGAACAAAAAATTGTCCTTAAATTAAGATCTTCCAGTGTTGCAGCATCGAGATTCAAGACAATATCCTTTCAACATACCTTATGTGTTGTCTGTGTCCTTGAAAACTGATGCTAGCCTGTTGCCTTCTTTAATAACAAATCAAGCAATCAAGCTACTTCTCATCCCTCAGAAGACATAAAATATTTATTGAAATCTCCATTTATTTAGCCACCCACAGAGAACCACATACAGGAGATCTTAGTTGCTGGTTTGACCTTGACTATTTAATGAGATGTATAATGATGCCATTGCAGAAAACAGAGCCTGGCAGAACAAATGCAAGCAGCCACTGCACTAAGATCTTATCTTCTACATAAGCAGCAGTGGGTAAAAAAAGTAGTGTTAGATGAAGGAAACAAGTCTCAGCATGTGGGACCAACATATGGTGGCACCAAATACCAGATGCCAAAAGGAGAAGTAATGCTATTTTCTGGCCTATTTAATGACATATTTTTTTCTGTGTAAGATGATTCTGGGGTGTACCAAAGGCAAGTTACATGCTCTATGGCAACTGATAGCAGCAGATTTAATATTACTCAAAACAAAAGGTATTTGAATAGCTTCTTCCCTTCTCTTGTATCTTTGCTATTATTTACATCTGTGCAAAGCAAGTGTATTGTACTCACAAAACACAGCCATTTTGAGATTTTTTTTTAAAGTAAATGTTTATCTAAGGGTTATGGCAGTGAGGAAAAGAAAGCCCTTTCCAAAAGTCTTTCCAAAAGCAGCAGGCAGTGTTAGAGGTCCATTAAGCCTGATGCCACATGAAAGTGAAAGATGTGTCTTCTGCTCAGAAGACAGGATTGCAGTGTGTCTGTAGCATTCTTTCTGGGGAGAATGTACGGAAACTAAACATAATTATCGTCTCTTGGTTTTCTTTATTGTACCAAGAGATGAAGTTTACAGGACAAAAGTACAGAGGGAGTGGGATGCTTTGCCTTTTTTCTTTTTTAAAAAGTTTGCTTCTTTAGGAGGAATGTTTGTCACAATCCTTCATGTGTCTTCACCTCAAAGTTTTCAGCTAGCCAGAGGTGAGGATGGCTGCCTGCCATCCCAGTTCACTCTGTGCCCTGTCACTGCAATAGGCACAGGTGCCCAACAATATCGTATTGTATACACACTAAAATGCATTTCAGATGTTGAGGGCTTTTAAAACAGAGGCATTGTTGTTAGGTAGTTAAGTCTAACTGTTTTTTGTATTCACCCACAAAGGTGGCCTGTGTTATGTAGAAATCTTGGAATAATTGCACATGAATGAGGGATGTGGAGGTGGAAAGGTCAACTGCTTTGTAGCTCAGGTCAAAGAGGCATTTTCATGAATGGGAAGGCTGGGTTAAAGAAAGTTCACAGTCTGATATGGGGAAGGGGACCAGTATTCCTGCGAGGTGCACATATGTTTAGGACAAGCAATTCATAAAGGTTTACTAGACAAAAACAAAGGTATATTTTTCAAAAAAAGACCAAATAAATGCAATTTAAAAAAAAAAAATCCACTTAGATTATCGGTTTCCTTGAGGAATGCCTCTAATCTAGAGGTGGTTCACTGAGAAGAAGTGATGGAGAAAGTGAATTCACATGTTGGGTGTCTCCTCTAATTGCCACCCCATCGTGTGAACAGACTCAAGGCACACTGTCAAAACCAGATGAACTCTGCTGCTCTATCTGACTGCATAGCTGGGTACACTCTAATAAAAACTTGGTTTTAATGGCCAGAAAGTTTGTCTTCAAAGCAGAGTAGTAAAGCAATCTATAGGCTATGCCTAACCCACAGGAAACTGGCAGACTTCCCAACAGGATAAACCCAGGTCACCAGGTGTAGACTAAGAATATCCACCTTGAAGTACATTCACTCTCCATCCTCTCTGTGCAGACCCATCTTCCTCCTCTCCTTTTAAGCCACTCCCCCAATACCAGGCCCTGTCGTTATTGCTCCCACAACCCCTTCCACACCGTGGTACCTGATTAACACCCACTTTTCTCTCCAAACCCACTGTACTGATCTCTGGGAGCAGCAGGTGGCTTATGGACACGGCTACAGACAAGAGTTTACCCAGATCTTGGTGTTGCTGAGCTATTGAGGGAAGTTTTTCCCTAGGCCAGCTCCTGCCAATATATAGTAGTTACTATAGCCTGGCCCTGGAGAAATGAAGATGATTGCAGTCAAAGGTTTACCACTTTCTTGCTCCTTTTGAACAGGGCTGGAAGTAACATTTCTAAGAAGCCCTTTTCACATGTGGGCTGTAACCTCTTACAGCACAGGTGATACAGAGCGTAAAAGCACACCTTGTATGTTTTTTTTCCTTGTATAACTCTGTAAACTAAACCAGGGCATGGAGATTTTTTTTCCTCTTGGCCTGCATAGTTTCATGTCAGTAACTTTTCAACAAGCATACCAGAGATATTTCTTCTGCAGTAGAATTGGAAAAAAAATCCATTGTAAAAGATTTTCAGAATGACTTTTAATCGGATTTTTTCCCTGATATTCACTTAGCACCCCAAGTTGATTTTCTCACTTGAATTACACCATTGTGGCCTCTCCTTCATGTTATCTTTACTGCATGTGTCTCCACGGACATTTTACAAACAAAGATATACTCTGATCTTATCTGTCTGTATCCCGTGGAACTTAGAAGTGCACTTAAGCAAGAATAGGAAGTGTTTTTTAAATGCACTTCTGTGAGTGTTGGGGGTTTTTCCTGCAGAAGAAAAAATCTTAGAAGACAGGTGGTATAAAATAAGGTAAATGCATACTGGGCTACTACCACAAACTGCAGGAAGCGGTTAAGAAGAAGGTTTGTTAAGAGACTTGTTATAATGCAATTTTCCGGGGCTAATGATGCAAAAACACTGAAATGAGTGTCTCAAGTTAAGGTGTCCTCTGTGCTGTCTGGACAATAATTCTTAGGCCAAAGTTTATTGACAACATTGGGATATTCTGCTGCATTTGATAGTCTCTCATCAGAACGCTGTATAATATTCTCCTGGAAAAGATTCCTTGTTGTAATTTTTTGGTTGTCAGTCCAGTGGCAGAGATCCTCTGGAGCTTAAGAGTGCAGTGATAATCAATGTAGTCACCTGCACTCTGTATTATCTATTGTACAAATAACCCAGAAGACTCAAATCATAGTCAAAGAATGGAATACTTAGATTAGGCCACCTGAATCTTAATATGTCTTCAATATATGTGTTCTTGATTCCAAATTATGCATTTCCCAATAATATGTAGACACTGTTGCCAGTTTTTAAGCAGTGAAATGGTGCAAAGATGAAAATATATAACTGGTACAGTTTGATTACAAAGCTAGCTTCCCTTCTTGAGGAATTCAGAAGAATAAGCTAAGACTTTATGGCTTGGGCATTCTCCTTTCACTTTTACAGTATGCAGAGATAAAGAAAGCAGTTACACTGACATTGCAATAGGTAAAGTCAATTACTTCCTTGTCTGGCTTTTGTGGGGCAGAATATCCTAAGGTTTGAAAATGGGGAAGAATGACATGGGGGATTCCTGTTAGTATCAAACAAGAGACAGAGTTATTTTCTGATTTTATGGGTGAAGATGCCAGGGTTTTGTTAAATCCATGACTTTTCAGGAATGTGGGCCCTCAGAGGTTGCTCCTCGTGGGAGAGAGCAGAGAAACACTCACACGTGCAGCTGCCCTCTAGGATCCTCTTTTCCCTCCTGCTTTGACATAAAGACAAAGGATTTCAGGGAATCTGAAAACTTCTTTTTATTTCAAGGGCCCAGCCAGCACAGGTAGCTACACCCCTTGGCAAAGGAAAAAGCCCAATGAAACCGTGGCAGCTTTTCTCTAGACGCTGCCACGGAGTAGCTGGGTTTTGTTTGGGACAGTGACTACCAGAAACTCACAGGATCTAGCCCTCCTGCATAATTTACACCCAATCAGCAATTCATAAATTACAAAACCTCTTACCTCATCCTTCTATTTGCCTTAAATTGCCAACGCCCTTTGCACATAGCCCAACCGACTTCTTGGAGTCTCCCACAAAACGGGGGAAGGGAAGATTATAGGCTGGCTTTTCCACAGGAGAATGGAGTATCATATGACTTAGTGAGCCCTAAGAACGTGTAAGAACATATCACACAGTAATCACGTATTGGAATATTTCCATAAGACCTTCTCATCCCAGCTGATGGGATCCAGAATCCTTCCCTTGGGAGAACAAAAGATCTCAGCCTTGTGCAGAAAGAAAGAAAATGAGTACTAGCAGTGAGTGAGTCAGCACATTTTTGTCAACCTAAAATTAACTAAAGAATGGCTATATTTTCTGCAGTAAATTTCATTTGGAGAAGAAATTAAGGAAAACCAGAAGCCTCTTAAAGAAAATCATAACAAAAGTCAAACTTTTGTCTTTTTGGTTCTTCAGTTTATTATTCTAAAAAGTTCCATAAATTGTGGGATTTTGCATTCCTCGTATTTCCTTCTATCCTGCTGCTCTTTAGTTCCTGGGCTAGTTGTATTGCTGGGTTAAACAGAAAGATACCTTAGAGCCAACACTGCTTTGTACGTGAGTCACAAGCTGGAATAGCTAAAAAGAACTCCACAATTTATTCCTGGTCTTAAATGCAAACTGACTTCTATTCTTTTGATCAAACTGCTGCTGGAAACCTCCCCTCATGATCCATCATTAACACTTTTCATCTTCTTATGTATTTTCCTTGATGTTATTACAAGCAATAATCACTGAATTAGATAATTAAATGCACATTTGAGGAAATCAAGGACTTTCAGAGCATTCAAGGTGACTTTCACTTAGTGAAGGAACTGATTCCAGATAACAGACATTTCATGTACTTTTAGATAGAGTTGGCAGTTCAAAGTCCAGTGTATTCTCTTATAGGGGATAATATATAGAAAGCAGCCTGTCAAGATAGGAACAGACTGATTCTGTTGCCTTTGGAAGCAACAGAATTAATGTCATTCCATCTCACTAGATCAAGTAATCTCAGATAGTCACAGAAGAGTGACTAGAGATGTGTTCACAGTGATTATCCATTTATTAAGACATCTGAAGGGAAATAGGACCTCAAATTACCTGCCTATCAGAACAATTAAAATAATTCTGAGTTGTAGGATTGATGTAGCAGAGCTTTTTGGTTACACACAATGCAAAAACACCCAATACACTTAGAGAGGCTCTGAATATGTAGCAAAGTATCAAGACACATTAAAAACATCATGCTTTCAGGCTATGTGTTCCCTTATGTCAATTATTTCTTAATATATTTTAAATCTACCCACTCATTGCCAGTCTGCAATACTTCTTCAGACAGCTTTGCATTTATAAGATGGTGTCCTTAGAGCTGACATCAATGGAAAATGCAAACATTCAGTTCTTTGCCAGATTTAGCTGCACACTGCTCAACAGCCTCTTAGAAAACATGACCTGTTTTTCCACTACAGTTACTTCATTTAGTAGATGGCATATCTCATACTATAACATTCCTAGACTGTCAGCTTCTAGTCCTGGGATGAATGCAGTATCTTTAAGAAAGAAGCAATGAAAGGTTAGTGACTCTGCAAACAACTGAATAATAGAGAATGAAGTGTGGATAAATTTTCTTATTTGTCATATGTGAGGACTGAGTAAACTACCCAAATTGGAAGTGAGGAATAAACTCCACTAAAGTGCGTTCACCCTTGACTTAACCTTTGGCTCCAAGTATATAGGCACTTTTATGTTTCCAGCAAGGAGTCCAGCAAGTTCCCACACAAATTCTGCTGACCACACTTCTGCCTCACACTCTTCACCAGCCCTCAGAAAGTTTAGAAGATTCATCTTCAGATATCCTCATTTGCTAAACATCCTGCCTTCCAGCCCTCAAAAACTGTTTTATATTAATCTACTCTTACTTTGTCAGAGAGCAGAATAAATGCACATTGCAGATGCTATGTTCCTTATTTTAGCTAGGGCCTCCAGTGGGGATGAACGTGCAAACTGGAGCAGAGTCCCAGGAGACGGCTGTTTGCAGTTTGCCAAACAGGGCTGTATGCAGCGCAGATGATTCACCCTGCTGATGCTGACTGTTTCTCCAACTCTGGGGAGCAGTCAGAAATGGCATGGTGTAGGAGAAATTAGAGACAATATTCTTCTTTTGATACAATATTTTTCATATGGAACTGAATCACTCACTTTCAGATAGTTCTGAAGACCTGAAACACTTTGTTCAAGCTCGTTTTGTAAATGAAAGACAGCCTTTTTTAAACAAACATTTTATTTTCTTTCATTTTATTTTTTTCCCCATTTTTAAAAGGACCTGTTTGTCTCCTCTTCCACTGAAAAGCTGAATAAACACTGAAAATGCCTAACTCTGTTTCTGAATACTCAGAATTGTGGCTAGGAAAGAGTTCCTTTCATGTGCATGGCTGCAAACAGTCTTCTCCAATGTGGACTTATGGCCCATTTGTGGCCAAATAATTTTGTGACTGTTGAGAAAAATCTTCTATATATAAACCCAACATCACCAGCTTTAATAACTTCAAACCAGTTAGACATTCTCTTACAAATCACATCTACTGAGAGGGATCACTGGAGAACTTCCTTGATGGCCAAGTCTTATTCAACTAGATTACAAATACTGGCTCCCATTCAAGATTTAAGCTCCTTGGATTCATATTACATAAAAGGCAGTGTGTCTGGACACATTCTCTCATGACTGCTACATCCATTGAAATAGTGATACCCTGAATTGCAAGAGTAAAACATGTATGTACAAGAAACAGAGTTTTCTTGGCAACTGACCCACTGAGCTAACACTCACCTCTGGAAGATGTCCAGAAACCTTGACATCTTAGCAACAATAAAAAACAGCAACATTTCTTTTGGCTTTGCTTCTTGAATACAGTCAGAAGTGGAGACTGAAAATGTGAAATCCAGATCTAGGCTCAGAAAGAAGTTTTAACTCACTATTAAAGGACCCAGCTTATCAGGATAGCTCAGCCCTGAGTTACATGAGTAATTGCATGGGTGGCTTCACATACAATGCATGCAAAAATGTAGTCTCTAGGGATACAATTCCTCAAAGCCAGCAAGCTAAGCATATGGCACATGTTAGCTAACAGAAATTGATAAGATTTAGATCACATCTCAAGCCTGTGGTGAGTCTTCTGCTCCCATACAGATTTCCAATCACCCAACTTCCCCTTGGTGTGAGGCCCCTTGGCCATTCCTTCTCACGAGGTATGGCCTAAGAAGTGGGTCTCTTCCATAAGTGGACTTGTTTGAGTAGTTATACAGAAAAAGTACAACTGGAATGGATTCATTCCTGTGCTATAGCACACTCGAACCTACATTTTCCACTCCCAAACTGCTGGAGCTGATGCTCCCCTAGGACAAAAAAGAGAAGGATGTTCTCAGTCTCTCTTGTAGAAGCTGTATCCATCCTCAAAACTCATTAAATATTCATTATGCCCTAGAAAAAAGACAAGAGTGAACATGTCACTATAGCTCACTGCTTTCTTATGATTATTATCTGGGAGAAAAGGAGAAGCTCACTTTCTGCTGTCTCCTCCAATTCTAAATGTAAATATTTGAGAAGAAATACTCTGCTCCACAAGAAACTCAAGGCTTTCTTCTTCTACCCAAGAGTCTTAGCCACTTAGTGTTAATCTCATCGTGTTCTTCTTTCCTGCCTCTGACCTAATGAATATTTAATTATTGCCTGGAAAGTGGAAGTTAAGAGAACTCCACTCCAGCCTACTACTAAATAGTCTTAGAAATGTGCTCTGGATCTTGTTCCTCCTTCTGTGAGAGCTCAAACTGGTGAAGATCATTAGAGGTCTGAGGTACTGTAACTATTGCCAAAACCTATATTTTTGTGCAGGGGCTTTTCTGATAGATGTGCACTGGAAACTCTTGTCAGTTGGGCAAGAGAGAAGGAGAGGACCTCTTCTACAAAGCTCCAGTGAGTTATGCATCAGCTGCCTCCTGAGAATTGGATAATGTTAAAAAATTAAGTATTTCTGGCATACTCAAAGGTAAAATTTAGAGACTTTGCTGATGACCGCATAAGTGATTGTGGCTTTGGACAACTCTAAAATAAGGTAAAGCAAAATGTTGTGTTTTGATGACAAAAATAGAAAAGAGAGGCTGAAGTCCTGGTTCATTTCTTTAGTACTTTTCAACTTGAGAGCCTTAAGCCCTTTGGTGACCATAGCTTTCTTATGCTCAGCATTGCAATGATGTGCCAGGGATTGTGTACTGATGGCAAGGGAGAGCTTCCCAGGTGTCATCTCTCCATAGAATTACAATAGATTGCTCCGAGCTGTCATTGTTTGCACCTCCAATGTAAGACAGGTGTTACGAGATAGGACAGATGTATGGGGCTGTCCCTACCATGCTGTGAGGCAGCCTGATAGACCAAGTCACAGAGGCCCTGCAGGTACCACTCAGACTGTGGCAAATTATTCTAGGAGGAGCCGCTGTAGCACAGAAACACATTTATAGAAACACTGACACTTTCAAGAACCTTTCCCCAAATGCCTTGAGGAATTTAACCAGCAGTTTCATCCTCTATGTCACGATTATATTACAGGAGAAACTCTGAAAATAGCAAATCTTTTTTGATCCTGCTGCCAAAGGAAGAGACAGGATATCTGGCAGCAAAAAGCTGCTGGTTCTGGCAGTAGGAGTACAGCCAGGAGAGAGGCAAGAGTCAGCACTTGGACTGGATGTCAGGGATCTAAGCTGCTGCTTACGTTGATTGAAAAACAAGGTCTTTCACTGTGGCAAGTCTGAGCTGAGATTGTAACCACAAAATTCAGAAGATAACAATTTCCCAGGTGTTTAGATCAGTTAGAAGATTACTAGTCACTCCTTCATGCTTTATGCTTTGCAGGAACACCTGCAAGGTGCATGTCTTCAAATAGCTTAGCTGTGGACTGAGTACATGCAATTAGAGAGAGACACTGCAAATTTGTCCCCAGAAATCCAGCAGTGAGATTACTTGAATACAGGAAGTTCATTGAATCCCTGCACATTCACAGTATTATAAGCGTGAAGTTTGCACAGCAAGAAAAGTTTATGCAATGGGAAGTGTACCAAGAAGACATCCAGCTGGTGGTAAACTCAAGCAGATATTTTTTATTCCTAGAAGAGCAGAAACACAAAACCTCGACAGACCAGCTGCTTCAGTCCTTTGAATTGAGGCTGGTCAATGCTCTGCACTAAGGACATTCCTGACAGATGTTTGTCCAAGCCATACTAAAAACCTCCAGTGAAGGAGACTTCACAACTTCCACAGGAGAACACTTTCAGTGCTTTAACAGCCAAACAAGCTTTTTCTTATACTTAGTGAGATCACTTTTGGAGAAATTAAAGCTAAATTATTTCTGTTCTTACCCCATTGACCCCAAAGAACAATTATAATAATATTTTTTATATAATATTTTATAGCAACTGAAGGGAGAAATATGTTTCTAATCTTATTGAGATGAAGTAGAAGGAATAATTGCCTCCCACATCATTGTCAGCTCATGTGAATGCAACCCAAGTAAGGTTTGTCTGCTTAGCTACACCATGAGATTTTTTTACTCATATTTAGTCTGCAATCTACTGCAACTCCATTTTTTTTCTAGTGTCCTTTAACTAAAAGAAACTTCCAAAATCAGGTCTTCCTCTGAAACACATTTGGTGTTCTGGTTGCGTTGTTTCATTAATTAACCAGTAAATAAAACTGTTAATCATTTAACTTTTTACTCTAAGCAAAAATATAAACCATTATAAGTATGCAGCATATATCCATGTGCTTAATCTTTCTTTCTAAAACAGACTTACTCTTCTTTCTCAAGAATGGAACACCCTACTGTGCTGGAAATTACTGAGCAGAAAGTGTTATGAAAATCAAAGAGTAAATTTTATTGTTAGAAATCTTTTATTAAGGCCAAATGTGTACTCCGATACTTGCATCTTTCCAGAGGCATCAACTTGTGTCCTACAACTTTGGGTAAGCTTCTACAGAAAACCCCCCTACTTTAGACCTTCACTAATGGGAAGAACCCATTTCTGCTTCTAGATTCCGCAGTGTTGCAGAATTAGTCACCATGAAAATATATACACTGTGATTTCCAAACAAATGCAGGAAGAACACCATGTAATAAGCAAAAGCACTATGTTTAAAAGAGTAACATTTAAAATACATTTAAAATAAAAGCACAGTAATGCCTGAGAGTCCTCCACTGTTTTGTTTTGTGATTAAGAAGCATTCTGATGCTAGTAATGTTTTCAATTTATGGAAGAATATTTAATGGCTAAGAATTAATAATCACAAAGAGAAAAAAAAATGACAAAAGATAGGTTACTATATGATAGCTGGTGATCTTGGAAAAAACTGCACCAATGCTGAAATTCTCATAAAGAACTGTATCTTAGGTCACATGTTAAAGCATAAATAATATTTATTATTCTTCATCTTTCTTTATGTATTACAATAAATATTCAATTGGAGTGAACCTGCAGCTTCAGTGCATGAATTTCAGTATTTTATAGAACTTACTGTGTGGTCTTTAGCCTCCCATTTTTCTCCATTGCAGAGTGGGATTATAAAAGCACAGAAGAAAAATGAAAATAAATCCAAGAATTAGAATGATAAGACAGGATTCAATTCTTATCTAAAAGGAGTTTGGTTTTTTGTAAGAGTTAAAATAAAAAGTTAGAAATGTCTCTATGTTAATCTAGAAAAGTTATGCAGTCAAGAGGAAAAATCAAAGACTACAGACTGAAAATTGCCTGAATTACCTGTATTTTCTGGCAGGAGGCAAACAGAAAGAGAGAACAAAATAATTAAGAACTTATTTAAAAGCACAAGTTCTATATGTTTGAGTGTATTTTCATGCCTCCTTAACCATTTTGCTCTCAACTCAATGACTAATATCTGTCTACAAATATGAGGAGCCTTAGGCCATTAAAAATACAGAACACAGAAATCCTAGTGTTACTGTTTATACAGTTACATATCCCAACATTATTTAACAGCCATACTCTAGGGTTCATGAGGCCATCTTATAGCTAACCAATGAATGTGGTCTGTTTTAAACTCAAACCCATTATTCAGATTAAAATCAACCATAAAATTTTCTCACTATCAGGTTTTTTGTAAGAAACATTAACATGGTTCGGTAGGTTTTCCCTAGCTCCTGTGTGCTGCAAGTCTAATAATGTAGACTTCAAGAATGGCATTTAGCTTCCACCAGAATTTTGTTTTATGTATCTATATAAATCATTATGATTTAATAAAAATCTCCTCGATAAAACCCACTGCAATATAGTCTTGTTACAGCAATATCTCTTCATAGAAAGGAAACAACAGAATTGAAAATAAAGTCTAGGAAGACATGAAAAATGTGTTGCTGTTGTGTGAAAAATGGGCTGTCCTCTGTGGCAGCTCAGCATAGCACATGGAGCCGAACACTCTCTGACTCACCATCTTTAATTTCTCATTCTAAAAATAATTTAAAAAAAAAACAACAATCAAGCTTCTGATAAACATGATTCAGGATGCAAATGAAAAGGTAATCTAAAGGAAAAATAGAATGGTTTACTAACTATGCAAGCATCTGTTCATAAGGGTTTGATTCTTTGCTTGTTGTTCCTTCACCAGCCTGCACCACTCTTTCTGCTGGCTGTTTCAGTGCCTCCTGCTCTCGGCCTGCCACCCCCTCATGGTCCCATCCTGCCATCCCTCAGCCCCATGCAAATCCTCCATGCAAATCTTCAACCCTGTGTAAACCCACCTGCCTCTGGCCAGCTGCCTGCCAGGCCATGCAGTGAAGTGGCTTGGCGCAGGGCTGGCAAGTGAGAAGAATTCCTGTGTGATGTATTCTTGGTGATCCTGCTCTGGCAGGGGGGTTTGACTAGATAATCTTTTGAGGTCCCTTCCAACCCCTAGGATTCAGCAATTCTGTGATTCTGTGAAGAATCAAAGCAGTGGGACTCAGACCAGCTTCAGCTGCCCAGACCCAGCAGATTGGGTGCTTGGAAATCCTGCTTTCCCCAATTCTTTCTACTGCTCTCCCCATGGCTGGTGGATCAGATATTCTGGTCTGTCCAGTAGACAGATGCAGGGGTGCAGCTTGGCTTTCCACTAATGACTAGAAGTTAGCAAACAGGTTGTGTGAATATTTGATACCTCCTGGTGTCCTAGAAAGAAGTACATGGGAGTATGTGGAGAAAATGTATCTCTTTGAGATGCCTATTCCAACTCAAGTAACAGGGCTCTGCCATGGTCCTGGGACGTACAGACAAGGCATGGGAAAGGGTCAAACATGCTGGGGTAACACTGCTCATCTGCTGGGCAGACCTCTTTCTGCCTGTAAGCATTGTAACCTTAACCCTAGGGCTCTACACAGTTTAGCAATATTTTTTTTCTGCCACACAACACATACTAACAGAGACCTTCAAGTTCAATCTAGGCTGTGTTCTGGGGTGTTATGCAAACAAAAGGAGTACCACTGTAAGATGCAAGTCTCTTAAATGAAGCAATATCTCACTCTTTAAGAACCAGATGAAAAGTAAGATGAAAGCAAAGTCTACAACTGTGGCAGCAACCTTAGCCAGTCTAGAGAGCAAATTCATAAATTTCAGCCTTTTTATTCTTTTACACCAGAAGAGAATCTGAACCCATAGCTCCTCACCATAAAACACCTAATACTGTAATAATATAAAAAGGCATTTGGATTTCACTTTCTTGATAGATATAGAGGAATAAGTTTCATCTTTTTCATTTCACTGTTGACACTGGGAGACCACGGCTATGAAAACTTGGGAAGATTGTGGTAATATGTATATAAGTTATTTATGATGTTATACTAATACGGAATAAAATAGAACCTGTTTTAGGTTCTGAATAGATCTGAATGCTCAATAGTCACGTGTTCTGTAATCACAAATTAAATAGCCACATGAGACAGTGTGGACTGTGAAGATGGTGTTAATAAAACGCAAAAATAACTGTCAGTCTTATTTCTTTCTTTGGAAACCTGTTTTAATATTTTTATTCTTTAAACCAAAATAAATATGACTTTTTCCAATTATCTGTTTAATTCCTTTTCAAATCCTGACAGATAAGGTTTACTAAATACAGGCAAAGTGAGCCTGAAGATTGGTGAAGTGTCAGTGCTGGTCAAGGTCCAAACAGAAGGAGGGGGAACAAATACTGAATCTACTCCACAAGAATGAATTCAATGGTTGTGGCAGATAGACACATCTATATCCAGATGACAATGCCTAGGATTGGGCAGCACAAAAGTAAATAGAAGAATGGATGGCAGATATGATCCCAAAATATGAGAAGGATCATTGAGTCTCAGGGTCACAACAGGAAGGGTTCACAGCTCTGGAAGAAGTGACCCCAGGGAAAAGGATTGGGCTGTGTTGTCAAAGGTCTAGGTTACGTGACAGCAGCCACTGGCCAATATCTGATAGACAAAATGGTCTATGGAAGCACATTATGTGATATTATTTATATTGTAATATTGCTTTACCTTTATGTAACTCCCTAATTCCCCAACTACTAAAGAAAAACAAAGGCTGAACCATGCAAGTAAAAATGTTACAAATCAAGAGTATCATTAGACATGATATTGAGTGCACAGAACACTGAGCTGCAAGCAATTCTAGTAAACAACAATATCTTCACTGAAGCTCCTGGGATCAGTACTTAATGATCTGCACTGTCTCAGCAGCTGATATGCTGTTGTTATGCTGAGTGGTTGACTCATGGCTAGCCTCCCTCAGACCACTCTGTAGCCCAAAGCGTGACTACACCCTACCCAACACCCCAATTTGTGCCCATGGGATGTTTCTGACAGGCTATGTTTGTTTGGTTCTGCTCAGCTTATAGGGAAAATTTCAAAGAAGATAATATTCACTACAAGTAATTTTCAGTAAGAAATCTCTCTTTTTCTCATTGTCAATATATTATTTTAGAGTTTCATTGCAGCTTTGAAAACCAAAGATGACAAAAGAGAATGGTAGGGGAGAGGTTTGAAGATCAAAGCTTTACAATTCTCTATATAACCTTCACTACTTTGCTGCCAAGAACGGTAATTCCACAGGAAATTTTACATTTTCCCCAGAACCCATGTTTCCAAAATTTTTTTAATCAAGAACTTTAACCATCTAGGAAATCCACTGCCATTGCTTCTACCTAAACTGTGTTATCAGAATTAGCTCCTTTGCAATCTTTCATTTTCAGTGACATTGTTATAATTTATGGTTTTAATTTAATATTTGGCCTGTGTATGCAGTATTCCTGTGACATATTCCAAATCATGATAGAGGCAAACACAGCACTGAATGCAGGAAAGGACTGTATAGGACTGGAAAGAAAAAACACTTGTAAAAAATTGAGTAGGCTCTAATACCAATTTGAGTTTTGACAGCTATTGCTTCATAAAAACCCTTGATCAGACACATACACATGGATGGACATCTCTTCAAAATCAAAAAGCCTGTTTTGATTGAGAAGAAAGTTTGCAAATTTACATTAAAATCCATTTTAAAACAAATGGGAAGATAAACTAATTTGTGTAGTGTGAAGACACTATTCATAAGATATCCCAGAAGTAAAATGACAGTCAGAAACTGGAATAGCTTTCTGGCTGATTCCTTGTGGCTGTTCACAAGACTAATTCATCTAATGCCATTTTCCAGGAAAACAAACAAACAAACACACCAAAAAACAAGTAAACAAAAACCATAACCAAAACAAACAAAAAAAGGAACAACAAAACTTTCCTTTTGAAAGCCCTTTCTCTTCAAGTTTAACACCAATAAAGTTATCACTTAGTATATATACACAGGCAACTTTCCATTCTAAGTCAACCCATATCCATATTATGCACCAAAGGCCAGGTGGGATGGAAACTGCCTTGGTTGATAAACACAGCATTAGGATTCAGAAAGTCAAAGTTCAATGTCCAGATCTGTCACAGATTAGCTGATGTATGGAGGATGATACAGGTAGCTATTTTATGTTCCATTTTCTTCCATGTGCAAACTTACGATGGTACTTGCTGTGGGTAAAACACACTGCTGGGTCACTTACACACAGACACACAGTAATCCATGGGTGCACACACTCAGAGCACCAGAAAAAAGGCAGGAGTTGGAGAGTCCCTTACAGCCATGCTGCTTTTCACTGTAGGCTGGGAGTGCTAAAAGGTATGGTGTTTATACCATACACTTGAGAAAAGCTCTGGAAACTAAGTAGACGGGTTTAAGTCTTCTCAAAACTTCTATTTTCTGCCCTCTCAGTAAGGAGCAGATGTAGTAAATTTTATTTCCCTTTCCCATTCCCAATGCACAGCAGAACTTACAATGCCACGTTCATATTTACAGTAAAGGTTAAAAATTTTATACAGAAGATTGCACTTGTAAATCTGAAATTATTTTCTTGTGAATTGTCCAATTTATATTGTGAATTTGTATTGCAAAAAAGAGAACAATTCTCCCACACATTCTGTTGCTGACTTACACACTGCAGGATCACGGAGGTATTGCTTCCCTGCAGGATTGGTTATCTGGGGAAACTGAAGGATATTTGTCCCTCCCTTTTCATGACCATTCATGAAAACACCTACTGAATATTTACCTGCTGCAGGCAACCTCTCAGATCTGTGTTCTGGCAGGAAGATACCTCTCCCCTTCTGGTTTAACTTTCTGAGCTTCAGAAATGTAAAAGGCCTGAGAAACCTAATGAGCTTTCTATCTGTCCAAAATCTAAAGCAAGACCGTGACTTGCATTTGGCTGCTTCAGACAAAAGGCTTCAGTAAAGTAGTTACTGCAGATTGGTTTTAATTTACTTTAGACCAGTGGTGACTGTTGAGCTTCCAGCCACAAGTTTCAGCAATAGGAAGCTCACAGTGTGAACATCAACTGTCCTCATTACAGTTTTATGTCAGATATTAAACAGATACAGATTAAGCTAGCACTATTCATTACCTTGGAATGAGTTTGCAGTCTTTGTATTAAGGTTTTGTTCAGTGAACATGAAGAATTCAGACTTTCATTAATTGCAAAGTGATTTCTGAGGCTAATGATAATTAAAATGTTGAAAGAGGAGTGCAGACCATTTCATTGACACAAAATACAAAGGAACAAAAAGATTGACTCCTGGAAATCGCTTCTGTTTCAAGTTATCAAAAGTCAGTCTTTGACACATGCCATGAAATGCTCACCACCCATGTAAAATTAGATCTGATGCCCCCAAACTTGTTTTTTATGGTTAAGACAACACCACAAGCATTCATACATGTGGTATCTTTGCCTACTAAATAAATATTCAGCAACAGAATTGTTAATATATACAGAAATATTTACCTTCTTTAAATCCCAAAGGATCAGAAGCTGTCTTTGTGGCATAGAGCATTTAACTCCTCAGGTAAAGCAGATTTTCAGTGGTGCTCACAGGCATTTAAAAGGTAATGCTGACAAATTTACAGAAAATATAAGCAAAATACTATTTATTATAGCAAAATTTATATTATTCTTTAGCAACTGTTTCCTTGAACACACCAAGCTCAGTGCTATTTGAAAACTACATGAACATTAGACCTGAAGATAAATGCCAGTACTCTGAGGAACATTCAGTGTTCTTTCTGGCTCCTGCACAAGATACAAATCTCACTCCCCCCCGACCCTTGCTCTCAGTTACATACTGAGGACATTTTCTTTTTTCCCTTTGCTCTGGAGGCCAGCTGGCTTCTTCCTGCCTGCCCAAAGACCTTGTCTGACATTCAGGCACCTCGGTTGTAAGCTGAGTTGCCGTCCTCTGTTCCTCACCAGTTGTTCCTACAGGTCCTCCAAGAATATTACAAAAACCATACTGAGGATTCAGTTAGCCTTAGGCCCCAGTCCAGCCAAGCAGGGAGGCACAGGTTTAATTTCAACTGCAATTGCAGAGAAATTGGTTATGCACTTAAAGTTAATAGGTGTATTATTAAGTTCCACGAGATCAAACCTTAACAAACCTGCCCCTCATGGGCATGTAATGTTACACTTTACAGGGAACTGAAAATGCCTGTTGAAACTTCGATGTTATTTCTACTCCATACAGTTCTAAATAAACCAACTTTCCCTACTTTTTGCAATATATTTATTAAAAAACTTTAACTTCACCTGTAGATCATGTTTTAAAATGCACTATTTTAAGTGTCAATATTTTCCCAGGAAATATGAAGGTATGGATAATTTTGTCATTAAATTAAGGGCACAAATAAAAAATACTCTAACCACGGGGTAATTTTTGCACAAAATTATTCTTATTGAGAGTTCATTTTTAATTTAAGAAAATAATTTTCTGCATAACATTTACCTATACTGTCCAGACAGCCTTCTCCATTTCATTGCCAGAATGCTCAAAAAAGGCAGGCTTCTGCAGAGCAGAAAGTGAGGGGTTATTCCCGACGCCATCAGATCATCTCCAGAAGACAACGAGATACTTATTCAAGGTCCCAGCCCACAGTACTGAAGTCAATAGACTTTTGTCATTTATATCAGCTGGAACTATAAGGTATTTGCAGCTCTGAAGGATCTGCCTCCTTCCCTATTCTTTAAGCTACATAATATGTCTCCAGGGCACTTTCTATTAAAAAGATATAGTATTTCATCTTTAATCTGTTGTAGCATTTTGGTAGGCATATATGACCGGTATTTTTTTCTGTTATTTCTGGGATATGAAGAACTGTAGCATTAGAGAAGCATGTACATAGCAGTTCGCTAGGATTGTCCAAATTGAACTCTGGTCTTCGCTGCTGCTTTTTGCTTAGATTGTTTTTGCCCTGCTCTTTCACCTCAGTTCCCTCCCATTCCCATTGTTGCTATCCTTATGGCATGGTTAGTATTTCAGAAGATTACTTTACAACTGACCAGACTAGAAGGTCATCTTTGATCTCCTATAGCCTGTGAAGATTACAGAGGCCTTTTTTTTGCATCAAATTAAAGAGAAAGACTGATATTTTGATTTAAAATGAGGCTGCACCACACTTAAATTCTGTCACATCTATCATTTTCCTCTGCTGAATAAACCATGTGCTGGATGTCAGCTCAGAGTTCAGCTGAATGTAAACTTGAATGTATTCTGAATATTGAGTTTTTAATCCTTTTTTCCTGTCTGAAAGTTGTGCAGTGTCAGCTGTCTTTGTGCTGTGACTGCTGGGTAAGGTCTTGGCTCTGTGAAATCAATGGGGATTTTGCCACAGGATTCATTTGGCCTAAGGTTTCAACCAAACGGTTCTATTTCTATCCTAAGTACACTCACTAAAGCTTTCAGATTTAGCTCTCAGGTGAAATACTTGACCTTCTTTGTCGGATAAAAATAAATGGATTTTTTTTTAAGCTGTGACACCTTTTAACCACTTGAAAAACAGCAAAAGACAAAGCAGTGGGAAAATCTGGGTTTGTTTATCTATCAAATTTTAATGCTATGTATCAGGTTTATTTTCCAGACAAAATAATGTTATCACCATAGAAGTAAAGAGGATACTTTTAGAACTGTATAAAGTATAGGTATTGATTTTCTGAAGCACAGTATCATGCAGCTATTGCCTGACAGAGTTTCTGGGTATATAATCATGCAATGGTCTAGCCTTTGTTTGAAGCCTTGCTTGTTCATTTTTCCAATGAAAACATCAAATTTATCACAAAACCAGCCCAGTTTCTGTGTAAGTTACTTTGTCTTGTCCTGTGTTTAGAAATGAAGTTAAATTGTCCTTTTCACTCATTAGGCCTCATTTTAGAGAACAAATTTTTGGTGTATTTTTTTCCTAGAACTAGGATCTTTTTCACCAGTCTTCCCTTGGTTTCACATTTCAAGTAGATCATACAGTGGCATTAGCATTTTATCCAGTGGCAGAAGAGATGCACTAACACCTACCAGACAAGAGTGATTGGTATATAGGCAGACACAGGTGAAAGACCTAGAAGATGTAAGGAGACAGAAAAAATAAAAAGAATTTACAGCATCATCCATGCTACCCCACCTCCAGAAAAGCTGTAAAAACCTTATACTAGACGAGTAATTGGGGTTTGTTTTATTAGCTGTACATACAGTACTTTCATGGCAGAGATGTTGAGATAGTGACTCATGCATAATGCAAGTGAAGTGTAGGTATCTAGTATCCTCATTGCATTCTTGTCCTCAGTACTTCCTAAACTCTGAGTTTGCCTTTTTTTTCTCATTTCATGTTCTCCCAACAGAAGTCTTGCATTTCACAGTATTTACACACACTGTGTGAGGAGAGACACACAAATATGTGTAACATGAAAACTGTACACACAAATACCTAGCTGGTTTCTCACTTTGTCCACTCAGTGTCTGAATTTTACACCTGTACATATAAAGTATAAATTATTAGGCTATTTAACTACTTAAAAAGGTAGAAAGAGCTTAGTGGCAGAAGAAATGACCTTTTAACTCCTGTCAGAAAAAATATTCTGTAAAATAGCCATTTTTTATTCAACCTGAAAAATAGCTGTGACTCTGTTCTGCTACAGTCTTATTCTTGTGCTACAGTCTTCATCCATCATGCAGGCACCTTTGAATAAATACCCCAGCTACAAGAGGCTGTGGGGTTTGGGCTTTGGGTTAGGGTCCAAGTGCTATGCTACAAGATGCTTGTGACCTTTTCCCATCTGCTCACTGTGTTTTTTTCCGTAAGCTTCTTCCACCTTTTTCAGTCTCTACTCATTGTTGGGTTTTCATATTGACCATGGCAGCACTTCGAAGCACATGTAAGACTTATGCTTATCTTTCACAGCAGTTGTAGCCCCCTTCCTCCATTCCTCTCCTCATCTGGTGACATTTTCTATTCCCTACCCCCCCCCCCCCCCCAAGCATTTCCTGTATGTATTTCTCATTGTTTTCATTCTTGTGGGTGTGTATGCAAAAAATGTAGTTGTCATTTTGGTCTCAAAGTTGACTGGTTTGTGGCTACTGCTATTTCCCTCTGCTGAAGAGATGTGAGGAAGTAGCTGAGAAAATTTTGCTTTCTGCTTTCACATGTTATATGCTTAAGGTCAGTGGTTTTGGCACTTCTAAGGAGTGGAACTGCTACGAATAACTTCACAGAGAGGAGGGAGAGGTGCTCTTTATGAAATTCAGATGGAGTTAATTAATAACTTTGAAGATCAAGATGAAGGCCCTGAGTACAAGAAACACCCAACAAAAAAGCTTCATTTCATCTGGGTATGTGTTGGAAGGCTCATCCAAGTCACTGGGAGTTGTCTCAATGTTTTATAGCGATAACAATCCCATTTGCATGAAACCTACACATTTCTAGTGAAAGAACCTCAAACCATCTAGCTCTGTTCTAGTCATTATTATGGATGCTCTCTAGGAAATCAGAATAAAAATCCCAGCACATAACATTACAGCACTACAAGATAAAATCTTCCAAAACATATTAAAATCAAAGCTGATTTTCATCAGCCTCAGTAGATATTTGGGGTTAATTCTGTATCACTGAGATGTTCTTGTAGACTTGGCTATAGAGGGGCAAGAGTCACAGACAGCACAGGAAGAGAAACACGGGAGCACCTGTAGAACAGGTTAATGGTCTCTACCAAGAGATTTCTATACTCTCTACTTCAGGTTGTGCAGGTGGAGAGTTAACTGTTGCATTGAAGTTCTAGGTGTGATACACTCTGTTTGCAAGGAGTCAGGACTTGCTGACTGAACAAATGGAATGCCAGTGTTTTAATGTGTTGGGCTGTATTAAAATTAGAGTGAAATTAATGTGCGTAGCTCACTTAACCCTAGGAACACTGAGGTTTGAAAAGAGGCTCAGAAACATCTTAAATTCAGCTGAGACTAATGCTTCAAGTATTTCATCACCAAGGGATTAACAGTTTCACAGCTACAAAAGAATATTTCATAGGCATCTTTGGCAACATAGGATTTGGTATTACAGCATTATGGAAACTTTTCTTTGCTGGTCAGCACTGTAGCAAACAAATTCTCATGTTAGTGTAAACACAACAGAGAATAACTCCCAGGAAAGTGGTTTGTTTGATTGTTGTTCCAGTCTGTATTTTTTGCTCTGTCTAATAATCTATTACTCTATTCAGTAATGATCTGTTTCAGTTTGGTGGAATCCCTGTAAAAAAAATTCAGCCTAATTTAATAACTGGAATTCAGTAAGCAATGAAGAAAAGCTTTTCATGTTTATTTCCTAGTGAGACTCTGAACTGTACCATTTGGTGTACTGAGTACACTAGCAGAATCCAGAAAACACGGTCCAGGCACCATAACATCTTGCCAGCAGCCAGATCTGTGCTTTGCTGATGAACTTAAGGCAAGCAACTTCCCTGAAGACTATTTCCTAAGAACTTCAGCTGATTAGTTTTAGCTAATTCTTAGCTTGAACAAATACTGTCTAGAATTGAAGTGATACAGCTGGAAGTTTATCCAAACTCCCAAGTACCTTCCTCATCCCATTCTTAGTCAATTTTAGTGGCCTGCAGCTCCTCCTGGGCTCTTTCTGCTTTCAAACTGTGTCTCATGGGAAAATGAAACAGCACCTTCTATCTATGCTAGGTAATTAGTTTATGGCACACACTTTCTTACTAGCCAGAAATTCATAATCTGTTTAATTGTTGGTGATGGAAAATAGTGTGTATTACTTCAGTTGAAGATTTCCATGTTCTTCCTGATGCTGGAAAATGGCAGAACTTGACTAACATCGAAGTGTTTAGTATATTCCATTTTTTTCCAGTGCACAGGCAGGCAATAATCACAAATTCTTGGATCCAGATGAAAGGAAACACTGTTTTTAATTTCCTCTACTGCAACTATCCTGCGCTGAAGGCATTTGCCATACCTAATGGATGAGTTCTTTTCTTTCTGCGGGAGCACTATTGGTTTAGTGTAAATCCCACTGAAGTTTCTGCCAAACGTTGAAGGGATCACACTTACCATTCCTTAAAGTTTGGCATCCTAACTCATTCTGCTTCTCTGTCTCTGCTTATCCTTTTGCTGAAAGCTCAGAGGATTCATAGGATTTTTGTAAGTAGGGTAGAGTTCACCATGGTTGCTGACACTTGGAGATTCAGATATCAGTATATTAAAAGAAAGCATTCCCATCCTGCACATTGGTATGCTACCAAGCAGGGAAACAGCCCAGTGGTTATGGTTAAATCAGAATAGAAACCCAGTTTACACAGACCACCAAGGGTCAACTGTTCTTGGTCTGAGCTAAAACAGGATTGTTTTTTCCCCGTTGAATACCAGCTGAGTGTGGTACTAATTCCTCTGCTAAACTGGATGCAGAATCTGTTTTCTGACCTCCAAAGTGGTGGTAGAAAGCAGGAGAAAGGTTTTCTCAGCAGTGAGTTGCAGGCTGTCTGCCTGTACAGGGTGGACCAAGGTAGCTCAGGATCCTATGGCACTTCTGTGTGCCTGGACTTAGAGGAGTTTTTTAATTTGTGTAACAAATCACACATTACCTGGGAAACCTTGGTAGAAATGTTTTTCCTGCAAACCCCATTGTCTATTTCCAGGAAAAGGGAAAGACAGCAGGATTTCCCCCATGAAAAAGAGAAAAAAACCCAAATATATAGACAGTTAAATAAGAAGAGAACAGTGGATTTCTAAAGATATGTTTTTCATTTTTAGTAGTCTTGAATGATTACCAAGTGACACAGACCACATCAAGATTAAGGCATCAGGCTTCCTTGGGGAATCAGACAGATTTCTAGCTCTACATTAGGGGAAAGTTGCACAGACTCCTCAATAATTGTTTTTCAGCACACGCTCGGGGGTTGTAAGGGTGTAAAACCAGCAAGGCTAATAATGAAACTAATGAAGCTTAGGACTCATACTGTTCACAATCCAAAAATGCCCAAAGCATAGTCAGTGATGGAAAGCTGAAACAGATTCACCATAGGGCCAAATTGCCTATCTTTCATAGGGTGAGTAATGTAATTAAACTGATTCACATGCAGGACATTATTCATATGCAATCTTTACACTCAAGCTAGATGTCTATGTATTCTACCACCAACAGAAACGGTGATATGCAAGACTGATGCCCACATTTGGCTTGTGCAATGAGAACAGTTTAGACAATTCCAATTAAGGTGAATTTTTTTCTGCCAGAAGACTGTGATCTGTATTTACCAGACTATACAATTTCAGAAAGGGTGTTTTTCCAGGAATGTGGATAAAGGGAATTATATTGGTGTAAAAGAAAACAGAATTCAGCTTGCCATTTCCAGACATTCTGCAAAGCTTTGCACGACAGGAATTTGCTCTCATGCTACATCTTTTTATGTGTGTACTTCATGTATGGAGAGATATATGTCTGTAGAAATGTACATACATGGATATATGTGTGTGTGCCTAAGGTAAGTCTGAGAGATGTTTTCTGAGCCACAGCAAATTTGTAAAAATCGTGTTACGTAAACTGATGGCAAAAGCATTCACTGCATGAGTCATATTTTGCACAGCTAGTACTTAGAAAGCCAGCACTGTTTTGGCTCTTTTTCTCATGCTGGGTTTGGATCAGATTTCCAGTTGACACAGCATTGCACTTCCAGTGACTTTGTTTGACAGAGATATGGCATGAGCAATTTAGTTGGTATCTGACAGAAGAGAGCTTGGAGCTGTGTCGGCCCTGTTTTGAGTGCTTTTTGGGCTAGGCTTGAGTAAAGAAGGATACTCCTCCATACACTGCCTTAATGACTCATCATTATAAGTAAGATTTGAAAAATACTGAAAGTATTCCCTTAACCTTTTTTTCTCTATATTGTACAAATCCAGGTCTCTTGGTTTCTCCTTGTATGTATTTGTGCCAGTCCTCTAATCTTAGTGGATCCATGCTAATGGTCTGCAATTTGTCCATCTCTCTTGTACTGGGGAACACAAAACTTTACATAGTTTTTGCAGCTTAACGTCACTAGTGCTGAAACACTACAATTTCATTAACCACACAGATTATATAAAGGCAGAGTCAGTTGCTATGTAAATATCACTTTGAAGATGTTAGCAAATTCTAGTAGTTGGTCAGCATCATGAGTTTCTGAGAATCTAGTTAAGTAAGAAGTCTGAGATAGCACAAGAGCACAAGAGAGGTCAACAACCAAATAATATGAAAGCCAATTTTTTATAACAGAAACTCTTTTTTCTCTATTGACAGTATGTGCTAAGCTATTTTTGTTCCTTGCAAGACAGCTACTTCATACCTTGGTGATTTTTAACAAAGTGCTATTTAAAATTTAAATGTCAGCTTGACTGTAAAAAAACACCCAACAAACAGAAGATACTAAGGAAAAGGCTGTGACGGGTTAGTTTTTTCAGTCTTGCCTACAATCATGATTCTCTTTTTGAATTCTGTATAACTTGGTAGTAAATCCAAAAGGCACACAGGGAGCATGTAGATTATTTCAAGAGAGGAACTCAAATTTTATGCAACATCTATTTTTTGGTGTAACTCCCTAGATAATTATCAATGTATGAGCAATTTCATGTCGTAAACTTCCCTGATGTATTTCTAGTCTTTCAGCCACTGGCATAATAGGTACTATTATGATGTGGAAATATGCCAGTGCACTCATTCTTGATAAGCACATGGTCAGTTGGCTTAAAATACAGTTGCTATGCAAAGTGAAGATTTACTTTTGCAAGTAGTCATCCTTGTCTCAAATATAGCCACAAATATTGATACAATCTTTAGAAAAATAACTGTCTTCCATAGTTCAAAAGGACAAGTCAACCATTTAATTTAAAAAAATAAAAATCACAAAACAAAAAAAAAAACCAAAAAACCAACCAAATAAAAAAAAACAAAACAAAAAGAGAAGTAATTCCAACACCTACTCAGTGCTCCACTCTTACCAGGTTCTAACAAAGTCAATGCTGACATTGATTTTGGTTTGACTGTAAGATAGGACACTGCTGCCATGAAGCCTGCCTTAAAACACACACACGTTCTACAGTGTTGCTTTGGAATATTTTGCAGTGCAGTATCAACACAAACCTGAGCTCCTCACTTATGAAAGTGTATCTCTGAGATTCAGTACCCTGAGGGCCAAACCGTCTGAGTAATAATCAACAAAGTTAATGGTGGCAAGAAGCCTCCTGCTTTCTAGCATGACTATTCTCAGGAGCACAGCTGCAATCTCCATGCTTTCTGGAGAGTAAGTCAACCCAAGGGAGAAAGATAAGCAATAGGACTACAGCACCTCTCTGAGGTTTGCTTTTTCCTGCCCTGTTCAAGAAGATTATTGTCACAGGAAATGGAGTAATCTCTGCAGTCTGAAAGATATGGAGACACCATTATGACTGGCTTTCAATGGGAAGAAGTCTTGATATACAGAGGTCAGCTGTAGCTGGACCGTTGTAACCTCCTTATTTTTGTAACAGTCCCAAATAGAAGGGCATGTCAGTCACTGATACTGCTCTCCCCTCTGTCACAATAAGAAATGAAGTAAACATGAGAAAGAAATAATCCTTGGCACATTTGCAATATATTTTGAAAGGTCCTACAAGGTTAAGAGCATTATCTGGAAAGCCAGCTGTGCTCTTTACTCCTCCCTGTTCTTGATAACTCCCTTACTCAAATGGAGGACAGGTTGAACCTCGTTGCACTGACGTTTTTAACTTTATCTGCTGGTTCTTATCTCTTCTGCCATGCAAAATATGTACATGAGAACCCTAATGTCTGCACGTTAGCAGCAAAAACATTAAAAGAAGAAACATGTCTTTCATTCAGCTATTCTCTACAAGCAGAAGACCTGAATGTTAATAAATTAGTACAGTCCAGAATGTCAGAGAAGAACATCAATAGAGCACATCTACCTTCCTTCAGTGGTATTGAAAACCTTGTTGCTGCTGCATCTTTCTCAGTGTGCACAGTGCAGGATGTCTTCTGTATCAGTTAATATTACACGTCCAGTAACAGGTTGCTGCTCTTACTGCTGCTGTGTCTAGCAAACCAAGTAATGAGTGAGGTGGTATCATGGCACTTCATACAGACAGGGAATTGTCTGCCCTAGAGAACTTACACTCTGTACACACCAAACAGGTTAACAAATGCTAAACTATACACAAGGAATTGAAGACCCATATGAAAGGCTGGATGAAGCTGGATCTCATTGCAAGGTTGTGACCCTGCTGGAAAGATTTCCTCTCCCCTGCTTCAACCTATACTTTGTGACCAAACAGTGAATTCAGGCTGAGGTCCATAATTTCCAAAGGACACCTGGAGCTCACAGTGAAAAAGAGCTCAAATCTATCAATTTGCCAGGCATGCTGCCCCAGTCTCTTCCCTTGCAGCCACAGGCTGTTTTCAAGCCAACGTACCCATGGGTGGTAGGGTGCTTCCGATTGTTTCTGGAGCTCTGCTTTGGCTACAAGAGCAAACAGAAGCTAGCATGTTTATGTACCTGATGTGTCTGACTTTTCTTTCTTATCAGCTGAATAATAAAATTTATAGGATAATAGATTTTTCTTTTAATGATGAATGCAAGTAAAAGAAATACATGGTCATGTTTTTACTTAATGTTACATGTTTAGAACCATTATCCCCTTTGCTTACTTGACACAGCAGCACAGTTTAATATTTTTACAGACATTAAATAGTCTAGATTAATGGGAAAATAGGTATGTTATTCAGAACACATACACTGGGATCAGCAAATGTTGCAGTTGAGTGGTAAATGTAATGTCTAATTTCTAGTGCATAACAAGAGGCATAACATTATGTTGAGGAATGTAAGTCCATTACAGTCAGTGCATGACAGAACTTACAATGTTATACTTTAAGCAAGAAAGCCACAAATTCCAAACCTTTTCAAATATTCCACAGCTTAAAACTATCTTAGGTACCAAAACCATGGCATTTTATGAAGTATCAGTGGAAGAAGGCATTTTCTGTTTTGCCATAGAATTGATAAAACCACTAGGTTGACAGATGAAAGCATTAGCATTATTAGAAATAATACTGTACATAACTTCATACAGACTACAAAATATTCAACTACATGTTAAAAACAAAAGCCTCCTTATGCTGACAAACCTACAATCAAAAGAGCCATGTGGGATAAGTTCAGTATTTCACTGCTGGGAGAAATGATGGCATATTGACAACTGCAATGTTTTGGGAAAGGATTTGGCATTACAAAGCTCTTAAAGAGCATATTGTATTTAGTGGAAGTGAATCTTTTATGCTGGTAGATATTGTGTTTCTTTTACAGACAGGCAAATGTTTAGAAACTGTCTATTATTTGGAGGGAGGATATCCTCTTAACCAGATAACCTAGAATTTATAAACAAAAAGGTTAAGAAAGTGTAATTTCTGTGGTCAGTGTGGTGCTCCAAAATAAATATTAAAATCTCGACTGTTAGAAGGGCAGTCAGATACAGGTTTTTGGTTGCAGCTTATTGTAAAGACTTGGTTACATAAACTGCATGCAGTTTTTTTTTACAGATATCACTGTCATTAAAATCTGATGCAGCTTGGCTTATTGAAAAATGTGCTTTTTATAAATTCTTATTAATTTTACCAACATGAAAGAATGAATATTTTACCCTGTTATGTTTGCAGTCAGCTCTTATTTACAGTATCAGATTTACTTCTCATAGTTAAGAAATTTTGTTAGCAAGTTTAGAGGCACAGTGGAAGGGATAGGAATCATCATGTAAATGAAACTTGGGTTTAAGAATTAACTTCTGGTAACTAGAGGTGAAAGTATACTTTTAAAAAATCCCTTCAAGGCCTATGGTTATGTAATGGCTGTGCAATTTAAACCCATTACAAATTCTCTGAAGTTGGCTGCTCAGAGTTTGTACTCACATTGCATTACAACCTGTGCACTGTGAAGCGCCGGTGTACGTGCTATCCTCACGCTGGTGGTGGCACTGGACACACTGAGGTTCAGCAGGGCTTCTGCATGTTTCTCACTCACACTGCAAAAAGTTACTGCTGCCTTACACAGAAACCTTTGCTTTGGCGTGCTTCACTTGATGGCAAATTGCCTGGGTACAGACAGCTGTGAGATGGCATTTCTTTACATTTCAAGTCAAGTAGCACTTATCTGTGCACAAAGGGCAGTGCTGGTAGTATTGAACAGGGGAAAGAGGAAGAAGGAGTCATTTGTTAATTCTACAAGCTTTTTCTATAACCATATAAGTTACTCTGTGTGAATGAGTTCATAGCTCTGAGCTCATGAAGTGCTACATTAGATTTCATACTATCCATTCTGCTAGATCAGTAACACTGAACAGTTTATTGTGTGGTTTATTTCTTCTTTTGGTCAGTTCAGTTAGTTTGGCAAGCATTTGAACTATATTTAAATAAAGCCAATTTAACAACGACCAATTTTCCTCGTGCCTTTTACCATTAGCAAAAATATTCCATTTGCTAAAAAAGGTTCTTGTTTGGAAAAATGCCAATATTCTTTAACTTACCTTCTGCCCTGAGGAGGTCCCTTACGTAAAAACTCCTGCCATGTTGCTCAGTAGGCTTGGGTTTGTGACTTCTTGAATGTTGTGCAGTTGCAGAGGATCATTAATACCTTCAGCTGCATTATCGTAGTTTCTTATATGTTAGGCAGTTTTCATTTGCAGACCATGATGTTGAGGTCTGGAGCTTAAGAACAGGGTTGTAACAAAACATGCTATGTATAATGTATACATGTAGATGTGTCCTTCCTCCTCCACTCTGCTTTACGTGAGAATCCAGTGCAAAATAACAAAAGCCCCACTCTTACTTGAGTGTAAGCTCAGGGAAAAATATACAATAAGTGTTTTAAATTTGCAGGTCTTGCTTACATCAGTGGGACAATTAAGTAAAATATAAAGTATTTTTGAAAATGTCAGGAGCAATTCAATTTACAGAGGTATTTAAGATATTTGATTTAATAAGACTGTTAGAAGGAATGACCTGCTTTGAACCCTGGGATGGAATGTGTGCATGTATGGACATGTGTGTTCATGTGCTACATCTAGTGTGGGCTATGGAGATACAAAGCATATTTAACATGTTATTTCTCTAACTTTACATTTTTGCAACACTATTGCTTGTCTGTTCCTTCTAATGTGTAAAGTTACCTCCAAGCCACTGCACATCTGTGATAACACAGTCTACTGGAGTTAATCTGTATAATTTTATCATCCCAGGGCTAAAAAATCCCTATCCTGCCCTAACACACGAACATTTTATTTATAGGCCAGTAGGACAGAAGCCTTCCCATTCCTTATCTTTTATAACACTTCACAAAATGTGGTATCAGGTAGGGGACAAAATGACATTAATTTCATCTCCACGAATAACCTGTGGTATGACTGCTTAAATATAATAGCAGAGCAGACACAAACCGTGGGACACTGTAAGAGGGAAACAAACTGTCCTGCTAACATCTCTGAAGCAGCTGTGCCTGTCCTGAGGCAGAGTAAGTTATCTGGTATTTCATCAGGCAGGAGCATGAAGTGCAAATAACCTGAAACATGCAGGTTGTCATACATCCCTACAAAAATCTAGGATGTCCTTATAACGAGTCAAAGAGAAAACATTGGGGTCATGGTTTCCACAGTTCTACATGGCTTTTATTGGCTTCAATTAGACAGCACGTGTAGCTGAGCCAAATAACTAGAAATTCTTTTTAATTTTACACTGTGCTATCTTAACCTACTGGTTATGCTACCAAAATGTAGACTCATTTACACTCTCACCGAGCACTGAAAGCTGCAGACAGGTGATACTGGAGAGAGGGTGCTTTGGTCTGGAGTAGTCCTCATCCCTGTTCAGCAGAGAAAGTCCAGGATTACCCTCATATTGCCCCAAAACTGGGCATCTGCTAAGAAGAGGAGGTCAAGAAGATACCCTCGTACCTGCGCTAATCCTTGCTGAAGCAAGATGAAAAGCTCTATTGACTTCACTTGATTTTTGACTCAGACCCTCCTGTAGACAGTCTATCATAAAAGTCTTGAGACTGTTTAGTTGTTTTTGCCATCTGAACCACTCTGGTATTTCTTGTGTAGCACCTGTATACATGCCTGCACAAAAAGGGGTGGTCTGAGCCTCCCAGATGTAGCACCTTTAATTCTTATCTTTGCCCCAGAGGCAGCAGTCTAACCTTGGGGTAGCAGAGACCTCACACAGATTGTGCTCCCTTGTACTAGACATGGAATTATATCCTATAAATAATTAAAAAAAAACCCAACAAAACACCCAGAAGCAAGTAAAAATGTAATTAAGAACTGACACATTAATTCTTGCTGTGTTTCAACATGAAATAGCATTGTTCTTGGTTTGAATAAGGCATCTGTGTCAGAGTGTTAGCTAAATCATGTCCATGCCTGCCTAAATGAAAGAAAAAAATAAATTAAAAATCGGTTTTTTACAGGCTTTTGACCTTGTGTTTTTGGAATATGGTATTAATGTTGTCTGAATCAATGTTCTGTCTCCATGCATAGCCATTGCACACACTTTACAGAGATTCAGCATTAATGTTTCTAGAAGCTTTAATAGCCTGTCTCAGGACAAATATCAGATAAAAGGAAAGTTTTCAAGGTTGTTTACTGCTTTGTAGAACTCAATTCTTTTATGCCATGCCTTTCTTATTTGTCAAAAGCATACTTGACATTGCTACATCAAAACTGATGACTGAGAACTATACTTCTACATTCGAGTTTAGTGGATATTCATAGTTTGTAAGTCATCACTGTGAGTGCAGATGCAGATTTGCTCTCCCACCACTTTGCAACACTGATTTTTAACGGTGATGGTTGTGAAAGTCCTCAGATTCAGAGATAGCATCACAGTCCCGGCTAATTCGTTTGCTATAGTCTCAGGCTATGAGGTTACCTCGGGCTATAGGGTCACACACTGGTCATGCAGATCACAGTACAGCAGCAGCAGCAGCCACTCCTGTAGTGTAACAAATGTATCCCCCCAAATAACAAATGCCAGTCACTGGTGTATGTGATTAACACCAATTCATGTGCAAATGTAGAGAGCAGATAAAGGACTCAGAGGACATCCTGAAAGAACCACCGGGCAGACAAAAATGCATAAGAAGGAGGGAAATTGTCTTTCCTATACGTGCCAATAATGGTATGTACTCCATGGAATAAAACATCCTAGAAAGTGACGAAACCACAGTTTAATGTTGTTGTTGAAGGAAAGAAGTTGCTCTGAGTATGAGTTTCTTTTTCAAAGTTTGAAAGTCTCTCTTTTAAATTGATTCATAATGAACAGACATGACAAGATTGCTGAGCTCTTATATAACACTAGAACATTTTCATTTGCACATTTTCTGCCTTTACAATATCAAAAGTGATATCCATTTTTGCTTGTGTTTGTTCCTCAGTAATTTATTACTCAAAACTATGAATGACTCATTTCTTTTCAGACTACATTACAGAAAACTGTGAGGAACAAAAGAGAAAATTTCCATGAGAGGGGACAGAGAGAAGGTGTTTTTCACAGCAAAGGAGCTGCTGTTTCTGTACCTAAAATTTCATGATAAGCATTAAACTGTCACCGTAAAGTCTTTCTAAACCATTCACTAGCAGAACAGAGTGGTGTGCCCAATTAACTGCTCCCTGGCTGGAACAGGCAGAGATGGGGTACAGACAGAAGGCTAGATGTCTCTGGCAATATGTTGCAAGATTAAGATCACTTTTGAGAATGAGCTCACAGGAGTCCATATTGGACTAGTGTATTCTGCCATGCACATCAAACCAAGTCCTACAGCAGCTCTTGTTTGTGAGGCGTTAAGAATTGCACCTCACAATAAGTTGAAAAACAAATCCATAGTCCAAAAAAACACAGAGCCAAATATAAGCAATGAGATAAATGCTGAAATGTGTGTACAGCTCAGCAACGCGAATTCTTAAGCAAGCCTAGAGAGCATGGGCCTGCCAGGCCTTCAAGCCTAGCACAGGAGCACTGTCCTTAGGCTGAACACCCTTGCAGAAAGCCTGATGCTCTGGTGTCCAATGCCATTACAGCTATATGTGAGCTTAAAGCCAGCCTGGACAACAGCAGTTTGCATTTCCTGAATACATCAAGACAAACTTCAATGCAATGATCAACTACACCTGCAGGCCCAGAAATTCAACAGTATAGCACATGCAACATAAAGCACTACAATTTCATAACCATGCGCAACAAGGTATGGTATTTGATTTCTAAAAGATTAGCAGCTCCTGCTGCTTGTTCTCCACTTGCTGTTGGAGTATCGTCGGATCTAGTTGGCTTTTGCAATAGCAGCAACAGAGTTAGAGTCTGACTCTGTGTTACTAAAACAGGATTTTAATCTTTATGGACCTTAGTCAAAAACTAGGTATTACAATTTCAGATATAAAGAGCATGCACAGATGAACTGTTCAAGCTGAAAATGCATTGATAATTGCTTTTAGCAATGAAAAAAAAGGAAAATTACGTGACTTACATGTCAAGGTGCGTGCAAGCAGAATGGCTTGGTTTCTCTCAGGCATTACCAGGAAAAGTTGTGTAGATGATTCATTAAAAAATTAGAAAAAACAGTATAAATATTTTGTATATGAAACAAGAGCTGATATTACAGAGTTTAACAGTTATTGCATGGCTCACAGATGGGGGTAATCAACTACACTTCTCAAAGATGAACACTCCAAGGAGGGGCTCCAGCCCCATGCTCAACAGAGCAGCACTCTAAGGCAGAGGAGGACAGTCTATACCTTGGACAGTCTATTCCTCTATACCATTCTACCAGTGACAAGATCTTTGAGGTCACTTAGCTAAATTATGTACCCTCTTGT
Organism: Hemiprocne comata; assembly: GCA_020745705.1. Lineage (NCBI taxonomy): Eukaryota > Metazoa > Chordata > Aves > Apodiformes > Apodidae > Hemiprocne > Hemiprocne comata. Next base: position 136,510,653 of record CM036587.1, read on the forward strand.
GGACAGGAAAAGAAAGGGAACTGATGCCTGGTTCAGGAACGTAAAATACCATAAAAACAGTGGGAGCTTAGGGGCTGGTCTCAGTGAAGAGTTTTGAAGAGCTTCCTTTGAGGTATAAAAGGGTATTTAGCCAGAATTATGTGCCTATGGGATGAAAACAGTTACAAAAGTATCCTGTGCAGCTCTCAATGTGCATAAATTCATCAGTGTTAATCTTTTGGCCTGCACACTCCTGGCATTGTCAGCTCTCCTCACTGACCACTGCAAGGGCAAATAATGCGCTTTCTGCTGACACCCTGCAACACTGCTAGGGCCTGGCTGGGGTTTAGGGTTTCTCTCTGGAGCTTGTCTTATGTAATTTGTCTTTGGTAGTGTAGATAAATCAGGAAGCAGCATCCAGAAATACAGCAGGTAGTGATTTGGGTTTCTCCATTTTGAGTCCTGAAAGCCAGTGATCAGTGATCCCAAATGGAGCATTTATCATCAAGAATTACTTTTGAAAACTTGGGTGAATCTTTTCTTTCTCCCTTTATGACTCATGCTCAGTCCTGCCTTCCTTTGCTTCTGTTAAAAAAAGCAAACCACTGACCATCATTAAAAAATCTGATATGATACTAACAGATATTCTTTTTATAGCTTTACACTGTTAATACACATTGTAGCAAATAAATTATAACAAGCATTCACTTATCAGCATGCTCCAAGCTAAGTAATCAAAAAATGTTCTCCATTGATGTTAATTTTTTGTATTTATTTGCAGACTAAAATCAGTTGTGCTCACATTAAGGCAAGACAGAGACATGAGTTTCTCTGGTGGTCTCTGCGCAGAGCAGTGAGAGTTTGTCTACATGTAGAGGTCTGTGTCTGAGCAGTGCAGTAGGTCAGAGGAATGAAGAAAGTGGATATTCTAAAAATAAGTATTTATGTGTTCTGTGTAAAAAAACCCCACAAACAAGATGGCCTTTTCTACTAGCATTAAAAATGTATGTGGGAAAGAACTAATTTTTCCCTTGATCCTCATTAGATGCCGTTGGCAGTTGCTGCACTTAAAGAAAAAGGTTTCTTCTCTGTATAAGGAGAAGTGTGTGGAAAGTGGTGATAAAGCCTGGGGTTCTTCTTTCTGAATGCTTTTGCAAGTAGCTCAGTGAAACTCACAAATGCCTCTTTAAACTATTTCAGCTTGGAAGAATCAGCAGGAGAGTCTTAAAATCAGACAACAAAGTATTTACAGCTACTGGACCAAATCTTTTTGAATGAGGATTGGAAGCACATGATCACATGGAATTTTAAATTGCATTAAAAATACAATACTTATGTAACTGTCCTTCCTGTCATTTTTTCAGGCCTCCAGTATTATTTCAGAGGAACAGTCCTGCGCAATGCCTAATAATTCACCACAGGACCCTGTTCCCATAGATCTGAAATTTCTTAGTTTAACGGTCACCTAAACAAATACTCCTTTAAACAAAATAGAATAATATCCTCAGTGGCATGTGCTGAGTGTTTTCAGTCACTTGGAAGAGTAAACAGAGCCCCCCTGCCTGTTCCTGCTTCCTTTGACTTCTGCTTCCTTTCCCACGTGCTTTATGTCTCTGACTGTTTGACCCATGCCTGGGCCTTGCAGGTTCTATCTTCCTTTCTTTGCTCTAACAGCACTGTGGCATGGCATACATAATGAGCCATGGAAACGAGCTTTGTCACCTTTATTGGGAAACCATGGCTGAAACTTTTCCACTTTGTAGGAAATGATTCCCTGTGGGTGTCAGAGAGGCACTAGACCCTTTCCACACAGCATCACTTTGCTTCTCTTATCTCGACCTTTTTGCCCCTTCTTTAATTCCCACTTTAATCCCCACTTTTTTTTTTTTTCTGAACTGGATTCTTGGCTACTTTTACTGTTTGCTACAGAATATGTGTGTCTTAAGATTTGTTTTTTTAACTGATGTATTCCAAGAAAATAAATGCTTATTTTAGTCAAGATATGAGTTAGTCTAAAAGAAACATGTTCCTTTTGATTCACACTCCTCAAGCCCCTTAATCCAGACATCATTCCTGAAAGGAGTTTTTCAAGAGGAAATCAATTAAAAATATGGTAGTTTACAAAATTCTTCTCAGCTTGATTTCTGCTTCGATGATGTGTAAAAGAGTTATGTAAAAATACAACAGTGCCACACTTAGAGGCATTGTTCTACTTTGAAGCTATATCCAGCTGGTATCTGTTTCGGTGTCATCGATGTCACAGCAGAATAACTGCTATCATTCTCTTTTCCCTTCTCCCACTCTTTTACCAAAACGGAATGATGTTCAGTGCTCTCTACCCTACTTCGAATGAATTTTCACTATTGTATACATCTGTTTAAGGAGGACACACTGATTTTTGCTCTGGATTTATTTACTGGGGCAGAAAGCCTACTTATTGGACTAAGCACATGAAACCAAGTAATGTTTCTGAAGCCAAATGCAAGCATGAATCCATTTTCGCACATTCCTGTGTAACTGTCCATGTCTGCACACATCTAATGTTAACAGTTGTAGGTTCTTAAAAGGTACAGCTATCAATCTCCACAAAGAAGGAAATGCACTAAGTGGAATAAATGCTAGCAGGGAGACATCCACTCTGAATCTCTTGTCTGTCTTTTCCAAGTAATGGAGAAAGTCATTATAACCTGGTCTGACCACGCAGTGCCCAGTCAAACAACTTCTGAAATGCCCAGTAAATTATTTTGGCTTTACTGTACACTAATTTAGAAGCTTTTAAAAAAAGTATTGAAGGGTCTCCAAAGCTGTGGCACAGATAATTTAGTTAATCAGCCACCACTAAGAACTGTGGTGGTCAGCAAGCACCAACAGCAAAGAAGAGTCAAAGCCTTCTGCATTATGGAGGGGAAGGAAAGCCCCCTCTGAGACCTGATATCATCAGGTAGAGGAGTCACTTCCTGAGTGGAAGCTGAAATCAGATATAATTAAAACAATATCTACCAGGAAATAACAGAAATGTGCAGGATTCATTAGTTTCCAAGAAGACGTAGATGTTTCTCTAAATCTCAAAAGTTAATGTACATGGTTTTTGTTTTCAGCAGGTTGAACAAGAAGTATGACAAAGATCCTGTTGTCCTTCCCACCAAATTTATTCATGTTTCTTTATAAGTTGCTACCTGATGAGCCATTTATATAACTGTCCCAAGTGATTTCCTCTTCAGTCTCTGCACTAACAATGTCTAATCTGAATTTGTTTCCTATGATTCTTATTCAATGTTGCATTTAAATGTCAACATCAAGTAAAAAACTCAAAGTAAAACAAAACCAACCTGCTTTACCTAATATTTTGTGTGAATTTTTATGATGTCAAGATGGCTCTCTGAGACATTTTAGTCTCCATTGTTCACTACACCAAATTTTTGGTCATTACTATAGCTATGGCTCTTCCTACTTATCCAGCTTTTCTACCTTTTTCCATCCTTTCACCTAGACTGCCAAGTATTCTTTTTCTTGATTCTCCCTACTGCCTCTTTATCTGTTTACATGCCAACCAAGAAACATTGTGCTACTAAAGAAATAATTTACAAATCTTGAATGAATGACCATACCATTTAAAGCACCTCGGTTTCCACTGTACTCAGAATGATCACTGCATTTCAAGATCAGGTAAGAACTTCCAGATGCCAATATTTCATGTTTGTACAGCCGCTGTTGTTTCGCATAATCCTAACTTGTCTGATATCTAAATGTATTTCTTCTCCATTTTATGCAATGGTGTTTTATCAGGAAATTGTTGGTATAATTACTGTAGCATTCCTGTGCATGATTTTTGCTCACATGAACTAGCATAGAAGGAGTATGACAATGCACTTCTGGTGAAACAATATAGATATATATAGACAGATAGATAGGTAGATAGATAGATAGATAGATAGATAGATAGATAGATAGATAGATAGATAGATAGATAGATGTGGTCCCCCATCAAGATACTATTTCTATTTACTTATTCATTGATAAGTGAACAGTAAATGTGGGAGGGTAGATGCTTACTTAGGAGGTTTACTTATAGCAATGGGTCACTCTACAAATGCATACAAATAGGACTAGCTACTTAGAAACAGTGTTTTCCACCATGTAAATCTCTGCCAGAATTCACTGTAGGGCAAAGGCACACTAAGCTAAAGGTGATGTTAGCAATCTGCAAATTAGCTTGAGAGCTGCACTTAATTTGTGCAATACAGAAAAAGATGCAAGAATGTCTGTGTCAAGAGGATGATGTTGATGTGGAAAGGATACTGAGTTTAGCCAAACAAGCTAACAGTTTGTCTCCTTAAACATTCACTGTAAGCAATGAAAAGTGCTCTAGAAGGTGATGCAGGGAACATAAATTAAGTTCCTGAGACAGGTCCCATTTAGAACTTCTAGCTCTTCATTGATTATTCAGGGAGTTTAGAGACTCTATTTGGCTAGTTTACCCAGTCACGTTTGGAGGATATTAGTATGTTCCCTCTCCTCAGCTGCCTTCTCCCCTCCCTTCACTACATCATCAGTTGTTTAAGCTTCAGACATCACCCAGCATTTCACTGAAGACCCCCAAAGGGCTGACTGCACTGTGTTTCTCTTTAAAACTTTGTTTGCCAGACGAGCTCCATTTTTGCATTTGATAGAGGTGTTTTCAAATAATTTGCAGGTCAAAAGATGAATCTTTTCCTAGACCACAAGGTATAGAAACTCTTCTGAAGGCTTGGGCTGAATTTCTCTTTTCTAAAACCAGCCTCCTTCTGGAACAATATGATCAATACTTTTTCACAGGAACATTGTTACTTCCTGAAGGAATTTTTATTTCCTCTGATTCTAAGACAATTTTTTTTCTTTATTGTAATAAGACTTAGCTGTTCACATCACACCTCAGGATGGTATATGCACTAGTCACAGGGTTCACTGTTCTCTAAGTGACCATAGGTGTGATGACTCCAATTGCTTGCACATCAGTGTGCTCAAACACACAGAGACAGGATTTGCATCCAAATGTTTTTTTTGGTAAAATATTTTGTGGGTCATAATGAAGCTACATTGTTGTGTAACCACTGTTAATGGGCTTTTGTAGTTGGTTTTGAAACTGTATTTGTGCATTTCAGAATTAATTAGGTGGTAGAATTCAAAACTTAGAAAGGTGCAATTCACTTCTGATGACTAATTTAGTCTTCAAAGAAAAGATCCTTGCACTAAATATTGCTTTTTAGGTTTTGTACAGACATCTATATTGCCTTTTTTAATATTAAACCACTAATTTTAATATTAAAAAAGGTTATAATTTTCATAAAGTCATATCATTTGTGTTTTAAATTTGGTATTAGGAAGGTGTTACAAAGTTGGCTTTTCTTGGATTTAGTAAGGTAATACTTCTGAATGTCAGTTCTGAAACTCTACCCCTGAATACTGGTAATTATCCTGTTATTAAAAATGTTTGCAAGGCTTCAGTTCTGGTGGCAGAAACACCAATTACGAGGCATAGGATACTTTTATGTATCTGGGTTTCTGCTTTGCATTCAGTAGAGCTGCTTTTGTAGCTAAAGTTGCACCTATGCATAATGTCGCTGAGGGTAAATGTCAGTAACTGGTAAGACACATCATACATTTGGAAGCTAAAAACTTGAGCTGTAGAGAGTTTCTTACCTCTTATCTTCTGTATATCTATTAAAACAGAAATGGAAATTTCCTGCAAAAAGTGTCTTTCTTCTGCTGGATTGTCGCGGACCGAGATAGGTAAAGCCGCGACCCACACCCCCCCATGGATCTATTACGTACAATGCAGCTTGACTGCAAGGGTAATTACCAGTGCAAAGTGACTCAGGTCTATCTCCTCATGATTTTCACTGGAAGTTGCACTGTGAAATCCACCGAAATGAATTTCAACAAACTGATTTTAGATATATACTGCCGTATGATCAACACACACACACACACAGACTACACAGACACAGACACAGACACACACACACAAAATTGTTCTGGTTGGAAAAGACCTTTAAGATCATCAAGTCCCACCATAACCTCCCCAGGCACTCTCATCTCACCAGACAGAGGCAGGGTGCTTATATAGTCCTTTAAGCATGACCCACACAGACAGCTCAGTACACAGAATCATAGAATCACAGAATGTGTGGGGTTGGAAAGGACCTCTGGAGATCATCAAGTCCAACCCCTCTGGCAGAGCAGGACCACCACAGAATCTAGAGCAGGTCACTCAGAAACGCATCCAGATGAGTCTTGAAACATACTGCAATACATTACCCAGCACCAGGTTTTGCAATAATCTATTAGCAGTGAAATTTGTTTCCATGTAAAATTTTTTGTGTGCTTTGGTACCTAATTCATTGGTACCTAATTTTACTTCTATTACAAAATTCATCACCATTTGTTATAGAAATATTAGGAAACTTTGTGAGTAACCTGCTTGTGACACTACTGGAGGTCACACAGGGATTAAGGAAAGCAGCAATTACATTTGACTTCAGGCCAGTAAAGCACTTAAGTAAATGAAAACTGCCCTTATCATTAACCGAGCTGTAGATAGGGTTAAAGAAAGCAAAATTTACACACTCACATAGATCATAGTTCAAGATCTTATTCATTTATGCTGGACATAAGGATTGCATAAGAATTTTTAACTTTCTTGAGTATGGATTGTACCATATAAATTATTTCTATTTCAGCAGTCTAAGGAAGTGCACACTAATGCAGTGATAAGTCTGACTGGAGGCTGCCAGGCCAAGTACAAGCTAAGTACAGTCTGTCCTCTTTGAAAGGTAATTCACTGTCTCCAACATGAGTATGAGCTGTTGGTATCCAGAGTGTTGCTCAGTTAAGCTGTTGCTTCCTGCAGCTGCCTGAGCTATCAACATGGACTCCACATGTATGTGTGCATGTCCACATGCTTAGATTTTTACCACGAACATTGAGCTCTGTTAATTCATTTAGCTTTAAGGAAAAATCATTATATTCTTTCAAAGGGTCTAAAATTAAATTAATTAGCTCCTGGAACAGTACTTAAAGGATGCTTTTCTATGGGCTTGTTTAATGAACAGCTGCTTCCTATTAAGGGAAGGGTAGATCCCCTTTTTACATTTTACAAAAGAAACTTAAGATTAATTAGAGCAATTATCCTACAGAGTAATAGTATTTTCTGGAATTTTCCACATCCCTGCAGGTTTACAAGTGAGCTTTCATGCTCCCAAATGTATGCTCTTTCCTTGCCATTGGTTTGAAAGAGAAAGCCGAGTGAATTCTTATTGCTCACTCTGCAAACAGAAGAATTCACAAAAGAATAAGTTGAGCAAATAATATTAACAGAAATGGTCTTGCATAAAATGAGGCTATCTTACTCTCAGAGTCCTACTATAGTCAGACTGGTGAGTTGAAGTTATAAAAGAAGTAATAGTTTAATGTCTGTAGAAACTGACATTTCTTTTAATTTGAGCATGCCAGGCAAGTCCTCACGAAAAGCAAAGCCTTGTTACCTTTTGAGCTGACTAGACAGGCCTTAAGGCTTGCATCTAACTTATATTTAATTGTTCTTTAGAAATAATGCTATTTTTAATAAATCACCTTCAATAATTATGAAATACTAATACATTTTGGGTTTTTTAATTGCCCCCATACAGCTGACTGGAACAGTTGTTGCTGTGATAGTTACAATTTTTTTTTTCCATTTATTTATACTACATTTGTGTCTTTGCATTTTATCACCTTAGCTCCTACTGACAGTTTGGTTAGTAAGCTTCCTGAGCAACCGTTTCCAAAGAACAATGCCAAATGGGAAGCATTATCTCTAGAATAGCAGGGAAAGGAACACCATCAAGATTCAAGACCTTTCTGGCAGGTCATGCTTTAGTCAAGCAGAAGTTGAGCTTGGTGAGTAAAACAATTTGTTGATAGTGTTATGCCATTATAATACCTAATGGTCCTTACCAGCCTTAAAATGCTACACAGCCATGTAATTCTCCTTCCCTTGAACCAAGTTTGAATTTCCAGTGCTGTTTGCATGATCAGAAGGTGTAATCTTCGTCAAAATCTGAGTAAGATCCTGTGTTCAAAAATCTCCAAGCCCTGTGAAAGATCATTCATAAATATCAGTCACATAATCTCAGATATTTTAAATAGCAAATTTGGTAATTCACATTAATACTGTTGAGACTAAAATTAAATAGATTTGGTTTTCAAATCTAACTTTTGCTTTTTGAACAGGTTGGAATGAAGCAGAGCTGCCCTAGTGGGGACTTTGGAGACAGAGGACCTCAGAAGATCCTCTTCAAGCTTCAGGCCATAAAGAGGCAATAGACACTATTATAGCTCCTTCACCACAGCTTTTCACTCCTCTTACCTCAGGGGTATTATGTGGGTGGGAAGAGGGGAAATGCACAGTGCTCATATTCTGTGACAGCATGCTCAAAGGCCTCACCACTCCGTTTTTAATGAGAGAAATGCAGTTCCTCAGTCTCTCTCTAAAAGATCATTTGGAACCCCTGTAGACTATGATGGGATCCATACATCTCTTGGGCAGGTCTCATAGTCTCTTTTGGAGCTAGACTGTCTTGGGCAAATACTGAGAAGGCAAGTGCAGTGTGGAGAATAGCTGCAAATCTACCTATCTTTTACAGGACCTTGATAGAGGATGAGAATTTTTTAGAGACATCATCTTGTTTCTCTGGACTCAGCAGTACCAACCCTTCCCCTCACCACCACCACCGCCACCAAAAAAAAAGGTAAAAAGTTGTCAAAACTTCGTTTTGTCTATAGTAGCGTACAGGTATCATCTGATCTGCATTCTGACTCCAAAGTGATGTTGTCCTTGGGCCTCTTTGAGCAGTGTACTTAATGATCAATTTATTTTTTTTTTTAATGAAAACCATAACCAACCAAACCTTTCTATATTTGTTTCACAAGGAAAATATAGCACAGGTGTCTCCATAGGACAGTTGTGGTCTTTAGCTGTCTACGGCTTATACAGTCCTCTAAACAAAAAAAGCTGAATTGGGAGTGAGACAAGGAAAGTGCTCCCTGACTCAAAGGGAATTAAAAAAAAAAAATCTGCTTCCTCCTCTCCTTCTTTCTATTGTTCTGCTTGATTTTCACTGTTCTTCCTAACAACATTTCATTAAGGTCAATCTATTGTTAATTAGGAGTATGACAGCGATATCAGGCTGAGTCATGCAGTATTTGCCAACTCCACACCTTTTACCATTCTGCTGCTGAGAGTGGAGGTAAAAGAGCTGTTTGTGATCACTACTGCTTCCTAAACAAAAGCTTTTAAAAAAATAGTAAGAAAAGGATTTATAAAAAGAAAATTACTTTTTAATGCATTTTCTTAGGGTTTTCATAAGTCTGTAATAAAACCAAAGTTGTCCAGGGCCAACATCATTCACAAATAATGCCTTAATAACCCATGCATGGAAGTAAAAGAGAGAGAAACAGGAAGGAATTGAACTAAGAAGTATATTTTAAATCAATGGAGGATGAAGGATAAAAATAAATAATAATTTTAAAAAGACTGCCTAAAAATTCCGATAGATAACTGAAAATTTGGTTTTCATTTCACAAATAGCTTTTTTTTACTGACCATGTGCAAAAAAATCCCTTAACCAGAGATATGTGAATCATATCTAATGTGAGCCATTGTGAGAGACACTAAACTTAATTTTCTTTGCAGCAGTCTTGTATTTTGCATTTGCCTTAAAATAATTTCTAGCAGCTACAAAAAACATCTGTATTGCAGCCCAAAAGCTCAAAAGAGGCATAGTGAGGTGGTTGCACATGTAGTGGTGAGGTACTTGTTAATTCTAAATTTCTTTACTTTGCTGACATTAAGAAACTATTAGAAACAAAATACACTGTACTCTGTTTGTTATACGTAATACTTCTGATATGGGACAATCCTGCAGAGCTGCTACTGAGCGAGCTAAAGCTCTGGCTAGATACATAGGTGTGTGTTACTTTTGCCACTTTAGCTCTACAAAGCAAATTTTGATAGCTAAATCCAAACAGCATGTTATATTTGTTTTTTCCTTCCTTTCAGATTTGCCCTTGCAGTCATTGCTCAATGTTTTCCCCCCTCCCTGACGTATTACAGGTGTCAGGGATGGAGCTTTCAGGGCTATCCACACCTTGGCATTTTAGGTGCAGTTTGTCAGCACTCGGAGTGCTTTTTACCTTCCCCTTTGTTGGGGAGTGGAGCAGCAGGAATAACACTACGTAAAAAACAGCTGTTTCCGAACTTGATGAATTCTGGTGTCATGAAAGGAAAGATCTGGACCTAATGCTACAGTCTGCATCTCTGTCATGTTGAGAATTTGTAAAATGTGAGACAAATTAATTCAAAATATGTAGATTCAGACTACCTGCATCACTATTTCTATAAAAAAAATTACTATAATTACTAATGATGTTGGGCAAATAACGTGACGTGACATTGGCCCATCTTGAATGACTTCTCACACAATGTAGCTTTAGATTTCACATGACAATTCCTACCTTGAGCCAAATAGCTTGAAACTAAGATGTGGCTTCCAAATGAACTGCAATGTGCCTTTCAGACAAAATTGTACAGGCTTCTCCAGCTCACAGGAAGTTCACCATGAGCCTAGGCCTAAACTTAGGAAAAATAATATTTTTTTTTTATTTATTCTTTTTTCAGATAGAATACTCTTTCCTCAACAGGAAACTAAACTCAGTGTTTGACTTTTTATGTATAACTCAAAAATAGCTTTGTGCAATACCTGAAGTTAGATTTCACCAGCTAAGCAATACCTGGAAGGAGGACTTCTCAGGATGTGGTGGGGGTAACCACGCAGTGTAATCTTGCTTAAGTAACCATGGAAATATGTGTATTTGCTTACTGAATAAGCTATGATGCTCTCCAAACTTAAGGATGTTAAAAATCCTATCGCTCTTTATATAAGAACAAGATTTTAAGACTCACAGATTAAAATCTACCTTGAGAAGATAAACTTCCTATTAATTTCTGCCTGATGAAAAATTCTTCAATGTCCTGTCCTAGACCATTGTATACTGTGGGATTTTGATAACAATTTGTCAGGTTCCTACTCTGTAAGCAGCTACATTTCAGTGGTGATGTATGTGTGAGGGAAAGCAAAACATTTGGAATTCTTCCCTGTTGCTTGCTAGGTTTTTGTTGTAGCAACATTGGTTTGTAGCAGCTGTGAAGCTTCTGGGGTTTGTTAATAAAAGAACACACGGGCATGAGAATGGAAAGACTTGATGAGAGAAGTATACTAAAATTAGCACTTGTACAATGATTGGAGACCAATTCCTTTTTTATACTATTTTCTAGATTTTGTCCGTTTTCTGTGTTCTATTAGATCATTCTATTCTGTTGACTCCATACAATCTGTGTGAAAAGATTGGCTGCCTATATACAATTATCTATTTTTTTGCTTTCCCACCCCGTAAGAATATACATGATACTTTAATATGTGTATGCAATGGTGCTATGCCTGTTTGTAAGATATGAAAATCTAACCCAGTACCTGCACCCTTTAAAAAATATTATGGTCTTGAAAAAAACAAAATATATGAATGTCTACAGTTGAGTAAATAATGTAAGCAAATTACTGTGAATATTTATTATAATTCTGAAGATTTTTTTTACCACATTTACGTGTTTTTCCAACAGTTACGTTCTACTAAGAAAAAGAAAAAAAGCTATGGAAGATGAATTTTGTGGATTCATGCTGGGAAGGGTCACAGTAGAGTAGATGCATTAACATTCAATACTGTACTCTCTAAGAAATTCCAGTGGCTGCTTTAAGGACATTCATGATATGCAATGTAAAACATCATGGTTGTCCAAATATGTCCCTGATTTTGCATGCTCAAATAAATAAGGAGAACGTATTATAAAGCCCTTGCTTTTTGCAAGTATTCATAGAAGATTCAAATGTAATGAAGAACAAGTCTCTTCAAGACAGTCAGCTGCATCAATCAGTCCTTGGCAAGGAAAGTAAATGTTTCACAGATTAGTTCAAACACTGGTTAATAAGTTATTTGAGAATCAATCTGTATTTATCCAGGTTTTGCCTGCTAATGTACATTGTGGATTGTTTCCGCTTTTAACCCTGTTACATTTCTCTGTGGGTTTATCACTGAATATTCTAAAATCCGAGTGATAAAATGGTCTAGCAGGAAAACAAAAGAGACAGGAAAAAGAAAAATGCAACAGCTCTGGAAAGCTCATTTGGAATTTATGAAGGATTTGAATTTGAATATCTGAATTTTCCAGTACAAAACCGAAGAAAGCAGGAGGCTCTAGTGAAAAAGTCTCCTGTGGTTCTTCTTTTATAGCAAGGCACAAAGGAAAGAGCCCTGTACCCAAGCAGGCTTTGTAAATCTCTTCAGTCTGTGCCTACATCAAGGCTGGTGTCAGGATGTTGATGCAGCCTGGGAAGGCTCTCTAGGCATTAACCTGCTCAGCTCTTACAGATGTTCACACATCCACAGAATAAGGACTATGTCCACTGACCTGCACCTTCAAAAAAACAGAAAGGTTTTGGTACACTGTGTGTTCAAATAAATTGCAAGATCTTTTCTCATAGAATGCAGAGTTTGACAGTCTCTCAGTATCTGCTATTGGAGGTAACTATATATAACGCATGCAAGCCAGTTTTACATAAACCAAGGGTTCTCCATTTCCATAATGTGGATCCCATTCAAACAGAGGGACCAATTTTCAGCCACAAATACTACATTTGGTCTTACAGGCAAATAAGAGTCCTACAATAGCATTTTTTTATAAGGAGTTTTGATATCTCTTCATGAGAATAATGTAAAATCAGGCAATAATACCTAGAACAAGGCAATCCAACAGATGGTTTCCCACAGAACACAGAAGTGCTGATGACTATGTGAATTGTTCATGGTCTGTGGACCATGAATCATTCCATCCTTCATAAAAATAGATCTTGGAAATCTACATATCTGAATACAATTGGTATGTGCAAATAAGGACTGTATGGAGGGTAAGAAGGCAAAAGGATACAGAAGAGCTTTCAGAAAGAATGGTTGAGTTCAGGGATGTTTTGTGACTCAGGGAGTGGGATGATGTTTTACTCAAGAGCATTTGTATGGGCTTATGACATTCATAGACCACTGAGAGCAATGTTTTCTGAACAACATGAAAATAGGCTTTTAAGCCACTTGGGTGCTAAGAAGTGTCATGAGGTAAAAAACTGGGAGAATGATCCCACATATTAGAGCTGGGGAAGCAACTTTAGGGAAGAACTAAGAAACTGGAAAGTGCAGATTTGAAGATGGAAAGTGCAGATTTGAAGAGGGAGGAGACTGACTCTGTGGAATTGTCAAGTTTGAGCTAGGTGCTGAAAAGTACAGAAACAACAGTTTGCAGCTAAAAAACTCTTTTCTGTTTCTTTGGTGCTAGTCCAGAAAAAAAGCATAGAAACCTGCCAGAGAAGACAGGTTGCCTTTGTCATGTCTTAGCAGTAAAGTTTAAAAAACAGACAACGCTGGCTCTTAGACAGCCAGCATAAAGAGCAGGGATGGAAGGACCTGTGCTGGCATGATGCCTCTTTTTAGACTGTGAAATGATAACTATGAAACAGTTTCTCAGCTTGGACTGGTATCTTGGGAAGAGTATACGGACACTGCCTGGTTCTGCAGGTGAGAGGGGTCAGGAATGCCAAGGCATGGCTGGAGCTGAGCTTGGCAAGTGATGTGAAGAATAACAAAAAGGGCTTCTACAGGTATATCAATCAGAAAAGGAAGGTTAGAGTGTCTCCCCGATGAGCAAGGATGGCAAACTAGTAACAACAGATGAGGAGAAGGCTGAGGTTCTCAATGACTTCTTTTCCTCAGTCTTCACTGGCTAACTCTCTCCTCACACCTCCCAAGTTGAAGGACCTCAAGATGGGGACCAGAGGGCGGAAGTCCCTTCCACCATAAGCGAAGACAAGGTTTGCGATGATCTGAGAAACCTGATGAGATGCATCCCAGAGTCCTGAGGGAACTGGCTGATACAGTTGCCGAGACACTCTCCGTGATATTTGAAAAGTCATGGCAGTCAGGTGAAGTTCGTGGTGACTGGAAAAAGGGAAACATTGCACCCATTTTTGAAAAGGGTAGAAAGGAGAACCCTGGGAACTACCAACCTGTCAGCCTCATCTCTGCACTTGGCAAGATCACAGAACAGATCCTCCTAGAAGACATGCTAAGGCACATGGAGGACAGGGAGGTGATTCAGGACAGCCAGCATGGCTTTAGTAAAGGCAAGTCCTGCCTGACCAACCTAGTGGCTTTCTAAAACGGAGTGACTGCATCAGCAGATAAGGGAAGACCTACGGATGTCATCTATCTGGACTTCTGAAAGGTCTTTGACATGGTCCCCCACAACATTCCTCTCTCTCTATTGGAGAGATATGGGTTTTATGGGTGGTCTGTTCAGTGGATAAGGAATGGGCTGGATGGTCACATCCAGAGGGTAGTGGTCAGTGGCTCAATGTCCAGATGGAGACAGGTGACATGTTGTGTCCCTCAAGTGTCCATACTGGGACCAGTGCTGTTTAATATCTACATCAACAGTATAGACAGTGGGATTCAGAGCACCCTCAGCAAGTCTGCAGATGACACCAAGCTGAATGTTGCGGTTGATACACCAGAGGGACAGGATGCTGTCCAGAAGGACCTGGACAAGCTAGAAAAGTGGGTCTGTGTGAACCTCATGAGGTTCAACGAGGCCAAGTGCAAGGTCCTGCACCTGGGTAAGAGCAATCCTTGCTATCAATACAGTCTGGGGGATGATGTGACAGAGAACAGACCGGCAGAAAGGGACTTGGGGATACTGGTGGACAAAAAGTTGGACATAAGCCAACAATGTGCACTTGCAGCCCAGAGGGCCAGTCACATCCTGGGCTGCATCAAAATAAGTGTGTCCAGCAGCTTGAGAGAGACGATTCTGCCCCTCTACTCTGCTCTCATAAGACCCCACCTGGAGAACTGTGTCCAGCTCTGGAGTTCTCAACACAAGAGGGATATGGACTTGTTGGAACAAGTCCAGAGAAGGGCAACAAAAGTGATCTGAGGGCTGGAGCACCTCTCCTATGAAGACAGGCTGAGAGAGAGACTGTTCATCTTGGAGAAGAGAAGGCTCTGGGGAGACCTTATAGCAGTACCTGAAGGGGGCCTACAGGAAAGGTGGGAAGGGACTGTTTACAAGGGTGTGTAGCAATAGGACGAGGGGCAATGGTCTTAAACTAGAGCAGGGTAGATTTAGGTCAGACATTAGGATGAAGGTCTTTACAATGAGGGTGGTGAAGCACTGGAACAAGTTGCCCAGAGAGGTGGTGGAGGCCCCATCCCTGGAAACATTCAAGGTCAGGCTCGACCAGGCTCTGAGCAACCTGATCTAGTCAAAAAGGTCCCTGCACCCTGCAGGTGGGGCTGGACTAGATAACCTTTAAAGGTCCCTTCCAACCCCAGACATTCTATGATTCTATTCTCAGGCTTTTTTTAAAAGCTCTGTAAGGAAGGCTGAACTCTTCTATTGAAGGAGCAGTGCAGAGGAAAACTAAGCAATACAGGAAAATGTACAGTTGGCCACATTGGAGAATAAAAGTACTGCATTCAAATTATTAATTTCCTAAAGGACTTTACATCTCATTCTACCTTGTTTTCATGGAAGACTTCAAGTTTTCCACAAACTGAGCTGGAAGATCAGCCTTGTATCATATGATGTGTGGATAGAAAATCACGAGCTTGAAAAAGGCAACTGTAGAACCGCTGTACAGTCAACAATTTCCTCTTATGTATTTTGTTCATACATCTGAATATTGGCTGACCACAAATTCCACTACTTCACATGGGAAACTAACACTAAATTTAAAAGGCTACTTTTCTGCACTGTGTTTGTTCCTGGCTTCTATCACATTTACTAAATTTTGTATGTCTATCTTTGCATTAGGAGACCCACTCAGCTTTACAAAAATGTACTTTTGAAAGTAAGCCTTAAGAACCTTCCAAACTCAGAGGTAGAAATAGAAAAAAAATCAGAACTAAGACAGGGTCTGTGCTGGAGAGAAGACAGAGTCCTCTGGGAGACAATAAATTTATCTTCATTTTACCATTCATATTGCTAATCCACATCTCTGCTGAATCATAGATTTATTTTACATGTAACCTACATGTCTTGCAAATAAAAATGCAATGGTGTAGAATCATTGTATGGGCACATAAGACCTGAATGAATCACATGCAATTAAAATCATCTTGTCCTGGAAGTGAGCAGCACACTATCTGCAGATAAAAGCAATGCCATCCAAAATATCATCACTGTTGTGTCTGTGGAGACAGTGGGAGGCATGTGAAGTATTGGGAGCTAGAATGATATATCCACATGTTCAGTGTTAAACTAGTCAATACATCAAGGAGCCAGGAAGTAATTTTTCCTGTGTTTATTTTGGGGGCAGCAAGTGAAGTTTGTCATCATAACATGTGAATGATTCATATCTTAGGCATTTTCACCATGCCCAGGATCTCACTTGGCTCTTCCCAATACAACTGGTACTCTAGAGTTTTTTACTATAAGTCAAAAGCTCCTTATGAAAAGGAGCTAAGATGATTTTGTGATTTATGAGAGGCAGCAACAAGCGTGGAATGGATGTGCTGTGACATCCTCAGAAGACAACTGATCACCTTTGACCACAGCATACCCTTTCTGGTGATTACACTGTCCCTCCCAGTCCTCTCATCTATTTTTGTCTTGTGCCCACCACTGTTAGAGGCTGTGAAATCTGGTGTCTGATTGCTCTATTTAGGGAAATCTGTGGATTTTGTACTTAATTCACAGGCAGTATGTTGCACTGGTGATGACACTAATTTGCAAAGACAGTTAACACTGAGGTCTATCAGTGGAACTACTGATTATATGCATCTGGAGACTAAGAAAAAAATCTTCACAAGATGGACAGAAGCAATTTTCCATTTCCATCAACATGAGTTAGTCTTGACTATATGGGATTTCTGTTTCACAGTTCAGCATGTGCTCTGCTTTTGCTGCATCTGGAGTTAGTAACAGCAGCCTGAAGTCAGCAAGAGATCTCCTAGCAACTTCAAGAGCAAAGAGAATAGTTGCTGAACTATTGGGTATCATTCTCCCAATTTAAGGTTGAGCAACATAGCTCAAAAAAAGAGGCAACTATCCTCCCCCGTTTCATATTCTGTAAAGAGAAATTTTTTGTCTCATGATCTCTTAATCTTGTTCTTATCAGTATCTCCTTTCATTGAAAAAACCCAACCCCCAGACAAATATATATCAGACTTAGCAATATACTACATGGACAGAGGAAAAAATGTCATCTATAGCTGCCTATTTATCAGCATCTTTGTCAGTCTGAGAAATAGAAAGGAAAAGTTAAAAAAAATTTTAAAAACCAATGCATTTTAACATTGCCATTCCTAGGATTATTCATTCTGTGGGTACTTCTCTGCCTTGCAGGGTAAACACATAAAGCTATTAATAGAGAAGAAGCACTTCCAGCAAAAGAAAATTAACTAATCCTCAAACAATGTTGAATGTGAGTGGGCATATCATGAAAAAATGTTCACACTTCTTCATCAAGTCTAACTAGTGTACCACTACATATTTATACTATAAACTGTGAACTGGAGTTTCTCTGTAGAAGAGTAACCCAAATGAAATTAAAGGAAGCAAAACAACAACTGCTTTTGCAGGTATGGGATAGGACAGGATTAGCTAGTTAGCAAACCTGTTTATTTATCATAGAATTATAAGATTCCACGTTGGAAGGGCCCTCAAGGGTCATCTGGTCCAACCTTTCTAGGTAGGAACACAGTTTAGATTAGAAGGCCCAGCACCTTTGTCAAGCTGAGTCTTAAATGTGTCCAGTGTTAGGGAATCTAGCACATCCCTGAGGAGATTATTCTGATGTCCAGCTGTTCTAATAGTGAGAAATTTTCTTCTGGTGTCCAGTTGGGATCTTCGCAGGAGCAACTTGTGCCCATTACTGTTATGGTTTGGGCCTAACACAGCAACAAAGAAACAGCCACATGGCTGCTCACTCAACTCCTCCCCCTCTCACACACTGTGGGATGAGGAGGACAAAGGCCAACTAGACGCTCATGGGTCGAGACATAGGACAAGGAGGGCTTTTCACTGATTAAGGTCACAGGCAAAACAAATTAAACTTGAGGAAAAAATAATAATTTCACACTAATCAGATGCACACAGGACACAGACAACATGTAGAGCAGTGCTTGCATAGGCTACGCCACCCCTCCCTTCTTCCCGGGCCCAAATTACTTTGTTCCCAGTTTCTCTACCTCCTTCCCCCCAGTGGCACAAGGGGACAGGGGATGGCGTTTAGAGTCAGTTCTCAGTCTGGTTGTTCCTGCTGCTCTGATTCCTTACAGTCCTCCCCTGCTTCCCATGGGAGAGAGTCCTCCACGAACCTCTCCTTCATGAGTCCTTCCCACGAGGTCCTGAGCAAGCTGTCCAGCTTGGGCTTCCCACAGAGTCACGGGCTGCTTCAGGAACAATCACCTCCCCTGTTGCCGGGGTCTTCCGCAGCTGCATAATCTGAGTCCACTGGCCATAAAATTCAAGTTCACTGGCTAAGTTCACCCCTCCTGGTGCCTTCAGGGAATGTTCCACCACATTCCTCCATGAATGCAAGGGGACAGCCTGCCATCTCGCTCTAAGTTGCAGGGAAACTTCTGCTTGGGCACCTTCTTCCCCTTCTTCCTCACCAACCACCGGGATCTTCAGCCCAGCACTGCCTTTCACCTCTCCAGCTCAGCTCTTCTTTTTCCTCTGCTCCCTCTGCTCAGGTCTTGTATCATTTCTTTCATATGTTAATGGCAGAGGCACATCTATTGTCTCTCTCTAATGGCTCCTTGGCTGGTTTTGGAGCAGGGGGAGCTTCTCAGCTTCTTACCGGAGCCATCCTTGGGGCCCTTCCCCCCTACCAAAAATCCTGCCAAACCAAACCAGCACAATTACCCCCCCATCTTTCCCATGTGACTCCTCATAAAAGCGGAGTCCTCCATTTTCTTGGTAGCCACACTTTACTTAGTGGAAAATGGCAACAAGGTCTCTCCTAAGCCTTCTTTTCTCCAAATCCAGTTCTCTCAGCCTTTCCTCATATGTCAGGCTTCCCAGTCTTTTTATCAGCTTTGTGACCTTTCTCTGAACCCTCTCCAGCCTGTCGGCATCCTTTTTTTTTAGGAAAAGCCTTTAAGAATCCATTTCTATCATCATTAATTAAATGGAATCCTAATTTACTCTCAGAATTAGTTGCATTTATTCTGGAAATACCATCAGAGAAATAATGTATTTAGTTTTGCCCCATTGAAACGGTATAATAATTCTGCCTGTCTCGGTTATAGGTTCTGTGAACTGAAACTGTATGTGCATGAAAGTGTGTGTATTCCATGTTGTTGGGTACTAGTTCAGGAATTATGTATTTTATGATCTTTAGACAGAAATATGTTCAGAAGATTTTTTTTTGGTTAAAAGTAGCAGTATCATTGCTTCTTGTCCTGATAATAAACAATTTATGGTCACAGTAGCTCAAAACTTTTGATATTTCCCAGTGCAGCAGGTTTATGACTTCAAAATGCAAAGCATAGACATTTTGTTTGTAAACCGCTGTCTAACATTTACATGAAAATAATTTTCCAAGATATTGCCACAGAATTTACTGTGTGGATTTGCAGTAGTCATGCAGAAAAATGCTATTAAATAGCAGTTATTGATTGCTAGGATACAATATTGTATAGACTGTCAGTCTGATAAATTTAAATATTTTTTGACAAGAGAAATTAAAAAATCAAGAGGTGATTCTGAACATGGATAGATCAACACAATGGATCCTTCACTTATATCATAGCACCCTTGGCTAGTTTTCAGTGTCTGAGAAGTCAGGGCTAGTTAAGCAATACCGATGTTGGGCCCCCAAGACAGGAAAGACATGGAAAACTTGAGCAGATGAGTGGAGGGTCCTCAAGGTGTTTAGGAATGGAGCACGTGCACAATGAGGAAAGGCTGCAGGAGCTGGGCTTTTTGAACTTGGAGCAGAGATGTATTGGGTGGGGGCTCACAGCAGCTCCCAACACCTATGAGAAAGTGACTGAGGATTTGGAGCCAAGCTCTTCATAGAAGTGCATGGTGAGAGGAGATGAGACTATGGGCAGATGTAGAAAGAAGTAATGTTCAGACTGGAGATAAGGAGATCCTTTCCCCTGAGACGCAGCTGGGCAGGGGTGCAGGTTGCCCGAGGAGGCTGTGCCAGCTCCATCCTTAGAGGTTTCCAAGCTCTGATAGGGCACAGTCCTGAGCATCCTGGCCTGAGCTCAGAGCTGGTCCTGCCTGAGCAGGAGGCTGTGCTGGAGACCTGACTTCCCTTTCCACCTGGGTTATCCTGTGTTCTGTGTTGGCAACGGTCAGAAGGAGACTACTCACCTGTATAGGCATGAATGGCAATGAGCCAAACCACACAGCCAGATCCTGTATCCCACTGTTCCTAGGAGAGCCCGAGTGAAATTCTGACATCACCTAGGTAGAGAGTAAAATTCCCAGTGATTTTGCCAGGATAACACCCATTGTATTTTGTCTTTAAATATGGAGAAGAAATACTGGAGTTTTCCCATCTGCTTCAGAGACCTCACGTCTCACCAGATGAATAAGAGTGTCCAGTCCTGTGCTGACCAGGGAGCCTGGGCCAGCTGGAATCTGCACTCAGCTCTCAACTAAGTACCTAAAATTAGATGGACTGAATCCAGGCATGAGAGTTAAAACAACATTGAGTATTTGAGGGATTTCTTTTCACATGTACCCAATTTGAGGTTGGGCACTGCTCACTTTTTCTAGGAAGCAAATATGTGTCACTGATATTTAATTTTCAAAGTTAAGCAAGTACAATGTGTACATCCATCCATCCACCCAAAGCGTGTGGTTGCCAGACAGTGAATTCAACCGGTCTAATTTTACCTGCTGGCACACATTTAGGTATGATCTTATGTCATAAATAACTCCAGTCAGTTTTCATGCAGATTAAAGTGATAGCTTCTTGTGTTTCCATAGGCATGTGATTGATATATATGAGACCTGGATGTGTGTCTGAAGTCTCCTGTTTCTCACTTAGAGGAAGTTAAAGCGTATTGTATCTGATATCTAAATACTGACATTAGCTAAACCATTTATTACTTTAAAACCCTAATGGAATAATTCTGTATTTGTCATCCAGCCTATTCCCTGATATGTGCTGATATAGATTCAGTCACCCCCTAAACTTCAGTGCTCAGTCTCTCAGAATGTGACTTTTTTTCTGAGAATTCTGATTAAAAGGCAAAGGCATTAGATCACTGAAACACAAGGAAAACTGCTATAAACATGTTGAGAATGGTAAGTCTGCCTATTGGCATTTTAATCTTTGGGGAATTAGTCTGGATAAGAGATCCTTCCTTAAGTTTCTCACCTCAGTTGGATCTTAGCCCAGTTAGAGATATATGCCTTTTGCAACCCTATTTTCAGTTATATAATTTGATTTGAATGTTGTTGCAGAATAATTGACAAACAAATTTGACCTTTAATAATAAACTGTTGCAGTGATGAAACATTTACATTGACTAGGCAAAAATCTATAGCCTGGTGAGGGCTACAGAAATACTTGGGAATAAATAGAAGTAAATTATTTTTTACAACAAGAGATATAAAAAATTCTTAATTTTTGGAAGTCCAAGAGAAGCTGTCTTTTGTATCATCTTAGACACAAAGCTTTATTTAACCTTAGGTGTAATGAGAGGTTTCTGTAATGAAAGCTGTTTTTAAGGAGGTAAGTCTTTGTTTTAAATGGCCGTGATAAACATTCATTTAAAATGCATCTCAGACTAGTTACAAAAAAACCAACCAACAAACAAACCAACCCCAACAAAAAACAACAAAGAAAAACAAAAAACAACTACAAAAAAGAAAGAAAAATCCACAAAAAAAAAATCTACTTTTCAAGATGTCTCCATAATTACAGCTAATTTTACTTTCTGGTCCCTATATTGCTATAACTGGGTCTTTGGACCCACACCCCTGTTTACAGTTCTTCCCAGTCTTTTGTTCTGCCAACAGTTTTCTGGAGGAAAATTACAGGACTGGCATGCTTATAGCTCCTCATGAATAAAGACCAGTTCCTGCCTAGAAGAGATATATCTGGCTAAACAGCTATCGAGTGGCCAGGGTTTGGCTTGCCTCATCTGCCTTGTTGGCTCAGATCTACTTTCTCTTCTATCCACAGGGCACTCCCATAAACGAGGCAAAAAAAGAGGAATATATTTGCATTTCTTTCACTGCTCTGAAGTAAGTTCACCAAGATGTTACCAGGGCTTAAAAATAAATGAAAACGTATAGCCATTTCCAAAAGCATACAACTAATATGATTTTAAATATCACAACATATGGATTTTTTCACTGCAGTAGTGTTTCTCCTACATGCAGATGCAGGATAGTAGTGTTTGAATTATCTTCTATGCTTCTTCGCAAGGGTTGAAGGAGTTGTAGATATGGGTGAGAACTGAAATCTACTTCAAGGGATCTAAAAGTACCCACTGGTTCCAATGGGATTTGAATTTGGGCCTTAATGGTATCTGGACTTCCAGAACATTTCCAGAGGCAACTGGAATGGTCACCCTATTGCCACCACAGTCAGAAAGGTGGCACCCACCTAGCTAGTGCATTTTGACTTCTTTCATTACAAATTACAGAGGGATATTCATTCTACGGGTCTGTGACATCCCTTTCTTTAATAATGAAGCCCAAGTTTGTTCATGTAGAGGCAATACAAAATGAATACCATGCAACTCACCAGTGAGCCCAGCTTGGACTCTGACAGGGGTGAGGAACCTTGTGTGGGATAGAGGAAAGGGGCCAGGAACAGGCCCCAGTCCCGGGTCTATCTGGTGCACACAGCCCTGACAGTCTGTGGTGCCAAGAAGATCACCTATCATTGTGCACCTTCTGGATGGGTGTAAATTTGAGCCTGAGAAATGTAAACTTTGTCATCTTAATGATTAAGCGAAGAGGAAGCTTTCCCTGGTAAATGTGTGCCTCAGACAAACACTAAATGACACACATGCATGCGTTGCCTCGGCTTCTGGGATAGGCTGCTAAACAGCACCACTGACAACCAAAAAATGTGCACAAAATGTTGTAAAATATTTTCATGTTCTGTCTTTTTAGCAATACAGCTTTATGTGGTTTTGTGTTTTTCTTTAAAATTGCAGTCTACAGAGGCTCATGTTTGTAGTTTATTCCTCAGGCCATGATTTCACCCTCTTTTTCCATAAAAGGATCTGCAATCATTTTCCTTTACAGGTGCCAGGGCATATTTTCAACTGAAACACATTTTGTTCTGAGAGATAGGACAAGTCACTCACAGTAACATCCCAGTGTAGCCTTATCAGGGGAAAAAAACAGCTTCTCTACAATTAGAGACTTCTGTGGGCTGTGGTAGAGACATAGCCAGTACAGTGATTTCATACTTTTTCAGGTCAGGAAGGTTAGATTATTACTCAGATCTAAAGTGATGAAATAAATATTTACAAATTCCTACTTTGCTGAAGTTTAAATTGAGTGGGAAGATGGTGAATACACCCAGAACGTGTGTTGCTCAGCATGCTCTGGCTTCAGTGCTTCCCCATAAGATCCATGAATCACAAGCAGGTGCAAAAAACAGTCTCAGGGAACAAGTTGACTTTAAATAGTCACCTTGCTGAATGGAAATCAGCAGGATTAGGTGCAGGATATTAATTGGAAGCAAATATACATATAGAGATATATTAGAAGAAATATCTCTATTTCTGTGCTATATAACTTATTGAGGCACTTGTCATCAAAATTAAACAAGTCATGGGGAGAGGACAGCACTGAATCCTGGCTTGCAAAGGCCATTTATTACCACACTGATGAAGGAAAAGGCAAAAAACTGAGCGTGTTCTACTAGTGTCTGTTGAAAAAGGTCCTCTTCATGTTTTTACAGGTTGGTTTTAGTGGTACAGAGATACTTCTTACTGACAGCCACAGAAGTTTGTATAGGTACTAATCTAACATTGTGACATTCTGATGGGGTTCATTTGTCAGAGAAAGGAGAGAGAGTCTTTGGCCTGAGGCTGGCCAATTTAGTTAGGAGGGCTTTAAACTAATGATGCTAGTGAGGGGACCCTCAACTCAGCCCACACCCACCACATTGAGGACAGAGTCAGTAACATATGCCCTGGGCCTGCAGGAAGATTGCAGGCCAACAGGAAACCATCTGACCTGGATGGGAGAGGAGCCCAAGAAAGATGGTCAATATTCAAAGATTACCTCCTCCAAGTCCAGAAGCAATGCATCTCAAGAAAGAGGAAGGCAGGCAAGAGTGCATGAATGAATAAAGAGCTCCTGGACACTCTTAGATGAAAAAAGAAAGTCTTTAGAGGGTGTAAGCAGGGACAGGTAGCCTGGGAGAAATACAAAGAAGTTGTCTGAAAAGCCAGGGATCAGGTTAGGAAAGCTAAAGCCCAGATAGAGTTGAACCTGGTCAGGGACATCAAGGATAACAAGAAGGGTTCTACAGGTACATCAGTGATGGGAAGCAGAGCAGGGAAAATGTGAGCATTCTGCAGAAAGAAACAGGAGACCTTGTCACACAGGATATAGAGAAGGCTGAGGTACTGAACAACATTTTTCCTCAGTCTTCACCAGTAAGGGCTCTGACCACACTATCCAAGTCACAGTAAGCAAAGGCAGGAGAGGGAGATTGGCTCGCTGCAGGAGAAGAGTAGGTTCAAGACCATCTGAAGAACCTGAAAGTGCACAAGTCCATGGGACTTGATAAGATCCATCCACAGCTCCTAAGGGAGCTGGCAGATTGTTGCAATGCCGCTTTCCATCATATTTGAAAAATCTTGGCAGTCTGGCAAAGTTCCCACTGACTGGAAAAGGGGAAATATAACCCACATTTTCAAAAATGGAAGGAAAGTAGACTCACAGAACTACAGGCCAGTCAGTCTCACCTCTGAGAGATCATGGAGCAGATCCTGAAGGTGGTTGTTGGCAACCAACCTGGTTTCACCAAGGGCAAATCATGTGTGACAAATTTGGTGGCCCTTTACCAAGGGGTCACCGTGTCAGTGGACAAGGGAAGAACAACTGAAGTCATCTACCTGGACTTGTGCAAAGCGTTTGACACTGAATGACATCCTGGTCTCAAAACTGGAAAGATATGGATTTGATGGATGGACCACTTTCTGGATAAGGAATTAGCTGGATGTTCACACTCAGAGGGTAGTGATCAATGGCTCGATGTCCAGATGGAGACCAGTGACGAGTGGCAATAATCAGGGGTTGGTACTGGGACCAGTGCTGTTGAACATCTTTGTCAGCAACATGGGCAGTGGGATTGAATGCACCCTCAGCAAGTTTGCTGACAACACCAAAATATGTGGTGAGGTCGACATGCTGGAGGGAAGAGATGCCATTCAGAGAGACCTTGACAGGCTTGAGAAGTGGGCTCATGCAAACTGCATGAAGTTCAACCAGGCCAAGTGCAAGGTCCTGCACCTGGGTCGGGGCGATCCCAAGCATAAATACAAGCTGGGTGGAGAATGGATCAAAAACAGTCTGGAGAAGAAGGACTTGGGAATGATGGTGGATGAGAAGCTCAACATGGGCCAACAATGTGCACTTGCAGCTCAGAAGGCCAACCATGTCCTGGGCTGCATCAAAAGAAACGTGGCCAGCAGGTCAAGGGAGGTGATTCTACCTCTCTACTCTGCTCTGGAGAGACCTCACCTGGAGTACTGTGTCCAATTCTGGAGCCCCCAACATAAGAAGGACATGAAGCTCATAGAGAAAGCCCAGAGAAGGGCCACAAATATCATCCAAGGGCTGGAGCACCTCTCCTATGAGGATAGGCTGAGAGAGTTGGGACTATTCAGCCTGGAGAAAAAAAGGCTCTGGGGAGACCTTATAGCGGCCTTCAAGTGCCTGAATGGGCCTGCAGGAAAGCTGGGCAGGGACTTTTTACAAGGGCTTGTAGTGAGAGGACAAGGGATAATGGATCAAAACTGAAAGAGGGGAGATTGAGGTAAGATATTGGGAGGAAATTCTTTAGTGTGAGGGTGGTGAGACACTGGAACAGGTTGCGCAGGGAAGTTGTGGAATCCCCATCCCTGCAAGTGTTCAAGGCCAGGCTGGATGGGGCCCTGAGCAACCTGGTCTAGTGGGAGTATCTATTCAATGTAACCATACCAATATAGAAGGGTTATTTAGCACTAGTCTCATGTTACAAGTTAATTACCTGTATAAAATATACAGACTCACAGAATCACAGAATAGTCATGGTTGGAAATGACCTCTGAGATCACCAAATCCAACAAAAAAAAAACAAAACAAGGAAAAAAATCCCCCAAAGCCAAAAAAAACAACCCCCCCCCCAAATCCACAAAACCATACCCCAAAAAACCCCACAACACTCAACCTACAATCTCAGCCACTAGAGCATGCCCTGAAGTTCCTCATCTACACATTTCTTGAATACCTCTAGGGATGGTGACTCAACCATCTCCCTGGGCAGGCTGTTCCAGTGCCTGACCACTCTTTCAGTGTAGAAATTCTTTCTAATATCCAATCTGAACCTCCCATGCTGCAACTTCAGGCCATTTCCTCTGGTCCTGTCATTATTTACTTGGGAGAAGAGGCCAACACTCACCTCCCTACAACCTCCTTTCAGGTAGTTGTAGAGGGCAATGAGGTCTCCCCTCAGCCTCCTCTTCTCCAAACTAACATCACCAATTCCCTCAGCCCCTCTCGTATTACTTGTTCTCTAGACCCTTCACCAGCTTGGCAGCTCTCCTCTGGACATGCTCCAGCACCTCAATGTCCTTCCTGTAGTGAGGGGCCCAGAACTGAACACAGTACGCAAGGTGCAGCCTCACCAGTGCTGAGTACAGGGGGACAATCACTTCCTTACTCCTGCTGGCCACGCTATTCCTGATGCAGGCCAGGATGCCATTGGCCTTCTTGGCCATCTGGGCACACTGCTGGCTCATGTTCAGCCAGCTGTCCACCAGTACCCCCCAGGTCCCTCTCTGCTGGGCAGCTTTCCAGCCACTCCTCCCCAAGCCTGTAGCGCTGCCTGGGGTTGTTGTGACTGTAATGCAGGACCCGGCACTTGGCCTTATTGAACCTCAGCACAAATCCATAGAAATTTTCTCACTTTGAGATAAAATTATTCTAACAGATCCAAAGAGATTGTGGTCTTTGCTTTGTCAAAAGGAGACAGTGGTATTGGTGAACATTTTGTACAGCCAAAAGTATCCAGAGTGCCACAGAAATTTAAGATGAGAGCATGTTACAGAGGGCTTCGCATCAGAGAACAAGCGCAGAAGCTGCCTTCTGGTACCACCATTCATTGGGGCACCATTTTAAACACTGACCAGGATGTTAATGCTGTTTTCTCAGTCACCATGATGTACATGCCTCTTTGTCTTCATTGCTCTTCTCCCTTAGGTTCCATAGAGACCACAGCCACAGCCAGCAAGATACCAATAACAAAGGTTGGAGGCACAGCAGTTCTCTGCTGAAGGAAAGTAAGAAATGTGATGGTTTTCCTGTTATTAAGTCAGTAAAAAGTGAGTTATCCTTGTTGGTAGAAATCACCAACAGAAAGCAAAAGTAAAGGGTGCACCCTGACAACCAGAATAATATCAGTTTTGTCACCATTCAAAATGTAAACCAGTGTGGAGGACAGTGCCATGATTTCCACTACCAGAGACTGAAGAGGGGAGTTATAGGAATTGCTATGTGTATCAATACAGGGGACATTCTTGCTGCCTTCACAGGCAGGTGATCTCCTTGCATCATGTCCCAGAACAACATGGTTTCCATTTTACCTGATGGTCCTCTTCCTGACATCTTCTGTCTGTGCTGTCCCTGTTCCTACTTCTCTTTTGTAGTATCAAGAGTAATCATTATAATCACCATTTTGTGATTTGGTTTCTACTTTCTGCTGTTCTTCTATTCTCTGTCTACTTTTTTTTTCTATTTTCTGCTCTTATTCATTCATATCAAACTGAAACAGTGTAGATGTGCTTTCAGAGGTGGTAGAACTTTACTGAATGCTTCATGAGCAAAGGAGAGACACTCAGGTTTGTCAGTGGCCACATCAGCTGCTTTATGGTGTTGTAGATGACCTGCTGGGTTGTTCTAGTAAAATAGCCACATGTTGAGGAGTACATCTGCATGTGCACAGGAAGTCTGACATAAGGCTTGGCAGTGAATTATATGGGAGGGCAATAAGGAGCAATAAATAACCTGGACTTGCTTTCAGACAGAGTTTCATGGATGAAGTCTATCACACAATTGCCAGGCTCCAAGAGATGCTGTGCTGTCCTGGACACAAACTGTAGCTGCCTTCTAACCTGAAAATTAAATTAAACTTTAGTGTGGAGCATTGTATTATCTTTTAACTATAATGAGAGTTTAGTTACCTACTGGATGTGTGAACAGCAACATGTAGCTGTTTTAGTCTCAAACTGAACCCCTTGTTCTCTAATTCTCAGAATACATGGCAGAAGAAATTCAAATCTCCTAAAGTTACAGCCCAAAATCCCACAGACATGTGAACAAGATTATTACTGGTTTACCCCCAAAC
Organism: Hemiprocne comata; assembly: GCA_020745705.1. NCBI lineage: Eukaryota > Metazoa > Chordata > Aves > Apodiformes > Apodidae > Hemiprocne > Hemiprocne comata. The sequence goes on from CM036587.1 coordinate 136,539,362, forward strand.
AGGATTACCAAGAGAACTCAGAGAAAAACAAATAAAATTAGTGATCTTCTAAAGAGTATCAGGAACCAAAGTAACCTTGCTTGAAGTAATTTGCACTCAAATATTTCACTAATGCCAGGGTCTAACTGTGCCTGGCTGTTCCTTTTATATACACCTACATTGCTCTAAAACAATTTGCAAACAGTAGGACAGAGTGGAGGATTGCCTACTCTTGAAGTGCTCTATTATTAATGAACTGCCAGCAGCTTTGCAGTGCATTTCAGGATAGAAAGAGAGGAATACCATGTGCAAGTGAAACTGTGGGCTTATTTGAGTAAGCAGCATGTCATTATCCAGACTGGAAGGTGGCCAGTGCACTGAAGCCAACACTCTAACACTACTAACCTTGCAGCATTCAGCACCCAGCATATTTGCAAACTGTTTGCTGCAGTTCATTTTCCAAGGTTCAGCATTAGACAGGAATGTACTGTCTATTATATTCCAATATATCGTCTGCTATATTCTGATGGCAGCATGTCCTCCTCTCAGTCATAGCCCCACAGTCTACTTTTGCTGCCTAGTTCTAGTTCTGATACCTTATTTTTTCTGCATTAGGGAAATGGAAGAATGAGAACAATAGCTTATTCCTTCCGCTCCAACAGCCTGGATACACTTAAGTGGCAGTGGAAAATTACTCCCCAGAGTCTTCTCTCAGGCCCAGACAACACAGATCTTAAAATGTTGAGAGTCAAGCACGTCAAGATGAAGGTCAGGCATGTCAGAATGAGGGTCATGCACATCATGAGCACTTTGTAAACAAAGACACTCTTTACTGTGTCCTAGGGAGAACGAACTATCTTTGAAATCACAACCATTATCAAGCCTGCCAAACTTTGCTTAGTTTTAATTTATCTGATAAGCTGCAGTCAAAAGCAACATTCTCTCTTTCCTCATTCCTCAGACAATATCAAATTACTAAAGGAGGAAGCTCAACAAGTCACTACATGGAATAACTGGGATCGAGAGGTCATTCAGTTTGTGCTGGGGTGGGAGCAGGAGCCAGTTCAGCTGTGGGGTTTGTTTTGGAATGATGTGAAATGGGTGGGAGGTGTAGAGATTTGTCAAGACATAGGTTGGTACCTGCAAGGAAGAGGCTATATAGGCTTGTTGGCAGAACTCAGTTTACAGGAATGATATATTTTATGAAGCACAGCTTAAGAACTCTGCCACCTGGGATTCAGGCAGGGATGCCTAGTTCAATGAAAATAGCATGCTTCCAGGTATTGCATCCGCTTTTGGAACTGGAACCAAACAATGTTTTTTTTTAATAAAAAAATAAATTCTATTGTGAATTAGTTACTCAGCTTTTCATTTTCCTATCATGACCAGGCTTTAGGCCCTAATACTACGTTTTCCAGAGGGAGAGAACAAATTTTCAAGTTTTATTCTTGTGCATGTGGGAGGGGGGAGTGAACCCATTGCTGGCTGGCCCTGAGCCAGAGGACCAACACCTAAATGGAAAAAGAAATTGTGAAAAAACAGCTGTAACAATAGAGACGATCACAAACCTTGTTGTTCTTCCAAGCACATTTCTACAGCAGTTTGAACACAGTAATGCCTCATGATTTAAATCTGTGGCATGGAATGACTGCTTGTTTTGTTGTTTGTATTTAGCTAACTCTGATGGACAATCCATAACTTTGTGTCAGGCAAATTGCAATACTTAATTTTTTTTATTTTTTTTTTATTTTTTTTTTTTTTTTAGGAGGGGGGACATGGAGGGAACTGGCTCCTCAGAATTGTAATTTTTCTCATTAAGACTTTTCCTGGATTTTTTCACTAAGTTGTGCTTTGGACACTTTTTCATATATCATTGAAACTGTTGAAATCTTTATGGAGTTCAGCCAAACAATAGGATAATTTTGTATTTTATAATTATTACTGAGGATGTTCCCTAGAAAGTGTCAGAACGTTTTTGGAAACTGACTGTCCCAGAGCTGCCTGTAGGTATTTATTTAACTGACTGCTCCATCACTGAGGTTTTGCCTTGTCTTATTTACAGATGTCAGCATTGACTTAGAGACAAATATATTGAACAACAAGGCTTTTTATCATCAATACTTCTACTGTAGGACCTTCTCAGCATTTCTATTCTAGTGTTTCTACTGCCAAAGCATTTTTGTACTTCCTCCTTCTTCTAAGGCTGAGACCTTTGTAAGAAAGCTTGAATGAAATGTTCCACTTACGTTCTCTGTGATAGCAAGTGCTCAGATTATCTGCATATCCACATCTTTCCTCAGAGTATGCTTTGCTCACCTCTACATTGTTTTTCCATTAAACCAACTATTTGAAAAGCAGCCATCCAGCATGACCTGGACAGGCTACAGAGTTGGGCAGAGAAGAACTTAATTAGGTTCAACAAAGGCAAATGTAAGGTCCTGTACCTGGGGAGGAACAACTCCATGCATCAGTATAGGTGAGCTGGAAAGCAGCTCTGAGGAGAAGGATCTTGTGGTCCTGGTAGACAATAAGTTAACCATGAGCCAACACTGTGCCCTTGTGGCCAAGAAGGCCAATGGTATCCTGGGATTCATTAGGAAGAGTGTGGCCGGTAGGTCAAGGGAAGTTATCCTCCTCCTCTCTTCTGCCCTAGTGAAGCCACATCTGGAATACTGTGTTCAGTTCTGGGCTCCCAAGTTCAAGAGAGGCAGGAAACTGCTGGAGAGAGTCCAGCAGAGGGCAACAAAGATGATTGGGGGACTGGAGCATCTCTCTTATGAGGAAATGTTGAGGAAACTGGGACTCTTCAGCCTGGAGAGGAGAAGACTGGGAGAAGACCTTACCAATGTCTATAAATATCTAAATGAGGGGTGTAAGGAGGATGGAGCCAAATTATTTGCAGTAGTGGCCAGCAATAGGTCAAGGGACAATGGGCACAAGCTGGAACACAGGAAGGTCCATCTCAATGTAAGGAAAAACTTCTTTAGTGTGCAGGTCCCAAAGCATTGGAACAGGCAGCCCAGGGAGATTGTGGAGTCCCCTTCTCTGGAGATTCTTAAAACTTGCCTGGATGCAGTCATGTGTAGGGGATCCTGCTTTAGCAGGGGGGTTGGACTAGATGATCTCTAGAGGTCCCTTCCAACTCCAAGGATTCTGTGATTCTGTGAAGAAGTGTTGGGTGAACTTCTGTAGCAGTAATATGATCTAGATGGATAGAGATTTCCATTAAGTGGTATAATTGTCATAGCACAATAATGAGAATGTAAGTGAATATAGCTGCCTGGCATTAGCTGATGCAGTAGCTTATTAGTTCATCAATCCCACCACTACTAAAATGAGAATTTATCAGGTTTTCTTTTTATTTCTAAGAATCAATCTTACATGTAATGCTCCTACTTCTAACTTTCTGAGTTTCTTTATAGCTAGGTAAACATTCCTGACATTTGAAGTCTCTGTCAGGGACTAGTTTTTGAGGTGAACAGGTTCAAATTTCTAAAATGTCCCTAGGGTTGAAAGGTTGCTGGTTTAGAAAAAACACTATTCTGTCTTGTCCAACCTCAGAAAATTCTTATAAACTCTAACATAACTCCTCAGAATGTAATTGCATATTACACATACATTACACAAAATATTATACATTTATATTCTGATCAAAATGAACACTATGAAAATAACATTTTAAGACATTATTTCAAGCGGCCACAAGAGAATCATTAAAAAATAACATCAGATGGCATGGGCTAAATAAAATGAATGGTAATCAAAATGGTATTAAGTGCTTTGCAAATAGAACAATAGTTTTGATTATCATCAGCAGGAATTACAGAGATAATGGGAAGGTCTACAGAGCTCTGAAATGGTTTTTGGTGTTCCAGCCTGAAATAATCTACTGTGACAGAAACAGATCTCATACCATTTAGTCAGATCAGCTTTCTACATTGGTCTGAGCTAGTGTGTTTTCCTCTGTGAGGGTCAGAATGAAAAATAGAAGATGAAAATTCGAAGCTTATTGAAATTACTTTCTGCTATTTCCTTTTTATTGTTTATGACAGTGACAGTTAATAACAATAGTGTAATATGGGAGATCTGTACTTGCTTAGCAACCAGCAGCTCTGAAAAGAGATGAAATTATTTTGTAGACTATTGTAAAGAAAAGGTTAAAAGGCCGGTAACTTGGTGATAATATGCTGAACATTATAAACCATAAAACTGCTGGTACAGTATGTAGTTGTATTTTATAAAATGGAGTTTTTCTTCATGTAACCCAGCCTCTGCTTATTAAAACTACACAAATTCAATTTCTAATGGATCTTTTAAATTTTCTGTAAAGCAAGGTGACCGCCTTAGTAGGAAGGAACATATGGGCAGCATGACACAGTTCCTCAGACGTCAGAACAGGCTTTGCTTACCAGGGTGGATCTCAGCTATGCCTGGGTATGAAGTGGAACAATTACATACTGGGAACATACTGTAGAGGCAGATTTACTAATTCAGTCATCAAAAGTACAAGCAAAATATTTACAGTTGAATTTAGGTCAGAAGTGTGAAGCAAATGAAACCCTGCTGAAATAATTTTCAAAAGTACAGAGTAGGATGACAGTGTTTGAGTTCTCAAGGTCAAAATATGAGCCTTACATCTGAAATGTTGTGCCTTTCTCTTGTTTACCCCATAATATAAAGTGAACTATAACCTCTACCTTTTATGCTTTTCCCTCCTTCACTTTACACAAGGGTAAGGGGAATTATAACCCTAACAAAACTACATATAATAGCACAGGGCAAACTTCAGCTACTGCTGTTGAACTCATTAGTTCCATGGGACTAGCGGGATCAAGCAGAACAAAGAATTTGTCTCAGGGGATTTAACTGAGAAGGTCTGATCCAGCTCTGAGATAATTCAATGTGAACCTTTCCAGTGATTTCCGAGAAAACTGGATCAGATCCAACAGTCAGAAAATTCTGAGTTAAAGCTGAAATTTAGCCCATTTAGTCTTATATGCTTTTTAAGCTTCCTCTTCCATCAAAAATTGTCAAAATACATGAGAATCTTGGTTTAATACTGCTTATCTGTGTTTTCCCATAGCTACTCCTGTATACCCTATCATTACAAAAGACACAAAATAAAACAAATAAAAACATAAAGTTCACTATACACACAGTGGTTTATGATAAATACAAGCTAGCTCCTAGTAGGGGCAATAGAGATAGGGGGAAATGTATCTGGGGTTTAAAATCCAGTTTTAATTTTATTGAAAATAATTATTTGTAAGTTGGAGCCCAAATTGTCAAAAATATTGCTGAAATTTAGAGCCTGACTTTTACAGATGTTGATTTAACAGTTGGACTTGAGGATATTAAATGTCTTTTCCAACCCAAATGATGCTATGATTCTATGATTGTAATGGAACTAGTTGGAAATCAGTGTTTTCTAAAGACAAATACCTGGCAAAGACCTTTAGTTCCTTTTTAGTTACCTAATTTCAGTTACTTCAAATGAAGAAAGCTGTTGGTATATAAACCAATAAACTTCAGAAACATTGCAGCATTACTTCTATAGTGTGGGTATGCAATTCCTTTTCCTGAGCCCTACAGACATTTTCTGTTCTACCAGTGCATACAACATGTCCTTCAAATATCTTTTAAAAGAAATATTAGTACTGGCCACCAGTATATTGTAGATGGACCTCAGCAGAACAAAACTATCTTGCTTAAAAAAGTACCTGCCCTGAAGCATTTAACAAGAATGTCAAACCTTAAACTAGGTCAACCTGGCAATTCTGAGCAGTCTTCTCGTGACAAGAGCAATGTAAACAGTTGCTCTGTTCAGTTATCACCCTCATTTTTGCCACATGTCTCTTGCCTGTTTTTATAATTTCTTTGTTGCTATTATTTGGTACACAAAGCTTTTATTCATGGACACTAGAGAGTTAGGAGGAACTTGGAGCTGGCAGATGTGGCCAGCCTGGCCACAATAGACAGAGATGCAGAAGGGCCATTCTTTGTGCCACTGCTCACAACGTTCATCCTAGCCCAAAAAAACAGATTGCCTGCATTCCTAGAAAAACTTCACCCCAAACCTCAGGATTCCTTGCAGGGTTTCTTCATCTACAGCAAATGTCATTGGCTTTAAAACAGCACAGAGGACTTATGAATACTTTAAGAGGCTCAGCACATTCTGGTGGTGGAGGTGGCTGTTGGGTGATAGCATCTGGGAGCCTGGTGAATGGCTGAGCCCAGCTCTCAGAGAAAGGAGACTGATAGATGACATGTTTCCTTCCCTTTCCCTCCTTGGGATAATTCCATTCTGGTACAAGGAATACAGCCATTTTCTTGGAATAATACTAACTAAGGAAGAATTTTATCAGGAAACTTATGGCAATCTTATTAGATGTTTAAGCAGGACTCAGATATGACATTGCAATGGCAAGGGCAAGAAGCTTTGCTGATTGGAAATGAGCAACAAAGATAGAAACAAGGAAGAATGCTTTATTTTAAAGAAGATGGTAAGAAACAATTTCTCCTAAGAGTAAATACTTTTCTTTCAAGTGCGTATCTCTCAAATAAACAAGTTCATTGTCATATGCCACAATGTATTACTTAAAATGGTTCTTATAGTCACGTGTTCTACATTTCAACATATATTTCAGGATTTTTGGTTTTTGTTTTTTTTTTTTCATCTGTGCAACTAACAGTGGTAATGTTTTGCCCTTACAGGTATTGGATTGTTGGAGATGTGAGTTTTCCACAAATCTTCAAAAAAAGACTAGAGATTCCATTATGAAATTGAAACCACTTTTGATAGAAGCACAATGTACAGATTACTGGGCTTGTTGCTTATTATGCAGCGACAGTGTCTGCCTTCCACTGAGACAGAGAGGTACCTACACATATATATAATGCCATTAAAGTGGCTGGGGCCACTCCTGTTTAACATCTTTATTAATGATCTTGATGATGGGATCAAATGCACCATCAGTAAATTTGCAGATGACACCAAGCTGGGAGGGAGTGTCAATCTACTGGATGGTAGGAAGGCTTTACAGAGGGACCTGGACAGACTGGATCGAGGGGCTGAGACCAACTGTATGAAATTCAATAAGGCCAAATGTCAGGTCCTGCATTTCGGTCACAACAACCCCAGGCAACACTACAGGCTTGGAGAAGAGTGGCTGGAAAGCTGCCTGGCAGAAAAGGACCTTGGTGTATTGATTGACAGTCAGCTGAATATGAGCCAGCAATGTGCCCAAGTGGCCAAGAAGGCCAATGGCATTCTGGCTTGTGTCAGAAATTGTGTGACTAACAGGACTAGGGAAGTAATCCTGCCTCTGTACTTGGCACTGGGGAGGCCCCACCTCGAGTATTGTGTTCAGTTTTGGGCACCTCAACACAAAAAGGACATGCAGGTGATGGAGCAGGTCCAAAGAAAGGCAACAAAGCTAGTGAGGGGTTTGGAAAACATCCGCTATGAGGAATGACAGGGAGCTGGGGCTGTTTAGTCTGAGGAAGAGGAGGCTGAGGGGAGACCTTATCACTCTTTACAAATACCTGAAAGTAGGCTGTAGTGAGAGTGGGGTTGGTCTCTTCTCACTGGTGAGTGATGACAGGACAAGAGGAAATGGGCTCAAGTTGCGTCAGGGGAGATTTAGGTTGGATATCAGAAAAAACTTCTTTACAGAAAGGGTTGTTAGGCACTGGAACAGGCTCCCCAGGGAGGTGGTTGAGTCACCATCCCTGAATGTGTTTAAAAGTCATCTGGATGTGGTGCTTGGGGACATGGTTTGGCAGTGGGTCATCAGAAATAGGGTAACAGGGTTAGGATAAGGTTGGACTCGATGATCTGAAAGGTCTTTTCCAACCTGAACAATTCTATGATTCAATGAAATCCTCACAGACTTCAGTTGTGCACAGTGTTACCAATTTATATTGTTTTGTACTGTCAGTTAACAAAGACAGAAAAATATTAATTTGCTCTTGTCACTGCTGATGTTAACAAATGTCAATTGAATTAATTTAAGGAAGGGAAGTAATGTCTAGATGTAACCCAGCTTTTATTGGCCACTGGAACATTGTGCTCTGTAGTTGTGCTGTCCTGAGTGTATTTTAATTTGCTATCAATAATTGCCTTTTTGTCTATGAAACACAATACACCCTCAGAGCACACCTGTTAAAGACATTGAAAAAAAATGCAAACTGGCAATAAACTTGAAAGTAAATAAAGTTATTATTTAACAAGCAATGTCTCATTACTCCAATTACTAACCCCATTAGTACTTAGTTTAATTATGTCACTGGAATGCATGTTTAACATTACCCATAACAGTTAATGAGCTGATTCTTCAAAAGTCACCTGCTCCTATTAACCAGAACTCTAATCAGGCCAACCCCTACATTTCAGGGAATAACCAATAGGGAAGGCCTCAGGTAGTCATGACCTCTGCAGCTCTACTTCATGACTCACTATTAGACCTGTGAATTAGCAGATCATCTGCCATTAGAAATTTAATCTAGATCAGTCATAAATCCATAATCATATTTCTGTCAAAATAACCAGAGCACAAAATATGGTGTTCTGTCACCTTTTTGATGGCTGCACAGTAATAAATAGCACACAAATGAAATCAAGCCTTTACTTTTCTTGTGTGAAATTATTTTAAATCACACTTGAACCAGGAGAATTAATTTATTCCTGTTCCGTTCTTAACACATATGGCCATGATGTTTTACACCCCAAAAACCACCAAAGTAACTTTTGCCTCAGAAGTTATGAGTTTAAATTGACCAGGTTTAGTTAGTAAGGACAGGGAAGTAATTGGGACAGACATTTTGTGCCTCACTCAGTTTATGCTGCTGCACACGACGAAAAGAACCGATGTCAAAATAATTCAAGTGGAAGCCCAAAACCAGTGCAATGAATTCTGTCCAGCAAGCCAAGCAAGTGAGTTTCTCTGATATTTGGGTGGTGACAAGGCCACAAAGCAGTGTTTGTAGCAGCTTATCAGTCTGCTGGTGTGATCACTAAGTGGGATGTTTAGGGAATTGCAGTGCATCATTTACAAGTGGACTCCATCAGAAATTAGAATTGATGGTCAGGAAAGGACATCCAAAGAATGGTGTGGAGAAGGTGGTTGCCCTGTCATGCAAATCGTTTTCACACAGGTATTCTTTAATCCAAACACGTTTTACAGGTAGGCAGGGTGCACATTTTCCTATTCAGCAACTGTACAGATTGGGAAGGCAGATATATTTTAAATTTTAATTGTAGATTTCCATGTAAAAAACGAAGCAATGAATGACCCCAAACCTGCAAGCTGTGTATTGCTAGTTGTTTTTGTAAGTCACTGGAATTAGAATCAAAGTTTACAAGACAAAATAAGTAGTCAAACCTGGCCTTGGAAAGAACTATATTTCCTCATTTTTGCTTTCTTTGTGCAGTTACCTAGAGAGTTGTCTGCAATGGACATACAATATGTGGTTCAAATATCCTCTCAGACATCTTTCAAAAGGCAGATTGCTGTTAGTTGTTGTATAGTAACTTCTTTGTGCACCTAAGACATACATACATATTTTGTGTACATATGACATACACACATATCAACGACCTGGATGAGGGGATGGAGTGTATCCTCAGTAAGTTTGCTGATGATACAAATCTGGGAGGATTGGCTGATACACCTGAAGTCTGTGCAGCCATTCAGCAAGATCTAGAGAGACTGGAGAGCTGGGCAAAGAGGAACCTAATGAGGTTCAACAAGAATAAGTGTAGTCCTGCACTTGAGGAGAAAAACACCATGCACCGGTATAGATTAGGGGTTGACCTGCTGGAAATCAGCTCCATGGAAAAGGACCTTGGAGTCCTGGTGGACAACAAATTATACATGGAACAGCAATGTGCCCTTGTGGCCAAGAGAGCCAATAGTATCCTGGGATGCATTAGGAAGAGTGTGGCCAGCAGGTAAAGGGAGGTTCTCCTCCCCCTCTACTCTGCCCCTGTGAGACCACATCTGGAGATTGTGTCCATTTCTGGGCTCCCCAGTTCAAGAGGGACAGGGATATGCTGGAGACAGTCCAGTGGAGGGCTACAAGGATGATTAAGGGACTGGAACATCTGTCATATGAGGAAAGGCTGAGACACCTGGGGCTGTTTAGTCTTGAGAAGAAAAGACTGAGAGGGGACCTTATCAATGTCTACAAATATTTGGAGGGTGGATGTCAAGGATGGATCAATCTTTTTTCAGTGGTGCTCTGTGATAGGATGAGGGGAAATGGCACCAAGATACAACACAGGAAGTTCCACCTCAACATGAGGAAAAGCTTCTTTACCATGAGGGTGATGGAGCAATGGAACAGGCTGCCCAGAGGAGTCTCCTTCTCTGGAGACTTTCAAGACCCATCTGGACATGTTCCTGTGTGATCTGTCCCAGGTGTTCCTGCTGCAGCAGGGGTTTGGACTTGATGATCTTCAGAGGTCCCTTCCAACCTCTATGATTCTATGATTCTATGATTCTATGATTCTATGATATGTTGATATATTTCTAGTGGTTACCTATGGTTCTTTATTGAAGCTATTGTTCAAATTGTAGTTTAGTCCTGACAACATATTGCAGTTTGCACTGGTTTATTTCCTGATGCAATATTCCTGTCAGTCAATGACTGCCCAGGAGAAACAAAATACACTGAAGTGGAAACAGAGACTGGAAATGAAGTCAAGTGCCAGACAAACAGAGAAGCACAGATGAGGAAAGTGATTTTCAATGCAATCCTCCAATATTTTTAGACATTTTTGATTTTTATTTTTAAATGTGATAAGCAACGAAAGCCTCTTCCTTTAAAATAAAAGAAAACCAAGACTTTATTGTAAGGTTGCTTCTAGACCAAAAGAAAGATCTCAATAGCATTACAAGATCTGCTACCACTTATTTTCTCCTCGTGTAAGTGGAGAAACAGATTTAGAATAAAACAGAAGGCTTGTTACCCTGCTCTTAATCTTGGATTTACACCACTGTTTCTGATATGAACATAATGAATGCGCTTTAGATGAAAATGATCTCAGAAGTATTTAATTTATTATATTTCAATGCAAAGCAGAGCTGGTGTTTCAGGAAATCATGAAGGAGAGTAAGAAATAGAGTCAAATAATTGGAATTAACTGAATTAAAAAGATACTATTACAGTGAGGATAGGAACAGGTGCAAAAATGTGCTTATAGATAGAAAACTGACCAATCCTGTTAATTAGGCCTTATATTCTGAAGAAAAACTCACTTTCTTGCAATTTCAGAGTTACAGAGAGAGAACTAGCTTCTGTACCTATGCAGCTAAGATAAATTCTGGACACGGTAATGATATGCTGTAATTTGTTATTAATACTTCAATCATTACAAAATATTAATAATGAAACTTTGGTCTTCAAAAAAATGTATCATACTGGAAATATGTTCTGTGCTTTACCTGTATGTGTAAAGTATAAACCAATCCCCTCCCTGACCATCTAATATGGTCCACTGACTAATAAAAATAATGAACAGAAATGTAGGGCTAAATGCAGGCTCAGAAGGTAATGCTTGTCTTGCTCAGGGGACAGCTGAGCATCAAAGTGCTGCCTGTCCTGTAAATTGTCTGTTCATTCCCAGGTTCCCTTTGCATTATATCAATTAGCTCTCCCCAAGACAGATTTACTAGAGAAGGGACCAGTTTAAAGAAGGGTGGACTTTATCACTGGGTGCTATTGGGAACCAGATGTCAGGCCCTCTCCAATTTAATTCATCATGCAGATGCAGCCTGAGAACTCTTTAAGGTGATTCCACTGCTAAGATGCCAGGTCAAATACACTTAAATTACCCCAGATAAATATTTATCTCAGCTTTTCTTTAAAGCTTTCATTTATGGGATTCCAATTCCAGCACTTCAAAGCTCTCATATTTAATAATTTAGCTTTTATTTTTTTTTAAATGTCCAGACTACCTACTGAAAATTAGATTATTTCATTTCTTCCTCAGTCAACTTTTGGAAGTGTTGATACCATCTATTCTATAAACAACCATTTACATATATAAAAGACCCCTCCCACACCATACTTTTTCTTTTCTGGGCTAAACAAACCTCAGTTTTTCAATTTATCTTCACATTTTATGCATTCATAACTTTTTCCTGGACTCTTTTCAATTTATTCCCCTCACATACTTTCAAAGTGTGGTAGATAAAAGCCATTATGATTTTCAAGTAAAGAACTAGGCCTCCACAATATTAAACATACTGCAGTAATTTTCCTCAAGATATAACACACAACACATTAATGAACCGAGAGCTAAAATTAGCCTTTGTTGTTGGTTTGTCCTGAAAATCATAATACTGTTGTCTCAACTTCAGTTTGAGGAGCACAAAGTTTAGTTAGTTTGATATGTTTTGTTTCTGGCAACCATAGGGCTTGCTGCTTAGTGTTGCACTTTCTGCTGAGACCTTGAAAGCTTATCATTTAGTAATTTGTTATAGCTTCTTCCCTGGAGCAACTTCTATCTTCTTTTTTTTTAAAAAAAAAGGTAATGTATTTGTCCTTCATGTTCTCTGATGATGCTCTTCATCATTAGTGGTACAGGCATTGTGAAACTTGTTCCTGAAGTATTTTAGCATGATGTTAATTAGTTGCTAAATGATTTGTGTGTATCTTGCTATTGAGTAAACATTTTTTAGTAAGTCATCTTGGGACAAAAACAAGGACACATGGTAACCATTATTTAAAGCTTACTTTTTCTGACTCTGAAGTGATAGAAACAGCGTTAATAACTTTATGAGCAACATTGGGCAGTATCTGCAGCATTTTCAAAAGTGTCTGATGAATTTGCGGGCTTGTTATGTAGCAGTCAAACAAAGCACATACTGTTCAAAAAAATAGGAAGTAGGGAATCGGGTAATTCAAAATTTTAATCATCTTAAACTTTGTAGAAAGAAATTAGGCCAGGTGTGGGGTGGGGGTGTTGCAACGACACATGACACACAAACCTGGGCACTTGATTTTGTGTACTGTATTTTGCCATGTTTAGTCAGTCCAGTTTATACTCTCCCAGAGTACTTCTGGTGATGGTTCAGGGATTAGCATAACCCAAAAGCATTCTTGGTTGGTAGTTGGCATGGAGCTACATTAGTTGTTAGCCAAGAGTAGGGTTGTAGCTTTTCTATGCCAGTATTAAAGAACAATCAATTACATCCTTAGTTTATTATAATAATGCACTTATGTTACACCAAGAACTTCAGATGTGGATTCAAACTTCTTCAAAATTCTGTTTAGATTTGGGGACATAGTTACATTTTAAGACAGTAATATACTAGATGTCACACTATCCAACCAGTTAGCTAATCCCACATCAATGAACCTCAGAGCCTCCAAAGCTTGTGTCTATATGGAAAGTGCAAATACACACAGAGAGACACATATATACACAGAAAGTATAAATAAAACTTGTTTAACATAAAACATTGAAGGTGTGTTTTTTTGGAGAGTTTGTTATGTGTGCCTGGCAATATTTTTCATCAAGAACACTTCTGTTGAACAAAATTCCGTTAAACTTGGCTGGGAAAGGAAATGTAATGAAACTTTGATGGCACCTGGACCAATATAGCAACAGAGAAAATCCTTCATTATTTTGATGACAGTAGGAGAGAACAAGGAACCTGAAACTGCAAGTAAATTTTATGAACTTGTCTTCTGTAGTGGGGTTTTCTAGCACAAAAACATAGCAAGTGTTGAGGGAAAGTGTAAGCAAAAGTCATGTTGTGATCAAGCTCTGTTGTAAAATAATTAGAAATACAAAAATGATTGTAACTTGAATGTTTAATATCTGAAGATGTTGTCCTTAGCTTGACAAAAATTTCACAGTTCTCATAGAGGAAATTTTCCCTGATAAAAGTGTGAAGGAAAGAGGTTATGCCCCTGTTGTAGACTGAGATGGGTAAAGCTGCGACCCACTCCCCCTCCAAAAGGGGATCAAGGGCTAAGGTGCACACTCGCAAACAATTATCAAAAATCAATGAGTTTTTAAATGGATCTATTCCTTTATTACTGGTCTCTATTAGGCTGCTATTAATAGGCTGCTATTTATCAGAAGAGTTACATGTGCGTGCGCGCGCACACACACACACACACACAGAGTCTGTTTCCAGGATTCTTAGAACTGAAGTCCACTTAAGTAAACGGAAGAGTGTTAAATACACCTTTCCTCCTGCACTGAAGACCTCTCCTAGACTCTTCTCTGCACGTGCTCAGGTAAACAGGATTCCAGCAGACTGCTTTGAAGAGAACTGCATCTGAGCTGTGCTGGACCAGCAATAAAGCTTGTGTAGAGTATGGAGTCTCTCACTCACTAACCTCTGTTGAGAGCTCCCTCTGTGAATTGCATAAGCAGGACATGAAAAGAAAGGAGACTTTTGAAACAGTAAAATACCGACTATTTCAGGGCTTCCCCAATCAAAACTCTTACTTTGAACCCAATCAGGAAATCTCTGTTTCTCATTACAAAACATGAAGGACTGGGAATAAGGAGAAGACAAGGTGACGAATCTGTGATTTCTTTCACAGAGGGGATACATTTGACAGTCAGAGGGTCTTAATTTACAGGTGAATGGAAGGTCAAAATACTGTAAGCTGGTGCTGGATTGTAAATCTAAGATCAGACTCAAAGCAATGGAAGTTAAACAATGAAACAACAGAACATGTAAAGAATATGTTTGGTTCTCCATCTGTGACATTTTAAAATTTAATTGAGTTGATTTTAAAAGATATTCTCTAGCTCATCCAGGAATCAGCTCAAGGAATTCCTGTGCCTAAAAGGTCAGACACAGATGATCACAAAAGTGCTTTCAGTTCTTAAAGAACCTGACTCCATATTTCTCCATAAAGCAGTATTACTTAATTAATGTCATCCAAATTAACTGTGTATAAGAGCAACATCTAGTCTTAACTGGTCATCAGGAATTCCTCTGTAATTTTGAGAGAGAGACAGGTATCCTTAGAGGGAAGTTTAGCCTGCCTCTCTCCATAGACATTCATGCTGGCGTTTTTTGAAGTGTAGGTTAGGAAACAATTTTTCATCCAGAAATTGACATTTTTTTTCATTCGAAAACCAAAAAGCTCTTTGATACAGCAGATGTATTATAAGAAAACTCACATGGTGTTTGTAAACATTTTTCCAAAACTCAGAATCCACATCCTTTCAGGTTTCATGGTCCCTTAACTTTCTTTTTCAGTCAACTACTTGATACCTGGTTTTAGTGAAAGCAGAAATACCAGACTCTGAGATGGCAAAATTTGCAGCACATTGCAAGTCAGAATGTCCCAGAAGAACTTGCAACAGACAGGTTTCTCAGTCAAAAACTTATCAAATATATTAAAAAACAATTTTTTTTGTTAAGTATCTGAGTGACTACACACTGTTTCAGACTCTAGGAAGCTTAGGTTGACTCCAGTGCCAGTTATTTCTGCTAGTGTATTCATTATATATAAAAAACCTCTAAGGACGATGTTTTTCTCTCAGTATGGTTAAAGGATGTTTACTATTGAAATGATATTTTTTATGAATTTTTAACTTTGCCAGTTTGCCATTACCATCCACATTCAGAGGTCGTTTTGAACATCAGTGGTGTCCTAGGGTTCTGGGTGCTGTGTATGCTTCCAGGGAATACCTGCTTTAAGAGCTGCAGACATCAACTTCCTGTCTAGGAGGCAAGTGAACAGATATCCTACATACACACAGTAATCAGCACCGAGACAGCAGGGAGGCTTTGAATAATTGATCTCAAACAATTAAAGGAAAGCAGTTGCTGAAAGCATAGAATTAGGTTCTTTAAATTAAAGGATAGCATTTCTAGTGAGAGACAATTTCCAGCTTTAGATTGGTTAGATGTTATTTCTGTTTCAAAACAGACCACTTTCAGAATTGAATTGAAGGATATGGGGCTCCACATACTGGTTTAACAGTCAGACCTTACTAATTTGATTGCAGGATCAATGCTATAGCTTGTATGAGTCTCTGTAATAAAATTAAAATTTGCAGTGAATTATAGAATCAGAAAAGTCTGTGTCAAAGAAAAACCTGCATTGACTAGACAAATTAGGTTGTCTAAATAATCGGCCTGTTTAAACATTTCCCTATGTGCTCTTTCTGTCTGTTTTACTATTGGCCTAATGTAAGTTTTGATGTAGAACAGTACTGAAAGAACTGATTATTTCAGATTTTACAGCCTAAGACTTTTTTGGGGTGCCTGTAGGCATCTCATTTATTACTGAAGAGTATCCTCAATTCCTCTTGATTCCAAAGCACAAAAGGAAGTCAGGTCTGGGAACAAAAAGTCCTACAAAGACATTTACCATAACATCCTTCAGAGTATCTGAGGTTTTTAGAAGGAAAATAACTGATATTCCATGAGATTCTCACAAGCAGTCCCCTCTATCACAGTCAAAAGCACCATGACTGTAGGGGAATCTTCTTACAGTTACACTTCCAGGGAGAGAATGTGATGGAAACTGGTTTGTTTGCTCTTTTATTTTATAGATTTTAGCAATAAAATTAATAAAAATACTTATATCAGTATATGTAAGATACTGGTGGCCGCTAATCAGAATGGAAAATTACAGATGGTACAACTGATGATCATTGTGTTGCCAGAAAGTGAAGAGTTACTGAACTCTACTAAAATGCTCTGAAATGGGAAACTCATAGACTGCCTAAATCCTAAGTATTCCCAGAGGGAATGTTTAAAAAAACTCACCAAAAGGAGAAGAATGACCTACTAGGCTATGTTTTCAGTAAATGCAGTAGCAGAACCAGCCTCTCCTTTACAATTTATTTGCATTTCTGTTGATCTGTAGTGAAGTATTAAAATGTAAGACACAATGTAATTAATAGCAACAATAACAATAGTGCTTAATTGCAATGCGGTAATTTTTCCAGAACAGATTTCCTGGTATTTAATTGAAGTAGCTGTCATAGTAAATGGGCTCAGTGGAACTAATCTTATAGTAAAATCTTATTTTGATGTAGATTACTGTCAAATTAAATCATGACCAGCAATCATTAGAAAACAGACAATAAGTTGTATTGATTCTTCTATCGCGTTTTAATTCTTCAAATGCATGAGGCAAGCAGTACAGAAACAGTATTATTACTCAATAAGCAGTGTTTAATGGGCAGTTCCACATCCTAGTAACTAATTGGCCCAAATTGTACTGCTATTCATTCTTTCTCTGTAGAAAGCAATGTAACTGCACTGATCTATACCCTGTGAGTGTGAAAACATATTTGTCCCACTAACTAAAACATTAGATTCCCCTTAACAGCACAGACCAAACATTATGGCTACCAGCCCTGAGCTCCCACTTTATGCTTAACTCACAGAATCATAACACAGTTTTAGTTGGAAGGTATCTTTAAAGGTCATGTAGTTCCAACCTCCCTGTGTTGGGTAGAGACACCTCCCACTAGATTAGGTTGCTCAAAACCTCATCCAACCTGGCCTTGAACACCACCTTTAACTCCAGGATCTTATTGAGGGCTACATATAATAATTTCTCCCATAATGTCACCAAAAAGGTTTATTTTCCCTTTTCGTGTCAGTTCACATGTAGATTTGGAAACGTATATTCTTTAATGGTTGCACCCATTCTAAAACATTACCCAATGGTCAATATTAAGCAAAAGAGAGATTCCCATAGTTTTGGATTGGTCTGTATGATTACTAGTACTTTCTTTGATCTATCTTTGGGACATATCCCTTAAAAAAGGAATAAAGGGCAGCATTTGGCCATCTGGGCTTCCTTCAGATGCATAACTCAGATTATCAACTGCACCTTGGGCACCACAATTCCTAATGAGCAGAGCTGGCATCCAAACAAGCAGTATAGCCAAAAAAACACTTGAGCCCCTAGACCCCAAGATAGACCATAGTATTTCCTGTTAGCTTGTTTTATATTAAGATTTTTCTTAAATTTTCCATAGCTGGAATACCTAGTTCTGATGCATTAATGAACTCAAAGCATTTGTCTTTTTATCTTAATTTATACATAGGATTAGAGACATGAAACAATGGTTCTCCGTGGACTAACTAGAGACAGACTGCAATGTATCCAGAAGACCAGCTACTGCTCTATCTACTAAGATGATGCATTTTCTACTGACTATGGAAATTGTTATATTTAACTTTAATTTGTTTAGGAAATCTGTATACCTTTCTTGTGGATAAAATACCTTGGGAACTGATTTCTCAAATGCATGGAAAAAAGTATGGGCAGAAGTCATGCTTGATGAGACACACCATTCTAACCTACATGTAAATATCTAAAGCTTATTAACAAACCTTATTCTGCTACCTCTTGTTGTTGGCCATGCTCAGTGACTTCTTGCATATATAACCAGTGTCTTTTATTAGCAATGTATCACAATATTACTATAATTTGCCATCCATTAAAACAATCAAAACCCCAATTTTTTGAGACTCACATTATAATTCCAAATTAGTTGTCACAACTGTCTCATCTAATGTTCTTCATATTCTCCTGTTTTACCAAAACATACATTTACTAATCAAGTCAACAAAAACTGGGTAATTTCATATGTTCGATAACAGATATTATTAGCAATGAAACTCTGAGTATTGAAATGTTTTTATGCCTTTCCAAAAATGTAGTGATGTTTTATGGACTGAGAATGATGATACAGTCAAGCACAGAAGTGCATTTTAAGCATGGATATTCTTAGTTCTTGTGCAGGTATCTTGATACAAACCCACCAACCACTTAAGTGATGGATTTTCAGCAGACCAGCTTGGATGTATTTACTACATGCTGGACATCTCTACCTTTCTCTGACAGCTAACAGCAGATTAAGGCTAAAGGCAGACTCTTGTTTTGTATCTAGGTGTGCAGATTGCAGACAATGCCTGCTTTTCCCAGGTTGTTTCTCTCTCTTTGATGGATGCCATTGTCCCAGTATTCAGCTGGCTGAAGGACTATGCGTGTGTATCCCAGCTCACTTCAGACAATCTCAAATAGGTTTAAACTGGTGATTATGATGAATACGACCCTAATTATTTTTCCTGAAGAACCTATGAGACATTACACAATTTCTTCAAGGCTCAGGAAAGCAGGAAACACTGTTTATAGCAAAAAAACAGCTGGAAAAAGTATGACCTTGCTCTGTTGACCTCACATCCCAAAGAGGACAACAGCTGCCTCAACACTGGCTGGCCAAACTTATCAAACTTCAGTCAGCCTTATGTTTTCCTTGCAAGTAAAGGAGGAACAGATTGCCAAAGCACACCATGCTGACATTTTGCCTGGCCTTAATAATTTCTAGAGACCATTTTGTCTTTTCTATGCACATGCAGTTAGATGTGCTGCAATGTTAAATACACTGGCAAACACATATATGGATGAACGCTTTTGGAGCACCTGTACCAGCAGAAGTCTTACAAATGTAACAGCTAGCATCAGGAGAGACTACCATTACCCTCACAGTACACAGAGGGTTTTATGTCTGAGAGGTTCTCAAACAACAGGTGCTTCCCTATATGGCCTGTGAACAAGTTAACCAGCAGGTAAACCAGAATATGGATTTTCAGCATGTTTGCTCTTTCATATGAATGCATTTACCACAGCTAAACCAATTCAGATCGCACAGCACCTGTTCTCTGCATTGCTCAGGGAGCAGCCTTGGAGACTTGCCATGCTGGTAAATGTCATCCCAGAGGCAGCAGCACTCATGGGCATGCAGAGCCATTCACTTGAGTCTGCGTGAACTCAGTGTAATAGAATATTAAAAAGCTCATCTGAGGGACATTAGGATTTACTGTACCCAAAGAGAAAACCCAGGCACAGAGACAACAGCATGTATCGCATTATAAATTCGGGATTTTTCTCCTCAGCTTAAACCAAATAAAATGTAACATGTAACAATGTACTTGCAACATAGATTTTGGAGTCATTACCTCCATATTTCAACCTCTATTCAGAATTCCCAACAGACAAGGGTTTATGATTAGGGTTGCACTGTTCTTCACGCCCTTTGGAATGTCTTTGCATATATAACAGCTTCCTACAGCAAAAATGCACAATATCACTGGGTACAATTCAGCTGCCCAAGATAGTCATTAAGGATCTCCAGACTTTCTCACTTGGTCTTCAGCTGCTGTTCCAGAAAGGCATGTGTCTTCTGAAGACCCAGCTACTACTGTTGGTGTCTCAAATGCCCTAAGACACCTCAGCTGGCACAGGAATAATCAGCCTTCAGTTTTTGCTACAAAATCCATTATTGATCATCTGCCAAAATATGAGACACCACTGATCAATCTGTAGGTAAACAACCTTTCATAACTCATTTAAAAGCGATGGATTTTGTGAACACCTGGTCTTCCTGTGGGGATTATGTCAAGCCCTCATTTATAATCTTAAACTTGTGAGGTTTTTCCTGCATTTTTCTGTATTAATCTAAAATTAATCTAGCCAGCTACTGCTTACTGCTCAAGACAGTTAACTGCAGTGCAACAGTTCTGCACAGCTGCATTTCGCTCCAGAAGTGGCATATGTTGTGTGCATTACACCATGATCCAGAAATTGTGATTTAGCTTAACAAAGATTGAATATTTGCCTGTGGATACAATTTTTCCCTTTTTTGGGGGTGGGAGGGGGGAAATAACAACTAAATGTAGCTAGTACTCTATTATTTCCATGTCATTGACTGAAATTTTCCAGAAATAACATAGAGGTAAGGCACTTAAAAGAAGTACTGCAGTAAAAGTGCAGAGAGATGACAATGTAATAAAAAAATCAATTCCCCAAAACAAACAAAAGCCCACAAAGCATTCAGAGTGGATTTTATTAAGTCTCATTTTCACAACCATATTGAATTGATTTATTTATAATACAGATTTCTGCCTTACTGCTAAGCCCCCAGATTCTTGTTTTAACAGCAACTTTTAGTAGCTAAAAAAATCTCAAGTATTTAATTGCCTAAAGTAGGCACTTATATATGAATGCTGGAATCCAGGGTTTGCTATAATTTACATTAGTTTGCAATGCCTAATATTTTCATTTTTTAATGGTTACATAGAAAAAGCCAGTCCCCAAGTAAGAACACATGCAACTCATGATTTTGTTGGGATGATGGCAGGGATGTCTAAGAAAAACAGAATATTCCATTAACACCTAGAGCACTGCATTTGTAATGAAAATGTGTACTGTCCTGCCACCAACCCCTGCACTGGTAACTACCTCTGCAGCAACTTGCTCTCTCATTGAACTCCGTGGGCTCCCCAGTGCCTTGGGAGAGTGCATTTGGTTATGGTATAGGCAACCTCCTTAGCATCCAATCCCAAGGGATAGTGTTTATTGGCTCTGCACCAGCTCCTACAATCATCAGTCCAGGGCCTGTGGAATACACAGCACTCCCTTGTGCCATTTACAGTTCAAATCTATGAACCGGCACAGAATTTCTTCCTGTGTTTTCCCATCCCACTCAGAGCACTCTCTCCTGACCAGTCCCTCCCCACAAGCATCTCTGGGGTTTTGCTCTCTGAGGCTGGTGACACGCAGCTGACAGCAACACTTGTGGTCAGTTTTTCTGCTCTCAGGCATTTCAGCTCCTCAGCACATTTCTAATCCAGCCTCTGAGCATTCAGGAGACATGGTTGGTCTCACTGCCTACCTTGGCTTTCTCTAGTTCTGAATTCTTCTCAATGTTCAAATACATTTCATGGGAGAGTACTCCTTGGCATCTGCCAGCTCTATTCTTCTCACAACATGTTCTTGCAAGATTTAGGACTATAATCCCATTCCAATAAGCTAAAATTGACATTATTTACTGTTGCCAGTAACGCAACAGCTGCAGCCCAGAACAGTTCCTGACAGGAATCACCAAGAACCCCCAACTAATCATGACTACTACCTTACCTGCAGTTTACTTGGTTTCTTGTCAGTAGAGTGAGCTTTCAAACATGGGAGAGCAAAGGAAGATTTCAGACAAAAATCCAAAACAATTCTATGAATGGCAAACTGACAACTCTTCTACATGCCTTTTTTCCATAATTTGGCTCTTTGCAAAGCAAATTATTTGTGACAAAGAAGAATTTCTTATATGAGCTTGTAAGGAGTCATTCACACCCACAATGTCGTACCAGTCATTTGTATAATTTACAAATTATTCTGAATACAAAGAATTCTCAATAATAGGGAAAACCAATTCAAACTGTGAATCACTGCTCTCCAGATTATAAGGAGCTTGTTCATAATCCCAAATTCCTGCTTATGTTGGTATAGGACCTGGCTAGGCAGGAAAAAGATCTTCAGGTACAAAAGAGGTTGAGAACCTCTGCTTGAAACGAACCAAATCTATTTAAAGCCAGCACCTCACTGCTTCCCTCAGCGCAAGTCAGATGCACTTCCAAAGAATTTAAGATTTATAATCTTGTTTTTTTATTACCTCTGCACTTCTTTCTCGGGCTTTCAAAGCTATTTGGAGATTACAGTTTGACCTAAAAAATATGTATATACATAAAAGTATTTTTCTTGAATGACCTAAATTAGCTCTTTCAAACACAGCACCTGGGTGTTACCTTTGGAGGTCAGTCCTTGCTCTGGGAAGAATGGCCTAGTGGCCCTGCTGAGAAAGTGGAGTGGACTGTAGGAGTTCAAAGGCATACAAAGGGATTGGGTTTGGGAGAGGATCACAAGGCTTATCTTCTTTGATCCTGGGACTTTGCTTGAAGCTTTTTCAGGTCACTGACAAGAGAAAGTTGCTCACTTCTGATGGCTCTGTAGTGACTCACAAAAGGGAGTGTGGCCTGTTTATTCCACTTATCATGAGCTGATAACCTTATTGCAAAACCATAATTAGCAAGAATGATTAAAGTCTCAGCAGCCATAGTTAAGGCTGAAATTGCTGGTGACTGAACTCTCTGCACGCTTTCCTGCTGTGTCAAGGTTAGACCATGCTGTTGTCCTTGTTCCATAGACAGAACTCACCAGGACTGCTAATTAACACATTTCATAGGCCCTATCTGCCCACACAATCTCTCTTTAATCCCTTATTCCAGGACTGACAGGCTTAATAGCTGTTTCAAAAAATGGATGGAACATGTAGAAAGTCCTATTTTCTAGTGTGCATTATATATAAAAATATCAGTGTCAGCTGGCAGGCAACCTTTCTTTTAAAAAATACAGCTTTGCAAGCTAAAAACCAGCTGTAATGAAAGGCAAGCTTAAATAAAGGTCTTGCTGCTCTGCCTGTCATTCTCTCCATTCTCAAATCCTTTTCCTTCCTTCCTTCCTTCCTTCCTTCCTTCCTTCCTTCCTTCCTTCCTTCCTTCCTTCCTTCCTTCCTTCCTTCCTTCCTTCCTTCCTTCCTTCCTTCCTTCCTTCCTTCCTTCCTTCCTTCCTTCCTTCCTTCCTTCCTTCCTTCCTTCCTTCCTTCCTTCCTTCCTTCCTTCCTTCCTTCCTTCCTTCCTTCCTTCCTTCCTTCCTTCCTTCCTTCCTCCCTCCCTCCCTCCCTCCCTCCCTCCCTTCTGTCTCTCTCTCCTCTCTTCCTCTCTTCCTTCTTTCTTCTTCTTTCTTTCACTTTCTCTCTTTCTTTAGCTTTCCTTTCTTCCTTCCTTTCTTTCTTCTCTCTTTCTTTCTCTTTCTTTCTCAGAAGCTCAGCTGCTGAAATTCATTTATTTGATAATTATTTCATATGATGCATTACACAATCCAAAGAATTCATTTAAGTGGCTCTCCATCATCTAATTTTAAATAAAAGACCTTGTCATCAGCTTAGTTCAGGACTGTTTATCTATTTCTTACCAAGTGTATCTCCATTGTTTTCTCATTTGAAGACCTCCATTTGGAGTGTTTGATCTCCATTGTTTTCAAGTAAAGGCTTGAATTTTCACCATGGGGAGTTTTTCCTAGTTTGTTTAAGATTAGTACATTTAAGACGAATGCATATATTATCAGAGCGTATTTGATTAATAAAAAAATGTGCATTTAAGTCAATAATCAGCTTTAAATCAAGTTCCAGTCCGTGGGAGGAGAACAATGTTCCATCAGCAAATGTAGCACAGAGGGTTTTGCTGTTGTCCACTTTTTTCCTAAATATTTTCAGCTGTGATGTAAAGCTTTACATAAATCTTGTAAAGAAAAAACCTCAAAAGGATCTAAATTTCTATCCTGTTAAGCACAGAAAGCTCTGATGAGTCACTGCAAAGCTTCTACAAACTTATCTGAACATGTCTGATGCAGGTGGGATTCAGGTTGGGACTGCATGGGCACAAGTGCACTCAAAGTATATCCTGGAGTGAGTAGCTGGCTGCAATCTAGTTGGAAGGATCTTAGAACAACTTTCCTTGGGGCTGCCTAGGGTTCCATCAGGCAGAAACAAGCACGTAGATTTGCAAACATTAAAGAAACCAAGACTGAGAGCCAAGCCACTTCAAGCGTTCAGTGTTTGGGGTTTGGCTCATCTGTATCCCTAGTGAAGAACCATAAAAATATCACAGCATACAGTTTCCAGTTTCCAGCCCAATTGCAAAACTTACCATGATGCAGTGGGAAAGAGTTTGGAGGGTTTTGGCCCCATTTTTATTCACCTTGGCTGGTCCCCTGCGAAAGGGATCCTTCAGTGCCACCTCAGAGCTCCCTTCTCTGAAGAAATGGGTCATCTCAGCAAGACATGGTGCCACTGCTACCGTGTGTTTACTCTGTTTTTTTCAATTTTTTTCAATATCATAAACATAGAGCTCTGGAAATGAGTTTGTGATTAGAGATAGTGCTCAGATCTGATGAACAGCTCTGGCACAGTCAATACAATATCTCACTGCAGTGTTCCTGGATGGGGTCAGGCAGCTGTCCCAGGGAGACCTGCTTTGAGATAGTCAGTAGGGTAAGTGCAAATGTATGTCCTCAGCCTTCTCTTCTCTGTAACTACAAAACCATATCCAGGGCTGCCACTGGGCACCTCCATTCACTCGGAACTGATCCTTCTGCCAAGATCAGACACCTGCAAAAACCATAGTGAGAAGGAGATGCACAGCCAGAAACCTTTTGCACAAAAATGTAGTATATCATCTTGCAATATCATACCAAACTGTCACAACAAAGCTGTGGTACTAGTGATGAATGCAGACAGGCAATCAGAACAGCCAACCCCTATTCTCTTCCTAGACATAGCAAGAAAAAAACATATTCTGGGCTGCATCAAAAGAAGTGTGGCCACCAGGTCAAGGGAGGTGATTCTCTCCCTCTACTTTGCTCTTGTGAGACCTCACCTGGAGTACTGTGTCCAGCTCTGGAGACTCCAACACAAGAAGGACAATGAAATGATGGAGCGAGTCCAGAGGAGGGCCACGAAGATAATCAGAGGGCTGGAGAAACTCTCCTATGAAGACAGGCTGAGGGAGTTGAAGGTGTTCAGCCTGGAAAAGAGAAGGCTCCAGGGAGACCTTGTAGTGGCCTTCCAGTACAGGAAGCCTTCCTTCCAGGCTACAGGAAAGCTGGGGAGGGACTTTTTAGAAGGGCACATAGTGATAGGATGAGACAGAATGGTTTTAAGCTGAAAGATGGTGCATTTAGGCTCCAAATTAGGAAGGAATTCTTTACTGTGAGGGTGGTGAGACACCGGCACAGGTTGACCAGGGAAGCTGTGGATGCCTCATCCCTGGAAGTACTCAAGGCCAGGTTGGATGGTGCTTTGAGCAATCTGATCTAGTGGGAGGTGTCCCTGTCCATGCAGGGGGGTTGGAACTAGATGATCTTTAAGGTCACTTCCAACCCTAGCCATTGTACAATTCTATGAAAATTATAGAGCCGTACTTGTGTATTGAGAGTCTGTTCTCAGCCCCCATTAATCTTCCATGTTTAGCTGGAACTGCAGCAGTACACACCACCTCACACAGACCCTGCTAGCCTGGGATAGCCTAAAGTACAATAGCTACATCTTGGGACACTCAGCGGGGAATGACAGGGAGAAGGATACACTTGGGAGTTTTAACCTTTGAGGAGTTGCATGTTGAACTCAGGCCAAAGCTCTGCTTCAGCTCTTTAAAACCTTCCTTTCCTAAATTGGAACTGACTGAAGGCTTCTGACTGTGTGAGGCTTTGCCCTGCTTGGTTTCTAGTTCTGTATTGAGCTCCAGGTACCAGTGCAGGGCAGCTCAAACTACTCAGTCTCCTGGTACGAATCCAGGAAATACTGAACATTTCAGAAAAAAAAGACAAAAGGTCAGACGTGACATTATTCAGACTAAAGGGAACTTGCAACATTTTGAACTATATGAGTCTGTGGTGTAATTATGTGTATTATAACCTGCCTTTTTAAAATTAACATGAAACACCGTCACTCTTTGGCAATGTCAGCTGGGAAGATGAGTTTGAGAAAACCTGCTGCCACAAGCATTTTTAGGGGTTTAAATGCCTGCTCTCACAGTCAATCCAAAGTTTTGATTTAATTTCTTGTATTTTGTCAAGGTTATAATTAGCTTTAAATGTGTGATGAAGACCTGTAAAGCTGAGGTAAGAAAGTTGTCTGCAATGGGGACAACAGTTTTTCTTGCTATCTCATCCCAAATCCTTCCATGGATTTTGCTTAAATAGTGACTTCTCCCTGTGATAAAAATAAATTACAAAGGCCTAGCATTGATTAGTCACTAAAATGCCTAGATTTTCCTTTTCCATTTGTTACTAACAGAGTCCTTCTAACATCCAGTACAGCTTGATTTAAGATCACAAGATGTTAAAAACTGTCCTCCATCTCCTTTCCCAATCACCAACATTTGTAACGTGCCTCCAAACTCCACACATACACTGTATTTTGAAGCTGTGAAGTTCTGTACAACTCATTTCCCACAGACTCGGTCAGACTCTAGGACATGAAACTTGTTTAAAACTGAAGTTGATATGTTTTATGTCAGTATGTTTACACATCAAACAAATCTGAAATTTTACCTTACTTGGGAAAATGTATTCCAAGTCACTTTACCAGGGGAATGTCATAGGTAATTATCACAACACAACCTCCACACAAATGTACTTCTTTTCTTCGGTTAAATGTTTGAGATTGAGCATTTTTTTGAGAGAGAGTATTTCTGGACATGCTTGGTATCTAGAAATTATGCTTCTTGTCAAAGAGTAATAATTTATTTCTGCTATTCAGCTATGTATTTATTTTGCAATAGGAGGCACAATAGAATGGTCTTCTCTTTGATACCATCAGAAAAAAAAAATCAGTTTGCAGAGTTTACCATTACTATTAAAAATGGACAGTGTAAGTGAAACAGAGAACCATATAATGATATTAACAACACAAAATGTAACTGAAGAGATTAAAAAGCCAGAATTTTTTTTTTCTCTGCCTTCTTTCTGGTTCTGGTGTCTTTTTGTTTTTTGATTACTTTGCCTTCATTTTAAAATGCCACCTCTATGAGAAACCTTTCTCCAGACAACATTAAGGAATCCTTTCTACCCCCCTAATCACAATAATTTCTATTCCTGTGGGTATCCTGAAACAATGTCCTAGGATTATTCATAGAATTCAAGGGTGGAAAATGGGAATAAAAAAATTAAAACTCTTCTGACTTCTCTTTCTGTTAACCTGCTGTATCTAAACACTGAGTGAGAAATCTTGTTTTATATCATACCTTTGTAGTATGAAAGAGAAAAGGCTGAGAAGAACACTGTCTTGGGACTTCCTTGCTTCTGTCAGTTTATGTCACAACATTACTTTTATTTTAATGAGGGGGTGTTACATTTCATGTCTGTCTATGATAACTGGATTAAAAAAAATTGAAAGACGTGAAACACAGCAAATTCTAAGGCATTAGGCATTTTTATAGCTAATGAGACCACTCTATTAAATTAGAAAGGATAAAAACAACTGCTTTTTAAAAAAAATATAATCAAAAAGTCTTCATTAATCAGTTATAAAACAAGCCATGTTTGTTAAAGATATACAGAAGTGTTATTCCTCCTCAGAGTTTCTCCAGAAACTCCAAAGTTTCTGGTGCTGGTTGTTAGCATAGAAGACACATAAACAGGCCAATAACCTGCTCCAGGATGGTAGCTTCCATGCTTCCTTGTGAGAGTGACATGAAGAAATTTCAAAACATTAGCTGTATTGTTAAGGGAAAAGACACTGCTGAACAGTACAGTCCTGGAGTTTACCCTCTCATCCAAGCAGTGTGTACAACTGTTGTTTGAGCAGAGTATTGTGCAATGCCATGCAGTGCCTGTTGTATTCTATTGCTCCCCACAGTGTTGGCAATGCTTTATTTACAATGTCTCCTTCTATCCTGTAGCAGGGATTGAAGGGAAAGATGGCTGTCCTACTGTCTTATAACCCAAACAAAAAAAACAGGTTACATAGATGTCTTTACTTCTGTCTGACAGAAGGGAAAGAGACATCTGTTTCCTTGGGACTATATTTATCCCCAGATGAGAGCTGTTAAAGAAAAGGTTTTTTTTAATATTTTTTAAACTTTTTTGTTAGACTACGTAACAGAGTGAAAACCAGAACAAAAGCATGAGAAATAGGAAATTGGTCCAGGTTAGCCTTTGTGCTTAATTTAGAGGATAGAAAAATTAACTCCCAGTTTGCTGGGGGACAAACTAATGCTACATAACAACTTTAAACTAAATATCACTCAGGCCATCACTCTTCTGTCTTGATATGACATATTATAAACTGCAGCTGGTTCTACCATTGGAAAAAAGGTACAACTTTGAATTCAGATACAGAAAAATAGTTTCCACTCAATCCTTTATCAGCTTTTGTTTTGTCATGTATTTCATAATTTATTTTCCCCTCAACAATATTATTTTTTTCACAGTCAAGGCAACTCACTCTCCATCTGGGAATAAAGTTGCATGCGTATGTACTCATTCATGAGTTCTTTATATATCTAAATGAGTTATTCAGTGCTTTTCAAAGATACTCAATTAATATACTTCCTTTATTAAAATTAACTTCTATTTATATTTGCTTTACAAATCTGCCATGCGTACACCATTTGTTTATGGAAAAACTGTGAGGGGTTTTAGTGCAAACAAGACGTGACTAATCTTTTATTCTCATTTTCATCTCTCTCCTAAATAATTTTGCATCAAAGAACTAGTAACATCTTTCTGTTCTTCATCACGAACTCACATAACACATAATTCTCTTTTCAGTTAATCACACTGCTTATTCTTTTAAAAAAAGAATATTTACATGATATGATGCCTTTCAATCTGTCAAATAATTTTTGTGTTCAACCAGTAACTTCAGTAAACTGAGTTACATGTATTTCTAGAATATGAGCCATTGTGTGATATGTGTCTCTTAAAACCACCACCTGAATAGAACTAGATGTATAGTTATATCACAGGTAGAACATGCTACCCAGCTCTATTAACCTAGCACTGTTAACTCTGTTAGCACTGTTGCCTGAATTTGTCCTCTAGGTAATCTCCCCAACTCTTGTTCCAAGTCTCAAATCAGATTCAAAGACTGTAGGCTAAGCTAAGAAAAAAACCTCAACCTTTTCTTCCACACACAGCATTTTCACCCAGCACTGCCCACACGGTCTTCATGGGATAGAATAGGCACAATTCACTCACAGAAAAAAAATTCCTACATATAAAAAGGCATGACTATAGTCTGAGACTTTCTATTCTTGGAAATCTAGAAGGATTCCAATGGCCTGGAGTCCATTTCATTAAATTCAAATTCATTTGCACAGCAGGTCCTGTCAAAGCCTTTCTTGAGCTTGGTCATGATTTCATAAACTCTTCTATGCTTTCTATTTCCTAAAAAAGAGTCATCAAGAGTCAGCTGAGTGAGACAAAGAGTGGCTAAGACTTCCTGGTCTTGCACAGCAATAAAACAGAGGAGTGTGAGGAGGCCATGGTTCACACGGCCATAGTGCACTCTGTGCTGTTCATTGACTACCGAGAGCCTTGATTTCTCTAGCAGAGAAAGTGGGGACAGAGTCATAACTTGTTCCAGAGTGTGGTGCAATTAGAAGGTGTTCAAGCTCAGGTCCAGCAGTGAGTGTATACTTTACCTCCATGTTGCTCTGCAGTACAGCAGGGTCAACAACTCACCCTTCTTCAACACATTTTGTTGATTTTGGCTGCACACACTCCCTTTTGGTAGGTGCATCACAGCTTGAGATACAGACCTCC
Organism: Hemiprocne comata; assembly: GCA_020745705.1. Taxonomy (NCBI): domain Eukaryota; kingdom Metazoa; phylum Chordata; class Aves; order Apodiformes; family Apodidae; genus Hemiprocne; species Hemiprocne comata. The sequence continues at coordinate 136,569,512 of CM036587.1, forward strand.
ACACACTGCATGCTGCAAGACATGGGACAAACAGAAGTTGGTGCTGTCAAGGACATTTTTTCTTTCAGAATAGCTAATACACTCTCTTCCAGCTACTCCATTCATGCTGTTCTTCCCTTAGGATGTATTCAGATGAAAATTCTACACAGTTTTTAAAATTACACAGATCAAGACACAGGTCCAATTAATTGATAAAGTGTCTCTGGTGGGGGCATTTTCTTTCTAGTTTCCATTGATCTCTTCATTTGAGTTTCTGGTAGCTCTTTGAAATTTATGTGCCAGGTATAATATTCTGTGAAGATATTAATTTTGGTTAAAAAAATACAATTACTGTGTTCATGTATCATACTGGCTACACGATCTCTGTGGCTCTCATAAGCACATTCGTTTCTCCACATTTCATCTGAAGGAAATGAAAATAGATGTACTTTCTCAGAAAACTTCCTATGCATGAATCAGTGCAGGGCCTCCCCCAAAGTCTAGTCAAGATTACATATAAGATCCATGGTGTATGCCACCCCAATATGCAGAGCTGAGATAACAGCTTTGATAGAAAGCCAAGAAAGCCACTCACTAAGAAAAACCTGTCCATTTTATCATTTCATTCTTTTCTCACTTTGTTTATTCAACCCCCATCTTTCACTGTGTCTTGTGATTCCTAAACCTATTAAATGCTTAGACTGGATTTCACTACTTTTTTACTACATTGGTACAATGAATTCCTCTGTATAAGGAAGCACTGGGAATATTTTAGTCTTTTCTAAGAAGGAAGCACAGGAACAAGATGTACAATAACTGAGCCACCAGGAAGTGCAAATGCTGGCTCCCGAAAGCACATCTGTTTTACCATCCACATGGCACCCAGGATTTGGGACATCACCCAACTTAAGCAAAATTTTCTTAGGGAACGTCTAAGTCACTTAGATTTCAAAAAGGAGTATGTTGCTTGCACAGGAGTTTCCCTCCTAGCAAATCACCATTAGGAGATGTCTGTGATATGGCTTATTCTGAAGGTTTGTCTTAAGCATTCCCTGTCCCTTGTAAGTGAACTGACACATAAATATTCGCGGCTCTTCACCAGCAATCTTCCAAAACACATTTCTAAGACTAGCTCGCAGGAGTAGAGCTCTATGGAGTGGTGGAAACTGAGGTACAACATGGCACTTCATGTCTGGGAGACCTGCCCAGGTTCCTGCTATTGCCTGTCTGCAGCTGGTCCCTGAATCAGCACAAGATGTTGCTACTTTTGCTAGTTTGTAGGTGGCTGTGGAACTGACTTTGAAAATGATCTCTTAAATGTCTGGCAGTCCCTCAGTGATTGTTCTGCTGTGGAAGGCATAACTAATACTGCTTCAAATGTGTGCAAGCTTCTCACCTTCCTGAATATAGTTTCTACTTATCAGTGTTGTTTCCATCATGTATTTCCCATCAGATCACAAGCAAAATAAATAATTACCTTTTTCTGTAACTCCAATATCCTTTCTACTTATCTTCCTTTGAAATTCCTTCTTTTCATCACAGCTCATAATCTTGTCACTGTTTTTTTTCCATCACAGGACTAACTTCCAATGAAATCCAACAAAGCTCTAAAGCTAGGCTACATAGAATAAATAAGTTATTCAATACAGAATAAGTTTCACAATATCTTTACTTTATGAATCTCCACCAATCTTTGCTTTCAGAGTTTTCCTCTGCTTCACATCTTCATTTTCATATATTTGCCTTCCTTGGGCTTTTAGGGTCCCAATCCTGACCTGGATGAACATGTATGGTCTGAGTCAAATCAGTGAGGTGTCATCCTTACAGTTAATTATGTATACATATATTTATGGATTTTGTGCTATTGAAGAGCAGTTTTTGGGTTTGATTTTTTTTCCAAAGAGTTCCAAAAACCTCATTACAACTGAGATCAGATCATTGCCTTTTTCCTGTCAGTCAAAGCTATCCTTGGTCTTGTCCTAATGCTAAAGATAACAGGCTCACTGAACTCTACTGCTGCCTGCTACCAGCCCATATCTACCCTGCCATCTGCTTTATACTAATCTAATCTAATCCTCAGAAAACCCTCTCTTGCAAATTCCTGTTTCTATCGCTCATGTGATTGCTAATCCAAAATCCAAGAATGCTTCTGCTGTCAGTCAAACCTTAGCACTGTTTGAAGGGGCTTCTGTTCTGACCTGCCAGCAATGCTAGTGCTGATTAGGCATAACTAAAAATACGTGTTAGAAAGGAATTAGCTTCCTGGCAAATGACAGTGATATGATAATGAGACTTTAGAGTAAAGTCACGGAGGGAAGTTGAAGCTTTGCCTCTGGGAAACTTCCAAAAGAGTGTGAATTAACCTTAGGCTGCCTGCTTCTGTAGCAAATGGAGCATTACACTTTGGACACGTGTGAAATGAAAGCACAAATACATTGTATTGCTAGAACTAACTGAAGTTAGTGAATACTTCTCTCACCACTGTGTTTTGAGGACTTCCTGAGCTGCTTTGCAAAAGCAGAAAGCTGTCCCTGATAGTTAATCTCTGGCCAAAAACTCTGCTTCTGCAACAAGGTCAGAACTCAACTCCATCCATAGCAATGTGACAGCTATAGTGACAAATGTTTTATGGCATCTAGTCTTCCCTCACTCTCTGAGACACTTTCCTTCCTTCTGCTTCCAAAAAGCTTCTATCACCTTTGCCAGTCTTTGAAGGAGCTCCCATCTTAATCGTCTTCTTATCTCCATCTCATCTCTGTTAATCTCATTCAGACAACTTTGTTCAAGTATTATCTCCATGCTGCTTACACTGAGATTGACTTCTTTGCTCCAGATTTGTCCTCTCATATGACAAGCAAAAATATTACACTATCTTGTTGACTCCTTCTCATGCTTTTCAAAGGAATTCAGGAGGCAGCAAGGATAGGATAGGATAGGATAGGATAGGATAGGATAGGATAGGATAGGATAGGATAGGATAGGATAGGATAGGATAGGATAGGATAGGATAGGATAGGATAGGATAGGATAGGATAGGATAGGATAGGATAGGATGTCCAGGTGACTGGGAAGGCCAATGGCATCCTGGCTTGTATCAGGAATAGTGTGGCCAGCAGGTTTTAAATTGGTTTTAAATTATACCTTCTGGGAACTGAAATTGTATTATCAGATTGTAACTGATGATATGGTAGCAGAAGATAATCGGCTGTTGTTGAAGTTAAACATTTGTTAAATTGATGGCAAACCTACAAGGGCATTATTCTACCTCTGGACATACATAGTCAAAAGATGACAGCATGACTGAGGATTTTAAATTGAATGTGAAATCAAGTAATAATGCAACAAAACTGCTTGAAAAGAATCATGTAGATCAATAAAGGACCTTTCATTTCCCTGCCTTACATCTAATATTGCCATCCATTCAGATACCTGTTATCCCCTTCTGGCTACAACAGCACACAGTTAGATGTTCACACGTAGTGAAAGAAAGGATCATATTTATCACAGCAGTGGCAAATACTTCAGTGTAATGTTTTTGCCCAAAACTACACAAAACCGTAACAGCAGAGCACAAAAGTAAATTAATTATAGAACAAAAGGATCTGACTCGCTACTGCATATAAGAAGGATAAATTAGACTTTGCAGTTCTGAATGCCTTTTAAATAAACATGGCAGATCCTACCTTTATGCACTGATATCCATGTGGATATATACTTCTTGATTTCAAGAGAAATAAAACTGAACCCTTACTCATGGAGCATGAGCAAATGTATGCGTGGTTTTCTCACTTCCCTGGATCATCAGACTCAAATTTAACCAGGTTTTATTCACCAAAAAAGTGAATGTCCTACTAGGCTTACAAGTATGCAAAAAAAGTTGGCTTTATTCCTCAAGGGGAATACATATACCAATAGGTTATATGGTTCCACAGGAAATCAGCAGCAGAGCCCAAGGAAATGCCTACAAGGTCTAACTCCATGTACGATGTACTAAATAAACATCTCCCCTGTTTGAACCATGGTCTCATTTCTGTGCAGTTTCCTAAGCACTGCAAGCACAAGATGCTGCCAAGCTCATCTGTATTGTCGTGTCCATTTATCTTTTCCAGACATCCTCAAACTGAAGTATCCTCCTCCTAAACCTGAGATAATATTATTCAGTGCTTCCCAAACCAAATATCTGCACACGTATTTCACCTTTGCACCCACTTCAGTTCAAATATTCTCATTTAATTACTCAGCTCTGTAGGTTGGCTCTCAACAAGCTTGAAAATTACAAAGCACTAAACACATGCTTTTGGCCACTTTCCCTTTTAAAAGTCAGGTTGTGAATTGATTATCTCAATCTGACCTTGATAAAATCCATGCAGCTGTGAGCCATGGCACCAGCTAATGGACATGAATAGCTCTCAGTTGCTCAGGTGACTTCTCACATGTCATGAATAGACAACACTGTTTATCACATGTATTAACCTACATTGCAGCTTAACTAACAGTTTCATTGTGAATCAGCAAAACACAGATTTCTAGGAGGTGTTTGGTCCTTTAAGTATTTGCCAATTAATTTTCACCCACCTGAGCAAAAGCAATTTGCCTTAGTCTTCTATTAAGTAGTTTCTGCCTTCCTGGAAAAAATCTATAACATTGTTGCATCACTGAAATTGCCTATTAGAGTCCATGCCAGGACTCACATGAGACTCCCATGTCCCCAGCTTTGACATTCAGCTTGCTGTCAGGACAAACATAGATACACCCTCAATGTACATGTGGGAGCTGAACCTTTGGTCAGACACAAAGTTTCCTTTAATGAGGCTCTGAACCAGCTGACTTGAAAAAGCTAATTGTTAAGTTTCCTCTCTACAAAGAAAACATTTTGCATTTTACCTTAGCTACAGTATTGTCTAGAGACCAGATGTGAGCGGTTGTCCTAATCAGCCATCACTTCTGCAGAGTCTATTTGAAGTTTATCTTGTGCAGAACACCAGAATAGAAGACTGCATGGCTGCATGTGCTTTGTTTTACTGAAGCTTTTAAGTTGCTCAGTGAACTGTGGTCTTTAAAGAAGCTTGAGTCTGATAGCTTTATGTCCTATCAGATTTTCATCAAAACTAGTGCTAAGTAAGGATCCCATTACTGCTTAAATAGTTGTGTTAATGAATTACAAGCAACACAAGATTACATGGCTGTGTCCCCACCATTTTTTCCTTCTCTCCTTCAAAACTCAGTCTTCATTCTTTCTCCTTAAGCCCATTTGCAACTCCAAAGCCTTTGGTTAGGGGAGAGAACTCCAAAAAGAAAACCCCAATGTCATACTCCCTCAGATTCATCCCCATTGTTATAGGACTCAGCCTCTGGCCATCAGTAATACCCGTTTGTACTTGCATTTGCAAAATTTATTATTGCAATTTTTTTGCAAGCTGTGAATTTTTTAAATGCAACTGGCCTTCCAATGTGCTAAATTAGCTAGAAGGCAGCAGAATGAGATGGATTCTGGACCTGCCTTGGTGTCTGACTGACCTTTCATTCATTTGTCTATAAAGATCTGTAAAGGTTGGGAATTAGTAGCATGAAATACTCAGGGAGGGCGGGGGGGGTTGGTGAATGTGTAAAGGGGAGGGAGAAGGATGTAAATCTCCATAAAACATTTGAAATGCAGGGTTAGAACAAAAAACATAAACAGTTAAAAACGGAAGGATGTGTCTGCATGTGAAAAAAGACAGTTTCAAAATAGCTACAAAAAATAAGGTTGGTTTTGATCTAAGGTGGGTCATTTAGGGCATAGAAGGAAACTTGCAAAGATCATAACACTCATCACAGAAGAGTTCTCTGACAAGCACCTGTGGCTTTGTGAAACAGAATATTTTTCGCCAATGAAAATCTGCTTCTCTGATTCATCATCATGTAAAGGGCTCAATCTTGTTTAAATACATTTATTGTCAAAAGTACAGTCCTAAGATGGAGTCCTGCAGTGTCTAGAAGCAGGTACTGCAAGGCCCAGGCATGGCTTTCCTCTCTTACCAGTTGCCAAAGGGAGAAGGAAACCAGATGCTGGAATATGGATCCTTTAGTGTTCAGCAAAAGGAAAATTAGCACACCCAGACACAAATTACTCATTTTCATCATTCAAGAAGGTAGCTTTGAATATTTAGCTTTGAATTTGGTGATCTTTGGTATCAGACAGGACTTCCAATAGATCACCTCCAAGAAGCCTGTTCTCAAAAAGCTTAAATGAGCAAAATAATACTGAAAGAATATTTGCAAAATACTGAGTCCAGACAGTCCTTTCTAGAATAATCAAATAGAGCCTTCCCAACAGTCATGTCCTTGCTTTCCAGTTCAGCTGCAAATTTCAATATACTATAGAGCTTCAGTACACTAATCTATCAATGAACCTACCCATTCCTTTCTCTATCCTTCTTTTCACTAAATTGAATTTGTTTTGGATTCATGTATTTAAAAATAAAGCATCTCAGGTGCAAACACTCCAGCCTTAGAGAGAACTGAACAAACCACTGTTAACTAGGGAGAAGAAAGATGTTTGAAATTACGTGATAAAAGAGTGAAAAGTTAGTCAGAACAAGAGTTTATATTAAAACACAAGCCCAAAGACAAATGACAAATTCAGCAGAACAAAAATAACTAGTTTGACTACATTGCTGCAAGTGCAGGTCACCTTCTAATCTCTGTCACTTGGCTAAACTCTCTCTCTCTCTAATGGAATATTAATCTGGTTTAGTTGTAATTAGCAAAACCAGTCATCACTTACATAACAAACATGTAAGGTACTTCTCAAAAAGGCTTGCATTTGGCCCTCTGATTACTGCAATTAACTTGCACAGCTCTCCTTAATGGTGGCTATAACTATTACTCAACAGGGATTTGAAGAAAACATCAACAGGAAGCACATGCACCATCAGCCGCATACACCCTCACAGGTACAGCCTGAAGGTCACTCAGAACATCAGGTTTGTTTTTTTAATCCATCTCTCAAAGGGCTTGTAACTCATTGGCTGCCCTAGCAGCAGAGCTTGCTGGAATCTCATGTTGTTCCCATGTTCCCCCTTGCGACTCATGGTGAAAGCAGGCAGCATTGCCCAGCCAAATTTGATGAGTGCTGGACACCAAATATATACTTAGATGATTTTCTAAATTGTAAGAATCCAGAACTGGCTCTCTGCTCTTCAGCTGCCCTCTGCCCTCCCAGTAAAAGCATATAAAATGCCCTCTTAGCAATTATGATATTTTAATGGTTTAAAATAATTGCACACTAGTCTCTGGAGCTTAAAATATATTATTTAACAGTACCTTCCTTCTTGCCTTCTGGCCATGATACATCCACAGTGACCGCCCATCAAGTGGCAGTGTGCTGCAGACATGAATTTTGCGGCAAAACTCTTGCAAATTACCTACATATTCTCAGCAGTGTATCATGAAATTAACTGCCTGGATAACTGCAATATTGCACAGAGTCCTTAAAATTAATTTTAAATCGGTTCAATCAATACACATACAGTTTCACTGGGAGAAGTGGAATATCAGTCCAAGACATGAAGTCTCTGAAGAAATTGTCAATCAGTTCCACAACTTTTGTCCAGTAAAAAATACTTTTTTCACTTTGAATACTAATGCTCACCAACAGTCTTGGAAAAATGAAATATAGATAACCTGCCATGCTTCAGATACATTCTTGCTAACTTCAATACTGAAGTCCAGAAGGTACTGAACCTCATTTCACCATGCTTTATGTACCTAGATATCAGATAGTTATAAGCAATGGTGAAAGCCTACTGTATGTCCAGAGCTCCAATCCCAGTAATATTTTTATTTCACATATAAAAAATTCAGAGGGAGCTACAGATCATTGTCAGGTTTCTGCTGCTTAAAAATAAACATCAATGGCAAGAATCACAGAGAACAAGAGAGGGAGGAAGGAAGGACTATACGGGGGATCAGAATAGAATATTTTTTGTGTTTAGTCTTCCTATTGGCAAGTCATTACAGATGACTAGAAATATTTTCACAAAAGAAAATTTCATTTAAAACATGCCCACAGTAAGTAGGAATTACTTTCCTCAAATATGTTCACTAGCTCATGGGTGATGGATTTTAATAATGGAAAAAAAAGGAAATAAACTGCTTCAGCACATGCACCTTTTAATCATATGAATTTGAAAATATTTGAATCCACCACGACAAAGCATGTCTCATGGCACACAAGCGTGTGTAGCAAGTGACACTCAGTTCTGGTTCCAAAGTCCATGGCTGTGGCCCATGTGTGCTGAAGACTGAGGAGTGCGGTAAAAGCAGAATAAACAAAATCTCATAAAAGTTTATTACACACCCTGTTTGGGCTCCCGTGATCTTTGGCAAAGGGTGACAGTAATAACCCATTCCTTGGGCCACATTGTAGTTACACATTCACTCCCCTCCCTTGCTGCAAACGCTCTGATAAGTGTAGTGAACGATGCTCAGCAATCTTAAGAGCTACCTGATGATAAGACACAAAGAATTACCCAAGAAACTTTCTCAGCTATGAAGAGAGAAAAGCTGAAACATAGGAAAAGATGATGGTAAATACAAAACATTCACACAATGCTATAAGTTTGCATGATGCTTTTTGCAGAGAGATGACGTCCCACAGCTTTGCAGTGGGCTCAGGGGGGTTGGATGGGCAGCAGTACAGTGCAGCTGGGTGCCAGCACTGACAGAGAAGCTCAGGCAGGCAAACATTAGTTCCTCATATCAACATGCAAAAGGCTTCAGGAGTACAGAAATCTCCAGTCTGCTGCCCCATAGTCCTTTTCAAAATCTCTCCTAATAGCAGAAGAACTATAGCTAGATCTGCAGAAAATAATATAGATATATCATGTTTTATATTCAGTGTTCCTAAGAATAGGTCAAAATTCCACAAAACCTGACATCCATAACAACATTCAGCTTTGGGAAAATTGAACTTAACCTAGATTTTTGTCTAGGTTTAAGGAAGGATGCTGGACACATCTGATTCTAAGTAAGTAAATCTTACTGATAAAAATTAACCTAGACCCAGTTTATAGGGGCGGATAATAACTATTTCTGTGATACATTAGATTTGGCCACATCTACAGAACCAGAAGATCTGCCATTTAATAAACTTGAAGTCACATAATTTTACAGTGTTAAGTTAAGTTATGCATTGATACAACTTCTCTCAAAGTAAGTTTGATCTTAATACTCTTAAATGACTTGTGGTAACACAAAGTAAGCCCTCAAGAATAAAAGGTATAGTGTTAGTACAGATTGCCATAATAGAATAATGTTCTCCTTTTCTGTTATTCTGTTAAAATACAGCAGGGATTATTGCGATTACAGTAGCAAAGCATGATATGAATGGAGATATCTTTCTTTTAGTCAGTTGATGAAATTGGGAGAAAAATTCAACCAACCAAACAGGTACACTTCAGGCACAACTGCAACCTTCAGTTTAGCACAGATTGGAAAAAAACCACAACCCTGCACTGAGTTTAACTAGGTTATGTTAATGAACTAGACAGTCTGGAAGAGAAGATGCTGACGTCTGTAGAAGACAGAGGAGTTTAAGAAGAGATCAGAGAGAGGAGGAAGAGGGAAAGATAATGATCTTCAGTGGAACCTTGAAGTTTTTGCAGGCAGACAGGGGGTGGGGAGGCTGAGGCATACCTTAAAAGCAATGGCCCTCTTCTGTGACTTTGAATCCTATCAGAATAATGATCTTTTATTCCTACATTAATCTCCATAGGGTGCATCATGCCTCCCTTCAGGACCAAAAGCAGTTCGAAGCTGCTGTGTTTTATCTGTGAAAACTGCAAGATTTTATGTCACAGTATTTATAAAACATTCGTTATCTTAACCTTTCCGACTGGAGAAAGGCCTGATCAAATCAAATCAAATCAAATCAAATCAAATCAAATCAAATCAAATCAAATTCACTGATAAATGCTCTGTTTGTTAAAAAATACTGAACTAAGTCAAATATCAAAAGCAACTTGAAACTGAGTGACCCTGAAAATTAATGTATTGATGCAAATTATTTACTGTGTCACAGCAGGAAGGTTATTTCACAATATCTCAGTAATACATCTTAAGTCTACTCAATACTCACTATTGGGTAAATACTGGTACAGAATTCATACTGAGTACCCAGTATGGCTGGTTAAAACCTAGCCTAGGCATGGCAGCATCAGGCTGAAGTCCCCACAGTTATCTTACCCTTACTCACATTTGAGCAAGATCTGTGAAGGATTGCCCGGCCTAACAAACATTTCATTTCCCTCTTGACACAATGTTAATACAGAGTATTATTTTTAAAAGTAACTTGTGAGAGACAGTCCTAGGTGACCCCAGGACAAAAGGACAGAGGCTGCATTTAGCTGCTGGTTCTTGAGTCATAGGGAAGTCACAGAAGTGTTACAGTGATAACGATTTGACTGTGCAGGGAAGGATGGAGTGGTACCTCTCTCAATAGTTTTGCAAGTTCCATTCAGGATATCCCTACTTTCTGAGATGAAACATTATCATCTACTGAACTACAAAGTTAGTTTTCCAATATAGTGCCGGATATCCTAGATGAAGATTTCCTGTGGAAGCAGGATGAGCCTGGAAGAAACAGAGTGAACATTAAGTGTGTTTGGCTTCACCTTGGAGTCACCCTTTACAAAACACTGCAGTGCAGGGAATGCTTCTAATGGGCTGCATGGGAACAATCAGTACTTCACAGCATAGTATTTAAGGAATGATCTAATTAGGCTGCATGTAACAGAGAATATTTCTGCCAGTTTAACAGTAAGAATTTAGAAACCAAGGCTGCTTACAATTACCTTGAAAAGGACTATATTTTTAACAAGCATTTAAACCCACACATGCATACATAAAAATGCTTAGATACAGGCTATTCATTTTCAATGATCAACATAATACAAAAACACGGTACTCCTGACTTCCTAAAAAATAAAACCTGACATTTAATTCCCTTCTGCCTCAATGTTGTTTTCCCCAGGAAATTTTTACAGACTCAAGACCTCCACACACTGGTAATTAGAACTAGGAACAAAATGTACTTTTCTTTTCCTTTTCCTCAGAAAATACATCACAGTAAACTGTTTTAAAATATGCAATAATATGTCACTATTATTCTTTATATCACATAAATACTTTCTCTGCTATCCTGTATTTTAAAGCGATCTTCCAGGTAAAAGCATTAGTAGGAAACGAACATCAGCAGATGTCATACAACAAACAGAACCAAATCAGCAAAATTTAAATAATGATATAACTTGTTTAATGAAAACAGGTGAATTGGATATTTTGTGTTTTGGAGGACTTCTTTTTGGCTTCCATTTGTGTAGAAATTTTTCTTGTGAGGGAAAAAAAAAAAGCTGAAATAAAGCTTTTGTCTTCTCTCCAGACCTCAGTCTCCTGTGATAGTACCAATTGGAAAGTAAAGTACAGAATAATTTTCTTTGAAAACCCCTGTTTATCAAGTATTTTCACAGACATAATAGCACTTGCTTCCTATAAGCAATGCATTTTTTTCTTACATTTCTGCTCTGAGAAGTAGCTAAATAAAGTGGCTGAAAAGTGCCACCTACTGCCTCTGGGAGAAACAGCTAAAGCCGTGCAGTAGCACCATAACTGGAAGAGCAAAAGAAGTTCTGGCATAGTCCTTCTCAGGTCACTACAGGACAGATTAGTAACTTAGGAGGGGACAACAGTACTTTCTCCCTTAATTTTTGTGCTATGTCAGAGCCTCGGGTTTTTATTTCTAGCAGCAATGTTTTCCACTTGGAGAAGTGCACTTCTGCAGCCCCGAACTTTTTCGTAGGGCACATTATCTGCTACATTATGAGTATGGTTTTAAAAGCCACTAATGCATAGTTAGCTCTATTTTGTATGTATGTACATACCTATGGATTGGTATAAATACTTAGATCAGCCACTATGTTGCTTTTTTGGCCTTGGTGTACTGGAAATAATTTCATATGCACTTCCTTGGCAGGAAAAGGAAAAGGAGAAAAACAAAAACATTTCCTTCTCATTTCAGGAAGAGCTGGTGTCTCCTAAATAGGAGATGTATTGCATACATATTTTGTGAAGGCTTGGTGGCATCTCACTAAATCACTGCAGTTAGAATAGTCTTTCCCATCTCCTTGAAAGCTGGAGGATTTTCCAATTCCTAACAATGATAAGAAGAGGGGTAAGCAAATTAAGAAACCAAGGAAAGGCTGCTGAGTGCAGCATCACTGCAGAACCTAACGAAGAAGTTGAAAGTGTTGAAAAACACTTAATCCACCAAATTCATGTACTCGTGCTTTGTCAATGGTTTATTTTTAGCCACTTTAGACATAAATTAATTATCAGAGAGATATGGTTGACAATTCATTGTTAACAGGAACATATTTATCATGGGACATAAAGGTCGTGAAGACACTGGCCATATGGAACAACTTAATGACAAATTCTGGCTCTTATATGCAAAGAAATGTCAACTATTGCTTAGATCTTGCTCCAAAATTTGTTGCCATTCTAAAGTAGCAGCTTACTTTACTTACAAGACCGTATGTATATTCAGTTGGAAGGAGCATGGGGCAGCCCACATAATAAAACTTGGAAGTCTTGAATATGCTGGGGAGAAAATTCCAAAAAAAATACATCATTTTTTCACTTCACCCCACCATATGCTATTTTATATACTTCACACACTGCATGCTTTCTTGAAAATGTGCCAAAGACAGAAACTAAAATAATGATGTTTTCCAAATGGTCTGCTGCATGCCAGCTGAATTCAACCAAGAGTTCACATCCTGTAAGAGATTAAGGTACTTATAATGCATATGATGTGACAAATACTTCTTGTCATGGTAGAGGGACTTGAGACATTATTGTCACTCAGTTCAGCTTATTTTTACCCCAGTGGTTGAAGTGAACCTGATCGATGTCATTTTGGAAGAAGGTGCTCAGCCATTTTCTGCATCATAGTTGAGTTTTGGCATTTGCTTTCTGAAGAAGCAGTAGCTTCCCTCTGAGGATACAATAATACTTTAAGTCAATTTGTCTAGTTTAGCTTATAATCACACTTTCAACTAGATGGAACAGCACACACATACCAGACATACTAGATAGGTAAGTCCCGTGGAGAAAAGTTTTGAAGTTAGAAGATGGCTACATTAAAATTACAGAATTGCAGCATTATCTGACTGATATCAATTTCTAAAGGAGATATTTATGGTGTATAAAAGGATAAAATTCAATCTGTGACTTCATTAGAAGCAGAACTCTGTTTATTTCCCCACCATCACCTCTCTGTTTTCTTATATATTTTTATGAACTCAGCGTTTCTCTCAATACCCTAGCCTGAAAAGTACATTTATTGTGATTAAAATTTACAACAGGAAAGAAAAGGAAAAAAAACCCCAAACAACCAAACACCACTAACATTTCTACATATACAGTTTAATCTGAAAACAAGTTGGAGACATTTTTTCTTGGCTCAATGTACTAAACCAGGAATGAGCACAACTGACAGGCAATTCATGTTTGCTTTGTGGAAAAAAACCAAAACCAACAAACAAAAAACCAATAAAAATCCCCAACGCTTTTTTAAGTGATAAAAATTTAAGACACGAACTACTAACATCAATGAAGTGTTAAGTGATTTTTTTTTTCTCTTATTTATTTGCAGTATGTTTGTTACAGCCATAAAATACTTTGCAGCTTGTGATACTTGAAGAACTTTCTCCTGTTAACTGATAAGCCAAATTAGTTAGCTTCACAAGTCTTTGAATAAAAGTTCCTGATATGCTGATGGGTATAGGAAATGGTCCATTACTCTAATGGTGAAAACAAAAAAAAGTTATTGTTTTGTAAAAATTAATAAATGGATTGCAAAGAAAACTAGAAGACAGAGACAGTTATATTGGTATACTCTTCATATGAAAAAATAAAAATATTTGGAAATAGATTGCAGCATTATTATTAACCTATTCCACATTTTGGATTTGAGAAGAAGGTCACTCAAGATGCTGAGTGGGAGAGATTTCCAAGGAAGTCTCTTGAAATATCCTCGAAAATGAGACTTAAAAAAATTTCCTTTAACTTTTTTTTTTAAATTTTATTTACAAACACCATTCCTCAGCAGTGAGGGAAAGAATTTTCAGGGTGCTTTCCACAAAGCCACAATGGGTTTTTCTGGAGATACACAACTCCAGGACTGGGAAAAAATGTGTCACTGTGGACACAATGAATAAATGCATCATTATATCCCGGAGAACATTACACTTAATGTCTGTCTTTCTGTTGATTTCCAGGTCTAGCTTGTGTAAGATCAAACTTTACCTATGAAAGGCTACATTTTCCCTTTTTTTAAAGAGGAAAATAATAGAGAGAAGTTCAGTTACAACAATATCTGGTGTACTACTCCTCCCATATGCCTTTTCAAATGCTGCCTACCAACAAAGGTATGGCTAATGTATCTCATGACAGTGATAGTTTTGCAAACTTGGGACAATTATAAATAAGCATTTCTAAAAACCATCCGTCGCAGATGAACTGAGGCAACCAGTGTCACTGTCATTCCATCTTTTTTGGGTGTTTTATCCACATATCTCAAAGCCTTTACAAGCTGCTTGAATCCTGTAGTCTTTCAGAAGGATTACAGAAGTTATTAGGAGCTTTGTGTTTTAGTTTCAGTTAGAGATACATGCTTCTCATGCATGTGTCTAACTTCTTAAGTAAAATGAAAAAATTAAACTGGAAAAAAAGAAGAATCATAGAATTATAGAATCATTAAAGTTGAAAAAGGTCTCCAAGATCATCAAGTCCAACCATCAATCCAACTAAACCATGTCCTGAAGTGCAACATCCACATGTTTTTTTACCACCTCCATGTATGTTGTCAGAGACTGTTTGGTGACCGGCAAGGGTATGTGGAACACCCCTTGTTGTGTGTCTCAAACAAAGCAGGATGGAGTCCTGTGTCAGGCCAGCATGAACAGTGCAGGCAGGATGGCAGGCTATTCCCCTCCCTGTGCTCCTCTCCAGCTTGCTTCTGCTGGTAAGTTTCCAGCTGCTACTCTGTACATGTGCCAACCACCTGGGCTCACCTTGGAAGAAGCGACCCCACAGCCCCCTTTCAGAACTTTCTTAAATATCTGCAGATCCCTGAACCTTCCAGAAGGACAAACTGTGCAAGTGCAGAAGCTCAACTGTATGTTGCCGCCCCGAAGGTCTCTGGGGTACAGAACACTATAAAAGGGGTGAAAGCACGCTACACACTTGTTGAACCCATCACCCAAGGACCAGGACCTGAAGCTAGGGGCTTGCAGATTCGGACCAAGGGTGTTGCTATCTGCCCTTTCTTCTCATCTATCTTTCCATCTTTCCTTTCTTGTTTCTTCTCCTTTTCTTCTACAAGTTAAATGGTTACAATATTCTAGCATTTTCCCTAGTTTTATCTGTTTACTGGTTACAGGAGTAGTCATTGTGAGTCAACAACTTCTCAGTTGCCCGCAATTACCATCTGAGTAGCAAGCTCTTAAGTTTTTGTTGTGGTTTCTCTAGGTCAATTGCTGTGGCTTCTTTTTTCACCACACACAACTGCCTAGACTGCACTCGTGCACTTTTTGGGGTATAAAAAAGATTCACCTTCCTCTAAATCCTGAGTTGCACGAGACATATGGTGACTCTACCCTGGGCAGCTTGTTCCAATGTCTGACCACCATTTCAGTAATGAAATTCTTACTGACATCCAATCTGAACCTTCCCTGGGGCAAATTGAGGCCATATCCTCTTGTCCTATCACTGGTTACATGGGAGAAGAGACTGACCCTCACCTCACCTGGGTGCAAATTGGAGCATAGGAGGTTCAAGGTAAATATCAGAAAAAACTTTTTTACTGTGAGAGTGACAGAGCACTGGAACAGGCTGCCCAGAGAGGTTGTGGAGTCTCCTTTGCTGGAGACATTCAAAACCCGCCTGGACAAGTTCCTGTGTGATGTGCTCTAGGTGACCCTGCTCTGGCAGGGGGGGTTGGACTAGATGATCTTTCGAGGTCCCTTCCAACCCCTAGGATTCTATGATTCTATGATTCACTACAGTCTTCTTTCAGGCAGTTATAGAATCATAGAATTGTCAAGGTTGGAAAAGACCTTCAAGATCATCAAGTCCAACCATCTGCCCTACATTGCAGTCCAAGCCCAGTTTGGGTCGAAGCCGCCTTATCTCAGGGCACAAACACCCTGTTTGTTTTTCAGGATTTTCTGACACTAATTTAATATTCAGGATAGCCTTTTTAATTATTTTGGTGGGTCCATCCCTGGCTTGGGACCGGCTTGCTTCCACTGGGTATTTAACCAATTGATAAGATCCTGCCTGGATATGCATGTGCAAGCACACACACACACAGGCAAGTTTTAACTTTTACTGAAATATTAACAAGGATAGATGAGAGTGGAAGAGAAATATTGTAGATGCACCAGGGAATATGTGTGTATGAAAGGAAATAATAATAGAGTGACTAGGACCCCGAGGCTTCCCTTGCGGGTCGACGAAAGTGAATGCAGGTGAGGAGCTAATTACACACCTGGGGGAAGAACGTGTTAAAGAGAAGGCTTCTCAGGTCCTGTTGGAGCCTGGTTGGGGGCAGTTGTGGCAGCGGTGGCAGGTACGGCGTAGGCAGGGACAGCAGGGGATAGTGACACTGCAGCAGCCTGCTTTCTTCGACTTTTCTTGGCCTTTTCCTTCTTCCTTCTTCTTTCTCCTCGATCTCAGGGACACTGGAGAGGCGAGGAGCTCAATGATCTCAGGAACACACACACTGGAGAGCCAAGGAGCGCAACGAGCCATTTTTCCTCTTTAAGCACTGGACCTGGTGGCAGAGTCACACCCTGTTGTGTCTCAGTCCTGCACTGTTTTTCACCTTGGCTCGTTTTGTTTGGTCTCCTGTTCCTCTTCGCTTTGTCTTCTTTTCCAGCGTCTACCTGCAGCCCCTGTTGAAGTTCCAGCTGCGGCCTCTACCCCGCAGTATTGCCGCCATTTTTGTTATGTCTCTCTATTACAGTCAATTTAGGTGGGAGACATAACTTTCGTGAAGGCCAGTTCTCCACACCCTACTACCCCTAATCACTAAAACATCTTATGAAATACCATGTCTACCCCTTTTTTGAACATCTCCTGGGATAGTGCCTCCACCACCTCCCTGGGCAGCCTGTTCCAGTGCCTTACCACTCTTTCCGTGAAGAAATTTTTTCTAATATCCAGCCTGAACCTCTCCTGGTGCAGCTTGACCCCATTTCCTCTTTTCCTATTGCTGGTCACTAGGGAGAAGAGGCCAACACCTGCCTCACCTGCCTGTAGCACTGCCACGGGTTCTTGTGGCCAAAGTGCAGGACTGACATTTGGCCTTATTGAAACTCATGTCATTGGCCTTGTATTGTTGTATAGAGCAATTGTATAGAATAGAAAAGTTGTATAGAGCAATAAGGTCTCCCCTCAGTCTCCTCTTCTTTAGACTAAACCTCAAATCCCTCAGCCACTCCTCATAAGACTTGTACTCCAGACCCTTCACCAGCTTTGTTGCTCTTTTCTGGACATGCTCCAGCAACTCAGTGTCCTTGTAGTGAGGGGCCCAAAACTGAACACAGTACTTGAGGTGTAGCCCCACCAGTGCTGAGTACAGGGGCAAAGAAGGCATTAAGTACCTCAGCCTTTTCCTCATCCTTGGTGGTAATGTCCCCCCACACACCCAATAGAGGATGGAGATTGTTCTTCGTTCTGTTTTTGCTGCTAATGTATTTGTAAAAACATTTTTTGTTGTGTCTCATGACAGTAGCCAAATTGAGCTCTAACTGGGCTTTTGCCTTTATTTCTATTTCTATTTCTATTTCTATTTCTATTTCTATTTCTATTTCTATTTCTATTTCTGACCTAACGAGATCCCTGTACTCTTCTTGAGTTGCCTGCCCCTTCTTCCAAATGTTGTAAACTCTTTTTTTTTTCCCTGAGTCTCAGCAAAGCTTCCTGTTCACCCAGGCTGGTTGTCTTCCCTATCAGTTTGTCTCATGGCAGAAGGAAAGAAGGAAACACCTCAAAAAAACCTACTGTGTTCCCCACCATCCGGGTTGCAGGATCTCACTGCTTGTCAACAGTTAAGAAAACATAAGAAATAAAAAACAGATGAAAGTCCCTAGTATCATTCCTTGTCATACACTAAAAAGCCAAGAAGAAATTGCTAAAGCTAAAAAGTAGATCATAGAGTCATAGACTGGTTTGGGTTGGAGGGACCTAAAAGATCATCTAGTTCCAACCTCCCTGCCTGATCCCAAAGTCAGAAATGTATCTAGTCAAATACTGCCTACACCTGGCATTGAAGCAGCTCTTCAGAGAAGTGTGGGTGACAGTCTCCATTGAGTCAAGCTCAAAGATACAGACATTTTATAAGTTCTTGCTTTCTGCCTCATATAGTATTGGGGTACACAAATACATTGGTCTATTTGCATTGTTCTTCCCACTCTGTCCCTCAAGAATCAGGTAAAAAACATAAGTGCAAGAGAACATCAGTGACTGGAAAAAGTTAGTATGAAATTACTGTAGAAATGGTCTCATAGAAAATGAGATATTCTTCCAAGAACTCTGATAAAAAAAGGAGAGGCAAAACTATCTTCATCATGTTTCTAAAAAGCTGCTGAACAGTTCCTCTTTAGTAGAAAAAAAGTGTCTTCCAAGCTCCTCTAACACATAATGCTCTACCCCCAGAGAAATCTGCTTCTGTTTTCCAAAAACTATAAGTACTGAACTGAAATGTCATATTGAAAAGTTGAAAGTATTGAAAGAACTATTTTAAACACCCCAGCCTGAAAAGCAGTGCAGCATTTATTGAGCCCAGGTTCAATATAAAATCAAATCAGTGGAAAGTATATTTTAGTGGGCACACAAAAAGCTCCAGCCCTTTCTCCTGAGAGAGTGTTTCTGCTTCTGTTTCTACCAGTAGAAAGTTTTCAAGAATTTATGGTAGGTAAATTTTTTAACAAGAATGCTGCCAGTGGGTCTCATCGTTCCAAGACTGGAAGAGAGTAAGACCACTCAGGGGTCCATTCTTCAACTCTGGCAACCAAAAAGTTGTTAATATCAATGTTAATATCAAGAAGTAGCTGTTAAACTCAACACTGACTCTTGTTTCAGTAGCCAAAAAAGGCATCGGAAACACAATGTCCTGAGAGGTTCAACAGCAGCACACTGAAAGCAGCAAAGCCTCAGGTAGCCTTGTGAGTCTGCAAGGAAGAAGGGACCAATAATAGAAGATGATGACAATGGCAGGGAACAAATCTGAGCAGGAAATAAAAATTCTGAAAGAAAAATCAAAACTAGTAATGTCATTAGCCCTACCCTTTCCTAGCCATGTCTGAATCTAACCCATCACGTTTTCATCCCTATTCCCTTTTATAGACACACCCATCAAGTTGTTGATTATATCCCATGGTAAGAAATGCACCCCAAATCTATCATTCCAGACCATCTTCAGCTCTGACTTTCTCTTTCTCCCCTGGCTTTGGTGATGTGTCACAGTAACCTTGGCTACAAAGCAGCTATTGATTCAAAGTACAAATACACTGTGAGAGAATTTCACTGCACAACAGGATTATTGTGATTGAGCTGAACAGCCCCCGTTTCAGCAGCAAATGCAGAAGCCACGTATCTGATCACTTTGCTAGATGCTTTGCACTGCAGTCTGATTTCTTGTATTTGTCCATGAACTTACACCTAAGATAGAAAAAACAGAATTTGTACAGAGCATATTAGTGTGGCACGCAGAGTACTACAAAAGCATACTACCACAATTATGGTTTTTTTCCATTGAGAAAGAGAAAAGAATGGTATAAAAATCACAAGACCAATAAAACAAAATGAAAAAGAATTGCCACCAATGCCACCACTGCAGCTGTTGTCCAACATGGACAGAACTTCTGAGCACCATCTGTGCTCTACAACTTAGCTCATCCTACCTGCTACCATCATTGTTGGTGCTCAGGTATTTTTCTCCAATATTTTTATTACGGTATTTTAACTTCACTGTAGTAATAGCTCTCACAACTAGTGAGACTGCTACTGATTAAAGACAGAGCTTCATGTTAAAAATTTGGTTCGGATGAATTATTTCCTTTGAGAAAAAAATTGCCTGGACACAAAGCTATTTTGCAGCATGCCTACAATTTTAAAAAATATTATTCAATACTGCTATTTAATGATGTTTCAAAACTTTTTCACTAGAATGGCTTGTGGAATAATCTATTCATTGCAAACATCATATAGAAATAACCTTTTTTACAGCTGAGTGATATTATATAGTAATTTGTACTACAATGGAGTGGGGGTAGGATGAAAAATCATATAAAATCAAACCAAAAGCATTCTGCCTCAGTCTGAATAATGAGCGCAGATGCAGAGCAGCAGTGAGTCATGCCCGTGGGAGCCTGTGTCTCCCCTTGCTCTCAATCCCTTCCAGGCATGAGCAGCTTTCCCCTGTGTGCTCCTCACAGTGCTCTCTATCTGGCTCCTTACAAACACAAATACAGGTTGGCTGCCCTTCCAGCCAGCCACTGTGGTAGCAGTAATGCCAGCAGCAGTGGAGTAGCCCCCAGAAGGATTTGTGCATACATACCCTTAGTTGGCACCTTCCTCCCTGAGCACTTCTTGGATCAATGGGGCTTATTACTGTGGGGAATTGAATTGCCATTAATTTTACATTCATGATGTAGCACTCATGGTTTGGGCACAATTTTTTCTATAAATTGTACAGATGAAAGGATAGCCACTGGTACAGCATATCAAAGCAATGATGATATTCTAAAAACAAAAAGTCATACTCTCCCTCACACTTCATTTCCTGTGTTCTTATCTCCAAAAGATTAAAAGCTGATATGAACCCTTCCAAATGTCTGTAAATTCTTCCAAAATTAATTTTTTTCATTTCCTACTTGGAGATCAATTCTGAACTGAACCATGCCCACGCTTCAAAGACATATGGCCAAAGCCTTTTTTTACAGAAGTGAGGAAGGTAAAAGTATTTATTGAAGAAAAAACCCAAGCATCGGTTATTTCTCAGCCAAGTGACTACTCTATCACGCTATAGAGTCAGCCTTTGTCTCCAACAACAAATAAAATCTTTTTATCGGATCCTGAGGAATACAACCTTCATCTAACAAATGCTTTTAAGCCAGTTACCTGAAAGAGGAGATCCCAAGGAAGCTCCACTCTGCTAAAGTGTATCCTTCATAGCAGAGCACAGGGCTGGGGAGATAAAGTCTTTAATTTACCCTGATGAAAATGGGCAGAGCTCTTTAATCTTCAGGTCCTCCAAACGAGGAACAATTCATACTTCAGGAATAGTGAATGTCAGTCAGGAATTTCACATGCATGAAAAGGGCTACATTTACTTCTGAGTGAGTCCTGGCCTTAACAGGTGCATGTTTTGAAATATTGCAATAATTTTCTCTTTCATTAAAATTTAATTTCTTCTAGTGAGTGATTGTATTAGTATCTATGAATGAGAAAATTGTGCAAATTTATGTTATTGTGAAATCTTATTATTTTAATATGGCATATAGTAACATCCCTGTGATTGTTAAAGAAGGTGCTGTTTTCTGCAGTTGAAATATGGTGACACAGACTCTATGTTCTTCTTTGCATGATAAGTACTTTACATTATATATGTAAAATAACTTCCACAGTAATACATGTTTAATTTACTACTTTACTAAGTACATTATAGCTAATGGAAATTACACATGAAACTATTAGTGCAACATGCTAAAAATTCAATGACCTGCTTAAAAATCACCTTTTCTTTTTTAATACAATGAAACATAAAACCACAAGATAAACTTGCATTCTCACTTCTTCCCATTTGACTGGATCCCTTCAAAGTGTTTCTTTGCTGAAGAGTGTGAAGTCAGAACTGGAAGATGTATTTTTATAGAATGAAATTGTTTTCAGTAGATATATTAGCAAGTCTTAGAATGCATTACATTCAAATGCACAAAATTTCCCATAGCAAAAAAAAAAAAAGAGATGTGGCACTGCATACTCTGTGATTTCACACTAACAACAAGCATCTGGCTGGACTTCTGTAGGAGGGGAGGTTCAGACAAATTCTCAGTCTTTCTCTTCCCTCCCTACGTATTTTATAGTTTAAATTCACTAAATGAATTTAGTTTGAATGTACTCCCCAGGATCATGTTGTTGCCCTTCCTACAGCAGCAAATATTTTTGCTGTGCTAACTTCATACCAACAAGTATGACCACAGTTTCTAGGCCAGGTGAGAGGAGAGAAGCAGGGGACAGGATACCAGAGTTACTAATATCAAATAAAACCACAGATCCAAACCCCACTCACATTTTGGAAATTCTTAGTCAGTTTGGATCTGAACAGGAGAAATGTAAATGAGTTTAGGCTTAAAAAATACTTTTTGATCCATCACTCATGTTCTATCAGTTAACTCAGTTATTCAAATTTGAATTATAAAACTGTTCAGACATCATAGCTGAGGTTTTAAAATATTTTGAGCAGTGGCCTTATTTAATTTCACTTCAAATTCATATTTAATTGACTTATTTCACTGTGAAGAAAACACTAAATGGAATGCTGAGCATGTATGAACATACCATATTTTAATGGGAAATACAATTTTCATATAATAATGATATTGAAAACAAATTTAAATAAAAATATTATGAACATGCAGAATAACCCTTACTATAAAAACTGTTTTCTTGCTACAGCAAAATAATGTTTCCCATCAACAAAAGACCACCGAGAAGGCCTTATACTTTTATACAAGCTTACTTAACCACCCAGTGTTTTCTGAGGATAATTTGAAAGTTGCAGTAATGTTTCCATAACGGGAAAATAAAGTCTAGTGTGTTCAGAGAGCATGGGAAATACCAGCAGCAAGAAAGTGGAGCTGGGATTATGCCAAATTACTTGGCTGCAGTAACATAAGTATGCCCTAAAGTCTACTCTGTGAAGGACACTTATCACACTTATGCAAATCTGATGTAGGAGGAAAAAGAATTTGATAAAATTATTTTTATCAAAACAATTCAGATATTGATCTTGATTTCCATGTAGATTTGGGAACTGGCAATGTCCAGGTGCAAACTTCAGTCATTCTGCAAATCTGTGCCCTCTGCTTTGAGCCATAAAATGAAACATTGAGCCTTCAGGTACAATTACTAAACCTACTGTCTACAGGAGGGGCCTTATTCTAATGAGAGTGATCTGTTTCTATTTTGAACTGCATGATCAGGCAAGCAATGACATACAGCTATCTAAAAGGAAAAGCATTCTAGGAGATACAAATTAACATGGAGGATTCAATGATAAATAAAAAAGACTGACAGAAAACAGAATATATTCAAAATAACTTATATATTAAAAATTCAGTAAAAAATTTTATCAACAATCATCTCAGTTGCAAAGGTGTTTACTCTGGACTACATTAATAATGAAAACCAACAAATATTAAAAATATACTCTGTCTATCTACAGGCATCATTTTGCAAAGCCAGACACTCACAGGAGCTCATGAGCTGCAACATCATGCTGTAGACAGGGAAATACTGCAAACACCTTGCAATGCATCTGGGCTTCCATTCTCAAACTTATTTAGAAGCTTCAGTTCTGATTCAAGTAGCTGGGTTCTTTCCAAAATGGGATATGTAGAGTGGAGTGTAACAACTCTCTCTGAGGCCTTTGTAATTCATAAACTTAAAAAACTTTTTAATAAGTGCTGCAAATATGCTTATGTTTTGAACTTTTCTCCATCTCAAAGTGAGACTCAGCCTTACCATGCTTGTCTCAAGTACAGTTTTTAAATGCTTGCAAACAGGATTTTTTAACACATTCAAAATAATTGAAGTACTTTGTTTTTTTACACAGCTGGGTTCACTGGCATGCTGCATAGCAACATTTTTAGTAGCTTTTATCTCACTCTTGATGGAAGAGCAGATAGCACTTTAATGCAATTTATTTTGAACACTGGTATTTTGAAGTACCAGACAGAATTACTTATTAATATTAGTTATTTATATTCTTAAAAGACAATAATTAATTAAAAATATGTATATGCTCATACCCCAGAACTATATGTTGTTCTCAGGAAAAGAATCCCACTGAATTGTGATTACAAGCCTTTTGAATTCACATGCAAGGAAATGATTTTGAGAAGTTACTCAAAAGATCTACCATCACTGTGTCCTTCATATTAAAATAGTCACAATGAAAACCTATATTCTATAAAATCATGCAGCTGTAGCAGTTAGATAATGTAAAATGACTTACAATAAACTAATAATTAATCATATTTAGCAAATGTGATTGTGGATCTTTGTTAAGAAAATTTTCCAAACTTCTATGTCTACTAATGAGCTCACAAGCTGATTTAGTAGAATTAGTCCTTTGTGTTCAGTAGAGTAATATATCCCTCTTTGTATTGCAGGGACAAAAGAGGAGTGTCATCAGGGAGCTTCCTGCTTGCACACACAAACATACTCTATAGAAATTGCCATGTTATGGGAAGCATAGAGGAATGTCACTAGGAAAACATAGGAAACTCAAGCCAAGATTTGACATAGCTAAATTCAATTATCAGACATTTTCATTCAGATTTGAGATTGGCATTTCAACAGCCGCTGTTTTGTTACTGGCTGTTACAAGCCCCTATGGCATTCTTTATGATTATTAGTGGAACAGAAATAAAATGGCAACTGACCCGTACAGTGTTCACTGGAGTCACATGTTTTGCAGACCTAGATACTGCATCTGTGTGATGAACAGCACGTACATTCCCAATTAGGACCTGCTCTGAGTGCCAGTATAGATGAATGAAGGAACCTCGATGAAACTTCCTAAACTGATGACACGCTAGGAGTGAATTGTTTTCTGTTTTAAACTGTATATTATTGGTTTGTAAGCTTCTGTTCAATAAAAAATGAATTATGATGTCTCATTAATAGAAATAAATTAATCACTACAGAGACCTGAAAAATTCAAGATGCCTCTTGAAAGAAGACCTAGGAAATACAATGTTGCCATTAGGGAGATTGTACCTTGAAAAAACACTGAAGTGCACTTTTAACACACCAGCTTCCTAATGACAGACAACATAAATCTGCTAACAGCATTATGCAGGAAGAGCATTGTTTCTCAGGAGGGATATTCTGAATTACTGTGGGTGAAAATATACCTCAGTGCCATCCTTAGCTTTTATACAAAGCCAATCTGATGGCAAATTGTCAAGGACATCAACCACTTCCTCTGTTTTCAGCAGGAGCCCATCACTACTGACACTAATTTCCTACTGTTTGGTTGAGGCAGGGCAGCAGTCCACCCTTTTGCAGTCATCTAGAAGACCAGAAAAAGAAGTCTGCTCTTTGAAATTGCCCCAAAATTGAATTGTTAGTTATAATCCTTTCTAATAGATTTAACTGGTCGAGTACGTTTAACTCGTTGAGTGTATTAAAGACAGACAAATATTACTTCTATTCTACATGTATTATTTCTGCCAAAGTATATGCTGCCACAGAATTTATGTCATAATTATTAATTTCATCCAAGCTTTCCAAGTTATCTTTTTTGTATAGGACATGAAAAATAGGTTATAATTTCCTCATTTCTTAATGCTCTCTAATAAATTACTTCTGAAAGTGGTCCATAACAAGCATTTGAGGAGCACTTGGTATCCTTTCTTCTTCTCCTTTAGCAGAAGTGATATCTCATACCACATAGAACAAGCACACACACAGTGGATCTGGGAAGAATTAGTCTCCATCTATTAGTTTCTAGCTGTAACAGTAGCTCAAAACTTCATATGGTTGTTTTCTATAACAAAATGTATAAAAATCATGTTTCCTATTAACTTCCTCTGCAGCTTGCAGACCTGGTGCCTGCACAGCTGCAGTATCCACTGTATTTTCCCAATCCCATCCCTTTGCAGGGCCATGTTTTTCACCAGCAGAGAATCCTTCACTCCTGCTTCTCCACACACAACCTAGCAACCATTTTTGAAAACACTTCCTCTGCTTCCAGGAATGTCATTTTCTGCAAAGCTGAGCTCTGCACTCACCTCTGCAGAACTAACCAGAGGCTGAGCTTTTTCTAAAGGTTTCCTTGCCACTATGGAAACGGAACATGCAGGAACCAAAATCATAAATCATAATAGAATCACAGAATGGGTATGGGTTGGAAGGGACCTTAAAGATCTTCTCATTCCAACAACCCTGCTTAGGCAGGGATACCTTCCACTAGACCAGGTTGCTCAAAGCCCATCTGATCCAGCCTTGTACACTTCCAGGGATGAGGCATTCACAACTTCCCTGGGCAAGCTGTGCCTCACCACCCTCACACTCAAGAATTTCCTCCTTATGTCTAACCTAAATCTACCCTCTTCAAGTTTAAAACCATTACCCCTTGTCTTTTTGCTAAATCAGTTGTATGCTAGTGAAGGCCCTCCCAGCAGCTTGAAAAGCAGTTGAACACTGGTCAGGCATAAGACACTTTCATTAAAACTTTGTGAAGACCCTGTTTAAAGTCCCTCTGCAAGGAAGCCCAAAATTGTCATTGTTCAGCCAGATTTAAAATTTCTCTCTGTTAGGCTAGATGAGGGAGGTGGAAGCTGGACCTCCCTACACCAGACAAGCTCCACTGAAGGCTGTCTTCCTTTGTTACCATCAAACTTCCCAAAATGAAGTGAACCTAAAATATAACGGCTTCTTTAGGCAGACAAATGAGAGTCCAGCCATTGAACTTTCATTCACAGGGGCATGTCCAAATAATAACCCTCTGTCTGCAATCACTTTCTTATGAATAACATAATTTAAGATGATTTCAGGGGCATAAAATTAAATCATTCACAGTGGGTAGATCTTCTACTAACAAGACACTTTTATCTCACAGACAGTGGTGTTGTTCGTACTTGGGCATAATTAGGACTAGAAATTGGTAATTTTGCTGTAGTGCAGCTGACTGAACTTTAGAGACTATTTAAAGTAGACTTGTTAAAATCTTTAGTATTGATTCACATTATTTACTTGAAAACTTCTGCACAGCTACGTGACATTTTGCTTTGCTAAGTATTAACATGCATGGAGTTTAAGGTAAGTCTTGTTTTCTAACCAGTCACTTCCCCTGTGGATTCAGGATCCATAGTTACTCATATCCCCTTAGCTGACCGGAGGTGGAAGCAAATTTATCTTCTGGAATTTTAGAAAATGTAATAAACTAACGGAATCTATCAATCCTATCAACAAAAATTGTAGTGGGGGTAGTGTGGGAAGCTAGCTTTTTCACTAAAAAACCTGAGTATTATAAAAAAGCCCTTAGGAATGTGAAAGAAACATAATAAGCAAAATATATTGTGATAGGAAAGTCAAATTTAAGATTAACATGTGAATGTAAGAAATTTTAAAGAAATGCTAAATCAGCATTTGCCTCTAAGATGTCTCTTATGCTCTTTCACTTAATTTCATAAAAACTTCATTCTCATCAAGACTCATTAGGTATAAGTCACCTTGAAATATCATTTAAATCCCTTCCCTCATCATGGTTTCATTAAAGGTATTGCATAGTTTCCCACAAGCTTATCTTGGAAATGGCTCACAGTCTGTTTAGAAATATTCTTACATCAGACATCGATATATGACTTTTTTTTGCACCATAATGTCAATGCAGGAGGTGCAATGTGGCAAACAGTTACTAAAAAATGTCTCTGGTCACTTGGCCAGGCCTCTTGGGACCAAAGAAATTATGATACTAAAGAAACACAGGGTCACTGTTGACTTAAACTCTGATCTGCACAGACGATTTTTCACATCCTTTTTTATTGTCACTCATGCAAGTTTCTAGCCACTGCTGTCTGAAGAGTTTCCTGATCCACTCACACAGAGAGAGATGGGCCTAACAATGAAATTATTTTATCCATATTGCTCCTATTTCCTAGTTTTTATGTCTTGCTTTATCTTCTGATCAGCTATAACAAAAAAAGAACATTAATAAACGATTTTTCCTTTCCTAGTTATTTTTCCTTGCCAGATATTTTCTGTCTTTTAACTCACTATTTAACTCACTATAAACAAAACACATGGGACTACTTGTTACGTTCTTAAGCAAGGTGTAGAGCATGGTAACAAGTTTAGGTAAAATAACAACCACACCACAAATAATCATTGCATGACTGTTGCACTTTATCATTGTTTTAGAGCTCCTTCCTCTGGAGAAGTTACTCTACACGATACACCAACCAAGTAAAAATTTGTCTAAAAATGGTCAGGTGGATTCACTGATAAAGAACATGAAAAACTGTGTTGGGGATGCACAGGCTTTCATCCAAGGTCCGTGTCAAAATTCAGCATGAACTACTGAAAGCTCTGGAACAGATCGTGTGGTAGTGCCTGGGCCAGCACCCAATTGGTCTGTGTATATTCCAAGCACCATGATATTTTCAAGTTATCAGGGAGAACTTATACATTGACCCTTTCCTCACTCACAGAACATGAAATAAGCAGGACATTAGGGATGTGCAATCAGTTTTCTTCATATGGTTCGTTTTTGGTTCCACCTGAAAATTTTGTCTGAGAAAAAAAAAAGAGGACTTTGCTGGGGAAAGGCAGATGCTCCAGACTGGAGCAGGTTCTCTGATGGTGCTATGAAATTACTGAAAATCTTGAACAGCTGTTCATAGACTTGTGCTGACTCTACAAGCCATGCTCAGATTTCTCTGGACTCCCTGAAAATCTGTCACATGTATGTAAGCACTAAGTTCAACACACAGAGAATGTATCAGATTCTGCTGGCAGCTTATGTGCAGTTTGTCTGACAAACAGGATGTGCCAGATGCACTCACCCTCTGCATGGTACATGTACCTATATTTCCATCTAATGTTTTGTGATAGACTCCAGAGTGAATAGCCAGAGACATACTAAACAAGAAGCAACCTGGAGAGCTTGCTATGTAGTTAAACTCACGTAAGGCTGCACAACTTTTGTCTTTATGAAAGGCAAAAGTAATATGGAAAAATACTAACAGAACTCAATTTTTTTTGAAAAGCACTCTGCAAACACTGTTCTCCAATGGGTCTTTAAATGCCACTTCTTGACATACTAGCCTGGGAGAGAAATTTGACCATTTGGCCATTTACGGATTTTTTTTTTTGTGATTCTTATTTATCAACTAGCCTGGGATCCAGAGGTATGCAAAATGTCTTTTGTTGAAGGTTTAAACTGATTTCATATAAACTACATGGAATTCTGTTATTTCTTTCTTGGAATCTTTCTTGGTGAATTACATTTCAACACTTACAGAAACTAGTAATTATTTTGTATTTTTAACCACATATATCATAGGATATGACAGCTATAGATGGTGATGCTACATGGTCATTGTGTACCTGCATATCTTAGGATTTTGACATTTGTAAATTGTAGTTTCTGTTGCTGCAATGACAATTAAACCAAGTATTATAAGAAATAATGAAACACCAACTTACTGAAGTTCTAGCTTGCAAACATAAGCTGTCAATGGCCTTGCTAATCACATGGCCCCAGGCCAATCTCTTTGACTTTCTCCCATGGCCCCAGGCCAATCTCTTTGACTTTCTCCTTATCTAAGATTGATTACTGATTATCCCTAGGGATTCTGTTACCCTGTGGTCTCCTGCCCTCAAAATGTTACAAAAAGTGTGAAGTCAGCCACAGTTGCATAACAAGGTTCATCTGTACTTCTTTGTTTTCCATCTCATGCTGGATTAACCTAAGCAGAGCTGGGCAGATACAGTCAAGGTCTCATTTGCAGTACTTCTGGTTATTGTTTGTTTTTTTTGTTGTGTTTGTGTTTTTTTTTTTTTCTCCTTATATCCAGTCAGAATTTCTCTTGCTCTGAGAAGAGTCTGGTTTTGTTTTCTCTATAGATTCACATTATACACTTAAGGACAGTAAAAGATTCCCCTTACCACATTGGACTTCTCTGCTGACTCATATTCAGCTTGCTTGGAAAGAAAGTAAAAGAAAATCATCTAAGTTGCTACATAAAAGCATTCTGCATTCTCCAGAGATAAAATGATAGATTTTGTATATAGTAAAACTTGATCTTAGAAAATATATGGAAAATAAAACTTTAACTTAGGGTTTAGAGTTCTTTTGACTTCTTGGTTGTTCCTCTTATGTGTAACTGCTTTGTACATTCATGAGAATGTCAAATTCTCAGAAGTCTTTGAGAGGCTTTTAAGAAACCTTTCAAGAATGAAAAAGAACATGGATATTCTCAAACATATGAATTCCATTTAATACATCTAAAATTCATACAATATGTGAGAAGAGGACATATAAAGCCTTAACACAAACATTTTCAGTGCAGATTGACTAGGAAGCAATTTCATTTTAGCAGCTGCTGTAGTGTAAGGAGTTAAAACTTCAACAGAAAACGTTATTAACCTAGAGACATCTGCCTGAAACAGTCCCAGCAAGAAACATAAGGCAACCCTCTTTTATTTTTGCAGGTGTTTTCAAAGTTTACTGTTTAGTGAAACTTACTTTGGTTGCTAATGTTTATTTTCAATGATGGTGGTAAAATAAGCAGTTGGTTACAGGTAAGAAGCCTTATCCATCAACCAAAATGCTAATTGTTCCCATGTGACCCTATAAAACTCTTAAGCTTTCTACAAAGAATTTTCTCTCACTGTAAAAAAAAAGAGTTGCGAGTAGTTACTTGCTTCGCTGTGGCTCTGTGAGAAATAAAAAGATTTGTTTACTAGTTTTGAAAACACAAATCACCATTTAAGTGCTCAGTATATTCTAATTATTTTCAGCCCCTTAGTGCTGAAGTCAAGTCCATCTCTCTATGCATTCACAGGCAAAATACCCTAATATTCCCCCATCTCTCTCATTAAACCATAAGGTTGACAGCAAAAAATAATACCATTTTCTTCTGCTTGAGTTAATGCAGCCAAGTTTAGCAGCCAAGTTAAGTTGGAAAGACGATTCCAAAGGCAAGTCACAACAAGGCACAGGGTGTTGTAAGAAAGTTATGGGAAAAGATGTTTCCTTAGAGAAGTTTTACATTGGATCAAAGGTGTTGTAACTAAGTAGTTGTGTCTTGAAGGAACATGTGTGATAGCTACAATAAATTAAAGCAATAAAATTTTTTTTAGTTAACTTATGCTGTAATACATGATTGTGTGGACAATAATTAAGACTATAATTATCTGGAGACAGTTATGGATTTCTAGTATTCCATGATTCTAGGAAACAAACTAATCTGAAATGCATTTAAATGAATCTGAAATACGGCCTGAATCAACTTTTGGAAACAGAAGGGTGACATTTCAGATAATTATTTTTATCTGTCTGGGAACATGGCAACCAAATGAGCTCTATGACCTGTCTAGTCCTCCAGCAGAGCCAGAATCTGACTAAGCAAGACATTTTTAATGTCCTCTGTCCACAGGGGATAATGTCAGACTGTTTGTCTGTAACCTGTAATCTGAAGCAAGGCATGTGGATTTAGATTTAATTTAGATTTTATAGATTAAATAATTATCAATTCTAATGACAGACATTTCCTTCTTTTATTTCAGGCTATAATAGCCAAAAAACGGGGCTTATTTCACTCATACAGCAAATTAAAACTTCAGGGGGTATGCAGCTAGTCTAAATGACAGAGAACAGACACCCAAAGAGCAATCTACATTTAGAAGCCGGACAAAAGTTGTAAGATTCTAATTGAAATTCACTTAAATAGACATAATATAGTGTAAATGGTGAAGAAATCATTGTTTACTGAAAAAGATAATCATACCACACATGAAAGATCACAAAAATGCTTATATAGTTTTCCACATGCTTCTCACCTCTGATTAGAATTGAATATATTAAAAAAATCCCTAATCTCCAAATAATGTAAAAATTGTGTAGAGTCCATTGGGGAGCCCTGTCCTGTTCAGTTAATATCTTCTTAGTTTCCTAGGTCTTGAACCTGACATTAAAGCATATCCACAACACAATAGAAAGAGGACAAACAAATGTTTAGATCAAGTTCTAAAAGTAAAGTAGCTTTGATGACATGGAGTTTTGTTGCAGCTGAAGCTCATGCTGCTTATTCTCTGCTGAATGTATTTAGTAGCTAAGCTAGCTCATTTGTGTCTATATGCTGGAATGGAGAAGCAGAGATGATAATCGCTTTTGTGAATATTGTAATTGGCCAAAGGTCACTTTTTGGAGTCTGAATTTTCTCCAAAGACTTTAGACAACAAGAGTGTATAATAGCATCACAAAAAGTCTTACCAGAAGGTTGCCATTTATAAAATGCAGAACTTCACTAGGGAGTACTCAATTGTATTTTAATCCATCCTAGCACAGACGCAGACAAAGAATTTACTGAAGTTCTGCTGCACTTCAAGAGAAATAGGAAGCAACTGGAGAGAATCCAAAGAAGAGCAAAAAGAATGATCAGAGGTTAAAAAACATTTATTGCAATAATATATAAATAATGACACAACACTAATAGTAATATTTATTCTACATGCCTATACTAGATCACATAAATGAGCAATAACTTTAAATTGCAGTTAGGAAAATTAACATTAGATATTAAGACAAGCTTTCTATGGACCATTCTACTAGGCACAGTAGAACACAGCAGCAAACTGCTTATGAAGTTTTTAGGAATAAGGCAAAAAAATATGTGTCAGGAGTCACAAGCAGTTGATCCTAACAGGGAAAGGGCTCCAGATGATCTTTCCAGGTTCCTTCTAGCTCTGTTGTATTATTAGAGGAGGGAATTCTGTGAGGATGCAGCTATGTGTTCTTGTGTTTTCTGGAGTCAAATGAGAGTATTTTACCAACTAGGGCTTGACTAAACCAAAAATGGACACTCAATTTCAAATGTTTTTAATAGATATCTAATGTTTTAATCAAAAGTGATTCTTTGCATTTCAGTGGATAGAATCATGTGTGCAAGGAATATTATGATGGCTTCAGTGTATTTGATAGAATCATAGAATGGTTAGAGTTGGAAGGGACCTTAAAGATCATCGAGTTCCAACTCCCCTGCGTGAGCAGGGACACCTCCCACTAGACCAGGTTGCTCAGAGCCCCATCCAGCCTGGGCTTGAACGCCTCCAGGGATGGAGCCTCCACAACTTCTTTGTGCAACCTGTTCCAGTGTCTCACTGCCCTCACAATAAAGAATTTCCTTCTGTTCTCTAACCTAAATCTCTCCTCCTGCAGTTTCCAACCATTACCCCTTGTCCTATCACTATGTGCTCTTGTAAAAAGCCCCTCCCCAGCCTTTCTGTAGGCCCCTTCAGGTACTGGAAGGCCGCTATGAGTTCCCCCCGGAGCCTTCTCCCAGCTGAACAACTCCAATTCCCTCAGCCTTTCTTCGTAAGAGAGGTGCTCCAGCCCTCGGATCATTTTTATTGCCCTTCTCTGGACACACTCCAGCAGGTCCACGTTTTTCTTTTGTTGGGGGCTCCAGAGCTGGACATAGTATTCCATGTGAGGTCTCACCAGGGCAGAGTAGAGGGGCAGAATCATCTCTCTTGATCTGCTGGCCACACTTCTTTTGATACAGCGCCCAGGATGCTGTTGGCCCTCTGGGCTGCAGTTGCACATTGGTGGCTCATGTCCAGCTTTGTATCCACTAGTAGCCCCAGGTCTTTTTCCACAGGGCTGCTCTCTAGCATGTCTTCCACCAGCCTGAGACTGTGATACTTGATACTGTGTCTTACAATTTTTCAGCACCTTGTAAACATTCTACAGATTTGATGAAAAGGTGAAATACTATAAATTAGCCCATTTGGTACCACGTATTTATTTCAGATGATTTTCTGACACTGCTCAAGGTAGAGTGTTTTGGAATGTTTTCTGTTAATTCAGCATGCTTTACATGTGCTGCAACACATGATGAAACTGAAGCCTGAACTCATATGAAATGATATGATGAACTGATACGAAATGCTGCCAATTGAATATAGTCTTTCTACGTTTTACTCAGTAGTTTGCATTTTTATTTGATTGGTGAGGCAGCTGTAACCACAAAATCACACAAAAAATTCCAGAAAAGGCCACTAATTTGAGGTCACTCCATCCCAGACACCCTGAGGCACCTTTTCCAGAAATAAGTGGAAATTAGAACACAAGCCTCACCAATGTCAATTTGCAGTCAGTTGCATTACAGCCTCCTTTAGCCTTGGAACTGTCCTCCTTGGATCAGATTTTCAAACCACTTAACATTTATAGCTCTCAATACCTACAGATAGACTAGGCTTGTGAAATGGAAAAATGAGTAATCATTTTGGAAAATTTGGTTTATGTATGCTAGACTTGTAATGTACACAATGGATTACTGAGTTCATCTTCCCCAAAGTTTTGATTCTCTGCCCTTTTTTAGGTTACTCTTTCATTATAAAAAAGTTATATAGTCTATGCTTTATTTTTCAAAATAGGTTAGACAGGAATGTGTTCCTCCACCCAAATTTGCTACAAGCCCCTTTCAATTTGTAATTTTTAATCCTCACCTTTACACTCGATAGCTCCATTTGTAATTGATTAATAAATTAAACAAAAAATCTGACTCTCAAAGTTCAAATTTGTTCTTTTAATGTGTAAATAATCAGGTTCCAATAATTGATTTCTAACATACAGTAAACAGACCCACTGGCTTTACAGGGATTACTTAAAATGTTTATTTGCATCTTTAATATAAACAAGTTATTTAATTGCAAAGCAAAATTATGAAATGATGAAGTAACAAATCAAAAATATATTGTTATGCTAAATCTGTTTTTATGAAAAAGTGTGATTTTATTCTAATTAATATCACACTTGCCTGAACAATTTTTATTGTACATTCCTTGACAGTTGTCACTCATAAAAACTTGTAAGAGAAAAAAATAAAGTGTCTGGCAACTGGTGACTCTGATCTACCCAGAATCAGCAGCAAAACCTACCCAGAATTTTAGTCCAAGCACAAAGAAATATTTTTATAGTTAAGGATATTATCTCAACTTGCCTTCTTAGTTACAGCTAACATTGGGAATCTCAAACTGAATCTGAGTTAAGAATTCAATGAACTGGCAGGGAAACCAATTTACATTGTTACATTTGTTGAGACTCACTTAAAAATGTCCAGAACTCACGTCCTTGGCAACTATGAGCAGACACTAAACAAGCCAGACAAAGTGGGACAAATTCCCTTCTATATTGGAATCTTTAAAAAAATAAAACAGTTATAGACTGGCTCAGATGTGATATAACCATTGTAGGAGTAGGAAGACAAATCTGCAGAATCCTTGCAGGCATTAATGCATAGCATCATGAATTAGAAGAAGCATGGTGAACAGAAGCCTGTCAGAGAATGTGAACTGAACAGAAAAGTTCTGAAACAGGAAAAGGGAAGAAAGAGGAAGAAAAAAAATGAAATATTAAAAAAAAAGGCAAAAATTACAATAATTTTAAAACTAATCATGGTGATTTCTGGCACAGTGTCTTGTTTTATAATTATGAATATTTTAAGTAATTGCAAAGTAAAATCTTGTGAATATCATCTGGAAATTCTCTGTGTCATAGTTAAATTTCTTGGATCAAAAATGTAGTAGCAAACTTAATGTACCTAGCTAATATATGTCCCGGTCCAAGCGGTGACTTGGACTCGGATGGGCTCGAGCGGTTAGCCCTTATATATTTAGGATTTGCCCCTGATTTTGGGGATGGCGATGACGCCAATGTATGATATACCAGAAGCCCTAAATAGGAGAGCACACACGTCCACACGTAATGAAGACCAGACACAGAGTTATATTTTATATGTTTTAACTGTTTGAATGGAGTTACAAATGTGTAGGAGGTAAATTTAGAAGGTGGGACGCAAGGGGTGTGTATGTGTGTGGGAGTTTAGATTGAAGAAAGAAAACCTATGATAGAGGGGCTGGTATAGCGCGACGCGGTTTCCCTCTCAATAGGGTCGACGTTGTGCGTGGAAGTGAGGGCCGTTTGTGGGTTTACCCCGGGGAAAGATTACGGTTAATGACAGAAAAAGAAATATTATTAAATCTTACAGTCTCGGCAAGCTGCACAAAGCGGTCTGTAACTTCAAGATGGCGGCTTCCACGTGGTGGTCTGCGGCTTCAAGATGGCGGCTTCCACGTGGCGGTCGGTGGCTTTCCAGCAAAGGCAGCAGCGGCTCTGGGTGCGGCGGCAGGCTGTAGGCTTCACGGCAGCTGTAGCGGCGGCTTTAAGGCTGCGGGCTGCGCTAGAGCAAAGCGGCTCGCGGCAGACGGCAGGCTGTAGGCTTCACGGCAGCTGTAGTGGCGGCTTTAAGGCTGCGGGCTGCGCTAGAGCAAAGCGGCTGGCGGCAGACGGCAGGCTGCGGGCGTCTTCCCCGACGGGAGGAGGGAGAGAGAGAGAGCGCCTTTGGGGAGATTCGCTGTTCTTTTAGGTGCTCTCGAGGCAGTGGGGCTAGCAGATACTGAGCTTAGCGCTCCTGCTTTAAGCCCGGCTCTCGAGTAGTAGCTGTATAGTTCTTCAAGCTTCCCCTTTTTTTTGGATTCTCGGGTGGAGACCTAGCCTCCGTAGCCGAGATCCGTGGCTCTTTACCTCTCCTCCTCGGCACAGACGGGTGCAGGTAGGCGGGTGCAGCGGCAGGGCAGCAGCGAGGCGGCAGGGCAGTAGATGGCAGGGCAGCGAGGCAGCGGGCAGCAGGGAGGTCCAGCGGCGAAAAGCAAGAGAGCTCCCGCGAGCGGTCTCTTTATAGCCCCTAGGAGCCTTCTGATTTGGCGCATCTTTTGAATCTGTTCATTTACATATAGTTTCAGCCAATCAGATAGCTATCCAGCCAGCTGCAAGAGTCCCATCCAGGGCTTAGCAGGAGCTTGCCCAGGCTTGTCCTGGACTTGCCCAGGCTTGTCCTGGTGCAGTCCTGTCTCCTTTACTAGGTGAATAGTTCTTTATGGGAGACAATTTTTCCCTTAGTGAGGGGTAAAACCCTCACAATATATCACTTAGCAAACTGGGCTGAAAAATTCCTTATTTTTGATTAATCCAATTTTAAATTTGAGACAATAGCCAGCTGTTGTTCAGCAGCACCTTTCGGCTAGACCTGTTTTGCATTTCTGTATTTACATACTCTATGTGGCTCCAGGGCAATCAGGAGATTTACCTGAAATTGCAGTTGCAGAAATATAGAAAAGTATCATCTAAAGCAATTTTTTCCTTTGAAAAGCCCGACCTAATTTTTTACCAGTAAATTATCTTCTCTATAGTTGGATTTCTTTCCATATGCAATCATTTGTTCACACATGCACCAATTGTAGTGTAAAAACTGTAGGTACAGTCTCAGCTTAAACCTTTGCTGTATTTTGCTTTTGTTCATAATATCAAAGACAGGGAACTGGAAATATAATTTGCTCAAGATAGTACACAGGGCACACGGAGATACAGGAATTAACCAGGCATTTAATGGTATTATGTTTAAACAAGTTCTTTACCCGTCTTGTTACTCATTCAAGTAAGAAAATTATTATACTAAGAAAGAGACAGGTATCTTTAAGTTTCACAGTTTCTTTCTCTACTTGAAGTCAGACAAAACTGCTGGCATTCATCATGTCCATAAGGCTGCAAAAAGTTTGATAATTAATTATGCCTCATTTTCTGATACACGAGGACTGGGATTAAGAGGGTCAGAGATGCAAAACTTCTGGATGTTTCATTCAATATTCCTGGCATTGGAGCCACAGAAATCCAAGTTCGTAATTTTGAATGCTAAATCAGATCCTAACTCCCCAAGTAATAGGGTAAAAAAAAAATGTTTACTGTCTCTCCCACCTGTCCCATGGACCTCTCTGTGCTTGGCTAACCAGGTCCAAACATTAAAGAAGGCTTAGTGTGTATTTTTCAGTAAAGTAGGCAGCTTCAGAACATTTACTGCACTTGCCTTACATTCTATTCTATTACTATTAAATATTTTTAATTTGTTTTGCGTTTACTGGAAAACATAAAAACGACGTCACTGTCCTAAAATAACCTCTCCCGTGATTCATGTGCTCATTTCAGTTTGTAGCACAATGAGGTATTAAGAACTTTCATCCTGAATAGTACTTGCATTTCTTTTAGTGTTCAAGTCCTTATGATGGTGTGTTCTGGCAGCTCAGTCACCCACAGTGCTGCAGAGGGCTGACGTGTGGCTTCCTTTAACCAGGAATGAACAAAGAGACTCAAAGATTTCTGCATCCAGATTTCAAAAATACACAGTAATTGTTTAAAACTAGCTCTGCCGTTTTACTGAACACTGAGATCACTTATGGATGAGATTCCTATGTGTCGGAGAGAGTGCAATCTATCAACAAGAGTTTTACATAGTTAGTAAGGCACTTATTTAAATGTAGTAGAATATAATTTCTATGTGCTTTCTTTCTAAATTTAGGTTTTATTTTATCAGCCTTTCCAGCAGCAGTCCTAAGCTTTCTTTATTGTATCTGGTGGTTATTTAGTTTCTAATACTATCATATAATTAAACAAACACCATTTTAATTCTGCTACGTGTAAGGAAAGGAAGTAAACAAATGCATTATCAGACAAAATCCCTTCCTTGGTGGGAATCAAGATCTGATAAATTGATTTCATTTTATACATTAATTCTGGCCATTACTGTAACACAAACAAATGCAAGATTGAAAAAATAACAGTAATTTCATAAATTACCAGAATAAAACATGTTCAGGTATTATTTTCTAGGCCTGAAGTCAAAGAACTAGGATAACAGAACAGGAAGAAATCAAGCTGTGAACTGGAATGTATAGTTTAAAACATAAAATAAATACCACTGACCACTGAATAAAAAAATTAAAATCTATCACCTTGACATTTTCTTGTAAAATATTATTGTCACTTTTCTTCTGAAAACATAGTAGTGTAGAAAAGATTAATTAATCTTTTGATAAAGAATTCATGCAGGGATCAAAAGAAGGATCTCTTAGACAGAAATGCCGTAGCTTGAAAAACTCTAAATCTTACCAGCAATATTTCTTGAAACAAAAATATTGGGAAGATAGATCATGACTGAAAGGCTTTTTAATTTCTTTTCTTAATTTAAGTATCACTATATTTTAAAGTAATCTACACTGAAAATAGATTAAACATAAACTATAAAGAAACAATTGCAAAATTTGCATTTATGTAAAATGGCATTTTGAAGAATTGTAACTGGACCAGTGTTTATGTAACAAATGAGACAGAATCTGTTTTTCTTTCTTATTACATGCATTAAATGAATCAGCAAAAAAAAGTAAGTGCTAAATCGCTATGTGGAATGTTTTCTGTTACATTTTCCATCAAATATATAACATTCATGAAGATGAGGGTAAAAAAGAACTAGAATTTAAAATTCTATGTTTTAGTAATTCTTAAGAGGTATCAAAACTAGCAAAACGCTTATAAGAAATTGAAAAAAAAATCAAATTGAATTAAAATATATTTCCAAGTTTAAAAGCCCCGTTTACAATATATACTAATTTAGATGAGAATATCCTTGCATATTTAAAGTTTGTGGCACAGATGTTCAGTGAAGGGCTATTATGTTAAGAAGGATACTATTGCTCCATCTAGTGAAAAAACTGTAACATATCAGTCTTCAAGTCTGAAGCTGAACAACATACTTTTTGAACCTGCCCGATTCACATAGCTAAAGAAAATATATATTAATCCTCGAGTTACATTCTATTAATCACGCTGTTCAAATAGAGTTCTAATTTTGCAGTACATCACAGGTTTGTGGCCTTATTAGTAATCTTTTGAGAAAGAGTTAATAACTAGAAAACAGAACTTTAATGAAGATTACAAGAAACAGGATGTAGGAAATGTCCTCTATCTTGCATGACTGAAATAATTCCAGTGTCTATCCCATCCCTGGCTGTCCCTTGCTGCGATAAAGTCCTCTCTAATCCCTACTGTTTATCTAGTTTTCTATCTTACTCTGTCAGTTGTTTTTGAGAATTTGTAATGATCTTTCCACCCTTTGGGACCCTATCTCCCTTTGCGAACCCTACTCAAGTTATCCTCACAATTTTCAATAACAGCCATCCCTTTCAATGGCCTGTTCCCCATATTCATTTTCTTAAATTGTGCTCTTTGGGTTTTTTTTGTTTACAATAAACATACATATAATCTTCACTAATTAAGCAGTGGGGAAGTCAACAGAACTACAATACTAGAAAACCATGCCCTCCAGAAAGATAGTTTTGCTCTTTCCCACGTGCTCCAGTGCTCCAGTTCTAGTCAGGTCAGTAAGGGCTTGTTAAGTTTTAAATTAATTTTTTTGTTGTTTTTTTTGTGCATTCATAAAGATTAAAAAAAAAAAAAAAAGCCCAGCCATTCCTTTTGGATCCTATCTAGTATTTCCTATTAATGGAAAGTCTTTTTGGATTTACCATGTTAAATCACAGCCCTTGTTAACCCACGTGAAGAGACTCATCTTGCATTTCCACAGGTTATTATTTCCACATGATGCGTTGTATGTTGTCCATCTATTCATAATACTTGTAGAGTGTGAAGTAACACAAAACGCTGTGAGAACTGGTGCAACCATCTAAATTTCATGAGGGAAAAAATAACAGATCTCTCTTCAATGTCTGGAATATATAACTGCTCTTTTCCATTTAATCATTATTTAACAAGGACCCAATGCACTTAAGATCATGTTACTATCCAGTAGATTGGAAACCAAGTTTAAAGTGACAGCATAATATGAAAAGTAAGAATTTAATGCCTCAGGTTTCACACTTGCAGCTTTTCTTGCAAATCATAATGAGATCCAAACCAAATTATAATTGGAGTTTTTATCCTGTTTTCTGGAATCCATTTTCAAGAATAAGAATTTAGATAGGTGGTGGAGGCAGCTAGCAAAATGAAAAAAAAAATCATAAGAACAATAACAATGTTCTGCATTTAGTAAATTTTTATATCGATGTTTGAAACTGAAGAAGCTCAGAAACACCAAAGGCCATTACAAAACTAAAAGTAATTATCCATATAGTCCAGGTTTAAACTTGAATTTTGTCAAAACTTCCTAGTATCCTAGAGAAGTGGAAAAGTGGGGAATTAATGGACCTTTTGTACTGCATATTGAGTTGTCTGCACTTTTTATCTCAAAGTTTTATCATCCTTATTTTGTTTTTGGGATGTATCAAGGATAAAATCTTAATGATACCTGAAGGAATCTCAAGATAATACCTGTTGATTCTGATTTTTATGACAGTTATTAAATAACTGATCCATGAAGAAGATAAAAGGGTGCTCACCTGCATAAAAATTTCTCAAGAAGATGACAAAAAATTAAGATAACAATAAAAACCAAAAAAACTGACTCTGTGCAGAGAAAGGCTTAAGAGCCTTAAGGATAATCATAGGATCTGAATTCTTGCTGTCCTTATTAGAACTAGCCAGAACTTGAGTGCTGAGCAGAAGGCTGTTGAATTCATGTGACTGTCAGTGCCCAAAAGTACAAATTATTCACACAAAAGTAGCCCAATTTGGTGAGTGTACAAATTTTCTAAATTTCCAGCTTTACTCCTGAAAGCATTCCAGAGCTTTGTTAATTCTCTCAAATCTTCTTTCTCTAGGTTTACATCTACTGATAATGATTTTCTCCTGGCTTCTCTCCCCAGACTTACCACTTTAAGTCACTGATAAAATCCTTCTTATTACATTGGCATGTAGTTCCTTGAACAAAAACCAAAAACCCAAAAGGCTTGCTGACCTACAAAGCTGCTAGATTGTCTTCTGAAGGCAAGGCAGGGGGAAAAAAGGAAGCTCTTTGATATTTTATAACATGAGTGAGTGATGTTCGTGAACCCAACATCAAAATAACACTTCTAACAAGGAACACGAGGAAAGATGTATTTTATGCAAATTCTATCAAAAGCTTATCAAATAGAAAAGTTAGGGGTGCATAATTGCTGTGAAGACTCTCAGAAAAGACAGTGTAAATGGGCTGGAGTGCGAGTTAGCATTGGGTGTGTCAGCTTGTTACAACACTTTTCTTGGCACAAGAGGCCTGAGCTATCAAGATTTGCATGGGGAACGCATCTTTGTCATGCTTTAAAAATAGCTAGAGAGCATGGCAGCTGGACTGTGGCTTTACAGGTATAGCTTAACATCACTCTCAATTTTTACATTTTACCAAAATATTCTATATACATTGCTTTATTTCATATATATTATTTTTAATCCTTCACAAATATAAATGCATTTGGGCTGACAGGAGTTTGGCAAAGCTTAGAAACTGGGACAAACATAATTGTGTTAGCTGTAGTTGAGCTACACTTAAGCTACCCGTGCTAGCATAGTTCTTGCTACTGAGAGTGCTGGGGGCCACACAGTACCTAATTGTGTTTGCTGGTCATTTTACAAGAGCTGCAAGTACTCAGCACCTCAGAAAGGCTGAACCTCTGTACATATCACAATCAGAATTATTCTGCTATTATTTCAGAAAATGAGGGATTTCGATAGCTCAT
This sequence comes from Hemiprocne comata, assembly GCA_020745705.1. Classification (NCBI taxonomy): domain Eukaryota; kingdom Metazoa; phylum Chordata; class Aves; order Apodiformes; family Apodidae; genus Hemiprocne; species Hemiprocne comata. Next base: position 136,612,058 of record CM036587.1, read on the forward strand.
ATTTTGGAAGTATTTTTTGGAGTGAGTCACCCCTATCAGAAACAAAGAACAGAACATTCCAGAATTTAAAAAGTTTAAGGAGTTTAGATGTAGTTGGCTTTCAATGCCAGCTCAAAGATATGTACCAAAAAAACACTGGGAAGATTACTTTCGAAAAGTCTATAAATTTGTTTAGATACTATTAAGTTGCACTAAAAATTTAAAATAGTTTTAATCTGAAAAGCACACAGCTCATAACAATTTTTACCTATGTGGTTCAACAATTTTTTTGGGGCAGGAAAACAGCTGAAAGAATACATGGTTTTAAAAACATTTGTGATTTATAAGCAAGGGAGGTGCATTTTCCACTGACAGGTCAGGAAGTATAGAGTCAGTGTTAGGTCAAAAATCTCCCACATCCAAACAGAAGAGTCAATAATCTGTTTCACCCACGCATTGAAGCAGCACTACAGACTGATAACAGTGAATCTGGCACACATAACACTAATTATCTATGTAAGCAACTGCACAATCCAGACTTGAGTGAATTTTTTTTCCTGGATTGGCAAACTCACAATTTAAGAAGAGATCTGCTTGGCTAAACCTGTTATAAATAGACTTCTAAATGAGATTCCAAGATGAAAAATATAGCATCTTTAAGTACTTCTAATGAAAAAAGGGTAACTTTGAATTCATGTGATTTAGTCAACATTCCACTGGTGTAACAGCACTTACTCACTCTTCTGCTGATTCTTTGTCATTTGTTCTTCAGTATTAACCTCGTGGCTAGGAGCTGTCAACACTGCTAAAAAAAGGAAAAAAAAAAAAAAAAAAAAAAGGAAGCTCAGATAAAATCTCTGCATATAACAAAAATACAGGTAAAACTGATATATTTTGTTTTGTTGCTCCCGATTAAACAATTGGTGTATGTGTTTTTTATTGTTAACTTTAGATTAGCTGAAAACAAATTTTAAAAGCCAAAACTTTTTTTCTTTCTTTCACTGGAGGTGAAGAAAACTGAAGACAGGGAGTTTACAGCAGTGCTATGATGACCTCTTGTGGTTTAATAATATATGCAGTTTGCTTCACAGTTTCTCAAAAACTGTCAGTATCAAAGGTTAAATTCTGCTCTTAGATCTGAACAGTTTTGTGTTGCAGATTCTGCTATTTCTGAATTAACCTATCCTCCCAAACATGCTACCAGTATTTGTTTAGATCACTGCCAGAAAAATACTTAAAAAATATCTCAGCCTTTGCATTTCACATGTTTAACAGGCAAAAGTACTGTATTTTCTCACATGGTAATTAAAAATTGGTTAAAGCCAATTCACAGCTATAAATAAATAAATAAATAAAATTATATTATTTAATAAATCTTTGCCCATTATAAAATGTGAAAGAAATCACATGGTACTAGCCACTCATGATAAGAAATTACAACAATAGATATTGAATTTAATATTGATAGATTACAACAGTTGATACCAAGCATATTTATTTTTTTATAAAAATGTAGTGCATTAGTTAATTATATGTATTGTGTCTAAATTGCTGCTAAAGCTGTCTCTTTTCACCAGTCTTTTTTGTAACAAAATTCAGAGCACTGAGAGCATTTTCTGATGTTGTGGAATCCAATCTATTAACCTGGATCACACCATATGACACATCTTATCCCTTCTTAGATAAAATCACTCAAGACTTTAGCCTGATTTTGCGATTTCTTGAAATCATTCAAAAATACTCAGATTTCATGAAACAACTCTGCTGAGTGATAATACTTCAAGTGATGGTCCTGACAGACCTCGTGGTAGCACTTTCTCACTGGAGGATCACCAGTGGTGGTATTTGCACCTGCCAGGCAGTATTCACATGACCCTGCACCTCACTAAATTTAGGACCTATTGCAAAGCCATTTCTGCACTGGCTCGGCTGTCTGAAGCTCTTCGGCAGCATAACCTTGGACTGCCACCAGCTGGACATGTGCCACGTTCTGATACACTGTGATGGCAGCTGGGGGAGGCCTGGATTCAGCTGCTGCAAGACATTACTTGTTTATATAACACACACTTTAGAGATGTGCAGGTTAAAAACAAACATTGCTTTTAGTGTACACAATAATGCGTCACTTGTATTATTGCCTCTCCTCGTTTCTTTTCCTTCAAAACCTGAATATTAGAGGTTGTCAAGCAAAACACACTGGAACAATGATGACAAACACAAAAACAAAAAGCAGGTTTAAGTTAAAATGTGGTTATCTTCATGTGTCAATAAGGAAGCGCTGACAGTGGTCACATACCCTGAAAAACTACTATGCCTTTTGAAACATCATCAACAAACTTCTGACAGCTTCTTGCACAAGGAAGTTCTGAGCACTGCTAGCATGCAGACTTGGGAGACCAAACCAAATTGTGTGTGGGAGGGAGCCGTTTTATTTCTATCCTAATCTGTCTCATTCTTCTTTAGCTGGTTTAACCCTGCGATGCCAAGAACTGACTGACTTAAAAACTGTAAGCCTGATTTACAAGGAGCAGATTTCAATATTCTGGGCAGCATTTGAACTCTCAATAAATTACAGTTTGCATATCTGAGCATGTGAATTTTTTTAATGTCTAAGTGCCATCAGTATTTCCCCTGCAACTGGTTACAGGCATGGTAATAACCAGCCTGAGAGAGTATTATTGTGACCCTGTGCACAAGGTGCAGCAGTATTACTCCCCTGGATCAGTCTGTCCTGCCAGGTGACTTGTGGCCACTGGTTGCACATAGGAGGCTCCTGGTCAGCCAGCCAAGAAGCCACTCAACTAGTGACCCTCCTAGAGGAGATAGTCAGTGACTGCTTGGGCAGAAGCATCCAAGCACCTCGTGCCTCATTGTATGGCCTGCAAAGCCTCACCTTGCCAGGAGCAAGTACAAACAGGAATATCACCTAGTCAGTAGCAAGCTGTCATCAGTCTCACCACTCCCAGGATAGCATAGAAAGTCTCACAGTCACAGCCTTGTCCCTATGGCTGCCATCTCACAACTCTGGCTGCAGCCACATTTCAGTGCAAGGAAAGTCCAGCCGCATGTCTTCAGCCAACAGAATACACCAAACGTGTTCAAACCACTGAAAACCTAGTCTGAGTGTTGAGATGCAGATGGCAGACAGCTGGTGTTAACCCTCTGACCATGCAGCATTCTTCAGACACCTCGTTGCAATGTTACTGAGCTCCAGCTAACTACATATCTAAATATCATCTAGTGTGCTATAAGACTGGCCCTTCCAGCGAAGCTTGAAGATATGTGTTGCATATGCTAGTGAATTTAGGGAGAAAAAGGACTTTCTGTGTTGATCACAAAAGCATAGCCACTTTGAGCTTTCAGCTTTGGGGCACTTAAATCTGAAAGGGAGCAGACTTAACAGTTCAGTATAAAAGTCACTGATAGACTGAGCAGTTTCAAGTTTAAACTGAATCAAAATCAAGAAGTCTAAAAAGGGTCTAAATTTGCATTATTAAAATCGGGATTCCTATTTTTATAATCTTTATTTTGTATGAGGAACAGTAAGAGTTATTTCCACACCTTACAGAATATAACCAGAGTATTTTCATTGGAACTTGAACAATCTATAGTTTTGATGTAAGCTAGAAGTTCTGGATACTCACTTTAAAGTATAATGAAAGACCTTTCATCTATGGGTATGATCTAATGTTCACTGCAACTATTAGAAGGGTCTTACAAGTAGCATATGTATTTATAGATAGAGATGAGCAGCAGAAAATTTCCAGCAGTTAAAAATATTAAAAACAAAAATGTATATAGACACTAAAAAACATCTAAGTTCCTTGAATAGGCTGTGTTGTAGCACAGCTTACAATTGTAGTGCAGAAATATTTTTTTATATGTATTCAAAGAGAACTTCCTATTTAGAACATATTTAAGAAATGCCAAAATGTTATTAAGCTTTGTAATATGCTTTGTCATTTTCCAACCAGTACAGAGCGTTCTTGTAAGCAATGATTAACTGTTATACTTCCTTCTTGGCTTCTCTTTCAACAATAATAGGTTCATTTTGTGGCTCTGACAGGAGTGAGTTGGATTTGCTGGCTGATGTTGTGTAAGCATCAACTATACTGGGACTACACTAGGAGCAAGAAACAGGAAGAAACCAGTCGGTAAAACACAATCATAGGCTGGCAGGAAATCAGTGACTACTTGTCACTCCTTCTAAAGAGGAGGGAAACAGTTGGGTGGCAGATATTCAGTACCATCAAGTATCCATCAGAGAGATTAAATCTTCTTTTCTCCATGCCGGGATATTCAGAGTTTTACTTCAATGTGGACCATGGCTACTTGGAGGGTCTGGTCCGAGGGTTCAAAGCGGGGATCTTGACAAGTGCAGACTATGTCAATTTAGCACAGTGTGAGACACTAGAAGGTAAGTCTGCTGGTTTATTTTATTTAGGAAGAAGTACTGTTGCTTAGACTTTTGAAGGGAAGATAAAAGCCTGACTATTGAAAGCTTATCTTAAAAATCAGATATAACCCTGGTGTCCTTTGAATAACTGTTCTCATATTTAAGTTAATAACTTTCCATAGAAATTACCCTAGGATTGTACAGACTGTCATTTGCAAAGCAATCCAGATGATGGAATTTTCTAGTTTACTGATAAGGTTTGGAAATCTCATCCTTAGTATTGCTCTGGAGACTGACAACCTCCTCACAGATTTTAACCACACTATAGAGCTGTTCAAATACGGAAGTTTCATAACATTTCAGCTAGATAAAATACTTTCCAAAATCTTATTAAAAGCTTACCCTTTGGCTCTGAGTTTCTCTATAAAAGACATAATTTTAGTATTTTATTACTTCATGAGATTTAGGGTAGTGGGGGACATTCTGCTTACCAGGAGGAGAAAACTAGACTTCACAAAAACAAAACTGAACTATTCTCAAGCTAAACTAAATTAAAGGAAAAAAAAAAAAAAAAAAAAAAAGCAGCTTTATTAGAGGTGACTTTGCCACAGTAATAAAGAGAACACACAGTAGTTTACAAAACAGCTTTCTGTGGCCAAGACTGGTCACAGCCTGATGAAGACAGAGTTGTACAAAGAATCACATGACATATCTCTAGACACTTGGCAGGAAAAAAATGCAATAGAAAAAAAATCACCCTTCTAAAGGAACATAAAGTTTTCTTTCCCTGACTCCAAGATAAAAGCTATGATTCTACATTTAAGTAATTTCTGTAACATGCAATATATTAGATTAATTGGAAAAAGGAACAAGAAGAAACAGTAAGCACACTCTGATTTAGGCATTAGTTGCTTTGTGTATGCAACAATACATTTGGAGAAATGAGAAGTGCAGGACCTGATAATTTCCATATACAATGGAGTTTTGAGGCTGTTGTAAACTATTAATATAGTAACAACATAAGTCTGGGAAGGTTGCTTGCCATTCATCTTGGAGATTAAAACAACTACATTGAAACAGATGATACATGTAGGTATTTACCTCTCAACAGGGTAAACTTCCTCTCAGAATTAAAGAAGAGATTGTCAGTACAGTCAATGGGATCTCGAGACTATTCAGCTGACCAAATGCATGTACCTACTTCAGCTGATAAGCTGTATCAGCTCTCCATTTCATACAATGGTAGCTTAGACACACAGAAGACATGTATATACTTACTCTGAGAATTGAAATCTATTCCTTATGAGACAAAATCAACAGTTTCTGTAGCCTATTTGTACCAGCAGTTGTGATATATGCAACTTAAAGACTCTACACTCTTGATATTGTATTTAATTAAGTCAAAAAGCCTTGCTCCATGAATATACAGACTTTCAGACTTGCTAAACTTTGTTCTCGCTCTACTCGATTCTGCGTAAGAACTCAATAAATAATGTTATGAAAAGCTCCATGAAGAAAAAAAAAACAAATGACCATAAAATCCCAGTTACTTCTGAATGAGAATATACAGGTTTAAGTATTTTTAAAAACATGCAAGAGAAAAAGGATTTTCTTCATTGTTCCCAGAAGAATACTTGCTCATGTTAAGAACAGCCAAGAAAAACTAAATCTAAAAAATCTAAATTTTAAGTCATGCTACAAGAAAGTTGTTTACTACCAGGCAGTAATTTTCAAACATTTATGAGCTATGTAAACCTTCAACTTTAAAGCATGCAACAGATGTACAGATCACAATATAGAGGTAAAATCCTTTTCTAAGTAGTATTTATAATAGAAAGGACAATAATTTTTTTAACCTTCTTTCTAATGTTCATTCAAATTTAGAATGCAAATTATTTCAGCAACAGAAGCAGCAGCCTTCAACCCTCCTACAAGCACATCTCTACTACCTACTTTCGCTTCCCTTTTTTCTTTATGTAGCCACATCTCTTTCTCCATTGTAACTTTTTCTATTTCTTTGAGACAGCTAATAGATTCCCATCAGTTATCTACTAAATGTATTATTTTTAATGAAAATATGAGAAATATTTGATTTGTAGATGAGGCTAAATACACTTATTTCTCTGCATATATAGGATGCTCTAATATTGAACCTGCACCACAACTGCACAGTGCACCAAAACCACAGATCCTTACTTCTAAAGTAAAAAATAGAACTTTATGCATATATTGTGTTTTGTTTCCAATTAAAAGATCCAGCATATGGATTTGCCTGTAGTACTGTTATGCTTGTCCAATAGTGCCTTCAGTTCATGTCTTTACATTAAAAAGTAATAAATTTACCCCAGGCTGCATTCTGTGGCATAGCACCACACCACAAAAGCTGGCCAAAGTTAAAAAAATATTATAAATATGCTAAAACAAACAAGCAGAAACAAAATCAAAACAACCTCAAATAACCCATAAATAGAATCAAAAAGATCTTCTCATTTCAAAGCGGTTTTGGTATCTCCAGAGGGGAAACCATAATGTCAGTACAGAAGAACCACAAGAATAACTATAGCTTAGTGCTTTACATCTGCTTGATAATCACAGAGTAAGTATAACAGTGAGAAGGAAAGAAAAACAGGAGGATGTTAACTGACTTACCATACCACTGTGTCCTCTTGATTCAGGGCCACACAGAGAGAAGTGGCTGTCAGCTTAACTTAGACATCCTTTTGGGCTTGTTTGAAATACTATCATTTCCATGGAGCTACCTTGTGGGCTTCAACACTGGCTGAAACTTCTGCAACATGGCATGCTATCAGTTTGGCCCTATGTCATAATTTGTTACAGGGGAATGGGGTCCTCAGGGGAGCCCTGCTGACAGCCTTTGAAGTAGAAAATGAGAGGTTTGAATTCAGTGCTTTATTCTTTCCTTGCTTCCTTGTGTGACGGAAAGACTACTGCTCTCTATCACACTAGGTCACAGAAGGACAATCAGCCCAGTTCTGCTCCCACCAAAATAATTGAAAATAGTTGTCTTAACTTGGCAGAGCCAGGACATGCCAGCACACAGAGCCTGAAATAACAGTGTAACTGAGAACTGGCGTAGTTGCTATCAAAGTGAGGAGTCAGGCAAGACTCCATGTGCTTGATGCAGAAAGATCAGGTTAACGCTTTGTTCAGGTTCTTGCAATACTCATTCTTTCTGATCAGCATCATTCCTGTCTTAACTGCATTAATCTTAAACTAGTCTCCCTCTGTGCAATAATTCTCTTTAGACATACTGTTAGTTGTGCTTGGTTGCTGTTCAATGGTGAGTAAAATAATGTGATTTAAAATTACAATATTTAAAGTAATACATTTCCCACGTATGATTTTTCTGCATATAATTGTGAGGAAATACATGATGAACACAGAGGGCAGTAATGCTGACAGCTGAAATACAGGAATTTTCTTTCCTAGGGAAATTGTGAACAGGCTGAAAAGCTCAGGTTCTTGGAACTTAGGCTCTCCAAGATCCCCTGAGAAAAGGAGCAGATACTATCACTAAAAGTTTTGGTCAGCAGGAATGTCTGGAGCCTCTGTAATGCTCAGCCATCTACCTCTGCCATGGCATCAGGTCATGTTAGTAGTACAAGTGTCTGACTGTGTTAGTACCCAGGTCTCACTTATGCGAACAGCCAAGAGAAAATAATTCAAGACCAGAAGAGCAGTCTCTGAGCTGCACTGAAAAATGTCATGGTTTGAACTCTGATTATGACATTCCTGATTGATATTATATGGTATTGGAGCTTGCAGGTTACTGTTTTCTCAGTTGTTTTGGAGAAGAACGTGCCATAAATTTAGATATTGTTTCTTACACACAGTATGCATGCTCTCATTTATTAAATAATTTAGAAGAAATACATCGTTAAGGCAGGCTGTGGAACAGACGTGGTCATAAATACAATATTCCTGGGCCTTTTATTTCCTCCATAGCTTTTGAGAGCCAGGTGGGGCTATTTAATGTGTTATAGCTAGTATTTTTCAAGCTTTATGTTATGGCATGGATTTGGAACCTGCTCAGTCAATAAAAGAACTGAGGAAGGTAACACAGTCTTACCAAGCTACTCTCAATCACTTGGGTTTGGTTTGTGTTCATCTCATGATGATGTTAAATACACTTCAGAATGGTCAATACTTGGGGCTGATATGCCATCCAGAGGTACCTGGACAAGCTAAAGAAGTAGGCCTATGTGAAACTCATCACACTCAACAACGCAAGTGCAAGGTCCTGCAGCTGGGTCGGGGCAATTCCCAGTATCAGTACAGACTGAGGGATGAAGGGATTGAGAGCACTCGTGGAGAAGGACTTGTGGGTGTTGGCAGATGAAAAGCTAGATATGAGCCATCAGTGTGCACTTGAAGCCCAGAAAGCCAACCGTATCCTGGGTTGCATCAAAAGAAGGATGGCCAGCAGGTTGAGGGAGGTGATTCTGCCCCTCTGCTCTTTTGAGACCTCAACTGGAGTACTGCGTCCAGCTCTGGAGTTCTCAGTATAGGGAAGGGGTGGACCTGTTGGCGTGGGTCCAGAAGAGGGCCACAAAATAATCAGATAGCTGGAGCACCTCTCCTATGAAGACAGGCTGAGAGAGTTGGGGTTGTTTACCCTAGAGAAGAGAAGGCTCCAAAAAGACCTTTATAGTGGCCTTTTAATACTTTAAGGGAGCTTGTAAGAAAGATGGGGACAGACTATTTGATAGGGTCTGCAGCCATAGGATAAGGGATAATAGTTTTAAACTAAAAGAGGGGAGATTCAGACTAGATATAAGGAAGCAATTTTTTACAATGAGAGTGGAGGAACACCGGCACAGGTTGCCCAAAGAGGTGGTAGATGCCCCATCCCTGGAAACATTCAAGGTTAGGTTGGACGGGGCTCTGAGCAACCTGATCTAGTTGAAGATGTCCCTGCTCACTGCAAAGGGGTTGGACTAGATCATCTTTAAAGATCCCTTCCAACCCAAACCATTCTATGATTCTGTAAATGCTAAAATGAGCTCAAGTGGCAGCCAACCTGCACTGAAAACCCTGAGGGTTATCTATCTCAGTAAGCTGGAGTGCTAGACGTAGGAGTTTGAATTTGCAATGTACTAGTTCTTTTGCTTTAAGTCTTAGTCTAGGCACCCTAGTGCATACTAAGAAGGTATACACTCAGTGCAATAGAAAAGAGGAGCTACTATACTGATAGATGCACACCTTGCTAACTGCACATTAACTTCCCTTACAGGTACACCCTTATTGGAGTCAATGGGAGTGTTGCTAAATATCAGTTCAGATTTTATCTGGTAATCTAATCATTATGAATGCCCAAACCATTAGCATTGTCCCAATCTATAATTTAGAGTTGTTTTAATATAGCCTTTGAACATAATTATGCAATATTGCAGGGGCTTTTCTAAAAGGAAATATTAAACTGCTTTGAGTACTAAGAACTGATTTAAATCCTTGCTTTTGCCTCATGGTGGAACATGGCTAGCAGAGCAAATTTGTCAAATGAATTCTTTGACATTACAAAAGCTTCTTTCAACTTTGTTGTCTAATCAACACATTTTCCTCAGTTACCAGGGTTGGGAGGTCAGGCAGAATTTGTCACAATAACCCAAGTTTCTGGAACAGCTTCTTGGAATCCGGTGGCTGCAGCCCTAAATCATACAAAGACAAACCAGAAATGCTAAGAGTGTAACTGCCCTTTCAAGTGCTCCACTGCAGAAGCCATTTGGAGCCCAGAATTGGAGCCAGGCAAGATGTGTTCTCTTTTTCAGGCAGCCTTATAGCATAAAATTACATTCTTCCGTGAGATTTAGATGTTTCAAATGAAAAATTAAGATCTTAACAAAATTAAAGGATTATTCCTATTGATGCATAACAGTCCATAGGAATGCATGAGGTAACACAACTGATGTATAACAAGGGTGCAAGAGTGGTGCCCTGAATAAATCAGAGAAATCAAAACATTGAACAAATCTGATTACAAAGGGGCTCTGGACAGCAGTAATTAACACTGTGCCTGGTGTGGTTGAAAACTACAGTTGCAAATGAAACTTCTGAAAAAGGTCAAAATTATTTGTGCTTTCCTGTGGCATGCAGTAAGCCTTCCTGATAGAAGGCAGTACAAATTTGCAGTAATCATGCATTTAGTCTATGTTAAATCTATGGAAAATCTTTTCAATATGATCAGGCCCTTAATATGAAAAGATAACATTAGAAATGAACATTTAAAAGGTTTTTAAATTTTATTTGCAGACAATACAACAAACATTAGACAATAGACAAATGACAGTTTATTCTCATGATCTTCCTTGAATTTAATTTCAGATCTGAAGTTACATCTACAGACTACAGACTATGGCAACTTCTTGGCTAACGAAACGGGCCCTCTCACTATTTCTACCATCGATGATAAACTGAAAACGAAGCTGCTCACGGAATTTCATTACTTTAGGAACCATGCTTTTGAACCGCTTGCCACTTTTCTGAATTTTATCACGTAAGTAGTGTTACCACATGGCTTACACATCGACTCAAAGCAGCAGCACAGCTACAAGTTAAAACAGTGTAAATCCCTCCTAACTGAATTTCTTTAAAAGTTTCAAAAACTGCAGAATTACTTTAGTACTGCAACATTTGCATACCTCATTACCTACTATAAGTTCTGAAAATATATAAATTAAAAGCTGTTGTCTTTGCAACTACTTATTTTAAAGAACACAACCAGATGTTTTCTGTATACAGTAGCAGGAGTGGTAGAGGTTGAGAAAAATTGTTATAATTTTCAAACACCGTTTAAGTCAGAGAACCCACAAAACTAAAGTTTGTGGAGGTGACTCAGGCAAAATTAGCAATTTTATTTTGTACAAGGCAGTGATTTAATTCCTAGGCATCTGGCAAATTCTACACTTTTTAAAAAAAGGGAAAGACATCATATACCTACCATACTTTTTATATAATTTGAACATTAAAACCAGAAAAATATTACATTGTGTATAGCAAGATACTTAGATCCAATTAGCTTTTTTATAAAGGACTGTTTGATGCCAGGTGAAGAAAAAGTTCTGATCTAAATATACTTATAAACAGATAAAACTTGTCAATGAATGGCTTAAACAACATTAAGAATAAGGATCTGCTTTATAACACTGTAACAACATGCATTGCTTTAATGTCAGCAGGACATTTTACCTGTTTACTCCCCTTGATCTTTTTTTAATATATTATAACAAGAACATTAGATTGTGCAGCTTACTTTTAAGAAGTAATTTTACCATAACAGCAAAATTAAGTATTATTATTCTTTTTTTTTTGTGGGGGGATGTTTGGTATCAAGTGTAGCTGACCAGTTATAGGCTAATACTTCAACAGGATTTTACAGAGTGCCCTAGGACAGCTATGACCTGAGGCATACAATGTTTATCTTTTGCTTCAGAAAAATGCAAGTGAAAATTTGAAAATCATAGCACCTCTTTTCTCACACTGATGTGTGTGTGTACACATACATGCACAATATCTGAACACTTGTTTTTTAACAATGGACACATTAGTTTAAGACATTTAACATAATAAATCATTGAACTGCATTTCATCAGGTCCCTGACCTCCCTACCAAATTTTGCGTGAGATCTAGCTGTGTTTTGCATTAACAAGAGCCACGAAGGCCACAAAGATGATCAGAGGGTTGGAGCACCTTTTCTATGAAGACAGGCTGAGAAAGTTGGGGTTTTTCAGCCTGGAGACGAGAAGGCTCTGGGGAGATCTTATAGCAGCCTTCCAGTATCTGAAGGGGGCCCACAAGGGCCCCCCAAGATTGGCAAATGTGATGCCCATCTTCAAGAAGTGCTGGAAGGAGGATCTGGGGAACTACAAACTTCTGAGTCTTACCTTGATGCCAGGAAAGGTTATGGAATGGATCATCTTGAGTGCCATTTTGCACCATTTAGGGGACAAACAGGCAGTCAGACCCAGTCAGCATGGGTTCATGAGAAGAAGGTTCTGCTAGATCAACCTGGTCTTCTATGACACGGTGACCCGCCTATTGGATGAAGGAAAGGCTGTGGATGTAATCTACCTGGATTTCAGTAAAGCCTTTGACACTGTTCCACACAACATTGTCAAAAAGAAAACTGGCTGCCCGAGTCTTGCACAGGCATATGCTCTGCTGGGTCAAACACTGGCTGGACAGCCAGGCTTAAACAGTGGTGGTGAAAGGAGTTCAATCCAGTTGGCACCCAGTCACAAGTGGTGTTCCCCAGGGGCTCAGTACTGGGCCTACTCCTGTTTAATATCTTCATCAATGGTCTGGATGAGGGGATTGAGTGCACCCTCAGGAAGTCTGCAGATGACACCAAGTTGGGTGGGAGTGTTGATCTGCCTGGGGGTAGAAGGGCTCTACAGAGGGACCTGGACAGACTGGATAGATGGGCTGAGGCCAATTATATGAGCTTTAACAAGTTTCAGGTCCTGGACTTGGCTCACAACAACCCCATGCAATGCTACAGGCTTGGGGAAGAGAAGCTGGAAAGCTGCCTGGCAGAAATGGACCTGGAGCGTTGATTGACAGTCACCTGAACATGAGCCAGCAATGTGCCCAGGTGACCAGGAAGACCAACAGCATCCTGGCTTGTATCAGAAATAATGTGACCAACAGGACAACATTCCAGTGTTATCAGCCCACTAGCTGGAACACTTGTTGCTAGTTAAAAGAAAGCTTACTGAAGGAAAAAAAAAAATCAGTAAAAGGAAAATTAGCTTAAACCTGGCTCAACCTAGGACAACAGCAAAGACATGAAGATGTTGGAGCAGGTCCAAAGAAAGGCAACCAAGCTGGTGAAGGGTCTGGAAAACAAACCTTATGAGGAGCAACTAAGAGAACTGGGTCTGTTTAGTCTAAAGAGGCAGAGGCTGAAAGGAGACTTTATCCCTCTCTACAAATACCTGAAAGGAGGTTGTACTGGGCGGGGGTGGTCAGTCTCTTCTCACTAATAACTAGTGATAGGACAAGAGGAAATGGCTTCAAGTTACACCAGGGGAGGTTTAGTTTGGATGTTAAGAAAAACTCCTTTACAGAAAGGGTTATCCAGCACTGGAATGGGCTGCCCAGGGAAGTGGTTGAATCACCACCCCTGAATGTATTTAACAATAATTTAAATAGGGTGCTTAGGGACATGGTTTAGCAGTGGACTGGTAGAGGTAGGTTAGTAGAGTAAGGTTAAAATTTGGACTCGCTGATCTTACAGGTCTAACCTGATCAATTCTATGATTCTAAGAAAGCTGGGGAGGGACTTTTTATAGGAGCATGTAGTGATAGGACAAGGGGTTATGGTTTTAAACTGGAAGAGGGTAGACTTAGGTTAGACATTAGGAAGAAATTCTTCACTGTGAGGGTTGTGAGACACTGGAACAGATTGCCCAGGGAGGTTGTGGATGACTCATGCCAGGAAGTGTTCAAGGTCAGGTTGGATGGGACTCTGAGCAACCTGGTCTAGTGGGAGCTGTCCCTGCCCATGGCAGGGCTGTTGGATATAGATGATCTTTAAGGTCTCTTCCAACCCAAACCATTCTATGATTCTAAAAATGCAAGGTGAAGACTGGCATCCTTGTTATAAGTGTCCCAAGGGAATAGCTTTCACATTTCCAAATCACTAACAAAAATCTTATCAGCCTCTCTGACAGTAAAAATAGTAAGAAGCTTACAGAAAACTTTCACTGATAAGAAAGCTTCTACTGAAAAGAAAAAGCAATAAAGAAACCTGTGAGAAACTGTTCTTAGCTTCCTCATGGGAGGATGTTTAAAGCTGAGTGAGAAGAAAGCCCTAAGACTGGTCCATCTGCAGGAACTCTAAAGTTTAGTGCCACAATACCCATACACTTCTCCTCTGTCCAGATGGCCTATATGAAATAACAAAATCCCATACTACAGAAGTTGCATGCCCAAGTAATTTACTTTTTGATATCACTCATTGTCACTTCTTACAGTGAATCTACATTTCACAGCTATTACGCTTATTATAGTCCTGTTTCAATTTCCTGTTCTTTATAAGTGCCTGTTTTTCAAACCAGTTATGTGGTTTAAAACTAGTACTGTGTTACCTACTTGCTATTTAAAAACTTCTGCTTGGTTTTGATGATACAGAGTGAACATACAAACTTGCAAGTACTGTGGTCATTTCTGACTTCAGTACTATCACTAATTTTCAAAAATCTTGGTTTTCTATTTTTTCAAGGGAAAATTCATTGTAAAGATAAATCTCTTTTACTTTTTCTTCCAAATACAGATACAGCTATATGATTGACAACGTAATTCTTTTAATAACTGGCACACTACATCAGCGGCCTCTAGCTGAACTTGTTCCCAAGTGCCATCCACTGGGGAGTTTTGAGCAAATGGAAGCAGTCAGCATTGCCTCAAACCCCACTGAGCTGTTCAATGCAATTTTGGTTGACACACCATTAGGTAGGAACACTAAATTATTTCTTATTTGTGTCTTGAAACTACTCACCCTGTGTTCTGAAGAATACCTCAGATGGAGTAACATGTTTTCCATTGGCTCTGCTGTGTTTTGGTAACAGAAAACATGAAGTGTGGATCAAACACTTCTGAAATGTTCAGAATATTTTCTAGTAATATTTACTAATAGCTTCTATATCAATCTTGGGTAGCA
The DNA here is from genome assembly GCA_020745705.1 of Hemiprocne comata. Taxonomy (NCBI): domain Eukaryota; kingdom Metazoa; phylum Chordata; class Aves; order Apodiformes; family Apodidae; genus Hemiprocne; species Hemiprocne comata. The sequence goes on from CM036587.1 coordinate 136,627,115, forward strand.
GATGCAAAAAAACCATGCTACACAAGAACTGTAATGGATAACTTTTATACCCAAAGTAGCCACTGATTTAAAGTATATAGATTTTTATTTCAACACCTGTTGAAATCTAAGATGAAATCTTGCCTGTCCCTCACTAAGGATCAAGAAGCAGTCAGTTACTAATAAATACTAAATAAAAAATGTATACTAATAAATAAATAAACCAGTAGAACCTAGATTCCCTCTTGGGATTTGCGCATGATTCAAACACAAAGAAAATTCTTATTTTGAAGAACTAAATCTAAAAGCAAAACAGAGCGAGGGTTGGAAATGTTGCATTCTGAGATTGGGATGTATCTTGGCTCAATGTGTGGCAGCAGCCAACATAAACAAACATAAGCTGTGGGGCAGTGCTGGGAAGGCTACTGAGAATAAGATGGAATTGAATGGATTTGAATACATATGAAAGTACTGTGTGCCCTCATCTTTAGTACTGTGAGTGGATATGGGTTCTGGTTCTCAAGAAGGTGTGGTGGGTTGGCCCCCAGACAGAAGCCAAAGTTGCTCACCCCTTGCCCCCAGCACAGTGGGGGGAGGAAAGGGAAAGGGGGAGAAGGAAAAGGAGCTTGTGGGTTGACATCACCTACCAAGTACTATAAAATAGATTCAACTGGAGGAAAACCAACTTGATTTATTGTTGATTAATATTTAATTACAGACTCAGGCATTAGGAAACAAACAAACAAACAGAAAGAAAGAAACAAACAAACATTTACACACTTAGGGAAAACACCTTTCCTACACCCCTTTCCCACTCCTTTGCTCCAGGCTCCCCTCCTTTGCCCCTTTGTTATCACGGCAGTGATAACTGATTTGGTTGGACTCAATGATCTTGAAGGTTTTTTCCAACCTAAGTGATTCTGTGATTCTGTCATTTGTGCTGCCAAAGTGCACAGGAACCCCGCCATGAAACAAGACTAACAGGTTATTTAGAAAATAGAGTGCAAGTTCCAACCACAAAACCACATGATTTTTATGCAGCTTGCAACTCACTATGAGTGGTCACGATTCTGCAGCAGAGTATGTATTCAATAATACACTCAGTCACTTTGGAGATCCAATGAGCAACACAAGGAATGCAGGGACTGGGATTTAAAGTCAATATATGTTTCTCTCTGCCACTCCTTCCTTCTCACACTTAGCCTCTGCTCCAGCATGGGCTTTCCATTGGTGGCAGTTACTCTCAGGAGCTCCAGCAGTGCAGGTCCTTCACAGGTGGCAGGGAGTACCTGCTCCAAAGCCATGGAGTGACTCCTCCTTCTCTCAACTTGGTGTTCCCTCTGCTGCTTCTGGAATTTTTTTTCCTCCTCCTCTCTACATCCTGCAATTTTTTTCCCCTTCTTAAATATATTTTCCCAGAGTTTCCACTCACTAGGCTGACAGGCTGAGCCATGCCCTGCAGTGGGTCAGTGGAGCCCACTGGAACTAGTTGTGTCTGACCCCAGGGCATCCCCAGCCTCTCCTCCGAGAGGCTGCCCTGCAGCCCCCACTGCCAGTGTCTGGGCACTGACACCCTGTACAGTGAAAGCAGAGAAGGTACAGAGCAGGAGAGCTAAAATGAACAGCCCCTAAAATTACAGTCCTGCTGTCTGCAGACAGACTAAAAAGGCTGGACTCCAGTTTGGAGAAGACAAAGCTGAAGAGAGCTATGGAGAATGTTTAAAAAGTCCCGAGGGCAGTGGTTTGTCCACAGTGAGTGGCAAACCATCACTTATCAAATCCATTAGAAGACCAAATCCCAGCAGGAAAATGGTTTTAAAATAGGTAAATTAAAACAATTTTTTTTTTTTTTTTTTTTTTTTTTTTTTTTTTTTTTTTAACGCAGCTGGTAGTAAATTTCTGGAATTTTTTTTTGCTAAACAAGTTTGTAAAAGCAGAAAGTAGTTTCAGGTCTTTAAGAAATGGGTCAAATGGGTCTAGAAAGAGAATGAAGGGGACTGTCAGGGCTGTCATTCCTTCTAATGTTCGTCATCCAAAATCTGGATGCTGGAAGAATAGGACAGGGAAAGCTCAGAAAGCATGGCCAGGATCACATATTTTCTGCAATACCATCTTCTATTGCCCCTGCTTGAGACAACACCCTCTGTCATGCAGTGCTGGTCTGCCCCACTAGCAAAGCTTAAGAACAGTGAGGGATTTTCATACTTTTGTTAGTTATGAATACAGTATTTTTAAGTGGTCCACCTTCACAAATGAACTTTATTCTCTGTCTGTTAAAAAGCTTGCTCTTTAGCCAGTTTGGCAGAGGACATGGAACCACAGATGGTCAAGGTCAAGGCTTGTGCCCCTTTCTAGTTGCAACCTGTTGCCTTTCCCTCACTACAGACATACTCAAAGATGAAGAGGGAATATAGGAAAGAGGATTCTCCTTAACAATTGTGGAATATCTCCATGATTTAAGACAAAAATTATCTTTCATGTTCCTCACTAGAAAATCTCCCTAATGCCCAAAACACATACTTCAGAGAAGATTAGGACTTTCATTAGCATTTCCCATCTGATTCTCTCTGGAGATACGGACTCTGGCTGCAGCCCTGATTGATTCTCCTCACAGCAGATTCTCATTAAAAAGGAAGGAGTAGGAGGATAAGGGGGAAATCAGCGGATTTCTCTTCCTCTTTATTGTATCACTCTTGCTTTTACAACAGAAACCTCGGATCCTTGCTCACACACTGGTGAATGGCAATAGACAAGAGATACAGATTATCAGTGTGTAGATTTATACTGCAACATAATAAACTCTGTTTTCAGCTGCTTTCTTTCAAGACTGCTTGTCAGAAAATGACCTGGATGAAATGAACATTGAAATAATGCGCAACAAACTGTACAAGGCAAGTTCTTGCAACATAACAATAATACTTCGGGTTTTTCTAAGAGTCTAAGAAAAGGTCAGTATCTCAACCTTGCTTTATGGATGGGAAACAGAAGCATGGTGAAACAAAGCGAGCTGTCTAAGGTCACCTGGTTGATGACAAGTCCAGGAATCAAATCCAGCTCCTTCTAATTTTAGGTCTGCATCCAAACTCTAATACCTCATTAATGAAAATGCTTTAGATATCAGGCTAATATCCAGATCCATTTGTTTATGAATAACCCAGTTATCCATCAAATGCCCTGGAACTTTTAGCTCCTAAATGAGTCTAGACAGGCTTTTGGCTAACATTTATTTTTATTTATACAAGGGAGATGTGATTTAAAAGGGTCTAATTGCTTTGCATCTAGGTAACACTTTATTATTGACGGGTTTGTTTAATTTTCATTCCTTTTAAAATTACCTTTAGCATTGCAAAAGCACACTGCTGAAAGCACATGCACCTAACATGTGCCTTGCATTTTCAAATTACTTTACAAATAGTAGCACACAGATCAATAATCTTAGGATGGCCTTTTAAGAAGCTATACATATTTCATCCCTTTAATAGTTCCACCTGGCACATGCTCTCCAAATTCTCCGTTACCTTTCTTTCACAGTGGATGCCCCAGACTGCTGGAAGTATTTTAAAGGTGATCTGATTGCACTAGAGGGGAATAAAAAAAATTCTTCTCCTTGTCTTACAAATGATATTTATACATTCCCAAGCCAATATTTGATTCGTAAATATTCTGCTACTTCTTCTCATTCAAAGCAACATCAGTTATGCCCAGGTATTTTAATTATTTCACAGTACTACTAAATGACACACTTTTTCCATTTGATAACATACATATTTGATTCTTATATCCTGTGTGGATAACCATACATTTAAGCTTATTACATCTATTTATTTTTTTTTTTCTTCTCACTCTTCTGAGTCTCAGGAGGATCATTCTGCAAACACTTCTAAATTATTAATAGATCCTTTCTCCTCTGCTTCAACTGTCAATGTGATCAATTATGTTTCATCTTTTCTATCAGATAGCACTGTACAGACCCTAATGCAGAACCCATCCAGCAGATCCCCCTTGAGAAGTATCTACTTAAAATTCACTTACTTAGCTAGTGACAGTTTCTTTTAAAAAGATTGTGTAACATTGTAGCAAATGCATTTTGATAACATGAATTTTCCATAAAATAGCATTTTGAGGGATGGAGAAGCAAGGGGGAACAGCATCACTGAGATAGTTAGGGTCCTTCCTGCACAGATATTTTGAAATGAGTGCGAAGGCCAAAATTTATAATAGACCAGAGGGCTCTGCAGATCAGTATTACAGAAGCTTTGTCTGCTGTTCTATCCTAATCTAGGTTTTAGGGTAGAGCAGCAGGGATTAGTTTGTGTATCCTCATAGTGCTGGCCCAACAGCTGTGGCATATTCCCAAATCCCCTCCTCCACACTATAAATGCAGAGCTTCCTTCAGCCACCCACTTATTATGCAGTGGAAGCTCAACAGAGCTCAAGAAGTTACTTATTTAGAGAGCAAAGAAAACATAATACTTGTCCTACAAAAACTTTTGGAAACATTTGAACCCATATCATAGTAACAAAAAAATTGCATTTTAATATTTTAACTGTTAATCCAGCAAAGTAATTAAGCACATGCTTGGATTTAAATTCATAGGTAGAATTATCATAGTTAATGGAAATATTTTTAAATGAAGTCAATGACTTTGTGCTGTGATGGTTCAGGTCTTACAGCATTTAAAATATTTCTCTTTTTCTTTAATGTAGTCTTATCTTGAGGCGTTCTATAAGTTTTGTGAAAAACAAGGTGGTACTACAGCAGAAATAATGAGACCTATTCTTGAGGTAAGAAAAATCCAGTCTTTTTAAATGAAAGGACTCCACAATGTTTTTATAATTATGTTACTTTGTTTTTCTATTATTTCTCCCTCCATTTGCAAAGTCATCTGTCAAATAGTTGCTTCTCTTCTGAATAATAATTGTGTTTTTAAGATTTAATGAAAAGTTTCTTCTGAGATTACTTTTACCTCTTGACTGGAGAAGCAGCTAGTCCATTACTAGGGAAAAGTTAGCATCAGCTAGTATTTTTCTGTAACAGAGAGCAGAACAGAAGAAATAGTTTGCTAATCTCAAACTTTCGCCCCTTAACATTTTTCTGTGGTCTATAGAAAAACTAAAAAAGTGGATTGTTCTGCTAACTCAAAATTAAATTTGGGATAGCTAAAGTCTGGTATCACTGTATATTTACTATTAATTACCTTTAAACTTGATGGCACTACTATGTTTTTATGTTCTCCCATTATAATTAATGGTTGAAGTTAAGAGTTGAGTGAACTCTGGAACTACTGTCCTACAGAGAAGTCTAACTTCCCATGTTTTATTTTTGTCTCAAGTCAGAAAAAGTTAATATTTATTTTTTCAATTATGCACAAAATTTCTAACATCCACCTCCCCAAAGCATATATGCAGCACATAATGAATGATATTTTAAAATCTGTTATTGTAATAAAAGATGCATAAACTTCTAAAACTGATTTTTTATTTTTTCTTTTTTTTTTTTCACGTGGTTTGTCACAATTCTTTGCAGAGTTTGAGAGCCAGATCACCCATTTACTTCCAGAAGTACTCCCAGGGAACTGAACAAAATTCACTGACCTCTGATGAGATCACACTAAAAAGTTTGCATTATAGGAGAGAGATAACCACCCTGGGATCTCACCACTGAATAAAAAATGAGCCTGAATTGCATCTTACAAAACAATGTCTTAAAAGTGAATCTAATTTCTGTATTTAACCAGGTTATAATGTTTCAGTTTATGTTCTAAAGAAAAGTTAAATTGAGCAGAAATTAAGTATTTTAACTATTCTTTTCTGAAAAATAAAAAATTAATATATTGGCTAGTAAAAGTAAAGACATTTCAGATTTAATACAGATTTTTCAGAATGTTCATTTTTAGCTAGAAATTCATGCTGAGAGCAGATTACTTACAACATTAGTTGTTGTAAGCATGTTACAACATGCTTACATGTTGTAAAATTCTCTTAATACCAGTGGTAACAGTGTGGTCTATGAAAAGCTTCTTTAAAATCCCTATCTAATGTCAACCAGCTAGAAGGATAAACTTTTCTGTAGAAGATTTCCTTTTCTATAACAGTTTAATAATCTGAAGACACATACAGATTACTAATGGCTAATGACTGATTACACACACAGAACAGATTACTAATGGCTGAACTCACAAAAAGCCAAAGTTCAATTATTCAAAAGAATACTTGTTATTTATTCTGTAATCTTATATATAACACTACCAACCTGACCCTGTCAGAATGAGGCTGAGGTATTTAGCTCCCCAGCTCCTTGACCACGAGTCATGGTGCCAACCTTCCACATTAAAAGGACTGACAATCTCTCTTCCACCATGGGTAACAAATGTTTCATGTTTAACCCTGAATCCGACAAGAAACTGCAGGACTGCACTGCAGCTAGTGCTGTGTCTAATATTACAGCCCCACGCTAGTTCTCAGGTAGCAGACATACTACTTCAGTTTCCCAAAAGCACTTAGGAAATGGTCTTTCTGTGACCCCACCTGCAGCAGTCAAATGGCCCAAGTCACCAAGTAACTGCCTTGTGGCCTTTTCCACTGTGTAGAAACTCATGTGCCAATAATTTGATGAGTTGAAAGGTCTGCATGGATGGGACTGATCCCACAAACTTTCTCAAACTGAAAGCCACCAGAAGTAGGTTCCAAACCTGCTAGCATGAGTTCCATTTGCATCTAAGCATGCTTTTTTCCCATAGAATATTACAAATCTGACAGCTAGATTCTACATGACTTTAACAAATTAAAAAAGCCCAAAGCATTTATCCTTCCAAAACAGTTTCACTAGGGCCGATATGCCTGCTTATATTAATAAGGCAAGTGAAATTTGGCCCTGTTATTCATTAGCTAGAAATCTTTCCAAGCACACTTATTTTCTTCTCATTATTTCTCTATTGTTTACTCATTTTCCTTACTCTGAAGTCAGTGCTAGAGGGCAGCTGGGTCCCTGTTACAGTGTGTTCCAGTACACAGGAGTGGGATCTTTGAAAATGTGCTTAACTGCTAAAGTTGTAGAACTGTGTTGCAACTGCAGTCTTACTATTCAGCAGAAAAGAGCACTTTTCTGCTTAAAACAGTTCAAAAATTCACACCGTAAGAAATCTTGCAAGCTGCCTAAAAAGCATGTATACTGTATATGCTTCACTTGGAAGATTTTCCTGTGTAATCCCTGCAGTTAGCAAGGACTCTGCTGTTCTTACAAAATGAAAGTCAGTAATAAAGGAAAGAAAGCCATAGTCAATTTAGATCTCAAGACAGAAGAATAGATTGAAATCAGACATAATTAAGTAAGATTATTTTTATTTACTGTTACATTTTTAATTCATGCTGTAACAATGGCAAGTGAAGTTTTCCCTTGTACAAAAGAACAACCTGAGATCTAGACATTAGTAGACTTTCAGTCTACTGCTGCAGGGAAAATACAGATACTATAGGCATCTAAACCTGGCAGAAGAAACATAGCCCTCCCTGTGTGTTAAAAATTAACTGTTATTTGAAACACTTGAAAATTTTAACTTGGCAAATAAATAGTCCCCTCCACCTTATTTAATTATTGTTTTAAATATGTGCATTTAGAAACTATTTTTTTTTTCCAGAATTTGCACTCAACCTTTACTCTCAACAGCACTCTGAGTTACCTCAGGGCAGTACTATTGATTCTTGGCCCTTTCCTGTATTATTGTTATTTATAAGAGTATTTCATAACCTCAGAAGTGTATGTGAGGAGATTTCTTCCTGTCAACATCAGGGTAACTAAGCAGGGAAATGAGGAAGTAGCAGAGATGATATTTTCAATATCAAAATGACAGAATAAAAGCCATGCTTGCAGAACACTTTGATTTTCTAGTTAAAATTTAACAAACATTTGCAAATAAGGATTTACAGTTTTTAAAATGAGGTATGCTTCTAATGCTCTGAAGTCCAGGGTTTTTTTTTTTAAGTTTTCATTGTTTATCTTACTGAAAAAAACCGTAACCCCACCTTAATTTAGAATGATATCTGTAATAACACCTCTTTGTTCTTTGTTTTGCATTTGAAGTTTGAGGCAGACAGACGTGCCTTTATCATCACCATTAATTCATTTGGTACTGAGCTGAGTAAAGATGACCGAGAGAAGTTGTACCCAACTTGTGGAAAACTGTACCCAGAAGGCTTACACCTGTTGGCCAATGCAGATGACTACGAGCAAGTGAAGTGCGTTGCAGATTACTATGCAGTATGTAATTTAATTTCTTAAATCAAAAACCCAGAATACAAATACTTAACATATTTTGATGCCAGCAAATTTTTAGGGTATTTGCATAAGTTAAAAGCATTTTATACAGAGAAAAAAAACAGCAAAGATACAAAAGATCCCATAAAGATCTATACAGAATCAAAGGCCTTTGATATGCCACCTTAGTGCAATACAAAGTTCCTCTTACAGCGATGTTTAAATAAGAGCAAACCACATTTTAGTAAACAAAACTGTTCCTACTTCATTAACCCTGCCCAAATTGAGTTTCACTTCACAATTGTTGGCTGCAAGATTTTGGAGGAAAGGCATAAGTCATTTTAAATTGAGCTGACCAAACAATTCATGTCGCAGATGGCTGCAAACCTGATTTATTGTTAGTTTCTATAAAAACGCCCTTCTGAAAAGTTTTCTCTAATTCATTGATTGAATCAAAGAAGTAGATGAAATTGTTAATACTGGTGCTGTTGTAAAAGATGAGCCAGTATGATTCTATGAATATGCAACACTTGCTCTATGAATTAATAGTGGTACTCTGACTACCCACAATACCTAAGCTACCTCCAAGTAGGCACATAAAACGAAGTGATGTCTGGTCTACTGTTTTTTCTACAGAAAAAAACAAAGCTGGAAATGCACATTTGTTCCTGTGCATAAGCAGAATGTTAGAGGCATGTGTCACCATGTCAGTGTGGTACAGAGCAAGTCTGTTAATAGGATGACGGGATATTGAGATGAATTTTGGAACCATTCTACTAGAGCTATACTGCACTGCTACTTTACAGGAAAAACAAAACAAATACACAGAGAAGCAAATTACAGAGAAATGTAACACTTAAGAAATTAAATCAAATATATTTGCACAGAATATTCCCAGATGAAATACAAGACTAATGGCTTTAGATACAATATTAACACAGATAAAGCAAATAAGCTGACTACTGGAAATAAAATGAGCAGCCATGTGAGGATCATAGTTCAGGGTTTTGGCTCCATTCACAGCTCTGGCTCTGATGGACACTATTTGTACAAGAAGTTCAGTGCTCTCTGTCCAAAGGAGTGAAAGGTCATGTGTCATTCTACAGTTAGACTCTTTTAGTGCTTTCAGTAAATTACTTCAAGTTATAGGAAATGACAGTAAGAATTACAAGAACAAATGTGACCTTTCTTTTGCTGACTATATACTTTTAACTTTTGATTTATGTAGAACTGTAATCTATCCATGAGTTTTTCTATACAGAAAGTTTACTTAACGTAGATTAATTAATAAAGTAATGTATCTGTGCTGCAGAGAATGCAAAAGTACCTTATTTCCATTGGGTGGTTTTCTATGCTTTTAGGAATACAAGGCTGTGTTTGAAGGTGTAGGGAGTGGCACTGGAGAAAAGACACTGGAAGATGCATTTTTTGAACATGAGGTAGGAGCTTCTAACCTTAAAGTATCAAAATGAAAGTTACCCACCTGGAATAACATTTAAAACAAGAATGAGGTATTATTGATTCTACTATACTGCATCATTCAGCTTTGTATTCAAGAACCCAGTATTTATAAGGCCATCAACATTTGGCTGAATTAAAGTAGAAGGATTTACCTTTTAAAAAAAATAAAAATAAATTGGAGGAAATTCTTCTGAAGACTAGTTACAGAACTATCAATCAACCCTGATAGCCTATCCAAAAGTCATTTCATATAAACTGCTTAACGAAATTTACTTTGAATAGTCTACTGAAGAAGGTGTTTATCACTGCCTGTTACTTACCTGAAATCTTCCTGTTGTCTATTACCAAAATTCATTTATTAAGATATGACATTTCAATTATATTTATACTCAAGAGACTTCTAAATGTAGTCATGGTTGCAAAGTTACAGAGAAATCTTGACCATAAAAGCTACCATATAAAAAGCACATTTGCCTTATTTAGTGTTTTATAATAACGCTTGTTTCATCTTTTCCCCAGGTAAAGCTGAACGTGCTTGCATTCAACAACCAGTTTCACTTTGGAGTATTTTATGCCTATGTAAAGTTAAAGGAACAAGAATGCAGAAATATTGTATGGATTGCTGAATGCATTTCTCAGAGACACAGAACCAAAATTAACAACTATATTCCAATTTTCTAAATCTGAGAATCTATAATCCTATAATGCCTGAAAAGATGCATTATTTCATAGAAAAGATGAATACACTTATTTTAAAAGTTAACTCTTATCAAATGTTTCAAATTATACTAATGATTCTCCTTCTATACAGCAGTGTAAGAAAAAGCAATGCAATTGGAGAGATGAGTACTTTATACGTAAATATTAATGAGCTTATTAATAGATTTAGTAGATTTGTTCCCCACTGTGCCCATTTTAATTTAGCTGATCAATAAAAACTCCCTGCAAAGTCTTACATTCTCTTACCTGTTCTCCTACATATTCTCTCTCTTTTTTTAAAGTAAGCTCTCTGTCAATGACATTTGAAAGGCTCTTTAATGGTTTAATTTTGAATCACAGGTTTTCTCAAAGGAACAACTAATCCAGAACTTCTATCTTACACTTAGGTCTTCTTCATGGCATACAAGGATTTAATATACAAAGAAGAGAGAAACTTTAGCATTACTCTGAGACTCCCCTTAAGGAATCTCAAGAGAGCGCTTCCTGAACCTTTCTAACAGTCAGACCTCTCTGCAGCTAAATGCAAATGAGTGATTTCATTTTCATGAAAATGTTTTCACTTATGCCTTTACGGTCAGATGAGGAGCACCATAAGTGTCAAACGACAGGTTTCTGATCTACTCCACAGCAATACATGTATCTCCTCCCCACACACCAAAGACACCATCTTCATGTATGCACCAGGGAAGATTATGAAACATGAATGAAAATACCAGCCAAGTCTGTATCAGTTTTACATCAGACACAAACAACACCAGCTCTGAGCTATTTGAGGACCTGGCTAAGAACAGTAACTAAAAATAGAGAGAACAGTTGAAGTCAGATTGTAATAGGACAAGATTAATTCTGCTGAAGGAAAAGGAAGGATTTTGAAAGCTGTATCAACATTCTGCCTTCCTATTCCATTAAAAATACTTGCCTTTTTATCTTTGAAACAGGCCATACCTTGACTTTTTGCATGACTCTTTAGTTTTAGGCTGCACAACAGCAAATCTCAATCTTCAGCTGACTATGCTTCCAGTAATACAATACAGAAATAAAATCCATATCCTGCTGAATAGACAGAAAAATAAAATATATCTGATGTCAGCACCTCAGAGTTATGGAAGACATGCAGGCATCATGGTTTTAAGAACTGAGATATAAAATATCACTAATATATACAAATGCACATGCACACATGCATAAATAACAGAAAACCATTTTTAGAGCTAAAACCACAGTTCCTAAACTGTAACCAAAGAGTTATATCCCAGAACATCTTAGACTGATTTAATAGAGAATTGAGAAGATTTTAGTATTTTGCTTTATTGCGAATCACAAAGAACCTTATAGTACTACTTTAAAAATACTTTCAGAGAGTTTCCTTTGGAAATAATTTAGTAGGAATTAAAAAAAAAAGACTAAAAATAAACAAGCGTACAAGAAAATAATAAGAATCTTACCTCTATATTGAGGCTTCTTTGTTTAGTAGACATAACAGTTCAGAAGAAAAAAATACAGAATAAGAGAAACTGAACTGTAGGATTTGTGGATTGCAATTCTATTTTGGAATGTTTGGTTGCTTCCTTGCACTGCTTTTACTATCTTGCATTTCTTAATTTGTATTTCCCAGTCTAATCTGTGACCGCTTTCCAGTTCACATCTATATTGCAAACTATATCACAAACTGTAGTTAAGAAAGTAACAGGGCTACACTCCATAAAATTTGCATTTTTCTATATTTTTTTTGTAATTGCATTAAAACAATTGTGAGCAGAAGAGTGTCAAAGTCAACTGGTTTGGGACACAGAAACTAAACTAATACAATTCAGCTCACTGCGTGAATACTTTTTCTGTACTGATAAATCAAACCTCCCTACTTGAACAAAACAAATCAGCTGGTTTTCTGCCAAGAATTTTCTGAAGTGATGTGAAGGGGAAAGAATCTGCTCTCCACCCTAAATCATTCTGTGCCAGGGAAGATACGCAGCTGCTATTGCTACAGTCTGTAGATACTGTTGGCTCAGAATGAATGGAGCAGGAATTGCAGCTTACATGACTGTGTTGTCAGCAGAACTGATCTTTAGGCTATGGAAAGGAAAGCATCAGTGTTGACTGATGCTTTTTTCAAAACAACTTTCTAGATATCTGTTAAGTAAGGACACGATGTACTAGGCACTGATTTTATTCAATTTAAGAATAAGCAAGAGAAGCAACAGACTAAGAAAAAAATTAGGACTTTAAAGTTCTAAGTCCTCAAACACGTATCTTTTTCTATAAATAATACAATTTACATCACTCTCTTGTTAGTAAATTAGTGTTCATGTCTTAAATATTTTTTGAAAAATCGTAATATATAATCTCTAACAAAACCTTACAGAGGAAGTCCAGATCACAGAATCACTCCTGTGAGCATCATTAACTTCTAAATGAAAATGTCAATTTGTAGGGTAAGAGAACATGAAGCCATGAGCTACTTCTCTTCTTCCTTATAGCCCTCGAACAACAGGCACTTGTGTTGACACTCAAATGGCTAAGCCTATTCAAACAAATTTTTCTCAATATGATTATGCTGACTATTACCCTTTGCCTGTGTCTTCAAAGAGAGATGAGGAGCAGGACCAGGAACGAGCTAGTGGTGAGCTCTGAAAGTTGCGAATCTTTCCTTCCCGCCACTTGCTGTAGCTTGAAGTGCTCATCATCTGCTCACAAACAGCTGAGCAGTAGTTAACTGTGGATGGACAGGGCTGCAGTGTTTGAAGCACTTCCCATGCCCAATCCCTCCTTCCTGCACAAATGACAATTTCTGTCCCTGTTGGAATTGAAGATTTATAGGCTGAATCATATCAGAGTGTGGTCCTGAGACTAGTTCTGGACTCACAGTCAGTAGATAACAGTAGACTCTCTTATTCCAGTTCTGTCAATTCCAGCATGACTTTCAGGTAACATGAAAAACAATCCAACACTATACTTGGCTTATTCTGCACATTTATGGATATTAAAGCTAATATTGTGTAACTTAATTATCTTTCATACATGACAATATGATGCTTTCTGGTTTTACTAAGTATGCCTAAATTAAAAAGTATATTTAACACTTCAACAACTCTATTTAAGACCAAACCAGCAGATCCAAAGTATGTGAATGGAATGATAGCTGGCCATCATCTGGATTTGCATCAGAATTCTAAAGCTATTAGCATGAAAATTACTGTAATGGTTTAAACAAGAGATTAAAAAAAAGAAAAAACCCTGTGATAAATGGCAATAGTATCTCAAAGGCAGCTAAGACAGTTTACATAACACAAAACCACATCTCAAACGCACAGAAAATCATTCAACATATTGGGATATTTTCTAAATGACAAAGAGAAAATAACAGATGTGATTCAAGAAACAGCAAGACAAACCTCTCAAAGAACCCAGATAAAAGTTTTCATATTAATGACACAGTGAGAGACATTTGACTATTTGGAATTGATATTTATTGGGACTTTTAATTAAAAAAAAGAAAATTCCAACCCACACAACTAAGATGGCAGTGTTAATGCAAATATTTCAGATGTGGAATACAGTCACTGACAATCCCATTTTAGTGAGCAAGCCAGAAAAATGTATATTAGTTTGGAGCTTCTCCAGAAGTAAAAATAAAAACAAATTGTGCTGAAAGTGTGCCACAGGTAAGTGCCATAAATATGAGACACAAGCCTATTGACAGGTGCCATTTTTATAGCACAATTCTTCTTTTAAAATGAAACTTTAAAGTTCTGAATCTCTTGGAAGATACAGGTCTGAAGCACTAACCTTACAAATTACTAAAAAGTACCATCTCATGAGGAGGTGATTATCACAGAATTTATGTTTAATTTTTTTTTAACTCTGTCTTTGCAATTATTGTCTGCCATCAAATGACATACCCAGGGATGGCTCTCACCTTCAGGCATGGTGGAATCTCTTTTCACCAGCGTTTCAAAAAGCTTGCTGAAATCTTTTTTTGCTGTCTTAATACTGACATGTAGCAGTGAAGAGGAAAATATCATACAAAACAGCATAGGTTATATATTATAGAGAAAATACTAACAAGGTGAAACTAATAGTCGTATTTTTGAAACAGAAGAAAATGGTCATTTCCCCAAAAAGGAGCTTATACCTTTGTTGTACATGCTCCTTTTTACATTTAGCCCAAGTTGCTACATGTTCATCTCGGTTAGCTTTGGGACAGCCACTGAAACCCTCACTGAGTTCAGTTGCACAGGTACAGGGATACAGGGAAGACAGCAATGCTTTTAAGCGTTACTTAACAAAAATATGTTCTATGGGAGTTTATTATGTGTTCTAACTTGCTACTTTTGACATACAACAGCAACTCAGACTGAGTTTGAAAAGGAGCAGGTAGAAGTTGCAAGATCCTTGATAAGATAACGGCCATATTTTCTTGTTTTCCAATCTAGAAACACTAAATGCTATCTCATTAGTATTATAGGGAAAATATATATACTCTTTTTTGTGTGTGTGGTATTTTCTCTTAAACTTCTGTTTTGTGATATACACAGGCATGTACACACACACAGACACATCTGCATTGCCTACCAAATTTTCTACTGAGTCACACACCAGCTAGAAATTGAGAGAGCCAACACTGGGTAAATCAAGCTAGAACAAACTAAAAAACGTTGCTTCACAAAGAAAATATGAAGAACAAATAAAACATTTGAAAGATTTGTAACAAAATCCATCACAGTCAAACAAACTGATTTAGAACATTCTCTTCATACCACAGGCAAATGAGAGCACTCAAATAATTACAGGCCTGATCTAACCTCATAGAAATTCTTTATACCTATAAGAATACTTCAGTTCAGCTGAGCACTATACCAGTGCTGTTCTACAATCTCTGACTTCATTAACCAGAAAACCCAAACAAGTTTGAGCATGGCAGAGTTTGGGGACAAAAGCTGTCCCTTATCTGGACACACCAAGAAACAAAGACAAGGAAGCCACATATTCTCTGCCCGTAGTAAAGAAATGTTAAAAATTCAGAAAGCTGAAATTATTATTTTAAAAATTCTCCTTCTTCAACCAGAGCTTTGACAGAAATGTCTTAATGAAATTTATATATATTTAGTGAAAGATAGGATTGAACCATCTTAACTGTTACAAAACTGAAGTGTTTAATCTATCATCTGTCACATGAAGAGGGAATACTGTTACAAATGTGCAGAAGCCAAAGGAGCCAAAATAAACCAGATGAAGTTTATTTATAGCAAATATTATAACTCCCATAGATGTATCAAAACCTGAAACAAATTCCAAATTACTCTAAAGAATATGTTACATAACTGTTTCATGACACTAAAAATTAATGATTTAACAAAAGCATATAAATACATACAGTAAAAGCTACTGTAGGTGATAGTCGACTAATCTGCTCTTAATGGAAAAAAAGGGCAATGCTCTAATGCTCCTACCTATGGAATTCAGGGGGAGAAGGGTTAGAACCTCTATGGTGAATATGTTGCTGTGTTCATGTGAGCTGTATACACAAGGTTTAGGAGAAAAATCGGAACCTGTCCTTAGAGCTGCCCAGTGCAGTAGACTGCTGTACAGCACCCTGCAACAGCCAGGACACTGAGAAGAGCCATTGTGCTTGGTAGTTAACCAGAATGGTCACTGTGCCCAGCACAGGTCACAAAGCACAGAGCAGCTGACTGGAAAAGATAACATTTTCTTAGAACCCGTATATGCATTAGTTTTGATGACTGATGGTATCAATTTCTTTGAGCACATTTGTCTGCCACTCCTCAGCAGGACAATAACTGAGAAGTCCTGCCAACACTATCACAAATACTTCCCTCTCTGGTCTTAATGATCTACAACTAGAGCATTTCTACGTAGGTGCATTTCAGTTGGGGTTCAGAGGTTTGACCATCTGACTAATTAAACAGACCTATTCAATTTAGTATATTGGGAGCCAGCTGCACAAACCCTCCTCATTTTGCCCATTTTTGCTATTAAAGCACTCCAGTAAAAGCGACTGCATAAAATAACGTCAAGACTTCCATATCAAAGCCTTGTATCTATCATTCTAATACAAAGAGTCTGTCATTTAAAAGTGTGAGCTTTTAATGTTTTTATCTTAAAAATAGAAGAGTTGACAATCTCCACCATGAAGCTATCATTCTAAATGTAATCATATCACTGTAGCTTATTCCTCCTATGGCTTTTAGATCAGCCCTTGCCAATGAATCATGCCAAATAAGTTATAGTTTGTAGTTTATCTTAATCTCTCAGGTCTTTATCCTTACCAAAGCACAAGCCAAGTTTTGCATTAAAGCAAACACTTGCCAAAAGCATTAACTTGCTGATCAAAATGCCAGCCTTTCCAATAAGATCTACTTGTTCTAATCACTAAATGTTGCTTTATTTAAGTGTCTCTCAGCAAATCAAATATTTCATTGCACAAGGCTTCAAGAGGTGTGGGCTGGACCTTGAACAAACATTCTATCTAGGTGTCCAGTTTTGTCCTTGAAGTGGGCAGCTCCACATTTCTTGGAATGAGGAGAAAAAAAAAAAAAAAATTACTAAACCGGATTGCAACCATTCTTTCAAGAACTTAAGAGTACTGTGAACTCTACAGCCCTGAACTGCATTTGAGACCTAGCATGAAAAAAGGATAGCGAACAGGAATTCAAGAAGCTAGAAAGTTCTTTCTTATAAGTATTACTGAGGATGCAAGCTGATATATTCCATACCCACTGGAACAATTTTATGGACAGTGTATGCATTTTTAGGAGTGGGATATTTAAACTCTAGGGTCATAAAACTAGTGTGAATACTAGAATCAAACTCAAAACCAACTGAAGGTGGGAAGAATGGCTTACTACTGGGCATTATTGACTGAAATTACACTAAGGAGTCCATACGCTGCTCTAGTGTTCTCAATAATTAAAAAAAAAGAAAAAAAAAAGAAAAAAGTCTGCTATCTTCTTAAGGAACTGCATACAGGATTAATCTTAGAAGCCTCTTTATTGCCAGCAAAGACTTCCAACTCCAAAAGAAAACCACTGTTATGGGAAGATCCATATTGTTCTTAAATATCACCCAGTGAACGGTATCAGACATGATCTGGCCCTACAGGAGAGCTGAACAGTACGTATCACTAAGCAAACTACATTTCTATGGTTCCTCAGCAGCAGCAGGACTGGCAGTGAATTGCCATTTTGTGAGAAATAACAGACAAATTTTGCAAACAGTAGCTTAGAACTATACAGAGACCCTCATTTTGGGGTGTGAAATGCACACATATGGTTTAATATCTCAGTATTTGTAAGCAAAACCTCTAACACTGAAGAGTTTACTGCAGTTAGTCGTAACTATGGCTTGCACTGGAAAGGGTGGGAACAGGAGTTTAAAGTAGCAACAAAACCCAAGGAGGTAAAAAATCCATGTATGTATAACCATAATCAGCATTACCGTTATCATTGTTAGGTCCAGTTTTAGTTAGCTGCCCCTTTTGTTTAAAAGTTGAGATTGATAATATGGGGAATGTATCATCTGAGGAGAATGATAGAGGACAGAGTTGACCCAGCTCTCTGCCTTCTAACAGGTTTAAACGACGGTAACATTTTTTCTTCTACTTAGTCCTTGTGTTGTTAGGGAATAAAAGTTATAATACAGTTCCAGATGAGTAATGAGTCTCTGAAATGCTGCAGACAAAATGTATTTACCAAACAATACTCACTTGTATTCCAATAAAGTGATAGCAGTTAAAACATAAAAGCTTTCAAATATCTTCTACTCTTTGATTTTACTTACAAAATAGATAAGGTAGGTAGGTATGTAGGTATGTTTTAATTTATATTACAAAGCCTGTGGGTCTTAGTTAAGATAATAAGTCCCTTCACCCTCCATCAGAATATACAATCTAAGAGCTAAAAATTGAACGACTGCCAGGTATATGGCAACTTCACAGGGTGCCCTAACATTAACATGTACTGTCTGGACAGTTTCAGCAACTCAAAATGGATCCTATACACTGAGCAAAGAGACAGGAATCGCTGATCAACAGCAAACACTAAATGCAGAGCACAGCTATACTTCTCAGGAGCGTAAGCAGCTATCGAATGCTGGAACAGGAGGCTGCTCCTAGGTATAGATGCCAACAACTACATTACCTTATCAATTAAATCTCTCAGCAGAGAGATCTTGGGGTTGATCTCAGCTGCCAGTACCAAGTCTTTATGTATAGCCAACAGTGAAACAGCTGAAATAGTTTTGGCTGGCTGCTGGATAACCCAGGCTCAATGAAATGTCCTAACCAGCATAATTTTAAGACATGAACTTGCAACTCTGAGACATTGCAAACCAGATGAAAGTAGGCCCTGAAACCAAGGGATTTTAGGTCTCTAGACTTCTAGGAGATGTACAGAGTGACTGCATAACAGGAAATAACTTGGAGTTGCATCACTTCCTGCTTCTAAGTGAGTTTAGGAAAGACTTAGTTACTAACTTGCTCAGAATGAGACAATGCTGGGCAAAAGACAGGCAGAAATCCAGCAAATCAACTGGAAATTTTTGAAATCAAATGACAGGTGAATTTAGACATTTTGAAGAGTCAGAGGCTGAACAAGGTTTGCTTGGAGCAATTTTAGAATCAAAACCTCCAAGTGTGCCAGAATTCTGTTTTCGGTGCCAAACTCCTAATTGGTTTAAGACTTGTAAACAACAAAGAGTGGAAAAATATTAACACGTTATTGCTGGTGGATCAGAGGACAGAGTGATTTCCAAAGACCACTTTGGCAAAAGGGACAAGAACTGAGCTCACATTTCTCAAGTCCTAGCCCAGCATTTATTTCAGAAGATTATTTTAAAGATTCATTTCCCAATTTATCTTACCAATAATGCATAGTTCACCCCCCTTAGAGTAGGTCAAATTATCACCAAAGAATAACTACCCTGAAGAGACTGTTTTCTCTTTCATTGTGCTTAACAACCTAAACAAACTCAGTCTTTCCTTGGAGATCACATTTTCTAGATGTCTGATAAAATCTGTTGGTTTGGTTTGGACTCTTTCCAAGTTGTACACATCTTCTGAAGTGCACCAATTAAAATTAGTTTTGGGCACAGCACCAGGCACATTAATGAGAATGATGATTATTAAAAATTCTCTCAAAACCTATCAGTTTGTGCACTTATGAAGTACACAATATAAGCAGAAAGAAAAACAAATAGAATGTTTTGGAAATTTAAGTGTCCCAAAAGAGTTCTATCACTTACTCAAGGATGGTGATAAATACAGTTGGCTTATTACTCCGATGGTGTTTGAAGTCACAGGAGGAGCAAATAACAGACATATTCTGGCAAAGTCACACAGACTTTCGGAAATTCGGAAATATACAGACTGATACCAAAACCTGTCATAAACCTGAAAAAGTAAAATTACATAATCTAATGGTATTCTGATACCAGTTCCAAACCGTCCAACTTTATTGAAATTTTGCTTGAAGACAGTATTGTACTTATCTCAAGTAATGTGTCTGAATCTGAGGAAAAAAAATGTTTTTTTTCAGGAGATATCTGCTAACATATAGAAAGTTAATCCTATCTGCAATAACATGGTTTTTACAAGATAAGCAGTAGTGCAGACCAAGTAATATTTTGTCCAAATGTATTTGGGTGCAGTTTCTCCCTGGTTAAGAAAACTGATGCTCACACTCAGCTCAATGGCTTATCTACCTGTAACACAGTAATTTATTAATCCTAACATAATTAATACAAAAATTTCAGAAAATGATCTATCCATTCCCTGTTACAAATGGGATCCACCAACTTAATGGGAGTGTGGCAGTTTGAGATGGTCATGTATATGTGTATACATTCATGGTGCATGATACAGCTGCACTCCTACCCTCCACAGTCAGACATGGTTTTATATTCTGAATATAAGAAAACACTCCTTAGTGAAAGGGATCCTACCTCAGAAAGAAGATCAGACAACAATAAATATATTGCTAAGCTGAAAAAACTTGTTCTGTGGCAAAAAAACTTCTGTCAAGTTGAAACTTAAGTTGTGAAACAAAAAGCAAAACACTATTTTTGTCTTCTTAAGACAATAGCAAAGAATTTTTACCTCCTCCATATATAAGGTATTCAGGTATTTATGGCCTATACAAAGACATGAGTTATCATTATCAGTAATAACAATTGGGGTTGCTTTTTACCACATAAATACGATACCTTGTTCCCACTTTCTTCTAGGCTGCAAGCCACGTGAAATTAATTACTGACCTGCTTCCAAGCTGTAAGTGTCTTCCTTCCATCCATTAGCAATGAAAAATTAAATTTATCTTATTTTGTGCCCTCACTCTCTCAAAGATAGTATTGGCTAAAATGAACTCAGAAATGTATGTGAAACAATGAAGATACACGTCTTGATGAATTTAAACTAAACTAACCTCTCTGGCTTTTGAAAGCTAGATGCTTAGGAGTTGTACTACCCTGTCAGACAGAACTACATTAATTAGAAAATTAGTCCTCTAATTTTCACACAGAAAGAAAAAAATCAGAATCAATTAATTTTCTATTTAAAGCAAAATAAAACAAAGCAAAACCAACCCCTATTGCTGCACATCTCAATAATTCCTTAGAGAAACCATCATAAAATTGTCTACATTTCATGCCATTAAATGGATTACATACATCAGGGAAATTACAATCAGTCACTTTACTGGCCAGGTCTAAATCAGTTCTTTTCCTCAGTATGTGAATGATTGAACTCAATGGAAAAACTCCCCTTCCAGTGACTTTCCCTGATCTACTTTATACTTGTTCTACAACCTCCTAACAGTGATTTTTTGGAAGTTTTTTAATTATAAGAGAAAAACAACAACAACAAAAAGTACTTTTTAATTTTCGATGGCAGATTTTGCATTAAACCATGCAGAAAAATAATGTATTAAACTCACACAGACCTTCCATGCCAGCAGTACGAGAAAACAGCCCTTTCAAAACTGAAATACTGACAAGGCTAAAGACCAGAAGACATTTTAATAACCGACCATCGTGGGACAAACAGTCAACTCCACCAACTAATGACTAAAAAATTAAACTTCTTCACAAAGATCATTTGACTTGAATCTCTGATTTGAGCCTATCCAGGCTTGTTAGGTATGTTGGTTGGAATAAAAAAAAACATACTGCTTGCAGCTCAGTCTTGTTACCAATTACTTGTTTGCAGGTATTTCAGTATATTAAAAAAAATATTAAAAAAGCAATTTTTACACTAAACCTGTACATTCAAGCTTTGCTTTTCAAAAGAAAATGCCTTCTCACCTCCATCACAATGCAATCCAGGTTAACTGAAAATGCAATTACAACATTTTAGCTGTTGTCCAAGTCTTGTGTTTGCTGTTTGGCCTGGTAATGCAGCAGGCACAGCTGCTGAAAAAATAAAAGTAAAACCTTGGAAACAGCAAATGCGAAGTATGTGGATCACTCTTATGTGTAACATTTTGCTCTGTGCAACCTGATCTAGTGGGAGGTGTCCCTGCTCATGCAGGAGGGTTGGAACTAGATGATCTTTAAGGTCCCTTCCAACTCAAACCATTCTATGATTCTATGATTTTAGGACAGAAATCTGATTAAATTACTACCAAGAGGCTAAAGTAATTGAACAAGAACAGATTGACATAGCTCTGTAGAAAGTGAACTGTTTCAGAATAATTCTGGATTATCATTGCTTTAGAAGGGATACTACTTAGCAGAAACATCTATATTTGCTTCTGCTTTTCTTTCAATTTCCCTTTCAAATAGTGACTAACCCTGAATCTTCACAAGTGTATAAAATCACTCAGATGCAAGATGACTTACCATTAAAAAAATTATGTATCCAAAATAATGAGTTCTTACTTTTGCTATATGAATCTTTTACTCCTCTTGTTTCATTGAGTTCCACTTGTTTTAACTTTTCTCTCATTTTCTTTTCATTTTACTTTAATAAAATAAATATGAAAATAACCTTGTGTCCCCAGATAAATAAACAACATTGTTCTGTGACTTCTCTGGATACGGCAAGACTAGCATGCTCCTTAACAAAGTTAATGTGATACATTTTGGGAAAGAGAGAAAATAAAATAACTGTATTTGAGAAATGCAAGTTATAACTTTCTCCTCCTAAATGTAGCTTTTAATTTTATTAATAATAGAATCCATATAATTAGGGAACTTGGTCTTGCTGACTTCAGCCTGGTCTAGTGGAAGGGTTTAGTGAACCCCTGCTAACGATGGAGTGGTTGGAATTAGATGATCTTTAAAGTCCCCTATAACCCAAACCATTCTATGATTCTAACTGACATTTTAATGTTATTATAGGTATTCAACACAAGTTAGAATGTTTCAGCATTTTTAAATAAACATTTTACTGGAAGTAAGTATCAAGAAACTTTGCTGGAAAACCATTTTTGAACATTAAAGACAGTAATCAACTGTCTTTCTGCCTTTTTTCCTAGTAGTTTTTTGGAAAAGGGCTGAAAGTGAGTCATGTCATTGGGGTTACAAAATTACTATTTTTTGTAGGTGACACTGTTGTTAAATTTAACAAATTCCATGTAAATACTACTCACTCTTGTTAATCATTCCTTCATGAATATCAAAGCAGTATTTGTCTTTTCATTCTAAAGAGGAAAAATAACACACCTTAAAAAGAACTACGCTGGTGCATTTTTCATTGCCATATGCTATATTCTCCCTCAGGAATAGTTAGAATTGCTAGCAGGAATAATAGTAACAATACTAATAATGTTGTATATGGACATTAATCTTGCTGATTTCTGCTATTCCAAATAATCCATCTTCCGTCACCTTCTCCTTTCAACCTCTCATGTTTCTCCGGCCTGCCACCCAGTGAGTGTAAGAAAGCTGATGGGTAGCATGTTTTCTGAAAATAGGAACCATCCCTGAGGCTGTATTCATAAAGCAGACTTTTTGTGCACAGTATCTCACATCAGTTCTGTAATTCACTCAGTGCTTGGTAGAGAGCCAAAGGAGACGCCTACAGTTCACACACAGAGATGTGCAAGATAGGACTCATGCCTTAAAAACACAAGAAAACTAATCTATTTGAGCTTGTCTCCAACATATATCTTTCACATACCTTTGCATATAGGAATCTATGCACTTGAAAATTCTGAACTAAGCCTCTTCTTCAGTGTCTGACAGGGGACAGAGAAAGAGCTACAGAAAAACCTGTATTTTCTGAACTGAAAGTCATGGGCTTTCACTCACAGCAGAAGCTCGTCTCCCTCCACTATACTGCAAACAGCTGAGAGTACAGCAGGAAATACTGACTTAGACTTCGTTGAATTCCTTGTGGCATTGACAATATTTTAGTGACCATATCACAAACTGGCCCACCAAAGTAATGGATGTCATCTAGGTGAATGCAGAAGACAAAAGAGAACCGTTCTATTTCAAATGTGTGCTTTTTCATTCCATCACATTTGTGCTAAAAAATTTACATGTTGAATTGAATGTGCACAATGTGGAAGAAAAAGTGCAATGCATTTTTAAATGCTTTTAAAGAACAACACTACACTGATTTTTTACAGTGAATATGCAAGTGTTGTTCCACGTTAATATTTAATTGGTTAAAACACTCCTGTATAAGTCATAAGAAAAAAGAAGTTTTATATAAAACAATTTAAAAATATAATTACTCCCTTTTGTGCCTAAAAAATTTTAAATAGCAAATTAACTATACATAAGTGTAAATTTTGTATCTCATTTTAAAATATACAACAAGCACAAATTCCTAGTGAAACTTTACTAACACTCTGGGGACAACGTCTTGTAGCTGCATTAAAACAGAGAACAGTAAGAAAGTCCAAAGTGGTAAAGTTAAAGTTAAACATTCTCTAGTCTATTCCTATTAACAGTTTAAATAGTCATGGAAGAAACTGTTCACCAAGATTACTGTGTTCTACCAAGGATATGCATTGCCTTAAAATTGAGATGAATTCAACTTATATTAAACATTGAAATTACACATAAAGAAACACAACACCACTATACTATAAATACTTGACAAAAAAAAGACTTTGACAAGGTGTCAAAACACATGCATAGATTTCTAAGTCCAATTTATTTACTTTGGTCTAACTCTTATCTCCAGTTAAGGAAAAGAAGAGAAGATTTTCAGAAACAAGAGAAGTAGTAGAGCTTGAGAATAAAAGTCTGCAGATATAAATCCAAGGTCAGAGAATGCACATGTTCTATATTAAAGGAAGAGAGAGCTCTCAGCTTTTAAATACTTAAGATTATAACAGCCACTGTAATGTTAAGAAAAAAAATAGCTGGTTAAGTCTCAGAAAATATGCGGTTAGATTTGGAATGCTTAGTTTTTCTGATGAATGCTCAGAGAAGGATCGAGAAACAACAAGAGTAACTTTCAGTTCAAACAGATGGCTGACTCTGCTTCACTTGTTCCATGCCCTTGCATACGATGAACACAAATTACATCCACTTGAGCATTATCAGTTACGCTACCTAATAAGGTAGGACAATAAGGAAAGGGGCAGACATATGGCCTCTTAGAACAGCCAGATCCTTGATGCTCCAGTTGTGGTCTCTAGACCACTACACTTCCCAACCTTTTTAATTGAAGGAATACTTAACCTCTGGAAGGAAAACAAACTCAGAGACCATTTTGTGCTTACTGTCCCAAAGTGGTCACCATGGCCTTTTTAAAAAAACAAATAAAAATAAAGATTAAAAATTTAACCTATTTTTAATTCTCCTCTTCCATTTTGCTTGTATGTATGGGAGAATATGGCTGTACACGAATGTCTGGGTTCGACTTGCTTTTTGAGCTCCCTTTTCATATTTTATTGACCACCAATTATCCACAAGTCTATGGGCTGCATAGCATTCCTTTAGGTGGTGCTGCAATTAAATCACATCACTCAATGAGTACTGGAACTAATGAAGCTTGGTCTCTTAAAGATTTGCTTTTCATGGTTGATTGACTTTGGTGCCTAAGAATGCAAACTCCAACTGAAGACTTCTCTTACAGCAGACATTTTTAAGGGCTAGCTGGCTTGTTGTTTACTCTTTCTCTCCCTGTTCCCCATTCTCCAGTGGTTAACAGTGTGCAATTTAATGATGTAGCTTTTTCTTTGTAACTCTTCAAGGGGCATTTTCAGAAATTGTTTGCTATACTCTGCCATCTGTTTTCTCAAAGTTTGTAGGAATTTATCAGTATTTGTAAGACATGTTTGAAGCTGGCCACTGAATTCAGTATGGAGATGTAGGGGTGATTGGTCACTGGACACACACTCCATGAACGTGTGTTTTGCTTCCATAGGAAGTGAGGCTAAAATAATTTGCCATACTCTGTTTTTCTTTCCAAAACTCAGTGTCCTTTTATTGGGGAGAAAAAAAAATAAATCCAAAATACAAACAGAACAAACTAAACCATTCCTCTCCCTGTATTTAAATGCCCTCCCCATGCCTCCTGCCTTCTAGACAATCCTACTCTCTTCCTTCCTCTAGCCCCAAATGGAGTTGTTATGCTTCCACACTCCTGTTGCATACCAGTTGTTTTCCTATGCTAGGACCAGAGACACTCATTCTCCCTGACCCGTCTCTGTCTCCTCAGACATCCAAGCCACACCCTGCCTACTTACTATCTGCTCCCAACCTCACCCTATCTCAGCCCCACTGATGAAGCAAGAGACTTCAAACAGTGGCTTAGCATTTATCTGGTACAA
This sequence comes from Hemiprocne comata, assembly GCA_020745705.1. Classification (NCBI taxonomy): domain Eukaryota; kingdom Metazoa; phylum Chordata; class Aves; order Apodiformes; family Apodidae; genus Hemiprocne; species Hemiprocne comata. Next base: position 136,653,275 of record CM036587.1, read on the forward strand.
TTTCAAGAGAGAAGAGAATTTACAGGAATATGTGTCATGCTATTATCAGGGTGAAAATGGTACTTGACAAAAAGATAACTGCATGCTTTCTCTGCCTTTCGAATACATTCCAATATGTTCACGTAAAATCTGAGTTTTCTGAGTTTAGAGAAGACTTCGTAGTACCAGACTTAAAGCAAATTATTGTGTTCATTACAACAGGAGATGAGACATACTGGTTTGTAAATTATTTTTTTTTAAAATAAGTCCTATGTCCCATGCTGCTAAGAGATAGCCCACCAGAAACACCACCACTTTGGCAGTTTTTTTAATAGATTTTTAAGATTTGGCACACAAATCTCTAGGCTTACCAAAAAAAGTACTAAATTCATTGCTGAGTCACCAGTGCCTCAGTGATAAATAACAGATCTGAAAAGACGACAATGTCAAGGTATTGAATTAATTGTGTTCTCAAAACACAGAGCCAGTTTGGAAGATGTTTGTACTCAGGAAAATACATTTTACAGAACTGTAAATAAAAATCAATGGTTTTTAATCCTCTAAATCATTCACTTATCCTTTAAAGTTATAACTTTTGATTTAACACTTTTTGGTCTAGAAAGAAGATTCTCCCTATAATTCCAAATTTATAGATAAAGCAACTAATATTGTCTAAAACCAGAGGCAAGCAATTTTATTGATTTCTACTAACTAAAGTCAAGCTTTTGCACTTTGCCATTTTTTAATTTCTCCACAATGCTGCTTAAAAAACCTAACAGACAACAATTTTTTGCTAGGCATCAAGTTAAATTAAGTGTGCCCAAGGTGATTAATATTATGCAGTATTTACACTGCTACACATGAAAAAATCCTCATATTACACACTAGAACCTTATTGTGTCAAATATTGCATACATAATAATAGAATCCATAACTCATACCTTAAATGACAAGCATAGGCATACCTCAGAGAGATGGGAGGAAATACGAGACAGCAAATAACTGGAAGGTGCAGAACCCAAGTTCCTTAACCATTTTAAAACAAGAGACTATTACATTATATGCATTAAAAAATTACTGAAGTAGGATTCTATTTTAAATATAACATCAAAAAACATCATCATAAGGACAAACCCCTGCCCCTTACTTACCATATAAATATTTTGGAATGACAATATATACTCAAGGTATAGTTTTACAGACACAAACACATATATGTGTATAAATAAAACACATACATAGCTATACTTAGTCTGCTTTCAGAACATAATAATAATGGAATCTGAGAGAGAAATATGAGGAAACTCTGACCGAATGCCAACAGTGCAGACATTCAGTTGTTATAGGGAGTGTTTATTGTCCCGGAACAGGAGCCAATATTGTGCATTTAAAAGTCGTTGTTTAAAATGTCTGAGCACTGCTGGGAAGAAGGACCAGAAACTAAAACTTTCCAGCTGTTCTATCTATGTTCCCTAATTCTGAGTTGTCCAGCAATACTCCGTCACACTACTTCAGTGTGCCTTCGTGGAGCTACACAGAGCTGGAACAGGAGGCATAATCCTGATCCCAAATCAGACTGCACTCATTGGGCACAGTCTGCCTTGAGAGATTGTTGGAGCTTAGAAGGGCTCAGAAAACAGGTTTTTTAGGTCCCAAGTTCTCTAAGCACTATGATACTGTAGGCCTGGTGATGATGGCTACCTTGTTTCCCTCTGCTTCTGTCCTTATCACAACTTCTGTCTTTTGTGTTGAATTCAGGTCTTTTGTGTACTGGCTATACCCCTAAATATGTCTCTCTGATCCACCCTTCTCTGGATTTCAGATGATATACTACCCACTGTCTGGACCCCAAACAAAACAGGCATAAGTCAAGAAGCAATTCTTTTGCCGCAATGAAGATACCAGGTGCCCAACGCACACGCTTACGGACACTGAGACTGGTAGACTTGGGTGGCTAGATCTACAGGGTTTTGTTGCTTGTGCTCTTGAAGGTAGAATTTAAGTTCTACCTAAACACCATATCAGGTACCTAAATGTTTGGTTTTTTTAATATGGTCAAAAGAAACTTGGAAGTTTTCTTGCTCTGTATGAGTTTTGCAGTAGTAAATCTCCATGTAAAAAATAACAATTACATGAGAAATCTTCCCTCTAGTCTCATTAAATAGAGCTTTTTTGGATTTTTGGATTAGGGCTACATCAGTAACCAACCTAACGACTTGCATTTAGGACCTGTATTATAAAACTGCTTATTTCAAACAATAGAAACCATACATATATACAGACTAGTTCTGCATAGCTTTGCCCAGGTGAAAACATCTTGTATTTGAATTTATTAGAGGCAGAAAGAGTTGGTTTCAGTCTCATCTTTTACTACTACATTACTCTTAAGGAAGCTGAATTATTACACTTCATTTTTCTATAGAATTCTTTTAACAATTCTGAAGCATGAGGGGATTATAGCTTAACATAGGGCTCTTGTAAGATGCTAGAAATTAATAAAGAAGAGAAGCGAAAATAGATGGTATGATATAGGAATTTTACACACAATTAAGAGAAATTAATTTACAGTTTTGCTGGTTCATTTCCTATTAAGTTCTTGAAGAGCTCTCTGGAAGCACAGTATGAGAAAAACTACTGTCACTTACCTAGACCTTCCAACTAAAGGCTAGCAGAGCTCACTGCCAATCCTCTGTGTGCAGCAACAACAGCAAAAATATCCACTGAAAGACACAACTCCAGTCAGTGGATGGTCTAGCCTTCTACAACCTGTATTTTACAAAAGCCCATCATAAAATCCATGCTTATCAAATATACATTGTTCAACCATGCCAGAAAAAGCCTATTTATATTTAACAATAAGTACAGTGTATTCTGCAGTCTAGTTTATAGATATCTATTCTGAATCTGAGTTCTTCAAGACTCTCCTTACTCTGCAAGGAAAAAAAGTCAGCAATACATCCAAGAAGATGCCATTAAAAAAACTCTGAATAGGCTCATAACATACTACCTCAGGAATACTGTGTACAGAAGCTACTTACATATTTACTTGAAATAAATCTTTACGCAGGCTCCCTTACAAATTTCCAATTTTGCTGATTTCTGTTTTGACAAGTTTCACAGAATCACAGAATCCTTGGAGTTGGAAGGGACCTCTAGAGATCATCTAGTCCAACCTCCCTGCTAAAGCAGGATTGCCTAGAGCACATTACACATGACTCCATCCAGGCGGGTCTTGGACACCTGCAGAGAAGGAGACTCCAAACCCCCCCTGGGCAGCCTTTTCCAGAGCCTTGTCACCCTCACCATAAGTAAGTTTTCTCTCGTGGTCAGACGAAACTTTCTGTGTTCCAGTTTATGCACATTGCCCCTTGTCCTGGACACTGCTGACTCGATCCTCCTTCCACTTGCCCTTTAGCTATTTATAGACACTAATAAGGTCTCCTCTCAGTCTTCTCCTCTCCAGGCCGAGGAGTCCCAGCTCTCTCAACCTTTCCTCATAAGAGGGATGCTCCAGTCCCCCAGTCATCTTTGTTGCCCTCTGCTGGACTCTCTCCAGCAGTTTCCTGCCTCTCTTGAACTGGGGAGCCCAGAATTGAGCACAGTATTCCAGATGAGGCCTCGCTAAGGCAGAATAAAGGGGCAGGATGACCTCCCTGTACCTCCTAGACACACTCTTCCTAATGCATCCCAAGATACCATTGGCCTTCTTGGCCACAAGGGCACAGTGCTGGCTCATGGTTAACTGCGGTGTCCTACATCAGGGGCACAGCTGTAATTTATCAAGACCAAGGCTGCTCTCGGCCTGTAGCTGATTGTCCACAGCTGATCACCCACAATTCCCCCTTTTTGTATTTTCAAAAAACACAGGCTATGGTTGCCATTGCAAATTCTGAAGGGGCGGGGGGCCAGCAATTTATCTGCCATTTCCCCCTCCCCGAGTCTGAAGTTTTAAAAGGGCGGGAGGCCGGCAATTCATCCGCCATTTCCCCCCCAAGTCCGAAGTTTTCTGCTGTCATCTTCGTCCCCATATTTAAGTTCCCAGCTGCTCACCTTTTCCTCCCAAAGGTATGTATTTCTTCTATATCCGGGCTAGGCTCTAAACCCGCCTTCTTCTATGTCTGGACTAGGCTCTCGATCCGCCTTTTCTTTTTGCTTCGCTGGGTTCTGCCACCGACTGCTCTTTGGTCCGCAGTTGCCGAAATCACGTTGGGGTCACCATTTGCGGTGTCCTACATCAGGGGCACAGATGTAATTTATCAAGACCAAGGCTGCTCTCAGCCCGTAGCTGATGGTCCACAGCTGATCACCCACAGTTAACTGTCTACCAGGACTCCAACCAAGATCATTCTCCTCAGAGCTGCTTTCCAGCAGGTCAGCCCCTAACCTATACTGATGCATGGAGTTGTCCCTCCCCAGGTGCAGGACCTTACATTTGCTCTTGTTAAATCTCAGTAAGTTCCTCTCTGCCCAACTCTCCATCCTGTCTAGGTCACACAGACCTCTGGAGTGTCAGCCACTCTTCCCAGTTCTGTATCATCAAAGAACTTGCTGAGGATACACTCTGTCCTATCATCTAGGTCACTGACAAATATGTTAAACAAGAGAGGACCCAGTGGGAACACCACTGGCTACAAGCCTCCAACTCAGCCCTGCATTATTGATCACGACCCTCTTAGCTCTGTCACTCAACCAGCTCTCAATCCACCTCATTGTCCACTCATCCAACCCTCACTTCCTGAGTTTCTTAATGAAGATATTATGGGAGACAGTGTCAAAAGTTTACTGGCTTATGAGACCTTACCTAAAGTTAACAGTGTATTTCAACCCTCTAAAGAGCAAGGCTCTGAAGCAATGAGGCAACCAAATCTGCATTAATTCCTCTTAATCTTCAGCGCTGTATGGTAGTCTGTAATCTTTACTGGCCACAGCACAGTAATTAAGGAGGTTCTCTGCTAAATGAAGAAAACCGTGTTTGTATTTCTTCAGATACTTAGCACGTATAACTCCTAAGTATAATTTAAATGTTTTCGGCATGTTTTGAATGTATGGCTTCTAACTGATTCCTCCCTTCCCTTCCCTTCCCTTCCCTTCCCTTCCCTTCCCTTCCCTTCCCTTCCCTTCCCTTCCCTTCCCTTCCCTTCCCTTCCCTTCCCTTCCCTTCCCTTCCCTTCCCTTCCCTTCCCTTCCCTTCCCTTCCCTTCCCTTCCCTTCCCTTCCCTTCCCTTCCCTTCCCTTCCCTTCCTCAAAGTAGTTGAAAAATGCAAGAATCTAGAGGTTTCATAAGACATTTAAAACCCAACTTGTGGCATTAACAAACTTCTGACATTTTGCATTTATAAGTGTATCAAATGTCTTTTAAGAGGGATTAATACTTGGAATGTCACTGTTCCCCAGGGTGAGACAAATGTATGACTGTCGAGAGCATTGTTTGTCTCTGGTTTATTTGACGATCCTGAGTCAAATCGTGACAATGACAAAGCGTGTTTTGAAACAGGAAAGAGGCAACCCAGAGAAGCCCATAACTTATGTATAGAGTATTGTTTCAAGTCACTACACACTGCTCATGCTTCATACAGCAAGAAAGAAGCACTTAGCAATTTTACACATAAAATCTATTAAGAAGAAACAATGCTCATACGTTTAATGAAGTATCAGATTACTGATATTAGTAACAAGCAAAGCCTAGGATTAGAGAAATTAATAGTTTATGCAAAGAGCAGAGGTAGAAATATTGCCATTTACACCTTCACCTGCCTTTTGATGCTGAGAATATAATGCTGCATCCAGTGGAAAGTTGCTAAATATAATTTTTCCCCATTAAAAAATGTTCCTACCTAAAGGTAGTTTTTTTTTTTCCCCTCCAGATTTTATTTAGATTGCTTTACATCAGAAAAACAAACAAGCAAACAAAAAGCAGGCAAGAGAGTTGGAACTTACTTGCAGACTCTGGAAGTGCCACCAAAGGACTATAAAATTAGCCCCTTAAAGTAGGTACCTAATTTTGTACAATTTCAGAACAAACACGTAACTCTAGCTTTCTTTGAATTAAAGCTTTAGTTGATGTAAAGAAAGCAGTATTTTTTGAATTCCACAAATCAGATGGATTAATTAGGTTGCTAACTGGAAACAGCTAGTCTTAATGCCCCGGATGGATTTTGTGGGCATACAGTTCTCATGTGCTGTTACAATTGCTATGTGTAAATACTCAAATAGCAGTTTTCAGGCACTTGCACCAGTTAAGAGAAGGCCTAGTGTTGTTTTCAGCAAAGTCTAGTCTCAGATACTTTTTAAAGTTGAACCGTGCATAATGTTTCTTTTCCGAACTTTGAGGTTCTCCTATAGATTCTCTATGACAAATGAATAGGTTGGAAAGTAGTACTTTTAAGAGCTTCCTTTTTATTTCCTGAAGGATTTACTTGCCCAAATCAGACTGCTGGCCTTCATGTTGCTGTCGCGGACCGAGATAGGTAAAGCCGCGACCCACACCCCCACCTCAGGGGATCGAGGGCTGAGGACCACTCCCCGTCACACTCACAAACAACGCTTAGGAATCAATAGATTTATTAAAGGCACTGAGGGTTTGGCAAGTCTGATATCAACTAACACACAGGGTCTATCTCTATACCTATATCCACACCTATATATCCATATACCAACAGCTATACAACACTGCATCTATATACCAATAACAACACACATAGAAAACGAGATAACCTCTCCCCTTCCCATTCCCTTTCCCTGTTCCCATTCCCGGACAGGGAAAAGAGGGAAAACCTGGAGAGAGCCTTTGGGAAATAGAAGAATATTGGAAAAGAGAAGTGAGTGTCTGGTATGTGTGAATATTATGTAGAGTCCATCTCTCACAGTTGCTTTTTAAAAAAAACCACAACACAAAATACCAAAATTGCTGGAAATTGCTTCAGGGTCTCACACTGTAAGCTTTTGTTCCTTTGAATTAACAGTGGCACTGAACTTTTTGAGACAGCCACTCAAAAGTCTTGTTTATTCACAAAAGCTCATGCTACTGCTGCCTCTGTAGCACTGTGTTGCATGGTATGAAGCTAAACCTTCATTAGTCTTCAACCTAGGACACATCTTAAGACTCACATGTTTGTGCATACAAGTACTTTTAGGTCTGTAAATCTGTGGGGAGTGCCTGGATCATTTTTTACCGGTACCTAAGGACAACCAGCTCCTTGCCTATGCCGGGGATGGTGTTCCAGGTGCTGCTGGGGTCGCAGATAACAGGCGCTGCAGCGAGGGGTGCACCCGCCGGCCTCGGGCACCCCAGGTACGGGCCCCGAGTACCTGCCTCTCCCCCACGTCCACCCATCCTCCTAAGCACGAAAGGTAGAAGTTGTTCAGTGAGGGAGAAGTCGGAGGGTAGTGGAAGGCGACCAGCCGGCGGATGCCGCTGGTTTCTGGCTGTCAGGCCAGCGCCGGGGCCTCTCAGCAGCGCGCAGTAGCCCTCCCTGCCTGCGTAGCCCGGGAGGGAGGTGGCTAGAGGAGACACCCCCCACCTTTATCGCTTGCACACCAGCGGGGTGTGCTGGCTCTCGGCGCCTCCGCCGCAGAAGCGCTTTCTCGGATGGGCAGTGACTCATAGAAGCCTTCCTTATCCTGCCCAAGCACGCTCTCCCCCGCCGACGGCATCCCGGCACTGGAATCTGGCCGCTCCTCCCCCACCTTCGGAGAGTTGATTCCGTCCGCTGGGCTCGTCTCCCCGCCGCAGCGCCCAACTTGGTTCAGCCCGGGGCAGGCGCTAGGGATAAGCCCTGTCCCCTTTGAAGAGCCCCGGTTCAAGCTCTCTTCTTCCCTCCCACTGCCGCTGCGCACTGCTCGGTTCCGACTTGTCCCTCCCTCCCGCCCGGGCGGCGGCAGCAGCAGCAGCAGTAGGAGCAGTGGCTCCACAAGTTTCAGGTCTTCGTGCCCGAGACTGGCTCGGAGCGCGGCGGCGGGAGCAGCAGCAGCAGAGGAGGGGCGGCCGCGGCGGGAGGGGGGTTGTTGTGCAGGAGCTGCCGATGCCGCTGTGAGATGGCATCATTCTGCGCGGCAGCGGCGGCGGAGCGCGGCGCGGAGGGGTGAGGAGCCGCCGCGGCAGCGAGGAAGAGAACAAGAAGAAAAAGGTGGGAGGACGGAGAAGGAGGCGGCGGCAGCAGCAGCTGTGAGGCTGCGAGCCACGGTAAGGAAACAAAACAGGCTGTGCCGCAGCCGTTTCGCTTTGCGGTCTGGCCCGACAGAGCCCGACCGACCTGAGGAGAAAAACGGCTGCCGTTTTTGTCGCTGTACGCCGCCGTTCGGCCGTGGGGAAGCGGGGGTGGCGAGGGCAGAGGGGTGGGCTCTAGACAGCAGCGAGCGGCCCCTGTCACTGAGGGGCGGGGAGGAGGGGATTGGGCGTGGGGGCTAAAATGGCGAAGGGAGCTGCATTGAGGTCTCGGTCTCTCCTTTCCGGCAGTTTAACTTGTCGCACCCCCCGGGCCCTACTGGAGGGAGGTGTTGGCTGTTGCTTCTCCCCCTTCGATTTCCCCGTTTGGTGGCAGGAGGATTGCTGTATTTCCGTGCTGTCTCCCACCTTGGCTCATGTCTGGTTAGGGCTGAGGGCCTCTTGGCCCACACCTGGCAAGGAGAGGGAGGGTCGGTACTTCGGTGAAGCGGGGGGAAAGGAGAGGGAGAATGTCACTGGTGTCCGGTGTCAGAGGAATAACCTTGTTTATTCCTGTCTACGGCATTTCGGGTGAGGGTGACTGAGGGCTGAGCCCTGACCCGTGTCAACGCTGAGTGGATTGCGAGAGGCTTTAGTGACGGGGAGTCAGGCAGTTCCGCGGCCGGCCCTTGCCTGGTATCTCTGCGGGATGAAAGCAGAGAAGAAGGATATTGTTACGTTTCAGTTCACCTTCCTTTGGTGAAACTAGGGAGGGAGGAAGTGAAGAGCCGTTTCCCCTCTACACTGAGCTGCTGTCACCCCTCGTAGAAGGTGCAGTGTGCCTCCTCTCAGGAGGAGGGGGCACAGCAGGGTAGGCAGCCGCTAAGGTTATTGCTCAGGTTATACGTGCCTGCCAGTCTCTGGGTCCTCTTAAGGTATGTTTTGCCGAGCAGACTGTGTGAATTCAAGACCTCAAAAGACCTATTTATGTCATTTATCTTTGTTTATGTTGTGGCAAATGTTACAACTCCGGGAAGTGTTTATTTACTTGTTTTAATTTGTAGATGTCTCAGTTTTGGAACGATACCAATTCTCATCCCAGTTTAACTAGGATGATCTTGCTCTGCTTCCAGATCTATAAATGTTTAAACTGTACATCAAAGAGAGAAAAGGACTTAGCACTATCTAATAATTTTAATGGTGGCTTTTGATGTTTGGATGAAACTGTAAAAAGAGCTTTTCATATTTCAGTCATATTTTTGCATGGTACCTGTGTCATGTAGAAAATCTTCAGGAAATTTTGCATTAAAGGAAACCCCAGGTTATGCAATTTTAATAACACCAACTTACTAGATGATACTGTCTCTCACTGCAGTTGGCTGGGTTCTATATGGTCATACACATGAAAGAAAATGAAGCCTTAAAAATCTCCCCTTAAAATTCATATTCTGATTTAATATCTTTGTGATACAGGAACAAACACTGTTGGGTTGCAGTACTGCTTCAGTAACTTGGGCTGTTGGTTTTGTGTTTTTTTCTTTTATATGCTGCCTTATCTGAGTCTATGTTGGTCAAGGTATAAACTTATTATTTCTCATTGATTTTAATACTAATCAAGATTAAAGAAATTTTGCATAGAAAAAAACCTGAAGGAGTTTTCATCCTTTTGAGAAACTGCTTTTACAAATAAAATTTTTATCGGGGCTCTTGACAAAGATGCTTCCAAATGGGACAACTAGAAATACTTTCAGCAGATGTTGCTAATGGAACTGTGGGTTTAGAATCCTTTTGTCACCTTTTTGATGTGTATTTGGAACTATATTTTAAAGATCTCATCCTATAAATGCATCAATGATACTGTAGAATAAATACCCTTAATATATAATTATACTTGAAAACATTAAAGCAATTTTACATACCCAGGGCTGATTTAATCTCTCTGCATGGGGCACCTTGTTACCATAAGGGTATAGATAATTTATGTTGGAAAAATAATTTACTTTTTAAAAAACAATGAACAAAACATTGCAAGTCAACCCGTGTGTTTTTGTTAAAGGGTTGGCAGTGAAGTCGATGACAAATCAAGATAATGTCCTACTATGATTTAAGTAAGATATTTACATTTGAAAGAATTATTCTGAAGTTGAGTCAATGAAAGATCCCTTGCATTAGGCATCAGAGATCAAGTTTCACTACAAGAGTGTTGGTCAAACTAGTTACATCCCCTCAAATGCCCAAGATCATCCTAGAACTTACTTGGGTAAAGTGTGAAGCTACTGTTAAAAATGTCCTATATTTTAAGATAGGTTAGTGCTGCTCTTTCCTTCTTCTGCACAGTGTAACATTCACTGCAATTAAAATAAATAAATAATGGCTTTTTAGCTCAGCATCAATTGTGTATGACTCAAAGTCAGTAAAAAAAGCTGCTCCAGTTTGCCTTCCTGTATGGAAGTGTGTAAATTGGGACAGGGTTCCCCAGTTTCTATGGTAGTGTCAGCTTAACCAAAATGCTGTCATTTTTGCTGTCCTTACGAAACTTGTAAACCAGAACTGCTGGACTCTTCCTTTAAATTCTGAGTTAAACAATGTTTAGTGACATTCTTCTGTATTGCTTTGGTATAAATACAAATGCGTACAATAGGAGTTGATTACATCCAGGTTCTGCTTTAAAAGTTTGTTTTCATTGCATCAGTAGGCCAATTTCTTTTTCTGTTGGTTTTAGTTCAGGTTTAGTATAAACTGCTGGCATTCTTATGGAGTGACATAAAATAGTCAGAGGTAGGACCATCAGAAGCATCATGAGATCTCACCTCTGTTTTCTTGAAAGAAAGCAATATGGTTGAAGTGAGAATCTCCTCTTCCTCATCAGCAGGAGTGAGTGTCCAGAAGAAACATACCAAAGGCATGTAGAAAAGAGCAGATCTCATGAGTGCTGCATCTTCTTTTTTGTTGTGTTTTTTTGTTGTTGTTACTGTTCTCCGGTAGAATAGTGACATGGCATGGTTTTTGTTGCTACTGTACTTTTTAAGAGGGAGCTTTTGTTTCTTATTGCTTTCTGTGAATGGAGAGTTCTAATTACTGCTTCTTGGGATATGTTTTTGTTGTGTTTGAGGACCTGAAAATTTAACCAGAAGCATGCTTTAAGTTAAGCTCTGTTTTGCCAGTGTAGTGGTACTTTATTTACAGTGGAACACTAGAGATTCTAGGGAACCTATCAACTGTCAGAGCTATGGTATGTCACAATTATTTATCTCAGAGAACACTGTGTTTTGTTGTTTTTTTAATTTCTTAGCCTTTCAGGGAAAGTGTGTTGGAGAAACCTTTATCCTCCTGTTATGTGTAGGTCTTAGTAGCTACTACTCATGTGGTATGTACTATGAAGCAATTAATCATTGCAGGTTTGCATGCCTGTATACTGCTGTGGTTCTGTAACAGCAGATACATGGCAAACACTTTTTTTTATTCCCTCACCCCTTAGTCAGTGTTGAGGATTGTTTGAGTTTGTAACCTAATGTAAAGTTTGGTAAGTCACTGTTGTTAAAGCACTTTCAAAATCCTATTTCAAGAGATTTGGGTTTAATGTCTAAATTCTACTGACTTTGAAGAATAAACTGAAAGTTACTTAGCTGTTTTTGTTACTTTATAATGGCTTTTGACTAAAATAAAGTATTTGGAATGAAGCTTGTGTTTAACAAAACAGATTACGTTCTTGGGCTTTTTTAATAATCACCATTTTTCTTATTGCTGGAGTATGTTTGAGAAACTTATGCTGTGCATTAAGTGACTAGGGTCTCAGCATACTTGAAGACTTCTTAACATCCTCACTATTGAGGATGTTCACTTGGAGTGATGTAACTAGTTTGACCAATAGTCTTTTCTTTTGTAGTGGAATTTGATCTCTGATGCCTAATGCAAGGGATCTTTCATAGGCTCAAATAACTTCAGAATAATTCTTTCAAATGTAAATATCTTACTTAAATCATAGTAGGACATTATCTTGATTTGTCTTACGTGTAAGTGGCATTGGGAACACAATCGTGAACTTCTCAAGTGGTTCTAACAGCACAGGATTACTCCATCTACTTTTTCTATGAGAATTTTAAACTTACCTTGATGAAAATCATTGTGAAGATGGAAGAAAACAATTTAAAAAATTACAAGATGAGAATGTAGCTTTTTAAAACTTAACAGCAAAATAATTTTGTTCTGCAGTCAAGTGTCTTCATCTTGCAGCCTGAAGTGGGCAGAAGAGAGCTCTTGTCTTTGAGTACAGACAAAAGTATCCAGAATAGATACCCTGAGCACATTTCTAGTTACTGGGGTTTCTAATCAAGATTTTAATATAAGCATTTGAATGAAGAAGGAAATCAGCAGAAGATTCATTTTAAAAAAGAAACAAATGTTGCTTGTGTAGGTGGGTAAAAAATAAGAGAAAGCTTTGGATTGTGTTTACATTTCAAGGTAATCAGTGATTTCTCAGTATAAATCAAATCAAAGGAGTTGTAGTTTTAGAAAAGGGAAAAGAAAACTAAAACTGCTGAACAGATGAAGATACATTAGTCTTAAAAAATGACCTTGTTTTTACTAATTCAGTATATTGGAATTAGCTCTCTTGCATTTTCTAAATACACAGTAACATTAAAATACTTGTGTAAACATAACAGTCAAAAAGCAACATAAAATGTAAGAGGGAAGCTAAATAGATGAAGAGCAACAGGATTAGCAATCTTTCCTTTTCCCCTCAGGTTGAAAGTGTGGATCTTGAATTTCAGTTCCCTTTATTCCTTCATTCTTGGCACTTTTTATTTTACACTTCCAGCTATCTTCTTACACTATTATATTTTTTTTCTCTAAAATATCACTATCTCACTGTATTAGCTGGAAAAATTATGGGTTTAAATAAAAAAAGAATAAGAAAAAAGTGTATTTTGGCTTCTGGGTGCAAGTTACAAAGGCAGAAAAAAATTCAATTAGTATTGAAAAATCTGGTGGCAGACTGATATTTGTGTGTAATTTCAAAAATAAAATAAATCTCTGAATGTCTTGTAAGAGATTGCTGACAAAGCTGTGTTCTGGAATGGCGAGTAAAAGTGCATTGTTAAGGGAATAGCTGCGGGGAAGAAAACTAGTTGGAGTCTTAGTTTGTAACATGACAAAAAGACTGCTACTAATGAACTGGCAAAATCTGTAGGTGGTGAAATTATTTCTTGAGCAATGGAAGTGGAAACATCAGAGGGACATAACGGGCTAGTTTAATATTTGGTGATGGGTGCATTTTTGTGTTAACATTGGAGAGCTGGTGTGTATGGGAAGGAGTTGCTAGAGCTATTCATCAAAATGGAGTGTAAATTAGGTCTTTGCTAAGAGCCTGACTTAATTATGATTTTTTTTTAATGAAAAAGTCATTTGGGAATGGAATAAAAAGTAAATGTTGGAATGTATTAAGTAGGTAACAAATACTAGCTTGCATACTATTCTTACATACATAAGTTTATTTAAAATCTGCTCATTGTTACTTTTTGGTTTCTTTGTTGTTTGTATTCCAAACTTTGATCAGGAAAAAATAACTGATTCAGGAGAAAACTGTTAGAATAGTACTGTACTTGTACAAATAAAATGGAAAGTGTTGTTTATTTTTAGCATAAGAAGTAGAGAGGAGGCCTCCAGCAGAAGCCAACAGAACCCTCAATAGAATATGAGTAAATTTCAGCCTATCCTTTTAGCCCTCTGTTACACAGCTGAGCAAGGGGATGTTATAGCACACTAAGAAAAGTTGAGTAGGGTAGTCTATCAGGAAGTAATTCTTAGGATATTCAGTTTGGATTAGTTGATGTATGATTCAGAATAAGGAATTGTTAGAGAGAAAATCAGTTGCTCATTAATGGGAGTTTTAATTAAAAATGATACAGATTGTACTTCAGTGTGTAAACTAACCGTATTTATAAATACTTCTTATAACCAAGTTAGGCTGTAGCAGGCAGTCTAAACTTTCCTGGATTTTTTTGATTTTTTTTTTTTCTTTTTTAATCTACCATGGACAGCTTATTTTCAGAGTTGGTTGATATTCTAGTCTATTTTGAGTAAATTTATTATAAGAAATTAAAACTAGTTTAAATAAATCTGCATTAGCAGAGGCATACGTTTTGGGCTTCTTTCCTGCATACTTGAAGATTTTGTGTTTCAAACCCTCCCTGCTAACAGAGCAGAAGAAATAACATTTTTCTAGACATTTATTGATGCCCCCCCTCCCCCCAAAAAGCTGGTTTCAAAAATTAATGTAGAAGATGTAGGAATAGAATAAAGAATAAAACAGACAACATCATCGTGCTACTGCTTATATCCATGGTGCATTCCTATCTTGAATGAACGTGTTTTAATCTTCTGCTTTCCACTCTGTCTCAAAAGGTATGTAGGAGAACTGGAGAAAATACTAAGAAAGACAACAGGGATGACTGATTTATATGGAAGAAGACTTATAGAATGACTAAGGATTCTTAATACTCTTCAGACTGGAAGACCTGTGTGTTGACCATGTTGTGGACGTGGAGGTTATGTGGATAAAGAATGCTAGAGATGCTCTACCCTTTCTTGTCATTCCTCTGTTTCTAATGTCTGCCCTCAGAAGTTCCTCAAAAATGAACATGAATAGGGAATAATTTTGAAAAGCGGTTACTTCCAGTGGGGAGTTGGATGACCTTTTCTGTGCAGTTTTTGTTGTCATTTGGTTTCAAGGCAGTGGTGTTCTCAAGAATTAGCTGTTAATGATTTTAGGTTATATGATTTACTCTGGAACTTCTCACCAGAAAGGATGCTGACCTTCATGAGAGTATCTGCGTTTCTCATTAACTCCATCTGATCACCTAAAGCGAAAATAACTCTTATTTCAAATATTGTTTTACTACAAAATTTAAGAAGTTTTCTTATAGCTCCCTGATTCCTTTATAACATTGAGTTAATCTTAATATGAAATGTATTGGTGTGGTCCAGTGTTGAACCTTGAAGTCAAGCTTTGGGCCCTTCTGATGGGACTCATGTGTTACTTATCTTCATGTTATCAACTTGTGATTTTTGTGTAGTTAAATTCCCAGAATCAGATTAACTCAGAATTGTATTGGAAAATAATTAATTAAAGCAGGCAACTCTTCGTTTTAAGAAGTGAGAATTACCATCTGGGAGCCTTACTAAGGATCAGGCTGAATTCTCTAGCACTTTTGAGACTGAAGGGATATTTTTGAAAAAAATAAGTGACAGCGCTTGAGTGAGTGCTCTCAGGTAGTAGTAGGTAAGAATAGTGCAGTCTGTGATTGCAATTAGGACAGACATATTTTAGTGTTTTTAACACTGCTCAGATTGACAGCTGGAAAGAGGCTTGCATAGCACTTCAGAAAAAGCAGATATTCAGAGAAAAGAGAGTGAGAACATGCAGTGAATTTAACTTGCATCTCTTTGAGCTATTTTTTGAGATACGGTTACTGGAGAGAGATGGATCCACATCAGACTTCTTACTGCTGAAAAATGTGCAAAGATGCTTTCTGGCACTTAAGACCACAAAGCTAAGTAGGTTTCTCTTCCACTCTTCTTTAAATTGTTGTCTTCTACTGACTTATCAGAGCAATGGGGAGACTGGCAGTATGAATATATTTGCCTTTATTGGTGTTTCTTAATCATGGTTTCTTCACAGGACCACAAAAACAAGGGGTAGGATGTAAGGGAAAAAAACAACATTAAAGATCTTAAACAAGAGTGCTGCTCAATGTTCCTTTTCAATTTGTCAGTTTGTTAATTTTGCTGTGACTGCAGTAGAGATGTGCTTACAGTAGTCATGGCTACTGTGACTAATAGGGTGGTGGTGACTGGTACTGATACCTGTGAGTGGATTTTAAAAGCTATCTGGGCACTCCTGGTATGTGTGCAGGCTGCCTGCCTGTTCTGAAGCCCATATTTTTCCATTTTTCATATGGAAGTGCTTGCATGTAACTGCAGTAAGATTTGCTCTTTTGCAGTGCAGGTATACTAAAATCTGCCCATATTTTAGAGAGATGTGTTAGTATATTACTTCACATTGCTCTTGATGCAAGTCTGATAAACAATAATTTATATGAATCGCTAGGATTATCTATAGCAGAAGGCAACCCAGAGAGTGGGTACTACCTAGTACCTAGTGTGTAGCAAGCATATTATGCATTCTGGCAGATACGAAGGCTACTCAGCTAATATTAAAATGAGGGAGAAAATACTCTTCCCTCATTTCTTGACGTATGTGTTGGAGTGTCAGCCTGTAACTACCATTGTTCTGTTCAAGCAACCTGAAAGTAATGTTCTCCATTGTTTCAGTGTGCGTGTGGTCCTGTTTGTAATATGCAGAGGAGGTGTTGTGTTTTCATTTTTTGTAATTGTGGTAGGAACTAGAAACATCATCATGACTGAGATTCACAGGTGAGGTAGATCCTAAATATTTTGCTGCTCAGTTGCTCTGTGAGCAGTGGAACTAGGCTTCATACAAATTTTTCTTAAATCATAATTCTCTTCCCCCTCTGCTGTTCTAGACCTTCCTTATTTGTACTATGAAAGCCTGTATGCACAGCTCCAGCTCAGTTGGGTTCAGAGCTGCATCTGTGGCTTTTGTGCAGCATTCGAGCCAGGCAGGGTGGGTCGCTTGAGTTCATGCTGCAGTCCTTTGCTTGGCAAGTGCAGGGGAGCATGTCTTTTTCCTCTACCTAGCTGTTGATTTTCATGAAGCTCGTGCGAGCTTAGTGTATCAGAGGACATTACTTCTCAGTTTATTTTAACTGAGTCTGGTGGTGAACAGATTCATTTAGAGGGATGGAGATGAAAGGAAGAGTGGGAAGAGGCAGGTGGACAATATGAATCATACATGTGATGTTTTCTTGGAAAACCAGGCTAAAAAGGTCTTTGCTAGTCTAAGTATAAGGCAAAGCAGAACAGGCAGTGGAATCATAGTCTGTCATTTGTTTGGACTTCCTGAAACGCACTCTGTAAACGGAGTTTGTTTTTTTAAAACCTCTGTAATTGTACTGTATTTTTTTTTTAGACCCTAATATGAGGCTGGAAATATGTTGCAGATAATGCACAGTTCAATATCGCAGTATCTGAAACAATAGTTCATGAATGTGCTTGAAAAAATACAGAAAATGAAAAATTGTTATATGTAGTTTGCTCTCCATGCTAACACGAGTGGTCAAAGATTTGTTTTCTGGGCTAGGGGGGGGGAACTATGTATAACTTGGCTTCAGAAAGGTAAACATGGAGAAATGTTTGTAGAGTACCTGTTGTGTGAAGAATATTAGAGTGTGTCCAAAGGAAGGCAACAAACCACCACCATCCTGTCACTGGATGTCGCGAATCAGGGAGGAGAGCTCAGTGCCTCCCTCTCTGCATCCCCTCCTCAGGAAGCTGTGGAAAGCAACGAGGTTGCCCCTCAGTCTCCTTGTCTCTGAACTAGACAAGCCCAAAGTCCTTAGCTGCTCCTCACAGGACATTCATTCCAGCTCTTTCACCATATTTGTTGCCCTTCTCTGGATGCATTAAAGGACCTTCACACCCTACCTAAGTGGTGGGGCCCAGAACTGCACACAGTGCTCAAGGTGAGGCCTCACCAATGCTGAACAGAGTGGGATAATCACCTCTTTTGATGGGGTGGTGATGCTGTGTTTGATGCTGCCAGGGCGCTTGACTGACTCATACTGAGCCTGCTGCCAACCAGCACCCCCTGGATCCTTTTCTGCAGGGTTGCTCTCCAGCCGCTCCTCTCACAATTTATCCCTGTGCCTGCCTGGTGTTAGTCCATCCCAGGTGCAGAATCTGGCACTTGAACTTGTTGAATTTCTTGCCACTGATGGTTGCCCAATGCTCTAATCTGTCTAGATCCCCCTGCAAGGCCTCTTGTCCCTCCAGAGAGTCTGCAGCACCTCCCAGTTTGTTATCATCAGCAAACTTGTTAATGGTGCATTGAACTGCAGCATCCAGATAATTGATAAATACATAGAACAGAACTGCCCCTAGAACTGAGCCCTCAGGAACACTGCTGGTGGTCAGTTACCAACTTTAGCCCAATCACTACAACCCTGCAGCCAGTTCTTCACCCAGCACACTGTGAACCTGCTCATCCCAACTTGGGCATAAGGATGCTGTGAAGGATAGTATCAAAGCCTTACTAAAATGCAGAAACACTGCATCCACCACCTTCTTTTCATCCATGGGGTGGGTGACCTTATGATGGATATCAAATTAGTTAAACAGGACTTTCCCTTTGTGAACTCATGTTGACCATGCCTGATGATTGCATTGTTCTTTAAATGCCTTTCAGTAGTATGCACTATAATCTTCTCCATAATTTTTCCAGGACCTGAGGTTAGACTAACAGGTCTGCAGTTCCCTGGGTCTTCCCTCATGACCTTCTTGTAAATTGGAATAACACTGTCTGGCTTCCAGTCATGAGGGATCTTCCCACACTCCCAAGACCTTTGGTAGATGATTGAGAGGGATCCTGCCATAACATCTGCTGGCTCCTTCAGTGCTTTGGCACGAATCCCATCAGGCCTCATGGACTTGTTAACATTCAACTGATACAGCTGGTCCTTTCAATATAAAGTCACTCTTCCCACACTTGTAGTCTTCTGACTCAGGGGACTGGTCAGCCCGGGGTCTGTCAGTATTATTAAAGACTGAGGCTAAAAAACTTTGAATGCTTCTGCTTTTTCTTCATCCCTATTAGTCAGATAACCATCTTGAAGAAGTATCGGTCTAGTGTTTTCTTCAGATCTCCTCTTGCTATTAATGTACTTAAAAAAGTCCTTGTTATCTGACACAGCACTGGCCAGTTTCAGTACTAATTGAGCTTTGGCCTTTTGTGTCTTCTCCCTGCGTATGTGAACCACATCTTTGTAATCTTATGGTGAAGCCTGACCTTGCTTCCAGAGATCATACAGCAAGCACACACACACAGGCAAGTTTTAACTTTTTACTAAAATATTAACAAGGATAGATGAGAGTGGAAGAGAAATATTGTAGATGCACCAGGGAATATGTGTGTATGAAAGGAAATAATAATAGAGTGACTAGGAGCCCGAGGCTTCCCTTGCGGGTCGACGAAAGTGAATGCAGGTGAGGAGCTAATTACACACCTGGGGGAAGAACGTGTTAAAGAGAAGGCTTCTCAGGTCCTGTTGGAGCCTGGTTGGGGGCAGTTGTGGCAGCGGTGGCAGGTACGGCGTAGGCAGGGACAGCAGGGGCGTGGCACGCTGACGGCAGGAACAGCAGGGGATGGTGACACTGCAGCAGGCTGCTTTCTTCGACTCCTCTTAGCCTTTTCCTTCTTCTTTCTCCTCGATGTCAGGGACACTGGAGAGGCGACGAGCTCGATGATCTCAGGAACACACACACTGGAGAGCCAAGGAGCGTGACAAGCTGTTTTTCCTCTTTAAGCACCGGACCTGGTGGCAGAGTCACACCCTGTTGTGTCTCAGTCCTGCACTGTTTTTCACCTTGTCTCCTTTTGTTTGGTCTCCTGTTCCTCTTCGCTTTGTCTTATTTTCCAGCATCTACCTGCAGCCCCTGATGAAGTTCCAGCCGCGGCCTCTACCCCACAGTATTGCCACCACTTTTTTGTCTCTCTATTACAGTCAATTTAGGTGGGAGACATAACTTTCGTGGAGGCCAGTTCTCCACACACTCCCACAATGTAAACTTCGGGTTCAGGATGATGTATGAGAGGTTAATTACTGCACAGTTGACTTAAGAATTCTGAATGTTTATGGCAGGTGACCCAAAAATTACAATCACTCATCTAATTAAGGATCTTATCCTCCAGGATTTATCTCGGGCAGTGTCCTGGCCCAAGGGGAGAGTTGCTGACTGCAGAGGTGCTGCTCCAAGGAGGACCGACTCAAAATGACTCTCTGGCAGGGCTCTTTTTAGTGAAATCTAATCTGTGGTCCGATGCGGTCATGTACCCACCTCATTGGCTGAGGACTCCAGCTTCCTCACCTTATGACCACTATGATGTGGGCATAACAAGAGCTGTGGAAGGAAGTTTTTGCAGGGTTTTGTCAGGTCTTTGTTAGATCTTTGTCAGGGTGGGTGCATCTGCCGCACTAGATCATCGCTAATTGTAAGGACTAGACGTGTTTTTTGTGAACAGGGAAGGGCTGGTAGATGTGATGGTTGCAGGCAGTCTTGGGCAGAGCGACCACAAATTGTTAGAGTTCTTTATTCTTAGACATGCCCAGAGGGGGTACAGCAAAACTGCCACCTTAGGTGTCTGAAGGGCAAACTTTACCTTGTTCAACATCCTGATTACCAGAATCCCTTGGGAATCTGTTCTGAAGTGTATAGGAATCGAGGAAGGCTGGATGCTTTTCAAGGAGGAAGTCATGAAGGCCCAGGAGCAGGCCATCCCCATGTGCTGTAAGGTGAGCCAGTGGCATAGAACACCAGCCTGGCTGGACAGGGAGCTTTGGCTGGTGCTCAGGGAGAAAAAGAGAATCTGTGGCCTTTGGAGGAAGAGGCAGGCCACTCATGAAGACTACGAAAATGCTGTGAGGCTATGCAGGGAGGGAATTAGAAGGTCCGAAGCCCAGCTAGAAATTAATCTAGCCTCCATGGTAAAGGATAACAGGAAAAGCTTTTATAAATCAATATCCAACAAATTAGAGAAACTATTAGTAAGCAAAAGTAAGTAGTAAAGGGATCTGCAGGAATTTTATAATCTTGGTAGGTAGCTGAGTATTCTGTTAAATAAAGTTGCTAGTTTGTTGTTTTTTTTTTTGTTTTAATAAATAGTATCCTAGAATTTTTACATTTTGTTAAGGTAGTTACCTGCATTTCAGTCCATCAGTATTTGTTAGACTGGAGGTTAAAACCAGCAGTAGCTGAAACAGAAGATAATTTGTTGCTCTGCAAATAATGGTGTTACTACAAGGGATTTAAATAACTGGAAGTAATTTAATTTATGCAGGTAAAAAAAAGAAAGAAGTGGGATTGGGAATTGGCAGCTTGTGTTGGGGCAAAATCAGAATACCAAAAGACAAGGAACTCGACTTTGTGAAAAAAATGTAACATTTTAGTCTCATAGAATCAGATCTATTTAATTAAATTAAAAGAATTCAAGACCTTAATTGTAAAGCATTCAGATTAGAAAACAAAGGTCAGAGCTGCTTGTGTAACTTGGATTTTGCCTTCCTTGCTTATGTCTAGCGGGAGTCGCAGGTCAGAGCACTGGTTACTGTGTTTTGCCGCTGGACTTGTTTGATTCAGTATGTGTGTATAGGACATACAAAACACAGCCTGCTGGTTAATGATGCTTTATTAGTCTGCAGTTCTTGTTCTATTCCTTTACTTAATTTCAATAAACTAAAAATGTCAAAGCTTCCTATTTAACATAAAAAAAAGTCTTAACATTTTTGCAACTTTTAATAATTTTAAGAGGGACTTCTTGGCTATGTAACTATTACAATATATTCATTTACAACTAAATACAACACTTTTAAAACTCTTAACTAGCTGGAAGGATGTGTAATAAGATCTTCACAGCAATACTATAACCATAGCAGCCTGCCAGTACCTGCAGGGGTCCTACAAGAAAGCTGGAGAAGGATTTTTTACAAGGCCATGCAGGGATAGGATGAGAGGGAATAGTTTTAAGCTGGAAGAGGGTAGATTTAGATTAGATATTAGGAAGAAATTATTCACTGTGAGGGTGGTGAGACACTGGAACAGGCTGCCCAGGGAAGTTGTGGATGCCTCATTCTTGAAGTGTTTTAAGGCCAGGTGGGATGGGGCTTTGAGTGACCTGGTCTAGTGGGAGGTGTCTGTGCCCAGGCAGGGGGGTTGGAACTAGATAATCTTTAAGGTCCCTTCCAATAAAAGCCTTTCTGTGATTCTGTGACTAAATGGTAGTTTCCTTGTCATAAAATTTGTCCCTGTGTTCAAACAATTTGGTTCCCTAAGAGTGAGTGTAACATAGTTCATAAATGAAGGAAATGTACTAAATGTCTTTGGTATGTCAAGGTATCATTTCACCAACTTGAAATTTAATTACTTATACTTGAAAAGGAGGATTGTAAAACAATGGTGAGTATTTTAAATTCTGGAATCCTATTGAAAGGAATCAAACCAGCAAGTATTTTGATTATGATATGTTTATGAATATAGCTTTTTGCTGAAAGCCTCTGATCACAGGAGAGGTGGGTTTTTTCCCCTTACATACGCCAAGAAATTACTGGTTAATAAAAACTAATACCTTGACCTACATTGTGTCTCTTGTATCTATCCCTAGTCCATCACACCTAAAACTACCTACTGGAAGGTTCACTATGTTCCTGGATACCATATATTTGGTTTGAAATGAGAATGGAATTGCTGACATTTGGAATTAGCTTGTAATAGATCTGAAAAAGGAGGAGGACATCTGAAATGGAAGAGCACAGATGAAATGCCAGTTGCTCAGAGATGTCCTGGATACGCTGCAGCACACTTCCAAGTTTTAGGGAGATGAGCTAGCATTTTCTGAGGTAACAGGAACCAACAGGGAAGCATGGAAGAAACACCTCAAAGGAATTCCAGCCACTCCAGCCAGTAAGTCAGCTTCATCAGGTGCCCAACTTTAATGACTTTGGGCAAAAGCACACAGCATGGGGAGTAAGCAAGAGGAGTCAAAAAATGTGTGTGTTCCTGCAGGACTGTGATCTTACTGGTATCATAGAGATACGGTGGGATGATTCCTGTGACTGGACTCTTGGAATGGAAGGATATAGGCTCTTTAGGAAGGACAGGTGGGGGAGACAAGTAGGGGGTGTCACCATCTGTGTCAGTGACCAGCTGGAGTGCATGGAGCTCCGTCTGGGGATGGATGAGGAGCCAACAGAGAGCTTATGGGTCAGGATTAAAGGGAGGGCAGGGGTAGAATCATAGAATCCTAGGGGTTGGAAGGGACCTCGAAAGATCATCTAGTCCAACCCCCCCTGCCAGAGCAGGGTCACCTAGAGCACATCACACAGGAACTTGTCCAGGTGGGTTTTGAATGTCTTCAGTGAAGGAGACTCCACAACCTCTCTGGGCAGCCTGTTCCAGTGCTCTGTCACTCTCACAGTAAAAAAGTTTTTTCTGATATTTACCTTGAACCTCCTATGCTCCAATTTGCACCCATAGGGGACATTATAGTGTCTGCTACAGGCCACCTGACCAGGAAGACTCATTGAATGAGGCCCTTTATAGACAGATAGGAGTAGCCTCACATTTGCAAGCCCTTGTCCTCGTGGGGTACTTTGGCCACCCCGAGACCTGTTGGAGGGACAACAAAGTAGGGCATAAGCAGTCCAGGAGGTTCCAGGAATGTGTTAACTTGCTTCTCCAAGTGATAGAGGATCCAACAAGGAGAACTGCTGTGGTGGACCGTGTTCTTGCCAACAAGGAGGGGCTGGTGGGGTTTATGAAGCTCAAGAGCAGCCTTGGCTGCAGTGACTAAGACATCGTGGAGTTCAAGATCCTTAGGGCAGTGAGGAGGGCACACAGCAGGCCTGCTACTGTGGACTTCAGGAGAGCAGACTTTGGCTTCTTCAGAGAGATAAAGGATTGGAGGGGAAAGGAGCCTCAGAAAGCTGGTTAATAGTCAAGGATCACCTCCTTCAAGTTTAGGAGCAATGCATCCAAATGGAAAGGAAGTTAGGCAAAAACACCAGGAGGCCTTCATGGATGAACAAGGAGCTCCTGGACAAACTCAGATACAAAAAAGAAGCCTACAGACGTTGGAATCAAGGATGGGTAGCCTGGAATTAATACAGAGAAATTCTCCAAGCAGCCCAGGGATTGTGTTAGGAAACAGAATTAAAAAGATATAATTAAATATTGCTAGGGACATCACGAGGAGGAAGAAAAGTGTTGTAGGAATGTTGGTGATAAAAGGAAGACTAGGAAAAATGTGTGGCCTCTCCAGAAGGGAACAGGAGACCTGGTTACCTGAGATATGGAGAAGGTTGAGGTACTCAGTTATGTCTTTGCCTCAGTCTTCACCGGCAAGTGCTCAAGCTGCACCACCTGAGTCACAGAAAGCAAAGGCAGGAATGGAGATAATGAAGAACCACCCATGGTAGGGGTAAATGAGGTTCGAGACCATGTAAGGAGCCTGAAAGTGCACAGGTTCATGGGGCCTAATGATACACGTCTGTGGGTCTTCAGGGAACTGGCAGATAAAGTTGCTAGGCCACTGTACATAATATTTGAGAAGTCTCGGCAGTCTGATGAAGTTCCCACTGGCTGCAAAAGGGGAAAGATAAACCTCCATTTTCAAACAGGGAAAAACTGGAAGACTTGGGGAACCGGCCAGTCAGTCTCACCTCTGTGCCTGGCGATATCATGAAGCAGATCCTCCTGGAAATTATGCTAAGGGACATGGAAAATAAAGAGGTGATTGGTGGCAGCCAACATGGCTTCACTAAGGGCACACTGTGCCTTGCAAAATTGGCAGCCTTCTGCGATGGCGTTATAGCATTGTTGGATAAGGGGAAAGCAACTGACATCATTTACTTGGAATTGTGCAAAATGTTTGATACTATCCTTCATGACGTCTCGGTCTCTAAATTAGAAAGATATGGATTCGATAGATGGACCACTTGGTGGATAAGGAATTGGGTGGCTGGTTGCACTGGAAGAGTGGTGTGTGAAGAAATGTCTGAAGTTTAGAGCACAAGTTCATATTGCTCATACTGTTACAATGCATGTATTCTTCAGTTCTATATCTACTAGAATTGTGACAGTGTTGTGGCTTCAGGCTCCAGTGCTCAATGATATTGATAAACTAATTGATTGACTATCCTCATAGAAGTCTATGAGGAAATTACTAGGTGGATAGATGATGGTAGAGCGGTAGATGTGGTTTATCTGGATTTCAGTAAGGCATTTGACACCGTCTCCCACAGCATCCTTGTAGATAAGTTGATCAGGTATGGGTTTGGTGATCAGGTAGTGAGGTGGATCAGGAACTGGTTGATGGGAAGGAGTCAGAGAGTTGTAGTCAATGGGGCAGAATCTGGTTGGAAGTGTGTGACTAGTGGAGTCCCTCAGGGGTCGGTACTGGGACCGATGTTGTTCAACATCTTCATCAACGACCTGGATGAGGGTATAGAATGTACCCTCAGCAAGTTTGCTGATGACACTAAGCTGGGAGGAGTGGCTGACACACCAGAAGGCTGTGCTGCCATTCAGAGAGACTTAGACAGGCTGGAGAGTTGGGCGGGGAGAAACATGATGAAATTCAACAAGGGGAAGTGTAGAGTTTTGCATTTGGGGAAGAACAACACGATGTCCCAGTATAGGTTGGGGGCTGACCTGCTGGAGAGTAGTGTAGGTGAAAGAGACCTGGGGGTCCTGGTAGACAGGAGGATGACCATGAGCCAGCAATGTGCCCTTGTGGCCAAGAAGGCCAATGGCATCCTGGGGTGCATTAGAGAGGGTGTGGTTAGTAGGTCAAGAGAGGTTCTCCTCCCCCTCTATTCTGCCTTGGTGAGGCCGCATCTGGAGTATTGTGTCCAGTTCTGGGCCCCTCAGTTCAAGAAGGACAGGGAACTGCTTGAAAGAGTCCAGCGCAGAGCCACAAAGATGATTAATGGAATGGAACATCTCCCTTATGAGGAAAGGCTGAGGGAGCTGGGTCTCTTCAGCTTGGAAAAAAGGAGGCTGAGGGGTGACCTCATCAATGTTTACAAATATGTAAGGGGTGAGTGTCAGGGAGATGGAGTTAGGCTCTTCTCAGTGATGACCAATGACAGGACAAGGAGTAATGGGTGTAAATTGGAGCATAGGAGGTTCAAGGTAAATATCAGAAAAAACTTTTTTGCTGTGAGAGTGACAGAGCACTGGAACAGGCTGCCCAGGGAGGTTGTGGAGTCTCCTTCACTGGAGACATTCAAAACCCGCCTGGACAAGTTCCTTTGTGATGTGCTCTAGGTGACCCTGCTTGGCAGGGGGGTTGGACTAGATGATCTTTCGAGGTCCCTTCCAACCCCTATGATTCTATGATTCTATGATTCTATGATTCTGTGATAAAGGCACGATCATGTCAGATAGTTTGTTAATCTGAATCTAAAACATTTTTGGTGGGTGGGGTTTTTTATTTATTTTAAGGATTTCTTATATGTAGAACTTCATAATTAAAAGTAACACGGCCTTTCTGGTGTTTGTGTTTATGCTTTGTAGCAAGGAAGAGTAACTAATATCAATATTGTTATTTTCCTATGATTCTCCATAGATGTATTTATTATGTTAAATAGCTGTAGGTTTTAGAGTTTCAGTTCACTTATTTTTTCCCCACCCTTTCCTTCTTCCTTCAACCTTTCCCAACTTTTTACTTGGAAGGGGTGGGAAAAATCCTCAATAGATGAGCCTCCTTGTTTAAAAAATAATAATAATAAAAAAGCTACTGAGGAGATTTTTATGCATTTCCATTCTTGTTGGGAAGATATGTCTCTAATACAGTAAAAAAAAATACTTACGGCATTATGGTGATTTTACCTAACCAACTCAGTTCTTACTTAGAGTAAATGGAATTAAAGATGTTAGTGGGGAAGTTAGTAGTATTTAGGCATTTTTCTCATCTACTTACTTTGTCCTTGCTTAGTGCATTTATACAACTAGATCTCAAGTTTCCATGTTCTGGTTTTGGGAATTCAGGAGACTTTAGATTCAACAGTGCTCACTGGTGGTGTAATCTGTTTGTATTTATTATTTCTCTTCTCTTATCCATGATGTTCTATATATTATTTCTGGAATAGAGTGTTGGATTAGCAAGAGGATAAATCAGTGGTTATTAAAGTGCCATCAGGAAACAAAAATATATTGTGATTGAATATAACTAATTTAAAATTAGAATTATTTTCTCTTCAGTGCTCTGTCTTGTACACAGTGGCTTCTGAAAATCTCTACCAGAGCTTTATGGATAGTTTCTGAGTTCCTGGCTATGTCATTCTGTTTGGTTAGAGATTTTTTTTTGTCTGTCTGTTTGGGGTGGTGTTTGTTGGCTTTTTTTTTTGTTTGTGTGTTCGGTGGTGTTTTTTTATTTTATTGGATTGACCTTCTGTAGGTAATTGTTGGGAGAGAGATTGCGCTTCTTGCATATATATTGGCTTGATACTTTCCTGATTTGCAGATCTTCTGATTTAAAGTTAAATTGAAAAGCCATGCTGTGTAACTTCTTGTTTCTACAGATTTATAATTCTTCCTCTATTTTAACTGTTTTGTGCAATAGGATTTTCCATCCACTGTGAAATTATGTCACTGGTAATTAAACCCTGCTGTCTTAAACTTGGTACAGTTTTTTTTTGTTTAACTCCTGCCTTGACTCCTGTCATATCATATGAGTAAGGAAAAGACTTTGTGTTGTTTTACTCTTCTGAGTTTCTTGGTTCTTCATGAAAAATCTCCTTAATTACTGAATCAAAGCATCAGTCAGTTTATAAATAGGTATTTGCTGATCCTATTATATTTTTTAGCTTTCAACTTAAGAAATGCCATTCTTTGTTTCAATATAGCACAATATTACAATAGTAAGTCTTACAGTAACGAGTCTCAACCAGGTGCATTCATTATGAAATGGGTAATGCAATTTAAAATATATCTGCTTAAATGCCGTAACTAAGTAAATCATCTGTAAACCTGTTGGGGGGGTCCAGAGAAGGGCCACAAAGATGATCAAAGGTCTGGAGCACCTCTGCTGCGAAGATAGGCTGAGAAGAGAAGGCTCTGGGGAGACCTTATAGCAGCCTCCTCGTACTTGAAGGGGGCCTGTAGGAAAACTGGGGCATGGCTTTTCATCAGAGAAGATAGTGATAGGACAAGGGGTAATGGTTTTAAGCTGAGAGAGGGGGGATTTAGGTTAGATATTAGGAAGAAATTGTTCACTGTAAGGGTGGTGAGGAACTGGAATAGGTTGCCCAGGGAGGTTGTTCATGTCCCATCCCTGGAGGTTTTTCAGGCCAGGTTGGATGAGGTTTTGTGCAACTTGGTCTAGTGGTAGGGGTCCCTGCTCATAGCAGGGGGATTGGAACTAGATGATCTTTAAGGTCACTTCCAACCTTAACAATTCTATGATCTACTAAAGACTGAAATATAAATTAATGAAATATCTAGTAGCATGGTTGTTTTCTATTTCTGATGTTTTAATAGCATTTTGAGATTTAGAGAAAATTGTTCACAGAAGTGTAAGTTTATAAGTGCTGTTATTGTTAACTAGACTGTCTTCCATGAAACTGTTGATTCACATAAATTAGGTTTGGTAGGGTCTTACTTTGTCCTGATTGATCTGTAGTTACCCCAAATAATTTATACAACTGAAGTAATAATTTTAAAAATATCTGTTATAGGTGTCGATAAATAGATTGTATTCTTCCCCTTGATGTAAAAGGGATATATGATGAGGATGTTTTAGACAGAAGTGTTGTGATAACTATGTTCTTTATGTGGCTCTCAAGACTCTCTCTTAATTAATTTTTACTGTCCAGGAATTCTGAGGACGGGGGATTGCATGAGTTAGTGGAACAGTTCTTAAAGTAAAGCTTTGTGTCCCTTAGAACACTGAAGTTTAACCTAGAACTTGAATAAAGGGGTGTGGCAAGTACATATTCGGGAACGTGTGGTGACTGTAGCCCTGTGAGAATTAATCCCCTGATTTTCAGGAAGATTATAACTACAAGGATGGTGACTCTTACATTGCTGTATGTAATCGTCTTTTTAAGATTGTGTAGAGATAACCTCAAAGAGTTTAACCTGTAATCAACATGTTCTGTAGCCAAATTGGGCTTTTGTTTTGAGTAACAGGATTTAGAGCTGAGGAAAAAAACTATGCATGATGCAAGAAAGCAGTAAATAGAACCCATAGGATATAGTGTTCCCTTGCTTGGTTAGGGCTTGCATTATTTGAAATAAAACTTTAAAAAAACCCCTCATCTTTCAAGTGCTTCTTCATCACCTGTTTTTCTTTCTCATATAGGCTTTGTTGCAAATCAGATTATGAAAGTACGGGTGTTCTGCTTTTGATGTTGTCCCTGGTTGTGAAAACTTCAGTCCTCCAAATGAATATAATCACTTCCCTTCATATAATTGCCTTCCCATCCCTTCCTTCACCAAGATCAGACAACTTCTTTAGTTGAAGTTTTGGTTATTTTTTGGCCATGCAGGCATAGTTTCTTCTGGATCATGAGGAAAGGAGGCTGCTAGTCCTTGAAATTTCAGTATTTGAAGATTTTCTAGTTGTAGAACTTTTAAAAATCTTTCTCAACACTATTCTTTTAATTCAGAAACCTTTTTTTTTTTTCTGTTTTGTTTTCTGCATGTTCCTGATATAGATGATGAGCATATTTACTTCCAGTCTTCAGTAGTTTAGAGTGCTCTTTGATTGTATTTATTATCCCAATAGTGCTCTTCATGTCCTGTCCGTTTCTTGAATATGGCAATCAGTGCTAGTACCTTACACAGGGTCACAAATACTGTTTTTATCACCACTGCAAACCGTTAACATGATAAGTAGGGCTGCTGTCCAGTGCCCTGTCCTGCCTTGTTCCCACCATGGCTGCATCATGATAGTAATTTTCCTATCAAAGTCTGAGGGGACAAGTTTTCGATTGTGCTTCTCTTTTTCAGTTGTGCAGCAGCATTTGTCACATATCCAAACCAGCCCTCAGGGAGTAAGAGGTGTCCAAAACTCTAGATAAGATCCTTCATCTTGCACAATGTACCTTGGCCAACTTTTCTTCCTGAAGACTTTGTTTACCTGGAAGAAAGATGTGTTCAACTGGATGTGAGTGTGACCCAGTGTGCATCAGGCAGTGAAGACTTTTGTGTGTTTGTTTTTCCAATAGTACCATACCAGTAGCTTTTTGAGTTCTGAGTGAAAATGACAAACATAATGTGAGCAGGGGAACCAACCTGATTCAAGACTGATTAGACAGTAACCTGTTAATTTCATTTACGGATGTCAGCAGCTGGATTTGGATAGTTCCTGATGGAAATAACTGAGGACTGAAATTTTGAATAATTTTTTTATGTCTTTCTTACACATGTATTTTAATGTATTCCATATATATATTTTTATATGTATAAAAGAAGTTACTAGAAAAACTAATTGTCTTCTTTTGACTCAGAGAAAATTTAATGTTTCCTTCCGCCTTCATTCCTAATCAGTTTTAATTCCGAATAAGGTAACAAGGATGGGGAAGGCTGCAGCTTTGGAACTTGGAGAGATCAGGATCAGTCTGTTCAACTAATTTGGCATACATGTTAATGCACCATTTTGTTTACAACATACTACAAATTTTGAACTGTAACCATTGCTGTGTAAATGTGCCTATGTGTACTGTATTGGCAAGAATGTAAGACAGACATCTATTAAAGAGGAATGTTCATTTTACAGGGGCAGAAAGAGAATATCTGGGCACTGTTGATGTGGGATGCAGTTATATAGTTGTTGCAGAAACATGCAGCCCCGCAGCCAAGCACAAGCCTAACTTTGTTTCATCTCCATCCACTGTTCGGATCTCCCTGGCATTGTAATAATTTTACCCAGCCATCATAGTCGCTTCTCTTCAAGGGGAAAGGTGGAAAGCTAAACGTACTGAATTCTGCCTTTGCTCTTATCAGGAGGTTGGCAAACGTGTTTACCAGATGCAGTTAGCAGCTTAGTAGCAAGCAGAGCCAGAAACTCAGGTTAGGCCAGGTGGTATGCCTTGCAGATAAATTAGCACCTGAAACCTGAAGTCTGAGTAGATTATGCAATGAACTGTCTACCTGACAACTTTGACACAGTTTATTTCTTTATTTTGCTTTGTGCATGCTAGGAATAGAGTAAAAAACCCACAAAACCCAACCAACAAAAAAAATTAAAAGAAAAAAACTTCAAGCATTTTAGATCTAATGCATGTTGAACAGTAGTAGGAAGAAAACCCAGTGAAAATAATAATAATTTACCAGTTACAAAGTATTCCTAAACTAAGCTTTTAATGTTTTTAATGATGAGAACTAGATTTCAAATCTTGGTTTCTTGTGAAGAATTTGGGTTTATTTTCCTAGAATTGATTGCATGTGTTGCTCCTTTGATGTCTTCCATGTCAGCGGCCTCCAAGTTGGGTGCACAAGACCATCTATTGACATGCAGAAAGAAAATATCAGGATTTATATTTTATCTGAAAAATAAGAAAAATTGAGCTCTATTTAATATATGTATTGACACTGGCACCCTCACTTGTTCTATATGTCAGATGGTCATATTACTTACGGTATCCTGGGTGTGGATTTGGTGTTCCACAGCATCGTGAGGTCACAGCAGCACCTTCACTTGTTCCTTAACTTTCAGTGTATTGCAATATGTGCAGTTTATGTGTGCCTGGTTAGGTGGATTTATGGATTTTATTATCTAGTTGTAACTCACTCTCACAAAATGGGTCAGTGGCTTAAAAAAAATTCCTGCAAAAGTATCATAGATTGAAAGTAATACTAATAATGTGAGCACAAGTGAACAACAAAAACATGACAGAGTCAATGCTTCTCTTGCTCCTAATAGGAGCTCCTGGTCAGCCACATTACAAGGTGAAAAGAATGGCAATTAATTCTGAAAAGATGTTGGCCACAAATTTTTGAGTTTATGAAGAAAGGTATTTGAAACATGGATGTACGTTCCTTGTCATTAATGATGAACCTCACCCTAAGAGAATGTTGTACCTTGAGATACCAGCTAATGATAGTATGAAGCCACCACAGTTAGCAAGGCATTTAAAAACTAAATATCCAGAACATGGAGACAAACCTCTACGATTTTTTTCAGCAATGTTTGAAGTCATGCAGCACTCAGTCCAGTACATTACAAGATTGCACTAAACTGAATCGTAGATGTCTAGAAGCCTCTTTGAAGGTTTCTCAATAGCAAGTGCTAGAAGCCACATTCCCTTGGGGAAACACTTTATCGTCCTGCTACAGTAAAAATGTCTGAAATAATACATAGGAAACAATATGTTGGCAAACTGAAGTGCATGCCTTTGTCAGCAGGTACTGTTGGATGATGTCTGGAAAACATTGCCAAAGATTTGAAGAAACAGGTATTATAACAAACTAGATAGTGTGGGAGGCTTGCTGTACAGCTGGATGAAAGCGGAGATGTTTGTAATTTGGCTTGGCTTAGTTACTAGATTGAGTGTCAATAATGAAATACACAAAGAACTAAGTCACTAAGGAGAGATGTACCAGAGAAGATACATTTTTAACAGTAAATTACTTCTTTAATAACAACTTCTTTTTAAATGGAAAAACTGTGCAAATATGACTGAAGTAAAAAAGGATTCCTGGGTAAGGTTACAAGGAGAGCTCCACAAGTGGAATTCATTCACTGCCTTAAGCATAGCTAAGCAAGAAGGAATTTGGAGACACAAGTGCAAAAAATACTGCAGGATGTGGTTAATATATGAAAACGAGATCTCTGACTACTAGAATCTTTACAATAATTTCTAATGACATAGGAGCTTACCATGAAAATCTTTTGTACTGTGCAGAGGTTCACTGGTTATCACAGCAAAGTGCTTAGAGTTGTAAAACTTAACCATTACTTACATGTTTTTCTTTCACAAAAAGATAAGTGTTCTGAATTTGGTGAATGTTCTGTGATGACAAGTGGCTGTCACAGCAGTATGCTGACTAACAAGTATTTTCAAAAAATGAAAGGCACTTAATGTGTTCCTTCAAGTTGAAGGTGATGTTTTAACAAGGAGTGAGAAGGTGACTGCTTTTTGAAAGAAACTTGTGCTACAGAGAGAGCATTTTGGAAACATTTTGGATGTTTGGAAATGTTTCCATCATTGTGTGATTTTGTTGCCAGAAAAGATGTGTATAATCTATAAAAGCTCTCATATCTGTACACTTAAATTTGGAAGAAGAATTTCCTCACCTGTTTAAAAATCTTCCAAATTAAGAGTTCAGGGGATTGTGAACCCATTTGCTTAAAATATAAAAATGCAACACATTCCATTAGTTTACAATAACAACTGATTGACATCAGGGAAGATGGAAATCTACTGGTGAAATTTCAAGAAAAACCTTTGAATAAATGGGGGATGGAAATTAAAAATGAGTGTCGTGATTTAGAAAGTGCAACCAGTGATGCACTTTCATTTGGATATAAGTATCTTTGTAAATTGTCTTCTCCAACTATGACAACCATTAAAACTAAGTATCGGAAACAACTGAATTTAGACCAGACCTTTGAATCACTGTATTGCAAAGTGTTTTAAAAAATGATGAAGCAAATTCAATCACACAGCTCTCACAAAAAAAAAAAAAAATAATTTTTTTTTAACGGGTAAAATAATTTTTATACCTTTAATAATAATTATTTTAAAATACTGTTTACTTGATCTTTATGTAATACTTTAAATGTAATTTTTATATGTTTTATAGTGTACATAATTTATTAGTATGGTAGTAGTATACATTATTTATAAAGAAATTACATATATTGGGGGTGCGTGCTCAGGAATTTTTTTGCTGTTAGAGGTGCATGATTAAAGATGTTTGGTGACAACTGTTGTGTGGTGTTACTGACATCAGTTGGTGTTCACAGAAATAAATACATGGAAGTTCATCCAGATCATGGAAAGTATATTTCAGATACGCATTTTCTTTTCTCATGAAAAATAGTTGCATGAGAATATTTTACTGCGAGCTTTGTTTCAGGTGTAGTAATTCAGGAGGATGGGAGTGATGTTGTCTGTATGTGCTTCAAGTGTTGGGATGCCCCAGCTAAGAACAGTGTCACAGTATTTTAGTCACTGAATGGTAAGATGGGATGGTCCTTTTAAAGTGTTTTCTGTCCCAATAGATGAGGGAAGTGATTTGTGGGTGGATAACAGTGGTACAGAAAGCTGGTTGCATGTCTACAGATAGAATTCAAATGTTCTTTGTCTGAATCACTTGCATGATTGCCTGAGTGTATCGTTCTAGGAACAACTTGGTTTTCAAGCATGTAAATGTTTCAGACATTTTGTTTGTTTGAAGTTGTAGGGCAAATTTCCACAGCAATTTTTTTTTCTTTTTTAACTGGTGTTACAGAATAATACGTTCTGCCATACTTAAGTAATGTTTGGTAACTTGTTGATGAGTTGAGCATTTTATTTAATAGTTGTAAGTAACATGCAGTGCATTTTAATAAGCTGCCTGTGTTCTGTTTGTGGTTTTTTTAGGCTAAAATCTAAACCTCTGACATGGCCACAGCCTCACCAAGATCTGATACAAGTAACAACCATAATGGAAGATTACAGATGCAAGTAACAGGCAAGTAGTTATTTACATCACGGTGATTTTGGCAGGAAAACATATGTATTCTAAAAAAGCAATCTTTGAAATGAGTGTAAAAAATGGATCAGTGTAGTTAATAACTTGAATGTTACAGTTAAGACTATGACTACAATATATGTAGATTAATTGAAGCAAGGTAGAGATTATACAGCAAGTTGGATGACAGGGTTTAATGATCTCTTCAAATTAGGAAAAAAAGAGATTCAGTACAACAGTAGGTACAAATGTAATGGAATTTTGCTTGGGAACAAAAAAATTAATGGCACAAATTCTGTATAGGGTACAGATATTACTGAAATTCTACAGAAAAGATGGATGGTTGTAGTGACCACCAACCTGAAAAGGGTGCAACCTGAAAAGGCTTGGAGAAGAGTGGCTGGAAAGCTGCCTGGCAGAAAGGGACCTTGGTGTATTGATTGACAGTCGGCTGAATATGAGCCAGCAATGTGCCAAGAAGGCCAATGGCATTCTGGCTTGTGTCTGAAACTGTGTGACTAACAGGACTAGGGAAGTAATCCTGCCTCTGTACTTGGCACTGGTGAGGCCCCACCTCAAGTATTGTGTTCAGTTTTGGGCACCTCAACACAAAAAGGACATGGAGGTGATGGAGCAGGTCCAAAGAAGGGCAACAAAGCTAGTGAGGGGTTTGGAAAACATCCGCTATGAGGAATGACAGGGAGCTGGGGCTGTTTAGTCTGGGGAAGAGGAGGCTGAGGGGAGACCTTATCACTCTTTACAAATACCTGAAAGGAGGTTTTAGTGAGAGTGGGGTTGGTCTCTTCTCACTGGTGAGTGATGACAGGACAAGAGGAAATGGGCTCAAGTTGCGTCAGGGGAGATTTAGGTTGGATATCAGAAAAAACTTCTTTACAGAAAGGGTTGTTAGGCACTGGAACAGGCTTCCCCAGGGAGGTGGTTGAGTCACCATCCCTGAATGTGTTTAAAGTCATCTGGATGTGGTGCTTGGGGACATGGTTTGGCAGTGGGTCATCAGAAATAGGGTAACAGGGTTAGGATATGGTTGGACTCGATGATCTTAAAGGTCTTTTCCAACCTGAACAATTCTATTATTATTCTATTTCTATTGTTTTAGTGAAGCTGGAGATGAACTGGAGGAGATCACAAAATCTGCTAGCCTTTCAAATTATTAGTGTCTTTGATTACATGTCAGGTAAACATCTTCTGTGAATAAGGTATTCTGTATTATCCTCAGAGCAGCAGGTTGGATTACACAGCCATATGGAATAACTTAGGTTGGAAGGGGCCTTTGGGGATTTCCTAGTATGCTGTTCTGCTGAAGGCAGGGCTACCTTTGAAGTTGGATTAGGGTGCTCAGGGTATTGTCCACATGAATTTTCAGTATCTCAAAGGCTGTAGATTATACAGTTATATTTCCTGGGCAGTCTGTTCTGGTGATAAACCACGTAACTCTGAAAATGTTCTTCCCTTTACCTGATTGTAATGTACTATGGTGCATCTTGCGACTGTTCACTTTTTTCTTTTTGCTGTGCTGGTTCTTGTAGTTTGAGGCAGTATTCAGCCATCCCAGTATCTGCTGGAAGGGAAACACAATGGGCTACAAGGAATTCTGGACATTTCTGATGGTGTTGGGGACATGTTTTTCAATAGGTGTTGAACAGGCCAAGTAGGTTATACATTTTGCTACACATTTGTAAGAACTAGTCAGGTATGTGACAGTCTGTGTCAGTCTTAGCTGCTCTTTTTGTGGGATGGCAGAGCAGAACAAACACAGGTTGTAGTCCAAAGATAAGCAAAATGCATCTAGACAAGCAAGCTTGATAGCTAATTATGACAGTGTTACAGTAGTTAAAAGTGAAAATGTTACCAGCAAGCAGTTAGATATTTTGCATAAATATATAAATGCATAAATGTGTGTGTATGTATGTATATAAGTATTTTACCATTGATAAATAACTTGAACTTTCCAGAGATCCTGAGGAATCTGGGAACCCGTAAATAAGAATGAGTGTATGACCCAGAATATATTAAGGCTATCTTGAACAAAATTTGAAAAAAACCCATGAGTAAGATGCCATGTCTTAAAAAAGCTGCGTCTCAAGAAAGATTCATCATGGTGGATGGTCCAAAGATGGCCAGATTATCTGAGAAAAATACATTGCTGAAGAATCTCCCAAATGGACATGTTATCAAATTAGATAAGAGAGTAACCTTAAAACTGATTAAACTTGTATGAAGATCAGATAACTTCGTAATATGGTGAATCATCAAAACTGGCAATAACTGATAGCATCAATGGATCCACATGTAGATTGAATATATATATGTAACTGTGGCAAACTGAGTTACACAAATGACCTGTAGCTTCAGATCTCTGTATACAGAAATGATAATTTTGATATCCTGTACTATACTGCTCTATATATTAGTAGTTTTGTATTTTTCTGGCACTGAAGCTTCTCTTATCTTGACATTACGAGATCTGGTTCAAGGATCAAAGTAGAAAGAAATCTGTACAATTTTTTAGGATTATTTTTCTGAAGGTTTAGTTCTCTAGCCAGTCTTTATTGTAAGATCAGAGGCAGTGGCAGTACAGGAAAAGAAGTGAAAGATGGAGGAGTGTGGGACTGTAGTATTACTGACCTACAATGGTTTATGTCAGGTTAGTTTATGCTGCTGTAGAGTCTAGTCTTGTATTTCAAGAACTATACTTAAAAAGTGCTTTTATAAAGGCAGCAAGTAACATATGCTCATTTTGTAGACCAAGGAAACTCATGAAGGCGTGACTTGTTCGAGTTTGGACAGTTACAGCATGTTGCTGACAAGTTTTGCCATCAGTATTTTTTCAAATATACTTGGCAAGATATCTTGTCTGGTTAGTTCTTTTTGAAGTCTTTTGCTAGTATTTGTTACTTACTTCTAATTTTTTTAAAAGAACTCCTAACCAAAGAATGATAATGGTCTCTTTTCATGTTTAGGGACTGCAAACTTAAATGCATTAAAACTTAATCAGACAAAAGGGGGAGGAAATCTAAAAGGAAGCTTGAATATTATAACTAAATTACCTATGTTTTAATAAATGTAGCTGTTGCTTCTAGAAAACAAAATATGAAGGAAAAAACACATGGAAGAAATAGAGGTTGTTAAAGCTTAAAAATACATCATCAGTTCAGATGAAAGCATATGACCCAATTATGGTTTTAGTCTTCTATATTTAATCTTTCATCATTATCAAGACTGCTTTTCCCTTTTATGACATGTGATACATGACTTAGGCTGGACTTTTCATATGTGAGGCAGTTAAGTGTCCCTTTTCATTGAAATTAACTAAAAGTCTGTGGCTAATGCCCTTAGAATCTTGGATGATTGCGTCCCACTGGCTTTTAAGTAACTAATGTATATATCTGAGAATACTGTAATCCAGAAATACACAACAGACCTTTTTTGTCTCCCTTTCAGACAGTTTAGTTAACTTCCACTTCTTTTTGAATTAGCAAGTACCATACAGAAAAGTAAGAGGGAAGTATTATGCCAAGTGGCTGAAAATGCTCAGCTTTGCTTTAGTTTGAAGGTGAGGGGGACGAGAGGAATGGCAGCAAAGGCATAGCCAGTGGGT
The DNA here is from genome assembly GCA_020745705.1 of Hemiprocne comata. NCBI lineage: Eukaryota > Metazoa > Chordata > Aves > Apodiformes > Apodidae > Hemiprocne > Hemiprocne comata. Next base: position 136,691,335 of record CM036587.1, read on the forward strand.
AGGTACAGCTGTGAGTCCAGTGATGTGGTCTTCTGAAGACAGCATGTGCCTGAAATAGAATTTACAGTGTTGGCATTTAGGTTGCTGTTGGTTTTTATAGTGACTTCCTCATCTGGGAGAGGAAGTGGGAGACAGATTTATGTTTAGGGCACTGAGGACCTCACCAGTGATTTGGAGGTAAAAAATAGCTTCTTTGGTCATTTACTGTTTCTTAGTCGTTGAATATTTAGCTGAAACTTTTAAGTTTATATGCAAACCTGTTTAAATAGGGGCAATCTGAGTGTTGATTACTTAAACTTTTAAACCACGAGTTAACCACACAGGTAATATAGGCAAGGAAATGAAGCTCTGTAGGCAGGCTTTACTGCAGAAGGACATTTTGAAATAAGCCTGAACTGCATATGCTTTCATAACTATATATGATTTAAAAAAAAAAAATCTGCCTAATAATTGCTCAGATACATCAGATATTTTTCAGTTAAGGGAAGACTAGGAATAACGGTGAGAAAATGAACAACAGCACTCACATGATTTTCCATGTTCATCCCTAAAATAATTTTTGTACTCTCTTCAACCATCCTGCCAGGACACGATGAAGAGAGTATCTCATACTTCGTTTCAACTATTTGACAAAACAGCTTTTGAGAAGAAAAGCTACTATTTTAGCATTGACCTCTTTATGTTCAGCAGAAGTAGAAAAGATGAGCAATAACATTGCCATGCTGTGTTTCATACATTGTGTAGGCAGTACATTTTCTGTTTTTCAGCAACAGTATGCTGTTATAGATAAAACAATGTATTTTATTAGTTTCTAGTGCCAAACTGAAACGGAAAAAGAATTGGTTTGGAACAACTTTCTACACAGAATTAACTGCAGATGGAGAAATTAAGAAAACGGCAAAATCAAGTAGTTCTTCAAATCCAAAATGGGATGAGCAGCTGACAGTGTAAGTAGATTTTTGGTTGTTTAATACTATTTATTAGGCAGACATTGCAGGCAAATATTTACGAAGCTTGGCTTCCTGATGTAATTTTCTCTGGCTGTTGATAACTAAATGCAGACATAAGATAATTTTTATCTCAAATTAATTTTTTTTCTGAATTCTTAAAATGTTTTGAGAATGTTTTTTTATACAGAGAGTGTTCCTTGCAGACAGTTGCTATACATGCTGTAGTCGTGATATTTGTCAGCACTGTGAACCATTCAAGTTCAACATTTCTAGAAGATGTTACTAATTGTAACCATATCATCCTCGACTTTAAAAGGAAAAAAATCTCAGCTGGATAAGTAGTAGTTAAGAGGAAGATCAGTTTTTCCTTTAAATTTCCTAATGAAGGGGTACACACACAAAAACAGTTTACTGCAAAGTAGTCTTGCAATTTATCCTAATGTTTGACCCTTTTAATCTTCTTGTAGTTTAATTTGGTTTAGCTGTGCTACAGATGTAGGTGCAGATCTTCAAAGAGTTGGCAATCTTGCACTGGCTAGACTGCATTATTATACAAGCAAGATTGTACTGCTTCAGATTTGGGTCTGGAAACAGCACAGCTACTATCAAGTGGCATTGAGCATGGGCCAGTAACTCTTTACAGGATCTGACCTGTCTTTGTGCAGTAGCCAGCTTTGTTAGTAGTAGGAACCATGCCAGGTTCCTTTAGCTAACAGTGCTGGAGAGTGGGGAGTGGTACAACATACCTAGCTTTGGGGAATTGTTTGCTTGGGAACACTTAGTTAATAACTAGAGACCTGAGCTGACGCAAGTAGGGTATTCCTGTGCTACATTTCTCAGTGTTTCAGATTTATTAGAACCTTTTAGCCCTTTGCAGTATTGCAAAATAGAATAATACAGTCTTGGACTTGATGATTTCCAGGAGTTTACTAGCACAAGTACAGAGCTATAAGTATGTTCACAGAGACCAGAGTTTCTGTTGAGAAGGGAAGTTTAATTTGGCAGGATTTGGTGAGATGATAGAAATGAGGTAATTTGGCATGCACAGGGCAGCCAGGCAGACGCATTACATCACCAGTATTACTTACTTAGGATCCTCCCTTAATATATATTTAAGTTATCCTGGCCCCCTCTTCCTCTGGCTTTTGAAATGGTATTGTTGCTTCAGTTACCCAGTCCATTTGGCAGTAAGTGAACTCTTTGGCTTACTGAATTCCCCTCACTTCTGTGGCTCTGCATGAGCCTCAGCAATATCTTTTCTATGTGTAGGTCCTCTTTTTTCTTTTTTCTTTTCTTTGTTCAGCTGGTCTTTCTGTAAGACTTCCATTAGAAGGCAGCTTATTCAAAATGCAAAAATATATTTGCTTATGGGTTTCAGCAAAAATAATCCACATTGTCCAACATGTTGAAGGGACTATAAAGCTGGCCTTTTTGGGAGGGTGGAGGTTGTTTTTAGTATTGTTTTCATCAATGCTGATGTAACTTCCTGTATCCAGTACTGACGGATCTGTGGCCTTTGAGTTTTTGCAGTACAGTGATTCTGCTCCATTTTTCACAGCCTAGAGCACTGTTGCAGTACTAGACCCTGTACTACAAAACTTACTCTCCAGGACCTAGCATAGCTTCCCATTGTCCTTCTTGAGCAGGGGAGAGGTCACTGACAAAGGCTGTCATAGTATTACTGTAATTGGGTCCTTTACCTTTCTGCTTTCCTCCATTTTTTACTTTAGCTTCATAATTTGATTTTTCCCCTCTGGTTTTTGTGAGTATGCATTATGGTTTATATGTATTTGTGGATTCACAAATGTTTTATCAACACTTTGATGGCAAGCTGACATCTATTAAGTGAGTTGTTCCTGCTTTCAAGTAACTGATTGGTTGCTTTTTTCTTTTTTAAAATTAATTACTATTTTTCTTTATAGTGGCAGACAAATATACTTACCATCTTTTTCTTCACATTTAAAAATGTGAGGTTTTAGTTAGAGTTCTGGAATAGTGAGAAATTAGGAAAATACATCTTTCATAAACAAAGATGTGTTTTATATGAGAGATTTGAGTTTAGTGTAGGTTATTCTGATACTCTTCAAATTCCTTATGCCATCACAGTAATGCACTTCAAGTTTGATCTTAAATATAAATATCAGTGTTTGCAGTTCTTTGTTAAAAATTTCCCCTCGCAGAAAACTTCTTTCACTTATTTAATATCAAGAAATACAATAAATATGAGACAGTGAATTACGTTCAAATACTCCTGATAACAAGAACATCTACTTTAAAATATGTATATATTTTTTTTAAAAAATGTATTTTATATGCAGGAATGTGACTCCACAGACTACGCTGGAATTTAGAGTGTGGAGCCATCACACTTTAAAAGCAGATGCTTTATTAGGAAGAGCCACTGTAGACTTGAGACAAGCTTTGGAAATACACAATAGAAAATGTAAGTTGTTACGAAGGATATTTTGATTACAGTAGAATTATTATTACTAATCTGTATATCCAACCGCCAACCAGACTACTAACTATACGTGTGATTACAACTGACTTTCAGTTGATGTCTTCACTTGTCTCTTCTAGAGATGTCTGTGCTATTTGAGAGCAATTTAAATGTAACAATGGGATATAAAAATTTAGAAACAAACGTTAGAGCATAAGTTACTACAAGCTAAGTAAAAGCGGAAGTGATTAAATAAAACGTTTTGTGGCAAACTAATAACTAATTTCCTGGAAGATCTGTTTTAGGCTTTGTAAAAAGTCTAAACTTTCAGAAAAGCCATCTATGTAATTCTTCATGTTTTTCTTCTCTGGAATCATTAATAGAAGGGCTGGATATTTTCCTCTCATAATTTAGCTGCCCCAGAGAGCAGTAAGAACCACTGATTAACGAAACAATTGAGAACTTCCTTTTAGTACATGAGAGATTGTTGAGTTCTATATAACTTCTAATTTTAATTGTCTTTAATAGAAAGAAAACAGGTCTTCTTTATCTAATTTGCTTTTTAATTTTTTTTTTCATTAGTACAAGAAATGGTGAATCCACACTTTAAATTCCACTCCAGAGTGGCAGTAGAATTCCAGCTAAACCAATTTATAACCTTTCTCACAAGCTAGATATACAAACCTGAGAGCTCTGTTCAGGGAGGTGGGGGGATTTTTACAAATACTGGAAACAGAATCCAAAATCAAGAGATGTTTGTTCAATGGTACTATGACGATTCTGCCCAAGATTCCATAGTTAAACAGAAAGAACGCTGCTTTTTTATCAGAAGAAACTGGCTGTAATAATGCTAGCGAAAACTAGTTAATATTTTAACTATTTCTAACAAAATAGTGTTTTATTACTGTAGATCCAGGGGATATAGGCTTTAATGACTTGGCAAATTCTTTCAGGAACGACCAACTGAGTTAGCTGTACATTGCACCATTGTACATGTATGTGCAGTGTTTCTGATTTGGGCAAGTCAGCAGTTTGACACACACTGGATTATCCAATAATTAAGTGGTAGAATAATTGATTGATACTCTCCAGTCATTCAGTTATTGATACCTGATCTAAAATGTAGTACTTGAAAGGCTCTTTACGTAAAAGGGAAGTCCTCTAAATGCAGAAATTGTAGAAGTAGTGCTGTTACTTTCTCTTGCTCAACACCACCAGTATTGTATTGCTGCCCACACCCCTCCCAGCTTTCTTGCCAACTCAGTTGAACAACAGCCAACTGTTGATCTGTTTTGGAGGGATCATTTATTAAAATAGCAAAAGCGAAACCAATCACATGCTGAAATTATTATTTATAAATATGCTAATCTAACAACTCGGTAGTAGGCTAGTTTCTTCTCTCATTTCAAGTAGTACCATTTTCCAAAATGCAGATTGCTAAATCAATAATTCTAGATTTGAAAGCTTTGCTCTTGCTCCAGCAATTTGAAGTACTTTGAAAGCCATTGTAATGTAGCAGTGGGTGTCTGCTAGTAACTGCTGCCCAGCTACGATGTTGAACCTGCTCTTTAAAGTAACAGCTTGGGGGTATCTCACGGTAGCTTATGGCAGCCTTCCCTGCTTTCATGCTTATTGTTCATTTCTGAGATATGTTAAGAATGAAAAGAAACAAGGGAATGCCAGTTTAGTGCATAGAAATGCACAGTGAGCTTTAACTTTAGCTTGGAATGCTATCATGTGGAGGGAAATATGGTGGTATATCTTGAAAAATTAATCTTTTAATCTGACACTGCAAATACTAAAAGGCCTTAACCATTTTAACCTGATTAATGTGAACTTATAGCTGGCTGTGTTTAGATTTATGACATGTAGTTCTAAAAGCTGTACTAGTAATAGTTGTTTCAGAATGATGCAGCATCCCCAGCATGTTTTACCTCTGGATTATGTACGTGTACAAATATATGCGTTGCTTATCAGTCATATTGAATGTTTTTACGACACCATGTACACTTGTTCTTGTATATCTCAGTTATCCCAAAATTTCTTTTGATGAAAATAGTTTCTGATTTAATTTTTGGTTACTTGAGGTATCCTTTCTGTTACTGTTTAAACCTTGGAGTTGGAATCTATGAAAATGCTAGTAATAATTTAGTAACAATAATTTTAAATGAGGGAGGACGCTATTTGGAAGGTGATACGAGAAACGAGCATAAGCTCATGGTTGTAGAGTAAGGTTCCCAGTGACTTGTAATGGTTGGATGTTTATTCAGAAGTTGTTTGACTTCAAGACTTTTCATGTTATGTAAGTAGTGCATGATTTCAAAAGACCTTAGTGGAAACAGCAAACTTGGGAAATCATTAACAACAAAGTACTGAAACAATGTGGATCCTATAGCATACCTATAGAATATACTATGTAAACGGCCAGTTTGTTTTTACAATAAACTGTGCTTTTACCCACAGCAGATGTAAATTTACACAGCTCCTTAGTGATTTCTATGTTGATTTGAATCATCTCAATATCTCTCATGTTCAGTTTTGTACAATCAAATGTGTGTCACGTTTTTGTGCTGAAATTCTTTTAATGTTGTTTAGAATTTAATGTTCGCTTTATCTCTTCTCTCATTCTCTCCCTCTATCCACCCCAACTCCATTTTTAGTGGAGAAGGTGAAAGAACAGTTGAAACTCTCTTTGGAAAACAAGAGTGGCATGGTGCAAACAGGTGAACTGACAGTTGTGCTAGATGGTTTGGTAGTTGAACAGGAATCTCTTACAAATCTCAGTTCTTCAGCAACCAGTAAGTTAAAATAATTAAATCAAATGGTAATTTTTTACTTAAAATTTCAAATAGATAATAATAAAATATTTCTGTTCAATTTGTTTCTTACTGTTCAGTAGAAGTTCAGCAAAATGGCGAGGCTGTGCATGAAAGCAGAGATGCTTCAGCAAGAAGTACATCCAGGTTGGAATTTAGTTTTGTGTTTTACACTATATGAAGTGTACTGGCAAATTTATCAGTTGAAATTTTTCGGTTGTTTGTGTTTTGGTTTTGCTTTTAAATTATTTTGAAGGGAATAGTTTTTAACTGTCAAGCCCTACATTGTTACCATAGATTTTAGAAACAATGCTTGTCTGATAATTACTTAATTCAGCTTGAGAATAATAAATTTATAATTCTGTTCTTCCTCTGCTGGTGGAGTCTGCTCTCCACTACTTTATCATTGCCTCTTGGCTGTGTAGCCCTCTGAACATAAGAGTTCAACTGATTGGGAGTCTACTAAATGCTGTAGCAGAGATTAGGGGAGCACTCAGTTTTCTTCTGCTCTTTAAGAACCATTTCTGTTCACGTCTACCAGCCGATTGCAACATACCATCTGAACGGAAGGAAGAAGAAAGCCTAAATTGCTTCCCCCTCACCCAGTTCCTTTTTAAGGTTGTCATCAGGAAGTTCTTTAAGAGACTTGTACTGAGTTTAGGAAGCAGTATTCAGAATGCTAAGGCAAAGGGCTTGCCTTCTTCAAACTAAAGTGGCAAGAGAAAGGCTTTGGGATTTATTTAGAGTATCATTCTTGGCTTCTCTATCTTTACACTAGCACAGGGACTGCCTGGACAGAAGTAGGAGTAGTTTGCCCCCTCACCACTAGTGAGTCAAACAGATAAACATTCAGATCAATTTGATGTTACTGGCCTGTTCAGTTACCTTGCAGTGAACTCCTTTCCATTTAAGTTCTTGACACAATGGAATGAAAAAACTTACAGTTGCTATGCATTTGAGTGACAGGGACACATTGGTCCTTGCATGCTCAACTTGATTCATTTTTTTGAATAGATGAAGGTTTGTCTCTGTTTCCCCATTGGTGTGCCGTATGAGGGAGTGAAGATAAAATGGTGCATCTCCTTAGTTTTCTTTAGAAAGGTTTGGGACAGTTAAAAGTGAGTTGAAACACATCTGTATACCATTTGGAAACAGTCGTAACAATAATTCGTTTTGATTCAGATACTGTTTACTGGGATCCTGCTCTTGATGTTGGTATTTTGATTGCAGCCGTTTTCCACACAGCTATGCAGTAGTTTTGATTTACAGTTTAAACGTTAAGAGAATGAAGAAAGGTTTTAAGGTAGCTGCTGTGTATGTCTTTAGTAAGCAAATAAAGTTTGTAGTCTAGAGTTGAAAAGGGTAATAGTTTCAATTCTCTGTTTATACTACTCCTTTGGAGCTGGGTAAGGTAGCATGGGAATGTTGCTGCTTCCTTTCTTACTCAGCAGGTGGGACTTCTACCAATTCTCATTTTTTTTTGTCATCTTTTTAACTCTAATTTCTAGCCTCTACTCTCTGAGAAAATGAGGAGTTGGCATTGAATGTAGTTTTCACAATATGTGTCTCTGGTGGGTGGCTTTAAGCATTTTAGGATAGATTTAAATAAAAACAGTGTAATTGAACAAGACTTTCCATTCACAAGCCCTTACACTAAATCTATTTCCATGTATCTTTATTTTGTTAAATCATAAAAAATAAGATTTGCCTTTTGTTCCTTAATTGTTTTGGTCTTGCTCTTGACTGTTATCTAGGCTGCAAACACTGTGTTATAAACTGTTGAGAATTGACTTCCATGTCCTTGTACTAACCTGAAATGATCTTTTGTTTTTACCAAGATCTGCTTGTGACATTTCTAATGGGATAGACAATCAACTACCTTCCAACTCTGTAGTACAGAATACGTTCTGTATAGGAGCTGTTAATGGAGACAGCACACCATCTCCTACTCGTGCTGCAGCCAGACCCAAAAATACACCAGTACCAAATCCACTTTCACCTCAGCCCGTCAACAGCACTGGTAAGAATGGGAGAGTTTTGAGAATATGTTCTGTAAGGTTTTTTTTATCTGGTTGAAATGTAACTGAAGTTGAGCCACTTTTTTTGTAGATTTTTTGTTAAATTTCAGAAATACTGAAATAATGTTTCTGGTCTTGAATTTATAATCTTGCATGTCCACATCTGTTAATTTTTCTGGAGTAGATCCATTCTTAAATGTACTAAATTTCATACTTTCCCATCAGTTCTCTTCTCTCTGATGAAGAAAGATGTAAAGCATCGAGAACTTCTATTTCTGTCCCATGTTACTGATTGTCTGGAGGAAAAATCCGATTTCTTTCATAATTATTTTCAGTAACTATAGTAAAATTTATTTTATCATTAGATAAATCTGATTTTTAGTGCTGTCAGGGAACTCCAGTGCTCTGTGTTGAGATGTGTTCAGACTCTCGTTGCCTTCCATTTTTTCAAAAGATATGCTGTTTAAAAATAGGTATTGTCAAATACTAAATTTCATTTTCCCCTTAAACACAAAAGGTTTGATTATGACTATAAGTAACATGCACTACAGTAAAACAAGTGAACAGAAAATATCTTTTTTTTTGTTGTTGTTCCTTTGGCAAAACTTTGCATCTAGCAATGCCTGCACTTTCTAAGCACTTTCTGTCTTTTCTGAGCGGTTTGAGAGAGATTATAGTGATAGAGGAAAAAGATAACCTTACATAGAAATAGACAAGCTGTTAAACAGTATAACAGAGACATAAAACTTTCTGTAATAGAGTGGGAAGTGTGGGTATGGTGAGAAGATAGCAGAAACAATTACAAAGTGTAAAAGGTAATAATTAAAATAGGCCTTCTCTGAAGCTTTTCTGTATTTGGAGAACTTGAATTTGATTCCCGTGTCTTTTCAATTGAAAGCCAGAGGGCGTACATATTATTTAGGCATTACTCCCTTTTTCTTCATTAGCAGAGAGATCCATTTGAAATCTATTAGGATAGGGTAATTGCAAAAATAATTGATTTGTTCAAATAGTAATATTGATGAAATCATCACTGAGCTTGCACTGGGGCACTGACACAACAGTTTTAAACTACTGTGCCAGTTGGTGGAGACTTTTCAAAGGCAAGGCATAAAATAGATCTCCAGCATCTGTTGGTGACAGACTTTTTTTCCCCCACTGTTGTGCTTACCAGGATTGTAATTTAATGTGATGTTACCAGAAGTGCTGTTTTAGATCTAATTGGTGGAGTAATTGGCTGATGTAATGCTTTATAGATCTGTTTTGAAGATCAGCTTACTAAAAGAGCTGATGATTTTGTCAGTTATTTCAGTTTAACTTCATTATGTAATCCCATTCACTCTTTCATGTGGATGAATTGAATGTTTTGTTTTAATGAAAGCTGAAATTTCAGTTGGCTTTTTTTCCAATTTAAGTAACATTGTTCCTAGTTAAAGCAGAAGTTTGGATAAACTTGATCAGATTGCCTGTAGTTAGGAGTTTTTTTAATGTCGTGCTTTACATTAACTTGGAATAATACAAAGTCTTGACATGTCTTGATGTAGTTAATCTGTTTTGTGTGAGCAGGAAGTAGTGATGTGTAATAGTTGTGTACACAAAGTAGTGCTTTTACAGATCTTACAAATGTGCCGCTGCCTGTAAAATCATGCTTATCATTATGCTTATCAAGAAAATACTTATGGCTCAGTGATTATTCCTTAAAGACACTGACTTGGTAATTTAAATACATTGCTGATGACTGTTTCGTTATTTGTAATTCTTTAACCTGCTTTTCTGACCACCCAGAAAAGAAAGAAATTGCTGATATTATATAGGTATTGCAACTAGTAAGTAGAATCTGGCTATTTAGTTTTTTGGGTTTTCTTTTTTGTGAGAGTATTATTCAGAATTAAAGTAAATGAGTTCTTCACAATGATGGCACAGCATTTTGTAGGCACTAGTCTAGGGTTAAATTTTGCAAATCTGTATCAGCAAGGTTATGAGTATAGAGCAATTGTATTGGCCTTAGGCCTTAGAAATGTAAGCTGATATCACACTCTTAGAAAATTACTTGAAGTCCGTGTTGCATATTATATTTAATCTTGTAGAAAAATAGTTCCAACTCTAGAAGAGGTACAAACTGATGAATTTAAATGGAATTGTCACTGTCTGGTGTTAATTAGTGGCATGGAAGACCGAAGCTGTGAATGGTTTGCACTGCTTTTAATAGGGCCTTGACTTTTAATGGGGGTCCTGTAGACTGTTGTACCTGATTTCACTTGTCTGTGGCAAGATCTTGTGCTGAGATGCTGTTCTGTTAAGCTTTGCAGGTGATTGGTATTGATGTGTTGTTGGCCAAGTAGGCTTGAGAGTAATAATACCTTCTTTGCCCCCTTTTCCTGCCAAATCCTTGCCTGCTTTAGATCTTTTATGAGATTATGCTTGTGCTTGAGTTGGATTGCATTTGTATTGTTCTTTAAAAGACAGGAATTTATTTACTTTATGATTCTAAAATAATTTTCTTCAGTCATTGAACTATTTAAGTTACATTAGACAAATACTAATTTTTATATTTTAATCCTGCTTTTGGAGGGGAATTTTTTTTCCAAGACACAGATGGTTTTTGCTTAACTGTAGGGTTCTTTACCTCAACTCTTGAATAGGAAAAGAAATAATCTGTAAGAGCTGCCTCTTATTTTTCTGTATTTCATAGTTATCTATCTCTTAATATTGTTCTTTCATGTCATACTAATAAAGTTTCTTTTTTAAATTTAAACACCAAATAAGGCAGTACTGTTTTATGAGAAGCAGATGGGTGCCTTTTGTTAATCTAAAGAGTAAGGTACAACACTGAGTTGACCCAGATATGCAGAAACTACGAAGTTACCTTAGCAGGGAAGTATAGAGAATGGCTTGCAGAGTGGAAGTTCTAATTACAATTTTAACAGAGTCAGGTGTATTGTGACTTTTGTCATCTTAGACAAAAATGCCATTTGTGTCATATAGGTAGGCATATAGGTGGCTTAAATATATTCCTCATGTATTGTTTGCTCCAGAAGTTGGTAATTTGTAAAATAAATCTCATCAGATTCTGATACACAAATGCTCTTATTTCCCATTTCTCAGTTAATGGCGAGTCATCCACCTCTGCACCAGAAGCTGGTAATTCTTCTGTCTCTGAAGCTCCAGTAGGTTCAGTGGAAGCTCCCTTGTCTGCAGATTGCACTAACACTACAGTAGAACCTCAGTCAACAGCAGAAGCCGCTAGTTGTTCTGAAAGCCACAGTTCTACGTTACCTGTTGTGTCTGCTGGACTAGAACCCACAGCTGCAACAGACTGTGCTCAGCCTAATGCTAGGAACAGTGCAGCAGCAGATGCAGCAAAACCAAGGGAATCCTCCTCCACCTCAAGTGCATCTGCAGAACCTGTAAGACAGCAGCCTGGTAATGCCAGTACAGAACCTTTGCCACCAGGGTATGTGGGCTTGATTTTAATGCTGTTTTATATTTCATCTGAACATGCATATAAAAACCCCAGAAATTTAATTCTGTACTGGGAATGCCAAACGCAGGTCAGTTGGCTGAAATGGGGTTATTTGATCTAAAGTGGCCTTTGTAATGCTGTTATAACTGGCTAGTTGTTCTTGTCCCAGAAAGTACCAACTGATATAACTCGTTAGCTGAGATGGTATTGTGATCTAAATTGACAAACTCTAGGGCATAATGGATGTGGAGACTTTTCATTTGATGTATTGAAACTTATTTGGGTCACCATTTGTTACTCCTTTGGCTCTTAAACTATGAGAATGTAGTAGGGCCCAAAATACGAGAAGTGAAAATTAATAAAGTAGTCTAAGAAATACTTGTAGGTGTGTAGCAACGAGAACAATGATGTTATAGATAAAAATACAAATTTTAAGTGTATGTATATGCTCAGAATAGCCAGAAACTTAATTTTACTAGACTGTTAGAAACTAATTCGGTAGTCCTAAGCCTTAAATGCAAAATTAAAGATGTGCTTAGGCTTTAAATGAAAATATAGTACATGCTCAAATTTATTTAGATCTTAAAATATATAGATCTTAAAATTTTTATAAATACTTTCATGCTTGGATGAAAAGATGTCTTCAGTAACTAATTGGAAATACTGAAATTTCTGTAATACTAAAAATAAAATGTATATATTTATAACATTTTCTAAACACAGGTGTTGTTTCTGGCCCAAAGTATGTATACTTTGTCATTGTAGCTGATCTTTCAGGGAGCCTGTCTTGTACCTGCTCCCTCTGAAGGAGGTTCAGTAAGTTATGAGTGACACTTCACTTCAGTTTCTGCAGTTTGATAAACACAAAAACAAGTATCTAAAAAGATAGTGTTATTGTGTGTGTGTGTATATATATATATGGAGAGAGAGAGAGTTGGGAAAGAGTTACAAAGTTTTTAATTTTCGGGTACTTTGACAGTGGAAGAAGCTCTTTATAGGTGGGAATTCCTGAGGTCATTTCCCCTCCACACAGGCTTTTGTTTTTTAAAAATCGGTTGCACGCTTTCCCATCGAAGACAGGGTCATGAGTTCCAGGCATAGTCCATGCTATGGCCAAATCTATTTCTTCATCATAGTGTTTCTGTGTTTTGTTGGGTTTTTTTGTTGTTTTCCTCCTCACCCCCACCCAAGTCTAGATGAGTCTATGTTTAGCCCTAGTATCTCTGTAACCTGCTGCTGCTCCTTTCTTACCTTCTTGTAATCTTTGCATTTAACCTCTTGAACTGGATAAAACATTTTGTAGGAGTTTTATAGGATACTGTGTAATGGTGAGGAAATGCACACCAAATCCTTTGAGTAGCAGGCAAGGTATTCTGCCTTCATTTTTAGGAGCTAATTAGTTATGCACATAAGACAAACAGATATCTAAATGCAAGCAAGGGCTTCAGCTTGTCATCTAACATTTATCCTGGTTTCCTCTCCCATTTATAAATACTTCTGTTGCATTATGGCAATTCTTAGGAGCATGAAATTTCAATTGTTTATAATGTTTGGTCCTCTCCATCTTCAGTGTAAGTTGCAAATAAGAAATTATCTCGAGGCGTATCAGAGAATCTAGCAGGATAGGAAATAGAAACACAGAAAAACTATCGGATAGTACACATTTCAGGTTCAATCTGAAAGATCCTGATTTTTGTTGGATTTAAGATACAGTGCTTCAAAATGTAAACTCCCTCTGGTTTTTTGTTTTGTTTTTTTTTTTTGAGAGAGGCATGTACTTGGAAATGCAAGAAATGTGTTTCTAAACACTTTTTGAATGAAGTTACAGCATCCAAGCCTTGAACAGATACTTAATTGACTTTGTTTTCAGATACCTTAAATGAATTTGAAAATGCTTGTTAATATTGATGTATGCTCATTTTATGTACCAAGTCCCTTAAAGAAGTCTTTATGGTAAGACCAGCTTAAAAAGAAGTAACTGATAGGTATTCTAGTTCGTGTTCTCTTTGGTGTTTTAGAATGAGTTTCAGATCATAGTATTTTCATTCAGTACCGAAGTATTTTTTGGGCTTAGTGGGAATTAAGTCCTAAGGAAGCATTTTCACCTTGACTTTAATATAAGTCTTTTCATCTTGAAGGTGGGAGCAAAGAAAGGATCCTCATGGTAGAACCTATTATGTTGATCACAACACACGAACTACAACATGGGAAAGACCACAGCCCTTGCCTCCTGGGTAATGTAGACTTTTTTGATTTAAATATTATAAAGGTACTATTTTTGTTTAGTGCAGGAAGAAGTACCAGCTTTAATAAGCAGCTTATCAAAACTATCATGCATCATATATTAAGAAATTCTAGCTTTCAGTTAATTTAGAATTCTGTACCAATATTCCTATAACAATAGCTGTAATTAATGTAATTATGTCGCTTGTTTTGATCACTTGTTCAAATCCAGTTACTCAATTATTTTGTTCTTCCTTTAAAACTTAAGCATTAAATAATGCATATTTGACCACCTTTGTTTAGGTGGCACCACTAAGTGTATTACACTGGTTCCAAACCTCAGATTTCAAGGCAAAGTGTTTCCTGTGAAACTTGCCAACATTGCTTAGGTTCACAGGAATTTACAAGGTTAAAAATGAGGTGACGGATGAGTGTGCCATTGCTTGAAGTCTTATGTTTGCTTAATATGGTTGTCCTTCTACTAATAAAAGTTGGAGAGTATTTTTGTTTACTTTAGAAATTAAAATCATGCCTGTGACTCCAAGTACTTCATTCAAGTGCTGGGAATTTAGCATAAAGAGAAAATTAGTTATGTAATATTACTGAAAAATCTAGCTGTTATTATTTGTGTTACTTAAAAGCTGGGAAAGAAGAGTTGATGATCGCGGGAGAGTTTACTATGTGGACCACAACACCAGAACAACAACGTGGCAGCGACCAACAATGGAATCAGTCAGGAACTTTGAGCAATGGCAGTCTCAACGGAATCAACTGCAGGGAGCTATGCAACAGTTTAACCAACGATACCTCTATTCGGTAACTTGTATATAAAATGTAGGAATTAGTAGAGAGGCATAGATTTACTTTTTGTTCCTGAAGTTTTTCCAAAGTGACTTCATAACTTTTCAACCATATGTGTTGTGAGATATTTGGCATCAGTAATTCAGATTCTGATTCAGTTGAAAAATGTTAACAAAAAATGTCCTTAACAGCAAAAAGCACTCCGTTGTGAGTCTGTTCCCTAACTTGAGACTTGTTACTGCATGATACTTAAGACTTAACGACAGTAGTAAGAGTTAAAACTGAAGAAGTCCCTTAACTGAAAAAGAACTTAAATCTGAGTTATGGGAATATTGAACAATAAATAGCCTTAAAAAGTGTTTTAGCGATTAAGAGTCATTCACTAGTACAGGTAGCAGTTATTTTACTTGAGCTTGTCTTGAAGCTTATGCACCTGATTCAGCTCTGATATTTTTTACATGGTTTTCCATTTCTCTCAGCTCATTGCTCACTTGTGTCTGAAGACAATAGCATGAGTAGCTTCAAAGAAGATACTTCTTGAGAGAGATTTTTGCATCTCTGACTAGATAAACAGAATAGTTTTTTTCAGAGTTAAAAATTATGGTGCCTGCATGTCACTGTCACACTAAAACAGACCATTTTAAGAATTGGGCTTGGTCTCTTACAAAAAGACTCAATCCCAGAGATGTCGTAAGTGATATGTTGTAATGCTGGAGTGCTTTAAAGAAGAAGGCCATTGAGGTAGAAGTCTGAAATGGCTTAATTGGACTAGGACTCTGTGCATCCACAGACCTAACTTTGCTTTGGATTTGATGGACTTTATTCAGGCACCCCTCTGACATAAAGGATGCTGCAGTGTGGTGGTTTGGGCCTAACCCAACAACAGAACCAGCCACGTGGCCACTCACTCACCTCCCCACCCCCCAGGTCTCCCACACTGTGGGATGGGGAGGATGAAGGCCAAGTAGAAGCTCGTGGAGCAGTACACAACACAAAGAGCAGGGCTTACATATGTTACCCCCACCCCTCGCTTCTTTCTGGGCTCAAATTACTTTGTTCCTCATTTCTCTGCCTCCTTCCCCCCCAGCAGCACAGGGGGATGGGGAATGGGGTTTAGAGTCTGTTCACAGTCTGGTGGTTCCTGCCGCTCCTTCCTCCTGAAGGAGAAGGATTCCTTACAGTGCTCCTCTGCTTCTCCATGGGGTCCCTCCCATGGGAGAGAGTCCTTCATGAACCTCTCCGACATGAGTCCTTCCCACGAGGTACAGTCCTTCAGGAGCAAGCTGCTCCAGTGTGGGCTTCCCACAGAGTCATGGGCTGCTTTGGGAACAGTCACCCCTCCTGGCGCAGGGTCCTCCATGGCTGCAGATCTGAGTCCACGGGCTGCAGATCCACATTGGCCTCTCCTGGCACCTTCAGGGAATGTTCCACCATGTTTCTCCTCCATAGGGTACAGGGAGACATCCTGCCATCTCTCCATGGGCTGCAGGGGGACTTCTGCTTGGGCACCTCCTTCCCCTTCTTCCTCACCAACCTCAGGATCTCCACTCCAGCACTGCTTTCACCCCTCCAGCACAGCTCTTCTTCCTCTGCTTGCTCTCTCCTCAGTTCTTAAATCAGATTTTTCATATGTTAATCATGGAGGCAGATCTGTCGTTTCTCTAATGGCTCAGCCTTGACCACCTAAGCCGGTGGAGCTTTTAGTAGCTTCTTACAGGAGACACCCCTGGGGCCCTTCCTCTGCTACCAAAACCATGCCAGAACCAAACCAGTATGTATAGTAGTATTACATTTAAAAGTTTTCAGCCTCTCATTATCTAATTAGACACTATATCTCATCACTACCAGTAGCAGAAACATACATCACCACTAGTTTTCTTAACTTCTGGGGGTGTGCATCAAAGTCATCTTAGGCATTTTGAGAAAGACAGAATGGTTGAGGCTGGAAGGGACCTCTGGAGATCATGTGGTCCAACCCCTCTGCTGAAGCAGAGTTTCAGAGGGAACCTCCTGTGGTTTGGCGTGTGCCCATTGCCTGTAGTCTTGCCACTAGGCACCACTGAAAAGAGCCTGGCTCTATTCTTTTTGCACCTGCTGAAATGTATCAAGCCAAGAACTCCCACTGAGCAACTTTCTGTACGTGTGTACTATTTTGATCAGTTGCTTAAAAATCTAAGAAAACTCTCACTTTTCCTGATCCTAAGATTTGTTTCAAGCTAGATTTATTTTAGCCAGCAGCCACATACAAATCCTTGGACACATTAAGATCAGAAACCTCTGAATGGTGCTACTGTTAAGTTCTTGGGCAGAAAGCGTCTTCTGTTGTGCACTATCGTTTTCACACTCACCACAGAGATGTCTTCAGTTACAGGATCATTGTGACTGTATAGTTTCCAAGAGCAGAAAAGGCTGGCTGCATTTGCTGCTGAGATAGTGATAATTCTCTGTTCACATCTAAAAGCTGGTGGCCAGAATAAATAGACAAAGAGGCAGCTTGATTTTGAGTATAACTATTGGTATTTTTCTGATCCTTGTTCTGTTTCTGTTTCAGAGGAAAAATTGTAGCTTTTCTTACCTGAATTCGCTGTTGTAAACTCTTGAGTGGATTTGGGAGTTTTGGATTGTGAATGCTGTATAAATCAGTAGCAACCTGATCCTTAAGATACTTTTTGAAAAATATAGATTGATTCCCATATCTCAAAATTCTATTCTGCACAGAAAAAAAAGAAAAATCATTTTAGTGTCCAGAAAGTTTTAGGAAGTGGATGCTTGTAGCTATAAATCAGAGCATGGGTCCTGCAGTCTGGAGGATTTTCACCTTTATGTTTTATTTTTTCCATGCTTTGTATTCTTGGGAGATACTAGAGGACTTGTGCAAGGTTACAGTATATTATGAGTTTAGCGCCTTTTTACATAATAACTTAATCTGGGTTTTTACTTTTTTTTGGTTCCTTTTAACCTTACTGTACATTGGTATAATTTTAACCATCTGTATATTGTAACAAAGGCAGCTGCATTTGCAAAGAACGACAAAGTCTGAAAATAGTCAGAAAACCAGGGAGGACCTCATGTATTGAGGAAGCAAAAAACCCTACGTTGGCAGTAATCACTGTGCTTGCAAATGTTTATTATGGTAAATCATGTTCTTACACAAGAGCAGTATGCTTATCTGCTTACCCGTGCTTCTGCAAGACTTCTGTGGACTGTGCATCTTTAAGACCACTGACTCTGTCAAGTGCTGTAGGAAGGGAAAGGCAGGGTACATTGGGTTGGAAACAGTTGAGGCAAGTGCACAAATCATACCTTGTTATTACGTAATCTGTGTTTCTTTAAAATAAAACGGACTAAAAATGGTATGGTGTTTTTTGAGAATGGATAGTCTTCAGTAGTAGTGGTAATCTGAAAACACAGTAACTAAAAAAAAAATCAAATAAAATATTTTGCCTAACAAAATGTCCTCTTGTTTTTAAATAGGCTTCAATGTTGTCAGCAGAAAATGATCCACTCGGGCCTTTACCACCAGGATGGGGTAAGTTAGTTAGCTGTTGATTTCAGAAGGTGACAGTTACAGAGATTTGGAATGCAATTGGTGTATAGTGTTTTTTCTTTTTTTTCCATAGAAAGGAGAGTGGATTCAAATGATAGGGTGTATTTTGTAAATCATAACACAAAGACAACACAGTGGGAAGACCCTCGAACCCAAGGGTAGGTGTGTATATTGCCTGTGAAGATAAAAAGATCTTGTTTAATTCTTATATGTCATGATATCGGGGAAAAAGTACTGTCTGCAATTTTTTTCTGCAGTTTACAAAATGAGGACCCACTTCCGGAGGGCTGGGAAATCAGATATACCAGAGAAGGTGTCAGATACTTTGTTGACCATAATACCAGAACCACCACCTTCAATGATCCTCGTACTGGGAAATCTTCTGTGTAAGTGAGAAATTAAATATATTTTTTAACTTACTATAGTTTAATGATTGAGTCTTCTCATACTAGAAAACATTCTTTACTTCTAGCCAGAATTAAACACTAAATTAAGTACAAATTGTTGTCCTGTAAATTTAGCCTATTTTTAAGCTTTGTGAGTTTTCTGTGTGACACACTTTGCTGTGATACCAAAGTTGTAAATAAATTGCAAATAGACAGGGGAAGTGATGTAAACTTGAATATTCAACTAATGTAACTGATAGTTAAATTTTAAAAGAAACTTACAGTTATATACACCCTCTAGATTGTCTAAACAAGGTAGTTGGAAATACTTTTCACAAATTTTATATGCAAATCTTTTTTTAAAAATAGCTTAATCAAAAATACTGAACCAACCAACGGTGGCTGTCTTAATGTCTTTTATGTAGGGTAGGGTTTACTTCTGAGGATGTGTTGTTGACTTTTCAAAGGGGCCTATAGAATATTGTACTAGAAGTTCCTTCATAGTTTCAGAAGCAGTTTAGTTTATGAAGCCAAATTTGTCAGTCTTTCTCTCAATGAAGACAATAAATTAGATGTCTTTCCTGGGCCTGGCTTGTAGTTTTTACTAGGTTGATAGGGACTTGAGATCCTGTAGATCTCCACCTTTCCTTCGAATTTGGTAAATTGAGTAGCATCTTAAACAAACAAACAAAAACAAAAAGAGTGGTGAAAAGGATGGTGGTGGTGGAAAGGAAGACTGGCTGACCAAACCATCAACTGCATTTTGTTTCTGGTCATAACATTAGCATAACAATTTTTGTGTATTTTTGAAATCTACGTGCTGTTGTTTAGCATTGAAAGTAGTTTGATGTCTGTATGGTTAATCTCTCTCAAATGTATTTTCTTACAGAAATAAAGGGCCACAGATTGCTTATGAGCGTAGCTTTAGGTGGAAACTTGCTCATTTCCGTTACTTGTGTCAGGTACTCATTAAGTGATTATTTATCTTCAAAACTATTTGAGTTTACATTTCTATGTGCTGCCTTTTAATGTTATTGCCTTATGATTACAGTCCAATGCACTGCCAAGTCATGTGAAAATCAATGTATCCAGACAGACTTTGTTTGAGGATTCCTTCCAGCAAGTAAGTCTGCAAAGACTGTTGTGTTTGTTCTTATGCTTTGTCTTGGTAAACAAAAGTGACCATAGCCAGTCCAGACTAATGGTCCTTCAGGCACAGTAATCTTCCTCTAGTATTAGCCAGAAGGGCATTCTTAGGGAAGTCTGTAAGAATAGAAATAATGCATATAGTACTTCTACCAAATGATCTTTCAGCTCCCAGCTGTTTACAAGTGACATGCTTCTTGAGTGGTGTGGTTTCTGAGTATTTAATAATCCTCAAGGGACTTCTGTGAGCTTGTCTGTGCTCCTCTGGTGAACTTTTTGCATGTACAGCATCCTGTGGTTCTATAGCTTAACCACATTGCATACCATATTTACTGAACCACATTGTGTTTGCTTTTCTGATTCTTCTATGTGGTTATATACATTACAAAACGTAAAACTGGTGTCCTTCTTTGTCTTTCAAACATTAAATGTCTGTAATTGAAGCTTACAGTTCTTGAACTCTTACACTCTGCAGGCAATGGATGTTCCTTCCTTCTTTCTCTGTAACAATGAAAATTATTGCTGCTGTCACCACATCAAAAATTTTGGGAGGGATTCTCTATAAGTAAACAGTATATTATTAAGTAAAGTGTATTGTACTTACTTTGCATTAGAGGAAATTATTTTTTTAAGTGATTTGCCTAAAACCAAAAGTATGTAATATATCATATGGAATGCCTTTTCACCTATTTTCCTTTAATCATGATAAATGTCTTAGGAAGAGTTTAACAACAGGGCACCAGTAAAGTGATACTTTCCAGATATGGTGTTCCACTGGTAGCAGTCTGCTGCTTAAGGATTTTAAGTCTGAGTTGGTATTTTTTTGTGCAGTTCATTGATTGTATGTTCGATGAGATGGTCTAATTGTATTAACAATGCTTAATTTATAACTTATTACAATTTTTTCTTTTTGATAGATTATGGCATTAAAGCCGTATGATTTGAGGAGAAGATTATATGTTATATTCAGAGGAGAGGAAGGATTGGATTATGGTGGCTTGGCAAGGTAAAAGGAAATGAGTATTTTTTTAATAGCACTCTAACCTTGATTTCTAATGTCATTCTGTTGACAGAGGAACTGTTTGCTTTTGCAGTCTGACCCTGGTTGCCTTTTTAGTACCCCTTGATGTCTTAAGGAATTGGAACTGGCAGCACTGGCTATTAGGGGTTATAACCTTGCTTTAGTAACGCTGTGGTCTCAGTTGTTCAATTCTTTGACAAAGACTGATGTTTAAATTGGAATTTTTTTATGCCAGTTAATTGCTCTAGACTGAGTTATTCAGGAACTTGCTATCAGAAAGTTTCACTTTCCTGGAGGTGGGGTCTATGGAAAAATAAAGTGTTTTGATTAGTTGGAAAAAAAACCAAGGAAACACCAGATTGGGGCTTTTATTAGCAGAAAGGACATAAACAAGGGAAGAGTAGTGCAGGCATGAGGTAGCAGTGGATGAACAGACTCTGTAGGCTGCACAGGAATGCGAAACAGCTAGACTACAAATTTTTCTAGAATCTGAAGTGGAACTTGGAAAAACTGGTAACAGGAAAGCCATAGATTAAGTTTGCTCTGTTGACCGTATAGAAGACAACAACTGACTACCACTGCCAGTTACTTGACTGAAATGTTACTATTAGGATGAAAATTTCAGTACTGCTGCAGATCCAGGGCCTTGGAAGTAGTCATAGGTGATAAAATCTTTCTCGTTTGGTTGTAATGTAAAGGTGTTCTGTTTTTGTTTTGTTCTGGTTTTATGTAGCTATCTGTGTTAAAATGAATTCCAGGGAGAATATGTAGCGTTTGTAAGTAAGGAAGCTTTCCTCTGAAAGTTGAGCCTCTTCGGATGTGTGGGTGGTTATGCTTCTGAATTACACTATCTGATAGGTTTTTGCATGGTGAGTGCAGGGAGGAATCCAATTTTTGCTTTGCATGAGTTTTGTTTGGTTAACATCCCTTTCGCGATGGCCTGAGACGTAGGATGGGAACCAGGAGAGTTAAAGTAATCTGTTCCAGAGAAACAGAGGATTCCAAAGTAGTGATATTAGAATAAGCTAACTGCAGAGTGGTAGTCACAGAAAGTAGCAGAATAAATAAATAACATATAAGAAGTGTAATTTCATAGTTTTAGGAATAAGTCTTGCCTAGGGTTTTGTGTGTGAAATTGAGAAGCAGAAAGGTTCTCACTGTAACTTGAGGTGAGAATTCTGAAGTGCCACCAAGTAAATGTTCATGTACTGACTTGCTAATGTAATAGTACATTAATACAAGTACAGAAAGCCGATGCACTTGATTTCTCACTTGTCTCCACAGGCTAAACTCAGTGTTCTCTCCAGATTTTTACCTTGTGTGTAGCAGGACCAGTCTAACACTGTGTCCTGTGGCTAGTTCTAGCTATTGATGTGAAAAATTTGTGGCTTCTGCAAACTTCTTGTTCATGACTGATTCCTCTTCTGTTATTTGGCTTTGATCTAATTTAAAAGCTTATTAAATCTGATGCTTCTATGCAGAGTTAATATAATTGTCTCAGTATAAAACTTGCATAGAATGCTGTAGAACATTCTCGTGCTTATTAAAAGATGAACAGAACCCTGTTAGGGTTGTCGTATCCTAGCTGCCTTTCCAGGTTGTCTTCTGGTTGGAAGTGCGTTGTAGTGAGTCCAAGACTTTGGGTATCACAGAACTGTCAGGAGGAGTGTGCCAGCAAACCTCTCATTTCTGTTCCCTGGTCTCATGTAACTACAGGGATAGAAAAGATGCTTCTTAAATGTGACAGTTGAAAGACATTCAGGATGGAATTCAGTCCCTCCAGGGGATTATTACAGGATAGACTTACAGGTTTTTTTTTGGCGGCTTTTCCCTAAGCCTGGTTGTTCAGTTCCAAGTGTTTAGGGCCTGATACAAAAAACCCCTGAGTGAGTATATATGACTGCTTCTGAGGTCTCTGATTATATGCAAATACTATAAAGCAACAAATATTCTTAAAGTCAGCTATCCTAACACTGAAATACCAGATCCTATTATTATTTCAGGTCAGCTTAGCTAGAAACTGTGAAAGTGGTGAATAACATGTAGTAGTTAAACCTCAACAAAAATATATTTTCACAGTGTTGTGTCCTGTGGACTTAAGTGATGTGTGGTAATTTGTTAAACCATGGTTACAGAGTGTGTGTTCTACTGTCAGATTGGGAAAGCAAGTAAGGTGTGCTGTGGTTTGGGTTTGTTTTATTTTATATTTATTGGTTATAAGAAGCACTGTCCATGGAATAATCTATTTTTTTTCAGTAAAGATCAGAGTTGCAGGCATAAGGAGGATAAATACTGTGTGCTGTTTGAATCAAGGACTCTAAACAAAAATGTTACTAATGTGCAGCCAAAACCTGTGCTATGAGGGTGTGTTCAAGGGGACAATCCTAAAAATTGTTTCTAAACTTTGGAAACCATGACTTCCTAACATTATTTTTTTAATAACGATTTTTAAAAATAAATTTAAGAACTAAATAATGCCATACATTATTCTGTGATTCTAATACAACACTGTTTATATTATTTTTCTAAGTTTGCATATATTTTGACCATTTTGCTAGTTACCTAAGGGGAATGGTGTTAAACATCTGTATTTGATGGTTTTTATGTGTATACATGTTTTTTTTTCCTTAGAGAATGGTTTTTCTTGCTTTCCCATGAAGTACTGAACCCTATGTACTGCCTATTTGAATATGCTGGCAAGAGCAACTATTGCCTGCAGATAAATCCAGCATCAACAATCAATCCTGACCATCTTTCATATTTCTGTTTCATTGGGCGCTTTATTGCCATGGTAGGTTAGATTTTTTAAGGCTTTATTATTTGCTGTAGCTTTACATTTATTCCTGAACAGTATTTGGTTTTGCACTAATTAAAGGTTATATTAATCTCTTAGAAATGGAAGATGAAGGCATGTAAGGTTATTGAGCCAAAATATTCCCTGTCAATTAAGTCTCCTACACACTGAAGTTTCCTGGGATAGTGATGAAAGTTAATACGACATTCAATATTATATTTTATTTTCAACAATTGGATGTGTGTACTTCTTGCAAACTGTTGTTTGATTGAGTGTCTGGATACTGATGCTCTGAAAAATGTGACTAGTATTTTCCAAAAAGGCTTCTCAGTTAGACTTAGTATACCTTACTGTATTTAAAAAGATGAGTCAGAAATATATTGTGGAGTACACTGAGCCTTAATTTATACATATGTACTTGGATAGGCCAGATACTGAGGAGAGCAGGAGCTGGCAGGGAGCTGATTCTCTGCCATCAGGTTTCTCTTTAACTGAGGCAATTTTCTATGGTGCTCTGTCACATCTCTTTCCTTCCATGTAGTGATACTCTCATCTTTCTACATAATCATCATGATGTCTTCAGATAGCACTCAGCAACATCACTGAATGTGGTGAACAGTGAAAGCAAAAAGAGTAGATGGAGGTGCATTTTCAGATTGAAGAGACTGTCATCTTCCCCTGTTGTTCAGGCTTTTTGTATGAAATTAGAATAAATACAAGCAAAGTGTAACATAAATAGAAAAATACTTTCACACTTAAAATAAGTTAGGTTTGGGAGTTTTCTTGGTTTTGCTTTTCTTATAGATACTTTTTGAGGACCAAATTTGTTCAGTTTTGGGGATAACATCTCTAATTTGGGGGATTTTATGGCCAAGTTCCCTATTTCTGTGCTGTCATGAAAATGTATTTCATTGGGTTAACACTTTCAATAGACTACTACCAACTGAGTTCTTTCAGAACCCTCAACAAGCTCTAATGACATTTAGCAGGAAGACATGATAAAGCCAATTAGGTGCTAGAGCTAAATTCTGTTTCTTTTAGTTGGTAATTTTTGCTCTTTCTCATAAGATAAATCCATAACTGAAATGTTAACTTTAGGAAAACGACTTCATAAAAGTATAGATGATGGAAGTGAATGTAATGAAAGTATTTAAGATAATTAAAAGACAAACTTTTATTTCCTGGAGTATTTTGTATTTTTACTTTAAATACTCTAGGGAGGAAAGAAAGAAAGACCTATATAATGGTTCCTAATGTGGTCAGTTGCAAGGTTTCAGTATATTTGTTGTTTATAATAGATGGCACTTCTTGCAGTACTTCCTGTGATACCCCCTAGTGGCTTAAAATAGCTGAGGGAATAATAGAAGTGGAGATATGGGGACAGACTTTTTAGCAGGACCTGTAGTTATAGGATAAGAGGCAACGGTTTTAAACTGAAAGAGGGTAGATTTAGATGAGATATTGGGAAGAAATTTTTTTTCCCAACCCAAATGAGGGTTGGGAAACATTGAAACAGGTTGCCCAGAGAGGTTGTAGAAGCCCCATTCCTGGAAGCATTCAGGGTCAGTCAGGTTGGATGGGGCTCTGAGCAACCTGAGCTAGTGGAAAGTGTCCCTGCCCATGCAAGAGGGTTGGAGTTAGATGAGTTTTAAAGGCCCCTTCCAATCCGAACTGTTCTACAATTCTGTGAATCATTTTAAGGAGTCTAGTTAGGCTTTTTAAATGCAGTTGTAGGTTTTGTCCTCGCAGTTCTAAAGTAGTTCTGATTTACAGATCATAAAGAATTCTTTTCATTTTAAGTACTGAAACAGGGTTAAACATCTTACTCTGTAACAAAAAGCTGTTAAATGAGGTTGGCTGAAGGTACTTTTATATTTTGATGTAAGATTATCATAGACCTTAAATGAGACAATTTAAGAGCTTACTTTTGCAGAAAAGCAGGAAATTGTGTGGCTGAATGCTGCACTTGACATTTAATTTTTCCATTTCTATCAGATAGCACTCCCAGTAGAAGGATAGGCTAGTCTAAAAATAAACACAAATAAATAAATAAATAAATAAATGAGGGCCTCTGAGAGGACCTTTCTAAGCTCTCCTAAAGCAGGAGAAAATGCATGCTAGAGTGTGCCTTAGAGGGGAAATAAGGTGGTGAGGAAAAAAAGATGAAGCCTTGCCTTTTTCTGGAGGAAATGGGCTGTTACATTGGCTCTTCTGGTCATAGAATTCCAGCTGTAAGGAAAGCCATGCAATAAATGCCATAAGTGGGCTATGTTTAGGATGGTTTTTAAAGAGGTATGTTAGTGAAGAAAGTGTACTTGGTAAAGATGAGTTAAAAAAATGTTTTTTATTGTTACAGCTGTGCTGTTAGCTCTCAGATGCACTGAATCAGTATAGACTTTAACACTGTGTGTGTGTGTAATGCTGTGCTTCAGTGCTAGAAATTAACTTACACCCTTTGTGCACGTCTTGTGAGACAAGTGTGACCGTGTTTTGATTTTTTATTTCAATTTCATTTTTTGCAGTAGAAGGGAGACTCTCATTTCTCAGTTCTGTTACTCACCTATAAAAAATATTATTCCAAAGCTCTTTCTGAAGCTGTGATTACATTCGTAAACTATTTTTTACAAGCTACAGTAGCATTGTGTAAAGGATGATTTTGCAGGATGTATTTATGTACTAAAAAATGGCAGTAGTACTTAAGTAGGATCAATTATTATGATTTAGTAGGATCAATTATTATTATTTAGTAAGATCAAATAACACTTGGCACATATACCTATCCACATAATAAAGAGGAAACGTAACAGTTTCCTCTTCTCATAGACCTAATATTTTATGATAAGTTTTGGGTTTTTTTTAAATCAAAGAATTTCTAAATTGTAATGGTAACATCCGCTTGGATAAATTTTGTCAATATTTTTTTTTCTTCCCATTTAATGTAATGCTTTGTTCCTTTCAAATACCAAGCTGCTACTGCTACTTGGTGCTTTATATTATTTGAAGGAGAAAGGAAAAAAAAGCAAAACCAACAAGTAACAATCCAGAAATACTTCAATAATTCAGTAGTTCAAGAAAAGCTAAACAGACTTCTTTCTGTTCAACAGGCATTGTTTCATGGGAAATTTATTGACACTGGTTTCTCTCTGCCTTTCTACAAACGAATGCTCAGCAAGAAACTTAC
Organism: Hemiprocne comata; assembly: GCA_020745705.1. Lineage (NCBI taxonomy): Eukaryota > Metazoa > Chordata > Aves > Apodiformes > Apodidae > Hemiprocne > Hemiprocne comata. The sequence goes on from CM036587.1 coordinate 136,718,121, forward strand.
TATTAAGGACCTAGAATCTATTGATACTGAATTTTATAACTCCCTAATTTGGATAAGGTTTGTAGGTTATTTTTTTGCGTGTGTGATGTTTTATGGATTTTGTTGTTTATATAGAATTCATTGTGTTGTTTTTTTTTCTTTCAGGGATAATAACATCGAAGAGTGTAACTTAGAAATGTACTTCTGTGTGGATATGGAGCTTTTGGGAAAAGTAACCTCACATGAGCTGAAATCAGGTGGTTCAAATATCTTGGTAACTGAGGAGAACAAAGAAGAATATATTGGGTAGGAAGGTGTTGAAGAAAAGGGTTCTATATGTCTCCTGTTGCTTTAGTCTTTTTTGACATTGTATATGATTTATTTTTTCCTTTTGTTTTCCTATTAATATGTAATTCTTGGAACTATTCTTGAAATGGTATCTTGGTACACACAATCTCTTGGTATATTTTGATCTCTCCTATTACTCTCTTCCATCTTCCTCAATGGTCAACTTGGAAAAAAACAACAAAAAAAGACCTGATAGAATCATAGAATGGTCAAGGTTGGAAGGGACCTTCAAGATCATCAGGTTCCAACCTCCCTGCCATGAGCAGGGACACATCACACTAGACCAGACTGCACAAAGCCTCATCCAACCTGGCCTTGAACACCTCCAGGGAGGGGGCTTCCACAATGTCCTGGGGCAACCTATTCCAGCACTTTACTACCCTCATGGTGAAGAATTTCTTCCCGGTATCTGACCTGAATCTCCCCTCTTTCGGTATAAAACCGTTGCCCCTTGACCTATCACTGCCCTCTCTGTTGAAAAGACCCTCCCCAGCTTTCCTGTAGACCCCTTCAGGTACTGGAAGATGACCAGTCTTGTTATTACTTACACAGTGAGAGAACAGAGGAAACTTAAAATGAGCAAACCTATTGGCAGTAACTTGAGTTAGCAAATCCAGGTGGAGGGAAAACATGTATATGACAGGGGATTTAAAAATTGTTCAGATCTTTGCTGTCACTGTGGAAACTGAAATTCAGAATGGTGTATAATGTGACTTAAACTGTTTTTTCTCTTTGTTCTGCTATGCTGCTTTTTCCTGGTTCTCTCTTTCGGTTTGGGAACCTGTCTTTCTGATTGATCTATTCAGTGTGATCTCAAAAGCAGATGTATCCAGAACCTTTTATGTGATACAGTGTGTATGTCCAGTGCTGCACATAAAGTTTGCACTTAAATTAGCTGTCCGTGGTTTCTCAGTGAAATAGTTTCTACAGTATGCATATATATTTGTCTTTTTTTTTAATTCAGAAGTGGCTTGACCGTTTTAGTTGGAACTTTAAAAATGTTACCTCTTCCTCTAAATCTTAGCATAAATCAGAAGCTCAGAACAGAAACTGTCTACTCTTTGTTGAAGCTGGAAATAGTCTTATCCTGGAAGTATTGGGCAACCATAGTTATAGGTATTATAAGCAACAGCATTATTCTCTGCCCACATGCTGTTTCTTGCTCAAGAACAGAATGTGTTAAAATCAGTGGAAATTTTGCTTTTCTACCATTGAAACACTAGGATTATGGACTTTTTAAGCTAAAGCAAATTTTACCATAAGAAAATTGTCATGTCCAAGTGCCATTATTTTCATGAAAAGGCTGCTGAATTTTCATTAGTGAAAGGTTGTTAATAATATTTGATTTATTTATTTTTTTTATAATTTATTTTTAACTGGAATGGTAATCTAAATACATCCTGCTACTTTCACTGTTGTCTGAGTTTGGAGATTTGTGATAATGTTAGTATGGTAGGTCCCTGGTAGTCTATGGAATCATACAGTGTAAGAAAGTAAAATCAGAAGGAGCAGTACCTCATGGGAACACACACAGAGTCATACATGTTTGAACTTCTGAGTGCTAATTAATGTTTAATTTATGTTTGTTTTTTTTCCATCCCAGGCTAATGGCTGAGTGGCGATTTTCTCGGGGAGTTAGGGAACAAACCAAAGCTTTTCTTGATGGTTTTAATGAAGTTGTTCCTCTACAGTGGCTACACTATTTTGATGAAAAGGAGCTGGAGGTAAGGTTTCCTGTTCAACATTTTTAACTTTTGCAAATATAATACATATGGAATGATTAAATGGATAGGTCAGCTTGAATCTCTCATCTATGGCATGCTGCATTTGATAGTGCTGGAACATGGAGAATTTAATAGGAGCAGTGGGGGTAAATAATGGTGAAAAGCCAGTATGTATTGCATTGGTGTTTTGTGGTGTTCAGTAGTTGGGAATTTGATCCTCAGAATTAAAATGTGTTTTGCCAGTTTCTGTGAGAGGATAAGAATATGAGGTCACAGGTGCATCTATTAGTTAAAGAAGACTTTTCCATCTGTAACAGATGGCACAGAAGTTGATTCTGGTTTATAGTTGATTGCTTAGTTTCACATACATAGTCTAGGATAGGTTCTAGGGTTATTTTTTTACACTTAAAGACAGAAAGATGGAGGAACAAACAAGGTTATTCTCAATATGTAACCCAAGGGCCAATAACAAGAATCACTACCCTGCCCTGTGTTTACTTAACAATCAGCCTAACCTGTGTTCATTGTTGAGGTTGTAATTTGGAGCAGGGACAAAAGTCTCTGTAGTGCTGCAGTTTATTTCTGTGATACCTGGGCAAGATTCCCTGTATAAAATGAGCAGTGTTCTGAAACGTTCTTAAGTTAAATGGGAGTTTTCCCAATAAAGGACTTTGATCTATCTTATGTAGTGTTTGGTTTTCTCGGAGGCTTTGCCTTTAGAACTTTCAGCTTGCATTCCCCCTTGTTATGAGTACTTTGTAGACTTACACTTTACAGTATATTTTGTCTTTACTAGTAGTAGCAGTAGCAGCAATGTAATGATCATCATCTTGGAACATGTGGCAAGATTTTAATGGGAAGGGGAATATCTTCTTACCTTTTATTATTGAATTATTAGTCAGAAAAAAATGTTTCTGGTAGGCAGGCTTTCAGACCGCTTATATACATAAATAGTTTGGAGAAGTTCTGTAAACTTATGATATAGGAAAATATAACTATGGAGTAAAATGAAAACATTACCAGTCCTTTTTTTTGGAGCAAGAATTGCCATTATTGTTAGTGTGCCTCACACATGATACGTTAGCTCTTAATTTATGTGTGTAGACAAGCGTATTGTCAAGTAGTCATTCTCTTCTCTAGGTTATGCTCTGTGGTATGCAAGAAGTTGATTTAGCAGACTGGCAGAGGAACACCGTGTATCGTCATTATACAAGGAATAGCAAGCAGATCATATGGTTCTGGCAGGTATGTTGATCACTTCCAGCTTCTTTAGGTTTAGTCTTGCTTTGTTACACAAACGACAGTGGAGTGGAGGGATGTCATCTGAATGAAGGTTCTCACTGCTTCCTTTCTTCTTTTCAGAGAAGGAAAACAGGATTACTGGTTCTTAGGGAGCATACTTTGGGTGGGAAACGGCAGATAGATACCCGCATTACATTTCGATGGCTGGGTCATGAATAAATTTTCTGTATCTTGTGCTTCTTACCACTTATAGAACAACAGAGTTGTTTCTGTTGTTAGCAGTGATCTACCTTCTAAATGTTCTTACAAGTAGTACAGCTGTACATCTGAAATGCCACATATTATTTATAATTATTGTCATATTAACTGTGCCACTGACTGATTGTAACTCATATTTTAATGAAGTTGGCAAAGAATTGTTTTCAGGAAAAAAACTCAAAAAATGCTATATAGGCTCCCAGTTTCTATGAATTTCCCTAAAGAGAAGTCATAGCTACACAGTTCCCATCTTGTGATAAATCAGTGTTTTAGAGATGTGTTTGACAAAGTTACTAGAAGAAAACGATGCACATAAATTATTTCCTAGCTTATTTATATTATCAAAATAATGTCAATCTGATGAGATGATCTGTTTTTAAGAAGCTTGGTACTGAAAGAATCTTAACCAGAAGTTCAGGTAACTCAGCTGTGCTTTCAACATTTATAGAACAAAAATACTTATTTTGTTAGCCAGGTTATTCTTGGTCAAAATTCTAGTTGTATCAATGCCCCCTCTCTTACTGAGATGTTCTCTGTCTCCCCTCTCTTTGCTTCCTCTTCCCTTTTCCAGTGAATTTACTTACAAAGTGATGCAGCTGTTATGGATGGTGTTTTTTCTCACTGAGATTGCCACATGGAGAGAATACCTCAGTCTTGAAATAACCAGGGCCTATGGCTAGACTATTGCTGTATTTAATCAAAATGGCAATAGTCTTCATATAAAGCATTGACATGGTTTATATTGTAGTGTAGAATAAAATAAAGATTCTTCTTATGTGCTGTTCCCAACCTTTACATTGTCATGGTTCAAAGTCTGAAATCACTTGTCTTCACCCCATTTTGCTGAAATGAAGAAAGGTAAACTGTTCTCAAGGCGGTGTCTTTTAAAATGGAATTATACTTTTTTCAGCAGTCTTGTGGGGTTTTGGTTTGTCTCCAGCTATGTTAAATATTTTTATTAAGTCATTTGAATTTCTGTGCTTAGTTTGTAAAAGAAACAGACAACGAGGTTCGCATGCGACTTCTGCAGTTTGTCACTGGCACTTGCAGATTACCACTGGGTGGATTTGCTGAACTTATGGGTAAGTAAAAGGTGACCAAAACTTTTATACTGTAACTGTCCTGTTTGCAAATGAACCATGCTGCAAGTATACAGATAGCAGGAAGTTCATGCATGTCAGCTGGAATCTAAAGGGCTTTTTATGTCAGAAATCCCATGAATACATTTATAAATGATAAGGAAATCAGCTAATTTCTAGGAGAAGGATGTTGATATTCATGTAACATTGAGTAGCACCTAATGAATTCTGCCTGCTGTATCTGAGTTGTGTCTTATGTCATGTATATATCACCTGTGATACTTAAAAAGGAACAGATTATACTTTTTAAAATCCTCTTTTCTAGGAAGTAATGGTCCTCAGAAATTCTGCATTGAAAAAGTTGGTAAGGAAACCTGGTTACCAAGAAGTCACACTTGGTGAGTTGTTACATGTAAATTTTCTGTACCTTTAGTTGTTCTCTCTTCTGGTTTTGCATTTACCAAATCAAATGAAATCTGATTTGAATCAGTTCCCCATCTCCATCTTCAGCTTCTTTGGTTGCTCAACGTGCCAGGATTGAAAACTTTTCTGTTGGCCCTGTTCTTAAATTTTGCTACTGCAGTGTACACAGCTTGTCAGTATCAGATCTATCAAAATTGTATCATCCTCCTCCAACAGAACTGAGAGGAATTTCCCTTTATTTTAGAGAATATTCTTTATTTTAGAATAATTCTTTATTTCAGAGAATATTAAATAACTGAAGAAAAGTAATGTTGATATTAGGTATATAATTATTAGATACACTTATACATTAATTTGTTATAATATTACTGTATAGTAGTGAAAAAAAGCAGCATGAAAGAAATCACAAGAAATGTTCAAACAAGGCAGCTTAGCCAAGAATGCAGGTAGTCAGAAGCCTGGCAGAAAAAATATTATTGGCTTGGCATTTCTATGGCAAACTGATGCCACAGGTACACAAATCACTTTTCCATATATACTGTGTGCAAAACGGACACACCTTTCTTTGGTCTCGAAGTATTCCTCTCAAAGTTTATTTTCACTGCTTATAGAAATGTCAAGGCAGTGAGATGGCACTGATTGCTATTTCCTCATTTCTAGTTGTTAGAACATTTTGAACTTCCAATACAGCAGTTGAGTTCTGTAGTCTTCTACATGAGATGTAGATAAACCTAACAAAATTTCTTTTTTTTCTGCTCAGTTTTAATCGTTTGGATTTGCCACCATATAAAAGCTATGAACAACTAAAAGAGAAGCTGCTCTTTGCCATTGAAGAAACAGAGGGATTTGGTCAAGAGTAGAAGTGGCTTCTTGTCAGAATGGAGATCTTACATAATAAAAGGCCCAGCCAACTAAAATTGCACACTTAATTGTATATAAGCTTTTTGTTCTGTACAGTGATCTTTCTGGAACTCTAAAAGTATAATTGTTCTCTGTTCTTCCACAAAGATATGCAAAACAGTTCAGCCTTTTCTACTTTTATTTATTGCCCTTCCAAAAGACCAGAAAAACCCTTCAAAAATTTTGAAAGCAGACAAGAGACTTATTTAAAATATATATAAAAATATAAATAGATATACTAATAGGCTCTAGTTTTATAGAGCTTTAAGTGTATGAAAAGTTGCAGCCATTTAAAAGGGCCTGGATTTGCTTTATCTTGGCTTTATTATTCAGAAAAATGTTTCAGCTGCTCTGTGTTCTCTCTTAAGAAACATCTCCAAGTTGTTTTACTGCATGGCTGTTCTAAAAGATGTTAAAGGCTTAGGCCAAACGTATCCTAAATATGTAGAAAGATGCTGCTGGTATTTGGGATGACAGAATATGTTGTTCTGTCACTTTAATTTTTTTAAATCCGTAAATAGGTGATATATCCCCCTCTATGGATGTAGCCAAGGTCATGAATAAAGCCTTTTACTACTTGCACAAAAGTCATGTACAATAAGATGAATGTGATTTAATGTTGAAAGGAATTGGTGCCACTATTCTGACTTACTGTAGGAGCTGAAAAGAATATTTTAATTCATTTGAGCAGCATTGAAATTTTGTTTACATATTACCTTGGGTTATTACCACGAGGATGTTAGGTAATCTTCAAAGAAAAAAAAATAATAAAAGAGAAAATGCTACACATTCTCTCCTTGGTCTGGTGTCTTACAGGTTTCTTTTGTTGTTCCTTTTTATTTCCGTTTTCAATCCATTATGTCCTTTTTACAACTTTATAGGTATATTAATGTAAACTGAGCTATCAGGGTATACAAAAGATCATGTGAACTTTGCTACTTTCTTTGTTCATGTTCAGTTTCAGTTATTGGATCAATCTAGTAAACCCAAATAAAATGAACATTACATAAGCTTTGCACAGATAAAAATATTTATAAGTATTAAATACTCTCATTCCTTTCAAGTTCTTACAGAAATTCAGATGTACCAGAATTAAGTATGTCCAAAACCTGTCATTCTTTTATGTAGATCAAGTTTGTCCTAAGTGCACAATAATATAAAGCCATTTTAAAATTAGTTTTATCAGCATTGAGGGCATTTGCTGAACTGCAAAGATGTGTTTTAAAAAAAAATATTAAATCTAACACCTTATTAATGTGAATTATATTAAATGCTACTTTTAGCAAACTGGGCTTCCTTATTATAGAGTAAAAAATGTTTAAAATTACTATTTGTACTATGCTTTAAATATTAACTGTAAATTCCATTGCATTTAACTTCTGCAGAATTTTGTACACACATGAAAATGATTTCTTAGTATGATTAAAAACACTTCTGTAACATATCATACCGCACTGTTAAAAGTGTACATGCAGCTGTATCTGTTCACATGCTCCAATGCAGTGACTGAATTCTGCCAAAATTTTATTTTTCTACATAATGGATTATCTTGAGGCTTTGTATTCAATATGCACAGCTTACTGCAGAGCTGTTCTCCTGGACGTAGCTTTGGTAACACCAGGAGTGCAGCAGGCCCAACAGACTGCTTTCTTACGTTAACTTGCTGTAAGTTTAGAGAATTTCGACCACTTTGATGGTTTTTTTCATACCACACCAAATACCATCTGCAGAACTGTTTTCATAAATACAGCATGAAGTGCAAATCCACTTAAATAATTATATACGCTGGTTAGAATGGAGGAAGCTTTAAAAAAACACAGACATCAAAGGCTGGGCAATGGAAGCGTGTGTGTGGCTTGCTTAAAAGACAGTTAAGAGGGCTACATGTCATAGAGTTGAACTTCATGAATTTGCACTAATGAATGACTTGGTGACCCACTATCAACTGCTGAATTTTGTGAATCTGTGAGCAAGTGAAGAAAATAATAATAAAAAAGACAGCACATCACAAGAATGTAGTTGCTTTATTGCTTCGACAATTTTAGCTGTCTCATAGCTGCAGTAGACTTTCCTGTGGGTAGGAGTTAGGAAGCAAGGAAGAAAAAACAACCCAGTGGAGTTCTGTACATGCATCTATTGGTTTTTAAAGGACTGACTGAAAGTGTAGACTCATAGAATGCATCGGGTTGGAAGGGACCTTTCAGTCATGCTCTTAGCATTGCACTTAAAAAAAACCACAACAAAACTGTTGCCATGCTTGCGTGTGTGTGTGTGTACAGTTAACTTGGACTTTCTGGGAATTTCAGTAATACTGCACTGTAATGTTTCTCTTTTCCTGTTTGCATTCTCGATAATTTAGCTGTACTTGGGGATAGGGGAACACAGTGAAGAGCAGAAAGTCTGGAGATCAGACAAGGGAACCACTGAGTTGGCAATACTTCAAGGAGCTACCGTGTACTTCATGGGTTGGTTGTTATTTTCTTCCTGCAGGCAACTCATCTGCATGTCTCTGAACACTCAACAGCCTTTACCTGGGACCTGGGTAGCCTTCCTCTTCGTGCAGAGACTGTTCTGTGCAGCAGCAGAGGCACAGAAGGTGCCTCTGTCCCAAGGCTACTGGAAGCAGTTTTGTTCATGGCAGAACTTTTTGTAGTGTATGAATTGAGAAAATTCTTTCTGAAATACAACATGTCATCCAATCTGGGACTTTGACATGTCAAAGACTTCATTTTGATGTTCTACTAACAGAAAAATAAGAATTACTTTACCATAGTGGAGAAAACAATCTTTTAACTAGTTTCTTGATCTGAGTCTAGAGTTAAAGCTGTAGATTGTCATTATCACTCAGGACTGCATCCAGGTGAGTCTTGAATGTCTCCAGAGAAGAAGACTCCATAGCCCCCCTGGGCAGCCTGTTCCAGTGCCCTGTCACTCTCATTGTAAATAAGTTTTTCTTCATATTTAAATGGAACTTCCTGTGTTCCAGCTTGTGCCCATTGCCCCTTATCCTGTCACTGGGGACTACTGGAAAGGGTCTGGCTCCATCCTCCTTGCACCCACCCTTTAAATACCTATAGGCATTAATAAAGTCTCCCCTCAGCCTTCTCTTCTCCAGGCTAGAGTGTCCCAGTTCTCTCAACCTTTCCTCATAAGGGAGATGCTCCGATGCCCCAGTCATCTTTGTTGCCCTCCGCTGGACTCTCTCTAGTAGTTCCCTGTCTCTCTTGAACTGGGGAGCCCAGAACTGAACACAGTATTCCAGCTGTGGCCTCACCAGGGCAGAGTAGAGGGGGAGGATGACTTCTCGACCTATCAGCCACACCCTTCCCTATGCAATGCAGAATTCCATTTGCCTTCTTGACAGCAAGGGCACATTGCTGGCTCATGGGTAATTTACTATCTACCAGATTCTTCTCAGAACTGCTTCTTCAGAAGTATGACAAGCCTTTCTGGGCTTCTTTGCCCTTCAGGACTCTCTCCCAAGGGACACTCTCAACCATGCTCTGAAACAGGCCAAAGTCTGCCCTTTGGAAGTCCAAGGTGGCAGTTCTGGGAAGTTGAAGTCCCCCATGAGAACAAGGGCAGGCAATTGTGAGACCTCTGCCAGCTGCTTATAGAATATTTCATCAGCCTCTGCATCCTAGTTGGAAGGTCTATAACAAACTCCCATCATGATGGCTGCCTTATTGGCCTTCCCTTTGATTCTTACCCATAAACACTCAACATTGTCATTCACATCATTAAGTTCTAGGCATTCAAATCTATCCCTAACATAGAGGGATAGATCACCACATCACCTCTTCTTCCTTGCCTGTCCCTTCTGAAAAGTTGGTAGCCATCAGTCACAGCACTCCAGTTGTGTGAGTCTTCCCACCAGGTTTCTGTGATGGCAACTGTATCACAGTTTTCTTGCTGTACAATGGCCTCCAGCTCCTCCTGTTTGTTGCTTGTGCTTGCATGCATTGGTGTAGATGCACTTCAGCTGGGCTACTGGTCCTGCCACCTTTCTGGGGGGACAAGCCCTAATTCCCACCTGACCACACTCAGACACCTCCATAGTTGTCAGCCTATCCCTAACCCTCAAGTCTTTGCTGCCACATGGATCATCATCCCCCACCTCCACTGAGACAACAGACTGTAAGACCTTGCTAGCACTTTTACCCACAAGCATTGGCATGCTGCTCCCAAGCTCCTCTCTAGTAAGCCTGTTTCATCCCCATCCCTCTTCAAACCTAGTTTAAAGCTCTTTCAATGAGTCCTGCTAACTATTGTCCCAGGATCCTTCACCTTTGGGTTAGGCTTTCCCCCATCTGTTGCCAGCATGCCTGGTGTCCTGTAGATCAACCGATGATCAAAGAAACCAAACTCCTGCTGGTAACACCAGTCTCAGAGCCAGGAGTTCATCTGCTGGCTCCTCCTGTTTATCCTTTCATCAATCCCCGCAAATGGTGGGATAGAGAACACCACTTGTGCTCCTGCTCCTTTAACCAGCCGTCCTAGGGTCCTGAAGTCTCTCTTCATTGCCCTTGGACTTCTGGTAGCTACCTCATCACTGCCTACCTGAAATAGCAGTAACAGGTAGTAATCAGAGGACTGAACTAGGGTAGGGAGTTTTCTCCATATATCCTTAATTCTGGCCCCAGGGAGGCAGCTGACTTCCTAAGAAGTGGGTCTGGCCTGCATAAAGAGCCTTCTCCTCCCTTTAGAAGTGAGTCACCTATGACAAGGACATATCTTTTTTTCTTAACTGAGGTGGTTCTGATGCAAGATGTAGTCTGACTTTGCCTCAGTGGCACCTCCAAGTTTGGTGAGCCATCATCCTCATCAGTATTTGGTTCCCCTTGCAGAGCATTGTATCTGTTTTGCAATGTCATTTGGGGAGGCTACTCAGTTACTCAAGGGACACACCTACCAAGCCACTTGTGCCATGCAGGAGCTTGTCACCACTACTCCCTATCCTGTAGGCCATCACGCTCAGCCAGGCAGAGAGGACAGGGAGCACTCTGCATCATGAGCTCCACCTGATTGATAGGCCTGAGTGAGGGAGGCTAAATCATGACACCAACAGTCTCTCGCTCTCACACTCCCTGATACTCCTTAGCCTTTCCACCTCCTCCTTCAGCTCTGCAACCCTGCTGAGTAGATAATTTATCTGCTCACACCTCACACAGCCAGTCTCTCTGCCATCCTCTGGTATGAACGACAGGCTTAGGCACTCCCTGCAGCCAGAGACCTGGACAGTAGCATGTCTGCATGGGATCTCCATCTGGGTCACCACCATCCTCCTAGCAAGTTTTTGCTCAAGTGGAAACCATAGTGAACACTCTTCTGGGAGGGCAACAGCAACTAGTTAAGATACCTCTGGAGTATCTTTACAAACAGAAGTCTCTGTGCTTCCAAATTTTAGTTCCCTTCTAATGTACCGGGAGGATGTATTCCTCCAGTCATCCTAGTCTAGGGAAAGGAGTGCCTATGTCTAGCAACTATCATGCAGCCACTAAATCCTCAGAATTTACAGCTTCTCAGTGTGCAGATCAGTATTTGTTTTTCACAGAAAGCTCACTGCATATGCTGGTATCACCCATAAAAGGATTTTCTTAAGTGTTCCCTACTTGACTTTTTTTTTTTAAACCACAACACTTTTTGTAAAGTCAAGCACTAGCACTTAAGTGGATTGAAATTAAGATTGCTTATGCAGCCTTAATGAGAAATCTGTAGGAGTATCTAATAATGTGAACACATACTACTCTTGAAGGCTGTTGAACCCTACAGAACAACACTGGAGAAAAAATTGCAGGATTATAATTATGTCACAGCCTTGTACCTCCTTTCTTTAAAATTGTGCTAGTCATGTTTTGTATTATTCCTCATATATAACTTCTCGCTGAACATTGTAAAAAACTAAAATCCTGCACAACCACTGTCCCAGCCTTTCACCTCTAATATATACTCTGCTCGTCCACAAAGCCCTTCATTTCCATGTAAATCAACAGACAGGATCACATAATGAAACAGGTCTTCTAGTTGACAGTTTAATTGAAACATGATGGAGATAGCAAGTTTAGGCTACACTTTTATTAACAGCTTCAATAAACCAAAGTAGTAATTGGGGTCTTTTTCCTATGCTGCTCAAACCTGAGGCACTGATTTCCCATTATCTTGTTTCTTTTTATATAGAATTAAGCAACTGCAAAGCTTCTTTCTGTACCTGAAAGAAAGAAAACAGTGCCAGGCCTTTTCTAGCGGAATTTGCTATGCAGGCACCCAAACATTTAACCACACTTCTGTAACTTCAGAACCCACCTAAGACTAGTCATTTTTCTTCTGTAGTTCAAGATGCCCAACACTTGAAACATGAATGGGAATAGAACCACTTAAGCCAATGTCTTCAGTGTAATTCACTTACTTGAGTAACAAGTTCATTTACGTTGAATCGAGATGATTAGCTATTAGTTTGTTGTAGTACAACAGTAGCATGTTGTTAAGTTGTCCTATTTCTGACCATAACCAGCAAATCTAAGGTTTGCAGAGCTCTAGACAGTTGCTAAGGCAGTGTGAGAAGACTGTTTCCAAGACTCCCATTTGCCTACAGATTCTGGGTAAAGTCTAGTAAAATTTGAATATGATCTCTAATAACTATATTAAAAAAAAAGAACTGATCAATTTCATACATACCTGAGACAACTAGTCCTTCAGTCTATTAAATTCCTATACATTTTGCAAAGCAGTGGAGGAATGGAACCCTTACTCATATTTCTACTGAAAGTTGTTACTGAAGGAGCTCACTTTTGGGAGAAACAGTTTGAGACTTAATCTAGAGGGAAACCTAAGTAGTGGGGTTTTTTTCACACATGAAGTGCAAACCTACCAAAGTACTTCTTCCAGTTAGGACATTCAGAATGTCATAGCATATTGGGACGTTCTCTCTAAAAGATAAAGCATTTCACACTGCCACTTAATGCTAAATGAATTAGAGGTGAATCAACCACAGGAAAAACAAACTGAAAATCAAGCTTTGTTAGTTCTGATGCCAACAGGTTTGTTTTGAATGCAGTATTAGGTCTGAACAAGTCTAATGGATTACCCTCCTGGAAGTACTCTATGTGTTCAAGTAGGAAGCAGATGCCTATCCATTCAAACCAGGATCCTTCTGAGCAGTTCAAAAGGGATAATTAAGCGTCTCCATGTCACCTAGCATTGGAAATTTGCTGTCAAAGATACATTATTTCTATGTGTCTCAATTCAGATAGTCTGAATCTCTCCCTCCAGGCCTGTAAAGGACTGCAATGTTAAGTTTTATTGATCTAGAATGTTTTTGATACATCCATGCTTTTTTCTTCCTCCTTTTCACATGGTTTTTAGCTCTTCTAAACTTGATTTCTACCTTTCCAGTTTTAGGCATATGAAAAGTGAATCTCTGCTCACACAGAGAGACACAGATTAGCTCAGGTGCCTGCCTTAATTTCAACAACACAGTGAAGGGTGGGTTGTTATTAGCACTATAAAAATATCATGAAGAATAAAGCGTAACAGTTCTTTATTACAGTCAGAATCATTGTGTTCAGAGGCAGTTACCAACATACTGGTATTTTTTGGTGTCTGGATGTGATCCTGCAATGTAGGTGCTGAACTGTAATTTACTCTGAGTCGACTTTATAAAACATACCACTGCCATGATGTCACACATGTTGGTTACAGGATAGATCTGTACTATTACAGTTCTTAATCTCCTACCTGTTTGTCCTCTTCTGTATGTGCAGGATAGTCCTTAGCTTTGCTTAACCACAGAAGAGCCATCTTTTTATTGTTTAACTTCAAGTATGTCTTCCCCAAAAATAGCAAATTTTTGCTGTAGAAATTTGGGTCAGCTGTATCGAGACAGGAGAAAAGCTTTGAATGAGAACAAGCAGCATACTGTCAAAGCCATGATACAGTGTCACTCCTTTAAGTACTTATTTTAGAAAATATGACTAATGTTTTGACTTGAGATCAGAAGGAAGCCAAAGTACAACTTGTACTTGCTAGATTTTGGTCTCATACACAGTTACATTAGCAGCTTGTTAGTTAATACATGAAATAAGATTGCTTACAAAGAGCAATGCAGTGAGCTCATGCCATACAGCTGCACTTTGCAGGTTCTGTGTTTTTCTAGACCTAGTAGGTGCAACAGGTAGTGCAACCAGCTTAGCAAGTATTAGCAAAGAAATAAAGGGCACAATTCCTAGTTTCAGACCACGCACGCATGGAAAGAAAACTTAAAACTGTATCCAGATTTAACTTTTTTAAAGGAGAGATTTAAGAAATTGCTTTTAGAAAGCATGCTTTAGCTATCAATCATTATAAAAGATGGTTGCCTACAGTTCATAGAATCACTTAGGTTGGAAAAGACCTTCAAGATCATTGAGTCCAACCATTAACCCTACTCTACCAAGTCCAGCACTCAGCCAGATTCCCAAGCGCCACATCAAGACAACTTTTAAACACATCCAGGTTCTTACAGCACAAGCTTGCTGCTGCTGAATCCTGGTCAGGATTCAAAATGGTGGTTATCAAATTCTGTAGTTCTTGTGCAATAATAAAAAGTATACAAAGACAGGAAATTCCTGGTTTGAGGAAAGTTACCGTTGTTTGGTAATAATGACAGCACTGTACTATCTGCTCCTATCTCCTATTTCAGCAGGTGACACACTACCTGCTATACAGCAGGGTATACAATAGCTTCAGTAAAAAGCTCCAATGTGTCCATGTCTGGAATATTGCTTTATTAAAAACTGAGTGACTTTACATGTACATAGAAAGTGGATACACAAACATGACCTAGAATGATACTTTCAGAACTGCTGCAATACTTGCTAGATTTTTTCTAGCCATTGACTCTGGTATTCTGTCCTAAGATTTCATAGAATCATTTTGGTTGGAAAAGATCCTTAAGATCAAGGCCAACTGCAAGCCTAGCACTGTGTCAAGTCTAAACCAAGACTAACCCATGTCCCTAAGCACCACATCTACATATCATCTAAATACCTCCAGGGACGGTGACTCCCCCACTTCACTGGGCAGGCTGTTCCAGTGACTGACAACCCTTTCAGTAAATAATTTTTTCCTAATACCCAATCTAAACCTCTCCTGGTGCAACCTCAGGACATTTCCTCTCGTCCTATCACTTCTTACTGGGGAGAAGAGACCAACTCCCCACCTCACTACAACATCCTTCCAGGTAGTTGAGAGACCCCATTGTTCTCTACCTCAGCCTCTTTTTTCTCCTGATTAAATACCCCAGTTCCTTCAGCCATTCCTCGTAAGACTTGTGCTCTAGACCCTTCACCAGCTTCGCTGCCCTTCTCTGGACTCGCTGCAGCACCTTAATGTCCTTCTTGTAGAGAGGGGCCCAAAACTGAACACAGTACTTGAGCTGTAGCAATTCCAGCAAGCAAAGTTCATAGCTATACAAAAGGATACAGAGCACTAACATCAGTCAAGAAAACAAGAACAAAAAAACTATTTCAAATACAGGTAAATATTTGGAGGTGTTTTGGAGGCAAATTTTGAGGTTAAGTGCACCATTCCAGTTCACAGCTGCATTCCTTGACACCCAGAGGAAGATATACAATAAAATTTTCCTTTAAACTTCATTGATATAACCATATCAAAATCTTTCAAATAACACTGTCTTCCTTTATCTTTCAGCTAGTCAGTTTTGCTTATTGCTTCCCTCTTGGAGAAATAATGGGCCCATATTTTCTTATACATGTAGACAGTTTTACTGCAGTTAGACTGGCACTCTGATCCAAACAGCTTCTGAAATAATAGAGTGTGTGCCTTCTCTGGTGCTCTATTTAAAATAGAGGACTTCTGAACTTTAAAAAAATGTAGAAAAAGTGACATAAAATTCCCTTTTTTGCTTGCTTCTTCCCCCTGCATTCCAGCCGCATGCTTTGGACAAGGGTACTTTTTTACTAATACTTATTCCAAAAAGACTCACAATACACTCTAAGTTATTGTGTAACGTACATGGAGTATCTCTGATGAAACATTCCAATGTAACAGTCTAGGGTGTTGAGTAGCACAACGGGACTGGTATGTTTATCAGCAGGTCATATGCTATCAAGATAATACCAAAAGCTACAGGTTTCCTGCAAGCCATCATTCATAGAAGCTACTCATCTGTCCAAAAAAGCTAGAAGTATTACCTTCTTCTGCCATGTGGAAGTAACGAAGAGCCTGCAAAAGATAAGGTTGTCTTCTTCAAAATGGAGAATAAACTGAACACAGGAATCAGACTAAAGCCTTATGTCCACGCTTAACACAGCTGATTAAGGACTTCCTGTCCGTGATCTTATTTTTATTAATTCAGCATGGTACTGACAGTTCTCATTCAATGTACAATCAGGTTTGACATCTTCTCAACAGAACTAGTAGTTACCCAACTATTTCCCTGCCATTTCCTCTACAAGTACAGTGCCTCATATCTGTCCCCTAGCAAACTGGATCTCCAACTTGTCAAGATAATTTAGAATTTTATTTCTAACTTCCAGCGTATCTACAATTTCCCCCCACCAGTTCTCATTTATATATTTAACAGATAATACAAATACTATTACTCAGGTCATTAATGTTGACAAGTACTTCAGGGAGAACTGATTCCTACAGAGCACCAGTTAAGTATCCTCTTCCTTGACAATAAACCTTTATGAAATCTGCACACATTTTTCAACTAGCTTCCTATCCTGCACATCACAAATTTCAGTCCATTCCTACCTCTTCCTGATATTAGCTGGAGGGAAAAAAATCATCACAGACCTTAAAGCGTGTATGTATCTAGAAAATAGATTTTATACTGAAACTGTGTAAGTCTTACCAGTATGGCTCAACTACAGGTTGAACAAGCTTGCTTCTTCAGCCACTTTTAAGTGCTACAGAGCTTGATGCTGGGACTGGTGCGATTCTGCAGTACTCAAAATTCTGGCTGACACTTTGTATTCTTTCAAAAGTGATTTTCAGCAAAAGTTAGAAGTCTAACATCCCATTTAAAAGTTTTATTTCTTTTTCAGTCAGAGCTTAAATTGCTACCTAGGTAACAGCAAGCAGCTTCTACAATTACTTTCTAGTTACTCCTGCCCCCACCCGGCCACCTTAAAGAAACAAAACAGTGGACTAGTTATTCGTTCATCTACACAAACAAAGGTTACAATAGTTACAGCAGAGTTTCCTACTACCAATTTAATTTTCAAGTTTCTATATATGTACAAGTGTTTAAATAAGATGCATACTTTGTTAGACACCCTAGAAGATAAACATCTGGACAGTATGTTTTAGGGTGTATGACAGCAGGAATTTTCATAGCAAAAATGAACAAAAATCCTTGCAACTGAAAAAAACGCACCATATGTAGCCGGGGGATGAGAAGCTGTTTATTTGTTAGCGGTAAGGAACAAAAAAAGCTGTTACTTTTTGCATTTTTTGCATAAAGGGAAAAATTATAATAGTCCTGTCAATAGTATAGTGTAACATCACTATCTAAATCTCCAGCACTGGAGCTAGTATAGTTATCTGCAACAGATCATAATAATAAATACAAACTAAGTTACATATAGCTTGTTAATGTCTGCTGCACAAACTACAAGAAAAAAATTTCACTTTTCACACTGCTCACCATGTGCTACAGCTGAAAAATATTAGTTTTTTATTTTTTTAGTTACACCTCACTCTCCTGTTACACTCTCATTTTATTAATTACAATTCTAAAGTCAGAAAAGTCTGTGCTTATTCTGTAAGCAGAGGTCAGTTTTGCCAGGAAAATTAGTACAAGCATATCAACAGCTTTGTAGAGGGAATAATAATGTGAAACATTTTCATATTGTACCTCTTGAAATGTGGAGGTTGGTGGTGTGGCAAATAGTGTTGCAGCTATTTTTCTTTGGTACCATGGCATTTCAGCAAAGGAGTAACACCTGGAGCAAAACAAAACATTGGTATATACCCTTCACATTTTTCTCATCTTTTTGAGTAACATTCTCATATCTTGGACATCATAATTGTTGTTTCCATGAGTCAGAACAAGTACGAGCCACACTACAAGTTCTAAAAGCAAGTTCTTATAACTGTACAACAAAATAACAAGATGCTTGAAGTTGCTGTGTAGCTCTGACAAAAAAGTTCTGGAGTGTCTTTTATTGGGAACTGCTATTATATCAGACAAACCTGGAGACAGTTACTAACCATTACACAGCTTTTGAGCTCCAATGATTTTAGGTTTTTTTTGTGTATTTGATATTGTTCCAATATATTTGCACAAATGGCACAACTGGGTAATGTCACTGCCTTTCCTCAACCTTGCTTTTCAATTATTAATATAAAGCAGATCTGCAGTACATTCCTGAAAGACTCTTTTATCTATAAGAATGAAAACAGATCCAAGAATCAAATTACTGTGTTGTAGGCTAAGCTACTATGCTGTTTTCCCATCTTCTAAATAAGGAAGGTCACCTGTCACCTGTCTTAGAGGTGGCTTGAAAGGATTAAATATCCATTAATATTTCAAATACATAGAACATTTCAGGTGAAACTGTTTTAAACAACGCTATTCGCCTTATTACCCTCCCCTAATGAGTATAAAAATATTATTTACTGTGTAAAATAGAGCACTCAGGAAGAGGTGAAAAATTAATAAATGCAAATATTGAAGCGTTCAGAGGAGATGGGCAAGGCATGGAGTTTCTCAGTTTAAATTTTGCCATCAGTCATGTCTTATCAGAAATGCCAATAAAAGAGGTTCAAACCAGCATAGGCTAGAAAGGAGAAAAATTCTGAAGAATTGTCTGATAGCAAATCCTAGTTTTGGATGAATTTGCTCTATGATTCAATAATAAGCATATTTAAATATACAGTATGAGTCTATTATAGTGCCAAAAGTAGTAATCATCTCACATTTCTGACAATATTTTCTAATATTCTTTAGGAATAATGCCTTAAGTGCCTCCCAGAACAGCTTTCCTATCTCAAAACTGACCTTGAGGCTCATTTAGTTGGGAGTATGCTTCTGTTTAAAAATTTGGACTATTGCAATGGTTAGGTTATGTGAGAATGGCTGGTGAATACTGAAAAACTGAACTAAATTTGTAAACTAATAAAAAAAAAAACCCTGGAGCAGTACATTGTAGTGTACTCTGATACTCAACAGTCCAGAAAAAAAATTAAAAAAAATAGAGAGGGTAGGCTATGGTTTTTTGTGGGTTTTTTTTGTTTCTTTTTTTGTTATGTTTTGGGGTTTTTTTTAAGTTACAAATACATTAGCTTTATTTATTTTCAATCTCTCAATCTTACAGTAGAGATTTCCTGTAAAACAATGTAACAGCTTCAGACCAGACAAATAACCAGAAACGCTGTCTGGAATCTCTAACACATAAAAGCTACTACTTTCAACCACACCACTCCCACAGAATGCCCTGGTTAGTATGGAAAGTTGTATTTCCGGTCCCTTTGCCTGCTGTACCAGTTTCACTGAGCAGTAAATTCAATTTCCAATATTTTTTTTCAGCATGTGCATTTGTAAGCTGCCTTTACTTACAGGCAACATTTAAAATACAATATCATGACCGATAATAACGGAAGTATTTTAGGAACATGTATCACTTTAGAGCTGTTCACTATGCACAGATTGTATTAAGTTGCAGCCATCTCTGAAATTCAATGTAAATTCAATGTTGTTATTTTACATCCTGGTATTTTTCTTTGCTACATGCTAACTTTTGTTTGAAAATGCACCTTACCAAATGCCTATAAGATGAATTGTTGTAGCATCTTTTGGATTCAGTTCAATGGCTCTCTAGTGAGGGGGAAAAAAACACAAATGTAAAAAGTTGTTCTGCCACGTTTGGATTAAAATACATTTTTAAAAGTGTATTCGTTATCCTACTGTTAATTAAAACCGATTAATGGGGTGTAGAATTTCAAGGCGGTACGGTATTTAGTCAGTGCACAAGTGAATCAGCTAACCTCCAAAAAACTACAGACGCCGACAGATTCTTAAGCACGTTGGTTTAGTAGGTCATTGAGAGCTTCACCCAAGTCTTGGCATGTTCAGATTTGTATATAATTAGTAGCCCTTTATCTTCTCCAGTATTTGTCCTTCACTGCTACACAATCCACATTTAAAAGGATGACCACGCATCCGTTTCTCAATGGCACAGTTACATTTTTTCTAGTTCTAAGAGGTGTCAAAAGCACTTGGCGATTTCAAGACTCTTCTATAGGGACTTTCTTTACTGCAGGAGATAATGTGCAATCCTTGTTGCTGGGGCATTCAAGACTGTCACAATAATCCCCCCAAAAAAGTGTCACCAGGAGATCTGAACAGAAGTATATCTGCAATTTTTGACAAAAAAATAGTTCACAGCTCTCACACAATCTACATATTGGATGCACTAGTGCTTTCACATGCAAAAAAACTGTTTACATTACCTGAAAGTGCTCTTTGATAACAATGGCATTTCCAATTTTAGTCTTTATTCCTTCAAAGTCTCCAACATCACTGAGGCAAATTCCATACCACTGTAATTCAAAGAACAAAAATGAAGCATTTAATAAAGCACTGTATCTATTAATAGTAAATAAAAAAACCCCACACAACCTGTAACAGCTGCCACCACCATTAACAACAACAAGCAAGAAGTATTAGTTATGAACAGTTCAGGCAGCATCAGACCAACCTGCTGGTCTGCACACATAAGGGAATTAATGTTCTTTTTTTATCAAAGATGCCAATGCAACTGACTACACTTTGTTAGCTTTCTGCCTGTGAGAGAAGCAGCACAAAACAAAGAGCAGAACAAAGCCAGAGCCTGAAGTACTTGCAGTGCAAGTCTAGAGGTACTATTGTGTACAGAAGGAGTACTGTGAATGTGGGGCATGTAAACACTCTTAAAGCTGCATCAGAGAAGGATAAATTGATGACATCAGCTGTAATCAAGCTGATCAGTCACCTCTTTCCATGGTCCTGCACACACTTAACCAATTCCTGTTTCCTGTGTACAGGAAATTTAGCTGCAAGTGTCTGAACTCTGACCTTCCAAAAAAGTTAAGGAGAATTAATAATCTCATTATCGACTGAAAAGTATGCTGAGGTTTGCTGGAACAACACAATGGCATTTGTTCCAGTTTTTATTGGCAGAAGTTAAAGAACAAGATTTCAGTTATTTTGCTTGGCTCACCTTATGTGCTGCAGAATTTGATTCATTTTTTTTCAAGTGCCTTTTTTGCACACTCAAAGGCTTCATATGTCAGTTTTCTTTTCTCCTCTGCAGAGGTGCTACTAAGCTGAGCTAGATCTCGTGATGCCCGCGCCAGCCTCCATAACAACTCTGCGTCATCACTAGTTATGAACAGAAACACTAACATTTTTAAAGCAATAGTGGAAATAAAGCAAGCACACGTCTTAAATCAGTGTTTCAATGTGTATCTCAAGTGGGTGGTAAGACAACAACGTATCATCTGTCATTCTGCACAACCCCAAGGTAACAACACAGAAAAGCCCTCCACTATAACCTGTCTGATAACCTTCATTCTGCCATTCTGGTCCATGAAGCAAACTTATCTTTGGGAATGGACTTTTGCTTTCTCGAAAAAAGATGCGTATTTTAAAATAATACCCAACAGTATCACACCAGGAATTTTTTTCCTTTTTTCCCTGTAATTGTACCTAAGTAATGAAATTCTTCCTAGGGCAAAGG
Source organism: Hemiprocne comata (assembly GCA_020745705.1). Lineage (NCBI taxonomy): Eukaryota > Metazoa > Chordata > Aves > Apodiformes > Apodidae > Hemiprocne > Hemiprocne comata. The sequence goes on from CM036587.1 coordinate 136,739,802, forward strand.
TGGGGGAGGGGAAGAAAAAAAATTAGCCATACCACCATGACAAAAAGCTGTACATTTATATATTTATTTATATCACTAGATCAAATCGTGTATGGTACGTTATAGCCAAAGATAAGGGATTTTAAATTTTATTATTTTGTTAGCATATTGTCTTGAAACATTGCTTGTACTTCACTATACTTTTACCTAACAATCATGTTAGTTTCGGCTTACTATTTTAATAGAGACTTTGAAATTTAAGTTTAGGAACTCTTTCAGAGGTTCTGGCTATAATACTCCCCCTCCTGGCTGCCCCATTCCCCCTGCCCAACAGGAATATGGAATTCAAAACTAGTAGAAAATAGAAATATTAAAAGCATACGCAAAATATTGCTAAACTCACAGTATCAATAAAAGACAGTTTTCTTATCAGGAGTAAAACTGAGTCACTGCTCGCAGGACAGCAGTCCTCTAATTAACACAGTGACAGACAACCAGCAGACTAATATTTCAGCCAAGTGACAAAAGTCTTAAGTATTGCTACTAAAATCATTATTCCTTGCAGAATAATTAGTATTGCTATACACCTAGTAGCAAGCTTACACCTTGCTTATGACATAGTGTCTAGGACTAGGCTAGGACCTTCAGTTAACTTCACAGGCTTTATAAAACCCAAACAAAAAAAACACCTGAAAAACTACTGAAAACAACTGAACAGTTGATTTCCTCCAGAAATGTTCTAGGAGTGAGATGCCTTGTCTCCTCCAAAGACTCTTCAGTTTGCAATGCATTTTGTGCTCCTCCCCTAAGCAGCTTGTCCCACTTCATTTAGCAATCATGTTTTGTGCAGTTAAGACATAACTACATGAGTAAGGAGCTTTTTTTGGTCCAGACTCAAATCCTAATATGAGACAAATGAAAACAGAAAAAACAGCTGGTCAGCAATGAAAAAGAATTAAACAGTGACTCTCAAAAATTTTCAATACCTGAATTTGAGGTACTATGATCATTTAATAACACGTAGACATGTGAGTTTTTGCATTATATCTTAAAAGGTTCTTGAAGTAATAAAACAAAGAAGAAAAAAACGCCCCTTTGCAGGACTGAAAAACTTGAGTGTTGACCCTCACCTTCTACAGTACCAGTCCTTTCTTAGTTCATTTTTCCATCAGGAGGAAAATGATCAGTCTTTCTTTTCTACTTGTATTAGGATGAAAGCAAGGCTCTCCAGCATACCACAATGAGAACATTAGTTGAAAAACTGACAGAAGAGCAAAGAAAAGAGGCATGGTAATGTTTCAGTGCAATCAAGTACCTATTTTTATGCTGAACCAGCAACCGATAGAGCTTCTCAGTTTCTCCACTCCCATAAAGGTAGTCTGCTTGCTCTATAACTTCTTCCACTTCAGAAGAAATTAAAATTGTGGAAAGAGAAGAACAAATTACATGTAATCAGGATATTATAACATAAAACATTTTAGAGCAAGGCAACCTAGCTGAAATACAAAGAACAAATTATGTAGTTACTTTTTAGGCCATCATTCCAAACAGCTTATATGTATGGCAGGATTGGCTAAGCTACATTTCCAATGAACAACTAGGAAGAGAAAGGGTGCTGAATACATGCCTCTCTTATGGAACTATAAAACAGCTAGCAGCAACAGAGCTTTGGATGCTTAATGGATTTAACATTCAAAAGCATCTTTCTCAATGCATCAGACTACGAGAAGCAATTTGTTTTCTTATTTGTGAAAATGGCAGAAAAAAAAAAAGTATGAGAAATATGACCAGGAGAGCAAGTGCAGTAGAGACCTGAGAGTAACAAACCCCCTTCATTAGCGTATGTACAGAATTTAATCATAGATTTAATAATAGATTTAAATCTCATAATAAAAACGGTATTTTTCATGGAAATGTTTTCTTAAATATTTTTCTCAGTATGGTTCCACAGTTTTGCCAGACAATGACTGCAGATTGAGTGAGTACCATTGTCTTACTCAACAAGCTAAAATTAAACATTGTTTAAAGGTTTTCTGACTGTAGTAATAAATATTTTCACAAAGATTACTTCAATTAATACAGTTTATCTACTGAAAACTCTGTCTTCAAGATACCAAAAGCAAAAATAATTTGCAAAATCAGAATTGGCTTTCTAGAGTATCAACTTATGAACTTAGTACCCATTGTTCTTATGATACTTTATTTTTCTTGACAATACTCTAAGATACAACAGAAATGGAGGAGTATGATTTCCACAACTGGCTGAATATAATAATACAGAAAGCAATAGATTACATACATATCACATAAAACAGCATTCCAGAAATATCAAATACTACCTAATACAGGATTCTAGCCTGAAAACAGCTGGAATTAGGAGGAAAAACATTCAAAGGGAAGCAGACAGATAATTCTACTGAAGTATATAACCGTACAAGAGAAGATTTACTCTTCCGCCAACATTAAAACATGAAAAAAACACCTTATAAGTAAAAACCCTTGTCTAATTTCTTAAAGAACTTTCAGCTATGCTTATCATCTCTTTGGTATTACTCCTGGATCTGTGATCAAACTTCTAAGTCAAGCTCTACCCTCCTCCCTTCTTAAAATTTAATCGTGTTTATAAGCTTTTTTCAAGTTATCTATGGAATATGACAGTGATGTTTCACAACAACAGTTTTACTTAGAGAAGAAAAAAACTTTCAAGGCTACTAAACACAAAAGCCTCCTCTTCAGCCTAAAAAGATCCTACAATATAAATCACTGAAGAGTAGGAGAGCATTCTGGATAATTTTTAACCCTGCCATCTCTAAATGCATACTATCAACCATTTCAAAGATAAGATAATGGTCAACATGAACTTTGGATTTTAGAGTCCGGAATTAGATTAATGGTACATCTTCTGTATTATCTTCAGTGAACTGATACATTTGCTTGTTGAGACTCCCTGAACACCACCAACATATCTAATGACTAAATGCTTAGAACTCAAACTTCTGAATGCATTTCCCAACAGGTGTTTTATGTACATTATTAGACTTGTTTTCTTTAAGAGTATTTTTCAGTTGTTTCTTTTTTACTCTTTATTTGCACCATACCTACTGCTAATCTTGCACGGAAAGCACACTAACATTGCTCTTCTTGGCAATGTAAATGCCAGATTCAAGTGAGCACACTAAAAAAGACCAAAGGCAACTAAGTAGTGTTATTAACGTTCCCGATGGGAAACTTTCTTATTTGTGTACTGAGTAACTATCTTAAATCTATTCACTGAAAATCCTTCTATTACAGCAAATGAAAGTTTCTTATTTGTTCAGAAGTCTATCGTCTGAATTTTTATTTCTATAAACATCTAAGATGTTCCTCTCCCTGAGACAGGGAGAATAAGGTTACCTAAACTGACTACTATCTAATCTACACAGTAAACACACATTTCAGTTAGGCTCATTCTCCATTCACTTAGGCTTACTCTCAAAACCCCTTAATTTACCATGTGATAGACAAGTTCTAGGTTTGCAACAATATCCCTTTTTAGGATAATGTTACTTTTCTTCCTATTTATTCAGATCTTGAAAAGGACATTTATCACTTGTTGTATTTGCTTCTTGTAGGTAAAGTTAGGCTTTTCTGCCCCTTTTTCAGTGTGACAAGACAGCATTTCTCACTTTTGTCTTAAATGTAATCTCAGTGCTGCATAACTACAATAAATGGGAAATGCATTGTGTTCATATTGAAAATCTGAACTAAGATTTCTAGAAATTAAGGTTTGGTCTGCATTCCTAACTGAATCATATTTTTCTCAGTAAGCTTTTTAAAGCTCAGGCCACAAGTTAGGTATCATACACCCTGTTCACGTGTTATATCCTAGACAGGATGAGCTACCAGACCTGCTGTTAGTGATACTTAAGGATACTTGTTAAAATTGCTACAAGGCTACCTTGAACCAATTCCAAAGCATCCTGCCATGGAAACGCACTGCATGCAGTCTTAATGGAGAAAACCAGAAGTATTGCACAATTTTCCTATATAATTCTAGTGCTAAAAACATTTCAAAATCTGAAAACATTACCTTTGAAGCTTGCATGAACCTCAGCAAAGCCACAAATCAGCTTGTGAGCTTCATAAATCAAGAAGGACCCTGTAGAGAGCACAAGTCCTTTTTGAAGGCTTTTTCTAAGCACCTGCATGGGATCATTAGATATGTATTAATACACATTGTTGCTCTGAGTTTAAGTTTTACTCGTTTCTAGCACCATTTGCATTTCAGATTTTGAGCAAAGATTTCTAAAAGTTAAAAAACCCCTTCATTAAAAAAACAAAACAGAACACCACATCATCAAGAGGGCATTATAAGTTTTTTGCAAAAGGGGCTTAAAATTACGCTTTAATACATGAACAGAGCACTAGACTGAAAACAAACCATAAATATGGAGCAAACACACGGTAAGAAGCAAAAAAAAAAAAAAAAAGTAAACTCGTGTTTTTCAAGCGAGAACGGGGATACCAGCTTTTGCACAAAATAAGCAGCCCTTCGCTATGTTCCGCGATGCCAAAGCCTCCACAGCTGCTCCCTCCCCGCCGGCTGAGAGGCCCTGGGGAGAGCGAGCGGCGGCCACACATGCATGAAAGGACCCTGGAGGCGGCTGCGCCCGTCGCCCCCCAGAGCGACAACCTGGCTACCTCGCTGCCGCCGGCCCCGCGGCGGACACCGGGCCTCCCCCGGCTCCACGGACCACACGTCGCGCCTCCCGCCTCGCGCCGGAGCAGCCTCCCCAGACAGGCGGGACCGCGGCGGAAGGGCCGCGCCAGCACCAGCACCGCCATAACACCAGCCATCGACAGTGAGCGCCGCCGCCAGCACCGCCCCCCGCCAGCGGAGGAACCGGTCCGCCCCCTAGCCGGCCCGGGCGACGGGGAAACAAGGCTAACGGCCGCCTGTTCCGCCTGCCAGCCCGCTACTGCTCCGTACGCCAGCCACGCCTCGGCCCCAGCCAGGTCACTGGGTGTGGGTGTAAAGGAGAGCGTGAGTCCGCGCATGCGCCTTTGGCTGGCGGTAGCCCCGGGGCGGGGCGCGCCCGGTTGGCGTGGGCGTGGCCGCCGCCGGTGCCTGAGCTCCGCGGCCTGCGCTGGCCCCGGCAGGTGAGGGACAGCTGCGGGGGTGGGAGGCCGCGTTGCGCAGCGTGCCGCTGGTCGGGGCGGGACTCGACTGGACTGGACTGTCGGAGGGCGAGGCAGAGTGCTGGGGCAACCGGAGGACGGGGGCCCGTAGCGTGGCACGGCCCCGTCGCCTTCCTGTGCTTCAGGGGTGAGTCCTCCGGCCGCGCAGGGCATGCGCTAGCCCCTTTGCCACATTGTTTGCTCCCGCTCGGCCCAGGGAGGGGGAGTTAATCCCTCCCGCGCGTCGTGCCTTCAAGCTGCCGCCTGCCTGAGCCGTCTCACTCCCTCGAGCAGGCGGTGGCCTCCTACACCGAGGAGACGTGTGCGGCTGGAGGAAGGGCTGCGCCAAGCCGGGTTGGGCTGGGCTAGGGCGGCCGCCCCTCCCCGGCTGCAGGCGACGGTTCGAAGCTGTCCTCATCATCTCCTTATGAAACTTCCCCTTAGGTGGCTGGCCGCTTCCTGCTTCCAGGGACAGACAAACTTCTGCAGAGCTCGAGTAATCAGCCGTCTGATTCGCCGTCCCTCAGGTAGCGACACTGTGTGAAGTTAAAAGCTGTTCGCCAGAACGTTTCAGTCCTGGGTGCCTGTCTCTGTGGCGGTGTAACACTACTCTGAAATGCACCCTCAACTTTCAGAAACTGAACTGTCAGAGCAGTCGTCGTACCTGAAAAAACATACATGCTGTTATTTCTGAGCTACTGTTAGAGTGGGTTGTTTTTTCTTTCCTCATTGCACTTGAATTCTACATGCAAGACAAATCGTAGCTGACATGCATGTTGTTATAATTTACTCTTGCACTAGGCAAAAGTTAAAATGTGAAAGCTCTGCTTTTGGTTCCATTTTCAGCTCTGCGAAGTGCATTAAGTATGCATCACTCTGCTTCCAGAACTTAGGTTTGTTTTCTTGGGAGTTTTATGCCCCCAAATGTTCAAGTTAAAAGATATTTCTGTGGTGGTGCAAAGAAGTTTATTAAGTACTTAGAGTAAAACTTAATCTCACATTATTATTTATTTTTCAATTGAAGTTTTACACTTTATATATGTATAATCACAGAGGTAAGATTTTTCAAAGTCATGCAGAACACTAATAAGCATTAGAAATAAAAAAGTGAGCAGGAAGATGCGTAGAGAAGCAAGGAGAACAAGACAGGTCTTTTCTGTTACGGTGTTAGGGAGAATGCAGTGTGTTTCCAACAAATATGTTGGTGTTAAATATATCAGAAATAATATATAAAAATTCATCATGTGTGACTGTTAGACTAATTCTAGTTCAGTTGTTGAAAGCAAAAGTTTGATTCTGGTAGGTTGAATAACTAAGTCATTGTTAAATGTCATCTGCCAGAATTCCAAAGTAGCAGTGCTATACCACAGTGTTTTTTATAGCCTTGTGTTACATCCAAAATACTAATGTTTCTCCAGAATTTAAGGCTAGAGGGAAGCCATAGTAACTCTTGTACAAACACCACCAAAGATACTTCTTTTGGGGGTAATAAAACTAAAATATCAACTTCACGGGTAGATTAAATGTTACTACCTGAATTGGAGTTCAGATTTTTGATTTACAATCAGATGGTATTTAGGAAATACCTTTAGGGACAAAATTAAGTCATAAGATAAGTTTTTTGCCTTCCACATTGATTCTATTTATTTTTCAGTGAAAAAAAAAGTGCTTTTCCAGCATAAGTCATACGTGATCAAGTTAGTATTTATCGGTATTATTTTCTGTTAGACCTAACAAAGTTACTTCTATTCTTGGATCAATTAGGCTAAAATTAATAACAGCCCCGTCTAGCATCACATTTGAAGTTGTGGTGTGGCTTGTGGAAACTATTAGATGGAAAATAGAATTATAGTGCTCTTCATTGTTTCATCACTAACCCTTGTTCTAATGGGGGACTTCAACTTCCCAGGTGTCTGCTGGAAATAAAACACAGCAGAGAGAGAACAGTCCTGGAGGTTCCTGGAGGGCATTGAAGATAACTTCCAGATGCAGCTGGTGAGAGAGCTAACCAGGGAGGGTGCCCTTCTGGACTAGCTGCTTGTGAACAGAGAATGACTTATGGGGGAATTAACATTTGGAGGAAGTCTAGGGCATAGTGACCATGAACTCAGAGTTTTAGTTCTTGGAGAAGTAAGGAGGGGGGGTCAGTAAAACTGCCACCTTGGAATTCCAGAGAGCAGACTCGGATCTATTCAGGAGACTGATTGACAAAGTCCCTTGGGAGAATGTCATGAAGGGTAAAGTAGTCCAGGAAGGCTGGACATCAATAAATCCTTTATTGGATGCAGGCGGAAACATAGTGACAAAGGATAAGGAAAAGGCTGAGGTGCTAAATGCCTCCTTTGCCTCAGCCTTTAGCAGTCAAATGGGTTGTTCTCTAGACACCCAGTTCCCTGAGCTGGAAAACAGAGAGATGGGACAGAATGGGACCTTCATAATCCAAGAGGAAATGGTCAGTGACCTGCTACATCACCTAAACAACCATATGTCTATGGGGCCACATGGGCTACACCCAAGAGTACTGAAGGAGTTGGTGGCTGCCCTAGCCAAGCCTCTTTCCAACATTTACCAGCAGTCCTGCCTAACTGGGGAGGTCCCAGTGGACTGGAGGGTAGCAGGTGTGGTACCTATCCACAGGAAAGGCCGAAAGGAGGATCCAGGGAACTACAGACCTGTCAGTCTGACCTTGGTGCCAAGGAAGGTCATGGAACAGATTATCTTGAGTGCCATTATGCACCATATACAGAACAACCAGGTGATCAGGTCCAATCAGCACAGGTTTATGAAAGGAAGGTTCTGCTTGATGAACCTGGTCGCTTTCTATGACAAGATGACCCGTCTGGTTGATGAGGGAAAGGCTGTGGATGTTCTTAACCTGCACTTTTGTAAGGCCTTTGACACTGTTTCCCACAGCATTCTGATGAAAAAACTGGCTGCTCATGGCTTGGACAGGCATATGCTCTGCTGGGTAAAACACTGGCTGGACAGCTGGGCACAGAGAGTGGTGGTGAATGGAGTTAAATCCAGCTGGCAGCCAGTCACTAGTGGTGTTCCTCAGGGCTCAGTGTTGGGACTACTTCTTTTTAACATCTTTATCAACGACCTCGATGAGGAGATAGAATGCACCTTCAGTACATTTGCAGACAACACCAAGGTGGGTAGGAGTGCTGGTGTGCCTGAGGGGTAGGGAGGCTCTGTAGAGGGACCTGAACAGACTAGATCAATGGGCTGAGGTCAGTTGTATGAAGTTCAGCAAGGCCAAGTACTGGGTCCTGCACTTTGGCCACAACAACCCCTTGCAATGCTACAGGCTTGGGGAAGAGTGGCTGGAAAGCTGTCCAGCAGAAAGGGACCTGGGCGTTCTGGTTGATGGGTGGCTGAATATGAGCCAGCAGTGTGCTCAGGTGGCCAAGAAGGCCAGTGGCTTCCTGACCTGTATTAAGAATAGTGTGGCAGGCAGAACCAGGGAAGTGTTCATCCCTCTGTACTCAGCATTGGTGAGGCCACGCCTCAAATACTGCGTCCAGTTTTGGGCACCTCAGTACAAGAAAGACATGGAGGTGCTGGAGTATATCCAAAGAAGGGCAATGAAGCTGGTGAAGGGCCTTGAGAACAAGTCTTATGAGGATCAGCTGAGGGAACTGGGGCTGTTTAGTCTGAAGAAAAGGAGGCTGAGGGGAGACCTCATCGCCCTCTACCACTACCTGAAAGGACGTTGTAAAGAAGTAGGCGCTGGTCTCTTCTCCCAAGTAGCTGGTGATAGAACATGAGATAATGGTCTCAAGCTGCTCCAGGGGAGTTTTAGAGTAGACATTAGGAAGAACTTTTTCAATGAAAGGGTTTTCAGTCATTGGAACATACTGCCCAGGGTTGAGTCACCATCCCTGGATGTGTTTAAAAGTCGTCTAGATGTGGCGCTTGGGAGTATGGCTTAGTGCTGGACTTGGTAGAGTAGGGTTATTGATTGGACTCAGTGATCTTTTAGGTCTTTTCCAACCTGAGTGATTCTGTGATTTTATGATTCTATGTTTAGTTTATTTGATTTGTCTTTAATACTGCTTTAGGTGAGATGCTGTTGCTCAGGGATCTTAAAATGGCATTATTAAGCATTTAAAAGTTTTCTGAATGCAGGAGTCTGGGGTGGGTTACTGGGTTTGAGCTTCTGTTTACGAGTCTTAATGATCTGGATTGCTTGCTTTGTACTTTCTTCTATGGTTGAAAGAGGATGGTACCCTGTAGATCCTTTCCATCCTGCAGCTGAATTGCGTGCACTCAGTGCTTTATCCAAGGCATGGTTAGGAGCCAGATTGATTAGTTCTAGTGGTGTCAACTTGCTTCTGGTGCTTCTCACATCCAGGAGGGTTATTACAGAGTCCTCATGGGAGGTGATTAGAACATGTGCAAAAATCCAGTGGTTCCAGAAAGTAGTATGAATGCTGTGTGCCTGTGTTCAGAGCCAGTGCCTGCATATGCAGATCATGTATGATGGCTCCCAGGCACAGTGAATGCAGAGTGCAAGTAGCTGCTATTGTTACAGAACTGAAGGAGAGCTTTTGGTTTGCCTATAGAAGATTTGAAGTACATGCGGGCTATAGTAAGGAGTAGTTTTGTGATTGTCAGTTTGAAGTTAGCGTCGTTGTTTATACTGAGATACAAAATGAAATGCTGGACCATTGTGGAATAGTGTTTTTATGGATTTTTCCTAGCAACCTTTAGCAATGTAGGAAAGCATAGATTTCTTACAGCATAAACGACCTTGGGAGCTTGCATGTCACTGATCTTTGGTCTGCTAAACACTGTAACCTTATTGGAAAAAAAGCATTAAATTAATAGGACCAAAAAGGAAATCTGTTCTTAAAATCTTATAGGACTTTTCTTGCTGGATTTTTAAAATATCTAATTCATATTGTACTTCGTTCTCTAACAAAGGCTCTGAGTTTCCCATAAATAATCTTGACAGTGCTGCTGTCATAGACACATAAAACTGCTGGACAGGTTATTTATTTTAAAAGGAGCTGTAGTTCCTTGAAGTCTGTGCATTCAAACCTGATACTTTGATTGATATATGGGAATAACAAGTCTCGGTTTTAATTTTATTTCACATTTTAATGCTCATGTTGAAGCTTTAGCCATCTGCTGAGAAGCCCAGAGGCAGACCTCTGAAGTAACTTACCATAAACTCATTTTTAAGAAGTGGTATTTGTAAAAAGGAAGTGTTACAACATGCCAGGCTTGAAATGGACTGTAAGAAGGATTAGTCTAAAATATGTGCTCTCTTCTATCTTGTTTCTGCAATAAAACACAGCAAGTTTTAGTGAGGTACAACTTTTTCCTTCTTCTCAATAGTGTTAATTGTGTAAAGTCAGTTAGTTGCTCCATACAGAGAAACTGCGATGAAGAATGCACAATTTAAGATACTATTCAAATTGCATAGTTCATAGGTTGTTTTCCATACAGCAGTTAATGGAAAAATATTCTGATAAAACATATACGCTGGAAACACTTTTTTTCCCTAATCGAATGTTGCCAGGTTAAAACTACTGAATGTTGAGGTTAGATTGGTGTTTCTTAATTTTCTTGTTCAGGGCACAGTATTACCTTTTATAGTTTAGCTTACATGGGTCAAAACATCACTCAAAATTGTAAGAAACCTTTGTATGAGGATGATGCTGGAGGGAACCCTCAGCATTAAAGATGTGCCTAAAGGGTGAACGCACATATTCAGGAATAGAAAGGTAAATAGAAGGATGGTTAGAAATGGCATCCTAGAAATAAAATTAAGTTTCTGGTCTGTGTAGTGAGATTTTTTTAGAAGTAGAATTCTAAATACGTTCTTTGGCAATGTAATTTAATGATTTATTTTTTATTTATTTAGGAACTATCTCTAAATAGTTGCCTGACTTTTTACACCAGTGTAATACTAGTGTAGTAGATAAATATTTGAACTGCCTGAATATGATGAAGCTTGTATAAATAGATGATTCATTTCTCACAGAGTAAAAACAGTGTCTCCCTTCTCACACACTCATACACCTCAGATTTCTTACATACTAGTTCTTACTGTAGTTCTATGGCAGCAACAGCTTACATCAGAACAGGTTTGAAAGCTTTGACTAAAGGCAGCGATACCAAACCCAGCTAGAACAGTGCTCACTCTGTCAGTGTTTGTGTCTTCTTGTAGCGATGTACTTCTGTTTGTCAGACTGGGAAGTACCTGCACATGTGAACTTACCATGGTGCTACTCCAGGTTATCTGTGCAAGCCTGTACTCTTATTGCAGCATTGACAGGTTTGCTGCAGTCTGAAAGTTCCCCTGTGCTCTCAGAAGATTATTCTGATTATAGATCTGTTTCTTTCCAAATAGAATGCCATGTTTATGGTTTCTGTTGAAAAGCAGACGTTAGCTGGATTATTTGATGGACAATGCTTATCCTCAATAGAATAATTAGTGGGATTCAGATGACACTATGATCAGTGGAACTGCAAGACAAGACTAATCCTTGACTTACAGTCTTGCTTTGATAATGACAGGTCAAGAGGAAGAACTTGTAATGTACTTAGTTGACCTGATCATGCTCCTGAGCAGCCTAGACACAGTATGGAGTCAGGTCCAAGTACCTCTCTTGTGATTGTGCATTGCTGCACTTCAGAGTCTGGATGTTGCAAGTTCTGCTGTACATTTTATATAGTAATTTTCAGTCTTCTCCTGTCCGGATTTATCAGTGTTCTTTTTAAGAGTGTGATATGCTTGTGTGGTCATAAAAGCTATCCTAATTAAAAAGACTATAGAGCTGTCATCTGGCCCTATTCTGGTGTGCCTTACTGCACTTTATGGTGTACCCTACATGTAAGACAAACTGTATATAGCTTGAGAAAACCAGAGGTTTTAATTATATTTGGCCAATGGGGATCATAGCTTCTTTTGTAACAACTTATTGAATAAGTAAGTCTCTTTGTTATGTGATGTGACTTACTGGCAGTCAAGGCTCATCCTGCCAGAGCCCAAACAGTATCATCTGTCCATGCAAAGTTATTCCAGTATCAGCGATGTACAAACTATCCAGTCATGTACCTAGAATATTTGCGTCTGATTTGCCTGTTAGAGCTGATAGTGTGTCGTAGAATGGTATTTCAAGAGGTAATATACTAGTACAGCCGTGATTTCTTATTTCCACCATCCTGAAAAGACTGCAATTTGCCAGACTGTATTCTACCAAGTTTTCAAAACAAGCATGCTTACTTTCCTGACAGTGACTGATCCTTGAGGATGTTTGTATTCTTTAGGAATCCTACCCACCTCCAAAACCTTTTTTGGAAGTTTTCAGATAACCCAGGCTTTCAGACCTGAGGAGAATTGCGTGGAGCTGCAGTCGTTCTTTCTTTTGTGCAGTATGGGCGAACGAGGATTCACGCAGCATATGCAGAGCTCCAACAGCTATTGCTGTCTAAAAGCCTTCTGAATGTGGAGCACCTGTGTGCCCTCTGCATAGTCTGCAATGACTACAATGTTGTAAGAGAAATACCTGTTGTTTATAAACTGAGTTTCGGAACTGTAAATACTGTTTTGGGTTAATGAGATATGACTTTTTCTCAGTGGTAAGTATTTTACTAAGTTTTAATGTTCATAGTGTTATTGAAAATCAGGATGTATACAACTATGTACTGTAAAACATATCAGTCTTACGGTGTCCTGGAAAATCACATTGTCTTTTATCCAAGTAAAATAGCAAAACTGTTTCTTGAAATGCATTAGAAAGAAGTATGACAGACCTCTTCAAACCATTATACAAATATTGATTCCTGATATTCTCAGAACCTCTGAGAAATATGCTTTGCATTACTTTTCATCTTGGATTTTTTTCAAAACTGGAAATGGGAGAGATTAAAAGACCATTTTGGGATTTTGAAGGTTTTACTTTTGTATCTGGGTTTCAAGTCGAGTATCCTCCACTTAGATAAATGCATTTTCTTGTTGTAAGTTGTCTTTTGTCTAATATGAATTCAATTACTACATCTCAAACAAGAGTATTTGCATTTCGAGGGAGGGAAGCCGCTTTTTTTATTCTTCCTCTCCTCTATTTTATGCATATTGGGACAGTTGGTGACTTGAGGAGGAGAGGAAGTGATAGAATTGACATTTTCATGTGAGAAAGTACTTGTGATGTAAAAGAAGTGGGGCACGTGCACACACACACACACACAGACTAAGCAGAAAAAGCTGACCAAATTTTTAGGTTGAGTGGATGATACTGGTTTACCAGTGATTTTGGAAATGTTACCTTAACAAAAGAAATGTGGCTACAAGTCCCTTCAGGGACTCTTAATAATGAAGAGTTTCAGGGAAGTTAGAGCAAAAAAACCACCTGATTGTTTTGAGAAATATGTCTCAATTCAAGTTTGAATTCTGCTGAATTTCATGAAAACCCTTTCTAGTTGTTGTTGCAGCATTGGTGGTTATTACAGCATGGCTTTGTCAGCAGAAAGTTGTTTTTCTGGAAAGAGCCATTAAGGAGTCATGCACCGGTCTGCACTGGATTCTATGGGCAGAGTTACTGACTGTTAATGAGCGTTGTCTGGCAGCCAGGAAAGCAATAGGGAATGGAAAATACCAATATAAAAAGAGAACCAGGAAAAAGGGGGCAGACTGCTTTTCAAAAGGTATGCTTTCTAATCCTAAACCCCCCTTTGTTTTAAAAACAATTTAAATAGTTGGAACTCAGAGCTTCACTTTTTTCCCCTCAAGGAGAGTGGCTGAAACTTTAGGTAAAGTCATGGAAGCGAAAGATACCAAATAATGAAGTCATGTTCAAGTGTTTGGGGGTGCAGGAGGATTTCCGTTGATCTGACATGCTTTTTAATAATGTATGTGCATGGAAGTTTGGATAATTCCTTTACAGATAATTTATATTTACTTCAGTCTCCAAAAGGTGCACCTATAAGATTGCAAAACAGAGATGGAGAGGCAATGTATGAAGTGTGGCCTGGTGTAATACAGGGAAGCCTCAGGAAAATTCTATCAAACCGCAGTGTTTTCTTTCTTCTCTCTTCAGTTCATCATTAATCTTTCCCATCTTCCTTATCCTTTTTGCCTCTAAAAAAATTCCTTTTAACCAAAAGTTGTATGAATGCAGTGAAAGGAAGAGAGATGAGTTGGGAAATGGTCAGGTACACTATATGTGTATGATACAAGTGAGCTGGCTAGATAGATGTGCTTCCTTCCATACACTCTTTAGTATCAAGGGCAGTTGTACTGTAGAGGCTCATCTCCTGAAGAGGGGTTGGAAATCATCAGCTGTATTCCTGAAAAGTATAATTGCAGAGATTTTTTAATATAGCAGATAGGTGCTGCTGAGACCTAATTAGGCTTGCAAATGGATGTTATTTCAGAGTGGGATTCATGACTGATCATGTTCTTTCTGTAGGTTTGTAATGTCTGCTGGTCTTGTTAGTTCCACTGCAGAATGATTGAGATACTTAAGAGGAAAAGTAAAAAAGCTTTCAGATTTTCTTGTTTTAAACAAACCTCCAGAAAGAACACTTCTTCCTAATTCTCAGTTGTTACTTGATTTCCAAGTTATCACTATTATTAAAAATTGTAGTTGTTTTTTAAGATTTATAAAAGCAAGATCACCTATTCCTGTAACCTACTTAAACTCTTTCCAATCCTGCTATGCTTATGGCTTCAGCATTTTGTTAGAGATTTGGTGAGAGAGTACTTAATACTTTTTTTTCCTTATTCCTTGTGTTATTATTAATATCTACATTGTAAGATACTGGCATTCATGTGGGGTTTACAGGATGTAATTTAAAACTTGCGAAGTTTTATTGTCAGAGTTCAAACCACTCTGCTTTCTTTGTGGTGTATCCTGTTATGCATTAGGTTCCTCAAACATTCTAAGAAACCTGATCTTATTTCTTATGTGCAGTTTTGAAATTAAATTTTACACCTATGTGGCAAAGCCAAGAAAAAGTATGGCAGTAATAATGTAATCATCATCAATCTTAAAATTTGCATTTGCAGCTTCACAACTCCTGATAAGCTAACAATTCTAATGATCAGTCAGAGAATTAACACATTGTGACAATCCCATTGTCTGCTTTTAAGTCCATTTTAAAAATGATTATTTCTCTTGTTTCTCTCTAGCTTAACAAATGGCGGCACAGTGTGTGACGAAGGTGGAACTGACTGTTGCCTGCACCAGTCTCTTGGATAGAGATATTGGTTCCAAGTCGGACCCACTGTGTGTGCTTCTCCAGAACACGAGTGGTCAGCAGTGGTATGAGGTACAGCGTGATGCTTCTCATGAGTTTGTAAAAAATGCAGTCTAACATGTTGAACCTTTTAAAACACTGAAGCATATGATTTCACTAAAATATTTAAATTATGTACCACCACCTCTGAATACTTTTCATTAGATTGTGTCTATAATAATTAGACAGGTCGCACACTAATAATTGTTTCCTAAGAATTACTTACGCCTGGCTGATTTTTAGCAGTGTTCCCCCAGCCATTTGTGGACCAACAGAAGAAGCCTTCCAAATGCTTAAATGTGCTTTTATAAATACAGTACTCCAAATCTAGGGTCTCATTGTGGATTTGACAATATACCATTTTTATGCTGGTCTTCCCTATGCAGGAATAGCTAGATACTTCTTAGAGGGAGCAAAGAAAAACAGATCCTGAGATATCTCTGACTTAAAACAGTGAGTTTTATAATATAATGTAGTTACTTGTATTTGACAAAAGGTTTGCAGAAGTTACGGCTTTTATACTTTATACTAAGAAGAGCTTTTCAAAGTCTTTAAGAATATGTTACTTCATTTCAGTACTTGTTTGGTTGGTGAAATACTGGATAAAGTGTTATCTTTCTAACTGCAGGTTGATCGCACAGAAAGAGTTAAGAATTCCTTGAACCCGAAGTTTGCCAAGAAATTCCTAATTGATTACTATTTTGAGATTGTTCAGAAACTTAAATTTGGAATATATGACATTGATAACAAAACCTTTGATCTGAGTGATGATGACTTCTTAGGAGAATTTGAATGTACACTGGGACAAGTAAGTATGCAGATGATTTCCCTTATAATTAAGAAAATATCAGTTAACCACTGATCATTAACCACTTTTATCTTTACTTTATCACTATGTTCTTGTGTTCTTGGGATACTCTTTATGTTGAATAGGTTTCCCTTTTTTTGTTTTTTTTCAAGCCTCAGTTCAGTGTATATACATTTTATTTGCAAAAGATCTTGTAGAATAGTGACTGTCCAGAGTGCTATCTGAAAGTAAGTGGACTGTCAATAAGCACAAAATAGTAATTGCTGTTTATTTACTCTTAATACTTAAATTCTTATTTTTATGCTCCATAAAAAGAGAATTGGTGTATGGCAACATAAGACTGTTCACAAGGGCCGTGTTAACCTTGTAATTTGCTTTCCACTCAAGGCAGGCAGTGATTCTGGTTCTGCCTCCTGTTATTTTAAGTGCATGTTAAGTTATTTTAAGATGGAGGCATTGTGAAATGAAATTCAGTGATAATTTAAAATTAATAATTCATCCTTAATGTAAAGAAAGATGTAGAGTGAGTAGACATACTTCTAAGTAAGCATTGTCTGAAGAGAATAAAATAAAATCGACTACAAACACTGCAGGGGGAGGTTAGTGTCTATTTGCATGACAAACATTGTGTTTATAAATCTTTGCTAAAGCTGTTTATGAAATGTGGCTTGCACGTGTTTGAATAGAACATATGAAAAACTTCAGGACAAGTTGAGATTGAAACTTAAGGTTTGTCACGTATATGTATCATGTTACTACAAGACATTTTAATACATATTGCTCCTGGAACCCCACATGTGTTCAGCTGCATATGTATTTTAAAATTTTGAAGTGTTACCTTTTCATTTACAGGAGATCATGGGAAGTAAATGTAATGCTGTCATCTTCATGATGAAGGAAAGATTCCTAAAATGAAAATACCTCATTATCTCATCTCATTCATTTGAAAATCTACTACAATGCACTAATAATTTCATACTCAAATTTTGTCTTGGCAGATAGTTTCTAGCAGGACTCTGACAAAACCATTAACACTTAAAAATGGCAGACCTGCTGGAAAAGGGAGTATTACGGTAAGGCAATTAAGGCAATAAATCTCTTCAGCATTTATCCTTAAATGTTTTGTGGGTTTTTTTCTTTAGTTAGCTAGTAGCTTGAACACAGTATGTCTGACCTACAGTGCTGTAAAAAGTATCTTAAAGCGTTTTTTTTCCTCCACTAATATTTCCTCGTCATCCAGAAGGACAGCAGCCCATCTTCTGCATCTCAAAATCTGATTGCTTCCATCCAAATAATTAGAGCATCCGATGTGCTACTGTTTGGGCAATACCTTTAATCATCAGTCTTATCACCTAGTGAATCCCAATGAGAAATCAAATTGTTCCTCCCTCTCCTCCACTCCATTTTAATGCTTCATTTGTGATCAAGTACCATTATTTTAATGGACCTGCTGTAGGAGTGTTGTGAATATAAGAAAACTGTACAGTTCCTGAGAAAGAAATAAGTATTTTACTTCATTTGCCTGTCTAGATTACAGCAGAAGAAGTGAAGGATAACAGGGTGGTTGTATTGGAAGTAGAAGCAAGAAAACTGGACAATAAGGTATTTAGGTGATTGCTGTTCTTTGGTAAACTAATAAAATCAGAATCTTGTCAAAACAAGAAACATTCCAATGTTCTTTCTTATTTTTTGCTGAAATAATTAATTCTATTAAGATTTTTGTTACACTAAAAACAAATTGAAGAAAGATTGCTTCAGAGTAACTTTGTTGAGTGTTTTGAAATGAACTATAACATAGTTCTAAATAAGACAAGTACATTGCAGGAATATTCTGGAATAGCACACTATCATTTAAATATACATATTTACATTTAGTTATAAAGATAAGGAACTTTTGGTATATCCCTTGGTTTGAATTGTCATATACATTTATCACCTGTTAGCTCTCTCAAATAAGAGGTGAAGAGTACTTGGAGTGTATAAATCTTTTATGTTAAATATTGTGAGGCTAAAAATACTGTATCTAGAAAGACTTTTAAAAACAAAATAAGAAAAAAGTTATTATTTTCCCCGGTTGATTTAAAGATACCTTTTTGAACTGGTTGAAAGCCTTAGTTTCTTAACTGTCCATCACAGTACATGTTACTGTAAGTATTCTTTTGCTTGAACCATCAGTTATTTCATATGTGGACACTGCAGAACTTTTATGCTAAATTGGTGGACATGCCCTGTTCTTGTCTCTCTTTCACAAGAGGTAAAATAATCAGATTTGCATTTCTTTATTTACAGCTTTTGTTCCCTTAGTATTTGGTTTACTTTTTGTTAGTCTATATGCGTTTTTGACTAGCATTTAATGGCATTCATGCCACAGGCTGTTCTGGGATAATTACTTGTTCTTTAAATGCAGGATTTTTTTGGGAAGTCAGATCCATATCTGGAATTCCACAAGCAGACTGGAGATGGAAACTGGGTGATGGTTCACAGAACAGAGGTAGGATTTTTTCAGTCAACAACCTAGATATTAAGGTCATTTGATTTTCTGTGGGTCACAGCACTAGAGGCATGGTTTCTTACAAAATAAGGGAAGCGTGGTCTAGTAGTTGACATGCAGACCAGTTAGAACTCACCTCTGCTCTTCCACTGATGTTCTGATAAGGACAGGATGTCTGCCTTACTCTGATTCTCGTTTATGCCATCCTATTTTAAAGGAAAATACTTTTGTTTTTAAACTTTCTGCAATCTAGAAGAAAAAAAAATGTTTTGAAAAGGTACTGCATACTCACACAGGGACATTTGTTTCAGTGCTACTCTGTGGTTGGAACTTGGACTGTGCTGTTCTTATGTTAGAGTCACGTAGCTTTACCATTTAGTAATGAAAGTAATTACACTGAATGCTTGCATAGCAGGGGCAAACCAAGGATAGTGCTGAGTGAGGGAAAACACAGTTGAGCAGCAGCAGCCTTCCACCCAGGAGAAGGTGCAGAAGTCCCATGGCAGCAACTGGCAGAGTAAGAGTACGTTCAAAATGCCTCACTGTAGTGGAAGTTGAGGCCCTAGTCACAGCTGAGGTACTGAGCACATTTGAAGTGGTGACCACATTAATTCTGAAGCACAGATGTTGAAAGAGTATAAATCCTTTTTGTGTCAGATTTATAAAAATAGTTCCTCTCATCAGGTGGTTCTTCTGCATAAAATATAACTTTTCCGTGAGGATTTCAGTCATCTTCAGTGTCAGTAATGAATCCAGAATTCACTGTTCTAGCCTAGAATTATCTGGAGGATGTTCTTTATGTTACAGATTTTAGAAACCTTTTTATGTTACTAACTATTATTTACTGTTTTCGTTTTCAAAAGGGACATTTATTTCTCTGCACTTCTACACTGCTGGAAATACAAGTATTACTATTATTAGGTATTATTAATGAAGTATTGCATGTTGTGTGTAGTTTCTGGTGCTTTCTAAGTTCATTACTTGGTGATTGGGTATATTAAAGATACTTTGCAGTTGAAAAATTATTAAGATCCTTCAATATTATTCTTAAGTATCACTTATTTAGCATTCAGCTTGAGAGACTGTGTGCAGTAGGGTCTTTTTATCCTCATGCACAGTATCTGCTTAGCTAAACCAGTAATTTCTTGAGGGAACATTTCCTAAGTGGCATTTCAGAATAAATATAAGCTGGAGTGAATCATAATCTCCAAAGCAATGATGTATTCAGAAATTCCAGTGTAATCTTTGTCCATGTTTTTTTGGTAAGTCACACTTATATAAAAGTTTGTGTGAATATATGTGTGTGCTTTTTTAAAAAAATAAATATTTATGAAATTATGAATTTAATTTTTTGCGGTGTAGTAGGTGAGTTACATATATCACAGTGCAGTCCAGAAAAATGTTGAATTTAAATATACCATTTCTTTTGGACAATAGTACTGCATGTTAGGAATGTTTCATTTGTTTATATCCTGTATGGATTGCAGGAAGTGACTGATGGCAGCATCAGGCAACTGCTTTTGCTTACAAAAATCATGGTATGAAGGTATGACCAATTACAATTAGTCTTATGATCAATACCACTTTGGCTTATTTTTTTTTCTTACAGGTTATTAAAAACAATTTGAATCCTGTTTGGAGGCCCTTTAAAATCTCTCTCAATTCTCTGTGCTACAGTGACATGGATAAATCAATCAAGGTAGTGTATGTGAAATGTGTATATGAATCAATGCATTAAAAAAATATGTAATAAATGGAAGATGTGTTACTTAATTATTGCCTCTTTAGTTTTTCTTAGTTGGAAGTCACAGAGATACATGCATGTTTTAAGAACAAAAATATCACACATTTGTAATAGATTATCTGGTAAAAGTTTGTCTTTGAAAGTATGGCAAACCAGTTGAATACTAGTAGCTTTGATATGTCCAATTTATTTTCTTATTTAGGTTGTACAGTTCATATTGCATCAGCCAGTATTGGTGGTGTTAAGGTACTGTATAGTGAAAGATGTGTGATAAGAGCTAGAATATGCTTTGCTGTATCTTATGGATCTCATAATACTTTGTTACTGGAGCAACAGAGAACACTAATTAAATTCTTCATATACTACCTGATACAATTAATTACATCTAATGTACTAGCTGAGATGTGGACCAGCTGTATCCTGTGGATACCAGGTGTAGCAACTTTTCTCCTCAGATGAAACTTTCTGTGAAAAAGTCAACCAAACCTGTCTTTTAACTCTCTGTATCTTCAAATCTTAAATAAATCCTGTTTAGCTTAAGAATATTTTTCTTCAGGAATTTTCTTTAGGGGAAGCTAAATAACCAATCAAAATGCCATTTATAAACTATTTATGAACATGTGAGGAAACTGATATTTCAGCATTTGAGAAAAAAAAACAAATGAAGCAAACCACTGTACTTGCCATTCTTCCTCTGGGAAGGAAAAATGAGAGCATGGTCTGCATTTGGCAGGTATTAGTCATATGACTTGAGGCAGTCCTGGAAAATACTTAACACCAACAGGGATCTGGGTGTTACAAGCACCTGTATAGATTTAAACATATAATTATAGAGCAGATGAACGAACAATTTTACAAGCCCAGAACCTGCTTCCCTTGCTGCTTCTGTGGTGTTTTTTTTTTTCCTTCTGTCATTCCTTTCTTCTTCCTTTTTCCCCAAAATAGTTATAACAGCCCTTACATTTCAATATACTGTAAATATGTTTTTCAGTGAAGAGCGATGCTAAAAGTATTAACTATTGATAAAAATATATCTGTTAAGATGGAGTTGATCTCGGCTTTGTCACTATTTTAATGAAGTCAGTTCTTTGGAGTCTTACCTCAGAAGTGTAGGCGTATTTCCAAAGGAAATAGATTTTACTTAGAGTTGTTATGGACTTGCAGACAGACAGTAGGATTATGTCCTTGCTTAGAAACCAAGGAGCTATCACTTCAAACATGAAAATGCAGACAGAATTGTATTACAGTGTTGTGAAGGATTAAACAATACTTTTAACACTTCCATAGCGCACAGTTGCCTTCGTTATGGGCTGTTTGTCATAGTAAGTAAACCCACCAACTTTTCCATAATGAGTGGCTTTTCATCTATTTAATGGCTTAGTTTGTGTATCCCCAGCAATGCACAAACCAAGTTGATTCTTTAGCTTCTAGATTTATTGATATATTTAATGTGAGTGTGTTTGCAGTCAGTGAAATTCTTCTGTTTTGAAAATGTGAGCCTTTCATCTGGAGTGAACATGCCTAGTTCTGCTGGCTAAAAAAATATATATGCAATTTCATAACATGCTTCCCTAGCACTGTTGCGTGTCCAGGAGAGCATACATGGAACAAAATAAATATGTCTGTCTTGCCTGGAGTAAGTAGTGATAATTGGCTTGGATGGGTCAAATATATCAAGCAAGATGAAGTTTAAACCTTTCAAAAGGAAAAAAAGAAATAGCTGTGCCAGCTGTGAACTTGCATAATAACTTTTGGCTCAGGAAATGTCTTCAGTTTTAAATTTAAGGCACTGAAGTACTTGCCTCAGTATTGGATTGGCTTAATTTATGGCATTCAAAAGAATTTTTAGAGCATCTGTCATGAACATTAGTCTGTTGGTAGTGTGGCTGTTTGTATGAGATGTAAGTTGCTATTCAGTGCATGTGCATGCATTTTGTTTATTAGTGCATTCAGAACGTTGTGGGAGTCCTGCAAACTCATGTTCTGCAGAGTGTAGAACTTTCAGTCTACGCATCGTATTTTGTACTTCAGCATTATTGTCCATTTTCAGAAAGTTAATTCCTCTCAAAATCTCAAGTGTATGTTGAGGTTGTTTGTTCTATTTTGTTATTTCTGAATGAAGTAGCCAAGTAATCAACTAAATGGTTTCTGGAATATAACGTAGGATTTTTTCCATCTGGAAAGATGGATGTGAAAGTAATTGTTAGGCTTAAGCAATATATATTCAGAAAAATTCTTGAAGTTTATGGTTTTATTCCAACTTTGACTCTTGATTTTTTATTGTTATTATACATAATAATTATTACATTATTTTAAATTGTTTTTTTGTGTTTTGATTAAGTTAGATTAAGTTTGATTAAGATGTCGATGCTACTAAAGTGAAATAAAATATCAGAAGTGAATGAAATTAGCATCTGTTATTATAGATAAATAGCTTTGTGTCTAGAAAGGCAGTTGGGGCACATTCGTAAGTTGAGCTTTTACAAAACAAAAATTGAGGGTGCTATAAGTTTAAAGTGACAGTGGTAAAATTATACTTGCTCAAACTGATAGGTTCTCAAATAGAAAAAAGTGTATTTTTCACTTGTTCTGCCTTTCTTGATGGGATGGGGTAGTAAAAGATGAATTATTTGAATAGTAAACCTTTGCATTAAACACTGAATAAAGGAAAAGAAGGATTTTCAGTTGGCATTCAGATCCATGATGTGTGGGTCATAGTGACTGTTTAAACTTGGTAATCTTAAAAAATAAAAATTGAAGCCTTGTTTCTAGATTTAAGGCTGAGCCTTCATACACTTTTAAATTCTGAGTTATCTTGAAGATTGGTAAAGTAATATAGAAGTATTAATGCAACTCCTGTGATCACTGAAAAACTGATTGACTGATTTTTTAGCTGGATGCTCAGAGATAATTGTATTTCCTTAATACCTCTGAAAATCTAAGTCTCTTAATCCATGATGACAGTAAAAAACCTACAGAATGTGTTTCTACTCTTCCTTACACCTCCTCACTCCCAAAATGTAGTTTAATACAATTGATGTCTGGTCCCACTGGACCTTACACTACTTAGTGTTCTTGTCTCTCATTCACTTCAGTGGAAGATCTGATCTGAAAGTGGTTTCACTTTTGTCCAGTCTGAATCCGTAATTCTTAGATGCAGCTCTGTGTAATTCTAAGACTGCAGTGTGAGGAAAAACTCCAGGATATAAGAGATTTAGGAATGTTTTGAATGTTCAGGTTTGCCAGAACTAGAAATGCCATTGCATTTTATATTGCTTTTGTGGGGCCGTTTCTGTTACTGACACTGAGTAATGATGCTTTGTTTTAGATTGAGTGCTATGACTATGACAGTGATGGGTCTCATGATCTCATAGGAAGCTTTCAAACTACGATGTCAAAACTGAAAGAAGCATCTCGGTCCTCACCTGTAAGTCTTACATAGTCTAAGCTGCTGGTTTGTTTTTGATAAACTGTTTCACTAGTTTTGGAGCAAAACTTAGGTCACTTGATTTACAGGTATCAAAGTTGTGTTAGGCTATGCTTCATTAATGCTACTATGGTTGAGGCTGACTCAGCATTTTCATTTTGCATCCACTTTTCTTGGATTAATATCTTGGTTACAGTTTTTAATATTACACATTAAAATACCCAGCTGTCAACACAAATGAATTTCAGTAATCATAAAAATACAGAAATGAAATTCAGAGTGTCAAAAACAGGATGCAGTACAAATGTGACTGCAGTGAAAAGGCCAAAGCTTGTAATATTTTTTCAGGTTTCACCTAGTCCTTTATTTCAAGTATGGCACTTATCAACTATCATGTGTAGTTTATTGAATATGAAGAAATTCAACATTTGTGCCACTGCACAAAATTGGATGTGTTACATTAGGTGGCTCTTTTTTCAAGTGAAATTACTCTTCCTGTTCTGACAAACTGTAGCAATTTGCAAACCTTTTAATAGACCAGTTTTTAATTTAGAAGAAAGGTGGCATAGCAACTTTAACGGTAAAGTCTTTGTTTTATGGACGTGTATGTTGTCAAAATATTTCATCATCTTTTCTTTTATTTCTATAAAACCTGCTTATCTGTTACTGCATTAGTACTCACAGGATATGTTGAGTGCCTGCTTGTACTTTTCTGATATCTTGAGTGTTCCATTTGTACTGAATTCTCAGAGCTGCTGAATGTAAGGAGTCAGCCTTGACTGTTGTATTTTTTTTCAATTGCTGCTTTGTGCCCTGCCATGTTTTTCTTCTAGGTACCTGTTCCTGAATTAATTTTGAATGATGCATGGTTCAGTTTAATGTCTCTTAAGATTTTATATTGTTTGTAAGGAATTTTGAATTCATGTTGTACACAAGCACTCTGTATTCTGCCTAGTTGGAACTCTTAAGTGTTTTTCTCATATATTTTTCTGTATTTTCAGGGGTCAGATGATATCAGTTTAGCTTTCAATGCTGCTCTTCTTATTATTGTAATTAAAGTGTGCAAAGAAACCAACCCAATGGAAGAGCAGAAGGATTTAATAAAACTTATTTTTCTGCTTTTTTAAATGAAGATTTTATTAATCTTTTAAAAAGATGTTTTTCTTCATTATTTTTTAATTTAAAAATCAAAAGTTGCACTTTTGTTATAGAGCAGTATCATAAATTAAACAAATCTAGCAGGTTGGTATGTTCACATTTTCAAGCACGTATTTTTTTATAAGAACTGTGATAGTGAGTTCCTGTGCAGTGTGATGCGTGGTATGTAAAGGTACCTTGAGAATACAAATACCTGTTTCCATTGCTCCCCAAGTAGCATAATAGTTTTGGTCTCTTTTGAATTAAAAGAAAAGTTGTTTTAAGTTACAATCTGCCTCTACTGGCTTTGCAAAAGATTTAAGAACGTTGTTTAAAAGGAACTAACCTGTAATCCTGCATGATCTTATTGATTTGATAATGTCTGTGAAATATTTCAACAACTGATTCTGGAAAGTTTAAACAAATACTTCTTATTTTGTGAGTTACTGCCGTGGCTTATGGAAGCAGTGATGCTTTGCCTGAATCACCATGTCTTTACCAAAAAGAGTTGTTAGCAGAATTCTCAGAGGCAAAATGGTACAGAATGTCTTCGTCTGGTTAAAATAAAGTTGTCTAAATAAACGGTTTTGTAAGCTTTGGGTAAGAGAGGATTTATATCTTTATAATGGTGTTTTTCTTGCTGCTTTTAGGCAGACTGGATTTAATTTGGCTTGATAATGAAATAAACTGCATTTTTAATACAAGCCCAAAGTATCATGCCTACAATAAATAATCTTTTAATTTATTCCATAAAATATATTTATAGTGCTTTTGTTGACTTTGTTTGCATTCATGCAGGTTGAATTTGAGTGTATCAATGAGAAGAAAAGACAGAAGAAGAAAAATTACAAAAACTCTGGCATTGTGAGCGTTAAGCACTGTGAGGTCAGTAATGTACTCTGGTACGACTGTTTCTAAGTGTTGAAGAATGACAACTCTCATCTAGTGTGCCTTCACCCTCAAACTGTAAGAAACTTTAAAATGACTGAAAGTTCCAGACATGTTTCATATACGTCTGTCCTCCCCTGTCCCCTCACTTTCTCTTGAAGATGCCATCTGTATGGCAGAGGTTGCTTACCAATTTTTTAGGCCATTCCTCAATCACTGCATTTCCCAACTCACCATTTCATAGTGAGCCAACAGCATCGTGGCCTCTATCAGGAATAGTGTGGCCAGCAGGAGTAGGGAAGTGATCGTGGCCCTGTACTCGGTACCGGTGAGGCTGTTCCTTGAGTACTGTGTTCAGTTTTGGGCCCCTCACTATAGGAAGGACATTGAGGTACTGGAGCATGTCCAGAGGAGAGCTGCCAAGCTGGTGAAGGGTCTAGAGAAAAAGTCTTATGAGGAGAGGCTAAGGGAACTGGGGATGTTTAGCCTAGAGAAGAGGAGGCTGAGGGGAGACCTCATTGCCCTCTAACAACTACCTGAAAGGAGGTTGTAGGGAGGTGGGTGTTGGCCTCTTGTCCCAAGTAATAAGTGATAGGATGAGAGGAAATTGTCTGAAGCTGCAGCAGGGGAGGTTCAGATTGGACATTAGGAAGAATTTCTATACTGAAAGAGTGGTCAGACACTGAAATAGGCTGCCCAAGAAGCTGGTTGAGTCACCACCCCTAGAGGTATTCAGGAAGTGTAGATGTGGCACTTCAGGGCATGCTCTAAGGGCTGAGGTTATAGGGTTTCTTTGTGGGTGTTTTTTTTTGGTGGAGTGTGTGTGGTTGGTTGGGGGGTTTTTTCAGTTTTGGTTTTTTGTTTTTATTTTTTTGTTTGTTTGGTTTTGTCGTTGTTTTTGTGCTGATGGTTGGACTTGGTGATCTCAGAGGTTCTTTCCAACCACGATGAAATAGTTTATGGTGAATTAAAATCTGGTAAGGCTGTCATAATATGTTGTTTTATAAATTACAGTGCTTTTGGAGCTGCTTCATTCTAATTTTTTAAAAAGCCTTATTCGGATGCACTGACTGTGTAATGGCACACGCTGTAAATATCCTCACTGCAGTGGGTGGGTGGGATATCTAGAGAGTAAAAGTAGTGCTTTGCATGGGTAAAGGTAACAAATCTGGAGCCTCAAGATTTGCTGCAATACTGTTTTCCTCCCATTGAAAAAAAAACATGTTAATTTCTATCTTTAACTCCTATTTTTAGATCATAGTAGAATGCACATTCCTTGATTACATCATGGGTGGGTGCCAGCTGAATTTCACAGTAAGTTAATTAATGTATATTAAGTATCTTTTGAGTTTTGGAACAAACAGAAGTATATAATTTATTGCCTGTGCTCTTCATTTGATTGGTGTGGTTTTGCGGTTTGTTTTTGTTCTGTAGCATGGAGGAGGGAAACCATTTTGCCAGAGTCTGTCTAGTCTGTTATTTTCTTTACTCATGCCACAAAGTTCAGAACCTGTGGCTACGTTGATTAGGATATAGCTGAGCTGTGTGAATGAAGACGAAGGAGAAATTTAGTTCTCTGATTTACTTTTCATAAGGATTCCTTTTTTTTTTTCTTTTCCCTTCTTCCTCTGACCAAAGATTTCACTTTTGCTCTTGATGGTGGTTTTCAAGGCCTTTTGCTTAATGAAAGAAGCATACAGAAGCCATCATATGGGTTAGGACCCTTAAGTTGTGTCATTCGGGAACCAAATGCAGCACAAATAGCAGCAAGATGTCTTCACCCTGGTATTAGGCCTCATCACCAAAGCAGAGAAGACCCATTGAGATCAGAGAAAGGTCTCTAATCTTCTGTAGTATCTGGCTACTCAAACCTCTGAGAGGAAAGATGTGTATGGCAAGGTGGAGGCTGAAATTAATTTAACAGCAATTGAAGAGCTGCTGTGAATGGTAGCTGCAAGTAAACACAATGAAAACCAGACAGATGAAAGTCATTTCAGCCCTTCTGAGAGATGCAAAGCTTCTGCTGGTTTTTTAGTGCTGTTTTAAGAGTGTTAATATTCCAAGAAACCTGTGCTTAAGTATTGTGTCTGTTAGATTTGTAGATGTCCTGGTAACTACTGTTTACAACTCTTCATGATTTTCACTTTGGCTCTGCCAGAGATAAGAAACACAGTTTTACCTCTAACAGCAATTTGATACAAATTTTGCTTTTGACAGGTGGGGATAGATTTTACAGGCTCCAATGGAGACCCTCGCTCTCCAGATTCTCTGCATTACCTCAGCCCTAATGGAGTTAATGAATACCTAACAGCCATCTGGTCTGTAGGACTGGTCATTCAGGATTATGACACGTTAGTTTAAATTTTATTTAAATCATTTTTAAATATGCGTAGATTTTTGTGGTAGTTTCTTAAACCGGTGTTGAAGATGCCAGCAGGTACATCAGAATGAAACTTCTGAGCTGAAATGTAGAACTAGAAAAGACTTCATAATTGCTGCACAATGACATAATCACAATCAGAAGCTTGTGTTTACAGCAGACAAGCAAGGGTTTTCATCTGTGATGTCAAGAGCTGCATTAATTTAAACAAATGCTTGCATTCTTGCCAATTTGGTGTTAAGGACTGGTTTTGGTTCTAGAGACAATTACAGGGGGGGGAATTTTCATTTAATTTTGCCTCTTAATGCTTAAGAAACAGCATTTTTAATGATCAAAAGCAGCACTGATTAGCTGAACTTAGTGAACTATGACAGCTGTTAAAGAAAGGCACTCAATTTTCTTTAAAATTGCTTTTTTAGAGATAAGATGTTTCCAGCCTTTGGATTTGGTGCACAAATTCCTCCTTCCTTTCAGGTAATGGAATATGTAAATGCACTACAGAAGGGAGCTAAAAGCATATACTTCAGGAGGAGATTGTATATTCAGTCCTGACTATGTCCTTTGTGTATTGACAGGTGTCTCATGAGTTCCCATTAAATTTTAACCCATCAAACCCATTCTGCAATGGTAAGTCTGAGAAAGTAAAAACAGACCTAGAGAATAAAATGTCTAAGATGAAGAGGTAAAAACACTTGAAAAGTGAACTGTGAAGCGTGTTGTTCTAATTAAATAGTGAGTTTAATTGTGTAGCAGGAAACAATTTTATAACTGTTTTCTTAGTTACTAGAAAAATAGCATTTGGTATCTGTTCTGTAATGACTTGTGAAAGATGTGTTTTAAAGAGCTCGAGCACAGCACAGGTAAGCTGGGAACGGTTCTCTCACATTGTCAAAGCCACTTCATTCTACCTCAGTGCTGGCGTGGAGTTGTCTGGTTTGAGTGTGATGCTGCTAGTGCCTGTTCAACTACCACAAGCTGCCAGGTGAAGAGAACTGTTGTAGTTCAGTTAAACTCACTTAAGTGGGCAGCAGTTGGCCTTTCTATTCATATGAAGCCCAAGCTTGTTAGGTATGTGCATTAACCACGGGTCAAGCTGAAGACCTCCACTGGTCACAAATAATTTATTTTTTTCTTCGTGGTTAGTCTTAAATCTTTGCATCATTACTTTAAATAACTGATATATACAGTGTTTTAGGAAGAGAGAATCCTTCAAGATACCCTAATTGTAACATGAAAAAAAATTAACATGATCTATTTGTGTTCTCTAGGAATCCAAGGCATTGTTGAAGCTTATCGGGCTTGTCTTCCTCAAGTGAAGTTATATGGTCCAACAAATTTTTCTCCAATTATAAATCATGTAGCAAGATTTGCTGCTGCAGCTACACAACAGCAAACAGCATCTGTAAGTTCTTTGTGGTAGTGTGTGTATTTTTCTTACTCTTTTCTTTCCTTTCTAGTTTACAAATACTGTTTCTGTTTTAATCTTTTAAGTGTACTTGTTTCAACAGCTGGACATTTACCTTGTGAATTGGTATTTGGTACCCTTAAAATGAGATAAAAGCTAAATGATTTTGCAGATTGTACACAACAGTTTTCTCCTAAATTAACTAAATAAACTCTTCAGAGTTGATATTTCAACTTAAAAATACACAAAACCTATGTGCTATCTTCTAATCAAAGCTCTTACAGCGTTATACAGGTGATAAAGTCTAATTTAAGCCTTTGCATAGAGGAGAGTGATTTAACCACAGAGGAGAAAAGTCAGCTAGGCCTTGTTTTACATCTGATAGCTGAGAGAGAGAATTAAGTAAGGTGATGAAGAAATGGAGCATGTATCTCATGACACATGAGACACTACTCATGTTAGTCTTTCAGAAGTAACTGTCATACATATATATATATATATATATATAAATGTAGCAAAACTCCTTGTACATTTTTTTCCCTGAGAGTGCAATATGCATAGCAAGAGATTTTTTTCTTCTGCTTGAAAGGATGTACTGGAGGAATTTTGCTGCTTTGCCATTCAATGCGTATAATAGATACTTTGGGTTGGTTTTTGGCATTGTTTTTGTTTTTTTTTCTTACAGTATAGGGGAAGTATAAGAAGAGAGAAATGCAATGTGATGTGCTATAATGCTGTGGTTATAGCTTTCTGTAATCATGGATGCTTTGTAGAATTCTTGTTGGAGTGGGGTAATGGAGTGGCAGGGGCAATGAGAAAAGGTGATACTTGAACACAGGAGATAAGGGAAAACAATTATTTTGGTGGCAGACAAGGGAAGATGAGAAGTACAGAAGATGAAGACTTCTAAGAATACTGGGAGTACCTTTGTAATTTGAATTTTGCTGCCCAGTAATCATCTGAAACAGAACAATTGAGAGAAGACCATAAGTTCAAAAAGTATTTGCTAGTTTCTGAACTTTGTACTTCTAACTTACTCTTGATACCTCAATCCAGAACAGAGGCTAAGATGCCAACTTGTAGATGCCCTGGCAGTTTGGTAGAAGCAACAGAAGTGGTACTGGAATAAATTACCAAAGTACTGCAAGGTGGTCTCAGGTGCCTTTGTAATTAACTTCGTAAAGCAGCTAGAAAACATGATTAAAGGAATTTGAAAATGAGCATGCTGGTTTTAGCACAAAAATATGAGTTTTAATCTATATTTAGGATTTTAGAGATACACTGACAAAATGAAGGCCTGTTCCATTACCCTTGGTAGCACTCTCTTGTTGGTCGGTTCTTAACTGAATGAAGCTCAGAGTAGCATTTCATAAAGGTATTGATAGAACAGAAAGGAAATAAATGACAAGCTTCACAGGTGCAGTCTGTCCATAACCTCAACAAACTGCCCTCTATCCCAGACCAAAAACTTGGAAGATACTTGGTTAACTGTTGGTTTGTCTGGTGGTTTTGGAGAGAAGGAGGGTGATACTGCTGGGTTTTTGAGAATTGGCTGTTTAAAGATTACTTCTTTTAAAAGATTGATTATGTTGTCCTTAAAAATTTTTTCGGACTGTAGAGATGGAGCCTGACCACAACTTGTAAAATTCAGTGCATTCATTCAACATGCTCAAAGTGACAACAGTATGTAGTGTGTGTGTGCTTTTTTCTAAGTGTGCACACCTACGTTTTCTATTTCTTTGTCCTAATGCAGTATTTATTGATTCAACAGCAATACTTTATCCTCCTAATCATAACGGATGGTGTGATAACAGACCTTGATCAAACTCGAACTGCCATAGTCAACGCTTCAAAATTGCCCATGTCCATTATCATTGTTGGTGTTGGAGGAGCAGACTTCAGTGCCATGGAGTTTCTTGATGGTGACAATGGAGTTCTTAGGTCCTCATCAGGAGAACCAGCTGTCAGAGACATTGTCCAGTTTGTGCCATTCAGGAAGTTCCAAAGTGTAAGTAATCTCAATGGTAGAGTTATGGTGGGTTTGCTAGGATATCTGAAGTATAGTCCTAAGCTTTTGCAGTGTCTATAGAATCAGCTCTGAAGTCTGAGATAAGTCTTTATCAAATGCTAAAAAGAAGGGACAGAAGACTTCAGCATCTGTAGAATTTCCATTAGGTGGGCTGATTCATGTTTAATAAGACTCAGTTTTTGCCTTGGGCACTGCATTTCTGACAAGTTGCTGCAGAGGAATGACCTTTGTAAATCTCCCTCAGACTTGATTAAACAAATGGATGTGTTTTTCATTTGGAAGAACTGTGGTTGTGAGAAAATACTGTGGTTTTGTTCTTATGCAAAAGGATTTTTTTATTGTGGATGCTAATTTGTAAATGGATTAGCCACACATTTTAGTGCAGTGTTAAAATTCAAGGCTAAATCAGGGAGTTTGTAATCAGTGGAAATTGTTCATGGGCACAATAGTGATGATAGTTTTCATTTTCATCAAAGCAAACATATAAAAAAAATAGGCAGTGAAAGAATGGAGTCTTGATTTTTTTAAATTTTTTTTTTTTCCTGCAGAACCCAAAAAAATATATACAGGCTAATATAGCCTGGCTTTTAAATGTCATATCTCTGGAAAATTTTCATTTTGAATAAAACAAACCCCAACATTTCCTCAGGATGAGGAAGATCAATAATTTCATTTCCATCCTAAAATGTTCTAATTTTGTTTTGTTTTTAATACTGACACTGTTACTAATACTGCTCATACCTCCTTGATTTATCTTCATATTTTTACTTTTGATACAAGTTCTTTGTTTAATCTTAGAGCAACTCAAGGAAACAGAAAGGAGAAAGAGCAAACTTAATATCGAATATGTTTACTGAATAATGCACTTGGATTTAGATTAACTAGAGTCAATATTCAGTATAAAATTATATATTCAAATGCTTGCAAAAGAAGAAGGTGTTTTTTTTGCTCATGGATCTTCCAGTCTTACATTAAAAACTTTATCTCTAGAAGAGCTGCTCTGTAGCAATATGGTGGTGGATGACACTTGGTGGAAAAGGTTGCATATGATTAGACAAGCCTCTGAAGAATCATCCTAAGCAGCTAGTGCCAGTCTGTTTAGATGGCTGAAGTTCATGTCTGCACTCTGTGTGTGTGTGTTTCGTGACAAAAGGTGTCATGTGGCATGGCAGCCCTATGTGCACCCAACTCCTGTTAACTCAGTGGAACAAGGCAGCCAGCCAGTTCTGTGTAATGGGAGCGAGAAGGTAAAGATATCAGGGAGGCTTCCATCTGTCCCTCAAAGGTGTTTTGTAAAGTCCTCTGTAAAATGTCAGACCTCAGATTGACCTATGAGAGGAGCTGCTTATTACCCATCTTAGGATTTCCTTTAACAGCTGATGGAAACTAACACTTGGTGTTCTTTTTTTTTTTTTCTAAGTCTCCAAAAGAAGCTCTGGCGCAGTGTGTTCTGGCAGAAGTCCCTCAGCAAGTGGTGAACTACTTCAGCACCTACAAACTGCAGCCTCCCAACAATCCTGCTGCAAAGTGAATGGGCTGAGCAGGAGAGCTGAGACTTTGTGCTTGCTTTATTTGCTGTATCTACAGACTTTGGTTCTCAAGATCCTTCTGCACACATGTATACACACACCTCTCTATGCTAATGTCTGTTATCTTTTGCCTGCAAATCACTTTGCCAAATGTGCCTTTTAAGAGCCAAATCTGTAATTGATTTAATATTTGATGTTGATTTGAGGGAGAGGTCTTACATGGATGCATTTTATTTTGAGAAGTAAGAGTGGAAGAAAAGAGGTTGAATATGCAGAGAGAAGGGGAGAATGGCTGGAAGTGGAACAGCTGACTGAAAAATACAGCCAATGGGAGTGTTCAGTTACTTTTGTGGGGATCAGCACTGAGGACTTTCTCAGTGATCAAAAAAACAGTCTAAAATTAAAAAGCAAATGTATCCCCACTGAGCAGAATGGTAAAGCTTTGTATGTGCTTCAACAAATTTGGAATACTTCAGGTGTCTGTGTCTATTATGCCACCATAACAAAATTTTGTCGTAGTAGTTCCATAATTAGGTGTGTGCCAAAACAGAGTGTAGAAACCCTCTTTCCATGCCTAGTTCACATTTGCCACTCTGGTGCCTTTGGCCAGTGCTTGGGATTCAGGGCTGTGTGAACATGAGCCAAACAAGTCATTAAAGTATATATTACTTTACAGTATGCAGTCTCTGAAGGTAGTACAGGAATAACTAGGGTGCATCAAGGTAAACCTAACATCTCAGAAGAACAATATTGGCCTTTGAGGCTACTACTGTAAAGGCTGTAAGATGTTTTTCAGTGTGTACTGTGCCGGAAAACAGGAACTCCAGGTTTTGTTTTGGTTGGGTTTTTGTTTTGGTTTTATGGTTTTGTTTTTTTTGTTGGTTTTGGTTTTTTTGGTGTTTTGTTTTTGTTGTTTTGTTTGATTTTTCTCCCTGTAAAACAGCCATGATTTGGTCTTTAAAGGGCTTGTTGTGAAGTGGGAATTCACTTTTCAATTAAAAAGTTTTGTCTGATTTTAACGGCATATTTTCAAGCAAAGACAGTTCTTGAATATGCTACCTAATTTGTATTGGTTTTTGTATTCCTATTTTCAATCATGCTTCTTTTTCTTGAGCTCACTAGTGAAAAGTGCCTGCAAGAAAACCAGTCTTCCCTCTTACCTCCCAATAGGAAGACATGAGAAAGTCTCTGAGCTCTAATCCGATAATCATACTGTGTTTCTTTAGGTTTATTTACTTGGTTTGAATTTCCTCTTCGTCATTTACCACCATGTGTAAATCATGCTGTGTTTTCTTAGTGGACAGATGAAGTTTTCTTCTCTCCCAGTTGCATAGTGCTTGCTGAGGATCTCTTCTGATCCTGTCAGTACATGTAACATAAGTGAATATAAAGGTCTTTTTTATCACTTCAAAATGCCCATCATGAACATCAGTTTTGCAGTTGCACATTTGAAGTGGTTTAGAGTTTGACATCCAACTGATCTGATTTTGGTTGGTCTAGCCATAACATGTAAGAAGACAATAGACTAACACCAAATTTAGCATACTTGGGCACTCAAAGTTATTCCAGGTCATAGTGTTAATGACTTTGTGACTTTTAGGTGCTGGAGCTCCTCAGTGTGTGTTTGGGGCTTTTTTTTCCTGCATGTATAATCCTGTCAGAAGTCTGAATTCTCATCAACATTGATGGATCAAAGATACATGTATTTAGATTTGTCTTACACAACCTGTAAAACATAACAAATGTTTTGTAAACTGTTGATTAGTTATCAATCACAAATTAATATGTTATTCTCTACTATGTTTTCTTTGGTGGAAGGGGGCCCTAAATAGTTTAAGTAGTGGAATAGTAAGGAAGAGTTTTTGTTTCATATTAAGCCAAGCTCTTTTTAGAAAAAAATCTAATTCATGTGTTTGTTTATATAAAAATCTACAGTTGTCTTTTTATCAGTGTAGTGCTAATGTGTTACAACTTTATACATAAATTATCATGAAGAGTCATGCCAGACATGCAACAAAAAATCTAAAGATCAAGTTATAATGAACCTAAATCACACTTCTGCAAATTGATATTGTATGATTTTGGAACAGTAAACTGTTTCACAGCCACATGCTCCATATACAGAGATAACAGGATGCAGTATTAATGCTTTATCTAGATTCATTGACGAGTACTACTGATAGGAGTACAGGACACTACTGAAGTTCTGGTGGACCCTCTGCCAAAAATATACTGCTACATCTGAGGTCTGTTACCAGTTCTCTTTTAAGTTGCTGTGGAAGTGCATCTAAATGCATTTAAGTATGTTAATAGCTATTATTATACTAAATATCTGCTGCATATAAAATACATAAAGCTTTTTAATTTGCCTGCATTCTATATATAAATTCTGAGTTAGAAAATTCATTATCTCTTGTTGGAAAAGTGCCTCCATGTACCTAGAGCTTAGGGAATTAAATAGCATATCAGCTACACCTGCTCTTTAATGTGCCCTGTTCTGTGTAAAAGAAAAGTGTTTCAGACCTGACAGCAACAAGGACCATTTTGCCAGTATGACTTCTCATAGAGGTATGCAGCTAACAGCCTGCTGGAAAATTTGGAAACCTCCAGGTTAGGCTGAAGAAATATTCAAGTCAAGCAATGCAGCAGCTTATGAGTCAAGAGGAAAGAGGGGGTTATTTAGTTGTTTGGCCATTTTTTGTTTGTTTACTTTTACACGTAAAAAAGCCTTACTAGCTTGAGGGTGACAAAGCAAAATATTACCAGTTTGGTAAAGTCAGTGTGCTTGTAGGTTACTTGCACCACCTTGTGAAAAAAATAAGGTATAGCAGTCTTTGTAATCAGATGCCTTTTGCCTTTTAATGGTCATAATACATATGTACAGCAGAGAAATAACCTGTAACCAGAATTTTTTACTTTCCTATGCATTTCAGTTCTGATGAAGGTAACTGATTTACAATGCCTATGCATTAAAAAAACAATTTCAGTATGCTGTTCTTCTGTGGTACTTTTGTATTCAGCATTTTCTGTGTAATGATAAATGCTGCTTTTGCAGTTCCTAAGATGAGTATTCCATAGGCTGAACAGCTCAGATTTATAACGATTATTATCAGACAAGAGGAAGAATGCTTTTTCACTCAGTGGTTGTGAATGTGCAGTGCATATTTCACAAAGCATCACATAGGGGCTTTTATAGCAAGAAGATACTCTGAAATGGGATGGTTTTAGAAGTGACTGTTTCATGCTCTTTGTCATGTTAGAGTTCTTCCATGCATGCTTATTTTATACAATTATCACCAGGTTTTCCAAATCTATGTTTTCAAACACATTGTGCTACTCCCAAGTTCAGTTTCTTAACATTCAAGTATAGTTGAGTCTGAGATGCTTTGTTAGGAAACTGAGAGATACTAGAGGCATCGTGTTGTAGTGGCTGATGGGTGGGATGCCATACAGAACCTGGGTGAGCTTTGTTAGTGGAAGTTGCATTTTCCAAATGTGCTGGAGTAATTGGCTCACGTTCTCCACCAGATTCATCCACAGGGAAGAAGTAGTTCCTGAAAGGCTTTAATACATCTTAGAAAAGAAGTGAGTCTAGACATTTCTTGTCTTGTTCCGTCTGGTGAAAGCCCTGTAAGTAGTTGCAGCATGGATTCCTGGACCCTTCCTGCCCCTGCCCACCCATAAAACTGAGGAAAATTCTCCAATAACAGAGAAGCAGGATGTCATAGGATCATAGATCATTTAGTCTGGAAAAGACTTTAAGATAATTGAGTCCAACTGTTAACCAAGCACTGCGAAGTCCACCACTGAACCATGTCCCTAAGCACCACATCTACACGTCTTCTAAATACCTCCAGGGATGATGACTCCACCACCTCCCTGGACAGCCTGTTCCAGTGCCTGACAATCCTTTCAGTGAAGAAATTGTTCCTAATAGCCAATCTAAACCTACCCTGATGCAACTTGAGGCTGTTTCCTCTTTTCCTATCACTTCTCACCTGGGAGAAGAGACCAAACCCCGCATTGCTACAACCTCCTTTCAGGTAGTTATAGGGAGCAATAAGTCTCCCCTCAAGCCTCCTTTTCACCAGACTAAAGCCCAGTTCTCTCAGATGCTCCTCATAAGATACGTGCTCTAGACCAAGAGAAAACCAGATGGATGTTATTTGGTATGGCCATGATCTTCTGCAAATACCGATAATTATCCTCTTTAATTCTGGGTCTAAGAAACTTGAGATCTGTGCATAATGTGTAATGTTTGCTGCTGCAGTCTCAGCCCTTTGTAATACATGTCAGTGTGTGATTGAGGAACATAAATGTGCTGACAGTGAAAACGTTTGAAGTTAACTGGCAGCGTTTGTGTAGGCAGAAGGGGATCGGATCTTTTGCAATGTTGTTAATATAAAAATGTAAAAATACGGAGTTTTATATGTTTCTCCCCCTTTTGTTATGTTTTGACAGCTCTGAATAAAAAGATGTGAGAGTCGTGTATTGTAGTGAATTCAAAAATCATTACTATTCACAGAAGGTCTCATTTGTAAAGCAGTTCTGCAATATTTCTAATTTGGGGGTTGTATTGAGATGTCCCTGGATGTGCAATAGATGAATATTTCTTTATGATGGATCTTAACATTTTCTACCTCTTCTATGACATCCTTTATTCTTGCATGTTGAAAGACTAGAAACATACAAATAAAGATGGTCCTTCCCATGTAGCAGTTGAACCTTGACCTCACTACTACTGCCACAGAACTTTCTTTTTGAGAGAGATTTAGGTTTTGGTCATGGCAGAGGATGTGTGAAATATACAACATATGGAATTGAGCCATCCAGCTTTTACTCAGGCAAAGCTCCCACTGATTCTAGTTGGGCTGCCAGCTTTGTCTCTGTTTAGAGAAGTTCAAAGGCTTTGAAGAGCAGGCCTACAGAATGCATAGCCCACAAGATCATATGTAGCCTGCAGAGTGAATGTTTAATTTTGGTATGGTGCCTTCCTTGATTAGCTGCTCAGCTTAGGAGCTGTGAAGCCTGCCCTTAAAATTTCTTGGCTTGGCCTCTGCATAATGGTTTTAATTCCCAGAACTGTTCATCCAGTGAACGTGGATAGGAGAGAGAGGAGACGTAAACCCATTGAAAATAAAAAAAGTAATTGATGATTAAGCTTAAAACAGAGCTGCAGCCTTTTTGTTTCATATTGTATCCCTTTCTGTGATGAGTGGATGCAGAAGGTTGACGGTGTGGGGCCTTCTTGTTAGGAAGCTGTGTCCCTCTCAGCTGTGGTGCTTTTAAATTATTTAT
This sequence comes from Hemiprocne comata, assembly GCA_020745705.1. Lineage (NCBI taxonomy): Eukaryota > Metazoa > Chordata > Aves > Apodiformes > Apodidae > Hemiprocne > Hemiprocne comata. Next base: position 136,778,325 of record CM036587.1, read on the forward strand.
TTTAGTTCACAGGTACAAATGTAGCTCAGCCCCCGTAAGACCTGGGGCTCACTTTGCACCATCCATCGAAGTCTGTGCTGGAGGTGCACAATTGGAGCATTGGTTGGAACTATGCACCACAGAGCCAGAAAGTGTAAATCCCGCTTTTTATAAAACAGGCTTTATTTTTAAAGTGGTCAGTTAAGATACTTTGGTTCTTCAAAAAGTTAGCCAATATCAACTGCTTGCACTTCAGAGAGCATTTTTAATGCCCAACCCCTTGAGAAGGTCAGACGTGTAAATGGACAGACCAAAGTTAAAGGTCAGGCCTGTGGTGAGAGGGAAGGATCTAAGTCTTTGCCGTGTTTATTCACCAGAATCAAAAATAACTGGAGCCAATGCTTATGCTTTCAAAAGCAATTTCATGGTAATAATTCTGCAATCTGCTTCTCCCCTATGTATTTTGTGATTCTAACTTTTGACAACAGCTTTGTCCAAAGCTAAAACATTTCAACCCCCAGCATTGCAGCTTTCTGCACTGATCTGCACTCATCACAAAAACAGGTCACTGATTAGAAGTATAAGGGGAGGAGAGAAAAGGATCGAGAGAAACATAAGTAACCTCAGCAACAGTAGGGCAGTAACAAGATAAAGCATAACTATGGGAAACCAGAAAAGAGCATATAAAAAAATTAAGAGCAAGCTGAGCAACAGAAATAGCAATAAGCAAGTGAGGATAAACAGGAGAGGGAAGAGGAGAAACAGGAACAAGACAGAGTAAGAGATAAGGGGGAGCATGGATCAAACAGCAAACAAGTGGTCCTGAAATACAATCTGAGCTCTAATTCCTATTACACCAGAAGTTCTCTCCTCACGGTTAAGAGGTAAGTATATAAATTACTTGTCTAGTTGTCTCGGAGAGAAGGGAGAGAAGGTGAGGTGCTGGGTTAGATTTTTCTCTTGAGTAGTCTCTAGTTTTAGTCTTTTGTACTCAAAAGCAAAGTCACACTAGCCCTCTGAATTCAGCAAGACAATGGATGGGGCCACAGCCCAAAGTACCATCTATTTCTATTTTTTCTCTTTAACTTCAACTGTAAGGATCTCTCCTTCTCCTGCTCTGGGAGATGGAGACATACTAATGACCAAAGAATCCTTCTTGTTCAAAACTGCAGGTGATTTAGCCTTAGCATCTGCATTTGGCTCTTCCTTTTGTGCAGGTGGTGCAGATGAGGCCGCGGGCTCCACAGGTTTCTTCTCTTGTTCAGGCTTATTCTCTGCTTTAGCTTGAGGTTCCTAGAAACAAGAAGTGACATGTTTTCAAATGCTGTGGAAGAAATTGAGGAAGTAGTTCTGCACATGTGATGAAAAGCCATATCATGGATGTTATGATTAATTGTGTGCAACATACGTAAATTTGTATTTAGATGTTGAAAATCAGTTTCTGAATGAAAAATGCAATTTCAGAATCAGAATGTCAACATAAAACCTAGGAAAAGCTAGGCCGTGATAGTATCTGCTTCTTATTAATGCAGCAGGCACATTTTGGGGCACACAGCCCTTCCTTAGTTCTTGCCTTCCTTTATGTAGTTAGACTAGTACAGAAAAAAAAGTTCTGTCTAAATCTTGACATATTGCCCAGTGCCCCAGTTCTGTGGCCAGGAGTCTATTTTCTAGGAAGTTCACAGACACACATTAAATTGTGCAATGTTTCTGCTCCAATCATAGTGTTGTGGTCATTTGTGTAAGCGAAGTTCTTTATTTAACTTAAAAAAAATAACTAAAAGCACTTCCAGTTCAGCTCTAAAGACAGGAAAGAATTCTGCCACCTTTGGGTTGATATGTAGAACTGAGCAGGTTCTTATTAACATTTCTCAGAACAGAGAATAATATGGGAATTATTTTTCATCAACTAAATAACAGTTTTCTCCTAAGTGCAATATATTAGAGATTTCATCAGTTTTAGCTGTGTGTGGGCTAAACTTTAAAATTTATACAGGATTTGTGGCAACCAGGGGTCTTACTTTGAATTGGAATGTTCATCATGTGCTTGAGTCAGCTGAACCGGGTTACTGTGTTAGCGTAATTCTGTATTTACTGTTGTTTACATAAACGTGGAAGCTCAGATGCCCTTAGGGTCTTTGTAAAGTCTATTTTATCCTTACTTTCTTTGAGGATTTTTCTTTCCTTGCTTTTTCTTTGCTTTTGTTTTCTGTGCTCTGCATTGAGTCCGGGTCCAGGAAATTTTGAGCCAAATTAGAGAGTTAGTGTTTACAGAGATTAGGTACATAGTGATATCTCAACTACTGGGAGTTTTTGCCATTAATTGCAGCCAGGCTACATTTTCATCTACCCTGTTTGCCCAGGCCCTCCCAGTATCTTTCCTGTTTCCCTCTTCAGGACCTGGAATTTTTTACTCCAGTTTCTGTGGCATTACCTGAGTGTCATCTTGTCTCTTCATCACCTTAAAAAGGCTTTCTTTTCCTCTAAGTCCAGCCATTGCTTTAAACAATTTTGGAGTTTCTTTTTTCTGCCCAAAGAAACCAGCTAAGCCCCGTGGTTCTTGCACTGGTGGTCCTGGAGCAGGTTTCCCCTTCTGCTTCAGCAGCACCCTGGAGGGGGGAAGGAATGAGAGCACAAAGCAGTGCTGTAAAACTGAGCGAAGTTCCTGCAAAGCTAAAATGTCACCCTCATATATTAAAATCTGGCAAATTTTGCAGCAAATGTTGTCCCAGGTCCAGTGGCAAGAGCAAAGCTGGAAAGCGTAAGAGTTTTACCCTAGGTTCTGGTACTGTTCTAATTGGAGTTCTGTTCTAATTTGGAGTAAGAAGTATAGAATCATAGAATCATTTTGGTTGGAAAAGACCTTTAAAATCATTGAGTCCAACCATAAACCTAACACACTTCCAAGTCCACCACTTAACTGTGTCCTTAAGCACCACAACTTTTAAGTACCCTCAGGGATGGTGACTCTACCACCTCTGTGGAGAGCCTGTTCCAGTGCCTGACAAACCTTTAAGTGAAGAAATTGTTCCTAATATCCAATCTGAACCTCCCCTGGCATAACCTGAGGACATTTCCTCTCATCCTATCACATCTTACCTAGGAGAAGAGACCAACCCCCACATCACTACAGCCTCCTTTCAGGTAGTTGTAGAGAGCAAGAAGGTCTCTCCTCAGCCTCCTTTTCTCCATACTAAAGAACCCCAGTTCCCTCAGCTACTCCTTATAAGGCTTGTGCTCTAGACCCTTCACCAGCTTCGTTGCCCTCCTCTGGACATGCTCCTGCACCTCAATGTCCTTCTGGTAGTGAGAGGCCCAGAACTGAACACAGTATTCGAGGTGCAGCCTCACCAGTGCTGAGTACAGGGGCATGATCACTTCCCTGCTCCTGCTGGTCACACTATTTTTTATACAAGCCAGGATGCTGTTGGCCTTCTTGGCCACCTGGGCACACTGCTGGCACACATTCAGCCACCTGTTGACCAGCACCCCGAGGTCCTTTTCTGCTGGGCAGCTTTCCAGCCACTCTTCCCCAAGCCCATCGTGGTGCATGGGGTTGTTTTGACTCAAGTGCAGGACCTGGCACTTGGCCTTATTGAACCCGTCCAAGCCACGAGCAGCCAGTTGCTTACCAATATCCTGGAAAATAAACAAGTGCAGTCTCACATTAAGGTCTTGTAAAGCAGGTGAGAGTTTTACAAGGTGAGAAGTAGTGTGGTGGGGAACTGATGCATCATTCCTGAGGTGGAAGTCTCTTACCTGGCCTTCTGGATGCAAATTCAGAGATCATTTAGTGCTCAGTTTAGATTCCAGTTGATGCTCATGGACATAATTAATAGTTTACCAAACAAACTCAGCACAGATTATCTCTTACAGGTCAGGTTAGTCACTGGTACTTATTTTTGGTCTTCTTCAGTAGAAGAAGATACCCTGAAGATACAAAAACTACTGCCAATCATATCGCAGACTAGATTTTCACACCCCTCTGTGGTTGTACAGTTTTGAAACAGCAATATGAAGAAGTGAGAGTGAACAACTAAGATTAGATGACAGTTCTAAGACAGATGGAACCAGTGAAAAGCAGAGGTTCCTATACTTTCAATTTCTATTTGGGTACTGTACAGTTTTCAACACACCTTTTCTGTCCTTGCAAAAGCCCTCACTTAAGGCTTTTCATGAACCAGGGCTATACTTGCAGTCTGAAGTACCGTAAGCCCCATAATACCATATTTTTTTTTCCAGTGTCTTGTACTTTGTAACTTTGGGAATTTCAGAAGTGAACTTTTTACTTTAAGTTTTAGTATCATGAATATAAAAGTACACTTCAGCAGCTGCCATGGGTTTATTATGTAAAGATCACACAGTGACTTTAAGGCAGATGATAATAAAAAACATTTCTGTGTTAAACAAGTCCTTTGAGTTTATTTCAAGGAGCTCTTTAAAGGTGTGGGATAGCCAGCGCAATCCAAAAGACAGCTCTTAACGTAAACCATCCAGGGCAGAGCAATTGATAACTTGAGTCCAAAACTGAACACAACTTCAATCTTTATCAAAACAGTGCACAAATCTCCTTTTGACACCTATTTTTCCTAGAGACACTGCTGATCATGCATAGAACACAGGCATTTTGGAAGAATCAGTGGGTGTCCAGCCAGGGGAGCAGAACACATGGCCTCCAGCACATGGCAGGTACTGCATATCTTTAAAATTAATCAGGATATCCTGTATCTAATCTGATATCTAGAGAGGGCTCTGGGCCCAAATGGGAGTGCAGACATGAAGGATGGATGATAATTAAGTTTCTGCAGTTGAAAAAGTCTATCAGGAGGAAGCAGAATTGATTGGCTTAACAGCATATGATTAGGGTGGGCAACAAAGCAGAAGGTACTGTGGGTCAGACAAACAGGAATAACAAGAAATGCTGGTCATACAACTGATCAGAAAGAAGCTGGAGAAAAATTAGGAAGGATAAATGCTGTGGATCATCAGTCAGTGGATTTGTTCCACCTTCCAACCTGTTGGTGCTGGTTTTGGCAATTGGGCAATTGGTCCATTATGTGTCTAGGTTCCTTTCTCCTTAGGAACATGAGAATGGGAGGTTCCAGTAGACTGGAGATTGGCAAATGTGATACCCATCTACAGGAAGGGCCAGAAGGAGGACCCAGGGAACTACGGGCCTGTCAATCTGACCTCGGTGCTGGGGAAGGTTATGGAGAAGGTCATCTTGAGTGCCATTATGCAGCATGTGCAGGAAAACTAGGTGATCAGGAGGGGATTACCTCACTTTCCTGGAGGTAAGGGAAAATGTCTGGAGAGATGAAGACTTTCCTTCAGTAGAGGAGGACAAGGTTAGGGACCACTTAGCCAAACTGGACATCCATAAATCCAGGGGCCCTAATAGGATGCACCTATGAGTGCTGAGAGAATTGGCAGATGCTATTGCTGGGCCAGCCTCTACCATCCTTGAAAGGTCATGAAGAACAGGAGTGGTGTCTGAGGACTGGAGGCAGGCCAATATCACTCCAGTCTTCAAAAAGGGCAAGAAAGATGACCCAGGGAACTACAGACCAGTTAGTCTCACCTCTGTCCCTTGAAAGGTGGTGGAACCAATCAGTCTGGGTGTCATCTCTAAATATGTGGAAGAAAAGAAAGTTATTTGGAATAATCTACATGGATTCACCAAGGGTAAATCATGCATGACCAACCTGATAGCCTTCTATGATGTTGTAACCAGCAGGTTAGATGAGGGGAGAGCAGCAGATGTCATCTACCTTGACTTCAGCAAGGCTTTTGACACTGTCTCCCATAAGATCCTTATTAAGAAACTCAGGAAGTGTGGGTTAGATGAGTGGACAGTGAGGTGGATTGAGAGTTGGTTGAGTGACAGAGCTCAGAGAGTCATGATCAGTAGTGCAAGGTTGAGTTGGAGGCCTGTAGCCAGCAGTGTTCCCCAAAGGTCAGTACTGGGTCTGGTCTTGCTGAACATATTCATCAATGACCTGACAAGGGGACACAGTGTATCCTCAGCAAGTTCTTTGATGATATAAAACTAGGAGGAGTGGCTGACACATCAAAGAGCTGTGCTGCCATCCAGCATGACCTGGACAGGATGGAGAAGACCCGTTTGGAATACTGTGTCCAATTCTGGGCTCCCCAGTTCATGAAGGACAAGGAACTACTAGTCCAGCGCAGGGCCACTAAGATGATTAGAGGACTGGAGCATCTACCATACAAGGAAAGGCTGAGAGAGCTGGGTCTCTTCAGCCTGGAGAAGAGGAGACTGAGGGAGGATCTCCTCAATGCTTATAAATATCTAAAGGATTGGTGTCAGTAGAATGGGGCCAGACTCTTCTCAGTTGTGTCCAGTGACAGAGCAAGAGACAATGGTCACAAACTGCAACACAAGAGGTTCAACCTAAACATAAGGAGAAACTTCCTTCCTGTAAGACTGATGAAGCATTGGAACAGGATTCCCAGAGATGTTGTGAAGGCTCCATCTCTGGAGACATTCAAAACCTGTCTGGACACCATCCTGTGCAACCTGTTCTGGCAGGCGGATTGGATTAAGTTCCAGAGGTCCCTTTCAAACTCTACCATTCTGTGACTCTGTGTGATTCTGTGAAACCTAATCTTCTATGCCAAGGTGACCTGTTCAGTTGATGAGAAAAAGGCTGTGGACCTTAGTAAAACCTTCAACACTATTTCCCACAGCATTCTCCTGAAGAAACTGGCTATGTATGGCCTAGACCAGTGTATACTTTGCTAGGTACAAAACTGGCTGGATGGCCAGGCCCAAAGAGTTGGAATGGAATTATATCCAGCTAGCTGCCAGTCACAAGTGGTGTTCCCCAAGGGTCAGTTCTATTTAACATCTTTATCAGTTGTGTGGACAAGGGGATTGAGTGCAACCTCAGTAAGTTTGCAGATGATACCAAGTTGGGTAGGAGTGTGTTGATCTGCCTGAGGGGAGGAAGGCTCTGCAGAGGACCCTGGACAGGCTGGATCGATGGGCTAAGGGCAATTGTATGAAGTTCAATAAGGCCAAGTGCCAGGTCCTGCACTTGGGTTAAAACAACCCCATGCACCACGATGGGCTTGGAGAAGAGTGGCTGGAAAGCTGCCCAGCAGAAAAGGACCTCAGGGTGCTGGTCAACAGGTGGCTGAACATGAGCCAGCAGTGTGCCCAGGTGGCCAAGAAGGCCAACAGCATCCTGGCTTGTATAAAAAATAGTGTGACCAGCAGGAGCAGGGAAGTGATCATGCCCCTGTACTCAGCACTGGTGAGGCTGCACCTCGAATACTGTGTTCAGTTCTGGGCCTCTCACTACCAGAAGGACATTGAGGTGCAGGAGCATGTCCAGAGGAGGGCAACGACGCTGGTGAAGGGTCTAGAACACAAGCCTTATAAGGAGAAGCTGAGGGAACTGGGGTTCTTTAGTATGGAGAAAAGGAGGCTGAGGAGAGACCTTCTTGCTCTCCACAACTACCTGAAAGGAGGCTGTAGTGATGTGGGGGTTGGTCTCTTCTCCTAGGTAAGAAGTGATAGGATGAGAGGAAATGGGCTCAGGTTGTGCCAGGAGAGGTTGAGATTAGATATTAGAAGAAACTCCTTCACTGAAAGGGTAATTAAACACTGAAACAAGCTGCCCAGAGAGGTAGTTGTATCCCCATCCCAGGAGGTATTTAAAAGATATATAGATGTCGTGCTTAGAGACACGGTTTAAGCACTGGTCTTGGTAGAATTAAGTTAATGGTTTGGTACATTTATCTTATAGTTGAACTTGATGATACTAAAGGACTTTGCCAACCAGAATGATTCTGTGATTCTATGATGATTCTCAAGTTACTGTCATTTGATAACCAAGTGTGTTGAAACATGCTGAATGCAACCATCTGTTAGCACTTCCACTAAACAAAATGTCACTCTCGTGCTATTTTTAATCTTTTCTGGTGGAATTTCAAGTCTGAGAGCAAGCTTCTGACCTTTGATAGCAATACAAGACAACAGCCCAGAACAATAGGAGCCCTGAAGCGTACTAATAATGACAAACAATTTCATGCATTTGTACCTTTTAGAAGGTAGTAAGGCACTCATTTTGCCATAATTTTATGGTAAAATCTGGCAATATTTTTCCCTTTTAAAGCCAGGGAAATGGTGATCCTAGCAAGCTTCAGCCAAAGCAAGAAAAAAAACCACAACCATTTTTTAACAAAATGCACACCTCTCAAAACTGTGTATTTCCATCTTGTCAGGCCTTAACTTTAAATCCATTCCTAACTACTGCTTAAGTTTTGGAAATGCGTACAAGTCTGTGGGGGCATTGAAGTGTGTATCTGTAAGCCACAACTGTCCATTCTGCAGCTAAATAATATCATTTAAAAACTCTTATTAAGACATACTTTGCCTTCTTCATGAGAAGTTTTTCTGAGTCAGGATAGTGAACCAAAATTTCATTGAGTGTTTTCTTGTCCAGGATAAAAAGGTTGGCAAAACCATGAGCCACCACGTTGGCAGTCCTTCTGTTTCCTCCACCTGCAGCTAATAGGCTGGAATGAAAAGAAACACTGTCAGTCACATTTTTACTGGTCATAGTGAGGAACCTTTTTGCTGGTGGTTCTCCATTGAAGTCATGGTGAAGCTCACTTACGTACCCCACTGTTCTATCTGATGTTCTGCAAAGGCCCTTTGCAGCTGGGATTAGAAATATCTCCTTGTCTCAGAAACACAAATTGTCACTTCTGGTCAGGATAATGTAAATGCTAAGGACTGTGAAAGGTCTTGTTAGACAGAGACATTTCTCCCAAGAGGCACCCACTGCAAGGGCTGCGTTTGTTTTAGTCCTCATGTGAACTTCGCATTTCCTCCATTTTATTGTTGAAAATTATTTACATCAGAAGTAGAGCAGCACAAGTCTGTGACTATTGAAACCCTTGCATACAATGAATGAATGATTTTGCAAAAAAAAAAAGACTCTGGTTTTCAGTTTTCTCACATATCACATCTCATGTTCAAACGTTGGCAAATTGAATGATATGGATAAGGAAGGTCTTTCAAGCTGACAGTTACAAATGTGTCTGCCAGAAAAATAGAACTATTTTGGTTTGAAAGTAAGGCATTCGACCTATTTAGGAAGCTGCTGTTGGTCATAGGAATGATATCCCCATAAAAGTTAGATGCTGTACAAATACAAATTAAATTATTCATCTTGCATTAAGCAAATGAAATGAAGAAAATTCTCCTCTCAGCCGTGGCGATAAGCAAGTGAAGTTGCATTTTGCTTTTAGTACTAAAATTGCTTTATTACTGTATTTAAGGAAATCCACCCTAAACATTTGTCCCTTAGATGTTTCCCAGTGAGTTAATATTTTTAGAGAGTGTTTATAAATCTCCACATTTAAAAGTTATTAATAAGGGATAGCCTGGACCCCGTAAAACATTAACTAACACTTATACAAAATATTAATCAAGGATATAGACATATTGGTTTTGATATTAAATCTACTTATAGAATATATTTCTAAATATTAGATCATAGAGATAAAATATTGTACTTTATTTATAAAGGGTACTATGAGACCTCTACAAGGGTTTTACACACACACACACACACACACACACACACACACACACACACACACACACACAGTGTTTTTATGCAACCAAAGACAGCAATCAATATATGAACTCAAGCTGAAAATGCAATGTATTGTCTTCTTTTTAAACAATTCTGTACAATTCCTCAGATAAAATAAAACTATTTGCACAATAAGGAAAGCAGCTAAAGAAAATTGCAAACAGCTTTTGAGTTCTGAAGAATCACTTCTCAACAAGTCATTGAACAATCATTTTCAAGCTTTCCAAGAGAAAGCTCATTTTATCGAAGCAGACTTCAACTAAAGAGATCAGCTATTTTCATTATCGTGATGATGTGAGGTGAATTTTACATATAAGACAGTCCTTGCTCAAACAGAATGACTAAGGACAGTGTTACAGGCTGAAAGAGAGTTGGAGCTGTTCAGCCTGGAGAAGAGATGGCTCCAGGGGGACCTTATAGCAGCTTTGCAGTGCCTGAAGGGGCTACAGAAAAGCTGGGAAGGGGCTTTTTACAAGGGCTTGTAGTGAGAGGACAAGGGATAACGGATCAAAACTGGAACAGGGTAGATTTAGGTTAGGCGTTAGGAAGAAATTCTTCTCTGTGAGGGTGGTGAGAGACTGGAAAAGTTTGCCCAGGGAAGTTTTTGAAGACCCATCCCTGGAAGTGTTCAACACAGGTTGGATGGGCCCCTGAGCAACCTGATCTAGTGGGAGGTGTTCCTGCCCATGCAGGGGAGTTGGAACAACATGATCTTTACGGTCCCTTCCTACTCAAACCATTCTATAATTCTATGATTATGGGCTTCATGACTGAATCTGTTTTGGCTAGAGTCCTAAGCGTTAATGATAGATCAAATTTTTAAAAATAACTACGTTTGCCTTGCAATAGTTCTTGATGCTGTAATAATTATATTAATAGAGAAATTTTGGTTTTTTGCCTTACATTTTTTACTCCAGTTGTTAGGCCGAAGTGCTGTAATGTGAGTTGATAATTTTTGAATTATTTTGCTAGCAAATTTAACTTAGAGGTATGAAGTTGTCGAAGTGATGGCTCAGCTTATCTATTTTTATTTTAATTTTAATAACTGATTTCTGTAGGAAGATGCTGGTCATTGAAACCAGGAAATTGATCCAGGGAATGGCAAGCATATCAGAGGAATGCACAGGGTTGTGGCGGCTCATCTTGGCATCTTTGTGCATATGGAGAGAATCGTGTCAGGAAAGGGAAAAAGGTCTGGATCTTGCTTCTGAGCAGGATGTCAAACACCAAAGGGCAGACCTCAGTGAAAGCAGCAGCTGCCACTTCATGAGCAGTCCTGGGCCAAAGTGGAAAATGAAATCTTTCACAAAGCTAAATACTCCCTTTAGTTTTGATTTTTAAAATAAAAGTTAAAGTTACCAAACAGCTGAAGAGACTAAACAGTAAGAGATCATTCCATCAAAAATTTGCATATAGTAATGTTTTAATTTTTCCAGAATTACCCTTTTCTGACAGAGAAGTGTTCTAGTGAAATATGAGTAAATGGATGAATGAGGACATCTGGCTTAAAGTGTAAATTTCTTTGGGTTAATGAAGTGTTGTATTATAGCTGAATTTCTCTCTTTCTCAATTGTCTGTACAGAGAGGCTCTCATTAAGGCAGCAATCTGTTTGTCTCTGATTCTGAGATTATTTTGCTTCCCCAAACTGATATTTTCTATACAGGAAAGCAGTAATGAGGGTAACATGTTAACTGGAAGGCAACTTCTGTTTCTGTAATAATTTTCAAGGATGAAATTGGCAAAGGACCTATTTGAACATTAGTCTTCCATTGGCCTTCTTATATAATTCAGGGAAATTTTTTGAAATAAACATTTTTTTGTTTGTTTTCTTCAGCTTCTTTTCCCTCAGAGACTTTTAAAGTGTCAATTACATGCATTTTGAACAGAGTGAGATTAAAGGAAGTGTCTTCTAAATCATGTAGGTATACCACTTGGAATGAAGCTCACACATTTCTCTAAAAAAATCTTGAATCAGAAATCAGAAGGAAATCAGTCTGATACCAGGTGATAACCATGCTATAAATACTGAGGAGAAAACTTAAATGTGCTAAATGAAGTGATATTTCATAATTTAATATTTTTTTCTTCTCATTTTCTTCTGCTATAATGTTCAGAAGACTCTGAGAAAACTTAGAGAGAGATATGCTAAACAAACTCATTATTTTCTACCTCTTCTCGACAAAGAGGATAAATCTCTACTGATACACATAGTGCTTCATTTCTTTGCTTTTCTTAACTTTTGGAGATGTCTACCAGTTGCTGTATATTTTCTCCTCAAGTTTATGCACTGCCTGTCATTTATATGCAAATTACATGTGTCTGAACTGGTATGCTGCTGCACTAGGTCAATGATGAATAAAATAGGATGAGAAGTGTAGAGTTATAGCATTGCTAAGGGTTTTACTGGCCATATTGGCAAATATGTGAAGAGTAACGCATATTGGGAAAGGAATCTTTAAAGGCTGTTGTGTAGTTCTTATGTGGAAACAAGTGCTCACCTGTGTTAAATCAAAAGTTTGAAAACCCTTTCCTTATTTTCAAACCAATCATTATCATTTCTCAGTTCAATAAAATCCTTGCTCCAAATGCAAGACTAATAAATAATTGAAAACTACTACGTGTGTGCTATATATCTGGGCTGCTGTAACTTTTTCTTTTGTCTTTTCAATATCCAGCCTTACAGAAATCCAGTGCATTCTCAGCTTTTCCACATAACTTAAAATACAGCTTTTTTTTTTTTGAGGCTTTGCTCAAGTATCACATTGTCACACACAGAAATACCTTTCAAACAACCTTCTCTGACAGAACTGATATAATTTCACTTTTCCACTCAATAAAAAAGGTCTATATCTACGGGATATATCAGGTATTTTCCACTTGTGGTTTAAGCAAGTTCTATGTGTATGTCACTGGATAAATGGGAAAGTTTCCCTACCACAAAGGGAGACACAAGTAGAAGATAAATGTAAACCTGGCACAAAGCTGATTACCACTTTTCAAAAGGCAGATTAAAGCTACCAGCAAGAGGATTAACAATAACAGAAAGCCAGCTGGAAGAAATCAAGAATCCAGCTTATCACATGCAGCAGCACATGTATTTTATTACTTTTCCTCAGGCCAACCTCATCAGGGGATGCAGTACCTAAAATTTAGCACTTGGTTGGCTAATGGGGGAACATGGCCCATAAGAGTTAATGGATTTTGCATAGCAACCACATGGAGAATATAAAAAACATTTCTAACCACCTGAGAAAAATTTTCTTGTCCACATAAACTCACACCCAAAAAATCTGGTCTGTCAGCCTTTTTCTTGGTTTGTGTGCTCTTAAACATATACATTTTCAAACGTGGATGCCTGATTTTTGGCAACTTAATCCCTACTTCAGCTCCTAAATGAACCATTCTTATTTGCTATTTTAGATCTCCTTTGCTGGAAATTAGTTACCATTTTTGCCATCTGCTGTGTAAGGGCACCTAGTCTCACTATGCAGGCAATAAAATGCATTTGCTCCTGCTGTATTGCAGACCTCAGAACACAAAGGTGTGATAAACATTTTAAATGTTGAAGGAGAAATCTGTGTATCGCTGTATACATTGCCCAAAACACTGGTCTAAAATCTTGCCAGACTAGTCTCTGACACTTCACTTCAGATTTTCCTTCATTGACCTGGATCTCCTTGCTTGGTGTCCTCTTGGTTGATTCTATCAACTTTCCAGCCTCCCATGGTAGCAGGTAAACAATTGCTGATTATTTGATCAGTTCTAAAGAAAATGTTAAAGGTAATGATGAACCTACCTGATCTCCCCAAACACAGCTCCTGCTCTGAGTGTAACCAGAACTTTTGTACCATCAGGGCCTCCAAGGACTTGAACTTCACCCTGTTTGATGATATACATCTCTCTGCCAATCTCTCCCTGGGAACACAAACACATAAAGAACTCATGTTTTAGCAGGGCAGTGTTTTTGAGTTAGAATTACCTGACGAAATATTCTTTAAATATCTTTCCCCTTTCTTATACACCAGTTCACTGGTATTATGGAGAAATAAATGTTTGCCCTTCTTTTCCTAGCACTGAGTGCAAGTCCAAGGACTGACTCTGGCAGACACAATTGTGATGTGAGACAATATTTAAACAGAAGACTGTCTAGGTCAGCTTGAACATAGAAGACCAGATAATAACCAGGATTGTAGCAGTCATTTCGATCAACTGTTCTGGTGGAAATTCAAGTACTTCAGCAGCATTGTTAATTACAAATGCAAAAAACCTAGCTTCATGGTAAAAAAATCTTCAGTTTTTATACTATTATTTCTAATCATGACTCACCTAATTTAAAGGGAAAATAAGAATAGGCAATAATTAAAAACTTAGTGTACTTTTATGTAAATCACTGCATGGTTTAAGAGATTATTAGTTTATTATTTTTCACATGATCTACTAAGATTCACATCTCAGTAAGACAGACAAATATTTTTCCACTCACACAGCTGGAGTAATTGAGGCAAAGCAGCATTTTCACTTTTAAAGTGAAAATGCAACAGCACCAAAGGCAGAACTGAAAAGGTAGAGTTTGCACTTCCTATCCCTTCAGTTGCGTTTCCAAGCCTGCATTTTGGAGCCTCCTCGCTAAAGTATGATGAGGCCAACATACATCCAAGGAGGCAGTGTTTTCAACAGGATTTTATTCCCTACTACATGTTACAGCATTAATAGGGTTACAGTGGTTGCTGGACACATAGTAGATCTATACAAATGAGAGGTCTTTTAGCTCTGAATCAAGCTGGAATAAATTGATACTCCATTTCTAATCTTTGTTGAGAACTGTTTACATCTGACTGCAGTATTAAGACCTTGGATCTGTTACAGTCATTTATAATCTCTTTTGTGGCAGAGTCTCAGCCATTGTCTAAGGTCCTTTTATACCACACATTGCACAAGCAAACACACCGAACTAATCTTCCACCCATCCTAGCCATCAGTAATTCTGGGATTGGTCTTTGAAGAGACACACATGATCCTTTGGTGCATTCACAGATGTGTAAATCAGTGGGACTAACTCAGCATCTGGAAAGAGGATCATATGCTTAACTCTTGGAGGAAGCCAGACCATAATGAACGTGCTGGGCCAGAACTCCTAAGACAGGGGCTCTGATGGTCTCTTCTGGGTGTGGTATGAACGGGAGGTCAATTGTGAGACCAGTAACAGAACTGATACTTCACCCTCCCCATGCTTTAATTATATCCAACACTGCCTATGAATATATTTACATGCCTTTTGAAAAGAGACTTGGGCTCACTTGATCAGAAGCAGAGCTCTCTACCTGTGTAACTGTAAGGCCATGTTTGAGCCAAAATGCTAAGAGAAGACAGGCTTCTTTGCTAAGGGACAACGTGACAACATTCAGCTGGGATTCTGGAGGTGGCTAAAAGCTGTGAGTTAAACTGGAGGAAGATCGGATCCTGCTGTAAAGAACACTATGGGATGCAGTCTATTTTCTATATTCTTGGATAATTACAATTAAGAGTTTCTGAATATACACAAATGAAGCACGTGCAAACCAGAATAGATTGAGATCTGTAGGCTAGGTTTGCATGTATATATGTATAAAAATTAGGTTAGCTCCATTTAAAATATTAAAACTTCATGTTGTATAACCAGATAAACCATATTTACATTATTTTCCCATATTTCTATAATTTTATGTTTGATAATATAATAAAATCCATATTGTCTTGTTCTAGGCGGAAACTTGAGAGCACATTTGTTATTATTACACAGAGTACCTTAATTACTTTTACACCATCTAATTCACTCAGGATTAATTTTATTTAAAGAACACTGTTGACCCATAGCTGAACTCTTTGTAAAATACATACTATAATTGTTTTTATTTTAAAGAGACAAGAATGTTCACCTTTTTGCAGACGAAGTCACCAGGTAAATAAACAATGGATTTCAACCTCAGCAGCATGTCATAAATCATCTGGGTATCACACCCCTGTTAAAAGAGTTAGAATTGATTGCTCTATTAATTCAATAATAAAAGTGATCATTAGTGCTTATGCTGGGCAGCAAATCCCAACAACACATGAATGATCCAGGAATTTTTAAGTGGAATGCAAACTCAAAATATCATGAAGATCAGCTTTTAGAGCAAAGATTGAAAGACTGTAATTTCAGATACTAATAAAGTTCCCTTTGGGTTGAACAGCTCTTTGTTTTTTACAAGGTAAGCTTCTGTTTATCTAAGTTTGCTGTGGAAGCTCAGTTAGTGCTGTTCACAGCTCTATGGTTTTCTTACATGGGTTTTTTTTTACTGATCTGGGGAAAAAAAACAACAGACCAAATGTTGGTATGAATCTATGAATTCCATGTCTACAGGAAATGTGGCAGAAAGCTTGCAGATATGTAATGTTTGTACAGAGATACTTTTTTTTTTTTTGCAATTATCATAACAAACAATAACATTATGGCTATTGTACGTTAAGACTACTTAAAAAAGTGCAGTATCTCCTTTGTTTTGTGACAAAAATCCAATCTTAAGTACCACGTTTAAATCATATTTCTGGAAAACTATCATGATAACAAAGAGAAAGCTCCTTTGCACAAAAAGTTACATAAAGTAGGATTCACTATATCAAAGTTATGTTACCAGGGCACACAGCATTAGTTATCCTGCAGGCAGTGCTAGGTGGTATACAGCAAGGTGAACTGTATTAAAAAATATGTTCTTCTATGTCTGACTGTTGAGATTATATACAGTATGAAAGCCCTTACAGTCTGACCATAACATCAGCTTCAATATGTTGCTATAACAGGACTGTGTTTTAATCCCATTTGTGTTTTTTTTTATCTCTGCTTTGACACAAAAATGGCAAAGGCAGGCACTTGGCTTTGTCCTAACATGTCTCCATGGGCTGAAATATTTCTTAGACCTATTTTGTCTTCTACATTAACAAACATGTAAGTGTTGCAAGATGCACAATATAAGATTTCTGTCTCAGGAATACCACACATTTCTGCATTCTCCCGTAAAACTACTTGCTTTGAATAAGTCCACTTTATTGACAATGGCAAAGTTCACATCAATTGCAATTGCTAATTGCATTTTAGTTGGCATCTGCTCCAGTAATTCTGACTCATCTGTAGAAGAAAAAAAACAAACAAACTCTGTTAGTTAGAAATTAAAAGGAAGAATGAAAGAACGTCCACAAAAATGAACACTGTACAGAAAAATAACTTAATGGAGCTATTTTTGTATTTGTGAGTTCAAATGAAGAAGCTGCTAATACGCTTATACTAAGAAATTTTTGTTTCCATTTTCATATCTTGTCTAAAGTTATAACCAGAATATTATATAAGTTACTAGAATTTGTGCAGTATTATCATATTGCACTGGAGTTTTTTTCTTTTATAAAGTAAATTGAGTACCCTCCTCTCACTTCTCACATGCAATTCAGAAAAGGAAAAATGTTAATTTCACCCTATACCTGTATCTATACAACCACTCTTACTTGGAGCTGCTATGTAACTGGGACTTACCCAACATTCCCTGAGAGTCCCATGTATATTCATACCAGGTTCGGACACGATTTTGGACCAATCTTGGAATAGAGTAAGTGTTCATATAGGAGACAGTGTTGTCCATACAGGAACGGTAGTAGTTCTGTCCTGCTGTAGCTGCTCCAATTACATCTCTCATCTGTAAACATCAGTTGTTGTTACAACACATTTCAGCAATTTATATATCTTGTCAACAACATATAAAAATAATAAAACACTTGTTTGCAAAATCACTGAATCATTACACATTCAGCTGGATGTTTTGAATAAGTGCTTCACCTGCTTTTTTGGAAGCATTACAGATTAAATCTAATTGTGTTGGAAAGTCTATATTTATGACTTTAAAGGAATAATTTGTGGGGTTTACCTTATTCTTCTGTCTTGTATTTCTGAACATGGATAAAGTATATAGATAATGCTTTTCTTAACAATCCATAATACAGCTACTCTGCATTTGGTGTGCAATTCAAGTCCGAAGTGAAGCAAACTGGGCTAAATTTCACTAATAACTTTAGCTAGCACCACTAAAATTAAGATCCTGCCACTGTTTAAGTAGTTGAGAGAATCTGGATGATTCCTAAACACGCACTTTAAGCTGAAAGGTGAACTTGAAGATTTTAGTGCAGGAACATAATTTAATAATCCAGCACAAATGCAATTTAATTTTTAGAAAGTTAATTAGTTAATGTTCATAGATATTTCTGCTTCAAAAGCATAACTAAATTGACATGTTCCTAGTAGAATAGCTTCCTATTGCAGTGGCCAAGGACTACTGTGCTGGTGGGCTGAATTCTGCTTTCTTTTTTATTACAGTGATGGGCTTGACTGCAGCAGGAATAATAATTTTTATGCAAGTGTGTTAAACCAGGAATACTTCAGTAATTTTAAGAGCTCTTTGTAAACAGGAACTGTAACAAACTGCAATGAAGCTGTTAGTGTGTTAAGATTTAAGGTCTGAGTCTACAAATTACTATGCTGGTTACAAAAACTGAACTGAGAATCTTCTTGGGGAA
Source organism: Hemiprocne comata (assembly GCA_020745705.1). Taxonomy (NCBI): domain Eukaryota; kingdom Metazoa; phylum Chordata; class Aves; order Apodiformes; family Apodidae; genus Hemiprocne; species Hemiprocne comata. The sequence continues at coordinate 136,796,517 of CM036587.1, forward strand.
TGGTGCTCTCATTGATGGTTCTACCAACTTAGGAAAAAGTATAAATATGCAAACTCTGAAGTTTCATCCAATATACTCAAATTCAATTGCTTTCCCGAATAAAACATTTATATGAATAAAATGTATTTTGTTTTATTTTTGGTAATTCTTGTTTCTGGATGAATCTTAAATACTATAGGCAAGAGCCTATAGTGACAGTTATCTCTTCTTGGACTTCTAAGCATCAAGAGACACATGCAGTTTTTCACTGTTTGATTGAACCTTTCAAATCCCGTATTGAAAATAAAAATTAAATTTCAGTTTTCATCTCTGTTGTTTTCATAATAATTCTTTCAATAATATGCATGTACAAATCAAAAGTTCTGGAATACTTTCTAAAGGGAATCCAATGAGATGTCTCACATAGGAAGCATGGCAGTTGTTTTTCTGTAGGCAAGGTATTTTAAAACCTATGGATCTAAAGCCCAAGTTTAATAGTTACAAGCCAGAAATATTTCAGTTACATTCATTTGGAAATATAATTGATTTGGTCTGAGATGGGCTTTTCTTTTCCCCTTCCTGCCAAATGAGAACCAGAAGAAATAGAAAAACATTTTCAGGTTAACAAATATTTTGGAATTTATGGAAGAGAGCAGAATTCTAGTTTGACAAAAAAAAGGGGATTTTCATTAACAGTATTCTATTGGCAATAGTATCCAGTCTGACTTAATAATTTGTACATATTAAAATCATACCTACAATTATAATTTTTATATCAGATTTAACAGTACAATGTCAATGTCAAGGAACTGTCTCCTTAGCTGTGAGGAGGAAAAAAGGAATTATACTTAGTTTCAAGAAACATTTGTGTCCTGGCTTTAAATCAGCTTGTGTGCAAAAAGGCTACAAAACTGGGAACTGATTAAACTGATGTATATGTCAGATTATAAGTACATATGACAGTTAAATAGCAAGACATTCAGATGGAAGCTAAACATTTTCCCACAACTAAAGTCCATTAAATTGAATGTATTATCACTACATTACAGTAATTTGAACATGTTAGTTATTGATTTTTTGATGTACCTGACCAATTAAGCTGGAGAAGACAAAGACACCCGAGAAGTAATTCAGAAGTTGAAAAACTATCTCAAATAGAGTTTGTGGTTCTGGAAGGCCACCGATGGTGATTAAAGTACGAACCGCCCAGTAGTAACACCTTAGATACCTGTGGATACAGACAGCACTTTAGTTATTGACTGTAGGTAGTGATGTGGTAGAAGTTAAACATAAACCTACCTGAGTTGGGCCTTTCGGTGATGCTTTTCAGTCCAAAAGACCTTCAGTATTTTTTCTAAAGGGTTATGACTTTACAAATGGTAGTTATGTAAATCGTTGAGCTGAATGTTCTCACTGACAGCAAAATAAGCATATATGGGAAATGTAATGGTTAGTTACTGTTCTCCAGGAAGTCTGTGCTACATTACAGAAGACTTCTTTAACAAATTACCAAGGTAGACATGACAGTGTTTGAATGCTACCGGTGAAGATGCATGATATTAAAAGTGTTAGAGATTTCCCAGAGTTGATCTGTAGCATACAAGATGCTCACACATCTGACAGTCTCTTCCATGGCTTGACTTGATGACATCAGTGTGAAGCCTTATGGTGGGCATGGCAGATGCAGAGTTGTTCTTCTTGTGTCCATTTTCCTACTGCTTTTGACTGTGTTGGTCTTCCTCCCACCCTGCTTCTGAGCACCTTTCATTGGTTCTGCCTTCTGGGTTATGTTAATCCACTTTCTCCAAACCACTTAGCACTGAAATGTTGACTCCTACATTAACTTCTCCTAGTGGCTGTCCTCCACTAAACCATCTGTCACCTTAACAAATACTTTCCTGCCTTCTTCACTACTTTCCCTCATGCCTGAGAAGAGCTGTGCATCAATGGCTACAAAACCACCTTGTTGACACCCTTCAGGACTTTTCTCAGAACTCTCTTGATCTAGAAACCAAATTACGAGTCAGCAATGGTCAGTCACTGAGACTGCTTCCACATGTGGCTTATATTGACTCCTTCACAGTACCTGTCTGCTGTCTGTCACTTCTCATATCTGAAGTGTGAGCTTTTTGGCCAAAGACTTTTTTGTTCTGTTTCTACAGCCCTTTTTGTACAGCCTGGTGCATGAGTGAGCCCATTGCATTCAAGCAGTGTATTTCTATTAGTATAATAATACAAGTACACAATAACAACAGAGGACCTGGACAGATTTTTTTTTAACTTTTTATTTATTTTGTGAGGATAGTCATATTAACTGTCTTTTATGTATTTATATATATGAAGTGCCTTGGCATCTCTAAGATTCTGTTCTAAATTTTGTTGTAGCATGTGACACTGCTATTAATGCAGCATCACCCATACTGTGCAGTTGGGATTAATTATTTCAAATAATTGTCATGAATGTGCTATCATTTCCTTCTTCTCTGAGCTAACAAGTAATTGGCTTTAAAAGTCTCCTATTAATTAGAATTTGGCTTCCTAAGTCTCTGTCCAATCAGCCTTCACCTTCACTACTGATTAGGAATGAAAGTTCATTTTTCTCAATCGTACAATCAGATTTTCTGTTATTTCATCTATGACTATTGCTTCTGAAACAATGAAGATTCCTTCTGTTTGTCAAATTTTGTTGGGTTTGAAATAAAATATTAAAAATAACACAGAAGAAATACTTTTGGAGATGTTTGTTTTGAAGTATACAGTCTTGCATGCATTTTCTCATGTCTACCTTAAACCTGACGGCACCTGGTCTGCTGGTAGACTTCAGTTGTACATTGGATATGTACAATCCTCAAATATTCGACAATTAGCTAATATGTCTTTTGTGATACTGCATCTGGAATACTGTGTGCAGCTCTGGAGCCCTCATCACAGAAAAGACATGGAGCTGTTGAAGAGGGTCCAGAGGAGGGCCACAAAGATGACCAAAGGGCTGGAGCACTTGCTATGAAGACAGTCTGAGAGAGTTGGCGCTATTCAGCCTGAAGAAGAGAAGGCTCCAAGGAGACCTTACAGCTGCCTTCCAGTGCCTGAAGGGGCCTACAAGAAAGCTGTGGAGGGGCTTTTCACCAGAGAGGGCAGTGATAGGACAAGGGGTAATGGTTTTAAACTGAAAGAAGGGAGATTTAGGTTAGATATCGGGAAGAAATTCTTCACCATGAGGGTAGGAAGGCACTGGAATAGGATGCCTAGGGAGGTTGTGGATGTCCCCTCCTTAGAGGTGTTTAAGGCCAGGTTGGATGAGGCTTTGTGCAGCCTGGTCTAGTGTGAGGTGTCCCTGCTCATAGCAGGGAGGTTGGAACCTGATGAGCTTTAAGGTCCCTTCCACATTTTATGATTTTATGATTCTATGTAATGACTGAATTTCTAAGGTGATGACTATCCCATACATCAGGCATTTGCTGTTAGTGGGATATCAAAGCATACTTTATGAAATGCAGCTCTACATGGGATACTTTTTGGGGTTCCATGTGCAAGGGATCATACATAACCCAGTATGAGTTAGATACAGGCAAAAAAGTCATACATTCACAAACCAATGTCAAGATGAGGTAGACTAATGGCTTGATGAGGCTCTACATGGATATATTCTAATATGAATTTTATGCCAGTATCTCAGAATCACAGAATCACATAGGTTAGAAAAGACCTTCAATATCACAAGTTCAACCATTAACCCTACTCTACCAAGTCCAGCACTAAGCCATACTCCCAAGCGTCACATCTAGATGAATTTTAAACACACCCAGGTATGGTGACTCAACCACCTCCCTGGGCAGTATGTGCCAATGTCTGAAAGCCCTTTCATTGAAAAAGTTCTTCCTAATGTCTAGTCTAAACCTCCCCTGGAGCAGCTTGAGACCATTTCCCCTTGTTCTATCACCAGTTACTTGGGAGAAGAGACCAGCGTCTACCTCTTTACAATGTCCTTTCAGGTAGTGGTAGAGGGCGATGAGGTCTCCCCTCAGCCTCCTTTTCTTCAGACTAAACAGCCCCAGTTCCCTCAGCTGATCCTCATAAGACTTGTTCTCAAGGCCCTTCACCAGCTTCATTGCCCTTCTTTGGATATACTCCAGCACCTCCATGTCTTTCTTGTACTGAGGTGCCCAAAACTGGACACAGTATTTGAGGCGTGGCCTCACCAATGCTGAGTACAGAGGGATGAACACTTCCTTGGTTCTGCCTGCCACACTATTCTTAATACAGGTCAGAAAGCCATCAGTCTTCTTGGCCACCTGAGCACACTGCTGGCTCATATTCAGCCACCCATCAACCAGAACGCCCAGGTCCCTTTCTGCTGGACAGCTTTCCAGCCACTCTTCCCCAAGCCTGTAGCATTGCAAGGGGTTGTTGTGGCCAAAGTGCAGGACCCGGCACTTGGCCTTGTTGAACTTCATACAACTGACCTCAGCCCATTGATCTAGTCTGTTCAGGTCCCTCTACAGAGCCTCCCTACCCTCAGGCAGATCAGCACTCCTACCCAACTTGGCGTTGTCTGCAAATGCATTCTATCTGAAGGTGCATTCTATCTCCTCATCAGGGTCGTTGATAAAGATGCTAAAAAGAAGTAGTCCCAACACTGAGCCCTGAGGAACACCACTAGTGACTGGCTGCCAGCTGGATTTAACTCCATTCACCACCACTCTCTGTGCCCAGCTGTCCAGCCAGTGTTTTACCCAGCAGAGCATATGCCTGTCCAAGCCATGAGCAGCCAGTTTTTTCATCAGAATGCTGTGGGAAACAGTGTCAAAGGCCTTACAAAAGTGCATGTTAAGAACATCCACAGCCTTTCCCTCATCAACCAGATGGGTCATCTTGTCATAGAAAGCAATCAGGTTCTCAGTTTAATGCAGATCTTGAATCAGGAGGTTTTTTACAAAAAATTCTGCCATAAATCCTGTGTGATTTCAATACTTTTGTGTCCTCATGGAAAAGATATCACAAAATATTATAAAATGGGACCATTGCGTCTGGGCACAACTGCATTGCCTGGGACCAAACTAGCAAATAATTTCCAGCAAGTGTTTCCCTGGGTGAAATATAAAATATTATTGTCCATGAAAAACAGGAAGACTTTCTTGTCTGTTCTCCAGGCTGTTCTGAAGAAGCATTAAAATCTTGAAGACTGAGCTTTCAGGTTTCTCAGTCTTAGGTACCTTATTTTTTAATTATGAGGCAAGTATTCCCAAGAATGACATTAAGAAAAATAGATATAATGGAAATTTGTTCTGCATTGTTCTTGTTATGTTTCTGGAAGCCTTGATCCTGCAAATAAATACCTATGTGTAACTTCACTTGACATAAGTGGTCCCACTGAGCTCCATGACTTTGCTTGCATGTGTCTGACTGCAGTACTCAAGCTGAGTATTTAGTGGTGTGTGGAATCTTCAGCCATGTCATTTTTTAATGAGAGAACCCTAATTATGAAAAATCAGTGCCACTTTACACAGTGTGTTTTACTCTCAAAGGCTATATTCTTATCCTTCAAGATGGTGACTTCACATTAAACTCGTGAAGTGTGACAAAATTACAAGGAAAAGGAGCATGTCCCCATGAGAAATGTGAAAAGTTGTTTAACAAGTGATTTATTACAGCATTAGTATATTATATGCAGTTTTGCAAAGAATGTAACTAATGAACAAGTTGAGCTTCGGTGGCTTTAACTATATTATGGCCTTTGAAAGAAATGAATGTTCATACATCTGAACCTACTAGATATGTTTATATAAATACACACAAAATATATTATAACTTAACTATTTTCTCTTGGTTCCTCTCTATCATCTTAATGAATGTGCCTTATGTGGCACCCAACCTAGTGCTTCACAAGGAGTTTGTGGAAATGTGTGTCAACATCCAGTCCTTCCCACTGGAGTCACTCTGCTACATGTTTAAGCCAGACTTTCTCAAAAGGTGTAATTAGCTCAGTAAAAGTGTGTGGAATTTTTTCAGGCCAATCACCATTGTGTTTAGAGGGACTGAAGTGTTGCATTTGAAGAACACAATGCAGTATGGCAGAAAAAAAACCCATGCCTCTGATTCCTTTGAGGGGTTCTGCAATTCTTCTAACAGTTCCCATGTATATATGCAATCAATAAGTTTAATTTATGAACCTTGTTGATTTCTAAATGTTTGTTAGTACTTAGCACTAACTCATAACCCTATAAAAGCTGAAAGTGATAAACTGATTATTCACTGCATGTGTCATCCAAATATGCATTAGTAATGAAAGATGCTAATCAGCAGTCATGGTGCTAGGAGTTTGCTATTTAAGCCTGTGTAAAGTAAGGGCATATCCTGCAAGCAACGACATGGGAAAAGGAGGGGGATGCAGAAAGTAGCAAAATCAACAAAAACCTCTTGCAGGAGAAAAGGACTTACATGTTTCCTTCGCCATCGTACACCCATCTAGTGCTGCCAAGTCCTTCATAGTCTGAAGCCCAATAATAAAGGCACGCATTGATGTGCAAGATAAACAGCAAGTATCCAGTTGTTCGAATGACCCTATAAAAGTCAACAGATTGCTGTAAAACAGCTTACATTTTTCCTTCCTTTTAATATGGAGCCCATTGGTTTTTTTGATCAACAATGTTTATGTTAAGCATCCACTAAGTACTTCCTGACCTGTATTGATTCTGTGAAAAAAATAGCTGGCAGTTACCTGTGTCTTACAAGGTCAAATATCTTTCCTAGAATATTTGACACAGGGTAATTTTTAAATTATGGTTGTTTGAGGACTTTATAATCTAATGCTTTAACTGGCTATGAATATTTGAAATCTGAAGCTATATTAATGAGGCTAGATGATACAAATTAATGTGTTTGCCAAAGTCTGTTCAAGATAGGCTCTAAACTTGTGAACTAAAGCCAAGAAATGTCTGAGGTCAGAAACGATCTGCTTTACAAGAGCTGTGCAGTAGATCAAGCTAAATACAAGCCTTCAGTAGATCAGCTAAATAGCATGATTTAGTGGCTACAGCAGTATTCCTAATCCCAGTTCTTATGCGTATGGCCAGTTCTCTGAGGAACACAAATTATTAACTACTAAAGCACCAAGCAGCTTTCTGTTTAATACAAGGGGCAGATAAGATATAGTGAGAAGAGAATCCACCCATGCACATGCACTTGCTGCGTAGAAATTTAGTTTGACATTATTCAGTTAAGTGGTGCCTTGTCACTCAACTGGTGACCACACCATGATCTCAGATCAAAACATTGCTACATTCAAATAAAATGCAGTAGTTTGCACAAAGAGCCTGTCTTTTTAATATTTTTTTAGCTCCCATTTGCACTCTTCTGTATAACTTCCACTCTTCTCCATTTGTTGTCTTTCTTTCCTTATCCTCATGCCTTCTGGTAAGCCAATTAGAAGATTTTTGCCATATAAATGTTTTACCAATGGACATCTCAAAACCAGGGAGTTAGTGTTTTCTGAATTAGGTTTTAGAACATTGTGTCAGGGCATGGCATGTCACATTTAATAGGTGTTTTTGCAAATACAAAATATAATATTTTGGTAGCACAGTATGCAGACTTTTTTTAAACCACAAACCTTAGCAATGTACTGATGGAAAACCCTATAGATAATTAAGTGTGAATTATGCTAACCCTATATATGCTGAGCAATCTGGAAGTCCATGTGCTCTGTTTTTGTTTTCCTGCGCATCTTCAGCAGGACTTAAAATTGCATTTCAGTTTTGAAGAGTGCTTTATTTCACACGTTTCAGATTTCTGGCCTCTTAAGAATATGTGGTAGAAAAAGGATTCACTTTGTAATATTTAAATTCTTCACGTGATTTAATATTGGAAAAAGTACTTGGGCCTGTGATCACAAAGCAAAGACACAAGCACCAATGCACGGTTGTGGCACTCAAGCAATACCATGCTACAAAACTGTCTAACAAGGCAGAATAGCTTTGCTCTGTCTTTCCAGCTACTTCTTACATTTTAAGGGATCAGTGAGATCTATTTTTGTGTGTCTTAGCCTTTCTAAATGAAGACTTTCCCAGTTTTTTTACATGGAAATCAACATAATATCCTTCAAAGATAGGGTAATTTGAAGAGACACAGATCTGTTTCTCAAATTGCCCTTTAAATAACCATTTCTGATTCCATACCTTTATATAGTGTGAAACTCTGTCCCTTGCAAAAGTGCCTAACTGGATAAAAATGGGTTTGTTAATTTGTTTCCATTTCCTTGAAAACCATATGCACACAACATTACTGTTACATATGAGCTAATTACTTTATTCAAAACAATCTATATTAAAAATCTGTATCTCCCAGTATTTGCTGTAAATATTATAGGAGATACACAAAAGTTGTTGAATTATGAATTCAAAGCAAAATAAGCAACATGGAAATTAATTAATTTAAAAAGTTCTTAGCATTAGAAAAAGTTAAAAAATATAAGCAAGAGAGATGAAGACTCCTTCTTTCGAATGAGATTAGAAAATGGAGAATATAAGGAGGCAGTGATTCAGAAAGTGAAAAGCAATTTATTAATCTTGTGGAAATTCAGACAAGTCTTCCCTTGTACCAGCACGAAATTAAAAAAGAAGAAAGAAGAAAACAAACCACAAAAGACTGCTAAGTAAGTGAAAGGAGAGGGCAATATGAGAATAAGCTTTGTGGAGGTCAGCATCTCAAAAATACTTCAGCAGAAGTTTCAAACTTCTAAGTTTTGTTTTAGTTTGCAGTCACTTTAAAATACCTAACAGATGAGGTTTCAATCTCCTTTTTGAATTGACTAGTTTCTAAATCTTATGAAATATCTCATTTGCAGTCTATAAATACCAACTCTACCATATAAGTGAAATATTATCTGAAATAGAATAAGATGGTAAACAACCAATTCTTATTTCTGCTGGAACAGCACACATAACCAATACATGCCCTAAAACTGGGACAGGGAAAAAAATAGCTGTCGGTGTAGGAATTGCACAGGATAAACTAGGGCTGATGACAGTGACAGTGGATTAAAATAATGGTGACACAGTACATGGGTTCACTGGGTCTTAGCAGCATCACTGACTGCAGAGGGGCCTATGAAACTTGCCATAACCATGTCCGTGGACTGCTTGAGTGGGTTCCAATATTATCGTGACAGTTAATGCAGAAGGTGAGTGCAGCAGACAACAGTTACAATCACTATTTGAGATCTGTGCTGAACTGATTCTCATTCCAAGTTTAGCCAATGCAGTGACGGATCAAGTGTCTGTATGTGCCAGGTTCATGGTGGGAGCTTATTTGAAGAAAAATATTTATACAGGCTCAAGCTCATGACTTTTATTAAATACAAATAAACAGCTACTGAGGGTTTGACACTGCTATTAGCAACTTAAATAGACTATTCTTTAGCTCTGTCACTGAAGAAACTTCTGATACTTCTGATCGGTTACATTTTGACAGGAGCCTCAGTGTAGTGGAACATTTTGCTTGAACCAGGTGAGCTGAGCTACATTTCATATGTGAGTGAAGTTTTACATTTATTATTTCAGTCGTTACGATAAAAACGGATATTAAAAAAAATCTTAAATTGAACTAATATGTTTCATATTCTATTCAGTGCTTCACTGATGAGCCATGAAATCAAATGTATTGGGTTCTATGCCAAGCTTTTCAGCCCACAAAAGTTTAATAAGTACATACCTGTAGATGTATGCTTTGTCCATGACAGCTTCCAAACGATCATTAAACTCAAAAAATGTGTTATGCTGAATGGGAAGCAAACAAAAATAATCCAATCACTATTCCCCACCACACATCTTTTTCTAATAGTACAGATATTAGTTCACACACACATTTTGAAAATAATGGATTTTTCAATAGTCTGACTTTCTTTAAACTTTTAGGTAAACTGCAAAGCAAAAAAGAAATTGAGCTAAACATTGTTTTGAGTGTTGAGTGACCCATTAATCTGACTATAGAAATAACCTTGCTCTTTAGATTAGGGTGCTGCAGATGAATGACTGAAACTTCTTCGTGTATTTACTTGGGAAACTCTATCAGAGGTAATTACACGCACAAAAATCCCTTTTTATTGTTTCTGAAATTCCAGTAATTCTCAGTAAGTGATCATGTATATCAGCAATTAATTACATACTAGATGATACCATGTAGTAACAATTCCTGATGTATTGAATTCGTCCTTTTAATTATTTGTAGTTTACTTTTAGTGATAACCCTTAAAATTCACATGGAGCTTTTATCTTTGTTCTTATACAGTACATGTCTGTCTGTCTAATATGAGGTACTGTTTAACTTTTCAGTCTTTTGTATTTTTTGTTCTGATTTATTAATTTTTGAAGTGATGTTGAAAAATTAAGCGCACCCTCATTTTATTTTCAGAATTCTTGTTCTCCCTCCAACTGTAAATGAAAGCCAATTCTTTGTCAATATGTTGCTTGTGTGAAGGGGGATTTATTTAGCCATAGAGTGGCCTGCTAGGTACCAGGAAATGCAGGGAGGGGGCTGTTATCTAATCCTTTCTCAGCCCCTTCATTACACAACTACAGATGTCTTTGGACTTGATAACAAAAGTGGGGTTATGCTTGTTAAATATGCCGTGTAGAGTTTATGTTATCCTTAAAATTCCTTCCTTTCTTTTTAAACACCTAACATTACCAACAGAAAGGGAATATACGTTATGAATCTTTTTTTCCTTTGAAAACTAAACAGGTATTTTAAGATTAGTCTCATTTAAATAATGGAAACAAACCAGCTTTAATTGCAAAGCACCTTTTGAAAGCAGGAAACAATAAAGTCAGAAGAAAAACATGACAATAGCGCTTCATTTGGCTAGACTATATCTTACAACTTTTGTTGTTTTGTTTACTGATGTTGTAGCCTATCCTGAAGATATTTTCCAGTTTCTGAATTTCATATTCCTAAATGCTATGTACAAATTTCCATTGGGCTGTAAAAACACTTCTGTGTGGTTAGCCATCCATCACTAACACAGAACTTACCTTTAGCATCCTATTTGCTCTAAATGCTGGGTTAAATCCAAAGAAGATGGCTAAAACTTCAAATGGCAATATTGATATCACATCAAGCTGTTAAAGAGCAGAGAGGTCAATTTAAACTTCACAATAATAATAATGCATTTAGTTGCTGTCAAAACCTTCCTTAGATTGAATTATGATTGAGTATAATATTTGAAAAGTCAGCATGCTAAACCTATAACCTCCCAAGTACTGGCAGGCAAAATTATCTCTTTGAAAACACCAGCAGCTTTGCTCTGCCCTGCTTTTAAATCCCTCGTGCCTGAGATTTTAATCTGCTTCATGGGGATTGATAACAGCATCTCAGGTATTTGATTAATAATATGTTCTGCTATTTCAGTCATAGTTCTGACAAGACTACAGTGGTAGGCATGTGGCTGGTGAGTGGAAGGGGGAGAGCACTCCACAAGCAATTCTTAGAAGTCCCATGGCTTTTAAAAACAGGCTGCCTAAAACAAACTGGGAGATCATGATGAATTAGACTCCTTGCTTGCACCCTGCAGAAATCATATGTTCCAAACAACAGATTCCTCATAGGATGATAAGTTTGGTCGTTGGGTTTCTGTTTTAATAGATATTGTCTTTTCTTATATGTGGATGCTTGGTCTTCCCATATCACTAAGATTTCCAACATCTCTCTGCAGTCCATCAATTGTATGATTACTCTTCCTCTCTGCCCATTTACTCTTTCCAAGGATTCCATGGCATGAATGAAAGCTGTGGCAAACTTCAAAGAATCACAGAATTGTTTAGGTCAGAAAACTTTGCCTTTTTAAAGATCCTATGAAGCATTGTTCTGTTGCTGAGATTATTTGGCAACAAAAAGAGGAATGTGGAACTGGAAGCCTCATCTCACTGTAATCAGAAATGGCTTTGCTCTGAGAGTTACAACTCGTGTTGGCAGCAGCTAGATTGCAGCACTGACCTTTTATTCCATGCGAGTAATACACAGTTAATACCTGAAAAAACCTCTGTGAAAAGAGGACAAACAGCTTACTATGGCCTCTCTCCGTCTCTCAGACATAGTCTAAGAAGCAGCAAAATTTAGTCAGCATGCTTTAATATCAGTAATTGTTAACTAGTATTTAATCACATGACAAATTCCCAGATTATATCTATATCTTGCATGTGATGAGAACACTCAACTCCCATTAGTCTCTGCAGAAATCAAGAGCACTAAATATACTGCAAGTGTGAACTTAAAATAAAACCATGCCTATCCACTTAGTTCTCTCACTATAAGTTTAAATCTGTTCTAGTCACTTGCCTGTATAGGATATATCGTGCACTTTTGGATAGTTGAACCTCAAGTGTATAATAATGTTACCACAATCACTGAGACAAATTAAACTCTGAAACAAGAGAGGTGCAAAAATATTTACGGAAGAGGAAGGGGTAATAACTGAGATTTCAGAGATGCGGGCTCAGTATCACAGAGCTGTGTGTGTTATCAGGAATTCAATAGACTACCTATCTTCTGTTGGAAAAAAAATAATTTAGGAACAAAATGAACAATTTTCCTAAATCAAATTCATCTTTGTTTTTATGAAGTGCAATAAGCATCAAATATCTGAGTTTGAATTTTTGTTTATTTGTGTGAGTGATGACCTATTCAAGTACCATGAGATACTTCATGAGAGTTCACTGAATAGAGTTATCATCTAACTTCAAGACATTTTCTTTTGTTTAATGAATCTCTGGAAATTTGTTCTATTGTCTTTCAGTGTGTGTGGGGATGGCCTCACACAAATTCATCAAAACATAATCTTATTAATTATATGATATCAATGTATTATTACTCAGAATTAATATTTATAATTGAATTTATGATTATCCTATTTTAAGATTAAAGACTGTATATGAAGATGGCAATCTTCAGCTAGTGAGCACTGGCATACCACCAAGACAATGCTTTCTGGTGATGTTCTCAAACCAAAGGTGATTTTCAGAGAATGAAAAAAATTCTGTGAAATCCTACAACTAGAGCTTACACATTGACTTCAGTAACACAGGGTCTGCTTACCCGAAACTTCATACTGCTGTGGTAGAATTTCTTCATTTCCACTTTGTCTGACTACAGTGATAATGAAAGGAAAAAAAGACCCAGTCAAGAACAGAATGTCTGTTAGTAGCCTCTGCTACTCAACAATAACAACTGTCTTCTGATAGTAGGGAAGATGGCAGTTATATTAATGATAGTCTAAAGGTATGAATAGAGAAATATATGTAGGAAGAAGTAGTTCTTCTATAGGCCATTTACATTAGACCAGATTTTATTAGACCTACTTGAAAAAAATCAGGTCTGGGGTTTGTCTGATTTTTTCCAACTCGGGCTGTTGGTCTAGCAAACTGCTACATATTTCTGCCACAAATCTTCCCTCTCAAGACATCTGTACCAATTGGTGCTTGACCCAAAGCCCTTCAATTTCAGGGCCTAAAACTCCATTTTACTTCAGTGGTTCCAGGAAAAATGCAAAGAATGTTACTGATCGTGCTGTAGAACATTAGCTCTTTGAAAGCTATCATTAACATGCTAGCATTATTAGCATTATAATAATCAACATTGCATTCATTAGTAATTATTAGCTATTTAGTTTTAAATAGCTCTCCATGGGAACTGATGCTAATACCTTAATAAGAAAGGGTAATCACAAGTATCTAAATAAATGTATCGATTATTATACTTGCTGTATTTATACCAGAGACACTTTAAAAATAGCTTAAAAATCTCAAGGATATTTCCATGTGAACTTTTCACTATTCTCAGTTCAAGCATTAAACTAAATGCAGGAGATCAGGCAGCAGATGATCTCTTCACACATTTAAATCTATGAATTTTACACACAGCTTCAAGGGAAAAAGAAGAAAAGCTTCCCATGTTAGAGTTTTAACTTTGATCAGAAAACTTGAGTTTTGTTTGATTTAGGCAAGATTGCCAGTTACTGGATGTCTTAGCATGGAAAAATGCATTACACTGCACTGCACTTAATATCTATCCAAACTATATTTGCAAAGTTCTAGTTGAGATTCCACTGTAATGGTATCAGTAATATCTTGTATGCACACTGTGTAAAAATTTATGTAAAAGCACTGAACTAAAGCTAGTTTCAAATTACATTTGAGGCTATATAATTTTTAATTTTCTGTCTGTTGGGCATAGTAGTGTCACACTGAAGGTAACTCATTTTTTTCTGCCTTAGGTTTTCTTCTATAATAAAATAAAGCATCAGAAGTAGGGAAGTTTTAAAACAAAATGTAATGTTCTAGATGCCCTTTTGATATGCTAAAGGCAAGCTGCTTCTTTTTTTCAGATACCTGTTTCGAGTTTTATTTTGCATTTTTCTACAAAAAGGGTAACACAGAAATAATAGCAAGAATCAAAATTGAATGTACATATTTTCCCCAAAATAAAACATCTCCAATTATTTTCAAAGCATCCTGAAATTACAAGGACTTGTTCAGATTTTGGCAAAAAAACCCACAATTTCATGATCTGCAACAAAACATGCATATCCTGCAGAATATGCTCTGTCTTCAATTATGACTCTTGCACAGGGTGAATAGAAGGCTGCAAGTTTCACACAAATAAACAAACACATGCACATATGTATGAGTACATAGTCATAGAGTCACTGATTCCAGGAAAGCTGCACCAATTAACTCTTGGTAAGAAAGCACTTCATGCTTGTTCAAACTGCTCTCATGTCTTACTTTCAAATCTGCTTTTTCTTTTTTTAAGAATGTAAACACTAGATATTTTTCCTTCCATAATAGGATAATGGGAGGTCAGGAAGAAGAACATAGCTATCCTTTGATAAAAAAAGTTACATGTATTTTACATGGCAGAAAAAATGTGTGAGATCAGAGAGAATTTCTATAAGGTACTTTAACAGAAATCTACCACCTGTGGAACCCCTACTTTCAATACTTACTATTATATCTCCACCTTGTAAAAATTGCACTCGGGGCTGGAAAACCAGTAAGTCACACAGGTAGCAGATGTCACAAAGGATGTCCATGGCAAACCAATATACTAGATTACTTGGGGTTTGATAGGGAAACACAAAACGAAGGGGAATAAACCAGCAATTCCAATTATAGGCAATTGTCACAAGCAGGAGCCACAGTATGTAACGGCGGTCTGAAAGAAAAAAACATTGAATTTAGAGGCATGAACTTAGAACCTCCTCTCATTCCTTTAGACACATTTATTCTATTGGAGTCTCTGGGAATGTTTCTCTGCTCAGAGCAACCTACCATTCTCTCTTTTTCAACAACAAGAGGCTGCTAAGATGATATAGATTGGAATGAGGAGTCACACAAAGAATTTGCAAAAAGGAAAAAAGAAGAGTTTATGAGACCATGTAGAATTTCATACATCTGAAGACACTCAATACATTTAGCGTGCTGCTGTTGTATAACTGACAAAAGAATTATTTGGATCTATGAATGGGAAATTTCTAGACCAAGAATTTGAAGACTTGGGTTAGAATGTGGATCTCATGGTGGCTCACAAGTACTATGTAATGCTAGGTCTCTTCAGTATGCTTTTACCCCATTCTGTTGCATAACTTTTCAATTACCTGTGTATGAGTCTATGCTTTCTGGTAGCTTCATATACTCCAGGTATTTTTTCAGTGGAGGTTTTTTGAATTTACAGCACAGCATATCACAGTAATGATCCTCCTCTGGCTTTGCTTCTGCATCCTCTTTTTTTTCTTCTTTTTTTTCTTCTTTTGGTGGAGGTGGAGGCTTCTTTGCTGGTGCTAGCCACACAGAATGTCATAAAGGGTGATATTTTAATAATGGCTCAATCTCTACATTCTGTTTAACACATACAAAAGCCTCATCATGTAAAAAACTCTTCTAAAAACACTTAGCAGTGAATAAAGCAGCAATTCATTATCACACTGAATGCATCAGAAAAACAGATTGAAGAATAAAATCACCACTGATAAAATAATACACATCTATCAAGGGCAGGGAGCTTCATGCTACAGAGAGCAATATCTCTATTACTGTGTTTCCTTGAACAGTCCCCACAACTAATGCCATAAAATATTGACAAGAATTAAGGTAATTAATAATTCAGTATTAACTGATGCAACTGGGAATTTGTCTTTTCATGAGTGTTGAAAACAATGCACGCAGTTAGGATGGAGATTAGAAAAGTCTGTGCCATTGGCTGATCTCTTCCCTCTCCTGAGAACTAGTATGCAAGATGCAGCATGTGAAACAAATGGGAAGCCTATGGTTTTGTATGTTTCCAGGCTTACAAAAGTCTTGTGGCACTACTTTGAGCCCAGTTCTTCTATCATTGGACTGGATAATTTTGTCCACACTTCTCTGCCATTAATTCTGGCGGCTTTACCTCTGAGTAGGATACAAAATCCTAACAGGAAACTGGTAAACTGCATCTGTCATGGTTTAGGAAATAAATTATTGTAAGTTCTACAAAGATAAAAAAAAGAGGTAAAGAGAAAAGAAATTTTTTAAAAAGGAATTCCTTTATCAGCTGGTATAGTTATAATACTTTAGGCTCTGAGTTTTTTTCCATTGTGTTAAAAAACAGGTAAGCAATAAACAGCTTCTAAAACATGTCAGAATATAAAACCACCATACTCAATTCTTTGTGAAAAGTGAAAAAACCCCAAACAAAACCTAAAATATTGCATTTGCTTTATCTTTCATATTTTTTCAAATGTAAATGCTTAATTAATTTCAGATGAGCTTGATCTACTCAAAGCGTGTTCTTACAGTCCTCAGTGTGTCTAGCAGCTTGCTGTCATGGCTACATTTTTTTTTTTACTTTTACACAGCAGATCAATATCAGAGTGACTAATGTCTCCTCATAAGATATGTATGTTTCTTCATATGTTTCAGATTCTTCCCCATGAATAAACATCTCTGGAAGCTATTTTAAAACAGATAAATTGCTTCTCAGGGATCATTCTAGGTATTTCCCAAGATTCTTTCCCCAAATTCTTCAGTGATGGGGTTCAAAGGGAGCTTGTACCTGAAGACCTAGCTTATGGCAGACTCATAAGGATAAACTGACTTCAGAGGGCCCAAACTGATCCATTTCAGTGGGCAAACGTTATACTTGCTTGAAAACTTTATCACAGCATTTTCTGTTCCCACAAAATAATTTTCTCTTTAAACTCAACAAATTAACAGCTATTTCTGGAGTCACTTACAAGCTGTAGGACTTCCTTCAGGGGAGGACAACACTGGGTCTTTCAGCTTTTCCTTATAGACTGCTGCCCTTTCACGCATTTTTTTGACGATCTCTTGAAGTTGGGCATCAACATACTCATTCGTTTGGACACCTGAAGGTGTTGGCTTCTGTGTGCTATGTAAAACAAAAGGAAAAAAGCTTAATGTACTGGAAAGCAATGGAAGGATACTTTTGGGCAAAATTAGACATTAAGACTAGATTTTTATTGGCTGTGGTGCTTATTCACATAATTCAATTCACTGTAAGTGGACACCTAAGTTCACTGTTCCTGCTTCCTGCTTATGTTAACAGATTTTGCTGGTTATGTACAGCAGTCTACATATTTCCACCAGAAGAGTCAGGGGTCCCTATGGTCTGTATAGTCCACTACAATAATGACATTCCTCTCCTGCTTTTCAGCAAGTTCTACTGTGACTATGTAAGGACTACAGCTTATTCTGTGTGTTTGCTAAGATGCAAGGCATGCACATCCAGTCTGTGTACTCATTATTATATGGTAATATCTAACTGATGACAGGACATAACTGACTTGAAGACTGATGTGCAGGTGGGGAAGGAGAGACTATGCTTACTTTATGCTTCCTAATACTGGGAAAATTGATTTCATCTAGTATTTGTTATGGGTATTAGCTAAGGTAAAAAAAAAAATAATTAGATGAGGTAAAAAAGGCCTCTGTTTTACCAAGTGGAATAAAACCCCCACTTGTGTGTTTCTTCTGTTTAGATTAAGAGGTTATTCAGAGTCATAGTAACACTGAACTGATATTCTGGTACTCATAGCATTTCTTCAAAACTGAGGTTTGAGGATTTTCAAATACCTGCAAGCTCATATTTCTGCACTGACACTAATGCTTTTAATATGATCTATGCTTGCTGTGCAGTCAATTAGAAAATCTAGATTAAAGTGATTCTTGATAAATTCTTTAGGTCTTATTCATACCTGGAATTTTGTCCTCAATTACTTGCTACTGTCTGACTATGCAAACTGGAGCTGTTTTGGAGTACCACCCAGGTGACGGCTGGGCCATGCGTGTGGACTTCCTGTATGTGGGAACCAGGACATGGGATTTCTTCTCTATGCTAAACTCAACACTTCTCAGCTGGTGTCACATGCCAGTGTTGGAGGTGGCTGGAAATGGCTGTGACTGGCACAGGGCAGCTCAAGGCCTCCTCCCACGCAGGTCAAAAATGCCTGTACTGAAACCCTGCCAGCTATGCCCAGTACAGGGAGTGCAGAAGAGAACTGTACTTACTTTCTTAACAGAAACACCAAGAGAAGAGGCAGACCAAGAGTGAAGCATGCCTGAAATTTACAGGTTTTTGAGAAGACTTTCCCAAAGGTGAGTAGAAGGAAAGTTATTTGACAGCATCTTGGGTAGGGAAGAAATGAAAAACACTGCAAAGTGATCTTTGAATAAGCACCGTTTCTCCTCAAGACCCAAACCTACTTTGAAGTTCCTAACAGAAGGAGCTGTAACTAAAAAAGGAGAGTGTCTGAGTGGGATGCATGTAGCTTTTTGAGAAGCACAGTTTTCTGGAGACACAACATCCATGACAGTGCCCAAGGAAGTATAATTTAAGGATGTGAAAATCCTTCAGCAACAAAACCATTGGATAAAACGGAGATAAGCTGTTAAAAGCAGAAGAAGCAGAAGTCTGGAAGTATGTGCTTATCATTCCTCTAATTTAAGTCTTTTGTAGTGTGTATTTCTTAAAACTCCCCAGACAGGAGATTAATCAAACAGTTCTGATATACTTTGTAATCTCATCACATTTCCTTTTGTGTCATATATTCCCTTTGCTCAGGCCATCTGCAGTGTAATGAAATCCTTTCTTGTTTTGAGCTAACATCTCACAATTAGTTCTTCAGCTTCTGTGCAAAGAGTTTCAAATAATTCTTACTCTGTTTTGTTGCTGTGTTTGCTCAGGGCCATAGCTCTCTTATAGAGGCTCGTTCTATCCGCTTTCTACGGATAAGCTATAAATTGCATGGGATTTTCTTGTTCTTTCACAGCCTTTCCAATAGAAGTTAAAGTCTCCTCTATCATAAATTTGGTGCTTTATCATTGCAATATTGCCCAAAGAAACCATGTTGTTATTTGGCACTGGTTAGAAGCTATGTGAATTTGTTCAGTTATTTGCCCAACAGTTGATGAGAAATTGATTTTCCTTGCCCTACTTCTGATTTGGTTTTCATTATCTCCTTCTCTATTTTTTTCTAGTAATGAAATGCTTACTTTAAATTTTCTCTGATTAATACCATTGGAAGAGGCTGCATGTTGAACACTGCTAATTGAAGATATTTATTGGACATGTGCTTTGTGTGGAGGTACACTTCAAATTGCCTTAGCCAATGAAGTCCATTCTATCTTGACTAAATAACTTCTAATAAACTTGACTCCATCTCTCACGTGAGGTGGTGCTTTGCAGTGCATGTGTGACACCTGTGCTGTGCAGCTGCCTCTTCCTGCATGTGGCTCTCTTGGTGGAAATAAGGCTCTGGCTCAGCACCTCCTGACTGGCCTGAGATAATTTCCCTGGCAGATCTGAGGTGTTTTCCACTTTTTCTCTTTCTTGTTTAATGATGATTCTTACACTATTTGTGGGCTCTTTCATGTGGTAAAATTTTATTACCTCTATTAATATATTTTATAAATTCATAGGCATAAACACATAGCTGCCAGGAGAACATGACAGACAGGAAGAACACGAGTACATTTTCCAGGTCAGAGACCATGCTAAGGTAATTCTCTTTGAAGAGGCTACAGTTAATAATTTTAATTTGTCCATCAGACTACATTGCAATGTTTTCTGGTTCTGCTTAGCTGCCTCTCAGACTTTCAGATCATGTGCCTGTGAGAAAAATTAGTTTGACTTATGTTTTTAGCATGCTCTCTTATGGAGATAGTACCTCATTTTGAATTAATTACATTTATTCTTACCTCACAGTTACATTTACAGACTGTATTAAATTCATGTTGGGCTCTTTTTGGTTTTATTCTCTGTATGAAAGCTCTCATAGGATGATCAAACTTGTGGATATTGATCAATAGCTATTTTGTCTCTGTCTGTGTTATATAGCTGAATAGTTTATTGCTATACGGGGGCAGATCTGCACAGTTGGAGATAAATCTGGGCCCGGACTTACACACTGCTTAGCTGGGCAGAAAGATACTTTGCTTTCAGTTTCCTGTGCTGAGCTGTGCTGAGTGCTAGGATTTGTCTCTAAGCTTTTATGTTATTCTTTAAGCAAATTTATCTCTGACCCTTGTGCAATATGTTACAATAGGCCTAAGTCTATTATACTTACTACACCATATAGTCCCTTATAGAGCAGAAATGTTTATTCCCTGCAGAAGTAATGATTTCATATGCCCTAGGAAATGAAAAAGTCAGGACCACAGCTATGCAGTTTGTTATTTCCTCAAAAACATTTTTTTCAGCAAGAGCAACACATGTAACAACAGAACAAAAATGCTGTTTTCTTAAGTTTTTAATTTGAAAGCTTTATTTTCTTAACTTTTAGGTTTAAACTTGTTTGTTTGGTCAATAAAATTACAGTGCCTTAATTCTCCTCATGCCAACAGAAAAGGTTTAGACACCTATAACACAGTGGAAGAAAATGGCCTTGAAATAACAGGCCATGCAAATATTGTGTTAAGAGAAGGCTCCGGGGGGACCTCATAGATGCCTTCCAGTACCTGAAGGGGGGCCTACAGAAAGGCTGGGGAGGGGCTTTTTACAAGAGCACATAGTGCTAGGACAAATGTTAATTGTTTGAAACTGCAGGAGAGATTTAAGTTAGAGATCAGAAGGAAATTCTTTAGTGTGAGGGTAGTGAAACACTGGAACGGGTTGCACAGAGAAGTTGTGGAGGCTCCATGCCTGGGGGCATTGAAGCCCAGGTTGGATGGGGCTCTGAGTGACCTGGTCTAGTGGGAGGTGTCCCTGCTCATGCAGGGGAGTTGAAACTCAGTGATCTTTAAGGTCCCTTCCAACTCTAACCATTCTATGATTCTATGATGTGTGCTAATGTATATAACATCAGTTAAGTACTGTGGCTATGAAGTTTTCTGTGTTAAGAGTTCATAGAAAACAGGGGTCAAGAAACGCAATGGGTTATTTCAGAATAAATCAAGCTTAACCTTTTCTATGTTGCAATCTAGACTTTAATTCTTTCTTGCTTTTTGGCCATGAATTCCAAATACCTGAGTTCAACTCCACCTTTTATCTACCAGGTGGCCCCTGAGAAAATCCATTTCACAAATATATGCTACTGCCTGAAAAAAATTCATACCACTTTTTGCTGATTTCAGTTCTAATCCTTCTTTTTGAAGCACTTAAGAAACTTCCTCCTATCTCTTGGAAATAAAATTATTGATCTTGCAATAGAACTTTTAATGCTTTTATTGAGCACTGACATTATGATTTATGATCATATTTACAAACTGTGTCTTGAAACAGTAGTTTCTTATCTTGAATATATTATGCAGAACCTCTAATTCAAGTAAGAAGTTTTCAGAAGGATATGACAATGCACAGCTGTACAGATGTCCACTAAATGATGATATAGCTGAGAAAGATTTCAATGAGAAAATGTACTTCTAGGCATCGCAAAAGGTATTGATTCAAAACCAAATCCTAAAATTGTGCTGACAATTCCACTGTGGGTAATGTTACAGAAATCAGAACCTCTGTCCCCTGTTTGAAGTCTAAACTACAAATCCTAAATGGCTAGAAAACCTAATGTTTCTCTATAACAGAAAAAAATATTAGTCATCTGTTTGGTACCGGGACAGAGGTTATCCAAAAAACTACCTTTAGCTATTCTGCTTATGCTCCCTTTAGAGTCAATAGAAGGCTTCTCTGAGGAAAGGTTCAGCATTACTAAGATTGATTTCTGCTGTGAGTTTCCTGCTAAAGGAGCCTTTCTCCTTTACCTACACTGGAAGTTTATGGCATTTTAGGAGTAAGTTTTAATATTTTCTTTAATGATGTTGGTACAAAATGTATTAGTGTGCTAATGATGTTTGATAGGACATGGAATTGGGAAGATTAAAAAACAGGACTGATTTCTATATGGGAAAACTTGAATTATTATGTAGCAAATCTAATGCTACATAACACAGAGATGAATTTAAGAACAAATTGTAAGAATTTCTTTTGCAAATCATGGGATCATCAATTGTAGATGACAAAGGAATAAATATCCAAGTGTTTTAGTCAACAACAGAGTGCCTATGAGCCATCCTGTAATCTGGCTATGAAAAATGCTGGTGCAAGAGCAATCCTAGAATACACCTGTCATACTGCTGGTGAAGGAAGCAGTAATATCAGTGTGAAAGCCAAGAGTTATTCTTCACAATGAAATTCAAATTTAAACTGTTACTTTTGTCCTACTATCTATTTTCTTAAATATTTAGTTAATTTAAACATGGTGAAATAAGAGTATTTGGATTGATTGTTTTGGATTGATTATTTATGGAAGCAAGAACAGACCATAAGTATTAATAAGCTTCCTGTGGACACCATGTAAAGAAAACTTTTCAGTGGATTGCATTACTTTCCCATAGTTCAGTGTATTTGTAGAGAAAGAATGCTCATTTTGGCCCTAAGCAAGTGTTCTTGAAATAAAATGCATCCATCATCCATTTCCCAGAT
This sequence comes from Hemiprocne comata, assembly GCA_020745705.1. NCBI lineage: Eukaryota > Metazoa > Chordata > Aves > Apodiformes > Apodidae > Hemiprocne > Hemiprocne comata. The sequence goes on from CM036587.1 coordinate 136,819,458, forward strand.
CTCATGTATTCATAGAGCAAAATGGATATAGAAGCTACAATGTTCAAGGAAATTGCTATCTTTCAGAGTTATCTACTGGCATTGGACACAGAACAAACTTCTTGATACAGTGCAGACTGAAATCTAATCATCCAGGCTGCAGGAGATTCCTCCTGTTTAGCTCAAAGGTTTGTCGCAGCAGCTTCTTTGACAATCCTCCTAGTTAATCAATCACAACAGGCTGTGAATCCTTTAATCTTCTTCACAGTACTCTCTAAGGAGAAGTGGGTTTCAATGCTGAACACATGGAATTCTCATTGAAGTACCAGATTAGAATGTAAATGAGATTTTATTTTAATTAGTAATGTTGCAGCATGAGCTATGCAAAAGAAAGTAGGATGAGTGTTGAAACTACCCATTAGCTTAGAAAAATCACCTTCTTTACTGTCACTAGTGATATAAAGTTGTTTGATTGCACTGGATATTTACTGTGATGTAAAAAGTAAGGGCAGCGCAGTTTCTGACATTAATTGCTTTAGAACAAAAGTGTAATGTTCTAAGAAAGAACCATATCATAAATTAGGCAGTCTTGCCTCCCTGATTTCCTAGTCTGGTGCTGTTGTGTCACTGGGGCTTTCTTATCTGTAAATTACTAAATCTGTCAGAGGCATCTGCCTCTTATCAGGAATTTTTAAAGATATTTCTTAATATCTTTAAAACACATAACATCTGTTACATTCAAACACACTTAAATTGCAAACTCATACCTTATTTACATAAGCATATAATAATTTATGGCTAAGGAAAAAATGTCGGAATCAAAGTATGATCCAATGCTGTACAGAGTTCATGAGCACAGCACAAGTCCTCTTCAAACTTTCTGTTCTTCAGTTTTATTTATAAGCCAGGAATAAAAATCTAAAAGGAAAACACTGTAATATTTCTCATAGTGAATTTTTTAAAAAGTTGCAATAAAATGTCTCAAATTTGAAAAACTTAATTTTCAATAGATGCTTTTAGTTCTCTGATTTCATACAGATCCTAAAGAAATCACAGAGGCATAGGACAGGGATTTACTTGAGAGAGTCCAAAAGAGGGCTATGAGGATGATTAAGGGTCTGGAACGCTTGTCGTATGAGGAAAGGCTGAGAGACCTGGGGCTGCTTAGTCTAGAGAAGAGAAGACTGAGAGGGGATCTTATTAATGTGTATAAATATCTGAAGGGTGGGTGTTGAGAAGGAGGGGCCAATCTCTTTTCAGTCATGCCCTGTGATAGAACAAGGGGCAATGGATGCAAACTAGAACACATGAAGTTCCACCACAACATCAGGAAAAACTTCTTCGCTGTAAGGGTTATGGAACACTGGAACAGGCTGCCCAGAGAGGTTGTAGAATCTTCTTCTTTGGAGACTTTCAAGACCTGTCTGGATGCGTTCCTGTGTGACCTGCCCTAGGTGGTCCTGCTCTGGCAGTGGGGTTGGACTCGATGATCTCCAGAAGTCCCTTCCAACCCCTAACATTCTGTGATTCTGTGATTCTGTGTGTCTTTGAGACATCTTGTAATCCTAGTTCCCACAGATCAAAGCAGATTTAAATATATATGTACCATTCCCGATAGATTCTTGCCTAACCTGTTCTTAAATATGTCTAGTGATGGCTATTACATAATCTTCCTAAATAATTTATTTGGGTGCTTCACCAGCTTCAAATTTTTCTTGTACAATTTTTGCTCAACATAATCCCGTTTTGGCACAATTTGTCCTATCGACTGTGAACATGGGATAAAATGTATAGGTCCTTCTCTTTTATAATATTTTTTTGCCATTTGAATGTTTTAATTTTCTATTACTTTCTTTTTACAAAGGAAAAAGATTTGGGAAAAGGATAATAATTGTATGATTGGGAATATCAGTTAATTTTATAATTTTTGGGGTGCAGAGGTGTGAGTACCCGAACAAGAATATTTCAGCTGATATACATTTCAGTAAGCTTTAATTTAACCATCAAGAGCAAAAACATGAGAACGAAGTGGTGGCATAGATTTAGTTGTGTGGCAGTTAAAGTTGCTCCACTATTAGGTAGCCCTGGCAGATTTTCATGCTGAGTATATAAACTTAGCTTGGTGCAACCAAGTCTGTTGCAATTCTACCTTAGTTAGTGGTAAACTGCTATACAACTGCCTGTGCAGGAACTCATTCCTGGATGAGTCCTGCATGAGCAGGAGCTGCCTGGATGGTCACACTCAATGAGTGGTGATCAATGGCTCAATGTCCAGTTGGAGACTTGTGATGAGAGATGTTCCCCAGGGGTTGGTACTTGGACTGGTGCTGTCTAACATCTTTGTCAGCCACATGGACAGTGGGATTGAGTGCACCTTCAGCAACTTTACCAATGACACCAAAGTTTGTGGTGAGGTCAACACACTGGAGGCAAAGGATGCCATCCAGAGGGACCTTGACAGGCTTCAGAAGTGAGCTTATACAAACTGCATGAAATTCAAAAAGGCCAAGTGCAAGGTTCTACACCTAGGTTGGGGCAATCCCAAACACAAATACAGGCTGGGTGGAGAATGGATAAAAACAGTCCAGAGGAGAAGGACTTGGGGGTGATGGTGAATGAGAAGCTCAACATGAGCCAGCAACATGCACTTGCAGCCCAGAAAGCCAATTGTGTCCTGAGCTGCATCAAAAGAAAAGTAGCCAGCAAGTCAAGGGAGGTGATTCTCTCCCCTTGTGCTCAGCTCTCGTGAGACCCCACCTGGAGTATTGTGTTCAATTCTGGAGCCCCCTGTAGAGTCCCTAAATAAACATTTGTCTCAAAACAGCCGCCCTGACAAAATGGGCATTGTGCTCGGGTGGGGGCCTCATTCAATAACCACCTGGACCCTGTTCTTGCAAGAAGAGACCCTTATTTAGTAACCACCCTGATAAACTGGGCCCTGGTGTCACAAAAAGAGCCTCTCCTTCAGTGGTCATCCCGAGAAGCTGGACACTGTCCTTGCAAAGGGAGCCCCTCCTTGGGTGGCCACCCTGATAGGCAGGACACTGTCCTTATTTGATAAGGAAGAGTGGCATGCAAGCAGTACCCTGCGGAGGCAGATCATCATCTGTGTAAACCCCCTGCAAGATCACCCAACAGGGCGCATGTGCAGAACTAAGGATCATTGCTTAGTCAACCCAGCTGGGAGGCCCAAGTGATCACTGGGACCCCCGTGCCCCACCAACTCATTTCTAGAACACTAAAACTCCACACTGAGTCTGCGCAAGAAACCTCAAGCCCCCCCCCGAAAAGGTGGGCCAGGCAGCATAAAAGATGCAGGCTCGAGACGCTTGGGGCTTGCCCACCATCCAAGGACCACAACTTCCTACCAAAATCATTGCTGGATCCAAGGGTGGTGATATCTCTTCTATCCCTCTTTATCTCTCTTCTTTTTCCTTCCCTCTCTCTCTCTCTCTGTTTCTAACCTTATCTTGGCACATAAGGGTAACACAGTCTCTAACTTTGTTGAATTTTTATAGCCTGTTGCTTTGACAAGTTTTTGCTAATTGTAGCCTATTGATTTGATAACCTTGTTAAGCTTTGTCAGTTGTAACCTTTTGTTTTGACAATTTCCTTAAGTTCACTAAGTTGAAACCCATTGCTTTGAAAAAACTTTTTTGCTAAGTTCGCCTATTTGTAATCTATTGCTTTTGAGAGTATAGTGTGGTGTGTTTTTTGACAAGCTTTATAATCTTACTCAATCTTAAGTAAAGGTGTGTTTTGTGAAAGCCTCCTGGGTGATGGTCTGACTCCTAGAGTACCGTGCAGAGTATTCCCGAGCTTAATCTCACCGAATGGGTTGTTAAAAGAGATATTTATATTTTGTTTGGACCCCCAGGTTTGGGGAGCTGTGACCACTTTGGGGGGTGCGATATTTATATTTAGTTTGGGCTCCCACCTCTGGGGAGCCATGCCCACTTTGTGGGACATGATAACACCATACCCACCTTGTGGGACATGAAGGTGCCGTACCCACCTTGTGGGATGTGATAATGCCGTACCCACCTTATGGGACGTGAAAGTGCCGTGCCCACCTTGTGGGATGTGACACCCCCCAACATAAGAAGGACACAGAGCTCCTGGAGAAAGTCCAAAGGAGGGCCGCTAAGATGATCCAAGGGCTGGAGCACCTCTGCTATGAAGACAGGCTGAAAGAGTTGGGGTTGTTCAGCCTGGAGAAGTGAAAGCTCTGGGTAGAACTAATAGCAGCCTTCCAGTGCCTGAAGGGGCCTACAGTAAAGCTGGGGAGGGACTTTTTACAAAGGTCTGTAGTGAGAGGACAAGGGGTAATGGATCAAAACTGGAAGAGGGGAGACTGAGGTTAGACATTAGGAGGAAATTCTTTAGTGTGAGGGTGATGAGACACTGGAACAGATTGCCCAGGGAAATTGTTGAAGCCCCCTCCCTGGAAGTGCTCAAGGGCGGGCTGGATGGGGCTCTGAGCAACCTGGTCTATTGGGAAGTGTCCCTGCCCGTGCAGGGGGGTTGGAACTAGATGATCTTTAAGGTTCCTTCCAACTCAAACCATTCTATGATTCTATGATTTCATGTAGCTTTCCCAGTAACACAAAGAATCTTAGTGTGAGAGACAAAGGACACATTCCTCCAAGATAACTTCCAACTCCTGTTGCCTAAGACCATCCTTTCCCCTTCTCCCACCACATTCTTTTCAAAATTCAGCAACAAGGTAAGGATGTTTCCTGTGGACAACTGCTCATCACACATCTCCTGAGTATTATTTATCCAGGGCACTGAAAGAGACTGAGCTGCCAGACCCCTTTGACTTCTCCTTTGATCCTCATACCTCCACCTGTCACTGTTTCCTCTCTTTCTCTCATGCTGCAAAACATGGGATGTTTTCATCTTAAATAGATAATACTTGAAAAATCAGTAGATAACTGGATACATGGCATTTTAATAAAAATAGTTGGACAGGATTAATTATATTAATAAATACTTACAATTTTATTTACTAAATAGTTAAAAGCATTAGGCCTTAGATTTCTATGTTTCTTAGATTTATCAGTAAAGACCCTGATGTTTATGCAAATGTTCAGTATAAATGCAATTTAAATATAAATGTTTTTTATTATACTCCTTAGTGTACCTGTCACAATATTCATTTTTTTCCCCACAATTGATTCAACAGATACTAACAGAGATAATATTTTAAATAAATTATCACTTCTTTCTTCATGAATAAAGGTATATTCTTAATTTGGAAATTGTTAGGTCAATGGAGGATTTACATGAAATGTTTTAATTAAAGAAATAAATCAGTAGTAGTATGAGAAACTATACCCTTGTTTTCTTACACATTCTAAAAAAAATATTTCTCCCATTTAGTGAGAAATAAATAAAGATGAATATTATTAATCTAAACACAACATTTTATATTATATAAAATATAAGTATAAAAAGATAAATAGATATATGAAATAAATATAACATTTGGAATAATGCAAAGAAAGAAGAAAAAATAAGCAGCACTTCAGTTTGCATAATGACATTCCTGTCGCTTTACTTGTTTCACTTAGTCTTCAAGGAAAAACTTCCCTATTTGCTACCTTTTCAACTTCAGGTTACCTACTTGATTGTTGTGAGGAGTGAATGGAATTAAATAGCATGGGTAACTGCATCTTGCAGAATGGATAGAATTTAAAGTCTGTAGGAAAATACATTTCAGCAATGATTACAGCAAGTTTAATCCATTTTGGTGCAGGCAGCACACCATCAGCTTTCTATTTAATTGGCAGGTTATCAATTTAGGCATTGCAGAAATTCAAATCCAAGCACTAAAAGTGACAAGCTTTGAAAGGAAGACCTAGGCAGAAGGAATATAAGTGCTAAGAAAAGTATTTTGATTTTTGTAATACATTCATGTCTTTTCAGTCAAGCTTACAAAATGTACTGGATGCGTTCCATCTGTTTACAATTTCAAGTACTGCAGTGATTAGCCAGAAACAACTAAGGAAAGGCAGTCTCTTTATAGAATATGCTTGTAATTGTTTTATCTGGAATTTTTCAGAAGTGTCAAGCATTGACCTTGTTTTACTTTATCTGAAACTGATTGGAGTTTAGTCATCTTTTTTGGTCCCTGGTGTTCCTACAGTAATCAAGGATTTTTGGAGACTCTGCAGAGGGTTGATACTGGGTCTGTTTCACCAGGGTGCTGAGATTTTTTTCTTGTGATAGGACATAGTTCCGCTAAGATGAATCTGCTTGGTGAATTGATTTGTTGCAACTAGTGGATGGCAAGCACTAATAAGCATGGTAATTTTCTTGGTTGAGGTAATTGAGCTAAATCAAGTGCATTACTCACTGAGAACATGTTATCGGCAGGAGTTCTTTATTAACCTGGCTATGCACCACATAGCAAATTGCCTCTTAATTTTATTTGTTTTGTTATCTTTTTTTTTTTTTCTATTAGCCAAATTAGAGAGGAAAAACATCTCCTTTATGAGCCTGTGAATGACTGGTATAGCCTACTAGGTAATAGGATGTGGCAATGAAAAAGGCAAACTATGAGCACCAAACAGTCTTCCTGAATCACCTGCACTCATATGGTGGTTTGCAACACTGGAGTTCCCTTTTTTTGAAAATGTTGAGAGCTGAGTTTCTGCATTTGCAAAAGCAGAATCAGAAGAGTGGTGTTTACTGTGTGGAAATGTTAGATGTATTTTGTATAATTTTTATATTTTATTAAAATATATTCAGTGCATTTTATATTAACATGTTCATAATACATAGATTCTGAAGGTGGTATATGGGATACTGTTTTTTGTTCCTCTTTGAACATTACCAAGAATTTGTAAGATCGTGAAGTGAAATCTAAAAACATTCAAAGTCCTGGTTTATCCACCGTAATTTTTGCTTTAAGTACTCCTTGATATGTGGCGCGTGAATATGGATTGTCATGTTACACGGCATTTTGCAGAGTAGGGTTCATGATCCTTGGCTGGGGTTTTAGACTACTGCCTCAGTATAAATAGTACATTATAATCACCTTGGTAATCTGGGAAGATGAAACACTCTTAGAACTTCAGCCAGGCTTAAAGGCTTTTAAAAGACAGAGAGGGGAGAAGAGGTCATAGAAGCTTTTTGTATCCCTACATTTTCTCTGATCTACACTCTCAGATGCTTTGTTTACCATTCTTCCATACTCTGCTTTTCTTAGGACTTGCTGTAATACCTTTGTCTCATCCCCTGATGCCAGGCATCCACTACTACTTGTTCCTTAGGCATTTGTCTCCCCTCTGCTCTTACATTCCAAAACACTTAATACAGTCCTCCTTTTCAGCTACCTCATGCCACAGGCTCTGTGTTGGTTCCCAGCCCCCTGTGTAGTCATAAAAAAGTCTCACATTTGCCTCTTCTGAGCCAACTTGTGATCATGTAAATTGTGTAATTTTAATATTTTTTTTTGTTAGATTTTGGGTTCCAAAGAGTACCTTCACAAAGCTTGTTGGCATTTGCTTTTGTGTACAAATGGCTATATTCCTCTGTTTGCAGAGCAAGGTGTTCTGGTGACCTTCGATTTTGGTGGCAGCTGTAGTGTTTGGCCCACAGCTGCATCTCTGCTGAGTGGCAGGGATGGCTGTGCCTGGGCCTGGTCATGAGCCCCACTGATCTTGACCCACACCTGCAGACTGACATCCCACCTGGCCTCAGCCCAACCCTGCCTGGACGTCCTGGGGTGGTATCTGGGCCCAGATCTCCCCACTGCACTTCCCAGGTGGCCCTGGACCTGCCTTCCCACCACAGACTTGCCTGGTGATCTGGGCTCTGGGCTGGCCTTGGTTGATAGCCCTGGGCCTGCCCTGCTCACCTTGCTCAGGGCCGGGGCTGGGCCTGGGCCCTGACTGGGAATGCCCCAACCCTGCCATTTTGCTGCTCCCCATCCCTGAGGCCCTGGTGGCTCCCTGGTGATGTGCCATGTTTACTTAAGTCCTACACAGTATCTGACATGAAATTATTGCACTGCATTTCAAAAAAGTGCAGGATTGTGTATGTGCATAGGTGTTTTTATAAACCCTCCCCAACAGAAAGCAATCTAGATATGTTATAAAGGCAGCAGTGCTAGTTCTTCGTTAATAAGACTCCACTGTCTTCTATTAGAGTGCAAATTAGGTTCTGAGTGCTGTTCTGTTCCCTCATTTCTTGCTGTGAAGAAACAGTGAACCCTTAGCCCTCCCTTTCAGAGATTATTATTGCTCAGCAAATAGCTGTTCATGGAAATTACCTATTTTTCAGTTATATTATCAACAAAGACAGAGGGGAGAAACAATACATTGGCAGACAGGGCCAACTTGTGTGCAATTCTATCTAAGCCATTAGGAAACAGGCATTAGAAGTTTCACTCTCTTGGCCGTAATTCAGTGCCTTGGTACATCAGCCATTCTTGTGTGTCTCCTTTTTCAGATGCAGTGTTCAGGTGGCTGAGACCAGTGCTATGTCTCCCTACTGTTTATTAATGTCCATTGCTGTGTATTGCTGTGTTTTAAAAATGAGCAAGTGCTGAGAGGGGAAGCCAGAAACTTTTTTTTTTTTTTTTAATCTTGTGGAAAAACAGTTTCTATGGTAATTTTCGAGAGCTTTGGTGGGCTAGAGCTTTGGCAAAACTGTTCCGTTCATAAGATAAAAAAATTAATTGTCCTTTCAAACAAAGTTCAAAAACTTAGTCTCCTACTAATAGATAACACAGGCTGTGCTACACTGGGAGTAAAAAGCAACTCTAATGCAGCTGAACTGGAAGGAGGACACAGCTGGTGCACCACAATCTTGCATAATCTCGCATGTATATATATCATATATTTTGATCCTGACTGGACTCCCTGGATAGGCCCTAAACCTGGTTCATCACTTTGGCTTGTCAATGGACTCTTACTAAGATCCTGCTCTGCTTACTGTTTTCAGATCCTGTGGGACTGCACTTCACTGCTAAGGACAATGCTTATGCTGGGGTTACCCTTGGCTTTCCTCTTGCCTTCCCTCAGGGTGCAAGTGGCCCTTTCTTCTCCCTGAAATACAACTAGAAAAAATCTGAAATTCCAGTTAAGAAAATTCTACCAATCATTTAATCAACCTTTATTTCATTCAACCAAACAAATTATGGCTTTCCATAACAGTATCATAAACCAAAATATGGTTTGGAAGGGACCTTTAAAGATCATCTTGTCCAGCCCCTCTAGTGTGGGCAGGGACCTCCTCCAATAGATCAAGTAGCTCAAAGCCCAATCCGACCTGACATTGAACACTTTCAATGGTGGGGCATCCAACACTTCACTGGGCAACCAATCTTTCACCACCCTTATAATAAAAAAAATTCTTTCTTACTCTAGTCTAAATCTACTCAGTCTTAGTTTAAAACCATTACCTCTTGTCTTGTCATTACAGGCCCTGGAAACAAGTCTCTCTCTTTCTAATAAGCCTCTTTCATATATTGAAAGACCACAGCAAGGTCTCCTTGAGCATTTTCTTCTCCAGGCTGGACAATCCCAACTCTCTCAGCCTTTCCTTCTAGGAGAGGTGTTCGCACCCCCTGTCCATTTTCGTGGCTGTTCTCTGAAACTCCTTGAACATCTCCATGCCTTTATTGTACCAGGGACCCCAGAACTGGATGGACCCCAGGTGGGGTCTCATCAGAGCAGAGGGGAACAATCACCTCCCCTGATCTGCTAGTTGCACTTTTTTGATGCAACCCAGGATAGGATAGGCTTTCTGGGCTGTGAGTGCACATTGCCAGCTCAGAGCTAATCTTTAATATATCAATATCCCCCTGTCCTTCTCTGCATGACTGCTCTCAATCCATTCATCACCCAGCTTGTACTGATAGTGGTGATTGCCCTGTCCCATGTACAGGACTTTGCACTTTGCCTTATAGACCTTAATGAGAACTTCATATGGGCCCACTCCTTAAGCATGTCAAGTTCTCCCTGGATGGCATCACTTCATCCCAGAGAATCAACTACACCAGTCAGCTTGAAGCCAACTGCAAACTTGCTGAGGGTGCGCTCAATTCTGCTTTGTCATTAACAAAGTTATTAAATAATATTTCTACATTTGGATAACGTCCAAATGGAGATTGGCAATGAGTGGTATACCTTGGGAATTAAACAGGGAATGGGAAAACCTCTGGACAATAGGATTCTCCGTTGACTATCCTCTTGAGTTGTATGAACAGTTCTTGATATGGTTTTGACTAGTAAACTACCACTTATCCAAATTATTCCCAGGTATGGAATACTCAGAAGTTAGCATTGAGCAAAGATAATCCACAATTGACACTTTTTCAGGAAGCATTTTGTATTGTTCTAGTTCGCCTCAGTGTTAGAGAGTAATTTAAGCATGCTTCATTTACTGTTGTTCTTGTAGACAACATATACCTATTTGATTCAAATTCTCCATATGCATATACATTTATGTAGATTTTCTCATGCGATAAACGCAGTTGATTTCCTTGTTTTGCTCTCAGAGGGAGTTCGGACCTCATTCCTTCTGGAGCACCCTTTCAACCTGAGCTGTTCTATCAAGCTATGCTTCTGTAATGAACGTAGATTATTCCAAGATTTTTGTTTCCTAGACTTCATATTTATTTCTGCTTTAGTCAGAACAGTCACCTAAGCTTTTTCCAAAGGTTGGATGACCTTAGATTTTCCCCTGAAGGAATATTACTGTTTAATATGTTTGTCTCTTCTCAGGAAGAGACAGTCCTAATCCTCTGGTTGCAGAGACTAATGCTGATTTAATGGTATAACTTAACAAAAAAATCTGAGGGTAAAAAGCATTTGAGTCAGAATGATGTGACAAACAATCCAGCTATTCAGGGCAGCATCCTGGGACTTAATCCTTAGCTAAGGTAGAGTAATAATAACTGAGCAGCAGCATTTTTAGAATTTGTATATAAGTGGTTGAGCAAATCCTTTTCCTCATTCCTGCAATTTCGGATGACATACACAACAATCAAAAGCACATAGTGAATTAATATCTCATATAGGTGGTTGCCTTAGAACTGAAATAAAACTCTTCAGATCCTTACAGGACAAGGAGAGACTTTTAAAGAAGTGAAATATGTCACACAGAAATGTTAAGTCAGGATGTGAGGAAAAAAGCGTCAGATTTTTAATTTCATCTACTCACTTAGCGTCTTCTTTCCCATCATTGAGCTGATTCTGTTCCTGTTGAACTGCCTTAGCTGGTTCAGCTGAATTTTCAGGTTTTGGAGGCTCAGGTGCTTTTTCTGGCACTGTATCTAGGGAAAAAAGGTTTTAATTTTTTTAATACCAGTTTTCAAGAATTATTATAATATTTTTTGAGGAATCACAGGTTGGCTGCCATTATTTCTTCAGTGGACAAGCACTGCACCACACTGATTCTGGGACCAGACCTTTGAATAGAACTGTATAGAATATGTTTATGATTAGTGTAGCTTTTAAAATATGTAACTTATTTGTGGTTTTTCAGCTAGATGCTTCTGTAGCCAGCTCAACAATAGTCAATACAGAGCTCTTCTATAGGTATAAACAACAAGAACTCATGCAGTATGATAGATTTTTAGTGTGTGAGTATTTCAAAAAAGTATGTAGAGGACAAATATATAGATTTGTCCAGAAATCTCTTGTGAAATACAGGGAAAAAAATGAAGAGTAGCTTATTTGTTTATCTATAGCAAACATTAATGACATTGTTTATACTCCGGTGTTTGAATTGCATTAAACCTCTTGTTGCTTCAGCTGCCATGACAGTCCTGTTTGTTGCTGAGTAAATTACGATTTAAATATATAATGAAAGATGTGGGTATGTAGAACTTTGGCTAGTCTATTTCTTCATTTTTGTTATGAGTAACTTTTTAAAAGGGGTTTAAATAAGAAATCTGTAATAATTTGAGACAAATTCTATGTAAATGGTATAGTCCTTTGCCATTTAGGTGGCCTTAATGCAATTATTTTTTCCAATTAGTTCTTCATTTTAAATTTCCATTATGAAAAATAATTTGAAAGCTGTCATCAGTCTGGCACTTTGCACAAAGGAGGAACAAACTCAGCCTTCATAAATACTTTAAATAATTTGATTATAGAGGAAAAATCTTGGCAGCAAAACATCATAGCAAATACATCAGGAGCCTGTTGTGTATGCTGAATTTTAAATTAATGCAGCTCAAAGAAAATAAGACCTTGAGTATTTTGGATTGATAATGTAAAATTAGGTTTTTGATACTTAATCTCTATATTTAGAGAGCTGTTATTCATTTCAGAGGGGTAAAAGCAGTTACAACAGTAAACTGTTAAGCTGCTAAGCTGGAAGGTGGTTATTTGAAATGACATTCAAACAAAACTTAGTGAAGGACAGCAGGTCACATTCTTTACAGAACTTGATAAACCAAGCTACCTTCCTACCATTATTTATTCAGATTTGGGATAATATTTTCTTTCAGGAATATATTAAGAACTGTCATATTTTTTCTTGAGTTGAGTTTCAGACTTTCACCAGATGCACAACTGATTATAGGACCAGTGTAGCATTTCTAGTATTGTTTTCTTAGAATTTAGGTTAAGAAGCAAGAATACCCTGTATAGGCCCTGCTGCTCCCACTGAAATTAATGTCTTAAATGGAATCAAAGACAAAATCTAGACAGAGGTATCTGGGGATGCCAGAAATACTCAAGCCAGAGTAAGACATGAAATTGAAGAGAAGGCAAAGAAATTCATGTTCCCCAATGTGTTGGTCAAATGGGTTTTGGCTTAACAAGTTTAGGTTAGTTTTCCAATAATCTGTTGGAGAAAACTAGCACTATTGAGTATGACCAGACAGTTTGGAGGATTCATATTATTTATCATCTGTAAGCTGGGAAGATTTTTGTGAGGAATTCCATTTAAAACTCTGACATTTGATTGGATTTAGGGCTTAAATTGATAAAGGTGTCTTGCCCACTTAATGGAAATGCATTTTCTGTTCTGCAGCAGTTACTATATTTTCTTGAGGAAAATTCTGTTGAAAATATAACACTAGAAAATCTTTCATCTTACCTGAAGGATCTGCCAGGGAATTTTCAAGGTACAGAACAGTACACATTCAGGGAAGCGAGGTGCAAGAAGAGTACTGTTGCTATTCCTGTCCCCCGGAAAGTTCAAGAAAGGATGAAAGAGATTTGTACCATTTCATTGCAGGGGTTCAAAATGCTTTTCTGGGAGTTCCAGTCAAAAATACTTTGTTTTTAGGGGGGAGGAATTTTAAAATGGACTGAGGTTTCTAGCATAGTGCATACGTTCTTATAGTGAAATAAAATGTCTTTCTCCTAGGAATTTCATAGACTTCCTCTGTAAGAAAATCTCAGAGGAGCTGCAGTTACAGAACATAAAGGGATTTTGGACTTGTTTGTAACTGACAAATTTGTGGGTCTTGCTACTGAACATTAAACATTTAAAATTCTATTTAACCCTTTCCCCAGGGGATCTCTACAAATGGTGCTATCGACTGTGCTTTCCTTGGCAGACAATTCTCCTGTGGTTTTGTGGTCAACATAACATGATGTAGAAAAGAAGAGGCACGAACCAAAAGAGCACTTGCTGTGGTTTAAGCTCCCTCTGAATTCATGGTTTGTAGTTTCCCAGTTCTCCCTGCCCTGGCTCACCCGGCCAAAAACCCATGTGTTAATTGCAACATTTTTGTAAATATCTGACTTTGGGAATTTCACTTGTTATAGTAATTGCCCCTAGTTACATTTATACTAGCAGGAAACACAACTTGATAGGAATGATCAGAACAGTGTTATGGTGCTGAAGGTCTGGCATCCATGCTACATTTTTTTAAGGTCTATTGCGATCCTCTGAAATGAATGGCCAACAGCAGCTTAATTAAAGTAGGTTAATTCAGAGTACTTCCTCTGGTTTAGTTTTATTCTAAAGGAATCTAGTAATTCCTAGTGTTATTTTTTTGTTTTGTTTTGTTTTAGGTGGTTTTTGTTTGTTTGTTTGTTTGTGAAAAAACAGAGCACAGTAGGGAACAATCAGAAGATTTGCTTAAGAAGGGCATTAATCTGAAATAAAATACCAGAGTAGACACACTATTTAGAGTAACAGGATCCTGAATATGAAAATACATCTCTGGAAGGACAACGGGTGTATGGGAATGGAAGACCACAAAGTAAATAAATGTACTTGCACATAAACATTCCATTGCAGAAGGATATGGCATTTTAGCTTGCTAGATTCTTTTAAAATATTCAGTCTAAAGTCTGAACCCACTTAGCCATTTAATGCTGACTGGACCCAGACCAGGGGAGGAGACCTTATAGCAGCCTTCTAGTACCTGCAGGGGGCCTGTATGAAAGCTGGGGAGTGGCTTTTTACAAGGGCTTGTAGCGAGAGGACAAGGGGCAATGGATCAAAACTGGAAGAGGGTAGATTTAGGTTAGACATTAGGAAGAAATTTTTCACTATGAGGGTGGTGAGGTACTGGAACAGTTTGCCCAGGGAAGCTGTGGATGCCCCATCCCTGGAAGTGTTCAAGGTCAGGTTGGATGGTGCTTTGAGCAATCAGGTCTAGTGGAGGTGTCTCTGCCCATTCAGGGGGGGTTGGAACTAGATGATCTTTAAGGTCTCTTCCATCCCTAACCATTTGGTGATTCTATGATTCAATACTTAGTAGGAACACAGGAAAAAAATTAGTCACAGAAGAGTGAATGGAAATACTTGAGGTTAGACAGCATTGTTTGAAATAGGACATTACACATTACATGAGTGTTTAATGTTTTAGTAATATGGGTTTTTTGCTAACTCGGGGACACATATCCCTTAGAAACATAACATTAAGAACTTAAAAACAGTGATTTTTTTTTGTTATTTCCTCTTTTTTCAAGCTATTCAAAGCCTGAAAACAGGTCAGAAGTCTCAATCTCTTAAGTTCTGTCACCTGCTAAATAACATACAGAGCAGGTTCTCTTTAATAGCAGAAGTAAAGACTGACTTTGCATTTGAAGCAGTATAGTGGGAATGAGAAAACTGGTCTGCAAACTTCCTGGGTTACTTCAGACCTAGTTAATAATTTGCCTGATTGTTCTTGCCTCTCAGAGGTGTTTTTGAGTATATCTGTGAATATCTGAAAGATGAGGCTATATGGTCACGAAGATGTCAAGATAAACACAGGAAACCTATGGAAGAGAAGAAGCTTCATCTCTGACACTACAAAATACACACCTTTATGGCTTTCCAAATGTCATTTTTTGAACACATGCTCTGTGCAGGGGGAATCAGTTCAGAAATCAATGGGGCTAAAGTAAAACAATCTGTAAGTCTGTCTTAGCTCAACTCTCAACTTCAGTGTTTAACGAAAGTATTATAAAAGTTTATTTTCTATGTGAAGAAAGAAAGATTGTATGAAGAAGCTGGGTTTGTTTTCCTAGTATTTAGCCCTGTGACTCATGTGAAAAATGAAGATCTGAAAGGAATTACAAGACTCACAACAGCAGGAGGAGTGGAAGCAAGCTGATTAGACATGTTCAAGTCCTTGGTAATTTTTTAAAAATACATTTTATGGGAATAATAGCTGCCTGTTGACTGAGTGCCAGTGAAGAGAATATAAGGGATCAGAAAGACAAGGAATAAGATTATTATTTAAAAGTGTCTTTACATTGACAGGTTTTGTTCCTTGAGCTGCAGCATGTAATATCAAAATGCTGTACTTGATTTGTATTTTTTGAAATACAAACCATTTATTTAACACTGGATTTTGAGGTGCTAGGGGACAGGTTTTGTAAAGCAGCTTAAGAGTCAGTTTCATAACAGGCCAAAGGTTGTGAAATTTAACATTTAATTCAAATCTCCCTTCTCAGGGGCTTATAACATGGTGGTAGTCCACACAGAGATAGTTAGTATCTAATTAGCAGAAATTAGCTGGGGTTTTACAGGAACAGAATTTTGTTACCCCCAGTAAATACATCTGCTTAATTTTTATTTACAGGACGAGGGAGTGACCATTTTTTATATAGCAGCTAGTGATGAAAGCCTTCCTCTAAGAAGAGGAAATCTTGGCTCTATGCCTTGTTTATTTGCACGAGGATGAAACATCTGTTGTAAGAGTTATTTTTTCCTTTTTAAAAGATTCAACAATTTTGTAATATAAATACATACTGAAATTGAAGTTCTTCATTCCTCCTACAAAGTTAGTATTTCAGTTAATTTCTAGGTTAGTTCCAGGTTCCATGTTGCACTCTGTCTTCTCAGACTTCCCAGGTGTTAGCATTCTTTTCTGCTTGGTGGCCCAGCAATTAGGAAGGCCACAGAGTTTCCTCCCACATCTTTATAGCCTAGACTTTACGTGGGTAGAAGGGAGGTGTACTGTAACATGAGAGATACGGGTTTGGACTCCCTTGTTATGGAAGAGCAGAGGTAAAACAGCTAGGCTAGTAAATGAAATGTGGCAGCTATCAGCAGGTATATACACTTTTATATATCCTTTCACACAATCACAGAATCACAGAATGTTAGGGGTTGGAAGGGACCTCTGAAGATTGAGTCCAACCCCCTTGCCAGACCAGGACCAAAAACCAGGGTAGATCACTCGAAAAGGCATCCAGACAGTTCTTGAAATTCTTCAGAGAAGGAGACTCCACAATCTCTCTGGGGAACCTGTTCCAGTGCTCTGTAACCCTCACAGTAAAGAAGTTCTTCCTCATGTTGAGGTGGAAGTGCTCAAGTTTGAATCCATTGCCCCTCATCCTGTCACTGGACATAAGTGAAAAGAGGTTGTCCCTGCCTTCTTGACACCCAGCCCTCATGTATTTATAGACATTAATTAGATCCCCCTTCAGTCTTCTCCTCTTTAGATTGAAAAGCCCCAGGTCTCTTAGCCTTTCCTTGTAAGGCAGGTGTTCCAGTCCCCTAATCATTTGGGTACTTTTCAAAGCATCTAGGCTCTGAAGATACTAAATATCACTGAAAATTAACATTATAATCTCCCAGATGCGAGGTTCTGTCTGCTTTATGATCTGGAGGTCCAACTGTAGCATGTATAGAAATACATAGTTTTAGATAGTTTTAGACTAGCTTGCTTTTTCGGGTCCTACCAAGAACAAAGCGATGCCACTATGGACTTTAGTAAAAGCTGCATAAACATATCTGTGACTATGGAAAAAATCTTTGAGACATTTGGTTTAGTAGAAGTAAGGAGACCAAAAACCGGCATATTGGAAACAGGCAAGTTTTAGTGAGGGAAAAGTGAGAAGAAGATAAGACTTCAGAAGAGCAGTACTTTATATTTAACTACTGAGAAGTGTTTAGAGAAGGAAGGGGAAAAAGGGATGAATTGGAAAGAATCACACTGGAAGGAGCTGCTGTAAGGATGAAAGAAACTGTGATACAGAGAATGATAGTGCAGACCCCTGCTAGCAGGTGGAGACTGGATGTAGCCTTCTAAATATCATAAGCACCAACAGAGCTACTGAACAACAGTTTGTGAAACAAGTGAAGCATTTGTATAGCCAGTCAGTTTTAGGAGGAGATAAACATGCAAAGAAACTATAGCAGCTAGATTCAATATCACAGAGAACTTGTAATTAGGTGAATCACACTTTCATAAGTACATAAAGAAATGCAGGAAATAAATTAAAAACTGAATCAATTATGGAACAAACTGCCTAAGCACAGAGAATTAATTACAGAGTGAACTAATGACAAAGAAAGCTAGTGAGAGCGAGGGCAACTGAGGAGGTGGAGATGAGGCAACAAGTAGCCAACAAAGAAGCCAAAAGTACTAGGTGTTGCTGAGTGATGTAAGTGGCAAGGTTTTAACCAAATGCCTCCAAATGTGCCTCCTGCTGAGTTGTCATCTGTGCTGGGAACAACATGCTGCCTTGTGAAGTCTTAGGAGAACGGGAGAAGGTGATAGCTGGTTTTGGCCATGTGAGAAGAAGGGGGTGAAGATAAGCTCTACTTAGTCTGTTGGTTTGTGTTTCAGGACTATAGAGCTGCAAAATGGGACTATGATTACAGGCTTTACTGGTCTATTTTATTCTAGCTATACCAAAGAAACTAATGAGAGATTTTGAAAAGGCTTTTCTTGAACTAGTTTTAATTTCTCCTTTTAACTGATCTCCTTTGACTAATGTTTGTTGAAACCTGACTGTGCTTTTAATAATTCTCTCCAAATTTGTACACTCACCACAAAACGCTTAGTCTGGTCTCTTGTAATTTGCTCACCCACAGATATTCTTAATTTCTTTTTCTAGCATCTGTCTATGTGATTTTTAAGTCTGACACAAAGTTTGCCAAGTTTTGCAGTTTTTATCTATACCTGCCTCTGAGCTGCTTGAGACCAGCCTCACTTTTCTGTCCAGAGAAAATACAATTCCGTATTCAGTTTGGATGGTGAGGACTTATGTACAGGGTGCTGGAATTCATAACCTAATCCTGAAATGTGGTGTCTGTGTAAGTTCTCTGGCTCTTATAGTTGTTGTCTATCTAACTTATTGATACCCACATGCAAGAGGAGAAACTGCCTTGTAGCTGTTTGAAAATGAGACTTGAAACATCTTCCATAAAACTATAGATATAAAAAGAACTGAACAAAGATGGAGCCTAACTATGTTATTATATTTTCATAAAGTAGTTGATGAGGTAGTTGCTTCTATGCCAACACTTATTTTATACTTTAGAAGGGGGAAAAAATAGTTTATTGTCCCAAAAATTAGATCAATTAATTACATTAATCTGTAAAATTAGATCATATTTTGGATGGAAACAAAAAAATTTCTATAACCATATTTTGTTCTGTCATGGGACAAGCATCTGCGATTTAATGTTGAGAAAAAAGCCACGAAACATCAGATTTGATTTTTTGAGTTTTGGCTTATTGCTATAGCTAATTCATGCCAGATTTTGTTTTCCCTTGATTTAGTGCTACAGCCATTATTTAACAAGATAATTGCATTAAATGGTCTTTGTTTAAAGTTTCATTATATGAGAAGAGGAATTGTGATACTTGTTACGATTAGACAAAGCACAAGTAGGGAATATGAAAGTTTCCTTGTACATTTTTTCCAGTTACTCCTCTCCTTAAATCACCTTTCTCACAGAAAGCTGAAGGTTCCTCAGGCTATGCTTTCCTGTTCTAGTGAAATGACCCTGAATTTTTCTCCCAAAGGAAAAGCATGAGGTGGTACAAATATTGGGTCTGGTGTTTTTCTCCAGTAGTGGAGGATTGAAAAAGTGGCTGCACCACTGATAATGTGAGGGAGGGAAGAAGAGACATTGCCCAGCAATAGGTGATGCTTCACCCAGCCTGAGCCTTTATTTTGGTAGCTGCTGCAGCAGTCATTCTGACTCTGGTATAAAGAAAATAGGCTTGGCTATAGGGGGGTAGGGGAAGAGAAGGGCAGACTAGGCATGGCCAGCTGCCACTGTTTTCAGAAGCCAGCTGCTTAGGCACATAATTCCCTAGTATTACTGCCCTGAGCATTATGTTCCTGTGCTCTAGTCCTGGATGCCTTATGAATGGTGATGGCAAACCATTGTTAATGGCATTGCCTTTTTTACATTTTTTAAATTTCCTTTAAAAAAAAAATAACACGTTTTGAATAGCTGTTCAACAAAAGTTATATATATATATAAAAAATATATATACATATATATATAAAGTTAACTGTGATACTATGAAAAGATTTAAATGTTAGGTAGTTTAAAGTCTATATGGGCTTTATAGTTTTTTAATACATATGAGAATTATGCCCAAAAGATACAGTTTTCTTTCCTACAGTACAAAACACTTATATTTTAAAGTAAGGTTTCTAAGAGTCAATTTACAGTAAGAGAAAATAGATATTGTTAGACTAGTTGATCAAAGTGGACAACCTCATGAAGGAACAATGAGCTTGAAAGCTTGTTGCCTTCTATTATTTTTGGAAAGTGCTTGTATTTTTGTAATAAATTATTGGTTTGATGTCAAAGGGAATTCAGAGATCTTAATTGCTTCCACAAATGAAAATAAGATCAGTACGTGGCAGAAGATTTGGAAGAGAAACAATTCTATTTACAGTCCTATATAGTGTACATTTATTTTGTCCAGATAGTTTTTGGATACTGATTAACAGCTTATTACTGACCTTCTTGCTTTGGTACGGGTTCTGCACTCTTATTGGCCTCTGCTTTCTGTGGCTCATCTGTTTTTTTATTTTCATCCTTAAAAAAAAAAAAATAAACAGGATTAGAAACTGTAGATGCTCATTGATGAGAATGATAAAGATGGTTTGAGGTCTGCAGCATTCTCCTGGGAATTTGATTAACCAAGTTGACACACATTGAGCTTTGTTCTTGGGTGTTCTATGTGTGTTCTTGGGCAAGACCTTCCAGCTAGGTTCACAAAAGAACTTGGATGCTGAAATGAAAAATGGATGTCTTCACATCTGCTGTGCAAACCCAGGTATTTAGCCTGGAGTTATGTTGCTGCATGTTCCCAGAACCCCCTTCATGTTATCCAGTGCTGCCACTCACAAACCAGTCTGTTTCTCTGAATTTGTCAGTCTTCTACTAGGCCTTCTGCTGGACTAATAGACCTGGTATGTTTATCAGATTTATTTATCAGATACTATGTATACTTCTTCTTTTCTCTTTAGATGGAATCTCCTTTCAGGCAGAAAACGTCCTAATCCTTGACCTGTTCATCTGCCTCCATTTTAGCAGTATCTAGAATAGTGGAGCCTGATGGTGATATGATCTGAGTCTTGCACTGGTGTATGAAATTATTCTGGCAAAAAGAGTAATCCATGTCTCCAGAAAAATCTAATTTTTTTTTTTTTTCCTAACACAGTTTGCCAATGTGGTAACAGTCTGTACAGAAGTCAGCTGTTGAGATTCAAGATTTTTCTTTTTTTAAGACATTGTTTCATTGACCCAAGAAAACTGATGCGCAGAAGATTAAAACAAGTCTGAACAATAGTTTGCCTGCAGATCTGCAATATATAAAGTTTGTTGAACATAGACATTTTTGCCATTTTTTGTGGATGACAGTATGGCTATATCTGTTCATCAAACAGTGGTTTTTTGCATGTTTATAATAATGACAAATCACATTTGAGTTGTAGTTGGGTTGAATTAAACTGCACCTCTTCTTGATCTTGTACAAAACTATGACCTTCAGAAAAACTTCAGCTCTAGGAAATTATTCAGTCCTACAAACATTTATGTTTCTATCGGCTTTACTGAAAACTGTGAAAGTTATTTATTTCTTGTGCATTTAAATCAAGGCTTCCAGAGGTTAAGACAGAGTTTTTGTAAATGCTCAACTATTTTGAACTTGTGAAAAGACACTGCTTAGTTAAAATATACTTTATAATGGTGGTGTTTCAATTGTTTTGTCCAGAATGAATTCAGATTAATACTTGGGGTTGATACTAAGGAACTCACTTCGCTTTCCTAATTATTTGGTGAAACCCTATTTTTTTGCCAATTTTGCCTTATAAAACTTTGGTTTTGTCAAAATGGAAAAAAGCCAAAATTCTCTCTAGGACATTACTGGGGAAAGATAAAAATTCAAAGGTAAAAAGTAAAGGAATATCTATCCTTCTGCCTCATTTAAAAATAGTCCATTAATTTAAATGGAAAGAATTAGATATGTTTTACAGTAAGGAGCTACAAAATAAAAACCATAAATGGTAGACTAATAATGACTTCTTGTATTTTTTAACCAGTGGTTATATTAATAAAACCAAGCCAAATAAAATATTTCTTTAAAAAGCTACTAAATTATTTGCTTTCCAACAGTTATGAGGAAGCGGGCTGATGTATACCTGTAAGCCATTCCAGTATTCAGAAGGGTTATACAGACATTTTCTGCCAGCAGGGAACAAGATTAAGAGGAATAAATCAGCACATAAAATGCAGCCACACCAGTATTTCTAATTCCCCATTTGCAATGTTGATCAAGAACTCTTATAAACTTGTACTGTTTCTGGTTAGCCCTATTTGGAAAGCAACATGCTAAAGGAGGAAATATATATATATATATATTTATTTTTTTTTACATAAATAAAAGACAGAGGGAACAGGGGAATAAAGGCATTTATTTGGTTTTGCTAAATAAGGATTGATACCGTTCACAGAAAATATGTTTGAAAATCTAACCTTTGACATTCACTTACATAAATGCTTTCTAAACAAAAGGTAGTAGTGCTGAATCTACAAGAAACAATAAAAACTATACCTGATCTGTAGATGCCTTGGGTGGTGGAGGGACATTTTCAGTCTTGCAATCTGCCTCCGCAGGGGCTAATTTTGGTCTAGAAAATATTGCTCTAAGTTTTTTAAACATCTTGCCTATTCAGCTCTCCTGAAGCCTCTATAGCTCTTTTACAATGAGCAGGTATATAGCACATGTTTTCTTGCCATCAATAATCAAGCCAATTAGATGCTTAATCAGGTTTAGGTCCGATTAATGCCTTAAAGAAATTCCTTGCACAGTCTGCTTCAGTGATGACTTTTTTTCACCCTTAGTACTTTTGTTTTATGTTGTAGTCTTAATAATTATACCATATACAAAATCAATTGTTCCTGCAAAAATTCAGAGGAGAATGAACACATTCTGTTTAGAATAAGTGTCCAATCTTTAATGAATTGGATATTAAGCATTTCGTTTATATTATATATTTATATATTATATAAAATTAATTTCTAAGTCCTAAAGACAACTGTAGTTTAACCAGAAAATGAAAAAGATTAATTGACCAGGTACCCAGTAGTCTACATGAGATCTCAAGAAGCTTAATTACTTTTCAGCCCTGAACTTTTTAAAGTTTTTTTTATTATTTTTTGAGTGAATGTCAGTAAAAGTTCTTCAGATTTAGCAAGTTTATATCTGCTTTTATTCCACATTTCTTGTTTTAAAACATTAAAATAATTTTATCTTTCATTTTCCAATATATTTACAGATAATATTTTGTGCAATGTTAGCTACAGTTTTGATTAGATTAAGTTTTAGATGAATATGGTGCAAATTAGTAAAATATAAATTTTTATAGTCTATAACACGGACATAACTTAGAAATTTGATAGCCATTGGGTCATCCTATGTAAATCTATATAAAATGAAGCATGCTTTAGTTTATAGGTAGAACTCAATTTCAAATACCTCTAGTGCCATGTTGATTCAAAAAAGTGCCCTGTTAAAAAGTATCATTACAATTTAATGGTCTCTTCTTGTTATTCATTTCACTTTATTTATTACTAGTCTTTCTTTAAGCTCTGAATTTGAGCTAACACCTTGTAACTTGTTTATGCTGGTCATCAAGACATCAAGAAATGCAGAAACTTTCTTCTTTGAGTTATTTCTGTAATTACATAGTCAGCAATTATATTGAAATATTGAGAATGTCCCAACGGTTACCTCCCTGGGGCTTCTATTTTCTAGTAAGAATGGTTTTTAATATTCTACCATATTAGTACCTGTAAGAACAAAACAATTTTCATTAGTTTGTTTGCAAAACTTTTTTCTACCTTGACACTTTATGAGGTAGATATTATAAAAGTGGGCTGGACTTCAGTCTTGTAACTGGGAACCCCTCCACATGCATGATTTCATAGTTGTTAGATGCAGCAAGAACTGGAAACCTTCCTTTTTATTAAGGTCTGTCTTCTGGTTTACTTTAAAAGCAGTGGAACTCTTGCAAATGCTTCAGTCTGTGTTTAAACTTAGTGTTTGAATGGCTAAATAATAAATTAATATCTAAAGTATTTTCAATTAGTTATGGAGGTCTGGACAATAGTTAATTGGTTTCCCTTTGGATATGAAATTCTGCCTCCATGCTCTCCTTACACTGGCCCATAACTGAGTAGTCTCATAAGAAATCTTAGAAAGCAAGTTAGTTTTTCTGTTCCTATGCAACATTTTAGTGGGTTAACTTGGCTAATGGAGGAAAATAATTAGTTGCCACATACAAACTATACCTGGAGACAGGTATCTTTTTGAGATAAACTTTTCTCATAATAAAAAAGAAATTCTTCATTATTAAAATTTTTTAGAATAGGTAATTTTGTTCCTTTTTTTTTTGTTAAAAGTTATAAAATTATGCATGATACAATGAAATATGTAGCATTTATTAAAGGAAAACATGTAGCTCTCAAGTTCTGCAAAATTATGCACTTTTGTCTTTTGAAAAATACCAAACAACAATATGCTTTAAATATTATTTTTAATTATACTATTTATGTTGGTTTCAATTAATAATTAAAAAAGCATACAAAAGGAATGTAACATATTAAAAAGAAAGTGCCTCTGGGAACCTGTTAATAACTATTGACATCCACAATTAATGAATTTTATATTGGTTTAGTTTGTGACTAATTTAATAAACATTTGAAACGCCTTCCTATGATGTGATTTTGTAAATAATAACCAGACTGCAACAAACCTGATATTTTGATACTGATGGAGGTACAAGTTCGCTTCCTGACCCTGGTAAAATGATTAATCTGCTTCAAGATTTCATTTCTCTTCTATGTACTATGGCTATGCAGTTATTTTTATCAGGCTCTGAGCATCCTGAAAGCACTTCAGTTAATTGAATATCGTGATACCCTGTTCAGTGAGAAGATTAAGAGTGCAGCAGCAAAGCAGATAGCCTGTATCCAGTTAGCTTCTTAGCTAGGCTGGCTTTGACCAGTGCTTCCTATATGCAGTATTTATGGTAAACCCTGCTGGGTACAGAGATTTCAAGCCTGTCTCATACATTCTCCAGATAGAGGTGGAGTATAGCCTATGTTGATTAACAATGTAGCCTCTTTCCTATTTTTTTCTTGCAAGGAAATGTTGTTCCTCCATTAAAAAAATGTGGCATATGTCTAGGCTTTCCAAATCATTATAACATTTTTCTTTGAGGGATTTATTTTTTAATCCAAAAGTAAATTTGAAACAAGGCACTCACAGACTGGGTCTTATGTTCTAAACTTGCACAAGAGATTATTCTCCATGAAACACAGCCAGTGTCGTAGAAACTGGGGTACTTTAAATGCTGTATATTCACTTTGTAATTTGTAATCACTGCTGTAACAGTTGACAGGGCTGTTTTCCACCATGCCATTTGAAGCTGTATTAAAGAGTGCAGTACTTCTTAAATCATAAGCATATACACAAGGAAACATTATTTTTTCTTTTTTTTTTTTCTTTTTTTTTTTTTTCTGAATAATTAGGACAGTTGCCAATGGGAAGAGAGAACTTTTTCTTCAGGATTGTTCTTGGAGGTGCTTGGGTTGGTTTTCTGGTGGTGGGTTTTTTTGTTAGTATGTGGGAGTTTTTTTGTTGGTTAGTTTTTGTGTTTTGGTTTGGTTTTGTTTGGTTTAGTTTTGGGGATTTTTTTTGTGGATTTGGTTGGCTTGTTTGTTCTTTTTCCTCTCTCCTGTTTAAAATGCATGGGTTTATTTATGTTCAGGTAATGCTGAGGAGAAATTATGCTCCCTTTTTACTTAGATTTTTTCAGGGCAATGTGAATGAAAACTGTTCTTCCATTTACAAATTTTAAATGGATAGATTTTTACTAGTATATGCCCTCCTAATTACAATAATTCTCTAATTCTGACACTTGTGTCCTGTTGACAGGAAAATCCTACCACCATTGGATCCCTGCTCACCCCAACAATATTTTTAAACTTATCTAATTTATTTTCATTTTAGTTAATTGTGTCTTTAACCTCAATATTCCAGCACCTCCACAAAAGCACCTTTCTTTACTTTTAAGGTTGCCTCTACACAGTTGTAGAGGCATTCACATAATTGAAGGAGAAGGGTAACTTAACCTTCTCTAGATCAATGTACTGAAATTAGCTTGCACCCATTTGGAATACCAGTCTGTCTCATTTTGTTCCCACATATCACTGGGGTGATTCTTACATACATAAAACAGCTGTGTGAGACAGTTGTTTACACTAGGGATTCTTCTAATTGCCATCAGCTATCGTGCTCTTTGATTCTGGGTCTGCTGAGGTATATGCATATGGCTAACTTTAAAAAAGGTAAATTCCTTCATTGCAATTGTCAGGGGAAAGAAATTAATATAATGAAATGATTTCTCTGTTTAAAGTTCACCATGTCCATAAGTCTTTGGAAGACTGTGCCTTAAGTGTTAGGAATTATACTTGAATGTTCTTACACTCCAAAGTACTATGTACTTTATTTGGAGATAAATGCAGGTAAAGTTTCCAAAGGTGATGTATGTTTGGTGGTAAGATGCAAGAAAATACTTGCTTTTTTAAGCTCACTAGTGCTGGAAATCTACTTCTACTTAAGGAGGAAAAAATCCCACAGAACACTTGAAGAGTTTAAAGGACTGGTTAAAACAGGTTCTTTTTTCCCCCTCTCTTGTATTAGACTTCGCTAGTGTATTTGATACCATCTCAGGTTTAAGCTTGTTCTTGGAACAATGAAAGTTTTAGCAGTGTAGGAAAAGAAATTTATTTAGTATTTAAAAGCTCAATCAGTGCCACAAAAGTTGAAGAGATGCCAGTTCCCTTCTGTTGCAGAGTTAACGTGGTTATGGTTCCCACTGCTACAAAACGAATTTTTTTTATTCAGTTAAAATATGACCTTTTTCCTCCCCCAGTCATTGATCAGAAGCTCTGTAAGTTCATGATTAAGTAGTTTATGAAGAGCAGTAAATTTTATCAGAGAAAAGCAGAAGATTTATGTCACTCTTTAAAAGTATAATTTTTCCAGAGTTATACAGCAGCAGAACAGTAGTCAGTTTTCCTTCAGATGAAATCCTGGAAAAGTTCTTAGTTACAACTTTCCTGTTTATTCATACATGGCTATTTGGTCTTGAGCAAAGACCCTCTGTTTTAAAGGGCATCTGACTGATGGGGGTGGGCTAGCAGCAGAGGGCTGTGAGCTCCTGGGTAACCCCATTCTTCTGCTTCATTTTATGTGCATGCATGTGAGCATGGAGGATGGTATCTACTTACACTTGCAGTTACCCTGGGCTTTTGCACCCTAAGTCCGTGTGTATTGTGAGAAACAGGTACCTTTAGTAATTTAGCAAACTTCCTCCCATTTTCACCCACAACATCTTGTCAACTTAGAAGACCTATGAATCTTACTATCAGTCATAGAGTTATTAATTTTTACTTGTGTAATAATCTGAAATTCCTTTCTTCCTCACTCCAGTTAAGCAAAATGTTTCTTAAATCTTCTAATTTCCCTCTTGAACTCCTCCACAACCACTACACATTATATTCTTCCTTAGGTGCTTTATCTTGATTCCTACTATGCCAACACCAGAGAATCCTGACATCCAGTATCACCTTGTTTTGAGACCATTAGACTTCCCTTGCTTCTTCAGTAGTTAGTAGGTCATGAGTTAAGAGTCCTGCTATTTACTGAGAAGTTTTGAAGGCAAAGTAAAAGCCCCAGTAAATGATTGGGTTTTATCTTATACATCCTTCTCACAGCAGTAAATTAGAAGTGCTCTACTCTTTGGTAGGAGCTAAGTACTAGATCTAAGAATGGATTTCCTTGTTTATCTCCTTTTAAAGTCAATAAATACTAAATTACTATTACAGTATAAGGTACACATAAATGCTATTTGTGAATGTAATCCTGAAAGTTTAGGGACCAGGTCTGGTGAATTCATAACCGAATGTTCAGAGCCTCCTGCTGCAATCTCGACTGTCCTGCTGGATAGTACTTAAAATTGTTCATGTCTTTATTCTAGCTGAAAACGCTGTATAAAAAGGGGTGTCAGCAGGTCTTCCTTCTGTTACACATGGTAGATATGTATTACAGTCTTCTGGAAATTAATCAAATTTCATCCTAGGCATTGGTCAAACTTTTGGCTACCACTCTCCCATTGCAAGGTTGTTCTGAAAATGTGAGTAGCCTGTAACTAAATTACTGATTTGTCCTGCCTTTTCTCAAGAATAACCAAGCTCTGTTGTCAGAACTACTGCTTTAGTGGTGCCCTCAGGCACAAGTGATGGGTAAATTGTCAGATAATTGCAGTACTGTTGGCTGGATGAAAGTGCAATCTTTTTCATACACTCTCAGTTGCATTGGTTTTGAAGGATCAAAAGAGGTAAAAAGAGTAACAAAGATTTTCTAATTGTACAGGTATGATCCGGGACTCACAGGAGGAGCAGCCTGTTTGGTAAGATAATGTCATTTTTTTACGGTTCCTTTTAACATAGTCTGAAAAATATATTGTGCTATTTCTAAGTGAAATAAGTAGCTTATACTGAACACACAAGCATTTTAATGTGGATGTTTCTTTAGGTATTTATTTTTGTGGTAGCAACGAGCAGATTTTGCTGTACATAATACCTGTTCTGCAGCAAAATAAAATGAAATAAATACATCCTATAGGACAAGCTATGCAGAAAAGCTTATGCATTCCCATTGGGTTACAAATAGCTTTGAGGTGTTTACTGTCTACAGAATCTGCCAAGAAACTAGATCTCAGTGCTAGAAAAATACAATAAACTCAGCCACCTACTATGCTTTAGCCTTTGATAAATAGCAGGCTCCAAATAATCAGTCACTTTCTTGACAACTCTTTGTGTTGTATTAATTGTTTCTTAATCCTGCTGTGTATTTTATTTGCTCTCCTTTTTATGTTGACTTACTCTTTGTCACATACCTGTCCAATGAATGCGTAAATGGCAATTTGGAAAATAATTTCTTTGACAATAAACACTGTGTTTAAAACCTCTGACTTGGTATTGTTTATTTTACTTCTGGAACTCAACAAAGTTTCTTTCAGTTTGATTTGGTAGTCAGAAAAAAAATCTTCAGATAAGAGGATTGTCTTTCAAGTCTACAGTGACAGAAGTATCCTAAGGAGATGTTATTGCCTTGAGATATATTTATTTTTGAAATGCAGGTTTCAGGAATTCAAATCACACTTTTTTTTTCACTGCTTTAATTTTATGCGATTTGTTTTTTTTCTTCCCTGCATATGTTGTTGATCTTGAACAGTGTATGATGAGAAGTGTGTTTTGAATGGTAATGGTTATAGCCTGCTGTCATATCATGGAAAGAGCCTAGGAACAATCTTTCTTAGGTCATATGGGAAGTCTGCCTGTATGTCTATATTTTCTTTTTAAATCACTCAATTTTTTTCGGCTGCATGCTGCTTTTCTCAGTAGAAAAGCACAGTGCCTTTAAAAGATGATCCCTTATAAAGAAAGGCCCACTGGTATACAGATTTTTTCTTTTAGTTATCAAGGTAAAATAAGAGAAGATAAAACTTTGTAGTTCCTATAAACAAAATGTATTGTGAGAGAAAGGTTTTTGACACATTCTCCATAAAGTTGTCCTTATTTTTATCTCAGTGCTTGTTTCTCCACAGCATTTCTTGGACCTTATTATTACAGTATCTGAGTACACACCCATGTTCAAACATGTTTACTCTCATTTCCTTGAGGTATCTTAAAGCAGTACTATTGTCTCACTGGGGACCTAAATGCGGAGACTCCAACTATTTGGAGGAGAAGCAAGAGACCTCCTGAAGGGAGATTAGGCTCATTTATGCCTTTCTTCTCACAACATTGTGGAAAGAATCAGGAAAAATGAATCATTGAGTTGGGCAATTCAGATGAGTGCTTATAGATTGTTACTCGATACAGTCTCTAAGAGGTCTTGTAGCAAAACTAAAAAAATGTAAATATGAAGACTTCTCTAACAGATGGGTGGATTTTGTTCAGTGGTGCATGTTAACTCCATAAAAATTCATAGTTCAAAAGGGGAGATGTTGCAGTAGTACCCAGGGTTCACAGTGTCCTCCTATATTTCCTTCCCATCTTGGAAGATGGACAGCTTTTCTGTGTTCTGGTCTGAGTCACCAAGTCCTACTCTTTGCATAATTTGTAGTTTAGAGTTCTTCTGCACCATCTTTACATGCCTTTTCCTTTCTGTACAATGGAAGATGATGACTGCTGTTCAATATGTATATTTTTTTTAACTCTGCAAAAGTAATTCAAAGAATAATATGGATGCATGGTGAGGTTGACAGCTATTTTACTATTCCTGTATTTAGGAAAAGATGGACTATTAATGTAGACAGGAAAACTATAATGGCTATTGACTTTGGATGCTAGATTAATCTAATGAATTTATATGCTCCAGGTACCAGACACAGTTACTGGATACATGTGATATGAGTGGAGGGCAAATGTTTCCTCATGGTCTATCAGAAATGTTGTTAAAAATGAATTTTGGTTCTTCAAGGAAAATGGTCTACTCCATGTTGTCATGGCAGGGCTGTTGAGAGCACACTAGATGGTTGAGTTTGCTGCTGCTGAATTCCTGATAGATGAAAAGGTTGGGGTTTCTGCTGGGAGATGGTCTCTCCTGACTCCTATTAGTAGATGACATTCAACCTTACTGCTTCCTCAGATGCAGAAGTAAGGACATCTTAGTGTAGGAAGGGTAGCTGCTAGTGCCATGCTGTCTCAGATTACTACCTATTTCCCTTATGTAGCTCTCAATTGTCTATCTACCTTAGACTTCCGAAATGCAGTTTTCTGGGGCTTGAACTGAAAAAATTCCCCATAATATCCATGCATGTTATGTCACTTCCTTTTTGACCAGCTATTCAAAATGCACTATGTCTGTTCACAGACCCATACCTGCAAACATCAATGTGCCAAATACATACATGAAGCTCAAAAATACACGAAATCCATACAATGCTAAAATAGAGTTCAGTTTATGATCCAACATACGTATAAAGGATGTTATGCTTTTGCAGGAAATGCAAATATTTATTCAACCTCTGAAATTCACTCCACAACTTGGAACAGACAAATTAGACATGATCTCTGTTAAAAAGAGTTAATGGTATAAAAGGTACAAAGAAGGCAGGATATTTTAATAAACTCAAGAAGTGTGGGGAAAAATTAATGAAGTGTTCTCATTTGAAATAGGATTTTCACAAAGACTTAGTTGAAGAGAATAGATTATGTTCCATGCATGGGTTGAACATGGCATGAATGATTAAAAGGGAAATAGAAGTTGCTATTAAATAAGCTATTGAAAATGAGAGTGCTAAGACAGGAAGAGCTAAGAGGCTATTTGGATGTTTAGTACAAAAAATCTGAGCTGACAGAGCAATTTCCACAGAATTTTGAAGGTAAAAATATTGAGAGATTTGCATAGTGTGAAGGGAGAATTTTCTGTATGATAATTATTTATGGCTGCATGTTAGGACAAACTGGTAAATGTGACTTGATGTCACAGTCCTGATGAATTCAAATGCCCCAGACTCTAGTGGTGAAAGGAAGGGGAAGAAACTTCTTCAACTTCTCACTTGCTTACAGGGCATCTTAATCCTAGAATATGTAATAGATTTCGTGATTGTCCCTCCATTTCTGCTGTCTTTTATACAGTGGATTGTCTCACTGTTTCGGGGTTTGTTTAATTGTTAAGTGTGTGTCTTCCTGGGAACAAAAGCAAATAAAGGAAATAAACCACTTCTTTATTTCTCTGTGGATTCTACTTTATTCTATGAAGCCATAAACTTTGGAGTCACATCCTTGTATGGAGTGATCTCTGTTCTCTGTAGTTTCTTCTCACACTGTTTTTTACTGACTAAAATTATGCCTGTGTGTATATGTTTTTTAATGCTTTGCAATAATCCCACAGGATTTGTGAATCATGGACTGTACTGAGTCTGTGAAGAGAACTTGTATTTGGATAGGAACATAAGTCTTGCAATCCCTTGAGATAAGAATTGTTATAGGATTTCTTAATTTCTTCTTGTTTATTCCAAAGGAAAAGTTTTAAATTACTTGAAAGAGATTTTGAGAAGAAAGCATCAAATGAGATATATTTTTGTAGAGAAACTGACAATAAGCAGAGGGATGAAATTGCTGCATCTATGAAAGCAAGCTAGTGGAGCAGTTACTGAACCATAAACAAGAGGAGACTCAAATATATTAAATTCTTAAACAAAGCATATTTCAAAAATACTAAATTTAATTTTCAGCTACACAATCAATCACTCAAATTATAGCTATTATGAAGGAAAGAAATACCTTGTTTTTAAATCCATGCAAGGTGAAAGATTTCAAAGAATAAAACCCAGCAGATTTGTGTTTCTGCAACATTTATTTCATGTTTTCACCATTTACTTGTTTAGAACATTTTCAACACTCCTCAGTTTATAAAAGGTTCACAAGAGGTTAATGGGAGTCTTACTAGAAGAACCCATTTAAGAATGGATGAATTCTTACCCACTGTCCTGAGACAGGAGTTCAAATGAGAGCACCACATCATTAAGTCTGTCCTTGTCAAGTCCATTTTATTTATCGTTAAGGCCACTGTCACATAAATAAGCATTTACAGGGCATTGTATGACATACACCATATATCAAGTACTGTATTTCAAATGGTTTAATATCTCCTGGCTATGGCAAGTGATAAAATGCTGCTGATTGTATGCTGAATTTCTTGCATTTTCGTTTGAACTTGGATGGTGATCTGTCTCTCTTTAGTTTCACACTAGACTCTTTTTTTTTTTTTCTTTTTAATAGGAAACAATGATAAAATTGTGAATTTGGAAGAAGTAACTTATAGAACTCTTTCTTATAACTATGCCACAAATTTGGAGACAAAGCTTTGCAGTCTTGCATCTGCAGCTTACCTCTTTGGGCATGCTGACTGCCCAGTGCATATGGGTAGCACAAATGTGTAAGAGCTTGTAATGGCACAAAGTCAGAATTATACTGTAACTAAGCAGTATATGAGGGGAAGCAGGCGCTAAAGAAAAGAAGTGTCTTTTCAGTGTCTTGCCTTGCAGCAGCTTCTGTGCTAAAAACATCTGCCTTGCAAGAAGGAGTAAGCGGGAATCCTTCACTGCTGTGACTTCCCCAGATCCATGTTAGATTGGAATCATAGAATGTGTGTGGTCGGAAGGGACCTTTAAGGGTCATCTTGTCCAGCCCCCACCGTGCAGTGCACTGGGGCCTTTTAAACTAGATCAGGTCGCTCAGAGCCTCATCAAGCCTGACCTTGAATGTTTCCAAGGATGGGGCCTCCACCACCTTTCTGGGTAACTGTTCTAGTGCTTCACCACCCTCATTGTAAAGAACTTCTTCCTGATATCCAATCTAAATCTACCCTGCTCTAGTTTAAGATCATCGCCCCTTGTCGTATCGCTACACACCCTTGTAAACAGTCCCTCCCCAGGATGAAGAGGCACTGCAGCTGGGAACAGATGGCAACAGGCTGTGCCTTGTCTTGTCAACCCTATTGCTCTGTGCTCTCAGGGCTGGGGAGAGTGGGAGGTGGTTTTTCTGAGACCCTGTGAGATCTGCATGGTTGTAGAAGTGTTGCGTGGGGGGTGGGGAGCTGAAGGACACTCAGTTCATCTGAGTTTTGTGAGCACCTTGAAACTTTTGCCATGGCAATTGGCTTCTGTGGCTCCCGTTCACATCAGCTTCAAGAGAAGGTATTTTAATACAGGGAGACTGAAAACTTCAGCTTTTAGATGGATAAAATACCTCTAGGGCAGCAATTTAAGGGACCCAGTGTAAAGTTTCTAGAACAGCAGCATGTCCAGTTTGAAGTTATGGTGAAAGTATAGTGGGAATTAATATTATAACTCTCATCATGACCTCAAGAAAGAGAATTGAATTAGAGTTAGTGAGGAATTTTCCAGTGGAAAAGTTTTTTCCATCAGAACATGTTTCTTCAACAAAGCTGAACTTTTCCTGGAAATGCATGTACAGAATCTAACTGGAAACAATCTCTAAGTGAGGGAAGAATTTTTTAAACTAGAAAAGGAGAGAGAAACATACAGTATTATTATTATTGTTGTTGTTTTGTTGTTGTTGTTCTAAAGGTTGCCTGTGATTACATAATTTAAGTTTGTATCTTAATTTATAACCTGCACAAAAGTGGTAATGCTACAGAAGGAAGGGAGATGGTTGAAAGCAGACTCACTCAGATCTATGGACAATCAGTCATCTCACTTTCTCTGTCAGTGAGATTTGTGGGCAACTCCAAAATATATTAAGTAGAAACTTGAATCTTTACACCCCCACACACCCCTTGCATCTTCACCACTCTGCTACTGGTTATTGTAAGGTAGCTAAAGATTTTTCACATTTTTCTAAAAGTAAGAGTTCCTGTTAAAATAAAAGAAATATTTAAAATTTTCACCATACAGTTAAACTGTTTAGTATAACTATCAGAACTGCATGGCAAAGAGTCTCTGTCAGGAATAATTCAGTACTTTTTCAAATGGGTTAGTGTCCTTGAGTTTATGATACAAAATTTTAAGGAAAGTACCCTCAACCATAGAGCTGAATTTATTATGAGA
This sequence comes from Hemiprocne comata, assembly GCA_020745705.1. Classification (NCBI taxonomy): domain Eukaryota; kingdom Metazoa; phylum Chordata; class Aves; order Apodiformes; family Apodidae; genus Hemiprocne; species Hemiprocne comata. Next base: position 136,853,768 of record CM036587.1, read on the forward strand.
GTGATGATAGTAGTTCCTGTGGGAAATGTGTGCCAGTCGACTATCAGACATGCTCATGGACAACGTAGGTATTGCTTCATATAACAGTAGTTGTTCTTCAGTACTCCTTTCTCCACAGGTTTAAAAATTCTTCATGTGTACTATTCCATTTTCTAATGCTGAGCAGTATTTTTTTTTTTCCCTGAAGGCATCACTCACCGTGAAATTAAGTAATAGCAATCCTACATGCAATTCTTTATAGGTAACTGCTCTAGCCCTTTCATCTGTGAGCCTCACTAATTTCTTTGGAAGTTGTACTTCATTCTGCTTACAAATGGTTTTGTGTTTGCCAATTTAAGCATAAGAATCCAAGCCTGAGCAACAAACAAACAAACAAACAAACAAACAAATACATTTAGGATCTCTACTTTTCAGGATATGTCTAAAGACAGTAAATTAGATGACTACTAAAAGCTTCTTCCAGAGCTCTGCAACATTCAAATTGACAATAAATCCCAAGGCATTCTCAGGTCAAATAAATAATACCGCAAACATAGCATTTCCATTTTCCTGCTTTAATTTAAGGTCAAAATTACACCGAGTGTTGCACTAAGATTTTAGAACATCATGCAAAGTTTTCGCAGAACCAGAAGATGAAAGTACTTCCAGTGGACAATAAAAAATCTTTCATTGGGATTGACACTATATACTTGTTCAGGATTTCTGTGATTTTGCAGTTCTTTAAACTACTCAGTAAAAATGTGACTGACAGTGTAAGAGAACAGCATTGTTTGCAATAACAAACTGAATTATTTTACCTTGACTTCTTAATAAAATCAGGCTTACACAGGCATGTTACCCGTCTTCAGTTCACCTAAATAATTATTCTATGCTGTCCAGTTTAGCCAAATCTGACAAAAAATACAAAGGTATAAAAGCCTTATAAAATTAGACATCTGAATTTGTGCTCCTGCTGATGCTGCAGTTAGATGTTAGCCCTGAGCAGATCAAAGATAAATCAGCCAGCCAAAAAGTCTATGAATACTTATCAGTTTGTCCCTATATCTGAATCAATGAACTGCATAGTGGCTTTTGCTTGGTCAATGTGGTTGGGCAGGATGAAGGACAGGTCTGGTATCTGGAGAAAGACAGGGAAATACAATATACTGTCCTTGGGAGAGGTACTGTGGGATACACACTCAGTGATCACAGAGTTTTGCTGTTTCTGCTTAGGAAGTAACTTGGAAGGCAAGTGATGGCCATACTTTTTACATGGAAATGTATCTATTTAGGAATATTTTTTAGGAATTTCATCCAATGTTTATTATATTTTTTAAATAATTTGGGCGTTGGAGGAAGTGCTGTGTCTTCAAATCTTAAAATCTTATTGTTTCCAGTTAGAAAATCCCACCAACATTTTGCAAAGAGTAAAGGAAGCCCTGGAAGTCTAAGAAGTGTGTCTAATGTAAGGTATATCCCAGTACTACAGTTCATGTTTAATTTTAACTTATTCTGAATAATCCTCTCCAATTCTTTTGCAGTTCTCCCTTGATAAACTGCTGTAATACCTGTTATAACCCTGGAGAATTTCTGCTGAGTGTTCAAAAATGTTATGTGTCTCAGACCTCAAGCATTAAAAATAGAGATTTTGTTCAGTGCTAATTTTATTTCCCTTGAAGTAGAGCAAAAAAGCAGGAAACTGGAATAAATTAATAAATTAGTAAAGGGCACACAAAACAGTCTGTGTAAGTAAAATTGTTGTGATGGGTAAATATCTTGACTGCTTCTCCAGTGCTAAAATTTTTTTTCTTCTTCAAAAAGAGGTGAAATCACATAGTTTAAGATTAAAAATTACCTACTTCCTTGTGATTTCCTGTGGATTAAAAGAAAATAATCCTATACATGTTTGGAGCCTGATGCTCCTCCTCAGATTAAACTTAATTGAAGACAACCTTCTTTGAAGATGTTAGAACTGTTCCAGTGTAAAATTGCCTCCGTTGCGAGGGTAATCAGGACAGATAGTGACAAAACAGAAATGATGATGGCAGTTTTACCCAGGGGAAGTAAATATAATTACTTTAGTCTCTGCAGGGCATCTCTCTCACTGCACTTTACTTCAGAGAGTACATTCAATAGGGTAAATACATTGGTCACATTCTGAAAATTATACATAGTTAAGGCAATTATTAGCACTTCAAGTTTCTAGCGTTCAAAACATTTAAAGGTGGGATACATAGCTCTGCCTACTGAAAGCCAAAGGATGTCAGATAGACATAGGAAGTTCCTCACTCAGTGAAAAAAGATAAAGTAAGATCAGGGAAAATTTAATCCTGCTCAGACTGGAGAAAGTTTCCCCTTGGTCTCTCCAGTAACTCTGTATTTGAAGGATGGTAATTTTCTTTTTTTTTTTTTAAATATGGGAAGACAAGTGGTCTTGCAGTTAATTCATGTACCTCAGCATCAAAAGTTTCAGGTGTATTTATCAATTTTCCTTGCACTGTGTCAGGAGTGTAACTGCTCTGTTCCCTCATCTGAAAAAATACGTTTATTTTCAATTTGTCACCATTAAAATTTTATATCATTACAGTTTGGCCTAAGTTCTCTTTTCTACCCAGGTTCTATTCAGTGCATGAATAGGCTTGGGTAAGTAAAAACCAGCATTAACCAGCATCTTTAAAACTGAATGATGCTAATTCCTACTCCAATATCATGTGGTTCAGCTGCAGACACATCAGTAAGTCAGAGTCCAGTGCAATGTAGAAATACTCAAAATATATGTGGAAGAACTAGACTGCATACATTATTTGAAACAGTAAAATTCAGCAGATTATGAATATTCAGCTGGGGAAACTGGACTGCAGAGAATACAGATGCATAGGTAGCTAGAAACTTCTGCCTTGGGTGTTCCTCTGGATGTACATCCATGAGGCACACTGATCTACCTCGTGTTGCAAAGCTCTATCACATCAGGCTTAACTACATCCTTGTCCTTGACAGTAGTATATTAGTTGCCTAGCCAGAACCATTCTCATAGTTACACCTTTGATGTTTGTATAATTTCCCAGATACTATGTTTAGCTGCAGTGAGAACACGTTTACATAGACAACCTTAAAATCTCATTTTTGGGGAAATAATGTGAATTTTTGAATTGCAGAATTTAACCCAAAATTTATTTAACTTCCATGTGACATTTCTGTATCTCTGCTTAAGTTTCTGTTATACACAAAGGGTAAGGGATAGTTTTGTTTTTTCTAGTTTATATCTTCAACATCCTTTCACTGAGTGGGAGAGAAATTAAGAGTCTCGCACTTTAACCACCTCTTCCAGCTTGTTCCTGATGCTTAGTGCAAGAATTTTACATCAAAAGAAACTAAGTAACTGCAACATAGATATTTTTTATTATTTCTAACCAAACTGTTCTAGAACTGAGTTGTAATAATGTGTCTGAATCACCCAGGACACCTTAGGTTGCTTGGAAGCCAAATATTGGTTATCCAAAGAATTCAGAGAGAAGAATGAATTTAGATCCAGCTGTGTAAGAGTATGGAAATACCTGTCCGAGATACTCCTGTAACCATAATTCTGTCCTCCTACTTCATTTGCAGAGGAAGATCATGTGTAGTGGTTAAAACACTTAATTTAACCTGAGTTCACAAACACTAAAATGCCATAATCAAAACTGTAGGGTTTTCTGTGATGTCAGAACATGAAAAAGTTAACCTTACACTCTAAACGAGACTTCCTTGTAATAGAAAAAATTAACCTAGATCTTCATATGCAGATTCTGTGCAATATTTCAGTGGCTTACACCTAGAGATAAATGCAGTGGTGTTGTCAATACTGAACTCCTGTGACACTCCCAAAGCCAAGAAACACATGGTGCAGGCCATCAGGCATCTTTTCATATGGTTTTGGCAAAGACAGCTTAGCTGGCTCAAACTGCTGAAGCTTCAGGGGAAAACTTCAGCTTTTTTGTCTTCATTTTCCTCTTTTCTCCTTTACTGTATGCAAAGTGCTTCAAAATGCAAGAACTCAAAATTAATATAAGAAGATTATGTTTAATTTAAGTCATATTCTTTATCAGAATAAGAGAAATAGTGCTTATAGGCCCATATTTTATAAATTAGGCTTATAGGTAGCTACTGTATTACACCTTACATCACCAGTACAGAATCACAACCTTCATTCTAATATATATTTTGTGGGCTGCATGAAACCTTTGCAGTGATTTAAATTAATATTAAACAGGTTAAACATTTCCCCCTTTCTCCCTGCATTGTTTGTAAAAGGTCAATATGCATATTAACTAAATTATTCTGGAAATCCAGAAAGGTAAAATGCGGAGCCTGTATGCAGAGAGATATGCAATCAAATACAGAATACAAATTAAACAAAGGACCCTTCTTGTTTCAGAATTTGTCCTGTTATTGCCTTTGTAAATCCATGCTTTTCTTCTCTCGCCTCTGGCAGGCTCACATCTCTTCAAATTGTTAATGTTAGAGGAGATAAGAAAGTTGTAATCCGGGGGTAATTAAAATCAAGCTTTAAAATTCTGAACCACTGAAACAGAAGAATAATTGAGATTCTACTGTGGGATGGAACAGTAAAAATTAGTATCTCTGATTTTTAAATCAGCTGGATGGTACAGCTAAGTAGATACTGGTTTCAGAAGTTATGGACACAAAAATAAACTTAAGTACTGTGATGCATGTATCTGCAACAACCCAGCATGGAGGCTGGATCAACGTGAAATTCTCAACCTTGAGTTAAGTCAGGGCCTAACCTGAGATTCACAAGCACATGCCAAATGCCAGATGCCTAAACAGGCCAAGAGATTGTGCCATGCAGTAGCAGGTTGCTGAAATCTGGCCTTACCTGGGTTAAGGTACTGAGGATAGGCATTTGTACAGGAATGGTTGCATCATCCATATCTCTAATGCAAACCAAAGTGATATTATTCAGGACATGTAACTGATTCATATACCAAAAAAAAGCAGGTAGTTTAAAGTCTGTGCACTCCTTGGTACTGTATGTTCTAGATACATCTCCTGTGCTACAGAAGGGCACCAGTTCGGATAGTTTAGAGGGCAGCGGTGATTTTTTTCCTCCTTTTTGCAAAGTCTGAACCATCATGTAGTTCAGAACACAAGATTTAAGGGGCAGTAAAAGAAGATGAGCATGAGGGAGAGTTCCTTTGCTTTGATGTCAGGGTATAGAGAGGGGAAATGGCTGGTGCTGGTCCCCAGTCCTTGCTCCTAAGGATATTTTAAATCAAGATGTTACTGAGCAAAGCCCCCATATACTCGTGAGAACAGATTTGGTTAACTATAACTTTCTTTTTGGGTGAGTGCCCTAGCCTTACTTGTTTGGTGGTCAGGATACTTTCATGGAAAATATGAACTTCATTCCTCTGATATCTGGAAAGCCCAAGTGTCCTACTCCCTAGAGGAAAGTTCTGGGCTAGAGTGTAAGCCTGGCAGCACTCCTTTCTCTTCAAGACATGTAATTAATGGGAACAGTTGAAATTGTGATTCTGTGTATGAATTTCTGGTGGTATTTTCTTAGCATTTCTATGGGGCTGGGATGCTTAGCTTGTGAACCACAAACAGGCCTGCACGTGAAACCAGGAGCACAACTGTCAGCACATACAGAAAACCAAAGAGTTCTGACCACAGCCATTAGCAAAACTTAAGGTATGCAGGTGCTTCTCAAGGTATGATGTAAGTAGTTTGCATTTCTCACTTAGGTGCTTCCATACCACCTAATTTTCACCCAGTGCTTAATAGTTTGTTGGTTTAAATTACAGGCAATGCAGGTGCTTGTTTTCACCCTGAAGAATGTGAAGAATAATGTGAGAAATACTAGTCTCTAGCTGCGAAGGAGTGTTATGGAAATAAATGCTCCAGCTGAGGTGGAATGATACCAGATTTCAGGTGACATCTTAACATTGGATTAGATATGTGCATTAAATTCATGTGTCTGCTCATTTCTTGTTCCTTTGTCCCAGTAGGGGTAATGTGGATAGAAACACTACCAAGTCAACAATGCTTCCAGAACTCTTTTATTTTAAAGCAAGAATTTAAGTGTTGTCTGGGTCCATTTCAGTTATGACTCCCAACCAAATGCCATTCCTGTCCTCTTAATGCAAGAATCATAGAACTAAGAAGCGGGATAAGATAATGAAGAGCATTTGGTGGTTCAGAGAGTTTTTAAAACCAGACTGGAAACTGAGCTAGCTCCAAAAGATGTCATGGTGTTGCATTAACTTTCCCTTACCTCCATTCTGACTATTCTGGTTGGTTTCAGCAAAACCTGGAGACTGGTGCCAAATATTTGGGCAAAACAGTGTTATACTCTGACCAGTAAGCAAGGCAAGTGAGAACATCATGAACAACAGAGTAATTCATATAAGTTACAAGCTGTATTTCCAGGCACAGTGGTTTGCAGCCATTTTTGTCACATACTGTATTCTGGATTTGTACTTATTTTTACAGTCAGCCACCTCTGTATGTTTTTGTTTGTATTTTTGCTAAGCTACTAATCAGTGTTTCCTTCACAATGGGAAATATTGCATGGAATCAGTTAATTTCTGGGCTTTATTTATTCATTTATTTGTAACAGTATTCATATGGGCAGATCCTCTTGGTCATGATGAAGTCCCTGTGAAGTACTGAAAGGATGTTTCTTCCATCTACAGAAGCATGTCAAAACACAAAATGTTTTTGGCTGTTCAGGTTGTTGACTGCCAGCTCACCCACTCCTGACCACTGTTCCTTCTTAGCATTCTTCTTTCCCTCAAGTTGTTAATAACCCATACATATTATTTTTATTTGTCCTGTCTTAGACTTTGAGTTATTCACAGTGAGAAACATCACACTTCAGTATGCTCACAGTGCAGATCTACACTGTTTGGTTATTTAAATGGTTTACTGTCATTTATGAAGATTACAAAGAGATTTTATTTTTCTTCCCTCCTCTCTTTTCTCTCATTCTCATTAATGTTTCAATACCTGCCTCTCTATGTCTAACAGTGACTATAATTTCTCCTCTTCCTTCTCATGAAATCGAGTAGGAAACTGGTCTACTAATGATAGAGAAGGTGGAGAAGATTTGGTATAAATTGAAATGTCAAATAGCTGGTGTTAGAAATGTACTGCATTACAGTATGCCTTCAGTCATGCATCATGCCATTTTGGCTTACAGTAGCTCAGACTGTATGGATGAGGCAAAGGGCTCTGAAATAGCAAAAATGAGGGGTTCTATCTTGCCTGCAGTGACAATATGAAGATAGTCAGATTACAGTCTTCCTCATCAGCATATTTAATTAATTTTAAACCCTCTGCATACATTAGTTTATCCAAGATAAAGATTGAAACAAAGTTAACCCTTCTTAGGGTTTGTTTACACAGGAGCATTCAGAAATATTGAAGAAAACAGATACAGATTGTGAAGTCAATGCCAATGTTGTAAGGATTATTCTGCAGTTAATTAAAATAATGTTACTCTTCAGTCTCTTCAGTGAAGGAGCTTGTGGAGGAAAATGTATGCTGAAGAGGAGAACTGAATTTACAACCTTATTATGTTTGATTCCTGTGTTGAGCATTGAACATATTATACCATAATGAAAGGCAGTTTAACCAAATGTCCTGTCACTGAGAATAATCAAAAGACGATGCCTAGGAAAAGTTTTATGAAGTCTGTTGCATTTCCCCTGATGAACTTTCACATTCCAGACTTTTTTAGATCAAGCCAAATGTCATGCCTGTGCAATTAGTGACCCTCAGTGGTTTTTCTTTCATGAATCTCTCCAGATTTCCACTGAAAATATTTGCTTTGTGTAAGTGTTTGAAAGGATGCCATCTTTCATTTAGATTCTACAGCTAAACACATAAGAAACAATTGAAGAGGTGGGGGTAGAGATTTCCATATACATAGGAAAAGAAGAAATATGTAGACCTGCTAACACTTCCATTGTTCAGAGTGTCTTGGCTTTAACAGTACAACGAATTTCAAAACAGGTATTTTTAAAAGATGTAATAGTTTTTAAATTATTATTTTTACTTGCAATCAGTTTGAATCAGAAATTTTATACCATATGTCAGAGAAAGAATATGAAACCATATGTTCCCAGCACTGGGACTGTGTCCCTGAGAAAAAACAGTTTGCTATTTTTATACTGGCCAGCAGGTGTCAATACCCCAAAGTGAAGAAGCTGTTCGGCAGCCGGATACAGTTAGAAAGAGTGAGTCTGGAACATGGATTATAAGTATTTTGGATGTCTCACTTTTTTGAAAACAGACTTTGTGAAGCTATTCTGTGCTCCATCATCACCAGGAAGAAAGCTGTCTCCTGAGGGGAGAGGGGGAAAGGAAATTAAGCAACTCTTCCATCCAGAAAAGAGGTACCTCTTAGTGTCTTTTCCCACCAGTCCTAGTAATAGTATTTTTATTCCCTATCCACATAACACCAAAGCTCTGCAGTCTCTGACTTCACCCTTCAAGGCTCTGTGCTCCCTGGCCCATCTGGCTGCATCCACCCAAGCAATGGAAAAGTGGGTAAGAGTGAGATATACTTGGCTGTTTCGATCAGTGTAACGGACTTCAATCAAAGCTGTTGAAGTGCTATTGCACCCTATCTATTTTTCTCCTTAAGATGCTATTCTAATACATATTAATGGATATTTTTCTATTTAAGCTCATGTGGAGGACTGGCCTCCACAAAAGATACGTCTCTCATACAAATTGATTGCAATAGAGAGGCTTAAAAGTAAAAAACAACCCCAAACCCAAAAAACAACCGACACAGCGATAACCCCATTGGGGGGGGGTGGGGATGGACGACTGTGTGTGTGTGGCTGGGACTTACACAATGAAGGGCAGAGACCCCTGCCCCCTTTGCTATGTTTGCAGCCAGGACCCAGCCTTTGGCTGGAGCATGGCAGTATTGTTACAGGAGCCACTGGTAGGAGCTGAGGACTGAGCAGACTAAAGGCCAGACCAACCTGCATAAGCATGTAAATAAGATGACCATTATGGATCCTTATCGGTCATTGGTGTCCATTGTTCTCTGCTGCTGACCGAGAGAGAAGAAGAAAAAGGAATAGGACACAGAATCACACAGAGCCTTCGGTGGCTGGGTGGGACTTCTGCTGTATCTCCTGCCCCCCCCTGCACTCCTGCGCTCTGAGACTCCTGCTATTCCCTGCTTCCTGCTTGCCTGCTTTCCTGCCTCTTCTCGTGTAACCTGCTTGCCAAGGAGCTGTGTGAAAGGAGCTGAAGAAACAGAGAAGAGAGCTAGAGCACACAGAAAGAGCTAAAAGAGCTGGAATCACTGCTCGCTCCCCAAACCCTCTGTCATCAGTGCTCCCAGGGCAGCCTGTGCAGCTCCAGCCGGTTGTAGCCGTTTGCCACAGCCGCGTGACGCCGCCGCAGCCCCAGCCCAGCTCCAGCCGACACCGCAGCCGCTGCTGCCCGAGCCGAGGCAGCCGCCACGGGCCATCGTCAGCACGTGCCGGAGCCGCCTGCACCGGAGCTCCAGCGTGTGGCCGCTCGTCACCGTGTCCCGCTGCAGCTGAAGCCACTCGCTGCTGCCACGCTCCCAAAGCTGCCTGGTGAAGCTGCCTGCCAAAGCCACCTCCCAAAGCCACGCTCACCTAAAACTGCGCTCGCCGAAAGCCCGCTCGTAAAGTCACAGACACCGCCAAACCTGTCAGTGCTTCTGAACCAGATACTGTAAGACAGACGCACCGACCCAGTAATCTTTACTTTCTTCATGTTCTTTTCTCCAGGCAAAAGTAATCGGCCACATTCACACATGCACCTCGTCTACCCTGTATGGGGAACTCGTCGTGCACGCTACCCCCAACTATAATAGTGTTTCTTTCTTTCTCTTTATCTACCACAAGTTACACACCCCAAGTTTGTCTCCTGTAACCACATTTGCATATCCCCTCCCCCACCACACACTCCCTGTGCTCCAAAGCTGTTACAGTAAAGTGGTATTTTAAGCACACAGTCTCTGTGTTTGTGTCGGTGCACGCACGCATCTGGGCAGGGTTTGTGTTCTATAGAAATACCTGGTGTAGCCAGCCGGTCCCAAGCCAGGGATGGACCCACTGGGAAATTAAAACCAGCTAATTGGGGGCTATTCCTCCTCTAATTGAGGAGAAGAGAAGGGGCGATCCGTGACTCGACTAGAGTTTTCCAACCAGGGTCGAACTCGGACCGCAACAGCTCATAATACCTGGTAGCTGCTAAAGGTAAAATATCTTAAGTGAAATTTGTTTTCAACACAAATTTCAGCATTTATATGATTGTGTGTAAATAATGTTCTTTTGAGACCCATTTTAGAGTTTTGTAAAATGGGACCTTTTAATGTTTTGCGTAGTTACATGACATGTCCTCCCTAGATTAGGGTTTGGAACTTTTTCAATTAATAGCAAAAATATTAATCTTTCTGTATTACTATAGATTAAGCATTTTGAGTACAGGCAGGGTAGCTCTTAGGAAAGATATGTGATTTCTTGAGATATTTCAGCCTTTTTTTTTCCAAATTTCTACAGAAGTGGTGCCTACAGGACATATTCTACTGTTTTAAACACTGCATAAATGTAATAATGAAATAATTGTAACCATTGTATTCTTCCACTGATTTTACATATTTTTTCAAGGTACGACATGTTATTTCGGAGGAGTTTTTTTGATCTTTGTTAATAAGAAAAGAGTTGTTCAAAGATGACATTATTTAGGCAAATAAAAATGTATCATATAGCTCTCATAGTATTGGTCTCTATCTACCACTTATGATGAAATCCTCTCTGAAACTGAATGTTTTGAGCTATTGAAATTCTGGCCTTAACTTCCTACCAGCTGCTATTTTACAGTGAGCTAGTAAGAGGTAGGAATTTACATACTCAATTTTTAATTTAATCAAATGTTGTCAGTCAGCATCACATGTTAGATACTATTTCCATCAGAAGGAACTTAAAAAACAACAACCTGAAAGATTAAAATCCTCTGCCTCTTGAAGATAATAATCTTAGAGATTTTTAACTGATTGCTTTAGCAGATGGAGACATGATAATCACTACAGTAAATTACATTAACATGCTTTCAGACAGAGGTATCACATTTGCCATAGTAATTTACATTACCATGATTTGAAAAATATTCGATTCCCCAAAAAGAATTAGAAATAACTTTTTAACAATTCACTCCACCTTGTCACTTTTTCAGATAATTGTCAGCCTGGAGTGGGATACATTTTTTACCAATGGATGTCATGGCACACAGGACATAAATACAGTTTTGCTTTGGCCATCTATAAACACTGTGATAGACATGATCCTGCATGGTCCACATTATACTTATAACTAAAAGATTGTACCCGTAAAATCTTAAGTAGAGAGGGAGGAGATGAAAACTTGTATGAGAAGAATTGATTTGTGCACCAAATTCTCACCCAAAAGGGCTGCAAAGTGCAAATCATCCTAGGAAATCTTGTAAAATGTCCTTTCTAAGTGCTTTCTTCTTCTAGTCTCAGTGGGAAACAAAGTACAATATTTTTTCCTCAAAAAAAAAGTTTTATTTTTAAACAAACAAGAGATGTTCGCTCCTCTAGGTCACAAAAAGTTCCGTTTTCCAAAACTAATAATACTTTCTGAAGATGTTGCACAGATTGCAGAAGTCACTAAAATCATACTCTGCCAAACAATTATACAAAAAAATTAAAATGTGTTATTGCAAAACTTTAAAGAAAAAAAGCACAAAGGGGTCTCAAGAGTGAGTTTAAGATGTGTTAAGTGAAAGAAACATGTTCGTGATTATCTTCAGGAATTCCATTGTAGTACATATATTTTTTGCATGTAAACAAACATAAATTAGTACAATGAATCTGGACAATAATGTTGCTACATTAGAGCCAGTAAAAAACAAATACAGAGATAAATGATACTTGCCTATCTGTTTTTCTTCAGAAAGAATGAGGTGCAAAGAGCTGTAAATCTGTGTTAGTCATATAATTATATGCTTAAAAAAAGCTTCACAGAAATCAGTGGTGTTCCATAAAAGAACAAAAATCTATCTGCATGTATCATCTTGGAGGACTGGGTTTTGAATAATGAATATACATAGTGAAAAGTAAAGTTTTAATAGTGTAAGATGTCTTTACTAAAACTAACATATCTAACACTTCTCTTGAAGCTATTTCAGAGCAATGTGAGGGAATGTTGTGTAAGATCCTGTGATGTTGCTCACAGCCAGAGGGAACTGAAAGGTTAAAATTGAGCACAATGGGATGGACACAATAAAGGGCTGCTTTGAAAATACTGTTTTCACAGAATGATTACTCAAGGACTAGTGATGGCTGGGAGGTCTTGTTTTGCTCGTCATTTAATCTAAAACCAAACTTTTCAAGAGAACTCAAAGTCTGGCCAGTGAAAAATCTTGGATGCTTTTGAAAATCTTATTCTACATTCCTGAATATAGTAAGTGTGATAAATACAATAGTTAGAATTGCAAAACATGTTTTTCAGCTTGGAGCTATTAAACAGATTCATTTTACTGTACTGACAAAATAACCTCAATCTTCTATTTTTCATGCTTTGAGGAAACAGGAATGTTGAGCTAAGTTTATTTTTATAAATATTCTGCACTTGCAGGTGAAGTTTGACAGAATGTCACAACTTACTTTCCATTTAATTTCTAGCAATTGCCAGTCTACACCTTCTCCTGAATTAACAGCCTGGAGACATTCAAATTTCACATTCTGACTCAGCTGCACTCAGATTTCAGTCTTTATTTTCCCCCCTCTTCCTTGAAAGCTGGATTTTTAAAATTCGTTTTATAAAAATTAAATTCTAAGTACCTGCTCTGAGACCTTATTTTCTGCCACAAATCAAAGTTCCCAATGCTGTCATCACTGATGATATTCCTTACATTTATATCCTAGTTTATATTCAATCTATGTGTTAAACAAATTAAATAACAGAGACCTGGACAGATTTTAATGAGTCTCTTTTTAATTCTCAGCTCCCAGCTCCACTCTGTGGGTCTTCTGCAGTGTGGGAACAGTGCAGTTATTCAAAATATCCTTTAGTATCTTGTGTCCTGATTACCCTGGTTGGGAGACATGAGGAAAGCAGATAGGATAGTGAGACCAAGTTAAATTACACCAGGGGGGTGGATACAAGTAAATAATGATTGTGTTGAGCAAAGGTATATATTTTTCTGCTATTACTATGGTTATTAGCAAACCTTGCTGGTTTAAGATTGGGAGCCAGCTGCATCTACAGTTAAGAATAATTGTTGCAGTAGTGTGCAATGCCCAATTAATTCCTTCTGGGCTTATAATTAATACAACGTGCACTGGGAGTCTTATATGGCCATGCAGGTTGCTTGATCCTTCTCAACATCTATGTAACTTCTTGGACTTGAAAGTTGTGATCAGGATTGACCTAGAAGTCTGGTAAAAATAAGATTAAAAGGTGAGTTCAGTGGGGTTAGATTTGTTCTCCTGTCCTCCTCTTTGAATTTCTTTGCTCCTCTAGAAAAATTAGTGAGTGTTGTGGGGAAAATGCACACACATACCACCTTTTTATTCAGAACAAGAAAGAGGGAGATCTCTGTTCAAATCTGAGATCCCTTTTTATTCCTCTTGTCAGTGTCACAATCCTGTTTTATGGTTTCTTCTGTGTCTTAAAATTAGTGACTTAAAGTACCTGTGCCATTAAATTTGAGGACAGATTAATGATATAGAAGAGTAGAGTCTTGTTTTTCCCCACTGGCTGCTGTTAACAGTGATGACAATGTGGTGTGGGATTGCTCTGTGGAGCTGTGAAACAGCACAGAAGCCTGTGGTCTCCAGAGATTTGAGTTTCAGCCCGAGGCTTTACATGGGTTTTTTCACCTGAAGATGTTATTCTGGTGAAACTGATTGGAAGAAACATCTGAATTAAAATCTTCAGACCTGTGAAAAATCTTAGGGACAGGAGAGTTGAGAAGCCTGTAGACCAACAATAGTATGCACAGAAACAGATGGAGAAAGGAAGAAATCTGGTTTACTGTAGGGTTTAGTGTTTATTTTCACAATCCCTTCATTCACTGATACACCTTTTGATAGTCTAGATTCCAATATGCATCAACTGAGGCAATGTTACTGGTAGCTTTAAGTAGTTCTGGGGAGAAGGCAAATTATTAGATATGCTGAATTTTACCATTGGAGGCACTACTTCTGAGTGACAGTACATTGCTTGTTCAAGTCACCACTAACAACTAAGGCAATTAAAGCCTAGACATCTAAATTTTAGATTACTATATCAGACTCCCTCTGTTGGTAACAGAAATAAAGACCTTTATAGGACATTTTGTCTCCTAAAATAGGTCATATTACTTACTTTAAACGCATACCAGTCTAAGTGTATGAAGTTAGCTGAGGTGAATCTTGTCCTTGGTTTCCTTTAATATATGAGCCTTTATCTCTCTGAAAAGTAAATCAGGATGGAAAGTCATTAAGCCTTCTCTTTTGTACCCTTAATGTCTTCAGAAGTTGAAAACCGTTGATAGTCCTGTACTTTGAAACCTTGTTCTGTTTTAAGGGATAGGATTCTGTACTTTGAGAGATTGTTCTTTGTCAAAGGCCAGTTCTGAGGTCTCAGGCAACCATTCTAAACTGGCCACTGTGTCGGTTTGGCACCGAGTTGGCAGTCTCTCGATTCACCCCTCCCACCCCCTCCTCCCCCAAGGTAGGGAAAGAGGGAGAAAAATGAGAAAGAGAGGCTTTCTGGGTTGAAAAGTGAAACAGATTGATTTTAATTATTAGTAATAAGGGAATATATATACGTATTTGCAAAAGGATGTGCAACACCCAATCCCCTCCCACCTCCCCTGACCACTCTCACAGTCTCCCAGCTGAAGGGGGGAGTGTCCGGGCACACGGACGGGGTCCTCGGATGACGGCTGTAAAGAAAATGGGAAAAAAAAGAGAGAAAGAGCCAAAGAGAGGGCGATAGAAGTGACAGTAAGCAGAAAAGTGAGAGAAAAAGGAAAACGAGAGGCGCTGCTAAAAGGTTCACTGAAAGGAAAATACATATAAAAAAAAAAATCAGCGAAGAGCTTGCTCAGACCAAAACAGCCACTTAAAGAATGCTTTGCATACCATCTCTGAGTTCAGATGGAAATGATGTGAGAAATCTGACAGATGAGAAAGCAGAGGAAGGACAGTTCTTCTGGTTAAATATACCCTTCCACTTTGAAAGATACTTTTGAAGGTCTTGAAAGAACAAGATGTCCTCCTTCAGCACCCTAGTACTCCTCATTGGAGATGGACTTACACTGTGGTGGAGCTCTCCAGAGCTTTTATCAAACAGGAGTAACTCTGCATGCTGGAAAGATCATATTTTCTCTGCTGAGGACTCAGCATGTGGTCTCCAGTGTATCATTGACAGAATTAAACCAGAAAGCCTAGATTTATGATCCAGAAAGGCTATACAAAAGGGAACACAGTCTCTACAGAAATGTGGTTTTTATGCCATCATACCATGATGCAAAAAGCTACCATTCTGCTCTTGTTTAAAATCTCCCTTGTAGGCATTTTACAAATGTACAAATCTACAATGTATAGCACAGCAGAGAATCTAAATCACTGTACCTAATTGGTGATGTAGTCTTATTGAATTTGAGTGCAGTATTCTGCTGTCTTTGCCAGGTGTTTGCTTTATAAGTTAATTGCCCCAGTTACTGTCTTGGTTAAGCACTTGCTTCTTCAGCCACAGACAGATTTAAAGTTTACATTTTAGTTGGTGTAATTCAATTCTGGTATAAGTGAAGGGCTATAAAAGCAATTGAGTTGAAGCTGTAACTTCTATACAGAACTTACTTAGGCTTTGGATGTGATCTCATATCTAAGACCTTGTTATAGAGAATTTCACCAGGAGGGCTCTGTGTTTCTGACAGATTTTAAATTAGATTTTTTTTTTTTTTCCTTGCTGTCTGGAGTGGCTTCTGATATTTTTCTTAGAGTAAGGGCAGCTCTTGCAGAGCAGTCATTTATATAAAACTTGTTCTAATGTAAAGCGCATGTAACAACATATGGAATAACAAAAAAGCCTGATCTAGCCTTCAGTCAATACACTTCCATCACTTATTGCAACATTTGAAAAGCACTGTATGAAACCAGACTAATGTTTCAAAAAGTTTTGTGTGTTGTGCTATTTCATGCTGAAAGCCAATTGTGACTGGCACTTTTGAACTATCTATTTGTGGAAATGTATATGTTGCAATTCTAGACAAAATAAAAAAACCCTCACACCCCATTGTACTTTAATTCTTCCTGACAGAAGCTAATAGGTGGACAGGAATTCTCTGAGAACATAAAAACATCCAAGCATGCAAGTCCATTGAATCAAGGAAATTGCATAAGCCCCATGTGTTTCTTTTTTATCTGGTGACAACACAGGCTGAATTTTACATGACGAGAACCTGGTATAAGGTAGTGGAGTACATTAGTCAGTAACAGTGGACAATCTACATGCTCTTTTTTGGGACTTTTCTCTTTGTGTCTCTCCCAGATTTTCAAGGAAAGTTGTCTATGCACAAGGTTAGGGGTAGACAAAGCCAATGATCTTTGGTACACAGAACATTTATCGTGTTTTAATTTTATTGTGATCCTGAAAGGAAATTACATTTGCTTCAGAACTAGCTTTCAAATTCCATCTTGGAAATATGGGAAAGAATTGCCATTGGATATATGGTCTGAATGCAGAGAATCTAACAAAGACCTCTTTCCTTGCATTTCAAAACTAATGCTTCCCTGCTGAGTGTCAGACACACATTTATTTTATCTTAGAGACCCAGTGCAGTTCATAAAGGAGAAATTATAAAGCTGAGAAAAGCAAGGAGGGTGTGTGTGTGTATAAAAGTGCCACCCCAGAGTTGTTCACCAGGTTTGTAGTAAGGAATAGCATCACCCCTTAATTGAAGTCTGACCCTGGTTTATGTGATGCTCTGAGATTGTCTAAGAGTGCCGTGGCTGGTTAACAAAATTTCTAAGACATGCAGTGCAATAAATAATAGAGAGTTTCTTATGGCCATTCACTACATCTGCTAGATATTTTAATTTTTCTACCTTATTTTTCCCCTCGAATTTTATTCTTTTTTGCACATTATCACTCTATACTCTGATTTCAAAAACAATGATAACATAATAGCAAGGAAGAGTAGTTTCATTATCAGTTTGTAGACACTTGGGCAAGGTCTGGCTATACCATAAAAAGTAATAGATTACAACATTATTTATTTGAGGTAAAGTTGGGTATATGCTTGTCATGGGAAGCTTCCTGACAAAAAAAAAGTCCTCTTCCCAAATTCCAGCAGCTTAGCAAAACTGTAAAGTATTCACAATGAATAATTTATAAGCTAAAATAACTAAAATTCTAAGACTTCATTGGTCTCATGAAATTTTGTATCCCAAGCATTTCTCATTATGCTTAAACTGCATGATTACCATATGCATAAAAATGTGATATTCATTAAGTTAAAGAATTTTCAAGAAGGAATTTATCTTTCAACATATCTTTCATCTACATGAGGGCATTTGACAGTTCACTCTATTAGAATGTAGTAAGATTGGAATGTACCTCTTAATCTTTTATTTGTTGTTTTGTGTTTTTTTTAAGTAGCCTCTCTATTATTTAGGCAAAATTATTAGACTTTAAATTAAATATCTTCAGAAATCTCATGAATGAGACTTCATGCCTTAATATTTTTTTGGATAGAAAAATGTACTTTGTGCATTTTTTATTATGTTAGAAAAACTTCTAAGTGAATGTAAAACTTTTTACGTCTTTGAAAAACTTTGATTTTATTCATAAAATAACACTGAGAGACCTTTGCCCCTCTACTGACAACTATTTCTGCGTATTATACCTTGCAGCTATCTTTGATGAACAAATCCTGGAAACCGATCCTTAGTTATAAATTCATCTTTCTTTCTAGTCAAGCATGTCTATGAAAATTCACTGCCCACTGGCATTCTGTTTTCTCTAATTTTTAAGTGCCTTCTTGATCTCTATGGCCACGCACAGCAGAGTAGCAACAAATTTCAAAAGATGGATCCCATTTTTGTAGCAAAAAGTGCTTTTTAAATTTTCTATATTGCCATGAACAAATTCTGCTATTTTCTTTAGTTACTGGCCCAGAGTATCATGACAAGAAGAGAAGTCTGCCAAATTGGATCTAACTAGCCCAATAAAAACATGGAACTTGAAATATTAAGAAATTACTTAAAAAAAAAAGAAAAGCAAAGATACAAGCGAAATTGCAATGTATTTTC
This sequence comes from Hemiprocne comata, assembly GCA_020745705.1. Taxonomy (NCBI): domain Eukaryota; kingdom Metazoa; phylum Chordata; class Aves; order Apodiformes; family Apodidae; genus Hemiprocne; species Hemiprocne comata. Next base: position 136,872,075 of record CM036587.1, read on the forward strand.
TCAGTAGTCATTTCATGTCCACTGTCAATTAAAGTGAAGCTTGGTATAAATTAAATATGTTTGTTTGTTTTAATTAAGAAATTTCAATGTGTACAGCCAGGAGAGAGGATAAATAACTGGTCTGTTTTATCATAACTGCATAGAGGTTTGAAAATTTTATATTAATAGTATGTTCAAAATGTGTGTATTTATCTCTACAGTGAACTTTCTTTGTCAATTCCTGCAATTTCTCTAATACAGTTAAATTGAAAAATTGTAATTTCAAAATATACTTCCTTCTCATAGAAAACATTATATTTCAAAGCATCTGACTGAAATAAATGGATTACAAGACTTATTTTTCTCTTATAGACCAGTATGTGAATATGAATGAGAATCTAAGATAGCTCTGTAGAGTTTAGCAGCCTCTTACTAATTGTATCTGACCATGTAAATCTCTTCTAGGATAGTCACCAGGCTTCAGCAAGGAAGTATAAAATGGCTTCTATCCCAATATTGCATCTAAGATATTTCTTTGTGTCATGAATGACACAGGTGAGAAGTAGCTTTATGTTGTTGAGGAAGTGCACCAGGAAGAAACCAGTATGTAAAAGGCTGACCCCAAGGATCACTTCCTTGTCACTCTTCATTTAAGTCAGAAAGGAGCAGTTAGGTGAGAAGCTTCTCCTCATAGATCTGATGACACATATGTTGTCTATGATGCCCAAATCAGAACCTAGGACTTCAGCTGTGCTACTTAGACTCTCAGACTCTTCTAAATAAACTGCCAGGTTCTGTTGAATTTGGTGGGGTATATGTCAACAGGTCTGTGGGAAATTAAAAAAAATAATAATAAAGCGCAAAGCAGTCTGAGCTTGAGACTTGGTAAAGATATGGAAAACTAATATGCTCGTGTTTATTAAAGCTGGCTGGCTAAAAAAAATTGCTGGTTGCTCTCCTTTGTTCGCTTGTTTTTCCTGGGATTTCTCAAGCTACATAACTGACGGCTCTCTAAACTCTGAAAGCAGTCTAATTACATAACAATTAATTGACAAGAAGAGTAATCTTAGAACTAGCTACTAATTAGAATGTTGATGATATTACTCATCACTTTGGTTTTGCTACTGCCCTGAATTTCTTTATTTGAATATAGACCATATGAGAAATACACACTGGTTTTGATAGTGGATGTAGGATTCATTTCAAAAAGCCTGAGATACTTCTAGTGGGACTAATTGTCTAGACTACCTCTAACACATGGGTCACCGGTCGCTATTATAGATATCTTAAGTGAGTCCAGGGAATCATGCTTGTCCAAACCTGTTTCTACTTGTTGTAAAGGTAGAATACAATAAAAATCATAGAATCATTTAGGTTGGAAAATACCTTTAAGATCATCAAGTCCAAATGTTAACCTAGCACTGCCAAGTCCACCACTAAACCATGTCCCTAAGCACTACATCTATACAGCTTTTAAATACCTCCAGGGATGGTGATTCCACCACCTACCTGAGCAGCCTGTTCCAATGTTTGATAACCCATTCAGTTAAGACATTTTGTCTAATATCAAATCAAAACCTCTCCTTGCACAACTTGAAGCCATTTCCTCTTGTTCTATAGCTTATTACTTTGGACAAAAGACCAATACCCACCACACCACAAACTTCTTTCAGTTAGGTGAAGAAAGCCATAAGGGTCTCCCCTCAGCCTCCTTTTCTCCAGTCTTAACAACCCCAGGGGAATGGTGGTATCCACCTTGCGGAAAACAGTGGTGTCCCTTAGCTCTGCTCACTCTAGGGCTGATGCAGCTTCCCTGACTGAGCTCTCCTGAGAAAATGCTACCACCCAGGTGTCAGGCTGCAGAGTGTGCCCAACTCACACACAGTTGTCTCATGGTAGCAGTGAGCCTGCCTGTGGGAGATGTGCCCAGGTGGACCAATTCCTCTGCCTAGTGCTGAAGCTTCAGGAGGAGACGAGTAGTTTAAGAAGCATCAGGGAGTTCGAGAAAGAGATAGACCACTGGATCCATAACTGACCCTCCCTAAAACAAGGCTGACAGGGTTCATGACATAGGGAAGTCCCTACACTCTCTTTGCCTGGATGAATGGGATGACTTGGAGGACAGGGGTGCATGGCAGCAAGCTCCTGCCCAGCACAGCCAGTGCTGCAGGCACATCCCTTCAGCAACTGCCACACCTTCCAGTTACCCCTGCATAATCGGTACAATGCTTTGCACGGGGAACTGAATGCTGTCAAAGATGATGGTTCACCTAACTTGGAGGTATCATCAAGGCTGAATCGGACCACGCTTCTAAAAAACACTCCAATAAAGGAAAAAAAGTTCGGTCATTGTCCTAGGTGACTCAATTCTGAAGGGAGCCCAAGGCCCAATATGCAGACTGCATCCACTGCAGTGGGAAGTCTGCTGCCTCCCTAGGGCCCGGATTAAAGATGTTCGGAGACAGCTCCCTTCCCTAGTTAAGCCCTCGGATTACTATCCATTATTAATCTTTCAGGTAGGCAGTGATGAAATAGTAACAAGAAATCTAAAGACGATGAAGAGAGATTTCAGGGCCTTAGAACCATTGGTTCAGAGATCAGGAGCACAGGTAGTTTTCTCCTCTGTTCCCCCAGTTCCGGGGATAAATGAGAAAATAAAGAGAAAGAGCCAGCAGATCTACACGTGGCTCCAGGACTGGTTTTACCAGTAGGACTTTGGTTCTTTGACATTACACCAGGCCTGCTGGCAACAGACAGGTTACACTTATCTCAAAGAGGGAAGAGGATCCTGGCACAAGAGCTAGCAGGGTTCGTTGAAAGGGCAAAGCCCAGGGCAGCTGACCCAAGCTGGCCAGCCCAAGTATCCCCTACCATAGATATCACTCTCACTATATATTGGGAAGTCTGGGGAGATGGTTCTTTTTCTTCTACCATGGTTGACTTCCTGAGAGGATCCCATCCACCTCATTGGTCATCCTGCCACTTGAGGCCTACTCTGCCTTCTGTGACCTTTATGTTTTTGCTGGAGCTGCCTCGCTCCCAGTGTTGAGCCTTCAGCCTTCACTGCTGGAAGTGTACAGCTCACAACTACTATCTGGAGCTGAGTATACCTTTGCATCTTACATTAGCATTGGGGTTAATATTAATTAATTATTACTATTATTCTATTGAATCTGTTTTAATTTCAACCTGCAGGTCTCCTTTCCTTTTCCCCAATTCCCCGTTCTGGCTGTGGCTGTGTAATAGAACAACTGCCCAAACAATGTCAATGAGTCACAAGTACAAGGATAGTGGTAAATTTGTAAAATATATTTGTACATTTTTAGGACCTCCTTTCAAATGATACCATGGGTTTTGGGGGTTCATAGTGGTAAGGTATTTGTGGTCTTTCTTGTCTAGTCTTCTGAAATGCTAGCAAAATGTCTAGGATAGTTTTCTGTTGCTGATAGAAAGAAAAACTGAATAAGCTGAAAAGCCAATGTCTAATTCTGTTTTCTCTAAATTTCCCTTCTGCTCCTCTTGCCTTAATTAATGAGATTTATATCTTCTTCTTTAGCCAGTGTATACTTCATATATACTCCTGTTTCACGGAGTAAAATGTCCTGCATTATCAGCTTTACCCATTGTCATGATTAGACTCAGGATCCGCAATTAAACCAGAGACAACAATGCTCTCAATCCCCTCCCACCCAGGCAGGGAAGGAGAGAGAGAATTAGGAGAGAGACTTTTCTGGATTGAAAACTAAATTAGACAGCTTTAATTATATGTACAATTATATACAAGTATGTTCAGGAATGTGCAAAAGCCTCTTGCCTCCCCCCACTCCCAGCAACTCCCCCGGCACTCTCCTTAGCTGTGAGCAGTCCCAAAATGTCTCAGCCCACAGGCAGGAGATAAGGAAGAGCAGACAGAGCTGTGGGGAGAGTTATGAGGGTCAGGGCTGAGCCTGGGGTCGACGGTGATGGATGGATGGAGTCCTCCCCGGACGCTGGCCATAGATGGAAGAGAAGGGAAGAAGAAGCAGGAAGGAAGTTGTCTTCTGTGATCTCTGACCTTCCTTGGAGCTTATGTAGATATATGGAATGGAATACCTTTGGTCAGTTCTGCTGCCTGTCTAGTCCAGCCTCCTACAGGGAGGTCATAGATACGACTCTCCTGCCCCGGTATACTCTGTAGAGGCAGAGCTAAGAAGTGACCTTGGAGTCTCATCAGTAACATAAATATTCCAGTGTTTCTAGTCCACTAGCTGGAACACTTGTTGATAGTTAAAAGAAAGCTTACTGAAGGAAAAAAAAAATTAAAAAGAAAATTAGCTTCATCCTGGCTCAAACCAGGACACCCATGCAGCAGCTCTCTCTTCCTGGCCATGAGATACTATAGAAAACAAAAAAATGATGTTTCTGGTTTGAGGCTATTATGATGTTTGCACATGTCTTAGGAACAGACTTAGGAGCAAATGCAGAATGAAAACTTCTAGATGAAGCACTCCTAATGCACCAGTCTGTCCAGCAAACTTCATCTTTTGTTGGATCTATTTAATTATCCCAACTTTCATAAGGTATCCCCCTCCAAATCCCCAAAAGATTGCTTCCCAGAGAAAAACTATCAAGTTTCTTCCACTCTTCTACTAATTCCACTTATAATAAGCTGCTTTGCAAAAGACTAAGCTCCCCTCGGATAGCAATAATTTCGGGCTTCTATTAAACATAACTCACACAATTCTATAATGCATACCTTTTAGAGCAATAGATAAAGAGAAATTAGATCTCTTTAGCTCTATAATGGCACTGTGCTTCTTCACCCTCTGCTTAAAGTTTTCTACAAATTAGTGTTTGTTATTTAGGCTATTTTACAATTCAAAATAACTAAAGTAAACCCTTAAACTTTCTAAAACAATCTATATTTTATTGTCTCTAACACCAAGGATTCTTTTTTGTTTATCTATAGCAGCCTCCTTTGAGAAAGAGTGTATTAGATTTTAATTGTGTGATTCCTCAACTAACACCCCAACCTTCCCATAAATTGAGGCTTGTATGACTCGAATCTCAATTCAAAATGTTGAGACTGAAAAATCCTTGCTGATTTTTACTTGGATTGTGATACTGAAGCTTCCTATGTACACCATTTTTTGACAAGGCTTGTCTGGAAATGCACAGAAATATTTCAGTTTTAGTAAGACCAAGCACCTCAGTTTGGTTTCATGTCTAGGTAGGGTACACAGCTTAGCTATGTCTCTATCTGAATCCCCTGTAAAAGATCTAATAAACATTATCAGCTGTGTGCCAAATGCATCCATTTGGACAAGATTTAAATATGGCAGCTCTTTCTTTTGAGGTATGTCACTAAGGAGATCACTTCTTATGTACAGGAGATCAGAGTATAAAATATGCGTTCAGGACAAAGAACATTGAACTTCAGTTCCTCCTGCTCAGGAGATTCAAACTTAAATCACCTGTGAGTTTACCTAATCCATTAGGTAATGGGATGGAGATTATATGTTTTTCTACTCCATATTAAAGAAAATAAAGGAAGATTAAGATGAAAAGACTAAATGAAAGTGCCATCCTCCTGCTGAGAAAATGAATTATTTTTTTTTTGTGTAAACACATATTCAAGTCTATTCTTCAAAATTTGTCTAGTAATTTGCATCAGTTGCCTGGTAAATGATAATTTTCTGCATTTTCTGAATGAAAAAGTTATGCACTTCTAAGTGTATGTGTAAGTCCATTATTATCAAGCCGGTTTCCAAAAAGGGGAACCATTTTCTTTAGACTTTTTCTACTTTAAGCATTTTCTGCTTTTGACATCCTAGAAGATGTCCACTGAAAGATGCTGGGCTGTGGACTGGGAGAAGATGCTCCAGGGTACCGCTGAGAATCTTTAAGTCTGTTGAAATGAAATGTAACAGGGAAAAGACAAAGCCTGGATCCACCCTGCACTGGTGTGAGCGAAGTATTTGACTTCATTACAAACATTTTAATGGTGTGTTCAGCAGTATCACAGAAGAATATAATTTTTAAAGATGAAGTCTAATTAAGAAATGTGTTATTATTAAGAAATTTGGATGATGTTTAGTGTATTGCAAATAATGAAGACTAAGGTGGGGAGCAGGGGGAAAAAAAGATACGAATGGGAGAATGAGGCTCCAGTCATTAACAACACATAGCTGGCACTTTGATGGAAGTTACGGGAACCTCACATTAATTGGCCTGATTACGATCTCAGTTTCTCTGCTATAATTATTTATTTTGACAGAAAACTCTTTGCTCAGAGACAAGGGAGATCAGAGCTAAGACTCTTTTGTAGAGTAAGGATTAGTGATGTGTAAAGACTACAAGAACAGACAAACATTTATTAGCTGAAGAGTACTTGGAAGTTTAGTAAGCTTTGCTGGCTAAACTGCAGAACATCTGTGCTACTCCATGTCAGGTGCAGTTTGTTTCCTGCCCCACTCCCCCAGCTGTCTGTAGTAAAGGGCAGCATCTCTGCAGTATTTTATTTATTAACCACTGTCTTATTCTTTGAGTATTTACATGTTAGGTGCTTTTATGGGGTAGCAAAGACCACTTTTCCCCTCAGTTTTTCCCTAAGATACCACTTTTTACATTTAGTTGTTGCACACTGAGATTCAGGAAATCCCTGTCCACCCTGACATGCTTTCCTTGCTGGTCCTTCATCCCTGGGGATGGTTGCATCTGTGCATAGCCTGGTTGAGCAGCTTGAAGACTGGAAAATTTGGTATGTAGGAGAAGCGGGGGGTTTAATAGATCTGCCAACTCTTATCTGGAGGAACGCCTTGTTTGTTCAGTTGTGTTACATGTAACAAGATTTAAAATAAATTTGATTAAGGACCATAGATTAAGAAAAATGTATAAAATTTATTAAAAAATCATAAATTATGAAAATGCATTTGACAATAAAGTTTCTCCCTAGGAGTTTCAGCATCTAAGCTGGCCTTCAAACCTGTCTAACTGGCCAAAAAATAATTTAGGGATCAGTGCACCTTTGAGAGAGCCCTTGGTGTTGCAGTTCTGCATGTGCTTTGGAAGGTGTCATTCAGGTTGGGTTTTGGGGCAAGACTTTTCTTCTTCAGTCCCAGATGAAATGATCTGCATTTATCTTTCCTGTTGATTACCTGGCTGTAATTTCCTGTGAATTAACACCAGGATATCATCTTCCAATGCAGAGAACCAAGTCCTTTCCTACCTTTGTTCTAAGTCTCCTGATTAATATCTGTGCACCTTAATTAGCACATTCCCAGTTTCAGGGCTTCAGGCTTCTTTCTTCTGTTACTGACATCTGAGAAGAAACTGGTAAAAAAGTGTTATGAGAACTATTTATGCATGGTTTTCTTACTGGATGCATAATTATTATTTCTGAAAGCTTTATGTAAATATTGAACATGAGATAGCAGATGGCAAGACTGGGAATAGGTTTCTCTGAATAACAATCCCGCATCCTCTACTCCTGTAGTTTTAGGAGGCACCTCATGGGGCTCTACCTATTGCAGTACCAAAGCAGAAAATACATGTCAAGACATTGATTCTCACTAGCTACCAGTTTGTAACTGTGAGATGTTCAATCTGTCAGAAGATAACACTTCAGAATAACATCAGTTAATAAAACTGTTGGGATTTTATTTACTCATTTCTGCATTTTTAATTGGAAGCGTGTGCTCTCCTTTGTCTCTTTCCTCAGAGTACTCTACTGGGTGCTTGGCCTCCTCTTTGATTGCCTTCCTTTGCTGGAACTTGAATAGATAAGTGCTTCAGACTTGTTTATTGATGAATCTTTCAAGACTAGAAGTGTTTTGATCACTAGTATGGACTAAAAATTAAAAAAAATCAGTTACTTAATTTGTGCTGGCAATGATTGTCCTTTTTCAGAACCACATAGAGAGTGCCAAAATCTAAAATCACTTTCAAGAGTATGAAGTAAAAGACAAAGATGTCCTTGATCCTCTTGAAGATTTAAACAGGGAATGGCTATCAAAACATGGTTTTTCAGTCATGAACTCTTCATCATGTGAAGATTTTAAATCTCATGTAGTAGCAAAATGTAATTTAATTTTCAACAGCTTAATAGTGGATCCTTTTAAAATTAATTTTTCCTAGTATTACCGTTCCTTTGCTTTGAATATTTAGACTTTCTTCGTTGGAGACTGTGCTCTAGCCTACCTTGGATCCTTCTGACAACACCGTCTACGGTTCAGATGTTGTGATTTAGCAGAGAACATCAGGAACACCAGGATGCTAAAATTTGCTTTCTATGTGGCAGACTCAATTTCATAGAATCATTGAATCATAGAATGGTTTGGGTTGGAAGGGACCTTAAAGATCATCTAGTTCCAAACCCACTGCATAGGCACAGACATCTTCCACTAGACCAGATTGCTCGAAGCCCCATCCAACATGGCCTTGCGAGCTTCGAAGGAGGGAGCTTCCACAACTTCCCTGGGCAACCTGGGCAATTTGAAGGCCTATTTCTGATTGTGATGTTTCTGCAGATATTTGATCTTACTTGAAGAATGCCTTGAGCACAGATCATTCTTTGGAAGTGTGCCACTATGCAGCAAAATCGTCAGTACCCTCTAGGCTAATAAAAAAGACTTCAGACTTCAGAAGAGAATTACTGCATGAAACCTAGGATTTGAAAACACAGTTATGTTTCAACACCGCTCCTTGCCCTTTATTTCCCCCTGGCTCAAACCTTCTCCCTGCTGTATGTTTTCTGCAATGCTGTAGGTTCTGACATCTCAGGCTGTGGTCAGAGCCTGGATCTTCTCCCTGCTCAGACTCCTCACTGTATATCTGCTACTGTCATGCTAAGTGATATGTGTGAGATTAAGGACTCTGGCCCCAGCACTGACACTGTGCCAGGCCAGCATTGAGGACTGCAGCATAAACAACCAGATCAATGCTTTACTAACACAAGCTAAAAATCTAAGTGCTGGAAGTGAGCATTTAGTATCCTAGCCAAACTGAATTCTAGATATTATAGAGAATTGAAGAAACACACTTGTGCCAAAAGAAATGCATCTAGGAATTTGACTCAGCATCTCCTTCTGAAAAAAATAATTTATCTCTTATAAAAATCTTTAGAATGCTTGAAAAATAACTAGGATGCTATTAGAAAAATTAGGTGATTTGTCAGCTTTAAAATCACATTCCTGCTTACGTTGTTCTTTGTTTTTTGTAAGCAACAGCATGTTTTTTTATAATCAAGGGAACAAGAAAATTATTATGTTTTACCTCTTCTGAATGCACCTGTGACATATTGACAGGTTCTCCATAATCAGTTTCCCTCAATGTTTGTTCAGATCATTGAAACAGAAGTGAGAAAGAGAGAGGAACTTCTACATTAGGGAAAAACCCAAACCAAACCAAACCAAAAAACCCATCGTAAAGATGTCTTGGTTTGAGACAATGGGCTGAGGCCAACTGTATGAGGTTCAATGAGGCCAAGTGTCAGGTCCTGCACTTTGGTCACATCAACTCCATGTAATGCTACAGGGTTGGGGCAGAATGGCTGGAAAGCTGCCCATAGAAAAGTACCTGGGGGTGCTGGTTGACAACTGGCTTAACATGAGCCAGCAGTGTGCTCCTCAGCAACTGCTGGAATGGAGCAAATGCCCCATGGCCTGAGGTTGCATTAACAAGACTGGAGGCAAGGCCTCGGAGCCTGAGTCTGTATCAACAAAACCAGAGGAGGAGCTAGCATCTGTAGCAGACACTGGCTCTCTCCCCATCCCTAACTATTAAGTGTCATTAACCTGCTAAGAACCAATCAGCACACAACTTATGACCTAGTTCCACCTCATCAATAGGTACAACATTATCCTATTTTGAGGAGGAAGATAATTCCAGCTACCTGGATGGCTTGACAGGCCTGAATCCCTCTTCCCCTCCACCTCAAGCAGGGACGCCTCTTTGGTAAGATTTGCACCTCCGACTCTCTCAGGTATTTACCCTGGAATTACTAACTTGAGCTTGAAGCTGTGCAGTAAGCACATTTAGTAACAGCAATTCCAAACTTGTGATATCTGTCACCATCATAAATTCTCTTTCTTTACAACTTTGTGCATCTGTCTCTTGGTGGAGCTCTGAAACAGGCAACATTGACTATCTTTTCAACTTTCTGCAACTTGCTTGGTGCAAGTCCTTGTGGGGCTTTGAGCAAGGAAACGTTGACTCTAATCGGTGGCTGCACACACAGAATCATTTAGACATAAACCGTTGACCATCTGGGACTAGGACTGGATCCAGCCACACCTAGACTCCTCTCTGAAAAGGAGTTTAGAAAGCAAGGGGGTCCAGTCTGAGCCTCCTGACTCAATGGGAGGGCCTTCCCGTGCCACATTTCAGACTCTTACCCTTTTATGCAACACCATTTAAGAAAGTAAATTAACGTGCAATTAAAGATTGTACAAGGGCACATAAGTTTTAGGCTGTATTTTGCATGTTTGTTTTCAAAAATACTGTTTTTTATAAAACTTTGAAAAATCCACATATGCTAGAAAGTCAGCATTTGTCAGAAAATTTATCAAAAAAGGATGTAGCCGTTTTGGTTTCAGATGGAGCAGCAGCAGCTACTGCTGCACTGACTTATTGAGACGCACAAAGCCAGTCCTCATAATAACCATATTCCTAACCCTTCTGCATTTTCAGAACTATAATTCATGTTGGAAGGGACCTCAGGAATTCTCTAGTCCATCCAAAGTCTTACTCGAGTAGAGTGCAATGGGGAAAATGATCTTCCTTATCTCCAGTTTGAAATTCCTCGTTTCAATTTATGCCCACTGTCTATTATCCTCCTTCCATTGTCTCTTGTTCTCCTTACATGCACCATGACGAAGAAAAATGCTTGCAAAGGGATATCACTGACTTAGAGGATCACATCTGAAACCTTCTCACCTAAAATAATCAACTACTAGTGCTTCAGCTAAGCTGTTGTACCTGCTTATTTCAAGGCTGCAGTAGGCTCGTTAGTGTCCTTAAGATGGAGCAGCAGGCAGGGTTACCCTGGTTGCAAAAAAGAATGCTGAGAAAGCAGAATTTATCCTTAAAGCACTGTGGCACTTTCAAATAATCAGGTTAAGACTTCTGTGTGTCTGGTAACAAAACTTGCATCCAGTTCAACAACAATAGAAGGGATGATATTTTACCCTACAACATCTTTATTTTTTTAATGTTGTCAGATGGCTGCTGCTACTTTCTGGGTCAAACATCATCTTGTAGAAGCAGGACAATTATTCCACCCATTCTTGTTTGGAAACCCTGTGAAAATCCCTGAACAGTGGAGAATATGAGCTCTAATTCTGATAGTTTTCCATCTGTCACTTTGACTTGCTAAGAAGGATTAGAAAATAAAACTAATTTACTGGAATTAAAATGAATTAAGCAATGAATGACAATAAATGATGGATAAAAACAGGGAACACTGCAACTCTGAGTAGCAAATGAACAGTTTTATTTTTAAATGTACTTGTCTTCAATATGAGAATGCACTTTATGTTGCCAGCCTTTACAGGGATTTTATTTTGAACATTTCTTCTAGTTGAAATAATTATGACATTTACACCTTGAATGACACATATCTCTGGCACTCATCCAACATCCTGTAATGTGGCCCAATTATTTTCAGTTATGAGACAGGGGCAACTGAATGTGTTGCCTACATCCAAAGGCTACACTTCATTAAGCACAAACTGTATGCCCAGGGACACTCAAAGCAGTTAAGCATCTGGGCCAATTTAGACTTCTATGTTTTTGGAATTTTTTCATTGAATATTTTGCATCTCTCTCCACCCTTCTCCCAGTCTCATCAGAACACACTCTTCTGTCTTCCAGTCCCACAGAGCAGAATAGGTGTTAGCATTTTAAGAATACAGGCCAATTAGAATGAATTTTTACAAAATGAAAGGCTATGCAGTGCTTAAAAAGAAAGAACATATAAACCCATGTGCAAAGTCTGTTTTGGTAAGCTAAATCTTTTAACAAGTGATAAAGCTTTATGGGCCAGCATCTGAAAGCTAGAGACAACACCACTCTACTGCTATTTTTGTGTAGGCTTGAATTAAGCACATGCACACAAATTCCTTGTGTATGAAACTGTGTGTATGCAGTGCTAGGGTGAGGCAGCACTTGGAGGAGGAGTGAAGAAGGGAATTGTTATTCCTGCACCACCTGCCCAAGAGCATGCACAAGAGTTGTTCCCATTTGATAAAAATGAGCTTGGTGTGTGTGTGTGTGCTCACCTAGGCACTGCTTGCATGCACTGTTTGAATTTTGTGTGTTAGGAGTACTGCTTATACTTGAATTTGATATTGTTGAAACTGAGTTGGTACCAAATTAAGAACTTGGTGCCCTTTTTAGTTTCTATCTATCTATCTAGCCATTTTCTCCAAAACTACCACAACATTCTAACTCTTAAGACTTAGCATACTGAGCCCCTAAAATGCACAAGATAGTTTTTGTATATCACTTTCTTCTCCAAACATTGGGTTGTTTGGTTGAGTGCCCTACTTCAGTGTCATAATGGGAGCTTTGAACTCAAAATGGAACTTCAGTGCCCAGGCAAGTATGATTCTTCCAGCTCGACCTTCAAAGGGGAACTCATTATATTCTTTTTTGAGAAGGAAACTTTCCTTCTGTTCTGTACACATCTTTCTCTTTTCTGAGCTCTTCAGGCCTTTACAGCCCCACTCTATTCATCTATTATAATCCTTAAATGTTTTAACTGAAGATAGAATAGGAGATGCTGCTTACTCAGGTCATGTATCATTCTCTTTAGAGACTTGCTGAGTTCTGAGATTCTCTATTTTCTGTCACAAAGCTTGAAATCAGTGCTCCATGGTGGCTTTCTGGACACTGGCTTGTTAGTTTTTTTAAGGCTTTTGAAAAGTGAAGTTTGTGCAGGGTATTTCTCTTTGGCTGTTTATTCATTGTTTTTATCTTCAAAGGGGGAAGACTGGTAAGTTTCTTTTTTCTGTATTATTTGTGGCTTAACTATTGATGAGATATTTTGGGTTACTTCTTTAGGCATCTTCATAATACGTAAAATGTAAATTAACTTTTCTGATTTAGAAAAAGCAATTTAAAATAGTTTGTATGGAAAAAGTAAACTAATGGAACAAAAATATATGGGCATAGCAACTGTATTGCTGTAGGATTTTTATAATGAGGAATGGAGTAGGCAAATGTGACACACTTGTATAATCACTCATTTAAAGTATTTATTATAATTAAAATTATAGAAATGATGTGGATAGTAATCAGTTTTCATTATAGTTCTTTGCACATTTCAATGCTATAATTAGATTGTGGCATCTGTCATTGCTGATTAATTCGTAGATGGCTCTATCTTCCAATTAAGATTTACTGTGTACTAAGGCAAAATTTTCATTATCTAAAAATATGAAATAAAAAGTTATAGTAGTTTGGGGGTATTAGCTTTTTCATTTTGTAATTTTGGAATTGAGAATATCGCAGCAGGATCTGTACCATTCTCTGTGAGCAGCACTGGTTTAAAAGAACAGAAACAGGGTTTTTCTGGGCTTAGAAAATAACAGCAATTTCTTTCTTAAAGCCTTTTGCTATAAGGTTACACATTCTGGGCTCAGCAGTCCATGAAAATCTGTTCCCCTGGTATGGAGAGAAAGCTCTATGAAACCAGGCTGTGAAGAATAACAGTCTCATCTAAACTGCAAAAGATTTAAATACTTCTGGTGCTCCTGCTGTGGTCTGTAGAAGCTTGGTTCTGGCCTCAGTTGTAGTAGGATTTTATTTGGGGTTTTTTTAGCACATATTTGCTGTTTTGGCCATTGTCTTGAAAATCTTTCTGCTGTAAGTAAATGAAAACTATAATGTCCCTGATCTGTTCACTCAGCTACCAGGATGACTGAATGTTGTGCTTGCTTAATTTTTGCAATGACATATCTTATGTACAGAAAGATGAATACAGCTGATTTATGACCTGAGATAGGTGGGCTTAGCAGCTAAATTGCTTCTCTTGTGGGCTCCACTCAGGCTGTACTTCAGGATTTGCTGGATTAGGTAGCAAAAGTAGTTTATCAAGTAATTTATGAAGTGGCTTCTGCTACTGCCTGTTCTCACCTCTCTGCCAGATTTCATGATCTCCTTGGCTGTGTTAGAAATTTTTTTCTGTCTTCAGTAAAAACTGAATCACTCAGTTGATCTAATCTAAAAGATAACCTTCCGGAAAGAAGGCACAGACAGGGACATATGGGCAGAACTGGGGATGAGATCAAGAAAGATGGGAACTTTTTCTTTGCCAAGATTAGTAAGTTGAGACTGTATGGCCCCAGTATAGTCTACTGCATACTGAAGCACAGGAAATAAGGTAGGCAAAGGCATCAAACCAAGAGATACCTTGCATGTGTGATTTTGCCATCGGTTTCTTAATCCAGCTATGTTACTGTGGCAAAATTTTCAATGACTGACAATTATCTTCCCAGTACTGAATAAAACCCAAACTTTTTAAAAAGTTGTGATCTTCTCACTAAGAAATCAGGACCCAAATGTCTATTGTTCCTGGTGTGTAACAAAACATGACAATAACTTTCAGTGCTTTCAACTCAAAAGACTGCCATAGCTGGATCTGATTATAACATTCAGCCAGGAAAACATTTCAAGGGGCTGAGAACTGCCTTTTTGCAGACCAGTTAGGGTAGTGGATTATGTTTGTACAGTTATTTTAGGGTGAGAATTGTATGGGATGTTCTTCAAATTTGTATATGGCCTGTCCAAGTCCCCTAGAATTTTATTTTTTTTGAAGGGTTTCAAATAATGCAAGTTTACAGGTAGCTCTGGTATGTTATAAGCTTTCCAAATTGATTTGACGATGAGAAAAGAAGTGTTCTATTGCATGTCTGCTCTTTTGTGTGGTATGAGAATAGCATGAGTTTCTTGTAAGAGGTGGTGGAATAGGAATCTTGTTCCTTATAAGTTTGCTAGGGGTGAAAACTGAAGGTAATTTCAAGTCTCACATGCAAAGTCAGGCTCTCTTGAATGTCAATGGGGTGGAAAACCTCTTTAGCATTTATCTCCAAGATTATCTGAGGCAGCACTTAACCAAAAGCATTCTGCCTCTTCCTTGGTTATTTGGGTCAATGCACTGGGAAGAAGGTGGCTATATCCAGTGCAGCTTTGGTGTCTTCTCTCAGCTTCTAGCTGTTGTCCTGTTTCTTTTACAGGCATGCACTACAATCATATCCAGAAAGAAATCCTTTTGTCTCTGTAGCATAAATTCTTTGGTAAATTTATATGTTTCTATTCCTGGCCAGGAGCTTATTGCTTTTGCTCCCATGCTCCATAATAACATTGTAAGGTTTTATTAAATGAATTGTATTCCTACTCTTTGGATTTCAGTATGTTTCAACCAGAGACAAATAAGAATGATTGATCTTGGTCATTCATTTCAGTAGAGAAAATGGTAATATCTAGCATTCCTACCTAGGACTTTCAAGTTAATATTTTTCTTCTTACTGAAGAAGCTACCTAACTAATATCTGAATCTCAAGATGGATCTTAACAAGTTGGTACAAACAGTTTTGCTTCAGAATATTCTCTTGGGAAAGCAAAGATCACAGAAGGAAGAAAATTAGCAAGTTTAACTACGAGCCCAGTTAAATCACTGGAAAGCCAATGAAAGCAAGCATGATATTGAGAGTCAGTGAACTTTTTCCTGACTTACTCTGATCTAAGCTTTATTAGAAGTAATCTAATTTCAGACTGAGATCTGGGATTCTAGCTGGGGTAAAAGACTTCAGCCTGATTTCTTTAGCAAAATTGTAAATAAATTAAACTGTGTTACAGGGAGTTGCATTAGGCAACATTTTCTTACCCATCTAGCTTTATCATATTTTGATATTCTTGGTTATGGAAATGTTTTCATAGATTAATAACTTTACGACTGTAGATCCTGCACAGGTTTCTAATATCCAGTATTACTGAGCCTAAACTAAGTCCTGTGAAAAAGCCTCTATGCAAATATTTCAGACTTTAAGACATTAAAGCTATACTGAGGACTTGGACTTCTTAGTTTTCTTTTGATGGAAAAAATATTGATTTATTAACTCACTTCTCTTTTACTTCATTAGTTCAGTCCATTTTATATGTTAGATAAATAAAGGTTAAGTTCTGGTTCTATTTCTTCACATAAGAGAACTGCTAGCTTTTCTGAACTGGATATACATGACAGTTTATACTCAAAAGGTTCAGGACCAGAACAGCCAGGGAAAAAAAAAAGTAAGAGGGAATTACAGTGGCCTATTTGTTAGACTGTTGTGATTCTCTTTCAAGCTATTCCTGGCCATTCAGACTTGGCCTGCATGTTCCCACAAATATAATTTTTATTCATTTGATTGTGACTGATGTCTAAAACTCTGTCCAAAAATAATATTGATCCTTTCTGAATATCTTTGAGAGCTTTCACTTTTCCTGGGAATGTAATTAATAGTTTCTTACTTATTCTTTCAGATAAGAAAGCAACTTCTCAAAAGGTAAATTATGATCACTTGAATGAATTGTGTAACATCAGTGGGCTCCAGAACAGGTAAATGTAAGCTGATGCCAATATATTTGCAAAGTAACACTGAAGGAGGAAAGTAGTTACGAAGACTCCTGACACATGTTTTTGGCCTGAGAAGTCTGTGGGAAAAATATACTTGCAGCAATTTTCTCCCTGATTATGTTCATCACTGTTTTCTTTCTTTGGAGCTGGGATTGTTGCATCTTACACTGAGAACCACTACAGAATTAGGACAGCTTTGCAGAACTGATCTGTACTATAGCTTGGAAATATATTTTGTCTCTTTTCCAACACTAATAAAAGCCTCCAGTGCTATTTAGGAGAAGATAATCTTTTCCAACACGCATTGCAAGTATGCTTAACACTGATGAGAATGACAACCATATTAAAACTAGTGTATGTAAGCCAGGGTGGGTCACTAGAAGAAATATTTTTATAAATTCAATTACTTGACAATACCATATGCAAAAAAAACCCTCTTGTGATGATCAAATCTATGCTACTATTGAACCAAGATGAAAATATAGCTGACTGTATTGATAATATCAAGACATCGTGTACGTTGAGTCCTGCAGTGGCATAGGTCTGTTTTTTATGAGATGCTTTAATGTGATATGGTCCTCTAAATAACACAAGTACACAGAAGACTGTCCTTGAAAGAAAACAGAAGTCTTAGGCTGTCAAGATTTTTGAGCATGGGAAATCTCAGCCACAACACTTCATTAATGCAGCAATTTCATTTATTATGCTAAAGCTCACTTGTTTGCATGTGCAATGAGATGATTATCTGATTTCTGGATGAGATAAATCTCATGCAAAGAACTTTTTTTTTTCTGTAGACACAGAGCCATCCACAAATTTTAAATAAAATAATTTTATTTTCTAATTAAAAGCAAGATTTAGGGTGTATTAAGCAGAGAGACTGCGTTATGCAAAAAGCTGAAATGAGCTGCATATTGCTGTGACTGACTAATACACTGCAGCTATCAAAGTCATATTCCCTCATGATAAACAGTTCATGAACAGCAGCAAGAGGAGAGTGAAAAGAAAGGCAATTACTAGAATAAGGGGCATTCAAACATTTATACCCAAGCCCAGCAAGGAAACTAGAAAGAAATCCAAGATACAAATTGAAGTAGGTGAGGTAGAGAGAAGGTTGTAGTAAGTGTTGTTAGGCATATGTGCTATCATTTGCCAGCAATTTCCAGTCATATCCAGAATTATCCTTAATCTGATGTTAGCATTCTTCTAAGATAATTCTAAAAGGTAGGTTTCATATGTAGTAAAAATTATTAATGTTATTCCATCCTTGTGCAGTTTATCTTTTTGAAACCTTCTCTTTCCTCAAAAGCACTTTCTCTCTCAGCTAATCCTTGTTTTTTCCCTATCTTCAACCTTACTATATCTTAATGTAACCCAAGTGATACAAGTGTAGTAGGAACTGGACTGTCTTCCAAATCTATTGGAATTTTTGTCAAGCATTGGGACAGGCTGTCCAGGGAAGTGGTGGAGTCACCATCCCTGGAGACATTCAAAAGACATGTAGATGTGGTGCTTAGGGACATAGTTTAGTGGTGGACTTGGCAGTGCTATATTAGTGGTTGGAATTGATTTTAAATGTCTTTTCCAACCAAAATGATTCTTTGATCTCTATTTTGCTTTTTATAAATAGTGGCCTACTGCTAATAAGTAGTGCCCTTCCACAATGAAGTGACTCTATCTGTGGACAAGGGGAAAACTGCAATGTAATCTACCTAGACTTCTGTAAAACTTTCAATGTAGTCCTTCACAAAATTTTCACCAATAAATTGGAGAAACATGTATTTAACAGATGGACTGTTAGATGGAGGAAGAATTGGCTGGGTGGCCACGTCCAAAGATTTACAGTCAATGGCTCAATGTCCAAGTGGAATCTATCAACAAGTGATATATCTCAAGGATACGTATTTGCACCAGTACTATTTAATATCTTCATCTATTATATAAATGGTGGGATCAAGTGCACACTCAGCAAACTTGCAGACAGAATCAAGCTGTGTGGTGTAGTTGATTCACTGGAGGGAAGGGATGCCATCCAGAGGAACCTTGACAGACTTGAGGTGTGGGCCGGTATGAATCTCATAAAGTTGAACAAGGCCAATGGCAAGGTCCTGTACCTGGCTCAAGAAATCCCCTGTATCAGGCTTAAAAATGAAAAGACTGAGAACAGCCCTGCAGAGAAAGACTTGGGGGTACTGGTGGATGAAAAATTGGACCTGAGCCAGCAATATGTGCTTGCAGCCCAATCATAACCTGGGCTGCATAATCAGTGTGGCCAGGAGGTTGAGCGAGTTGATTCTGCCCCTCTATTCTGCTCTGGTGAGACCCCACCTGGAGTACTGCTTCCAGCTTTGGGGTTCCCATCACAAGAAAGACATGGACTCTGTTAAACACCTCTCCTATGAAGACAGGCTGAGAGTGTTGAGGTTGTTCAGCCTGGGGAAAAGAAGGCTCTGGGAAGACCTTATTGCTGCCTTTCTCTATGTAAACGGTGCTTATAAGAAAGAGAGACTTCTTTTTTCTTTTTTTTTTTTTTCCTGGGCCTTTAGTGATAGAACAAAAGGTAGTGGTTATTGACCCAGAGAGAGTAGATTTAGGTTGGACATAAGGAAGAAAGTTCTTACACTGAAAGTGATGAGATGCTGAAACAGGTTGCCCAGGGATGCAGTGAATGCCTCCTCCCTGGAAGTGTTCAAGTTCAGGCTGGATTGGGCTTTAAGCAACCTAACCTGTGGAAGATGTCACTGCCCATGGCAAATGGGTTGGACTAGATGATCTATAAAGGTCTCTTCCTACCATCCTCTGATTCTATGAATATGTCATTACATGAATGGTTCAGGGTTGCTTTTTTACTCTGAAAATCAATAATCGGTTAGCAGAAGCAGCTACTCAAAGCAAAGGTGCTTCATTCTTACCTTGGTTGTTTTTTACTTGCTACAAGTATACAGGATGAATCAGGATTACAGGCATAGATTTTTTTAATTTTTTTTATTTTTTTAAGATCAGTTAAAGAGAGCAGTATTCAATAGGACTGATGTAACATCATTCTTCGAAGAAGAAAGCTTACTGTTTTGTGTTCTCACACTATTTTTTTCCTTGAGGAAGTTAAATAGGGATTGTCAGTTTCTGAGTTTCAGGAATTAAATACTCTTCTTCCTAGACTCCTGCAAATAGCAAAAAGCAGATTAAAACAGCAGCAGCAGGGGAATTAGCTAAACATGTGCATTCATCCTGTTCACACTCTGGAACTTTGTAAATGAGACTAATTTTTATTATCATAGCTCAGAGAGTTTTCCTATGTGTAAATAGAATAAAAACATGTTAGAACAGCTGTTAATGCCAGACACATTAAGGTTAAACTGATTGCCACTATTGATCCTATAGTTGGCCATTTTTTAGGTTCCTTAATAAAAGAGAAAATCTGAGTAGTTTGCTTGGAAGAAAGACTTATACAAAACAATGCTTTTCTTCAAGGATGCATTTTTATAGATTTTAAACTTCTAAGCATTGAAACAAACAAAAGGAGTCTTCATGCACTTTTTTTTTTTTTCATCTGGAGTTTCAAGACCTCTTTATTCTCATTTTTGGAAAACCTAAAGCAAGAATATGATGTTAAGAAGCATACAAACTAGAAGTTTCAACTGATTTGCTCTTGCTACTATTAAGTCTTTTGTAAGTTTTAAATCTTCCGGGGTTTTTCACTAGTGAAAGAGATGGATGCCAAAATACAGTGAGCATGCTTTTATTATCTTTAGTCCTACCTTACTCTTTTCTACCCATTTCTTCAGCCTTGGTGATCTCTTCTTCAGGTTTCCAGAAATATACAGATCCTTTCCATGTGTTATCAGTTATGTCAGACTCCAAGGACATTCACTCAGCTGTGTGTCCCAGCTCCAGCATGATGTACATAGCTCTCCTATGGGTCATGCATCAGTTATTATTGCTACCAGCTAGTCTAGAGTTTACTCTGAGCTGTCATACTGAGGATATATTTGGGAATTGCTATTTCTGCCATAATCTGTCAGTTGTAGCATCAGATCATCTAGAAAACAAAACACTGGAAATGGGGTAACTTGACTTTGCTAAGAAATGGCCTTGACAGTGTTTGCAATGCATATAATTGCAATATATAATAAAATATGTCCTCCGGCAGAAAAGCAAATATCCTCTCTGATGAAGTCGCATTTCTGTTGTTTTTTGATTTGGTTTGGTTTGTTTTTTTTGTTTGGATTTTTAGTATGAACTCCCAAATGACACATCCCACACAAAAAAAATATGGGAACAATATGGTCAGAAAATGTATAATACGACCGTGTATGAGGCTGAGTCTCTTATCATTGTTTTTCAGTTTAAAAGAAATAGCGTCTAGCCTGCCTAATGTGACCCAAGGTTACAATTACTACAGAGCATGTAATAGAAAAGATGGTATGAAAGCAACTTTCCAATATAGCCTTATGCTAACAAAAGTTTTTTAAATTCTAAAAGCCTGTTTTTTGGTTCACCTGAGGAAGTAAAAAATCCCACACCTCATACATCAATTAATACAATTTTAAAGGCATGCCAACTGCTGTCCAAACACCTTACTTTACTTGAAGCAATCCCATGGTCTTTCAGAGAATTACTGGGGTGTGGGGAAGGTAGGGGGAAGAAGAAGCCAGAAACAGATGCACAACAAACATGTATCCTCACTAATTTTATTTATCTTTTAATAAGATAAATTTTATTAAAAGATAAATTTTATTTATCTTTTAAATCTTTTGCATAGTTTAAGTTGGGTTTTTTCTTAAAAGAAAAAAAACCCTCAATCAAGCACATAAAAAAACCCAACAACCCAACAAAACCTAAAAGCATTACATTACTTTTACTCAGTAACATGTGCTTCTTATGGTGCTGACCTCTTTATTTTGGTTCAGCATACTTGTTCTTTCACTGTGTTTGAGGAGTCCCTCACACAGAGCTAGAGCAACTATAGGTCTTTGATGATGATGGCACAGGATGTGCTGTCTGTCAGTATAAAATAAAACAGTTCAAAGGTAATTGTTTAGTTCACTTACAAAATGTGCAGACTAGGCTGTTATAGTTTATAAAGGAATTCACATTCACAACGTGTTCCATGCAGAGCTTGCCTGCGTACTTCTACTTTTTTTGAGGGGTGAAAAAAAGGTATTTGATACTTTGCTGGGAAGGATTACATTGAGGATGTTTAGGAGAATAATTGCTTGGTCTTGACTGCAGATTTTTTTCAGTATTTTCTCAAGGTTATTTCCACAGCACACCTGCTGTAAGTGTACAGCAGGATAGATTTCATCAGGTCCCATGGACTTGAGAACTTTCAGGTTCTTTAGATGATTTCAAACCTGCTCTTCTCCTACAGTGGGCAAATCTTTCTCACAGTCCCTGACTTTTCCTTTTGCAATGCAAGTGGGAACTTCACTAGATTGCCACGAAATTTCAAATATGATGGAAAGAGGTTTTGCATCTTCACCCACCAGTTTCTTCAGGAGCTGCAGATGGATCACATCAGGTTCCATGAACTTGTGCACTTTCAAATTATTATCCCCCTGCCCATCCTTGTTGTTGATAACAAGGTCCAGCATAGCACCTTTTCTTGTTGGTTCCTCTACCACTTGGAGAAGGAAATTATCATCAGTGCATTCCAGGAACTTCCTGGATTGCTGGTGCCTTGCTGTGTTGTCCCTGCAGGAGATGTTGAGGTGATTGAAATCGCCCATGAGGACCAGGGCCTGTGAATGCAAAGCTGATCCTACTTGTCTATAGAGGGCCTCATCTGCTCAGTCTTTCTGGTCAGGTGGCCAGGAGCAGACCCTCACTATGGTGTCACCTGTCCCTGTCTGCCCTTTAACCCTGAGCCAGAAGCTCTCTGTCAGTTCCTCATCCATCCTGAGACGGAGGTCCATGGACTGCAGCTGGTCATTGATGTATTGGGTGACATCCCCTCCTCTTCTCCCCTGCCTGTCCTTCCTGAAGAGCCTGTATCCTTCGATTCCCATGCTATTCCCACACTCCAGTTGTAGGAGTGAAGCGCTATGTAGCTGCTCGATAGAGAGATGAATACTGTTAATCCTGAATTCTTTGGTGTCCTGTTAAGGTTGCTTTTGAAAGACTTTAGTCAGCTATGTAAAATCATCGAGAACTCCACTCTTTAGGCAGTATTTTTATTTCCTCTGGAGAAACTAAACTTGATCTTTTTAGTTAACTTGCATTTGTGGCTTATTTCTGTGATACACATTTTATGTTTTCATTGCGGTGCCTTTTTAAAAACCCTCATGAAAGGAGCTCATCAAAAGTTTATTGAACTGTAACCTAAAGTGTTCTACCAGGAAAAGAGTATATTGCCAAGAAATCCTGCAGCACATCTCAAAAGGCAATAAAAATACTTTGATTTTTTTATTATTATTATTTTGTGTGTATGTGTGTGGAATGAAGTTTGTTTTCTTGCCATTCTTGAGAGAGATTAAAAAAGAAGAGCATAAGATATTATCAGGTCAAGCTTTACCACTGCATAAAATGGAGCAGCTGGAGGAGACAAAGATTATTAGCTAGTGGTAAATTCATTTTCTGCACGAGCAGAAACATCTGTTCATCACTGAGAAGTTCATTTGTCCAACCTTTCAAAAAATTTTCATTATACATACTCAATTCTCAGCGTGAAGCTGAGTTTGTGTGTTGGAGGAGGAAGATGAAAAGTGTGGCTGCTCTTATTGCATTTCGTTTGCTAAAAAGTGAGCTGCACAGAATGTACATTGCTGATAAGAAAGTACACATATGCATACATGTATGCCAGTCTAGTTACATCATACTTTGCATCTATGTTGTAAGCTCTTGCCTGCTTTTGACCATGGGCCTGCTTGATTACGAGATAACAGTTACTCCCTGTGGTGTGCCTGTCAGGCGTCCCCCAAGCTGTTCTACCTGTCCCTGTCCTCAGTAGGTCAGGGGGAGGAAATACATGGGTCAAGATAAAGACAGGTTTTTTTGGTTTGGATCAGCTTCCCTGGCAATGTCCTCTCCCAAAGTCTTGCCCACTCCCAGTCTTCTCGCCTTTAGGGTGGGAGTGGGAAGGGGTTGTTTAGACAGCCTTGATGCTGTGGAAGCACTGCCCAGCAGTAGCAAAAAATTGGTGTGTGATCAACACTGATTTAGCTACAAATGCGAAGCACAGCACTACCAGGGCTGCTATGGGGAAAATTAACTCTGTCACAGCCAGACCAAATGCACTCCCAAGCAGCCATTGGCCCATGGGCTGTGTTTAGTCTTGTCAGGGGCTATAGCTGATTGAAGTATACCCATTTCTTGTTTTGGCTACTGTGGTGGTATGCAGAGTTGACACTTTTACCCTCAAAGTCTGTAGCTGGCTAGAACTGATGTCTTTGATGAGCATCAATTTTTGTGTGGTCTAGTATGTGATGATACCTTACAGGTTTGGCTGTAATTTTTTTTCTCTTCTCTCTTATATAGTATACTATCTAGAGTGACTTGTACACAATAATGATTAACATTTTTCCTTTAGATAAAAGTCAGATTTTTCAAAGAAAAACATTTTGATGAGGTGGGTTTTTTTTTACCCAAACCATAAAAGTGAGTCTGCTTGTATTATTCACATGCAAAAAAAGGAATATGGATGTTTGGGAGTGAGTCTTATTTCCAAAATTCAGTAGTGAGTCTGGTACTGTTTATTTGCTAATTCTAATTATGATTATAATTATTCCTTAAACAGAATATTCCTAACATTAATGGTCTTCTAGGAATTCATGAAATCCATTAATCAGATTGGAAAAGAACAGACTTGCTATACTTTTCAATATACAGTACTCTATGGATGACTTGCATACTAAGATCTTGCTTTTGGGGACTAGGAGGGACTTTTAAATTGGTATTAAAATACCAGTGAAGTCAGGATGCCTCAGGAATATGCTATACTTAGCACTTTGGTATTTAAGTTTGTCTGTTGTGAAGGTGTGTTGAAGATGGATTATGAAACTATTCTGTAACCATTTAAAATTACTTCTTATTTTTTGATAAATATTTTTAGTAATTGATAATAGAAAAGGCAGTATGATTTGAATAACTAAATCACAGGCAATTACCTCTGTAAGATATCTCTAGAAATTACAAATTTTGCCAAAATTGTCACTTTTGTTTAGGAAATGCAGACTATACCATCATGTGAACTCCTCCTTTTAATTTCGTACATGGATTAGTCTTAAGGCTGCTGTATAAAAAGCTGCTTTGGTGAAGCAATGTCTGCAGATGCTGATTATTCTCTCTTAAAAGTTGATCCTGAATTAAAAAAAAAAAGAAGTATATTTCATAGAGGCATTTGCTTTTGGTAGCTCCTACCACTCTGCTCACATTTTTTTTTTAAATATAATTTGCATCCTCTCATGTTCTCTCACATAAGCAGTTTTCTGTAAAACAGAAGTGAAATGAAGATTATCAGTATTATATGGCTACAGTTTGGAAGGAAAAAACACCCAAACCTTACATTTTTAGGCCATTGATCAAATTATTCCTTGATTTACAGACTCATGACCTTTCAAGGAGAGCTACAAATCTTACTTTTACAAGTGATTCTCGTATAAAACTTTGAGATGTGTAAAAGCTGTGCTGACACACTTGGACCAAGTACTGTAATTTGCCCCCTCACCATATTAGTTTTCTCTGTTTTGTATTATATTTTTTGTATAGAGGTTTAGTAACATGGTTTCTTTGTTTGTGTCTCTACCTCACCCTTGTTAATGCTGAGAGGGACTGACATCCAAACTTGTAGAAAAAGCTCTCCTTTTTTCCTTTGGAAATAATTTGTTTTACAGGTATCAGTGGGATTATTGCATGTGTATCTGAAGACAAGGTTTGGCCTAGTGACTTGAGCTTGTTTGCATCAGGCTTAGCTGCAGAGTGCTGTATAGGGAATTGTTCGTATTACTAGGCAAATACTGTAATTGCTTGGTTAAAGACAAGAGCCCTGCAGCAACAGCACTGAACAAAGCAGTCTTCAGCTTTGCATATTTAGATTCTCCTGCTACTGATTTCAGGCTCTGAGGCAATCTGCAATTGTTTTCTTCTGGGACTGCTGAAGTTAGAATGCAAGATTTTAATTACATGCAGGCCCCACCCAACCTAGGATAATTTACTACTGCTTATTTTGGGTAGTTCTCATTGTTTTATGGAAGCATGCCTTCAGCAGATTTCCTGCCCTAAACATTTCCTCCATCTTTCAAATTCCTATCTGATAATATGAACGTCTTTTGAAAGTACTAATCTATTTGATTTCTAAAATGCATATGTGTGCAGAATTTAGAATCACTGCAACAAAGGTGGGACCAGTACAGTATCTCACTTAATAAATCATTGGATGATACATGAGAAAGCTGTTGGCTTCCACAGATGCAGGTCAAACATAGTATCCTAAGAGGAGCATTCTCTGAAAGCTCCACTCTAAATATACCAAAAAGCATCTCAAAAGGTCAGAGAGATAAGAAGAAAGCAAACCAGTTTGAATGTCTGTGGCTAATACGGTATGGGTGTTTTTTCATACATAATTAATTTATTTCACTGCAACAGCCTTGTCAAAGTTCTGTTTTGGCTCTCACATTGGGAAAAACTGTTACTGAACAGGACAAGATTAATGGAAAACCAGTCAACTAAATCACTCTGTTAACCTGGCAGGCGATGTTGTAATAGGCTACAGCAGCCTGAAGAAAGGGAACAAAAAAGCACAAGGGTTCTTAAATGGAGCCAGGAAATGCTGCCAGTAGGAATTTATAAACCCAAATTAAATGTTAGAATGAAAAGGCACTCTTAATATGCCAAACTAATAGCTCACCAGAAGTCCTGGAAACGTGCACATGGCACCATTTTACACCTTCTAAGAGTTAGGAGGCTTCTATTGTAGCAGATATTTAGACATTTAGTTCCAGGAAGGGCCTCGAGGCTGTGAATATTAAGATTTGTCTCAAGAAAACACACATTCATTAATCCTTTCTTTCAAGAGACCACCAAAGATGAAAAAAGAGTATGTGACCACTTCTATGCAGCATTCTTGTGGTTATGGCATCCATCTGAGAAGAGAGACCCACAATAATTTTTCTATCTGTCTCCAGTCTTGAAGTTTACATGATATTTTGAGATTAAGTACTCTTGATTTAGTCTAATTGGAGTTGCTGTTTCATAGCATTTAAATAATTTGGCCAGAAAAAATCAAATTTTTTAGCCCACTTCTGTTCAGTTGACCTTGGGCCAGCAATGGGAGTCCAGTGTCTTGATGGTTGTTCTCCTACTTGTGAGCTTTCTCTCCCTCCTTTCATCTGGCCTTTGATGTCTTACTGATGGTGTAACATCAGCACAGTGGATGTGTGTTTCGGGTCTATTGAATTAAAACTTTGGAGGGGGACTCCAGCCATTTGCACTGTAGGATAGGGAATGGGTTGGCAGTCTGCATGATTGGGCATGGAGTGGCATAGTTATCAATACTAACTTCATATGGCTCTCCATGCTTGCAGTGTGGAGTGCACACTGGACTGCACAACTTGCTTTCCTGACCTCTTAGTGTCCTCTCTGCTAGCAATAATTAGCTTTGTTTATTTGGGTTGAGTGGAAGTGAGGTTCTTGCACAAATATGCTGTGTTTGGTTGTGGCAAAAGATTTGTTAGCCTGGGTCTTCTTAGATCACAGTATCACAGTATCATTCTGGTTGGAAAAGACCTTCAAGATCGTCAAGTCCAACGACTACCCTAGCTCTGCCACGTCTACCACTAAGGCCTGTCCCCTGGCACCACATCTGTCTTTTTAGATGTCTCCAGGGTTGGTGGCTCAACCACCTCCTTGGACAGCCTGGATCATCAAGTCCAACTCCCGCCCCAGAACAGAACAACCCCAAGGTTCACACCATGTCCCTGAGAGAACACAGCATCATAACTCTTTTCAATTTTTAATCTTGAAGAGAAATTGAGATGTATTATATATTTAGCAGTTATCATCCTAGTGATATCCTTGAGCTAATAGAAATGTCTTGGAGGGAAATGACTATAGGACAGAATTAATTCCTTTATGGAAATTTATTATTTTAAATATAATCTAGTCTATTGTTTACAGTGACAAAACTTTGTAGGAGTCATAGATAATCAATCTCATTTGTTTCATGAAGCCATTCACTAAATTACATCACTCAAGGGACTGTTATTTATTTTCTTACAAGAGAAAACACAGATCAGCAGTGATGATTTTGTCCAAGATTCAGACAGAAGAAATATATATATGCATATATTTTGAAACAGAAGCTTTCATTCTTGCTGATGCACTGAAAAATCTTTTGAAATATATTCAGAATGACCCATTAAATCATCGTTGTGTATCCTGTGTAGTTTAGATTTCAAGTGAACAAAAGATGAATAAGCTAATAAGTTCAAACACGTATAACACATACATTAACTACTGAGTATAAGGAGTAAAGAAAGATGTACATACATACTAATGAATTGTTTATTTCTTGATGGACAATCCTGCTAGAATACGAGGGGGAAAGTAGTCAACAATTCCCTTTTCTTGGGATATATAAATTTATTTAGGAACATAAATAATCCTAAACAAAATACTCATACATTGCAAAAAGGCTCAGTCTGCTTTATAAAAACAAATTTAAATTTTTATACTTCAGAGCATAAAGACAGGATCAAGACAGTGCTTTAATAAAGTTTTTCAGACTGGGGAAGGGAGTGTAGCTTATTGGACATGCAAGTAAGAATGGAGACATGTTATGTATTTTGCAAGAGCTAAAGAAGGGCTTCCACATTACATGGAAAGTGTGCAAATAGCTTTTCAGTGAAAAAAATGGGATTGGTTGTTATTTGTTGTTATCCCCCCCCCCCCGTGCATTTAAAAAGAATAAAAATCATCCAAAGGACACAACAATTCCATTAAAATAACCAGAATTAGCTAAGATTTAAAGATTTAGCGAATTACATGTATTCTGCCAGTTTTTTAATGTGTTCACACAAAATACCTTTTTTCTGAACAAAGTGTGTTTTCAAAAATAGTCTGTCCATGGAGAACTCACAAACAGAAGGGTAATCTGAATTTAATCAATGTATTATTTGCTAGAAATACTCAATGCCACTAACTCGTTTGGATGTTATTATTTTATTTAACTCCTGTCTTCTTCAATGCCTTTGATTACTGTCATGAAATAAAGATTTTTCAAAGCTCTTTAACTTAGTCATACAGATTATATTAGTTTTAATACTTTTAATATCTAAAAACTCCCTGATATTACAGATGGAAGCAAAACAGGCTATCTATAGTAAGAGGAATTTAATTTTAATCCAATTGTACTGGATAGTTCGGTATGTGGCATTGCTAGAAATTTTCTGTATGCAGGAAACATGTTACAAAGCAATTAGAACTCTATACTAACACTAGTAAATCTTCTAGCTTTTCTGTTGAAAAAGAACACTGTTTTCTGCTAGAATTTAAACAGTATTTTTTGTTTATTTGGTAATTTGGGAGCAATTTGAAAATTGGCAGCTAAGAAAGAATAGGATACTGTGCAACCAAAATAAATGTTGACATGGGAGCTATACCACTATATTTATATCAGTATTATTTTCTTAGTAAGAATTACAAAGCTCTGATGAGCAGACTATATTGAAGGCTTGATTGAATTCTGACATGTTTACAGCATCAAAAGATGATAATTTACCTATCATCTGTGACTCTGTGTCAGGATCTAGTTTAACTGATAACTTAAAAATAGGGATGCCTTTTCTTGAAGCTTCTATAACTTCTCTTTAGCCTGCTGCAATCTTTTTTTTTCCCATGTAGTTATTTCATTTTTCATGTATGTGCAGATTGCTTCCTCTGGTGTATCTATATTGAGTGAAACAGAAATTGTCTTGACACCACTAGGCTTAATTATTCTTCTTTTTTCTCTTTTAAAGAAGACGAAGAGCTGTAATACAGGAAATAAATGTTGTGGGAGCAGATTTATTTCCCAAGTGAGAGAAAATAGAGTAGCTATCTCTAAGGGTGGAGTTAGTTTTGTCTCTGATCTGTAAAACCTGCAAGCAAGGTAATGATCATGAACAAAATAAAGAACAAAGGAGAGGAAGAACAATAGAAAAGCCAGTCTGATACCTAGTTATATTTCTTTACTGCTGACTAGTCAGTTCCTCTTTTTGTATTCAACTTCAGATTAACACTGGATGTAGAAATGACAGTTGTGCCAAGCCAGTAGAAAAAAAGTAGAATACGGTGAAATCTTAACAAAATCCATGGAGGTTGGATTGACTGAAGAGAAACCTTAAATCTGCTTTAGAGTGGAATACAGTCTTTGGCAGTCAGTAGGAAATAGTAAGAGGAAAACAATATATAAACTTGAAGTATGTTCACTTCAGTGTTTGAAAGAGAATCCAGCACTTTAGAGTCTTAATGTCTTGCTTGTTTGCCATTCTGATAGCCAGAACTTCACCATTTTAATCTATTCTAAACTGGTACAGAAAGGAACTTCTCTGTAAACTATTTGATAATTTTAGAGTATCTTATTTTCATTTAAAAAATGTAATCAGGTGTCTATATTTTTTCAATAACTTCCTTCTGTCTGTTACCCTAATTTGCTGTTTTCTATTGGCAAGTGAAGAAAACGTGGTTTTAATTTCCCTCTTTTTTAAAATAAGATTTAATGAAGTGCATGCTACTAATACTGTAAAACTATAACCAATAGTGTTTTATTAGCTCATAAGGTAATGCTCAATTTTTTTACCCTTTTATAGCAAAGTATATATTTTTATATATTTTGGAGCATATACAGTGGCTTACAAGAGGAAGTGAAAGGTTGTTTTAAACAAGGAGGAAACATTTAGGAATTATATATTTTGTATGTAGGAGAATGGTAAAATGTGCTGATGATACTTTAAAAAATAAAATTAATGTGTCATTATATCATCTAATAGATTCTAATGACAACAGAATATACCCTTCTTGTGGGTTAACCCCAGTAGGGACTCAAGCCTCACCCAGCTGCTCGCTCACCCCCCACCAGCAGAGTGGGGGCGTGAATCAGAGGGGTGAAAGTGCAAAAACTTGTAGATTAATAAAAAGACAGTTTAATAGCTAAAGCGTGGTACGGAATATGGCTTCAGTCAGTTGAGGTCAGCTGTCTTGGCTGCATCCCCTCCCGACTTCTTGTGCACCCCCAGCATGCTCACTGGTGGGGTTGTGTGAGAAGCAGAAAAGGCCTTGACGCTGTGCAAGCCCTGCTCAGCAATAACTAAACCATCAGCGTGTTATCAACACTGTTTTGGTTGCAAATCCAAAAATAGCTCCATACTAACTACTATGAAGAAAACTAACTCTATCCCAGACAAAACGAGTACAATAATTCTGTGTATCATTCTCTCACAGTTCTGGGAGTCTGAGAAAGAGATTGACTGGTGGAACCATGCTCTGCCCTTCCTGAGACAGAAACTAAAACAGCCAAAAAAAACCCACCCCAAGATCAAGGCTATTCAGTATCCTCACTCGACCAGGCAGACAGCAGTAGCTTAAAGGAAAGGAGTGAGTGGAGGTAAGTCCACACCCAGGGTGGCAGGTAAATCCCTTCTTGTACACCTTGCCTGCCCGAGTGCCTCTGTACAACAGGCATGAGGCTCTGGATGTAGGAGGCCAGTCAATGGATGATGTGGATGACGGTCCATCTACACCAGAGGTGTTGCCAAGGTCAGAAAGGCCCACCGCTGTATTACAACCACCTCCACCATGAAGACAAGATGGGTTGTAGTTGTAGGTGACTCCCGTTTGAGGGGAACAGAGGGTCCAATCTACCAGTGAGATCCTCTGTGAGGGATAAGTCTAAACTGCTTCCTTAAGTGTCCATTTTTAGTTTTCTGTGCAGCATGTAGGGTACAGTGAACGTGAGCTGGTACGTGCAGAACTACAAGGAGAATGCTGTGCAGCCTAGCCAAGGGGCCACGTGAAGGACGCATGATCAAGACGCTGATTGGCCCCTAGCAGAGTGGTCAGGAATGTGTTCTAGAAATGGGACATGAAACAAAAACTGCTCTATAGCAGGCATTGTTTGAAACTGTTTGCATTAGCTTTTGTAACCATATAAATGTCTTCTATATGTAACAATAAACATCTCTCTCCTTGCTGGACAAGCTGAGGGTCCATGGCTCATTCGCTACAAGATCCTCCTCTTAGGGAAGTCTGCTGTCTTAGTGGGTTCCAGGTTAAGGACATCACTAGGAAAACTGCTAACCTGGTATGGCCCTCGGAATATTACCCATTACTGATCTTCCATATGGGTGATGGTAAAGCAGCAACACATAGTCGAAGAGTGATCAAGAGACCTCAGGGCCTTGGGACAGTGGGTGAGGGAATCTGGAGCTCAGGTTGTTTTTCCTTCTCTCCTTCCAGTTGTGGGCAGCAACACTGGAAGAAACAAATGGCCCTGGTGTCACCACCACAATTTTGAGTTTTTCGGTGATGGGATGGCCTACATGGCCAGACAGAATTCACCTTTCTCAAAGGAAGAAGAGGGTCTTTATTCAGGAGCAAGTGTGGCTCATTGACAGAGCTTTAAACTAGACTTGGCTTGAAGAAGGGGATAATATCAGGCTTGCCTGTGACAAACTGTGGGAAGATGCACCAAGGTTAGATGGACAGGCTGCTAGTGAGGGTCCTCAGCCTGTTGCTTAGAGATGTGCTGGGTACACCAGAGACATTTGAAGTCTTACGGAAATAAGCCAGGGGCTCCTGAGGTTATAGGAGCCAAAAGGGAAACACTAATGAAATACCTCAAAGGAATTAAGGCGTGTTCCCCTAAGTAGGTCACATGGTCTAGCTGAAATATCTTGGAATCACCTTCCTGTCTTCCATGTGCTTTAGCGTAACTTCTAGGAGGATGCACACAACATGGGCTGCCATGAAGAAAGGACTTGATTCAAAGTCGGTTAATGTAAACTTGGGGGGGGAGTTGCTGAGGTTGGCTTTTGCCACCAATTGCATGGTGCAAACTGGATGCAGTATGCTGCCTGGGGGACACATTACACTTAGGTTTGTTCAGCAGAGTACCTAAGGTGGTGTAGAATCAGACCTGTACATCTCAATGAGCAGAGTGTAAACCTGAAGATTAATGAACCTCGGCATTTACTGTGCAAGCTTACAACTTTGCTCTGCTTCCAGTAACAGATTGAATTAGAAGTGTGTATCCACATGGCAAGATGTGTTAGGGAAACAAATTCAGACCTGGATTTTAAAGCTAGTGTTATCCGTAGTGCACGTGTCACGAGGTTCTCAGGGTCCCGTAAGACCATGCCATCATGAACCTTAAGAACTGGTATCATGAATCTTAAGACATGTCTAAGGAGCACACAGAAGAAGAATAAAAATAAAATAAAATAAAATAAAATAAAATAAAATAAAATAAAATAAAATAAAATAAAATAAAATAAAATAAAATAAAATTGACCTAAGCACACACTTCAAGCATCTTGGTGCCTAAAAACATATAAAATGGATATACTGTTCTTCACCATTTTTAGTCTTCCTGAGTGGTCAGCTGCTCTGGTAGTGGAAATGATTAGTGCTTTTTATACAGAATGCCTGAAGGGATATCTGGGTATCTTGAAATTAGAGCTGATGGAGCCTTGAGTAGCTGAGGACCTGTGAGGTCCACTGGGAAGCAAGACATGTGATGCAAATACAGCTTTAAGACAAATCTATTCTTTTACCACACGGTGTCAGTAGGAAAAAAAACAAACCCAAAAACCAGAAACCAACCATGAAAATAATTGTAGTCATGTAAAAATTAAAACAGATGTTTTGTTTTGTTCCAGGGACCCAAGGAGAATACTAATGAGGCAACCTCTGAATAAGAATCAATAATAAAACCTTTTTATAAGGCAGTTGATTTAATTTGCCCATACAACTTAGCTAGTAAACACATTATTAAGACTTTAAATTCAAATTGTTCAACATAATTTTTAAGCCTATATATGACCTGCATGGCATTCTAAGGGACAAAGCTTGCCAGTAAGCCACTTCTGAAATAGAAAAAGGTGGGAAAAGTTGGATGGTTTTTTGCACTGCTGTTCTCACTGAAGAAAGACTTTTTGCTTATATTCCAAATTGTTAATTAGTTGAAGAAACTAGAATTCTTGCAAAAATCCTTTTTTTTAAGTGTACAGCTCTTGCTTTCATTAATGATATTTTCAGTTTATTTTGAATTACTCATAAAATTTAAAAAGTTGCAGAGGATCTTTAGTCACCTAAAGTGTGTACAGCTATATTTTAGGTGCATGAGATGCGTTTATAAGGGAGAAGGAGAATTTTCTGTGAATTTAAGGGGAAATGACATTATTAAATACGGAATATGACCTGTTATCTTCAGTGATCAGCCACAATGTTTTCCATTTGGAGAGTCCCTCCTCTTGCTCCTGTTGTGACTTCAGGCTGTAAGTTAGAAAGAAGAATCTTGTGTTTCCATCTATCAGTAATGTGCCTGCACTATTACCACCTTTATATTTAAAAAAAAAGAAAAAGATGATACTTGGATTGCACTGCAAGTACTTTTCTATTATCTTAAGTGATTACTACTTTTAGAAAACAGGCTTATATTGCTAGA
Source organism: Hemiprocne comata (assembly GCA_020745705.1). Classification (NCBI taxonomy): domain Eukaryota; kingdom Metazoa; phylum Chordata; class Aves; order Apodiformes; family Apodidae; genus Hemiprocne; species Hemiprocne comata. Next base: position 136,906,286 of record CM036587.1, read on the forward strand.
GAAACTGAAATTTTAGGAATGGCTATTTTTTTAAGAATTGCCATTATTGTATTACTCTGCCCTGAGGAAATGATCAATGAATCACTACTGTTATTGCATAATCTATTTGTTATAATAATTATTCTACTGACCCAAATTAATTAAGCACCTTGAGTATATTGCTCTTGTACTGGAAGCTTAGAGTGACCCTGTTCTTTTATTTTGCTGTTTCCCAGTTGCAGTTGGCCCAGTTTCTTCTGTGCAGGTGTAAGATATCTACTGTCCTACTGTAGTATGTGCAACATTAGCCACATATCTGGTTTCACTAACAATTCTATCACTTTAAGTACCCCTTATTACTTTCAAAATATTTTTTGCTTTAAATAACCAAATTGCTCTTGTTTTCATGCTCATAATCATGTTGTACTGCTTAATTTCAGTATGCTAATTTATCTGCCCTCCAGAAAGGTCAGACAGTGGTGCTGCCATCGTTGTTTGCCAGTCTGTGTCTGGCTGAGCTGTGTGTATGCACATGTGCTTGTCAGGGAGGTGGGAATCATGGGGAAAGGTGTGTTAGTGACTGTGTGTGTATTGTGTATTGTGATGTTGCCTGGTTTAATATTTGTAGATTTGACCCAGCAAGTGATGAGGGGAGTGAAGTACAAGAGAAACAGTGGTGTTTGCTTTGTGATAGCTTCAACACTTCTGTCAGAGTCCTGCGGGATCCCGGGTTCAAGCCTACAGGATTGTCTAATCTCAGAAGTTGGCTTCTTAACTTTTTTACTAAAAAATAATTGGTACAACCTCTCATTGATTTTAGAAGTGTTTAAAAAGGTGTTTTCTGTTTGCACAGCTTTGGTAATACAAGTTACCTTTAGGACACAAGAATGATTCTGTTGGAACTAAAAGCAAATGAGGTCAAAGATGCCCTTTGACAGCTTCCTCCTACCATTTCTGTAACTTTGCTGGAGATTTCTGTCCCCACACTTCTGCTGACATAACCATGTATTGTGTTGCTTATTCAAATGAGTATATGAAATGGTCTGTGTAGAAAGCGGCAAGTATTTATTTAGTTTTTGAGGGTTTTTTTAATAGTTTTTTTATTTTTCTTAACCTAGATAATTTCACAGATATGGTTTAGGGAAGGGTTAAACATTTGTCTCAATGTAACTGGCAGGAAAGAAGTGTGGGAACAAACAGCTGACAGTGCGTTAGAGGTGATAATGATTTCAACCAGACCTGCTGCTGAGAAGTCTCTGATGTAAATCCTTGGTGTAACCAGAATGTTATATTCCAAAGAAGGGAAAATGAATATTCTTGGAGATTATGTCAGTGTTCAACAAGACCAGAATTTCATATTTATACAAGCTCAGCAGCAAACTACCATTGAGTTCAGTGAACCTGAAATCCAGTGAAGTCAATTGTATGGAGCAGCCAACAGATACTTTCTTTGTGTCAGATACTATATTGTCCTTGATGTGTAAGTGTGAACTGTGCTAAAAGAAACTCCCTCCCTTCTTCCACTCCTGCTCTTGGCTGCATGTGTGCAGTATTTGCCTTGAGTCAGATCCAATGACAGAAATTTAGCCCACCATTAAAAGAATAAACCCAAACCAAACAAAAATTAATTTTTCCATTACATTAGGTGGCTAAAGTGACTCACCCTGCAGCTGTGGATTAGTTACATCTGATGCAAGGGAGTGAAACAGCAGCTGAGGGTGGGGAAGAGACCACCCTGGTCAGTGACAGCTCTCGGTTTCTCCAAACATGCTGTCATGTTCTGGAAAAGAAGCCACATCACCCTCCAGCCCACTTCCTTCTCCTCCTGTAAACATGAGTATTTATCTATGTGGTGATGACATGGTGCTGGAGAACTGACCTGTAGTTTTACTAGCCCAGATAAAGTTTACCAAATCGTGATGCAAAGTCATATATTCCCATAAGGAAAGGATAGTGCAGAGCAGAGTTTAGCAGCCAGAACTTGAGTGAGGTTGCTTTTCATGACAGGGGTGCTTGCTTAAAGTGCATGCAAAGCACTTTAGGATTTAAGATATAGCACTAAGGCATCTCAATCTAATCTAAACCATGCCTTCAGCACTCATACTGCATCTTCCAGTTCCATCCTTTACATCTGGGCCAATATTCTTGTAATGGGATGATGGGAACCAACTTAGGAGTACTCTGCTCAAAAACTAAATCCAGTTAAAAAAATACTGGGTTTTGACCACATGACTTCTTAGATGACCTCATTGCTTTATTGGCTGGATAACAATGAAAACAGAAGAAACTCTGACTGTTTTAGCTAGTGCTCTATTCAAGCAGCTAGAGAATTTCACCTCTAAATATACCTACTGTGGGTTGATGGAAGCAAGAAACAATGCTTATCTGATGCTTCCGTGATGTCCCGAGTGCGAACAGCCATATGGCGTTAGTAGTTTCATTGTGGAGAAAAATACTTCATTAGTTCTTTCCCTTTTGGTGTTTCTCTTTTTCAGACACAGAATTTTAGCCTTGTAATGCTAATTGGTGATAATAAAACTGAAACAATGTTAATCATCCCTCTATTTCCAAGTCTAACGCAGTGGAAGAAATCAGTGATCAGAGTCTACATCAGTAGAAGAAATAATTTTCCTTCCTGATATGGTTTCTTTATGCAGCCAAGGATAGGGTATAGAAATGGGTTTCCTCATAAAGAAGATGATCAAAAGAATGATTCTATAATAATTGCAGCTGTGAAAAGCTATTATTCTATTACAAAAAGGAAGTTTTGTTTTCTTAATTGTTTAAATTATTTCTGGGTAAATTTATATAACTCATTTTGGAGGGGAGATGAACTCATAAATCGTCTGCAAAATTACTCAGTTTGAGCTTTCAGCATACCATGAAGTTATAAATTCTCTTGACTTCTCAATCTGCCAGAAAGTTTTAGACCCTGTGAGAGAAAATAGGAAAAAAAAAAACCAAAAACATTTTACTCCCACTAATTAAAGACTTTTTGTATGGATCTGAAGATCATTATCCTTCTGCAGCACAATGATACAAGACTTTTTCAAGGAAAAGCCTGCAAAGAATTAAGTCTCAGGAGTATTGTGAGTTTGAGTTCAGACTCTGGGACTGGTGGCCACAGCAGGGATGCTCTGGTTCAGAAATTCTTGGTGGCTGGGAAGGGTGGTAACGTGCTGTCTTCGGGGGCATATGTGACACTGGCTGGTATATGCTGCTAATGGTCCCCGAGGACTGAGAGATGCTTCGCCTTAGCCAGCAGATCATAATATTGTTGTCCGTGGGCTGACTTATTTTATTGCCTCTCCTTTTCTCTCTTACTGCTTCTCTTGAGATTTTCCTGGCCTATTTGTACAGAAGGGAGAAAAATGCAACAGAGTTTGGGGAGGATGGTCGTACTCATCTTGTAGTTTGAAGGCTGAGCTGGTGTTGCAGACTAGATTCAGGTTCAAAGGCAAATTAGGAGTACGAAAGGGTTCTCTAATTAAGATAATTCCATTTATTCCTGCAACTCCAAGGTAAGGCTATTTTAATGATGCTAGGGGTCCATGACATGAGTCAATTTTTCCCAGCACATGTACCTTGACATATGCCACACTGGTCCAGCTGCACAGTGACCGATAGATAGACTTGGGTGATTCCTTCAAACCTGGAGCTAGAAGTTTGGATGTTTTTTTCAGAGATAAAAAAAGAAAAGTTGTATTTAAAAAATGCTGCTTGAAATGTTTCCTTTGATCTAAAATGACATCTTTTGGTTTGTGATTATAAAAATGCATTTGAAACTTTGTTTTAAATTTCTTTCCTATTTTAAACAAAAATCTCACTTTGAGGCCAAACATGCAAGAAAATGTTTTTATTTGAAATTTGAGGTTACTAAAAAAAAATTTGATGATAAAAATATTATATCTGTATTTAATTTTTCCCCCACTTAAAGTATTACCTGAATTAAATGTAAATTAATGATTAATTTTGGATCTCTGAAACCCATTTTTCAGCAAAGTTCAGTATTTTCTTCAATAATCTATACTGCTCTTTAGATAATTAATGAAGCACAGATACATAACTGTAGAAAAGCAGGCTGTTCTCCACCCTGTTTTATCCTTGTTTCAGGAAGAAATGTTTTTTTAGGCATTTGTGGGAATGTAGCTGGGAAACTTCCCTCCCAGTTTCTTTCCCAAATGATCTTGCCACAGGTTTCTCTTTATTGAGTGGTGAAAATAGGTATTCTATGTGCAGTCTTTAAAATAACAAAACCAAAACTTCGTTCCATGATTTGATAAATTGATTCGTAATCAGTATAATTTGCAACTAATAATTTATCTTATAACTAATCTTGTAAGCCTATGTAGTTGTCTCATTGAGAGATCTGGTCTTTGTGTTTTTATTCTCTTCTGTTATAGTCTAAAACACAGATTCTTAAAAAAGATGAAAAATGTCTTCTGCCTTCTTGGTGCTTTTCTAGTTAGAAAAATTAATTGGACCTTTGCTTAGCCAACTTTGGTATCACATTCCCAACTCTAGTGTGTGAATAGACCCATTGAACTTAAAGGTAAGAAGATTTTCAGAGTTCTTCATTGTTGACCAGCCTCTGCTCCTTTACTAATTTCAGCTGAAGCAAAGTGAAATTGGATCTCCAGTGTTTCCTTCCTTTCAGAGGAATCAAAGAGATAGCTTGAGACAATAACTTTTTCAGTAAATTGAGCTTATTATTTACAAAAAAAATTCATTATCTGAAAATTCTACTGAACATGTGCTTCTGTGAGTCCTCTGAGCAGAAGGATGAAAAATTTCTTCTCTGAGTATTTTTTCTTTGAACTTACAGTATTACTTTCTGGTGATATTTCTCTGTTTTTCTTTTGGCTTCCTTTGGTAAATGAATATATGTGGAGCTTTTAAAAGTTCCTTCAGTGGAGCTAGTAAAAAGTGAGTTACACTAAACCATTCTCTTTCCCAAACAACAATCCCCTTGAAACAGCTAATTATTTTCATATTTGTGGGCATCTCCTAGATTAAGACTTTTCTGAAATCCCACGATTTTAGACTGTCTTGTTTTCTGACCTCCCAAGTAAAAAATCCAGTGGAAATGCAGTGTCAACACACTTCTCCTTGATCTCTCTGAAAAGGCTCTTTCTTGTCATAGTTTCAAGTTCCTCAGCTGCAAAAATATTAATTACACAACAGATAATTAGGATCATATAAAGGCCAAAAAAAATCCCAAACTTTGAAATTATCTCAAAACAAGCAACAGAGGATAGACCTCTTTTTAAATTAGCTAATACTAGTAAAGGATTATTTCATAGAATATTCGAGCATATTCTTCATTATTATCTGGAAAGCAAATAAAAAAATAATTAAAAAAATTCCAGATATTGTCTTCTGGGCTGTTGCATAACACCAAAAAGAATTCCTTTCTTTTTAGTTTTTTGTTTGCTTTTCCCCTTAAATTTTAAGGGCAGATTTTTAAATCTCCCAGAATGACTGAAAATACCGCTGAAAAAAGTTTGGCTCCATCTTGCATACACTGTCCCTTCAGGTATTATTTGTAAACATTGATGAGATTTTCCCTAAGCCTTCTACTCTCCACGTTAAACAGTCCCAGCAATCTCTCTTTCCTTCTATGTGAGATGCTCCAGTGTCTTAATTGTCTTTGCTGTCCTTTGTTGGACTTTCTCCAGTATGTCCATGTCTCTCTCATACTGAGGAGCCCAGAACTGGACCCAGAAATCCAGGACTGGGCTCAGCAGTGCTGAGCAGAGGGGCAGGGTCACCTCGCTCCACCTGCTGGCGGTACTTTGTCTATTGCAGTCCAGGACATCACTCGCCTTTGCTGCAAGGTCATCCTGCTGGTTCCTGTTCATCTCGGTGTCCACCAGGACCCCCAGGTCTATTTCTGCCAAGCTGCTCTCCAGATGGATGCCTACAGCATATATTAGTGAATGGGGCTGTTCCTCCTCAGAAGCAGGACTTTGCTCTTCTCCTCGTCCAAATTCATGAGGTTCCTGTGAACTCATTTCTCCAGAGGTCGAGGAAATCCTACTTTGCATGGCTAAGGCAATCATCCTGCTGCTCCTGTGAAAAGCCATGTACTCACTTAGTGTAATATAAATTATGGCATTATTTTTACTTCTCTTGAAATCTGTCTCCAAATCATAGTACACTTGTGCAGTCAGGATCAGGCTCTTGGTCTGTAACCAAGTGTTTCTTTTTCATATGTCATTTGTCAATTTTTAAAGTAAAGTAGAAGGTGGGTCTTGGGTTAATTTCCTGCTACTTCTAGCGTATTTGGTATATTAACTGAAACAATGCATATATAGCAGTTTGCTAAAGCAAATTGGCATAATTTTGTTATGTCTAATGTCTTTCTGTCCAATATAGTCAATCTCATTACATGTAAAAGTCAATGAGAGCAAGCAAAAATGATTTTTAATATTTTTTCTGGATAAATATTGTGCTGATATCTCAGCGTATTCTGGATTATCATAAGGTCATGTGTGTCAGAACAAAGATGAAATCCTATGTCTGTTTTAAAATGGGATCAGTTTATCAGTGTTATGTGATAACTATTACGAGTATCATTTATTTTATTTCTGTGGCTCAATTAAAATTTGTTACTTTTCTTAACATGCTGTTTTAACAACAGCCATTTGGGGAATAGGTGCAGACATTTGCGGAACTAATAATAGAATTAATTTTTCTGAAGGCTTTGGGAAGATTGTCTACTTTGAAAACTTTTTATGAAGCAGTTTTTGAAAATGTTCTTTCAGCAATTTATTCTGAAGTGAAGTTTTGGTCTTCTAAATTCGCCCCTCCAATTGTGATTAAAAAGTACCAAAGGGGCGCTTTAACCTTTGCTTTTAAGATAAATTAAATGCTTTCTTATGGTTGAACATAAATAATGTTACTAGGAATTTATCATCGTTATCACTGTTGGTGACAATGAAGTGAAAGGTTTTTTAACACTGGAATCTTTAACATGGTGTTAAAGCCCCATAAAATATTTGAACTTGGCAGTGGCCTAATAAACTTTCAAATGATATAAGGAAAATTAAATAATGAAAAGGCTTTCCAGTGGCTACCATCACCTGCATTCTTCTATCTTACTCAGAGTTAATTTATGTCAGGTGCTTCATTCTCTGTAAAAGTCCTCTCTCATGCGTCCAACATGGAGAATGACTCTTCAATACATCCACACTGAGAGATTATTTTTCCTACCATTTTTTTTTCCCAGAAATGAATGTCATTTTGTAGAGGATTTTGATTTTTGACCAAACTCTCCTGCCCATATGATTATATTTCCAAGCTTTTACACCCATGAATTTGTGTGTATAGTCCGTAAGTCATTATTATATTTTTAATATTTGAAAATTTGACACATTTTCTTATTAAAAAACCCCACATAAATCCCCCCAGTAACCTGTGGAAAAGCTGGAGGAGGTAGCATAACTTGTTTATGAGCAGAAGAAAAGAATATATTTTACACGTTTGAATTGTTATTCTGGATTAACTTAGTAGCTTAAGACAGCAGAGTGCCATCCAAAAATCACAGTAATTCCCAGAGTCCAGGCAGTAGTCAGCTGTTTCCACAGGGTGTATTAGCAAAATCTTCCCATGTCAGCAAAGTATTTAGATCAAGTTCCACTTCTCCAAAAGTTATCTGACTCCATCGCTGTGAAAAATCTTACATAACTGAGAGTGAATTTGCATGTTTAGGGCCATCATTTGTATTTTCAGGAAAAGTACATGAAACCATAATGTACAAAAATGAAATCACAAGGAAGAATAGACATATTTGAAAGAGCACCATCTTCCTGTGGCTTTCCTTTATCCAATCAAAGCTAAATCTGAAGATTTGTAGTATATAGGTAAGGATCCAGAACACTGTTGCAATTCTCCTGAGTGTATGCTGGCATTAGAAGAACTGAAGGGTAACTGGGGAGAGGATGAAGACATTTGGGTTATCTGAGAAAAAGTTCTGGAAATACACCCCTCCACCCCCTTTTTTATAAAGAACTTGCAGATAACACCTTATAACCAGTAGAACTTTAAAAAAGCTGTTCCTTACCCAAATCAGACTTCCTCACAAATACATGGCATGTGACTCAAGATACATGCTAATTTCTGAAAGGAGATGAAAGGTAATAATTTGGCTACTTTTGTAATCTACTTGGACTGCTTAGGTCTCTTTTGTGCAAAGTCTGTTTCTGGCCCCTACTAATTGAATGTTTCTTAATCAAAGTTATTTTCCTACCACACAAGTTAGGTTTGCCATGAACCTTTAGCCCTTAAAACAGTTTTCTATTTGCTCAAGTAAAAGCTTATATTTTACATTCATAGAAATAATAAGTATTAACACCCTGAATCATACAAATCTAGCTAATGCCACTGTTTGAAATTATATTAGAGCCTTGATACTGTCATTATGAGTAATGTGGTTGGGGCTGTGGCTTCAAGATGATGGATGATTTTGCCTGTTAAATTGTTGCCATACCGCCTGGTCCTAAAAAGAGGTTTAAACAGAAAATGGAATAAAAATATGATAGCTGTATACCGACTTATATATCTGTCCTTTCATGTAATTCAGGTCTTAATTCCTAGAGCAACCCTGTGCAACTGAGATGGTCAAGTATGTGGTGGGGAGGAAGAAACGCACTTATAGAGTTTAACAATTTAAGGTATTCTTCCCCTCATAATATGAAAATTTTGCTGTCTATCATTCCGTCTTAATAACTATTCCTGTTTGAATTGTTTTGATTAATCGGTGAAGTAAATAATTAGTGGAATATCCAATGTCTACAATGGGACAAATGAGAGCAACAACTGACTCAAGCAGCCAAACCCAGCTACTGGTCATTAGCACCATCAAACTCATGTCTCTCTTGCTCTTCAAAAGTACTGATGATCCCTTCATTGCCTCTTCTGAAAACACCTGAATGTCTAGCAAACACAAAAAAGGCCACTATGTGTGCAACAGCACATGTAAAATTGCTATTCCCTTTGCACCAGGAAGCATATGTATTTTTTACGGAATATTTGAAAGAGCAACAGCTCACAGTAGAAGTAACATTATTTCCTTACTATCAACAACCTTCCTTATTTTTTTTTTTTTTTGGCTAAACACATAGACACTTAGAACAGATACTTGTTAGAAGACCAAAAAAACAACATGACATTTTGCCAAAATACTAATTTATTTATTTATTTTATTTTTATTTCTCTGATGCTATGTTTGTTTCATTAGGGAGGATTCCAATTGTGGCAAATTAGATGCTGTTGAACAGGACACCTTACCACATGAAATTATGGGGAGAGCAGTATTTTTTGGATGATCTTTTAAATTTAGAAAACTTACACTGATTTATGCTTTATCTCATTTTCTTTTGAAATTTAACATTGGTATTTCAGTTTTCAGGTTACTTCATTACTGTACTAGCTACAGGTTTTCATTAACAACACTGCTCTATAAATAATGCCCTGCTAGTAAAGCATGTATAAAATCTGTTGTTGGACATTCCCATAACTTACTCGTGGTTGAGCAAATTACATGGAGTGGTCATTAAATGTATTGATTTATCAGAATTCACAAACAAATGAGATATACTGTTTGTTTGGTTTTTTTTTAATCTAATCTAAGTCAAAGTAAGTCCATCAAATTGAATGGAACTAAAGTCAAGCTGAGTTCTGGGGAAATTTGTGTCACTTTGCAACTTACAATTCCTTATATCACACTATTTTTTACAGTTGCTTGTTTATAATCTTCAGTTCAAGTATCACTTAATGTAGGGAACTGAAATGGAACATTCAGATCTGAGTAATCAACAGAGTTTGGGTCTGGATATGGTAGGCTTGCAACAAGCTATTCCAGACAGACTGATCAAGAATCATAATTTTGAACTATAAGTATTCTTTTGAAGCAGTGAAAATGAAAAGATAAACAACTATTATTAGAACAGTAACAACTTTCCAAATTTGCAAAAAAAACCCTGAAAGAGTAAGTGTGAGTGGTGTCCATTTCTGTATTGTGCTGTTTTTCTGAAACCTCATAAAGGCAAGAGAAATGTTAGTCTTGCTGACAGCTTCTATTCCAAATGTTTGAACAGAAGAATCCAACCAGCATGCTTATCTTTCAGTTGCAAGCTGCTTTCCTTGCTTTTTCAGGTGCCAAAAACTCCATCTGCCCAATATCCTAATGTGAAAATCTTCAATTTCCCCAGGCAGCTTTTATGAAACAGTAAACAGTAACATTGTAAAAACCTTATAGCAAATCTTAAGCTGAAAGTGCCGGAGACAACCTAAAACCAACTGAATAAAAGCTTGGGGGCTGGCTGCTGGTTTGATTATTCATGCTCAAACTTGTTTAAGGAGAATCCTCTTTTCCTTAGCAGATCTGAGGTTGCTGAGTTTTTCCAGAGTTGGTAGAATTGAGAAACCTCAGTGGCATTGAGAATACTTCACTTCAGTGGCCACAGGCTTGGCTGTAAGGGATTCTGTTTAGGAAAAGCAACAACAGAACCCAGTGTGGGGTTCTTGACTTCAGCAACATTAGGGATCAGAGAACATACAAAATTTCTCCCTTCTAATAATAGCTAAGAGAGCAGTTGCAAAGATGAGGAGACAAAATATGTGTGGGTGGATTGTTGGTTTCTTGTTTGGTTGGTTTCTATTATTTCTAGGCTGCTTATATAGAGGATTTCTCTCCAGTAACTGTGCTCATCAGGTTTCTCTGCACACAGAACTCCAATTCTAAGTCTCTTATGAGCTATTTGAACTAAATGGAAATTGTTTGTATTACTGACCCAGCAGAACTGTTTCCATTGTCAAATATGCAACATCTTACTGCATGAAATCTCTTTGTGCTGCACTGTTTCATGAGCTGAAAAAATAGTATTTTGTTTTATTCTCTGTTATTCTCTCACCTTGATTCTCAAAAACATTATGAAATGCATAAGCTTTGGACATATGATGGCACTGTTGTGCCTAAACTACTCTGTTTAGTGATTACATGTCCCTTGCCATGTATGATTTTGTTTTCAGAAAAAAGAACCCTAAGAAAACACCAGAAAGTAACCTTTATAGATTTTTAAGGAAAACTTTTCTCAATATCTAATGGTTTATCTATTTTCACCATATCAATGACTTCCAAACTAATTGGTTGCCAGATTCCTTGATCTCGTTTAATTTTTTGATATTGTCAATCATTTCAGGCATGGCTTTTTCTTCTCTGTGTTTTCAGAAGTGTAAGATGAAGTTTGTTGTTTTTTTCTTGTTTTGATTGTTCACTGTCAGCATAACTTATTTCTGGCAACATTTGGAGGCTTATTCCAAAGCCAATGGGTTTTTAGCAGAACTCTGGGGTTGCAATTATGTCTGCACAATCCAGTGAGTCTTGTAGGCTATGGGGCACTGCAAAAGTTTCAGTCTAGTCACTGAAGAATGATAATAAAAGTATATCCTGCAGGAAGACAGATAGGATGCTTCCTGCCTCCTATTACAGGAGCAGCAAATAGGGCAACAAAGGTCAGGGGATCTGGGAAGGTCAAGTGAAGGGAAGCTGGGTCCTTTCCTTTTGTAGCTAGCTGATGTTGGCAAACAGTGGATAGTTCTTTCTTCAGAATTATTGTTTGAAATTAAAAAGTAGCTTAAAGGGAAAAGTTTGGGAGTTCATGGTTCTCAGAAACTTTTGCTCTGTTCTTTGAATTGGTTCATATGACTTCCGGTTTGCAGTGCCAACAGCAGTAACAGACACAGATTACTTAGTTTGCAGCACTTTTTCTTTCTCTCCAGGAAAACAAGAGGCTAGTATAAATAGTGCTCTTTACTCTTTAGTTGGTTAATTAATTGCATGCAAATATCTTTTTTTTTTTTTTAAATATTATATTTTTTTGGTCGCCCGCTGGATGCTTATCTGACTGGTTTAGACATCAATAACTTTCCCATGTTCTTTCTGTTCCTCCCCCATCATGTGTAAAACTGCTGTACGTGTCTGGCTGACAGGATGTTGCTGGAATGTCCAGATCAATGGATTTAAATTTGTATCTGTAAGCACTGGAGTGTCATTTTTTTGGCCAGTAGGTGTTTTATTTGGTACTTAATTGTTTGGTTGGAAGATAACACAAGTGATTACTCCTGAAAAAATATTTGGGACTTAGAGAGCAAAATGGGCATGAGCAACAGCTTCTTAGGAAGCAGTTAAAGTTACAGAGGACTAGAAAACCAAGAAAGAACAATCTCATGGGATTTTAAAAGATGCCAGGGAACATGGAGTGTAAATAGAAAGACGGCTTATGAGTGAAGTGATCCTTCCGCCCTTCTGAGCTGAGACACTGTGTCCATTTTGCTGTGATTGAAGAAAGGGAGACTAACTGTAGGGTGTCTAGACAAAAGTCATGAAAGTGATCATAGAGGAAACTCGACTTACGACTACAAAACAAACACTTAGCAGTTGTTTAGGCAAGGCTTACAGAAAAATGTAAATAAATGCAATCTACAGAAAGGAAAAGCTCTAGATATTTTGGTTTCTGTTTCCATGGTGGATAATAAACTAGTTGGAAGTATGGCAGGCACTCCCCTCTTCTCATTTGCATTTTTGATTGTGCCTATATTCCGCCAGCACAACCTGCCTGGCCCTCAAGTCCTGGTTGCAACCAGGAATGACAGAAGTAGCTGTAGGTGCGTGATTCTCTCAGAAAAAAGGGAAATTTGCATAATTGTATAAAAAATTTTCAGTGAACAATGAGGACTGGTGCTCTTCAGGAACTGTTGTGACAAAGGAAAACCAGGCCCCAATGCACAGTCCTTTCAAGCAGGAGCTGCTGCTGATCACTTTTATCCTATATATAGAAGCAAAGGCAACATACCTCAAGTTCAGCTTCATCAAGTATAGTAATTCTTCCTCTGTGTGAATCCATTTTCCAGTTCCTTTCATTTTCATTTTTCTTTTTCTTTTTTTTTTTTGTCTAAGGCAGCATAGCATTTTAGGTCATCATGACCTTTATTAAAGGAGTAGTGTGGCCTCTGTATGGCAGAGATTTGCTTAAATCTTTCCTCCCTGAGATATTTTTATTATAACAATGACTTGTATTTTGCATAGGAAATTCCCACCCTACAAAAAAATCCCCAAAACACGTTGTTGAATTACACCACTTCTTTGCTTGATAATTCTTTTTGTCATCTGTGTGTGCATTGCTTTTTTTGTCTGTTCCAGTGTGATGTTAGATTTGAGTATGTGTATTGGCCACATTGTGGCCTTTATTTTAAGACATTTGTAACCAGGGTGCACTAGATTTGTTTCTCAGATATACGCTGGCAACATTCCTAAATGTATTTCATTTGATATTTAATCTCCTGTGTCTCCTATGAAGTTGAAATACAATTTTTGCCTTCTTCGCAGTTTTTCTCACTGATGTGAGTATCGTTTCTCAATGTGTTTCAAACTTTAAAATTTCACTATAAGGAAATAAACTGTTTTAGTCTTCTATTTAATCTCCTCTGTGGAGTATATATTCTTATTACTCAGATGATATAGTTAGCCCTTGCTTTTTAACAACACAGTAACCTAGGTTTTAAGAGTTACTTTCCTCACTTCTGCTTTAATTAAAAAGTAATTTAATGCTGTAGAAATGGAAGAGTTAACTCTTCTTTAAGTGTTAACACTCAGCAAGTAAACTTCTTTTCCTAAGCTTCCCAGCCATGTCAAGTCAAGAGCTCCACTGTAGAATATGTAGCACTTATTTTTATTTCACTTGTTTCCTTGTATTGTGTCTAGACTGCGAGTAAGGCTTCAAAGTCACGTTTGCAGTTTTCTTTCCATTCAGGTTATGCTCTTTGATAATAATTCTTAAATGTGTGGAAATGTAACTTCATCTCTCCGTGATGTTTTTCTACTTACATGGTGGTAAAGGACACTAATGAATTTCCTGTAGCTTTTGGAGATTAATTACTATCACAAAGCTTATCACTAGATACAAATTGCATAAATAATCTTGACAAAGTAGCCTAGTAGCCTCTGTCTCTTTTTCTCAACAACCCCGTGTTTCACAAATGTGTACTGCAGTGAAAATTACGATTCTTTGACCAGACAATTTGAACAAAAGGCCTTTTCTAATTCTTCCTAAACATGCTGGGTTACCGTGCCAGTACTGAACGACTCAGTTCATTAAAAAATCTGAAGAAAAATATACTGGCGTCAAATTATTAAATCTCCTTCTAGCTAAATATTTCTTTTTGATTTGGAACCATCACATTGTATGGTATTATTTTCAGCCTGGTTTCCTAAAGAAACAATGCTTTGGGAATGATGTCTATGCCTTTTGTTTTCTCGTGATAACTTTTAAATCTGTTGTCCAATCTCAGTTTAATTTATTACACAGGTAGTCAGAAATACATGATATTTCTACACTGCTGTTTCTCTTCTCTTGTATTTCCTTTGGTTGGCATATCATGTCAGAAAATGAAAGGTTTTTTTGGCAAAAACTCTGAGTGCCTTTATATGGTATCCTATCTACTCTTTTGCTGGCTTGACAGAGAAATAATGACCACAATGTTCTATGATCATAATATTTCAAGACCGAGATTTTAAGCAAATAACTAGTTGTTTTGGGGTGTCTGCACTAAAAGAGACTTTTGAAAATCACAATGTTGAGAGACAACTAAGTATCAGTCTTCTGGTAGCCAGTCCTCAATAAATGTAACATTTAGAATCAATAGAAACAATCTGAAAATCTTAGCCAACATTTGTAGAAATGTTTCTATAGAAATGTATATAATTCATCCTTCTAACATTTTCTTAAGCTTTTTTATAAGACAAATCTTCAAGTTTTCCATCATCAAGGCTGTTACCAGGGAGGGCTTCTCTCAGGCTTATTCTTTACCTTTCCTGTTTGCACTGTTAAATGCCTGATCCCATGAGATATGAATGACAGCAAAAGTCTAGGATGGGTTTTAATTTTAGGGACCTATCATGTAATGAATATTTTTCGTGAATGTTTTAGGAAATACAAATAAGAATGATAAGATTCAACTTGTATTTGGCTCTTAATGTTTGACAATAGGAGATTCTGGGGAATTATTGACAGCAGAATTAGGTCTTTAATATTCCTTATTTGAATCTTCTGAGTGAATTTGGAGTCTTTTTATATCTGATCAATATCTGCAATTTTATTCTGTATTTGTGAAGCTATTTCTAAGACATAAATTTTTAATGCAGCTACTCTGCTTATGCTAGATAGTTTTTGTCAGATGTTCTAAAAAGACTCAGAAAGATGACTGTTTCTTGATAAAGTTATTAGATTTTTATAACTGTTGTGTTTACACATTTTCCCTAAATGGTATTTTTCTAGGTTAATATAAACTGAGTAGAAATCTCATGCATATTGCAAATTTCATTTCTAAGATATCTTTGAACAAGTTTTGTAAGATAAAAGAGGAAAACCCAACATACCATATTAATGTACTACTCAGTGTTAGTCTTGCCTGTTCTAGTAAAAAAATAAACATACAGCCTATATTTCAAGTATGGGTGATTAGCTAAATAAAGTTAGAAGAATAGCTTAGATAATAGATGAAATTTTTGATGGAGTAGCTAAAGCTTGAATATGAATTAGGGCTAGTTGCAGTAGAGGACAGCTGTCTAACTTCTTGGTATCCATGTTACCTAGTTACTTTTCCTCTTTGGAAGGCATATCCAAGTCTGTAGTTTGAAGACTGTTTGTTTTGTCTTAGGAAGTGACTTTTTCTGGTTTTGTCTTAGTCATATTTTCCAAGTCTATACTTCTTTCATGCCTTCAGGAATGATTTTATTGGAAGTGTACACCCAGAGTTTTTTCTCCTTAATACTGTTCATGATATATTTTTCACATATTTCTCTATGCATGAAATTTTTTTCATTTTTTATTACAAACTTGAATGTTGAATAGGTTTTGTTTGCCTTTTGTTTTTGAATATTCTACTAAAATAGCACAGAACACATATTTTTAAAAAATGAACTAAGAGAACTCCAAACCTTTTCTTTTTTTCTAAGTAAAATTTTCTGTTACATTACATAGTGTGAACTACTGAGAACACAATTAAAATAAATTTTCAGCTTAGCCCATTCTGAAAATGCAAAACTTAATAGATATCTTCCAGCAAATTAATCCAGCCTTCCTAAACCAGGGTCCCTAGTTCAGCAGAATTCTCAAGTGTCTATACACGTTTAAGAGTGTGGACAAGTCTCATGTCCTCAGTTATATATTTGTTACACACCTACCTGGATTAGGGGCTAGATGAGGCCTTGCTGAAGAGTTTTCTGTAGTCTGTTAAAGGCAGTTAAGGGAGTTCAGCATAGTATCAATTAAATGGTTTCTTGAGAAGCAAAAATGCAGGTAATTACTGGTTACACATAAAACATTGTCCCAAACACAGGCTAATGAATTAGGAAGAAGATTTTCACTTAGTCTTCTGGTTTGTATGATTCAATAAATATGTATTTTAAAATAAACTAATAATAATAATAAGCTAATAAGTTAATAAAAATTTTGTGACTAAAGTCAAAAGAACTTTTTATATTAATATAGTTTGTCTAAGGCAATTTTAAAATTGGTTGTCATATGTCAAAATATTGTATTTCACTTTGCCACATTCACAAACTCTGTCATTAAAAACTCCTGTAACTATTTATGCAAATATCTTAATCAAAAAGTAAATTTTGTTAGTCAAATTTTAGTTCAAAAATCACATTAACATTTTAACCATCATTTGTTACAGTCATGAATAAGAAGTGGTTTTAATCAGAGTGAGCTGGAATATTTAACTACTGTCTTAATTAGTGAACATGTTTTGTTAGTGTTACTTGATGTCTGATACTCCTTAAAAAAAGAATCAAAGCAAATCTGTTTGATTTTATTCTTTTTTAGTTGTTTGGCTTTCTGCTCCAAGCTAACTAGCTCTATTCATAAACTAAAAAGAACTAATTACTGCATAAAAAATTTAAACCACAAATCAATATGCTTAGTTGCATGTTTTTTGGTCACTCTCCAAACAATTTCTAGCAAAAGCATAACCTAATAAATTCCTAGGCAATTGTGTACTATTGACTTCCCAGTAAAAACTTCTGGGAAGATCATGAGCATAAAGGTTACTTCCAGCAAATATTTATTTATTTAATTTAAGAAAAGGCACAATTTTTCTAGTTTTCACCTTCATTTTTTGGTGGGTTTTGTTTGTTTGTTTTTAATATGTTCTCTGGCTAAGAAAGAATGCTTTAATTTTACAGACTGAAATAAATTAATTTTAATATAGCAAAGAGCCAGAAGGCCTACTGTACACCCCTCAAGACCCACTTTTGTCTTCCTGCGAGTGATTAGTGAGACAGTGGGATGTAGACTTCCTGTTGGCATCTCCTATGGACAGTGTATTCACCATTAGCAGGTGATTCTATGTTGCTACTCATAAAATTCAGTGGTTGGTTGTTGTGGTACTTATCTAATCTTGTCTCTAAACACTTGATAAAGGGTATGGGCACAGTAGTTTCTGTTTGTTTTCTGTGTTAAGCTATTACAGAATGATAGAAATGTAAGCCAGCGAAAGACCTTAAGAGATCACGTAGTTCATTGCAGATGGTAGGACTAAGTATACTTAGATAACCTTTTCCTAAAAACCTCAAAGGGAGATTTCATAGTGCCTCTAGAATACTTATTGAAATGTTTCAGGGAAGGAAAAAATGTCCATGCTATCTAACAAAAGTCTTCTTTACAATAAATTATGCTGATTGCTTCTCATTCTACTTCCAGACACTTGGAAAACAATTGATTGTCTTCCTCATAATGAAAGCTACTTAGTAGAAGATTGTTATCAATGTCCTTCCTTCCTCAGTCTTCTCTTTACCAGACTAAACAAAGTCCTTCAGCTTCCCTAGAGGTAATTTTTCTAAAACCCTAGTTATTCTCGTAACTTTCACCATGCCACTTTTCTATTTGCTTTTTTCTGTTTTAAAATCCCAAAGCTGGATTATAAACATCAGATGCTCTCTTTAGCCCTATTGCTTTACTACAAGTAATACATTTTATTTTTGCCCATTTTATTTCTTCTTAATTTTTTACTAAATGGACTTACATAATTTCAAATTGTGAATTTAATATTCTAAAATATTAGTGTTAGGCTATCAGCACCTTTCCAGACTCTAAACTTGCTTTTCAGAGTGTTTTGTTTCTTTTTCTTTTTTTTTCCTCTTTGGTAGAACTGCAGTCATAATTGGGTGACTAATAATTTTAAGACAAAGTCTCCATTGTGTCTGTGTGTATTTTTTAGTGAAGGAAGAAAAGGGAGAGTCACAGCTCTCTTATCTGCATGAAGTTTAACCTGGTGGAGGTCAAAGCAGCTGATAAGCTTTATATGGCACCTTTGGAGGGTAAAGAGAGCAAGTATCTGTTTTGTAATTTTATTTTTGTGCTTCTAGTCTGTTAATAGTATTCAACTCATGCCATTTTCAGTACTAACAAGCTTCTTGAGAAATGGAAAACATAATTCACAATATTAATATCTAACCTGCATAATTTTAGGAGGCACTTATTTTTATTTGGTTCTCCAAATATAAGTATGAAAGCATGATTTTCTGTATGTTAAGCATCCAGATCAAAAATTTTGGCTTCAAAGATGTATTTTCAGCTTTGTTTCATATTTAAATCACAGCATATGGCTTTGATACGGTTTGGGTTTGGTTTTTTTTTGTTGCTTGATATATACTTTTTCCTGCTTTTAAAAAAATTTAATATATGTACATTTATCTTTTTTTTTCTCTTCTGAATTTTCTGCTCTTAATACTCAAGGTACAAAAACTTGGATGGTCGGAGTATCCCGTTATACAATTCTGGATGTCTAACTATGATCTAATCTTCTTTCATTAAGCTATAATCAGAGTATAGAAATAATTTTCTCTCAGTCAGACCTCTAAGACTGATTAAGTAGTATCACATTTCCAAGAGACATGTCTCACATTTGTCTTATCCAGTACAGCTTTCTGATATTTTCTTTTCCTAACATGGATTTTTCTGCATCTTTCTCTACTATGTGAATATGTAGTAAACATAGATCTACGGAATGTCTGCCCCTTTTGTTATTGGAATGTTTTCAATTATATTCATATTTCATACTTGAGTTAATCTCTTGTACTTAATGTTAGATGTTTAGTGCTCGTATCTGTATGTGAGCTAGTCTCTCCAGGCTATGTTTATTGTCAGTATAAGCAGTGGAGCATTGGGCTGAGTTGAAGTAATTGATCTAATCCCATACCAAATGCCCAAAATTGGTTAGATGACCAAGCCTTAAAACTGCCTATTTTCAGAATTAAGTGGGTTTCATGTCACAGCATCTAAAAGCGTACATGCTGCACAATCAGTGGCTGTATGTTCAGATTTCTCATTACAAGGGAAGAAATAATATGAGTCACGTTCTGAAAAGTAGCTCAAGAGAAGATTGTCATTATACCTGTCAAAAAGAGGGAACTCTCCTTTATCCTGCTGTTTCAAGGGGAAGAGGAGAAGAAAGGGGAAAATAAATCGTAATGAAAATCCCTTTGCATTTTGACCTTGTCTTCCTCAGGCAAGGAAATATTCAAATTTACATTTGTACTGATTAATCAAATTACTCCATTTAAGTCCCTGTTTAACCTCAAAGAATCTGTAGTGCTTTAAGGGATTGCTGACACAAGCTGGTGATAAATAGTTTCTGAACCTGTTATTCAAGCAGTTTAGCATAGATATATCAAGACAATTTTTCCCAACTTGATTTCCACATCAGACAAATGTTTTCTAAAGGCAAGATACGTGATAACAATGATTTCTCTCCTATCCATAAGAAAATTAGGTTTGCTTAATATGATTGTTCTTGGCCAATCTGTGCTTGTTGTTGATCACCTCTTTTTCAAATTAATTTGTTCGGATGAATATGAGGCACATATTAAGAAACCTCATTTTATGGAGTTATTGTCAGGATTTGCATTATTGTTCATTAGGCAGGCACTTGTTTACAGAGAGCTGTAAACAGCTGAATGTTTTACTGAAAATCCACTCAGCATTAGATTTTTGACTGAAGGTTCAGGTGTCCAAATTGTTTTGTTGTGGCATTCTTGCTGTCTGGCCCAACTGTTTCCTTTCATAGAGTCATGCTCATTCATACTGTTTGAATGGGTGTTGACTAAGCTTCTTTTTTTTTTCTCTTATTTAAGTTATTCACAGGTTTAATATTTGGAATGTTGTCATGATTTTAACCTGGACAATGGCCAAACACCGTGCAGCTCCTCTCTCATTATCCCCCATGTCACTGTATGGGGAAGAGGATTGGAGGGATAAGGGTAAGGAGACTTGTAGGTTGTGATAAAAACAATTTAGTAACTGAAATAAAATAAAATAAAAATAATAATAATAGAATATACAAATGAGTAATGCACAATGCAGTTGCTCACTACCCACCAAACAGTAACCAGACCGATTCCAGAAAAGAGAAATCCTGGAACTCCAGTCCTGGAAGAGAGAGAGCTTTCCAGCCTGCCATCCATCATCTATATACACAGCATGACGTTGTATGATATGGAATATTTCATTAGCCAATTTAAGTTAACTGAGAGTGAAATCTGGTGGGCACCTGTTAATGATCCTTTCTTATATGTAGATAATGTAGAAGAAGATGTTGTTCCCTTAGGCTTGACAAAGACAGTGTGGATTTTTTTTTTTGTTTGTTTTGTTTGGGGTTTTTTTGTTGTGTTTTTTGTTTTTTTTTTTTCTGCACAGTGGATGCCCTTTACAATGATCTCCAGAAGGGAAAAGCCAGATTGGATTTTCCCAGATGTTATGAAAGCTCTGTAAACTTCGGGCTATATTTTGAAATATATGATGTCAGAAGAACTTTTGGGTATGAAATATGTAGCAATTCCTCCCTAGATAACATATTTAAAAAACTTAAGACATCTATTGCAATTCCTTTTTAACTCATCAGTGGGGAAAAAAAATAATATGGAAATTGTGGAAAATATATATTTGCAGATGTATTCTATTTTACCAATTAAATAAATATCAGAAAAATTATACCACAGAATTTATAAATTAACCAAACATAAAAACGGTAAGATAAGACAAAGATTTCAGTCACAATTTACTGGAATTCCTGTGGAAAGGTTTATTATTTTCCTCAAACTTCTGTGATACAATTTAGAAACCTTTCTAATGATATTTTACCCTCTTGGAAAAGCTACTAGGGGACAAGATGCACGTTATGAACTTGCAAACAACAGAACATGTCATAGTCATAGTAATTTCTAAAAGCAATAGGATTCCAGGAAGAGTACATTAACATCAGTCTTATTGGTACATTAAACAAGTCCTGTTTTGCTTTTTGCCTTTGGCTACTTAAAGCAAAGCTACCCAGCTTTGTCAATTGAAAAATGAAATTGTCAATTTTAAAAAAAATGTCTTCAGAATTTGAACAAAATCCATATCCTTGTTTAAGTTGTAACGGATGGCACAATTATATATGAAATTTCACACATGTTACTGTTACGTAACTTTCAGAGTTATGATTTATGATGTTTAACAAAGATGTAGTTTGCCTTGAGTACTTCAGCCATTCCACCTCGTATTCAGCAAACTGGTTTCTCAAACTGTACCTAGGAGAAAAAATTCCAAGCAAATATGTGAAATGCTTGCAGGATTAGCTAGTCATTCCCCCTATATGGTCATGAAAATGTTCCTTGTGAAGAGGATGCATGCCTGCTATGTGGAAGCCGTTGTTCAGTTCTGGTTTATTTCTGGGAAGATTTGGACCATCCTTTTGCTGAGAACAGTGTCCAAACAGTCAGACTAAATGCTTTTGCGGGGCTGTGAGGAAAGGAAAGGTATGGAAGTGATATGAAGAGAACCTCTTGGTTTCTACAGCTGCTGCTGCTCTATTTTTATGTGCATAATAAAACCCTCAGGAACAGAAATTAGCATTCTACCTACCCAGGAAACATTTTGACAATAAAACTGAAATTATATACTTTGTCTTAGGTTTACAATATTTAGGAAATCTTCCTTGCAAAATAGGACTCAAAGGAAGTGAATAAAAGGACATTTTCTTTCAGTCTAATGGCACGCACCTGGTAAGTGAAAGAAAATTCAAATGTTAGGTCTGAGTCAGCAGAGGATGCTTTGAAACAGTATCTGATACTGTTATCCTAATTTCCCTGGCAGTAGAATATGCTTTATTCAGTTAGAACTTTTCACTTTCTGTGGGTTTTTTTTTTGCATTTCACTGAGCTAAATATCAAACAAATGAGAATTACTCGCTACTTGGTATGGAGGAACCCTGGAGTGCAGTCCTGCTGTACTGACTACTCAGGGCAAATTAGAACCATGCAGGGAAACTTGTCTACTAACAACAATTCGAATGTCCCATAACACAGTGAATAGGGAATTCTCCAGACATATTGAAAATGTAGGTTCTGGCATGAACACAGGTAACCAAACCTGCTCCTTGGTGAGCATCTCTCTTCTTTAAAGTGCAAAGGATCAAAATGCTCTGTCTCATAGCAGATCAAACAGTTCATCAGGGAGAGTTCAAAGTGTCACATTTGGAACAAAACAATTTCAGAACTGGAAAATAGAATGCAAAAATATTCAGGTCTCGTTATCTCTGCTACAAGGCAGCACAGATTGACTCAAAGCGCATCTAGCTTTTTCATAAGACTGTCAGAACAGTAATAGGCCCACTTTTAGTGAGTCTGAGTCAATCAGCTCTGTTGTATAATATCTTTTCCAAGCATGATGACAGGTCATGGAGAAAAGCAAATGAGTATTAGACACAAATTTGGCCTCTTTTTACTTTCTTTATTATGAAACTTCCTTTTCTCATGCCCACTGACACGCTTCTCCACCCAGAAAAAGCTGTAAGTGTTTTAACAAGCAAGAAATACTATATTAAAATGGCTTTAGCTGTACAAGACATAGGCCAGAAGCCAGAAGTGAGGTACTGTTGCTATATTATACATCATTTTTTATTTGTGTCTCAAGAAGAAAACTAAGAAAGGATTATTACAGATATACTATTCCTCTCTAATAAAAGTAGTCTCTCATGAGTTTATAAAATAATGAAGGGGAAATACCCCCTTCTCTGTTATTTGAAATATTTGTCACTCTTTATTCTTTATTTAGATACTTCCACTGTTTCATGGAAATCTGTCCTTCTTTTCAGCAGTTGTTTGTAACCATCATTCAGTCATCCACTTCCTATTAATATTGTCTCTAATACAAATGCAAATATTGCCAATGTAGCTTTTTCTATTGAATTAAATTAATTAATGAACAAATAGAATGGTTTGGTTTGGTTTGGGAGGGTCCTTTGAAGATTGTGTAGTCCAACCCCCTTACTTTGGGCAGGGATGTCTTCCACTAGATGATTTTGCTCAAAGCCCCATCCAACCTGACCTTGAACACTTCAAAAGAAAATCTGAAAGTACTGTCTGTTAGTGCACGCTAAACCTGAGGGTGTGAATTGTTAATCTTCTCCATCCTATCAGTCCTTTTCCTGCCTTTTTTCTACATGCTTCACTCTGCCTTCTGATCTGGTAAAATAATAAGCAGGACCTAATTGTTTCATGGTACTGGTGAAAACTGAAATAAATCACTCTGAAATATCTCTAATTTAACTAATGGAAGCCTTGATTTGTTGAAAGTTGTGCAGTTTTGGTGGAAATATGCATGTTCAGAGACTTCTGTCTGGTAGTGTGAATGGGGAAGAATGTCACGACTGCTCCTTCCTGGCCTAAAGTCCAGATATGTCACATGCATTCCTTAAAAATGCATGTAACATGACTTCCTTTCCAGATGGAAGGTAGTTTAGAAAGGACAGATATTCAATGATAAGCAAAAAAGGGTGTGACTGAGCAAAAATTCTGATGTGCATGGAAAACCCCCTCACTTTTATTTCCAAACTAAACTGTGCATCTCACCCAGACAGCAGGCAGAGAAAAGGGAGGTATATCTTCCCCTCAGTCTTATCTCCCTGAAAGCCTTACTTCTTTTTTTTTTCCCCTCCCATTCCTCTTTCAATTACCATTCTTGGCCGTGGAAGGGGCAGAAGGAGAAATACTTTTCACGTGGAAGGCAAGAGAGTAAGAAAGGAGGAAGATTATGTTATGGGTGTAATTGTTCTAAGGGTGTTGTTGAACTGTAGTGTGTGTACATTTTTTAATATTCCTTCTCTGACCTAAAACATTTTTCTTTACTGTCACTCATAAACACAAGACAGATGTTGGAGTACATATACTCAAACATGAAAATACGTTCCTTGATTAATTTATGTGACCTACCCATGGACACCGATTAATATGAAATGGTATTTTATAATGGAATACAGCTGCAAAAGAAGTGAAAATAAGTAATGATAAGTTAATATTTTCAGTGTATTGTTTTACTGTCTGCCCTCTAAAATGGTCATATTAAGGACTGCAGAATATGAAATAGTGAGTGATGAGACAGAATGAAGAATTACTGGGAATTGATGAAGACCATGTCATCAAGACTTTCAGCCAACCAGTTCAGAGACAGAAATTTGTGAGACCAGGTTTCTAAAGACAATTACATTTAATGTTTGTGAAGCATATATGTCATACATATATTATGGTAATCTTTTAAAAAAATAGCAATTCCATACTCATTGCAGATTGTGGACTGGTTTTAGTCCAAAAAATGGACTATTGCTGAATGATGATAAAGTATTGTGAGCTTCATGCCTACTAGGTACTGAATGAAGCAAAAGGTCCTGTGAAAAATAATGTTATGCCACAACTGAAAGTCTTCAGTTGCATGGCATTAGGTACCTTTAAGCCAAGTTTTGCATAGAAAAGCATGAATCAGGCTGCCTGGGCAGCCAGAATTTTTGTTTTCTAATGTCTTGATGTTTTAATTTCCTTGAATGTATTGCAAGAACATGAATATGTTTCATTACACTTCTTGGAAAATTTAATCTGCAACAGTGCATAAAGACTGTCACATGGAACTTGATACTTCAAATTTATAATTTAATTCTTTATTGAAGAGTGTATAAAAATAAGAGTAATTTCCAAACTAATCTTGATGCAGTGTTCTTGTTTAAGAATTCCTGTAACAGCTAAATAACTGGCTGTGTAAGTATTCTGATTACATATTAATTTTAAAGAATGCTTTGGGCTATACATTATATGAAAAGTAGAAGCCTGAGTATTTACTGCTTATGTACGAAAAGGGACAAGAATAAAAGCAAAGCAGCTAAAATCATTAGTCACTGTAGTCTGCAGTCATTGTCTCCTTCAGTGTGAATTGCCAGCATGGTTTAGTTTATGACAGAGAATGGATGAGCAACAGCATTTGGTGCTATTTTTTTAGTCTGTGATAGTTTTGCTTGGGTAGGAATTTCTTCACAGGAGAGAGATAAAAAGATTATAATAGCACGTGGGATTGGAGACTTCTATTAATGCAGAATCAATATTGCACTATAAAATCAGAATTAATTGGACTGAGAATTGAGTTTTTTCTTAGATTTTAGCAATTCTCTCTTATAAACAGTTTTCCTATGAAGTATTTTGATTATATGTGATGTTACTAGTCTACTGATCCATGCCACCATATAAAATGAGTCTGACATACTGTACAGCATCACTATAATTTTAATGCAGCTTGGATTTATCTTTTATAAAAAGCTACTATTAAGCTCCTACTCAGCAATACAAATGGTTGTGGAGGGTAATGTGAGAGCAAGCAAAACATACTACAATCCAACTTACAAGAGTGGACTCTTGAGCAAATTGGTAACCTTGTTGGGTTTTAAAGCTTCACCAGAGTAGATCTTATTGCAAGTTTGAGGCTACATTATACAAAGGGCTTTCAACCCCTTTGTATACCAGCAGTATTGCAATAAATTGCAAATATTTCTTTATTGTTATTTATTATTAAGCTCTTTACAGCTCCGTTTCATGATAAAGTACCAGTTTATTTAAATCAATACTCAAAGCAAGCCTATAATCTCAGCAGCATATTTTCTTTCAAGACATTTAACATCTCTTCTAATCTAGCATGGTAGGTTTTGGCACAATCAGAATCTTGCATTCTTTAGGATTGAGTATGCTTGCAGATAAAGCATTTTCACCACTTCATAGTCTTTTATAATGAGGCTATTAGATTAGCTTATTTGTTTAGTGTTTGAATATTAAATACTTCTACATCTGTTGTTCATATGTACACATTAAATCTTTTCTCTGTTATGGAAAGTAGCCATGAGCTCTCCTCTTATCCTCTCTCTCTCTTTCCCCTCACTTTACATTTATTATTTATGTGAATATTTGACAGAAAGAATCTAAAAAACATGTCAATTTGAAAAAAGTAGTAGTGTTCCACTCTAAAGATATACAAAATAGGTCTATAATTTTTCAGAGGACAAAACTTGAGGCTTTCATTAGGAAAGGACTGTGAGTGCCTTATAAAACAGGTAGACTTAGCTTTTCCCATTACGCTGCATGGAGAGAGAGGTAACACACAGCTTTAGGTAAAACCTGTGTCACAGTATTATAATATTCTTCCAGTTCTACACTCATTGCAAGGAGTTTTATTAATTTATATTCTATATAAAGCCATGCCTTTTACACATGCCCCCCTATCCTTATATTGTGTATTTTGCTGGATTCTGGACATTAATTCTGCAGAAACCCCTCATTTTAGAAACAGAGGTGGAAAGGATCTCTTGGTTGACTTGTACTATATAATCTGTTTATCAAACTGAATTGAAATATGAATGCAGTCTAGATCCTAATTAGACTGTTCTTTCTTTACTTACTGTGTAGAGAATGAGCAGTAGAACCAATAGTAGTTTGTGCAGTATTTGCTTTTATATTACATTGGTGTTACAAACAAAAAATATATCTATTTTTCCAGCTTTAAGTGTGCCACCAAGTTTTAACACTAATTCCACTGACTGGAAACAAAACATTTTAATACATGAAAGGGGCTTACATGAAACTAAGATATGTGACTGCTATGCAAGTATTACTTGTTTGATGGAAGTGATTGACAATGGAGTCTCTTTAAATGATGAGATTGAAAGGCTTTACATTTTACAGTTAGCAGCCCAGTCAAATAAGAGGGATGCTTTTCATCTGACAGGTCTCTAGATACAAATTTTCCATCACCCAAAGCTAGAAACAAGTGAGTGTTGGAGGGTATAGATGGTCTGCAGTCTTTGATAATAGGGACTTGCTGATGTGACTAGTTAGAAGACTTAAAAAAAAAAAAAAAAAAAAGGAACTCGAGATTTAGATGGTGATAATGGAATATATATATAGTGTAAAAGCAGTGAGCTCAGCTGTGAATGGCCTACTTAGTGCAAGGAATTGACATCTCCAGTAGCATAGAAAATTCTTATCATTCATCACAGCTCATATCTGCTTTTCATTCTGTACACACATCAAATAACAAAATATTCCCCCTTATGTGCTAATTTATACTGCATAGAGGACCCATTTATGTCTCAGGGACTGACTGAGACACTTTGAAATACTGGCTTTGATGTACTGTCTTTCAAAAATCAGTATTCTGGAGTGGAGTGCATGGCAGAGACTATTTGAGTAATGGGGATAGACTTTAGTTTCTCCGTGTGTCTTCTAATGCTTATTATTGTAGTACTCAAATACTTTAATATCAGGAAAATGGCCTAAAATCAGTGACCCTTTAGCCTGACAAGAATGTGCACTCACAGTATGCATTCCTGCTCAGATCTGTAACCAGTTTAATGTGGAGAACCTTGGTTACATCCATATTATTAAACAGAAAAGAGGACTATGAGCAAATACCTGATTAGCTCTTACCCTGATAACTAGTAGCTGTAACAAAATTTATTGGAAGTTGTTGCCTGCAGCAGCACAGAGCAAGGTCAGGAGTGGGTACTGAGCCATGTGGGTGGTAAGGGGCTCAGTGTCTGAGCTTGCTCCCTTATCTTTTATCTGGAAGTATAAGTATTCCCCTGGATCTGGTCAGGAGAGAATGACAAGAATACCTGAACTGATCTGACTTGTACATGCATATGCATACTTTTTTGTTGATTTTGTTAATTTTCTTCTGTTTCACCATTTTCATGGATTTCACTTTGAACAATGAATAAGTAGCCAGCAAGCTACTACATATTATCTGCACCCTTTTGCTCTTAGACGCAAATGTCCTTCAAGGGTAAGCTAACACATTTAAAGTCTCTAGACTTTTAAACGAATGTTTTTTCAATTATAAATTTGGTAAATATTGTCTAAAAAGTACATTTTTTAAAAAGGTGTGTACTGTTATAGTGCGAATTCAAATATGTGAGTAATTTTTATGTCAGCAGCTAATCACTTCTTAGCAGGAACAGCCTTGGTTTTGCTTGATTTTCACTTGGCAAATGTTTAGTAAGAAAGATGCATCTGGATAGAAAGTAAGTTTGAAATTAATCCTTCTTAGCTCTACAGTCTAAGTATATACCTATGCAATTTCCTGTGAGATTTTTCTGGATGTTTACAAAAGGTAATAAATAATGCCTGTACTGTGTGTTAACTGAAATCTTTGGTGCTAAAATTTTCATGGGAATACAGGACACTGCAAGAAACTTATTATGTAATTAGAATATGAAATTCGATGATAAGCTCAAGAGTATTAAAAGATCAAAATTTAATACAGCAAAAAGCAGAAAGACAAAGGATTAGGAAGTCTTTTCACAAGTGACTTCATGTTTTTCCTGTCCGTGAACATATGGAAAAGTTAATATATAGAAAATCTGATTACTCAGATAAGAGAAGTTCTCTCCCTCAGCTCTGAAATGGGATTATTGCTTCAAGTCTAGATATAAACCATGCTCATAATAATGTAACTATGATCAATTTATAACACAGCTTTCCACTGAAGCTGTAGAAAAAAAATGCACAAAGAACTTTGGAGTGCTCTGCTTCATCAGTCTCAATTATTTAAAACTCTCAGAGATGACTTTAAATTCATGAGTCAAAAAGAGAATTTTGTCTTGTCTTTTTATGAATGTTTATTTTCCTCCTGTTTCAGCACATTTTGTCATTTATGTTGAATTTGTAAGTTTTTCACTGAAAATAGTGAACTGTTTTTTGTGATTGTCCTTCCTATCTGAAAGCTGAAACTCGTGTAATCACTTGCCTTCCAAGAGCTGAGCTTTTACCTATTTATGGCAAATAGTGTTAAACTATCAATGAAAGAGTAAGAGTTAGTAACATTTGGAAAGTGGAATTTGAGTAATATTAATGCTGTTTGTGAATGTACAAAATGGGCCAAAGTGGAAATTTGGAAGTCTACTTGTAAAAATATAGGGATACATGCCTATAGCTATGTCTAAGTACAGGCCAACACACCTATTCAGAAAGCCAAATGAAAAATGATCCCACCTCCTTTAAAATAAACATTATTAGGGTTAGGTTACTTTTCATAAGCATTAAGTCATGTTCCTGACATAACATTCAGATGTTAGAAGTAAATTCCGGGTCAGCTTGATAAACGCAGGGTTGCACACCATTTGATGTTAAACATTTGACTAAAATGACCAATCTATTTTGGATTCTGAAACTCAGAGAAAAGTGGATTTGGATCAAAGCTTGCTGTCATCAATGGCAGTTTCTCTAGTGAGTGTTATTGCTTGAGATAGGATTTGATGTAAAAGTCTAGCTGAAGGAATTTCTACTAATATCAAGGTAACATAGCAATAATGTTTACTGTTTATTTCCAAAGCATTTGTGCATTTAAAACTTGATAGTATACTTTAGGCAAGATTTTTATAAAACTAAAGAAATAGTACACATTTTGCCCATTACCTTTGTAGGGATGATCTTGAAGGGTATGTTGCCTTCTGTGCAGTTAACTCAGCAATGCTAAATGTACATCACAAGCGAAAAACACCAGAAAGGAGGCTAGCAGGAAAGTTTTCTCTCATGAGATTTGCCTGTAGAAGTCATGTTTCCTACCTACTGTCGTAAAAAATCTGAGATTAATTTGTATTTAAATAAATGTACCTAGTTCAAATCAGATAGAAAAGACAAGACCGTGCACAGCTTGTAAGTTAGCTCTGAGCTTTCTGTTCCAGGGATGCCGAACACAAACCCTGGATACTTGCTCTGATGTTCACAGGTCACAACCATTGGATTCTGTTTGCTTCTGGTTCAATTTCAGTGTGATTTTATGGTACAGCACCTGATCATCGCAGGGCTACCATGTTATTGGCATCACTGAGCTGTGATGGGATGACTCCTGCAACTGGAACATGGGAATGGATGGGTACAAGGTCTTTAGAAAGGACAGGTAGGGGAGAAGAGGAGGGGATGTCACCCACTACATCAATGACCAGCTGCAGTCCCTGGACCTCTATCTCAGGATGGATGAGGAGCTGACAGAGAGCTTCTGGCTCAGGGTTAAAGGCAAGACAGGGGCAGGTAACACCATAGTGAGGGTCTGCTACTGGCCACCTGACCAGGAAGATTGAGCAGATGAGGCCCACTACAGACAGATGGGAGCAGCTTTGCATTCACAGGCCCTGGTCCTCATGGGGGATTTCAATCACCCCGACATCTGCTGCAGGGACAACACAACAAGGCACCAGCAATCCAGGGATTTCCTGGAATGCACTGATGATAATTTCCTTCTCCAAGTGGAAGAGGAACCAACAAGAAAAGGTGCTATGCTGGACCTTGTTCTCACCAACAAGGATGGGCAGGTGGATAATGTGAAGGTTAAGGACAGCCTTGGCTGCAGTGACCATGAAATGGGGGAATTCAGGATCTTTAGGGCAATAAGGAGGGTACAAAGCAAGGTCCCTATCCTGGACTTCAAGAGAGCTGACTTTGACGTCTTCAGGGGTCTGCATGGGGGGATACCATGGGATACAGCCCTGGAGGGGACAGGAGCCCAGGAAAGCTGGTAAATATTGAAGGAGCAGCTCTTCCAAGCCCAGGAGCAATGTGTCCCAACAAAGAGGAAGGCAGACAAGTATGCCAGGAGTCCTGCATGGATGAACAAGGAGCTCCTGGACATGCTTAGTTGTAAAAACAAAGTCTAGAGGGGGTGGAAGCAAGGACAGGTATCCCAGGAGGAGTACAAAAAGTTGTCTGAGCAGCCAGGGGCCAGCTAAGGAAAGCTAAAGCGCAGCTAGAATTAAATCTGGCCAGGGAAATCCAGGGTAACAAGAAAAGCTTCTACAGGTGCATCAGTGATAAAAGGAATATGTGGGCCCTCTTCAGAAGGAAACAGGAGACCTGGCCACGTGGGATATGCAGAAGGCTGAGGTTGTAAACATTTTTTTTTCATCAGTCTTCACTGGCAAGGGCTCTGCCCACAACACCCAAGTTGCAAAACACAAAGGCAGGGACTCTGAGAAGGAAGATCTGCCCACTGCAGGAGAAGAGCAGGTTTGAGATCATCTAAAGAACTTGAAAGTACACAAGTTCATGGAACCTGACGAGATTCATCTGCAGCTCCTGAGGAAACTGGTGGGTGAAGTTGCAAAACCTCTTTCCATCATATTTGAAATTTCGTGGCAATCTAGTGAAGTTCCCACTGACTAGAAAAGGGGAAACGTAACCCGTATTTTCAAAAAGGGGAAAAAGGAAGACCTGGGGAACTACAGGCCAGTCAGTCTCATCTCTGTGCCTGGCAAGATCATGGAGCAGATCCTCCTGAAGGAGCTACCAAGGCACATGAAAAATGCAGAGGTGATTGTTGGCAACCAGCATGTCTGGGCAAACGGTGCCTGAAAATTGTTGTGGCTTTTTACAATGGGATCACAGCAGCAGTCTTCACCTCTACTCCACTCTCATGAGACCACACTTGGAGTACTATGTCCAGTTCTGAAGCCCTCAAGACAGGAAAGACATGGAGCTGTTGGAGTGAGTCCAGAGGACAGCCGCAAAGATGATCAGAGGGCTGAAGCACCTCTGATATGAAGACAGGCTGAGAGAGTTGGGGTTGTTTGGCCTGGAGAAGAGAAGGCTCCAGGTGGACCTTTTAGTGGCCTTCCAGAACCATAAGTGGAACTTTCCTACAGGAAAGCTGGGAAGGGAGATTTTATGAGGGTGTGCAGTGATAGGATGAGGCAGAACAATTTTAAGCTCAAAGAAGGTAGATTTAGACTAAACATTAGGAAGAAATTCTTTAGTGTGAAGGTGGTGAGACACTGGAACAGGTTGCCCAGGGAAGCTGTGGAAGCCCCGTTCCTGGAAGTGTTCAAGGCCAGGTTGGATGGGGCTTTGAGCAACCTGGTCTAGTGGGAAGTGTCCCTTCCCATGCAGAGGGGTTGGAGCTAGATGATCTTTAAGGTCCCTTCCAACCCAAATCATTCTATGATTTTATGATCATTTATGTTCAGGAGACCTGCTTTCTGTCACCAGGTCTGATGCTAGCATACACAGCCAGCTGTGTGCTGTACTGTTCCCACCTCTAAAAGAAAAGTGAGAATACTTCCTTTCAAAGTGAAATATTTTCCTACTTACACGTTTTTAGTTAAAAATGAAGAGAATATTATTTTTTTTTCAGAAACTTTCTTCCATAATTACAAGTGTTAATTTTCAGTGGCAGATGTAGATGTAACACTTCAATTAGTGAACATCTGGTCAAAACTTACAGGATATTCCCTACTGAAGAGAAGGGAAAATAAATATAGACGCTTGTGTTTTAATCATACTTAGGACAGTGGATAAAGTATATATAAATGTATTTCAGTCAAGTTTTTAATTACTCCAGACTTTTCCTCATACACATTTTGAAGTGGTTATTTTGGAAGCACTGAATACTCTGTATTAAAAAAAAAAAAGAAAAAAAAAAGAAAATCATCAGGACAGTAATTTAGCATATTCAAAAACCTCTTTTATTTCAAGAGGAAAGCAGAAACTTTTTCAGAATTCTTTTTGATGAAATCAAATATACCCTTTGAAACAGGTTTTGCATAAATTATTTCAAAATGGCCATATGAGTAGTACAGGTTAGTTATTACACAAACATGGTGCCTTCCTTTTCCTGTCTCTCTTCCTGTCCCTCTTCCCTCCCTTCTTTTCTCTCCCCTCTGCTTCCAAGAAGGTCTAGTTTCTGTGTTAGAGTACAGTAAAAATTGTAGGACGTACAGGCAAAATATATACTCATTTAGCTGTCTTATTTTCCCCAAGACTAAGGTTAAATCCACTGAGCTGCTGACTGTGTAAAGTATGGCTTAAAATACAAAACCATTACCTGACAATATTTGTGGTTTGCCTTTAGAGGGAAAATATAGTGTGTCTTTAGTGACAGTAAGAACAGATGAAACACAAAAGAAAAGCTTTTCTTTGTTTAAAGAGGAATTTAAAGAGGTTTTACATGAGGATTTAAAGGTACAGGAAGGTACTTTCTTAGAATATAAGTTGATTTCCTCATACCTGTATATATAAATGGCTAGATGGTTCCCTTATTCATTAGATAGTAATGAATCTTGTATGTGAGTCATCATTTTCCTTAGTATGTAATTAGATATTTTATTAGTACAAATATTTCAACTAATTTCATTTTCTTAAAAGAAAATTTTTTGCAAGAGACTGTAACCATGTCTCAGAATCGAGCCTAGTGGAGATAGTTGAATCAGACCTGCTTTTCTGTGGCTTTAACAAAAGTTGCCTTTATAACCAAATAATTATAGCCCGTCACAGACACATGCAGAATGTTCTATTTGTCCCTGCTAAGCTCTTAATCTAAGTGCACTCTTTGGGATGAAATAATATGCAACCCTGTACTGGTAAGATTCAAGATAAAGATTTTCTGCAGAAAACCTGGGGGAGTATGTATCCAGGTCAAAAAGCTGCTCAATGGAATAGATGGCATTGAACAGAGCATATTTAGAGACTGTGGGACTAGAAGAATTAAAGACACTTGGGCCTAGAAAACTGGATGCCCTGCAATGTTTTTTTTTTTCACTGTGGGAACCTTCAAACTACTTCTTGAAGAAGTTTGGAAAAGTTTGTTCTTTTTCTGGACGGAAACCACGGGACTTGGGGGGAGAGGCAGACACGGCATGATGATGATAACAGGACAACAATCTCATGAAGGGAGTGGCAATATTTTATTATTCTAGACAAATTTTCTATCTAAGTATACTGAGGTATGTATGTACGTAGCTCATGTTTGTTTCAGACTTTAATGATCTAACTAACGGACAAAATTATTTGAATCCTGATTGTCACTATATTTTCTAGAGAAAGACCAGTCAGAACTGTTATGTAAGCTCAGTAGAACACAAAGTAGATTTTAACAAGCTCGTAGAGGTATCAAAGAAGTCTTATTTTTATGGCAAAGAGCTTACTAAAAACTTGTATCTACAGCTTTTTTGTCTAAATTGTCGGAAGTGCCCAAATTAGTTCATTTAAAGCTATTTTGAACATAGTGCAGACATGCCCTTAACCAGTGTTTTAATGTATAATAGACTTTCTTAACACATGTTGAGCTGTGTGTCACAGCTAGAGCTTTGAGGTTCAGTTATATTGTTCTACATAATAAAATCATAGAGCCATTGACATTGGAAAAGACCTTTAAGATCATCAAGTCCAAATGTTAACCTGGCACTGCCAAATCCACCACTAAACCATGTCCCTAAGCACCACATCTACACATCTGTTAAATACCTACAGGTGTTGATAAACCCTTAATTCAAGAGTTTTTTCCTGATGTGCAGCCTAAACCTCCCCCGTAACAACTTGAGGCCATAGCTTATTACTTGGAAAAAGAGACCAACACCCACCTCGCTAAAACTTCCTTTCAGGTAGGTTTAAAGAGTAATAAGGTCTCCCCTCAGCCTCATTTTCTCCACATTATACATCCCTAGTTCCCTCAGCCTCTCCTGGTAAGGCTTGTGCTCTTGACCCTTCACCAGCTTCTTTGCTTTTCTGTATATGAATGAGGACAGACTTTTTACTTGCTAGAACGTGCTGAATCAGGCAGATCAAGGATTTGGACCTCTGCTTCCTTCATTAACCAATCTTGTCTTCCCTTTTCATTCAGCAAGCTTGATCTTTCTTTGCAAAGCATTTTCTTTTGACTAAAAGGCTTATTTGATGAAATGTCATACAGCTGAAGGGTGTTCCAGCCAAAACCACTCACACATTGCTTAGAAAGTACATATAGCAGCTTCCAGTTTATAAGTAGAGAAATTCAGTCTCAGGTGACAAGCGATATGTACAGTATCATGATGCAACTCAGAAAAAAGCTGGTTTAGGACTGAGATTTTTGTGCTGTGTAATACAGATGATCTCTATACTTGTTCAGAGCTTCTGTACATCCATTTTGTAAAATATATCAACAAGGGAATCCATGACATATGAAAACTGTCAATTTAAAATAAAATAAACTCTTACTGTAACTTCCAGAATCAGATGTATGTCCATGAGCACATGGAATGGGATTGCTCAAATCAGCCAATAAAGAACACAAAAGGAAGAGTGTGTGCCTCTCCTAAAGTAAGTCCAGACCTACAATTAGCAATAAAAGTCTTTCTTGAAGGTTGGATTCTTGGCCCAAATGCCATTCCTAGATTCAAGTGCCCAAGTAATCCCACTTGTACATGGACTATCATTACTTTTCAGTTAGAAAAGAAGAGACAGAACAGGGAGTCTTGTAACCTTGTGGCTTGAACACACACTGAGGAAAGCAGCAGCACATATTTATTGAATTCAGACTGAGGAAGATGAGACCACAGTTCCAGATCCCCATCAAACTTGGAAAGGACCAACCTGAAAAAGATGCTAGAATAAAGCTGTCTCCATTTCCTGTGTTGAATGTTGTCAGGCCACTACAGAAATAAAGGAAATATTATACAAAGTGCAAGCAAGGAAAACAGAACAAATGTCTTGCTTAAGCAAGAGAGCATGAACAGGCAGTGTGAAAAATCCTGGGTTCTGTCCAAGCTTCTAATTGTGTTTATGTATTTTTTTTGGTAGTGCCTTTTTACCGCAACAAGCTGTTAACAAATACAATTAAGTTTTCTTCTGGAAATGGCAGTAGATAAAAGTTTAGTTAATTAAATATGTTTCTCAATTATTGTTAAGAACAGATTGTTGGTTTTGTTTTTGGTTTTTGTTTGTGGGTTTTTTTTCCCAATACACTTTCTTGAAAATGGATCATCTTGCAATGGATTGTGCCAGGGAGATGATCAGTTTGTTGTGCATGGTTGCCCTGCAGAAGCCTCTGGGTTCTTTCAGCTGCTGCAGAAATGCAGAGCAACTGCTGGTCTCTCCTTGTTGTTATCTTCAGTCACACATGGGACCCAGCTTGGAGGAATTCTGGAATGGTACGTTGGCTAATTTGCAAATGAGAAAACTGACTTGCTGATGGGGAAAAAATAAAAAGAGTATAACAAATGTCAAAAAACAGCTAAGAGTTGTAGGAGGGAAATTTGCTTTGCTGCACCAGGTCACCTGGGGTCAGATGTGTTACATATTTGGTAACTTTGGTCAGGACTTGCAGATCTCATGTGACATTTGGGGACACATTTAATTATCCAGAAGCTAATGTATCTGGTCTTTCTTAAACTGTTCAATAGGACTTTCATGTATAGGTACACGTTTGGTACTGCATTTATTGTTCATGCTTGCTTTCATTTTTTCAAAAGCAGGAAATGATTTATTTTGAATGCTATTCTAGCTGCGGGTAAATAGCTCAGAGCTTCCAAGAGAGCTTATTAGAGGCAATTATACCTTAATCTAAATGATAATGGCTTTAAAGACGTGGGTAATTTTGCTGCAGCCACCTCTGTAAATAAAAGAAAATCAAGTTTGTTGTTGGCCTTGTCTGAGACCTTTTTCTAGGCCTATGATAGACTGCTTACAAAGCTATATGGCAACTATCAGGCAAGGTCTCATCTTCTGGAGGGCTGCTGCTATGCTGGGTAATGCTGAAGAACACTGGTGGTGTTGATGCAGAGGGGATGGCAAAAATAAGGGGCCATTCATTAAATTTGCCCAATGTGAGCTTGTACAGAACAGTGTGTATAATACTCAGTTCAAAAGTACATGACAGTGTTGCTGCAGATGAATGGTAAGGAGGTAAATATTAAATGACCAGAATATTGATGCTGTGCCAGACAAAATAGATATGTAAAAGTCTGGAGACAAAGGATTAAGACGACCCATAAGTGCAGTGATTTCTGAATGAAGTTCTACATGTTATTTATTAAAATCCTCTGTAATTTCATAGTAAATTACTCTCATCATAATAAAATTGAAATAAATTTTCCTTTTTGGTAGAAATTTTAGCCTTTTACAGAATATCAGAAAAATACAAGTTTTTTTAGGCTATTTTCTGAGCAGAATCGATGAGCATTGTTAATTTTTTTTCCTTTCATTTTCTAGTAATGAAATGGATCTTTAATAAATCATGGGAAATTTTCGTGTATTATATGTTGAGTAGAAAACCAAAATACTGTGTATGTATATATATTTTGCACTGTAATGCACAAGTTACATGTGCATTATTCCTTCAGATCTTTGAGCGTAAAAAATCAAATAGACATGAAATGAGCAAACGAAATCAAAAGTAACATGAAAACCTTCTAAAGCTACATTAGCAGTAAAAGGATACACAAGGAAAATGAGGGGTTACTGCTGGATGAAGTAGCAGTGGAGGCTGAAGTAGTGGATGTCCTTTAGCCTGGGTCTTAACCAGCAAGGTTTCTTATGCCTTTGTGACTAGACACAGGGTTCAAGAATGCGTGGAATTGTTGGTAGTGGAAGAGGAATAAGTGAGAAATCTCTTGAGAGAAATCAGCTCATGCAAGTCCATGGGATCTGTTGGTATGCTTAATCTCTTTATCAGTATCTTCCTGGAGAAGGAGAGGGCATGCATACCTGTCAAAATGCAGATGAAACTACCCTGGGGCAATGCAGTCAATACACTTGATGAGGCCACCATTCAGAGGACTTTGACATGGTAGAATAATCACAGAATAACAGAGTCACCAAGGCTGGAAAAGACCTTCAAGATCATCAAGTCCAGCCTATGACCTAACACCACATCGGCTAGGCCATGGCACTAAGTGCCACATCCAGCTTTTCTGTGAACACATCCAATAGTTCTTCCATGGGTGGACAGAGTCAGAGCAAGCATTCAAAATAAGCAATTTAGTTTTACTTACCATTAAAATACACTTTAACAGGAAATTCACAGGTATAACAGAGACTTCTTAATTTCTCTCAATAGAATCTTCAATTAATAATATTAGTTAATAAACTGATTTAATTATTATTTTATATTTATGGAAGGTTTTTTTCATCCAGCCACTTGAAGGCTTAGGCAAAGGCATCATGCCGTGTATCAGGACAATGGCAGTATATATCCAGTGAATTCCTAAAAATGTTTTAAAGAAGTGTATACTCAAGAACCTTTTCACATAGGAAATGTTGGCATGCTCTTAAACATCCAGAAATATTTTTTACATTTTTTAACAAAAGTCAGTTCAGTTTAAAACACGACTTCCTAAGTGGTTATACTGGCAAAGTGAGGTAGTAAATTCTGTGGCAGGTGCAGGAGAATGCGGCTTGGGAGGAGGAACTTCTCAAGATCCATTCAAGCCAAGACTGAAGCCAGTTGTGTTATATTGCCTTGGCTCAAGTGAATTACCTTTTTATGTCAGCCTGTCGCAGTGCAGTTTCCGTTGAGCCTATATTCTGTTTCAGGGTTTCCTTTGGAATAATGCCCTTGGGATGATATTCTCCCTTGGGAGGGGGAATCGGGAAAAGGAAAGGAGACCCGTGGGTTGAAATGAAAATAGATTTAATGAAATAATAGTAAGAATGAACTAACGTTAACCGTAATATTAATATAAGATACAAAGTTATACTCAGCCGCAGATAGCAGTTGCAAGCTGTGCACTTCCAGCAGTGAAGGCTGAAGGCCCAACACTGGGAGCACAATAACTCCAGTGAGAACATGGTGGTCACAGCAAGTGGAGGAGGAGGCCTCAGGCCATCGCATCAGACCAATGAGATGGAGAGGACCCTCTAGGGAAGGCAGCCATGGTAGAAATAAAAAACACCACCCCAAGCTTCCCTATTTATAGTGAGGGTGATATTTATGGTAGGGAATACTTGGGTTGGCCATCTTGGGTCAGCTGCTCTGGGCTCCATCGCTGCCAGCCCACTGCACCTGCATGGTTCAAAACTGCCCTAGACCTTGGTCACTACAGAAACCCACATACCAGAGCATCCTATCTCATTTGTTCCCACAGAACTGGACTCTGCAGCCTCTCAAAACTGCAGTGTCTATGAACAGAAAAATGAACTTAAAATTCTGTCCCAGCCCAACCCAGACAGTTATCTAGTGGACTCAGCAAGCCTTCTAATTTAGATGGCTGTGAGTGAACATATGCGTATAATAGAAATGTGCCATGTCCCAGCACATTCAATGTGAAAGGAACAGTTACTTCTTTGCTAAATAAGAGTTTAAGTGTATAAGTGCTTTATAATATACAATTTCAGCTGTGGTTTATAACCCTACACAACAGAACAATAAATGTGGATTTTCACTAATTTCAGATAAATACCAGACATGAAAGTAAATAGAACAGCCTTTGGGCAGTAATGTTTTACTGTGACTCCTAACCAAAACTTAGCTGTGACACCAATTTAGACTAAGGTATTAGCAGAGAGAAATATTAATTTCTCGTGAAAGAAAAGTGACGTTTAATTTAATGACAGTACTTTCAAATTAACATTTATCACTTAAATGCCAGATTCCATTGTAAGGATTTGTTTTCTGGTGCTAGGCAATAGCAGCACTTCTGTGTACTGTACACAATGTTCACTGATGCAAAATATTTAGTTTGATGGTTTTATATTCTCATAATCTGCCCTGCTGATTTTTCAATAAAAGGGAAGTATGACCATCATGCAACAGCCTCAGGAATAGACCCACTCTAGAACTGACCTTCTAGATAGTCTACATGCTACTTAGTAGCAAACCCTTTCAGTTTTATAACTGTACTTCACTTAAGCATTAGCAGATCATGTTAATGATAGGTATCATCTGGCTTGCTATGTGGACTCAGATTTGAAATGTAAATCAGATATTTTTTGCTGTCCTTTTAATTTTGCTTTTCTCAATATACATAATTTTCCATTTTCTCTAAATGTATTTTATTACAGAATAGTTCAAATGTCAGGATAGAGTGCACCCTCAGTAAGTTTGCAGATGACACTAAGTTTGGTGGAAGTGTTTATCTGCTTGAGGGTAGAGAGGCTCTGCAGAGGGATCTGTACAGGCTTGACTGATGGGCCAAGGCCAATTATATGAGTTTCAATAAGGCCAAATGTCAGGTCCTGCACTTTGGCCACCACAATCCCCAGCAGTGCTACACACTCAGGGAGGAGCGGCTGCAGAGCTGTCCAGCAGAGAGGGACCTGGGGGTGCTGATTGACAGCTGGCTGAACAGGAGCCAGCAGTGTGCCCAGGTGGCCAAGAAGGCCGAAGGCATCCTGGCCTGCATCAGAAATAGAGTGACCAGCAGGACTAAGGAGGTGATCCTACCCCTGTACTCAGCCTTGGTGAGGCTGCACCTCGAGTACTGTGTGCAGTTTTGGGCACCACAGTATAGGAAGGACACTGAGGTGCTAGAGAAGGTGCAGAGAAAGGCAACTAGGCTGATTAGAGGTCTGGAGAACAGGTCTTATGAGAAGAGGCTGAGGGAACAGGGGCTGTTCAGCCTGGAGAAGAGGAGGCTGAAGGGAGACTTCATTGCTCTCTACAACTACCTGAAAGGAGGTTGTAGTGAGGCTGGTGGTGGCCTCTTCTCCCTAGTGACTAGTGACAGAACAAGAGGAAATGGGGTCAAGTTGCGACAGGGGAGGTTCAGATTAGATATTAGGAAAAATTTCTTCACAGAAAGAGTGGGGAGCCATTGGAACGGGCTGCTCAGGGAGGTGGTGGTGGCACCATTCTTGGAGGTGTTAAAAAAATGGGTGGATGTGATGTTTTGGGAGATGGTTTAGTGGTTAAGAGTTGTAGGGTGAACGGTTGGACTTGATGATATTGATGGCCTTGTTCAACCTTGATGATTCTGATCCTATGATTCTATTTGCTTTTTCCTACTGGAACTAGTATTATTGAGGTGGTTGTGACCAGGTTGCTCAGGTTAGACTAAAGAATCAATGAATCTAAGTGTCTGTAAATCAGCTGTGGGGGGAACCTCATCAGTGTTTGCGTTATGTGCTTCAACAGCAAAACTGGTTTAAAAAGCTCTGTCTATGGCAATTCAAAGATTGACCCTACCTTCAGTAGGCCTGAGACACCTGGTTTGGGTGCTATATAAACCACATTCAGAAATTAGCCAGCAGAATACAATTTTTTAAAAAGATCAGGAGAACAGGATTTCCTTACTTTTTAGAAAAGAAGGCTGAAAGGATACATAATAAGTCTTAAAATACATAGAACAGAACTTCATACATGAAAGAAACAATCGAGTCTCCATGACTATAATTCTTAGAATAAGATATGTTGAGCTAAGGATAAATTTTAAACTGACAGAAGAGGAAGCACACATTGTTCTGCGGAGAGTGCAGAAATTCTACCACTGATTTTTCCAAGCAACTATTTCAGACAATTATCTAACAGGGAAAGTTTAGATTTTGGAGAAACTAAACTTTGGCAGAGATTTAAATTAATGCCTCCAAAGCTGTCTTTAGTTGATTGGGTTTTTGTTTTGTTTTGTGGGGTTTTTTGTGAGTTGTTGTTGTTGTTGTTGTTGTTGTTATTTGTTAGTTTGTTTTGTTTTTTTCTTTCTCACCACGTCCTTTATGAATCTGTGAGGATTTTGACACCATGGTGGGGATTATGGTCACACTTAGAATTTACCCTCTGTTTCCTATCATTGGACTGTTCCATATCTTCCTCAAGCACAAATATTTCAGGAAAGTCCTGCCTTCAACATACTGCCATGAGAAAGAATTGTATAACAAACTATTCCAAGTAAATGGAATTTATTTGGTTACCAACTGTTATACCAATACAAAAAAGACATATGACAGTTTAAATAATCTTGATATTTAAAGAGCACATACTCCAAACCTCTGCTTTGTTTCCCATGCATTTCTTTTCTCTATACTTATTATATTTTATTTAAGAACTTAACTGAAAACTCAGAATGAATATTCCTTTGCTCGTGTCATTTTGGGGGAAAAAAAGAAAACGTGGTGCTGTTTTTCCACTTTCCAAGGAAGATGTAATGTCATAAAGTATAAATTAAGCTGTACATAACTTATATTAAAAAACCCACACTTCTGAATTGTTTTGATATAATTAATTGTTGCAATACATAATAATAATGCCAAAAATTAAAATTTGCAGATGGAAGCAAAATGATCTCTAGATCCTAATGCATTAAAACTATTTTAATTAATATCCTGTAATTCCAAACCTAGTAATTTCCTATATTTTATAATTTTCCTATATATCTCTTCTGGAAAAAGAAATTACTTGCCATGCAGAGAAAGACAAGCAGCATTTTGTCAACTTTCTCACAATGCTGTTGTGGTTTCTCAGTTTCAGAAATACCTCCACTGTGTCTTGGAAACCTACAAACACTTTGTCAACGGTTAAACCAAAGATTGTTTGTATCTTCATGATAAACTTACTCTCTATCTTTCAGAAATTATGCTTTGTCTACCACAGCTCTCACATAAAATATTAAATATTTTGTTTGTTTGCTCTAATTTAATAATAGTTTTATCCAATAATTTGTATTGTCAAATATTGGAAAAATAGTGTTCTCCTTTTCTACATATTTTTCCAGACTGAAAAAAGCTTTGTTTTTCAAGATCACAGACTATGCATTACCACTGCTCATTTGATAGCGTACTACAGGGACAACTTCAGGGCAAAAGAGACTATTTCGTTCCTCTACTGGGTATAGACTAAGAGTTAACATCACTTCATATACATCCTTCCCTGGTATAGGAGGGAGAAGGAATGTGATTTAGAGGAACTTGGTTATGGATATAACTAAAATTGTTCATAAAATCCTGATGAAGTTAGTTGATGACACCAAGATGAGTGGAGAGGTTGACACTCCACAAGGGAGAGCCACCTTCAAGGATAATGTACAAAGGCT
The DNA here is from genome assembly GCA_020745705.1 of Hemiprocne comata. Lineage (NCBI taxonomy): Eukaryota > Metazoa > Chordata > Aves > Apodiformes > Apodidae > Hemiprocne > Hemiprocne comata. The sequence continues at coordinate 136,949,384 of CM036587.1, forward strand.
GGAGGAGTGGGCTAGCAGGAACCTTATGAAGTTCAACGGGGAGAAGTGTAAGGTCTTGCAGCTCAGATCATGTAATTCAGGAGTGCAGTTCAGACCGGGACCCACCTTGCTGGAGAGCAGCCTTGTGGAAACGGACCTGGGAGTCTTGGTGGATAACAGGCTCAACATGAGTGAACAGTGTGCTGCTGCAGTGGCAAAGAAAGTCAACAGGATGCTGGGCTGCATCAGCAAGGGCATCACCAGCAGAGATAAAGAAGTCATCATCCTGCTCTACTCAGTGCTTGTCAGACCACACCTGGGGTATTGCATTCAGTTTTGGTCCCTGCTCTGCAAAAACGATACAGACAGGCTGGAGAGGGTTCAGACAAGGGCCACAAGGATGACCAGAGGACTGGAAAACCTGTGGTATGAAGAAGGGTTGAGAAAACTGGGTTTGTTCAGCCTTGAGAAAAGAAGGTTTTGGGGAGACCTTATGACCATGTTCCACTAAATAAAGAGTGGCTACCAAGAAGATGGAGATTCCCTATTTACATGGAGACACATGGAAAAGACAAGGGGTAATGGGCACACGTTGCTCCTGGGAGATTCTGATTGGACACAAGAGGTAAATTTTTCACCATGAGGACAATCAAACATTGGAATAGTCTCCCAAGGGAAGTGGTAGATTCCTCCACACTGGACAATTTTAAGTCTCAGCCTGACAGGGTGCTGAGCCACCTCATATAAATGGTAGTAGTACCTAAAAAGGTTGGACCAGATAAACCTTGAGGTCCCTTCTAACCTGGCATTCTATGATTCTTCTAAGAAATAACTGCCACTCTGTATTACTCTAAGTTTTTTTTTATGTCAACAAATTACATGTATTCTGCTAGTTTTTCAATGTGTTCACACAAAATACCTTTTTTCTGAACAAAGTGTAAGTTTTCAAAAATAGTCTGTCCATGGAGAACTCACAAACAGAAGGGTAATCTGAATTTAATCAATGTATTATTTGCTAGAAATACTCAATAACACTAACTCGTTTGGATGTTATTATTTTATTTAACTCCTGTCTTCTTCAATGCCTTTGATTACTGTCATGATATAAAGATTTTTCAAAGAGTGGCTACCAGGAAGATGGAGACTCCCTATTTACAAAGAGTCACACGGAAAATATGAGGAGTAATGGGCACAAGTTGCTCCTGGGGAGATTCCGATTGGACACAAGAGGCAAATTTTTCACCGTGAGGACAATCAAACATAGTTTTCTCCCACATTGGACGGTTTTAAGTCTCAGCTTTACAGGGTATTGAGTAATATAAACTACAGTATTATCTAGAAAGGTTGCCCCAGGTGATCCTTGAGGTCTCTTCCAACCTGGCATTCTGTGATGATTCTATGATTCTATGATACAGATTTTTCCAAATATAACCGTTTTTTTCAATTCAATTCACTATGTTTTGTTTTGTGAGATGTGGTCAAACATTCAGGATGAATGCTGTATTTGCAGACAATTAGTTTCAGCAAGCAGGTGGATATTGTCCTCTTGCTCTGTTTTAAGTAGTTGAGGTTTTTTATTTTTTCTTTCTTTCTTTCTTTCTTGTTTCCTGTACTCCACAGTTTAAGCCTGCACTTCTGTAACGTGATATGCCTGGGTTTGGATCCAATAGCTACGAAAAAAGCTCAAGCTCTTGTAGCACACAGAACACACCTCATTAGTAACAAAGACTGATGTGAGCACTTACTTTGTGGCTATGTTGATTTCCTACTCACTTCAAAACAGAGTTCAAAGTCTCGATCCTAATAAAAGCTCTAATGACAAGATTGCAGAAGTGTTCAATGTACTCAGCAATGGCCAGTTTTTGTAACTTTATTCCCCTTTGGATGACAGATAAGTGTTAAATTCTCACTGTGTTGGCTAGTGAGCTGTTGAAAATCTGGAGATTAATGTCACTAGATGCTAAATAATTTTGCGTATCTGCCATTTATTCAAGGGTCTGCATGGGAGCTGAAGCTCTGTGAAAGCTGAGCCCCTTTTTAGAATTTTACAAGGTAATCTTTCAAGTCCTCCCAGATCCACTGTCTATTATGTCTGTACTCTGGAAATGTAGTCCTGAAATTAAAATATTTCTCTAAGCAAATTGGCTTAAAGGTTTGGGTTTGTTTTTTTTTTGTATAATATGTGAAATGAGAACAGATCTTGTATCTTACAAAACAACTATTTTTTGATTTGCGGATGTAAATCCTTGACAGTGTAACCTTGCCTGCAATTTATAATCTATAACAGTGTTTTATACTGAAGTTTTTTTCTCCTCAATATAATCCAAATGTTTTTTCCCTTTAATAATGGTACACTGCTCATTTTTAGGTGAGGCTTGACTTTGACCAGCATCAGTCACATACAATATAATCTACCTCCACTATTCTTTATTAAGATTGTCAAATTAAGATCCCAGTGGAGATTGATCAGTGCACCTCCCCTCCCCCCACTTCCTCCAGTTCTGCTTCTGATCACTTATGTTCTAGGTCGAAATGAGCTTTAGAAGATTCTTTCAAAATGTAAACGGCAAGTTATCTCCTACATTTGCATATTTATCTTTTCTTTATTTTTGTGCTTTTCATGTAATTCTTATATTTGACTGCCCGGCTTAGTTTTAAGATGGGTGAGGAATCAACAGTGAATTTAATCCTTTTGTGTAAATCAGATGAGAGTCATAACACTTTTGAAATTGAAGGACAGGGATGGTAGCGTTCCAGTAATGATCGTGTGGGCAATGCAGGTGCACAGGCAATCCAGGTCACTTGGCTTTAGCAGGGGTTGTTAGTGGAATCACTGTGCTATTGACTGTACATGTGTTGCTTCTTGAGTAGGCACAGCTCTGGCAGGCATCTATTAAGGCTTTGGCAGGCCTGCATTGATTCCATATGCTTCCCAAGTATTTGTGTAGCAATGAGTACAAGCCTTTGGGTCCTGCTAGAAAGAAGCCATAGGACACCTAGAGACAAGAAGCAATTAAAAAAATAATCTGTACTCCAGCTGTAACATATTTAAACAGTCCCTTTTGGGGGCTTTCAAACTCTGTGTTATGTTGCCTAGAGGAGAGCTAACTTCATCTGACATACATACATAAAAGTGATTGTTTGCTGTTAAATATTTTGTGCTTGAACTCTGTGGATCAGAGCTCAAGAATGGGAGGCCACATGACTTGGAGAATAGTGGATCTCATTTTTAGCCAGCTCTTGGCTTAGAGCCAGGCAACTAAAGTCTACATTTTATAAGTATCTCAAAAGTGACAATCAAAGAGAGGCAAGGGCTTTTAGCCAGTTGCCAGATGTTGGCAGTGAGAATATAAATGTGTTATTAGAGATCTTTAAAATATCACTGCCAAAATAGGACAGAACCTACTTATAAATACTATACTGGAGGGGGACAATCCCCAAACAACACCCCACACATACCCCCATAAACCTCATTAATCAAAATTAATTATAAATTGGATATTGGGTTTTTAGATGTGAGTTTGGAGGCACTGCCCACATCTTAGATTGCCCCAAACACCTACAAATAGGTGTCTGGACACCTTTGGGATGACTCAGAAAGCTGAAATTCATGCAGAGTTACCTTTACAGCACATCGGCACGTCTAGGTTCTCCTGACACCCAACAGAAGCACAAAGATAACTTTGTGCGTAATATGGATTAAAGTGGTGGATTTAAATTTTCTTTAAAATGAGGGGTTGCACCTTGCCAGTGTTCCAGAAAAAAAGGATATTTACAGAGCTGAAAAGACCTTAGACTGTGAGTTTTCTGGATCTGTGGAAATATGCTTAAATTCTGCCTTGGTTTTAGACATCAAAAAAGGCTTTTGAGATTACTCTATAAATGTTCATACAAGGATGCAATGAAATAATAATATTGTCCATCTATATGCATGCACATATATTCTGTTCAGGAACAGTGATTTTCAGTTTAATAAAAAGCGTTTATCTGCACTTTTTGTTTAAATCCACTTTTATTTCTTTCTTTTTTTGTGTGTGTGTGTTTGTGTGTAAAAAAAAATAGCTATCTAACAATTTAAGAAAAGCCAAACTCTAAAACGTTGTATCTCATGGTTAGTTGTGAAAATGAGATGGCACAGTGACACTCAGGAATACTTTCAGTCAGTGCTAAAATAGAAGTAGAATATGGTAGGATAGGATGGGATATTTTCAGTTGAAAGGGACCTACAATGATCATCTAGTTCAACTGCCTTACCACTTCATGGCTGACCAAAAGTTAAAGCATATTATGACTGGAAAACTGGTAAAAACAGAGAAGAAGGCTGATGTACTCAACAGCTTTTTGCCTCAGTCTTCACTTGTAATCTTTCTTCCCACACCTCTTGAATGGATGGACATCAGGGCAGGGACTGGGGGAGCAAAGTCCCTCCTACTGTAAGAGAAGATCAGGTTCATGGCCACCTGAGGAAACTGAACATACATCAGCCTATGGAACCTGACAAGATGCATCCCCAAGTCCTGAGGGAAGTGGCTGATGTAATTGCCAAGCCACTCTCCATGATACTTGAAAAGTCATGGCAGTCAGGTGAAGTCTACAGTGAATGGAAAAATTGCACCCATTTTTGAAAAGGGTAGAAAGGAGAAGCCTGGGAACCACCAACTTGTCAATCTCACCTCTGTACTGGGAAGATCATAGAATCATAGAATCATAGGGGTTGGAAGGGACCTCGAAAGATCATCTAGTCCAACCCCCCCTGCCAGAGCAGTCTCACCTAGAGTACATCACATAGGAACTTGTCCAGGCGGGTTTTGAATGATGAAACAAATTCTCCTAGAAACTATGCTAAGGCACATGGGGGACTAGGATGTGGTTTGAGACAGCAAGCATGGCTTTTCACCAAGGTCAAGTCCTGCCTGACCAACCTAGTGGCCTTCTATGATGGAGTGACTCCATCAGTGAACAAGGGAAGAGCTATAGATGCTCTGGCAGGGGGGGTTGGACTAGATGATCTTTCGAGGTCCCTTCCAACCCCTAGGATTCTATGATTCTATGATTCTATCTATCTGGACTTCCATAAGGCTTTTTGACACAGTCCGCCCCCAACATCTTTCTCTCTAAATTGGAGAGATATGTGTTAAATGGTGAAGTTGACACTCCTGAAGGATGGGATGCCATATGGAAGGATCTGGACAAGCTTGATAATTGGGCCTATATGAACCTCATAGAGTTCAACAAGGCCAATGCAAGGTCCTGCACCTGGGTCGGGAAATCCTCAGGAGTCAATACAAGCTGGGGAATGAAGGGGTGGACAGCAGCCCTGCAGAGTATGACATGAGGATACTAGTGGATGAAAAGCTGGACATCAGCCGGCAATGCGCACTTGTAGCCCAGAAAGCCAACCGTATCCTGGGCTGCATCAAAATAAGCAGAACCAGCAGGTTGAGGGAGGTGATTCTGTCCCTGTACTCTGCCTTGGTGAGACCCCACCTGGAGTACTACGTCCAATTCTAAAGTCCTCAGTAAAAGAAGGACGTGGAGCAGGTCCTGAGGAGGGTCCCAAAAATAGTCAGAGGGATGGAATGGAATACTCTCCTATCAAGACAGGCTGAAAGAGTTGGCATTCAACCTGGAGTAGAGAAGGCTCTAGGAAGATCTTATTGCAGATTTTCAATATTTAAAGGGAGCCTACAAGAAAGCTGAGAACAATATTTTTAGCAGAGGCTATTGTAATAGGACAAGGGGTAATGTTTGTAAAATGAAAGAATATAGATTTAAACAAGATATAAGGAAGAAATTTTTTACAATGCAGGTGGAGAAAAGCTGTAGCAGGTTGCCCAGAGAGGTTGTAGAAACCCCCATCCCTGGAAACATTCAGGGTCAGGTTGGATGGGCCTCAGTCTTTAACAAAAAGATTAGCTACCCTGAGGACAACTGGGCTCCTGAGTTGGTAGACAGGGATGGGAAGCAGAATCCACCTCCTGTAATCCAGAAGGAAGTAGTTAGGGATCTGCTGTGCCACTTAGATCCCAAAAAGTCCATGGGTCCGGATGGGATTCATCCTAGAGTGCTGAGGGAGCTGGTGGAAGACCTGGCTAAGCTGCTCTCAATCATTTATCACCAGTCCTGGCTCACTGGGGAGGTCCCAGATGACTGGAGGTTGGCCAATGTGATGCCCATCCACAAAAAGGGCTGGAAGGAGGATCTGGGGAACTATAGGCCTGTCAGGCTGACCTCAGTGCCTAGCAAGGTTATGGAACAGATCATCTTGAGTGCCATCAAGCAGCATGTGGATGACAACCAGGGCATCAGGTTCAGCCAACATGTGTTTAGGAAAGGAAGGTCCTGCCTGACTAATCTCATCTCCTTCTATGACTGGGTGACCCACCTAGTGGATGAGTGGAAGGCTGTGGATGTGGTCTACCTCGACTTCAGCAAAGCCTTTGACACAGTCTCCCACAGCATCCTCCTGGAGAAGCTAGTAATCCACAGCTTCGACAGGTGCACCCTTCGCTGGGTCAGAAACTGGTTGGATGACTGGGCCCAGAGAGTGATGGTGGACGGTGCTGCATCCAGCTGGTGTCCGGTGACCAGCGGTGTCCCCCAGGGATCAGTACTGGGCCCAGTCCTATTCAACATCTTTATTGACGACCTGGATGTGGGGATTGAGTCCACCCTCAGTAAATTCGCAGAATTTACATGGAACATCAACCAATTGCCAAGTATGTATATAAAGCAGCACTAAAGCCCAGTATAGCAGATGTTTTTGTAGATTGTCTATATTGAACATTTCATTAACACAGATAAGGATTCAATAGTGAACTATTGTATTTAAGTCTTTCATTAGTTAAAATTTTGTGACACAAAATTACTAAAGAAACCTTGTTATGGGAGAGCAAGAGAACACAAAACCTTTGTCAATGACATTAAAGAAAAACACAGATAATCTGTAGCTTGTGAATAGCTCCCCTGATGATGATATTTCTAATTAGAAAATATCTGTTAATCACTATTCACCTAAATATTTTATATCTTTCTAGCTATTTGGTAATTATTGCTTACATAGGATAGAAGGAACAGCTTTTTCTAATGTTTAAGTTGATGACATTTAAATCTGAAAGAAAAGGACATATATATTATGCAGTCTAGAACAGAATAATTTATACAGGATTTTAGTGGACTAAACATGAAAGGAGCTATGAAAGCTAAAAACCTGTGTGTAAAAGCACACATTACTGCAGTAATGAGTACATAGTAAGGTAAAATATTTTCTGATAACAAATGTAGTATCTATTTATAAAATATTTAAAATAGATAAAAGTTTTATTGATGAAAAAACCTTTAAAATCAGCCGGTGATGTAAAATCTCTCAGATTATTTGAAGAATGTAGATCCCTTAAGAAATGGATACTAATCAGATATGAAATCTGTGTAAAAAGTGAGAATACTGGAGAAGAACTGAGCCCAAAAGCAGGTTTCATCTTTTACAAGGTTAACTGTAGGCCTGTTGAGGTAGGTTTTAAAACATTCCTAAAGTTATGGAAATCACAAGAAGAAAAATGTGTTGAAGTCTAATAAGGATCATAAACTCCTCATTCAACAGTTCCCAGACTGCAGTGCATGTACTAGAATAAATGTCTGCTCTAATGATGCTCATTAAAATTTCTAAGGTGATGTGCTCAGTACTTCTGAGTGTCTCAGGGTCTGAAAATCGTTTAGCTGATTATAAATTCATCATGCTGTGAAGATTTTGTGAGATGTTTTTAATTTGAAATGTCTCACATTGGTAAGGTAGAAGGGAAAGGTGATGATTCCAAGAAAAATTTGACTGCAGGGAAAAAAAAACCCAAACAACAAAAACAAAACCCCAAACATCTGGGGCTTGAGGAATAGCACTATAAACTTTGGATTCCTGTTCTAAAGCAAACTTCAAGAAGTCATTAGCTGGCCTTGTCCTATAGTGTAGCACAATGTTTGATAAACCGTGGTAAATAGAAATACAAATTTATTTTCTTAACCTGGAACTGAAGTTTTTCATAAACTTGGGAAAGTGATTTAACTTTTCAGGTACTGTTTTCCTATTTATAAAATAACCTTTCTGAATATAATTTAGACTTGCAGAAGAATAATTTTAAAAATTGCTTAAGAATGTATTGCTGTCATTCGTACATAAGAAAAAAGCTTTCTAATAATGAAAAGGTTAGAAAAAATGAGTGTCTCTCTCCTGTGTGAGAGAGACAGGATTGAGAAAAGATGAGACATGCAGGAAATAAGCTGCATAAAAATACTGAGATTTTAATTGGTACTTGCAGTTAGAAACAAAAAAAATACCCACAAAAGAATTATGTGATTTTGGGAACAGTAAGTTTATATAGATCTTAATAGTCTTTGTCACCTTTCATTGCTGTGTCTTAACCTTATTGTGTTATTTGGATATATCTATTAATTTGTAGGGTATACAAATGTAATATAACCTACAGAGCCACAAAATAAAACTTTAAAAACCACTAATACATACTCTGCCACACACGAGTATAGCAGGATGCTCCATCTCTCAATATGCCTGCCTGAGTTTTACTCTATTATTCAGCTGCTTTTGTCTCTCAGTTTTGCAGGCTCAGGTTTCCATGAGAAAGGAAAAGGCCTAGCAAACTCTGAGCTGGTAACAACCTTGAAAGGTACAAAGAGGCCAAGTCGATGTTCATAACACCAGCTGCTCTCTGGTGTTGAAGAACATGGAGCTCAGCCCAGACACAACCAGGCCTGGAACAGAGATAAAGTAACAATGAAGAGATTAGAGAGTTTGCTTGGTGGGAACAGGGCCTTCATGAATTTTTCCACTGCTTTGCTTTTATTCTCCAATGAGAGATTTTGGAGGTACAGCTAATGGTTAAATTACAGCAGTCAATCCACGTTATTCGATAAAAGCCTGGTCCCATTTTTGATTGGCGAGATTTCTGTACACTTTCCAGGAGGTGTGCTGGACCTTCTCCTTTCCAGCAGGGACACCTGCCAGAGAGATTAATTCTCGAGAATTACACCCAAGGATACCCAACTGTGGTCTGGCAAGGGTGAGAAATATTACTGTTTCATTGTCTTTACTAGTATACTTAAAGTTAAGTAACTTTCAACATTAAGTTTGAGATTGTGAGGACCGTTAAGAGTGGTAATTAATATTCTAGGCCTAGTGTAGGGTTTAATAATAAGTAAGTTGCTGGCATTTTAATGGTTAACCTTTGTTGTTTGATTGCATTAAGTAGTATAATTCACTTCTAATACACCCTTTGTATTCAAACTGCACTTCTGTTTGGATGTCCTAATTTTTCTACATTTTTGCTGTGTGTGAACCTCTGACCTTGTGTAGTTAAGACCCCAACTTTATATGCAATAGATCTTGATTAGTGCATATATGTCTTGTCTGCCGTGCATTCTGTCTGGGACAATGAGCAAGGAAATAATTAAAATAGAGGAAAATAAAGCTATAAATGTGATTTAAAATTTAGCCAATTTTTGTGCCTTTGCAAATGAGAAGCATTATGACAACATTTCACAAGGGCAGATTTGGATTGTTTGAGGAAGGTGAACTTTTCCTTGATGCCTTGTCCCCTTTCCTTTGTCCCTTTCCTTTGTTCACTTCCCTTTGTCCTCTTCCCTTTCCTTCTCCCTGTAAAACACAAATATGGCATTTTTCAGCTTTAAATTTGTTATAGAGCATAATTCCTATGTGTATGGTGCAAATAGATGTCTGTGAAGTTAATTCCTATGGGTACTGTGGAAAGTTTGGCCTATGAATAATGGGAAATGTGTTTTTTGGGTTTTTTTGCTGTCTAAGCCAATCTTATATAACTATCAGACTGTAAAGCAGTGTTTTTTCTCAGGCATTTGAGCTGAATTGCTGTGCCTAAGATGAGAGTAGAGAATTGTGCTTGTAATAATAAGCTGCAGATAAGAGATATCAAAATAAGAGGGCTAGGATGATAAAACGTAAAATTTTATTAGACTTGGTTCTATCTTCGGTTTGCACCACAGCAGAACTCTGGGTTTGTACTTAGGTAAAGGTGTTGCTAATTCCTTCTTTAGAAAATGGGCAGAGCCAAAGAGAGAAGGAACCAACAGCCTGATGCAGTCCCTTGAAATTCTTCCAGGGTGGAGAGCCTTGTGATGTGATAAAGACCCTGTCAGCCCTTAACCTATCAAGTATGGTGAGAGGACAGGATTTGTGGCCATATTTCAACCCCAGCCTGATGTCATTTAGGGGACAGAATTAGCCGTTCTGTTACGGATGAGCATGTAAGTTTTAAAGAAGTTTTAAGGCTGTAATAAGTTTTTAAGGCTGTAAAAAAGTTTTTAAGGCTGTAATAAGTTCCAATAAGGACCAAAATAATCACTAGAAGAACTATGCTTAAAAACATTTTTTAAAATTTGCCTCTTGTGTCCAATCAGAATCTCCCCAGGAGCAACTTGTGCCCATTAAGCCTTGTCTTTTCCATGTGACTTCTTTTATTTAGGGAGTCTCCATCTGCCTGGTAGCCATTCTTTTAGTCCACCACTTGCCCTGCATCAACTTAGTGGGTTACTTTGTTGTACAAGGTGATCAGGTTTGTCAAGCACGCTTTGTCCCTGCTAAATTCTTGTTGGGTTTTCCCAATCACGTGCTTCAATTGACTTGTGACAGTCCCCAAGAAGATTTGCTCCATGACTTTTGCAGGGACTGAAGTGAGGCTAATGGGTCTGTAATTACCGGGGTCCTCCTTGTAACCCTTCAGGGACATATCCTGATCTCCACAACTTCTCAAAGATTATGGAGAGCAGCTTTGCAACAACATCATCCAGCTCTCTCAACACCCTCGGGTGGATGGCATCCGGGCCCATCAATTTCTAATAGTTGACACACCAGCTATTCCTGCACTGACAGTGGGTTGGTGTCTGCATCAAACCAGATTTTTGTTCCTATGGCCTGGGACCCAATAACACTGGTAAAGACAGAGGTGAAGAAGGTGTTGAGGACCTCTGCCTTTTCAGCATTGCTGGTGACTAGTTCACCTCTCCTGTTTAATAGTGGGCCAATATTATTCCTCTGTTTCTGCTTGTTGTTAACATATCTGAAGAGCCCTTTCTTGAAGTTTTTTACTTTTTTGACCAATTTCAGCTCAAGCTGAGCTTTTGCTTTCCCAGCTGCATCTCTGCATACCTTGGCAATGAGCTGGTAATTTTCAACAGGTAATGTTCCACTTTTCCACCTCTGGTACATTTCCCTTTTGGTTCTGAGCAGACCCAGAAGCTCGCAATGAAGCCAAGGGGGGTCTCTTGCTCAGCCTACTTCCCTTGCCTTTAGAAGGAATGAACCAGTTTTGCATATCTAGGAGAATGTTCTTAAAAAACTCCCAGCACTCCAGGATGAACACCTGAATATTTCTGTCTAGCTAAGAGATACCTTCTGAAAATGAACTGTATGTAGCTGCATTTGGAGTGTATTAATAGAATTCCCTACCTATATCAAGCAGAATTCCACACTGGACCTGTAATGTCAATGGGACTATTCCTATGGATCCCAGTGGACATTTGGCCAGGCCTTCATTTCTTGTAGATTCAATAGAGTGAATTGATTTCTTAAATATGTATACATCTGTGAGTATGTTAGTAATTCGTGCTGAAATGCAGCTGTGGTGTATACATATTAAATGATAATACTTTGGGTGGTTGGTTTTTTTTTGTTTGGTGTTTGTTAAAATTTAATTTCTATATTTATTTGCCTTCTTTTGTTTTTTCTTAGCAAAACAAAACCCAACCCATCTCAACTTTGCTCTATCAGTGAAGCTTCTTTTTTTTCCCCTCATTTTTACTTCTAACTGGATGCAGCCTTTCCCTCAGTTATATTGTTTAATGCAGATCATTCTTCCCTGTGGAATCTGAGAGATTTACTGCTATTTCCCATCCTCCCTCTTCCACTCTTTAGCTATCAAAGAATGGGCTTAAAGTTAATGAATCCAAGACAGCAGGATCCCAAATGTTGCTGATGGTAACTTTCTGTGTTAATTCCTAACTGTTTTGGAAAATACTCTTAAATTAGCTGATGCAATTTAGATTGATCTGCAATGTGAGCAGGTCACATCTATGTTTCAGCAGTCAAGCACAGTTAATCCCTAGTGAGCCCTTGTTGACTATATACAAAGAGTTATTTTTTATTCTTCTTTTTATGTATACAAGAAAAATAGAGCAGATACCTCCTGTAGTGGATACAGGCTTCAGGTAGCATGATTAAGCCATGGAGGATGATCTGCTTCCCTATATACCTGTGAGCACAGCATGGTAAGACTAAAAACCTTTGCAGTACACAGAGAATTTCACATTTGAATCTCAGAGGTAGAGCATGAACTGATTACTCTATCACATGTGTGTGTTTGCCCTTAAGGCCGTAAAAAGAAAAAAATGATTGCTTCTTTCAGTGCCAGTGTACTAACCAAGAACAATAGTATTATAATATATGTCTAGGATTAAATTACTATTACTTTTTTTTTTTTTCTTTTCTAAGAAATAGGAAGAAACATGCCTGTTGTGTCTCAGAGGATTTTTTTTTTAAAGTTAAGTCTGATGCTATTCAGGTCTTCTTGTTAGTGTACACCACATATTTTTAGTGATAGAGTGGCACTTAAAGCAATACGTCAAAACCAGAAAGAAACAAAACCTGAAAGGCCTGTTTTTTGTTTTGCTTTTGTCTTTCCCCTCTCTTTGTATACATACATTAAAGCAAAACCAAAGGAAAGTTCAGTAAATGTCACAGCGTGGTCTTCAGGCCTCATTCTAAAATGCACTAAGTATCCACAAAAACCTCTCAACTCAATGAATGCTCCAGATGTTGAATCACTTTAGGACTTCATGTTTTATCTTAACTTCTGACCGCTTCAGGAAGTGTGTTAAGGAAAAAAATGGAGAATGAATTAAGTGTGCATACTACTGACTGCATCCTATATGATATAGTGTACTATATGAAATTAGTTGTCAATAGCTACAGAAACACCTAAAAATTTCTTTGCATTGGCCACATGCTGTGTCTTCTAAATAGTAATGAAATTTAAATTCTGTTTTTTTGGCTCATTACTACTGTATCGTACATATCCAAGTCATCCTACTTTTCATAGAATTTTGACGCATAGTTGGCATATTGCAACTCTGCACTGCTTTAAAGCTCTGACTCTATCAAATGGTATAGACATGAACCTGAAATGCAATTTCCTTTCCCAGCCAAAGGCACTCATATTTTAATCTTTATCATGCAGTTTTCTCACGTTCCAGTATTTGGATGGATAAAAAAATCCAACATAATTTTGCTGCTGATTTTTTTTCAACCTCAGTTTTTGGCCTCAGTTGATTTCTATTTTATATAGCCATTTCATTTTTTTACACTTTACATTTCCCAAATTTTTATATATAGATATATATATAGATATATACACATTCATATGTATATGTACATTTTGTTGCTGCCTGATTTCCAGAGTGAAATCTCAGTGACTGTGGTGCCCTAACCCAGGCAGTCTGCAAACAGAGAGAAGGGCATTTCCTCATTGTGTGATCCAGTCACAACGATAGCCCTATTTTAGCCTGGAAATAGTGGTTATCACCTTTACCTCTTTGTTTAAAAATTTTTGAAAGGCTTGAGCAGCTGCTTGTGAAAGACTTTTTGTGTGCATGGACTCACAAAGAAATTTGGCATTGGCTCATGTTGCTCCATGAGAAAAACCCTATGGAGCACAGGGATGGGTAGGGGCAAACTCACCCAGGCCAAACGGAGGTGCAGTTTGATACTAAAAATCCTTTAAAAATTAATTATCTGAAGATAGAACAGGTTAATCTGTGTCCATATAGGCAAAGATTAGCCTTTCTAGCTCCAGAAAAAAAGAAAGGTATCACCTCTTTGCAGCTTTGTGAAGTTTTCGCTGTTTTTCATCTTCAGCATTCCATATGGAATATTTTCTCCCAAAAGACTATCTTTAAGGGTCAAGCTGGCTCAGCTGGATTCAGAAAACTGAGACTGCATTCCTGGTCATTCATTGTGCTATAAGAAGAATGAGAACTACCCCTTTGGTAAATGGGCTTAGAGATTGGTTCATAAAGTGGGCTATATGTTAACTAAATTATAGTAGTATTGCAAAGTGGTAAGTTCTGCTCTGATCTAAAACCTAAACTTTTATTTTGGTTTTAGTTGATTCACCTGTCACAGCAGGAGCTCAGAAATTAATGTAAAATTCAGTGTGATTGCACCGTAAATCATAAATCTGGCCTTTCTCTGCCACTCTATTATAATATGTGGCTTTTGAAACCTCAAAAATGTATTGACCTATTTTTATGTTCATTTCATGTTGTAAAACAATTTTTCAAACATGACATTAGGCTTTAAGAGTTCTTGGATGTGATCTGACTCTGTGTAAATGTCATATTCTTTAAACACACACAGATAGTTTTGCTCAGAACACCAGTTGTGGCATTTAAAGTTTCAGTTTGTTCCTCTTCCTGGATATGTTGAACATTTTGGAGGAGAAACTAGCTTATGTAGTTCACACAGACATTGGCATTTAATTCATTAGTCTGTGAAAAATGCGTTGTGATTGTAGACTAGTTTTATGTGTTAGGTAAGTGCTTTCATTATTATTTTTTCCTTATAAAATTCAGCAGTCAGATGCATGCTCAAATTACTATTATTTAATATTTTTCCCCTGTTAGTGAAGCCATGGCATCTGGAGGCAGTGCTAGGTAAGTATTGCAAGCATTTCTGACTTAGTCCGCAAAAAGGGATATTTCAATAAATCCATAACTCTGGGCCATGCCTGTAGAGTAGACAGTTTTGCCCACTCTGCTGGTGGTGGTACTGAGATTACTGACACTCCGTAATACTTTAAACCTCAGATGAAAGAAAGACTTCACAAAAGTAAATGCACAAGCAGGGGGGATACTTTCATGAATATGTTGTAACATATTGCAAAGATACAGAAGCTTGATGTTTGGCACCCGTTCATTAGTAGACCTACCTGTGCTGACCTGGAACAAATACAATATATGAATTTTTTGGGCCTATATATATTTCTTAATCTTTCCTCCACTAATATGAAATGTGTTATTCTCAGTTACTAAACTTGCCAAAATACATGAAGTTTTGCATTAATCCCTTTCTTGTGATTTTTACAATTTTACTTTGCTTGCATAGATGTCTGCTAAACCATGTGTGTGTGCTACTGAATTCTGGTGTCTGATGTTACTGTGGATCACAGGGATTCGAGCATCTATCCAATGAGGAAAGGTTGAGAGGGATGGCACTGTTCAACCTGGAGAAGAGGAGGCTTGAGGGATATATCAACACCTAAAGGAGCAGTGCAGAGAAGGTGGAGCCAGGCTTTTTTCACCGGTGCCCAGTGACAGAACCAGAGGCAATGGGCATAATTGAAAGAGGCAGGCAATGTCTGAACATTAGGAGGCACTTCTTCACTGTGAGCATGACTGAATGCTGGAACGGGTTGCCCGGAGTGGTTGTGGAGTCTCCATCCTTGGAGATATTCAAAAGCCATCTGGACATGGTCATGGGCAACCAGCTCTATGTGACCCTGATCTAACTTCAGAGTTAGTTCTGCTTGTCCATGGCAAAGATTATTTCGGAGGCCTCCAACATTCTTGGGATTCCAACAGTTTAACTGAAACTGAAGTCCTCAGTGCCTTCTTTTCCGGAGACACATTTACCCTTTACACTGTGTTACCACCCCACTAACATAAATTCTTCAGATCCCAAGTCAGTTCCAGCAGCCTTGAAGTTCTGGTCTGGAGAAGCATGTGACTCCCCTAACCATTTTTCATTTTTTTTTATGAAGGCAAGGGAAAGTGCAGAGTAGCAGCTTCATATCCTGCAAGAGAGGGAGTAGAGAAGACAGAAAATTTCTGACAGGATATAAAATTCCTTCTCAGTTGCTGCCAGTTGAAATTCTTCTCCAAGATCTCAAAAGGTACTGCTACTGATACCAGTAACATTAATCCTCACCCTGACTGTTCAAGTGAACATCTGAAAAGAAGCTTAAGTTCAGGAAGCACAATACAAATGATGAGCAAGCTCTGCTTTGCAGTATATGGTTACAAAATATGTTCTTTTAACCAAAGCAAAAATTGAGATGATGACAACCCTACTTCCCTTATTCCCAAGGATTCTGTCTGGATATCTTCATTAATTATGTTCATGGATGCTGTGGGGAAAAAAAGGCAACTTAACTAGGGAATGTAAAGCAAGCTCTCCAAATGCTTCAAGAATTTTTTTCCAAAATAACGTTTGGATATGTAAGAAGTCACTAAGAAACCAGAGACTCAGGGCAAGTCTTACGTTTTAACCTTGAAATTTCCATTTCAATAAAAAATTAACTCTCCTGTGACATGTGAACTATTTGCGTTGTGAATGAATATGATGACACAAGTGAGAACTGAGATAAACATTCTTAATCAAGAAAATATTTCACTTCAATGTAATAGTCCTTAGTAATAATGTCAAGGGAAACAAATAAACTGAATCAAATACCTTTCAGTAAAGTTTAATTTCCATAAGGCAAGAGCGAAATAAGGTATTTTGAAAGTCTATTTCAAAGAGAATTATTTTTTTTTTTTAGACCATATTCTACCATTAGTATTTAAACACAATATGTTACTAGTTTCAAAGAGACCTTAGGCTTAATGGCTGTTGACAAAATATGGTTCTGCATCTAGGGAATTTTAGAAAACCTTTTATGTTTCAAAATTTATACTTATTAATTATTTGAAGAACTGTGATCAAAAAGACTCATGCTGTCTGTTACAGCTCTGGCAACAAGTCTTCCTCTCATTAGATGTCCAATTGGTTGCTCTGTAAGGTTTCAGCTTTAATTTTAAAGCCCTTTACTTTTCGGCTATCTGAGATAAAAGTGTGATCTGTCTTCAACCCTTCTGTGGAAATTTCAGATTTTGTTAAAATTCATCTCTTCAGGAAGTAGCTAATAAATACACAGACCATGTAAGGTTTTCGTAATCACTCATTATTTTAGCCAGTACCAGACATTTGCAAAAATTAATAAAAAATACTTCAGTGTTCTTTCTTGCTTTGATTTCCCTAAGATTCTTAACATGCTTTGACCTTCATATCAGAATGCCTAATGGAATCCAGGGGTCTGCCTGTTTTCCACTGAATTCTCCTAAAAATCTTGGGGTGGGTGTCCGTATGTGTATATCTTTCCACTCTCTAGGCTTCCAGCATGTCTATTGAGAAACTTCTCCCATATTATTTTGAGCTACTTAGTTCAAGGATTCCCTGCTCAGCTCTGTCACGTAATCTGTATCCCACACCAGATGATGTGGGACCAACTCAGTTACCTATTTTACAGACTTGGAAAACCAGATAGCCAATTATTTACCTTAGCAAGCTACAGTTGATTGAAAGGTGATAAAAATGTAGTGATTTTTCCACTGTTAGTTGTGTCCAGTGTATGCGAATTGCTCTTTAAATATTTATTTTTCAGTATAGACACCACATGAGGAAGGGAAGGCAACGACATGCTATTTTTAAAATTAAGTGTACAATCTAAGTAGAAGTTGTTTTTTCCGAACACAGATTGGTGTGACTTTTTCTTTGTTTGCTTTTTTTGTTTGGTTGGGGGGCTTTTTTGTGGTTTTTTTTGGTGTTGTTGGTTTGTTTGGTTTTGGGGTGGTTTTTTTGTTTGTTTTTGTTGTGTTGTTTGGTTTTTTTTAGAACAGTTGAACATCTAGAAATATTTTCACTGGGAAAAAAAATGTTATTTTTTTAAAATTTCAAGATAGATTTTTCTTAGAGAACAAAGACCATGTCTACACTAAATACATGATGCTTAATACAATTTAAGTGCCTCATCAAAATGCTTGTATGTCTTAGCTTATTTTTGAAAGAGAATTGAAAGCTCTATTTTTCCAGATTACTTTCCTGTTTGGTTTTGACAAAAAGTATGTTAATATATACCTAATTATTTGCATTAGCCATGATATTAAGTGGCACTTTGTGAAGTAGGTACAAAAGTAGGGCAGTATTAGCTACTTCACTAAAGGAATTTAAAGCTTTATCCCAAGTAAAGACCTCTCACTTGCTCTGAGTCTTTCCTTGTAAGGCAGGTTCTCCAGATCTTTGATCATCTTTGTTTCCTTTCTTGCAATTCTATCCAGTCTGTTTGCCTCTTTCTTGAATTGGTGGGATCCGAACTCGGCATAGCAGTCCAGGTGTGGCCTAAAAGAAGCTGAGTGGAGTGGGATGATCATGTCTTTACCTCTGCTAGTAATTCCCCTGCAGATGCAGCCCAGGATAGGATTTGCCTTGTTTCATTGGTGCACTGCTGATTCCTGTTCAGCTTATTGTTGTCCTCCAGGATATCCAGGTCTTTTTCAGCATGGCTATTCCCCAGCCACCCAGATCCTAACCTGTACTGGGCTCTTTGGTTATGTTGTACTAGGTGCAGAACTTTGTTCTTGTCCTTGTAAAACTTCATACTGTTCTTGCTAACACCCTGTTCCAGCCTGTTCACAATTCTCTGTAAAATGGCCCTCCCTTCTCTGAGACGTGTTTACCTCACTCCCCAGTTTAACCTCATCAATAAACTTGGTGAGAATGCTTTCAATCCCATCATCCAGATCATTTATGAGAATATTGAATAGTGTAGGGCCCAATATGGGTATGTGGGAGACACCACTTGTGGCAGGATGCCAGCTTGAGAAAAAAGTATTGATCACCCCTCTCTGACTGGATCTCGTTAGTCAATTTCCTATCGTGCAGACCACCTGTCCAATTTGTATCTTGCCAGTTTGTCTAACTTGTCTGTTTCTGCTGTGTGCAGTCACACCATTGAAAGTAAGGAAATGGCTTCTTCAGTTGAGGCATTACTGATAGCACAAGTAAGAGGATTTTTTTTTTTTCTTTTAAAATCATCTAACATATTTTATTCAAAAATCTGAAAAAAAAAAAAAACAACACAAAAAAACCAATAGAGACAGTCTATATCTGTTGAGATTTTAAAAGCTCTTTGCTTTGGGTAGCTGCCCAACACCTTTTGAAATTTCTAGCTTAAACATTCAGTAATTCTTTTGTATAATTCATATATGTTGAACAGTTAGATTTAGATGATTAGCAGTATAAAAACTACAGAAGTTAAATAATTTCACTAGTATGTTTTGAAAATTCTGACAGTTTTTCAGAAGCTTTCTCAAATAGTAGGTTTTTATCAGTTTGTTGCATCCAAGTTATGAAGTAGGCTGCTTGAATGCCTGCCAGTTTGTTAAACTAAAAATCTTGTTATGGGCAACAGTAACATACTTTATACTCAAAGCCAAGAATTTATTGCTAATTTAACTAGAGTCTTAATAGTCTAATAAAATAATTATTATTAGTCCAGTTAAAATGATACTGTCACGTATTGTTCAGTTCATATGCAGTTAAAGTTATATGTAAACAAGCTTTCTGGTGTCTGTCCCTTGCTGGTGTTATGCTCATTCTCACAAGGTTGCTGACCTTGGTCAGAAAGAGGGGTTATGCTTTACAGGAGATTCATCAGCCACCCAGGGCCTTTGCTTGCAGCAGAGTGATGTTGATTTTAATGGCTTCTTTCTCCTTGTTTAAGGATCCATGTGTTCTATGAGAAAATGTAAGCATGAAAATGAAAACGTACATCTTTCTCTTTACTCACTGTTCTTCAATTACTGTGTTAATTTGTGTAGTGTGTTTTGCATATGTTTTGGGGTTTTTGTTGCTTCTAAAACTAGTTTTATCCTGTTTCTAAGGTTGCATTTTTTTTAATGACCAATAGTTGATCACTAGTGTATTATTAATAGTCATGGGGTCTCAATATCATCCATGACATTTCAAGGCCTCTGCTGTCAGTATGTGCCTTCACTCCTGCTACAGTATTTTCTTCTAGAGTCATAGACAGTTCATTCTATGCAAAATACTTATAGTACTTTTAGGTATTTTTTAGTACTTACTAGTAACAAAATTGTATATACATAGCATTAATGTTACCTCAAATTATTGCACAAAGCTAAGCAAAAGCAAGAACAAAGTAGGTAATAGGTACTTAGTCTTTAAATTAGCTTTGTTGCAAACTAAAAATATTGCCCAGGTACGCCAAGACAACTCTTTAATGGCCATTAATGAACCTAATCTAATTCCTCTTGGAACTAATTTAGATTTTTGCTCTCCACTCTATTCTGTACAGATTAATTCCATAACTTAATTACATATTGTAAAAACAGATTCCCTTTTGTTTTCATTCCACTTTTGTGCTTTTTACATGCTGACTAGTAACTAATAGTAGATAAGTGATCCCAAATGAATTCAATAAAACATTGATTTATTTTTATATGTACAAATATCCTTTTGTTCAAGTACAAAACGTTACCCACTAAATGCGTTTCAGAAGCCTATTCATACCTATGAGTTCTTTTAGAGCTCTGGAGTAAATACCATCTGCTCCTGTCAGTTTGTCACTATTCAGCTTGTTCTAAACCCTCTTCTATTGACAAACCTTTTGGAGATGATTCCTCAGTTTCCCCTTATGTAAAGAATGGCTCTCTTATGGAAACCTCAGCTCCAGGCCTCATTAGGCCTTGTCTTCCTTGAATCCTTCTTTAATAGTCTGCTAAGGTGATTATTTTATAAAAGAATTGGCAACTAGCTTCACTGGATATGTCAGACCAATCTGTAGAGTGATACAGCTGCTGCTGAGGACATGGTATTCCACTATTCATATTTCACAATACTTTTTTGTTTGTTTGTTTGCTTGTTTGTTTGTTTGTTTGTTTTAAAATAAATATATATGCATATTTTGGTCTACTTCTAATCTAGTATCATGGACTGAATACCCACTGACATATATTAGGTGCACTTCCTTCCAGTTTAGTTTAATTTGAAAGTAGTCTAGTTCATGCACTCTGAGACTGCTACTCACCTGGAATAAAGGATGGTGAAGCAAGTTCACAAAGACTTCTGCATGGGTTACATAACTGATGACACACATTGACTCAAACAGTAAAAGCAGAGAGAGTGACATAGGCATGGAAAAGGGGAAGAGATAACTCTACTAAGGAATGGTGGAGGAGTCCCTGGGTGTCATCTCCAGTGCAGCAGGATCCCCCAGTAATATTTTGGATATGGTAACTATATAGTTTTTGTCAGGACTTGCTTAAGATCCCTGCTGTGGGTTTTTTTCATGCTTTTAATGGTATCAGCACTGGTTGGAACATATTTTTGTCAGGGACTGTTGCGTGCTGACTGGGTGTTAAACTTTTGGCCTGGATTTTATCAGGTAACACAAATTAAATGTAAACACAAATACAAATGTTGTAACCCCAGGGTAGAAAATAGGAGAAAGAAGGGATGATTCTTATGTGAGTGCCAGTTGCTTCCCAAAAACTTTCTGGAGGAGTAATATTAGGATTTAGGACTGAAAGGTCATAACAGCACCAGAGCCATGGGGAAAAATACTGCTCAGGAGCACTGGAAAACAATGCCACAACAGCTTGGCTGAAAGAGTAGAGGGATGCAGGGGAAAGACAAGTTACTGAGACACAACCAGAAGGCCCTGAGCAGTATAAAGGTACCGAAGGCACTGTGCCCATCAGGAGAGAGGGTGGTATGAAGAAACTGTACTGTTGATCCAAACTGCAACCTCACGGTTGGCTCCTTGTGGCCAAGAAGGCCAATGGTATCTTGAGGTGCATTAGGAGGAGTGTGTCCAGCAGATGGAGGGAGGTTCTCCTCCTCCTCTACCTGGCCCTGGTGAGACCTCACATGGAGTATTTTGTCCAGTTCTGGGTCCCCCAGTTCAAGAGGGACAGGAATCTACTTGAGAGAGTCCAACGGAAGGTTACGAGGATGATGAATGGACAGGAACACCTGCCTTACGAGCAAAGGCTAAGAGACCTGGGGTTTTTCAGTCTAGAGAGGAGAAGACTGAGGGGGGATCTAATTAATGACTACAAATACATGAGGGCTGGAGTCAAGAAGGCAGGAACAACCTCTTTTCACTTGTGCCTAGTGATAGGATGAGGGGTAAAGGATTCAAACTTGAGCACAGGAAGTTCCACCTCAACATGAGAAAGAACTTCTTTACTGTGAAGGTTACAGAGCACTGGAATAGGCTGCCCAGAGGGGTTGTGGAGTTTCCTTCTCTGGAGACTTTCAAGACCTGTTTGGATGCCTTTCTGAGTGATCTGCCCTAGTTTTTGGTCCTGCTCTGGCAGGAGGTTGGAGTCGATGATCTTCAGAGGTCCCTTCCAACCCCTAACATTCTGTGATTCTCTGATTCTGTGTCCAGCATTTCTGCCTCTAGGCAACATCCTGACCCTGTTGTTTCTGAATAAAACATTGTAAGAAAATTAATATTACCCAAGACACTGTAATTTTTAATTCAACTTGAAGTAATTAGCAGTATTTTTATTTTTTCTTATTGAAAAATCACTTCTTTTTTCAGGATGTCTTTCTACTCTTAGCTTTTTACTTTTCTAATGAGCATTTTTGCTTTCTATGATTTTGAATTTTTTTTAATTATTTTTTATATATATTATAATGTTGTATTTAAATATTTTGGGGTTTTTTGCCAAATACTTTTAATTCTTTTTTAACCCACCTTCCATTTTTTTGCATTTTCCCTTTTAGAAGTTAAATATGCATTGCTGTCCCATGTGTATCTCTATTATAAGAAAGTTGTATTTGTGTGCATATACATAAGACAGCATATGGTATAGTAGTGAATTGTATTCAGAAAAAGATACACAGAGGTACTATTAGTTTCCACTCCCATTTGAAAGCCAGTGATAGCTGGTTGCTCCTAGCCCTTCCTCTTCCCATTCCCCCTCCAACTTTGGGGATCACCCACCTTATGTTTAAGCAGCATGACTCACAAGCTGCAAAGCATATTATAGTCTTTCCTTCCTAGACATAAGGCTAAATTAGATAATTCAGATTCTGCTGACTCTTTTATAATTTAATTTACCATAAATTACACAAAGTATTTTCATATCCATGAGATATAGTTTCCAAACAGAAAATTACTTTATTATAATCGCTGGGAATGACACAGCTATGCACTCAAAAAACCTGTTCAGAAGGAATAATTCTTTTGCACTTTAGTCATTTTTTCTGTAATGTTTGAAACAAAATGTAACTAATGAGAACTGAAATAAAAAAGGCCAGTTCAAACTGGAATTGCTCCAAAATGTAGTACTGTCTGGTTTAGTGTGCACAAACCAGTTTAGGGTAGTGTATATTTGACTTATGCATCTGTCTTTGTACCTGCCTTGAGTTTTCTGACATTAGAGGGCACAGTGCTCGGTACACTGCTCACCAGCTGGAATTAATGCTAATAGAGACACCAAGGTGGTATAGTGGTGTTCTTTAAATAAATATGTTGAAAAGATAATAACTGAGTATGATTATTTTTTTAATGTGTGATAGGAAAGAAATTATGTAATCAATTTTTCTCCATTTGATGCATTCACTGCATTGTGGATTCTTTTCTGCCTTACTTGTATTCTATTTCTATGAGACTGGTAAGTAAGGTAAGTAAGAAAGCGATCAAGACCCTTAATTTTCACTAAATAGTCTACAGACTTACTAACAAATCAGTAGAAATGTAATAAAATAGTCTTCTTTCTTCTTTTTCTTTTTCAGTTAGACAATGCCAGTCTACAGACTTGTCAATTTTTACATTTATAGAACAGAATGGGAGCAAACCAAGAAGGCAGCACTTCTGCTGACCCAACCTAAAAATTGAAGTGTGTCCTTGAATGCTTTACTTTGGTTAGGTAATTAAATAAAATTGTACAGTTTTCCACAGAGGGGGTGGATGTGGTTATGTTGGTGTCTTCCAATGCAACACAGACAGCAAAGCTCTTTCTCTGCTTCCCAGTAACTTAATGCTCCTTGACCTTTTAAATGCATTTTGGCCACTAGCACTTAATAGAAAGATGAATAGATGTTAGATTTATATTTTATTTATCTGTGGACTAAAAAAATTACTTGAATTTGGAACATGCACCAAAAAGAATATAAATTTGCTTAAAGGTATCTGTTAGCATCTTTGAGGAAGTATAATTCCTATTTTCTAAACTGCTAATTTCTCTCACTTTACCTACTGGCCCTACTCAGTATTTTTACGTTACGCTTGGAGACCTGTGTATCATATTTTATATATGAGTTGCTCAACTATTTCTTAGTGATGGCAAAATAGTAACTGAGTAGGACACCAGAACTAAAACAGGCAAATTAACAAATCCAATGATGCATTTAAATTCTTTCTGTTAAAAAAAATACTTAAGAAATTCCAATGGCAAAATCTAATACATGGAATGGCTAATCACTATTGCTTTTTTATTCTTTTGCTCACTGAATGATGTAGTATGTGCCATAGCTCAGTACTATTTTGCATTTTTTACTCCTGCTTGTTGTCTACTGTTTCCATTAGCAACTGAACAACCATCAAATCAGCTAAAATTGATGTAAACTGAGAATACTATATTTATTCAAATTGAGGTGTGTCTCCTAAGATTAAGGATGGTTTGCAAATTTATTTGCAAATGCAGTGACATGCAGCTAGCACAGTGTCATCTGCAAGAGAAATGTAGCATTAATAAAATAATGTTCTGCATGATATTTCCTAGGAGTGAGCTTCAGAGGGTAATGGAGTCTGTATTGCCTTATTCACAGTCTTTTTACATGGTGAGTCTGGTGGGAAATCTCACAAAAGGAAGCTGTTAGCATTTTCAGCAATTCTAGCACTAGACTGAAATTCTGTGATAATGCATTAGCTTTGCTTTAGAATGTCATTAAAACAGAAAAAGCTGGGAAGAGCAGGAAAGTTTGTGTTTTGAGGGGGAAATTTTTGAGCTAGACTCTTTCCAGTTTTCAGAAAGACTTCAACTTGATTTGAATTTGAATTGAAAGTCTGAGGTAATTCATTTCTTAGGATCAAATTGTCTCTTTATGAAATTATTTTTTTAAAACTACAGCAACCCAGTATGTATTTTAAAAAGTACTTAAGATAATGTCTACAAGCTCAAGAGCGGTGAGCTGCAGAGGCTTCAGACCACATTGCTAGCACTGAGATTATTGGGAGGAGCTGCAAAGTTGGTCAGGAGAAGCAACAAGACAGGCCATGAAATCTGACAGATATTATGAGCTCCAAAAAGGACTTGTGCACTGCCATTTGATTTCTGCAGAACTTTTTGATCCATGCCTTTTGAAAAACAAATAATCTGAAAGTGGACAGCCAAAATTTACATGTATTTATGTTATCAGCTGTGATTGCCAAGTGACAGGTGACAATGCTATATCCAAATGAAAGATAGATAATTTTCATCTCTAACGTACAGACTGAGAGACATTTTCACTGCACAGCTTCAGCCGGTATCTAGGGTAATTATAAGCTCACAAACATTTCCTAATAATTATAAAATAATTATAAAAGGCTCTAATTGGGTAAATGAATACCTTAAGGTGTTACCACAACTGAATTTAACTCTCAAGGATGAATCTAAGCTGCATTCACCGTGAAGTGCTGTGATACTACTCAAGATAAGTTAGTGAGGTTTGTACTGCATTTGTGCTCTGAGATTCCTGAAAATAAGACTCTTGTTACTGTTTCCTATTGGAAATCTTTTCAGGTTAAATTTGCTTCATAGGACATAAGATATTTTAGTTTTGCTCCTTCGAGCTCCAATTCTGTATGCTATCACACTTTTTCTTCCTCAGAAGAAAGTTTTATTTTCACTAAGAGGAAATGACAATACCGGAAGACTGCATTTCCAAAATGCAATTCTACCAAAAAATACAAAATGAAAAAAATTGATGCCTTGAGTATGCAGCAAGCTGAGTGGCCAAGAGGTTTCTTTAGTGAGGAACATCTGGGAGAAGTTGTCCGTGTATTATACAGCTTCAGTGTTATACATATGTATCTTGATGTAACAAGAAATCCCAATTTTTAACCAACTGAGAATGTGAGACCAAATTCTGTTTGCATTATGAAATAGACATTCTTCCCATAAAAATCACACTAATTACAGAGCTTTGTGCTGAACCAAAGTTTCTGCACTATTGCCTCCAAAAAGGCTCTTTACCATAGCAACATCTCCACAGAAAGCTGTTATATCAAAAACACTTCCTGTAAATAAAATAGAGAATTACATGAACTTGGTATCCACAACCTTTGCAACAAAAACGATGTTTCACAATATTAATGTCTGATTTATTCTCAAAAATTTAGTACTGTAGTATTCTGTTTTCACCTTTCTGCATTTTCTATGTGACTGGTTAGATATTTCATTCTTTTTATTGGTCCGGCTAATTTGAGAGACAAGGTGTAGTTGCTAGCCAAAAGATAAAATGCTGAAAGGTTAAGGCAATAGAGCATCTCACTATATTTCATAGTACAGAAAATTACTTACCTGTAATTGTTGTTCAGTGAAGAAGTGAAACATTCGAGCATCTGTCTCTTAATGGTTTTCCTTGACAGCGACCTGGTGTCTCAGTGTCAGATAAAACAAAATGCTGGGCAGATTTTCTAATAGCTTTTGTCTCTGTGCTTAACCCAAGTGGCCTTTTAAAGTCTAGCCTGGGAAAGGAGTCTTAAGGGTTTGAGGGAACACTTCGGAATAATCCAGTGATTAAGGAGAGAGCAATGTATGATTAGTGTGCAGCTTTGTCATTTATTCGTTCATCAGTTCATCATTATAACATTTGCAGCTTAGTTTTGCTTGGCAGTATGCTGATAAACGCCTTGCCCTGAAACCACTCTTTCCTTTTTTTTTTTTTTTTTTGTCCCTGTCATATGCAATTCCTCGTTTGGCTTTCTCATGGTCTGGAGAATGGGGACCAAAAGTCAGTTCTCCATTCACTGCAATACAACGAGATTTCCAGGTGGTACTAAGGCCGGACCTGTTTTTAGGGTCTCCTCACAGTCCCCTGGCTTATTCTTTAATCCGTTCTCTCATTCAAGAATGGGTGGTTTAGAAATCAGGTGAGATACACAGTCCTCAATAACCTGTAAGTCTTACAGAATCATAACATAGAATCACAGAATGGTTAAGGTTGGAAGGGACCTTAAAGATCATCAGGTTCAAACCTCCCTGCTATGAGCAGGGACACCTCACACTAGACCAGGTTGCACAAGGCGTCATCCAACCTCATCTTTAACACCTCCAGGGAGGGAGCATAAACAACCTCCCTGGGCAACATATTCCAGTGCCTTACTACCCTCATGGTGAAGAATTTCCTCCTGATGGCTAACCTAAATCTACTCTCTGTCAGTTCAGAACTATTTTCCCTCATCCTATCACTACCCTCTCTGGTGAAAAGTCCCTCCCCAGCTTTCCTGTAGGCCCCCTTCAGGTACTGGAAGGCTAATGTAAGGTCTCCCTGTAGCCTTCTCCAGGCTGAACAGCTCTGATTCTTTCAGCCTGTCTTCATAGCAGAGGTGCTCCAGCCCTCAGATTATCTTCGTGGCCCTTCTCTGGACTGTCTCCAACAGCTCCATGTCTTTCCTGTGCTGAGGACTCCAGAGCTGTACACAGCATTGGAGGTGCAGCCTCACCAGAGCAGAGTAGAGGGGCAGAACCACTTCCCTCACCCTGCTGGCCACACTTCTTTTGATGCGGTCCAGGACATGGTTGGCTTTCTGGGCTGCAAGTGCACACAGGTGACTCACATTGAGCTTCTCATCTACTACAACCCTGAAGTCCTTTTCCTCAGGACTGCTCTCCAGCCATTCTCCCCTCAGCCTGTATTTGTGCCTGGGGTTGCCCAACCCAGGTGCAGGACCTTGCACTTGGCCATGTTGAACTTCATGAGGTTGGCATTGGCCCACCTCTAAAGCCTGTCAAGGTCCCTCTGGATGGCATCCCTTCCCTCTAGGGTGTAAACTACTCCACACAACTTGGTATCATCAGCAAACTTTGTCCATATGATGGACAGAGGCTTAGCAACTGCATTTGCCTGCTCCCTCAGGACCTGTGGATGGATCCCATCAGGTCCCATAGACTTGTGCAGCTTCAGGTTCTTTAGATGGTAATGAACGTGTTGTTCTCCTACAGTGGGGGGGTGCTTCATTCTCCCAGTCCCTGCTGTCACCTGGTGTGGCCTTTGCAATGAGCCTGGAGCCCTTGCCAGACAAAACAGATAAAAAGAAGTCATTGAGAACCTCACCCTTCTCAATATCCTGCATATCTAGGTGTCCCATTTCCTTCAGGAAAGGACGTACATTTTCTTTGGTTGTCTTTTTATCCCCAATATAGCTATAGAAGCTTTTCTTATTGCTCTTTACATCCCTGGTGAGATATAATTCCATCTGGGATTTGGCTCTCCTTACCTGATCCCTAGCTGCTTGAACAACCTCTCTGTAATCGTCTCAGGATACCTGCCCTAGCTTCCATCCTCTGCATAAGTTTGAGCTTTTCCAGGAGCTGCCCGCTCATCCACACCAGCCTCCTGGAGTTTTACCTGACTTTCTCTTAGTTGGGATGCATCGCTCTTGGGCCTGGAGAAGGTGATCCTTAAATATCAGCCAGCTTTCATGGGCCCCTCTTCCTTCCAGGATGTTGTTCGTTGACACTCTCTCGAGCAGATCCCCGAAGAGACTGAATCTGCCCTCCTGAAGTCAAGGGTTGTGTGTAGTAAGCTTGTACCTTGAAAATCTTGCAGCTGAAAGGAAGGCAGTTTGTGAGGGGCGTACAAAATAATAAGTAATCTAAGAGGCAAATTTCATTCTTCAATGCACAGTTGGCATCACATTTAATGCAAGATCATCTGTGTCATGTGAGCACTGGGAGAGAAATGAGAGAAAGTTCTGAGTACTGCGTGTCTTCAGATAAATCAAACAGCCTGACATATCTGTTGAGCAGACCAAGCTATTAACGAGGTTTTCACCTCACTTTCTAGAAAAGGCTAACAGTAGTCAGTTCTGACCCTTTTCCTTTACCAATCTGAGAACTACCTAAAACCTCACTCTGAGAGTAAAATTATTGTACATCTTCTTTCCCGACTCACCGGATTTGTTTATTGGAATGGGATTAAGAAACAGCCAATGTTTGCTTTCAGAGCAGGTTATATTCAAATGTTGCTAGTGCTGGCTTGAATGTTGCTTGTGGGCTGTCCTTTGATCTCTATCCTTTATGAACCAATTCAGTCTGTGACCTGTAGTGACTTACAACAGAAATGGATAAAGCAAGATTTGGGTGCATATTCTATAGCTGCACAAATCTCTGGCATTTACAGGTTTTACCGTTTGACAAAACAAAAGAGTTTGTCTTGCAGGAAGAGAAACCTGTAAGACTGGATAAATTTTCAGTCTAATGCAGTAAACACTGTAAAATGCTATATTCAGTTTAATTTAGTCAAGAATTTTTCAGAACACAAATGTGAACACATTAGTGTCCAGCAAGAACTGCCTCTTTCAGGGTAGCGGGTTCTGGCTCTTAAAGGTAGGCAGGTAGTTGCACTTTGAGAGGTGGACAGCTGTTGTGAGGACCAGGTTTGTCAGTGACACAGATCAGTCACTGTTGTGAATCACATTTGAAAAATCTAAAATCCAAAAATATAGGTAGTCTAGACACTAAAAAAGTATGTTTTCTAGGTTCATTTAATGCCAGACACATAGAATAAGTAGAAAATCATAGGTCCTCTTTCTTTGTGCTTAAAACCTAAACAGTTCCTTTTCTTATTTATATTGTTTTTCTTAAAATTGTCTAGCAGAAGCAGCCTGGAATGATGTCCAATACGATGTGGGAAGCTCCAAGCAAATACCTTGTGTACCTGGTTTTTACAATCTATTTTAGATATTAATTTTCTAATCATTTTTTAATCACAGTGGTTAACACAGGAGAGTGTAATTATTATTGGCAGCACAGATACTTTTGACAAAATTACATCCCCACTTATTATCATATTACTCTAGTTACATTAGTATTACAGAATAACCTTTACTTAATTACTAAGCAAAAGTAATTATGGAAAATTATTTGAACATTCGAATTTACTGAAAATATCTTGCTTTCCTTTATGAACAACAAAATCTCGTCATAGCCAGGTAATAGGATAACTTGCATATATCAATGTACACTTAACATAGTTCATTCAAATTCCTTGGGCCAGAATATTCCTTCCTGTGTTTTTGCAAAACTACAAGACCACAGTAAGGTTAACCTGAAGAGAAACTTTTCTTTCTTGAAGACAAGTAACAGACTGAAAATCTCTGTAACTCTAGAGCTGCTCAAAGTTTGAAGGTGTTTAACGTCTGAAATTTTTGTACAGGATTTATCTCTAATTGTTGCACACTGTAATGTGTAAAACAAATGCCAATTTCAGCTCTGTTTTGATAAGAGTCAATTCAACAGTACCTATACATTTTGCCTCTAGAAAAGGAGGATAACTTATTTAATGCTACATTGTATTATTTCTTTTTACCCAGTTGTTGAGACATCTCTTAAGAACAGAACAGGATATGGACAGGCAGCTGTAATACTGGGATTAAATCAATATACAATAGCTTCAAATATTTAAGAAGAGGTTGTTTCAAAAGTTCTAAATGTTGAAAAGGAAGTGGATAAAAAAAGCATGTCTTAAGTGTGGGATTAAGGGAAAAGTTAAAAGAAAGCTAGGAAACCATTTACCAAAATAACTATATGTAAAGAAAGGTTTAAAAATCAATGGTGGGTTCCATATACGGGTTCACAGACCGCATGTTTGCAGGTGTTCATGCTTGCCCCGTTGCATAGCTTCACAATCCTCAGTCCCAGGGAGCAAGAGGTAATGGATTCAGGAGAACAATAGTAACAATCCCAGTAAACCATAAAGTTTTAGGAGAGAAAATGTCTTCTGTTGTGCAGTGGAAATAAAAAAGACACTTAAGCAGACCCTAGAACTGAACTGGGGAAGTTTCTTAAGTAAAATGCAACTGTTGTGTAGTTTGTGATCAAAATAAAGAAACGGTACAGGTTATTTTATGTGAGCTACAAGCTCTAAACCTGTAGTAAAAAGAATCAAGATTGCTGTCAAACGTATTTTGAGGCTGTGATCATATGGTTTGGGATTCCTTCTGAGTACTCAGCAAGTTAGGGAAATTAAAGCTAACATGACTGTACTCTGCATGCACAGCTTGGGAGACGGGTCCCCAACACAACAGACAGTTCTGCTGCACGTAAGCAAATCATCTTTGCCATCACTTGCATGGTTTATCTTGATGTCGTCCAGATATATGAGGTGTTGCATGTGCTTGCATAGACTTCAAGTGTACAATTCTGTTACTTTAACTTGTGCTGGCAGTAATTTATAAATCCAAAGTAAGTAGTGCTTGGTGTATCTCCCACCGAAGTCAGCAAGACTGGCAGGTCTTAATAAAGAAGGAAAGATCTGTGAGGAGGGTATATCAGAAAAAGCAACATTTCTAATCTGCAGTAATTGCTGTGATGTATTTAAACACTCTTTCATGGCAGCTGTCTAATTGACAAGCAGTCTGAATATAGAATGATTGACATTCTTTAAGGTAAACATGCTGACTTACCATGCAAAAGGAAACACTGCCTTGAGATAGTGGTATAATATCCAGAACTAATGTTGTGTGTTATGTTAACATCTACAGCCCTGCAAGTAATTTGACTGAAAACAATGACTTCTTTAAATAAGAACTTATAAGACATCCTTGTAGGCAATGACAATTTCTCTGAAAGATGTCTTCCCAGGCTTTTGATTTATTGTCAAAATGAATATGGACAAAGAGACGGAATAAATGAAGACAGTGCATAGTGCAATGTGGTCAGAGAGAAGAAAGAAATGGGACACAAGTTTTGAAAGATACTTCATCCAACTTCTAGGCATGGAAAATAATTCTTAAAATGATTACATGGTTTGCCACAGAGGAATTAAGTTTTTACTGCTTTTCTTTTTTTTCCTTTAGTTTTCATTACATTGTTAGTTATCTCAATACAAGATATCCATTCCCACCACCCTGTAGTTTCATTTATTGTTAGTATCTTGATAATATTTGTGTTGAAAAGAATGCTTCAGGAAATTACGGCTGGAAATGTCCAAGTTCCATGGTTAGTTTACTTTTAAAGGAGAGCATTATTCAGAGTCAAATTGCAAAGTTCATTCTGAATTTAAGCACAGTTTTTACGCCAGTTAAAGCAAACAGACAAAAAAAATATTTCTATCTCTGCTTATAGGTAACCTAGAGGGCAGGTATGACACTGTTTCACTCCTCCAAAGGTGCCTAAGGACCATGCTGCTTTTTTCAAGAGTATCAGAAGCACTTTTGAAGTGATCAACTCTACTGATCATAGTACTGAGGGCCCTTCAGAATAACTAGGTTTTGTTAGATTTCATACTAATCTGCAGATCTGTTTTAGAAGGCATGGACCTATCTCATAAATGCCTCTGTATGTTTCACTGGTACATATTGCTTGAACATCACCTACACAGGGAGGGTCTGGAGATTAATTTAGCTCTATGGACATTATTGGAAGAGAAAAAATTTGATTGTTAAGTGTGAAAATAAGTCTTTTAGCCTTATTGTGGGCATCTCAAAGCTGCAATTTAGGCAGTTATATATAATGACTATTAGTCCACTTTTAATTATATATATCACAGCATAATATTTATACTTACAACTGCTGTGTGTTTCATCAGATTATTCATTGATTTCTACTTAAAGTTCCTTAGTTTTCTTTCCGTAGTGTACTCAGTTACTAAGAAGCTATCGGTGTATATAAGCAGATAAAATTAATAATTTCCATGTATTTTTCCTTGCCATTGTTGGTACATAATTTTATCATTGTACTGGCTGGCTTTATTAATTCTTTGCAATCTTAGAGCTTACAGCATCCAACACTAAAAATAACTCCTTATGAATAGCCTCTTTTCCAACTTTCTTTATTCACTTCTTCTTTCAAGCCACTGTTTAAATATGTCTAACAGTCCTGATCCCTAAAATCACTTTATTATTAAATTATTTTCATTCTGAGAGTTACTCATTAGGATACTTGGGATACTGTTCTTGGAGCAGGATTCTCTGCACTCTGAGAGAAAGCAGAATAATTTTTTCTTGTGGTTTTTTTTTTTTTTTTCCCATTTCTGAAATTCCTAGTCTTATATTTCATTTTTTATAGCAGTTTTCCTTATTAATCAGCCAGTGATTTCTCAGACTCACATTTGGTAAAGAACTTCTATCAAAAGCTTTTAAAAATGTATGAATCAATTGTAGCTATCTGGTTCACCTTCGACCTTTTATTCTTAAATCTTTAATTACATACACAGGCAAAGTACTAAAGCCAGAACTGAGATTTTTAATTTGTTTCATGTGGGCTAGACAGCCACACAATAGTCTTATCTTACCTAGTGGCAAAAAAGCTATGTTTTTTTAAGCATGAATAATTGCCTGGTTACTAGCCAAGGAAGTCCTTTTTATATCTAAGCAAGCATTGCACATAGGGGAATTGGAACAATAGCTGAATACTGATTATAGCTGTTTCTGAATTTTCCCATAATTTTGTTACCTGGAAACCAAAGCATAATTATTCTAGACTCACTAAAGCTATAATAACATTTGTGTAACTTTTAAAATGCTCGGTTTATTTCCTTCATATAAATTAAAAACACTGTTCTAGGTGAGTAAATATTACCCAACTAAAGTAATGTCCTACTTTAAAATTTATGTATTTTATATTTTCTGTATATTTAATATAAAATGCTACTTCCTCAATGAATTAATTGATGTTACATAGTTATTGCATTAAAGCATAAGAAAGATTAAGTAAACACATTTTTAGTTTGCATGTTACATAGAGCTACTTCTGGTGTCTAATGGAAAGTCAGTGTAAATTTACTTAAATTCTGATCCTAACATTCCAAAATGTATACAGTAGAAAACAAGCTTGTAGCCATAGATTTTCCCATATTTTATTCTTGACTTTTTCACAATTGATGAACAAGCAATGTATTTTAGATTAATATTGAACACTCTTCTCATGATGCATGATACTTTCTTGCAAAGTAATAGTATAAATTGTAAGCACACATGCTAATGTGCTAAAAATGTAAAGATTAATTGTACTTGAGTGAGACAGCAGAGGTAAACAGAACATTTTGGGCACTATCATTTGCTTATGTCATTGCATTTTTAACCTCAGCCAAGTTGTACAATTAGAAGGGTAATCTATTGAGCAAGGTAGGTACTGCCTATGAGAAGGCTGTTCTATTGTGTACTTTCTGTAACATACAATGCTAAAATTCAAGATATTAGAATATGCTAATTCCTTAGGAATACTCAAAAGCTTTCCCGTAGGCCTTAATTTCTTTAAAGACAGAAAGTTTTGGTATCTGGAAAGTGTTTAATCCTCATGTCTTCCTATCTTTCTCTGTATAAATTTGGTTAAAGTATTGACAGCACCAGATAAGTTTTCTTTCAAAATTCTGCTCAGATTCTCTGACCAGAACTCATTCCTCTTTTTCCCAAAGCTCTCTAATCTACCTCTTTCCTGGGAGTAACCTAATTGTTTCTGAGAATAAGTATTTGACTAACACCAGCCTTATTTGTTGATGTCTCTACTTTTCCTGGAACTAAAAAGTCCATATTAAGGAACTGAAAATTCTCAATTCCAGGCCTCATCAGTATTATAGGAGAGGCACCATTCTTTTATAGGCCATGAGCCGCTTGTTTACTCCCCCACCTAGCTGGATCACAGAATCACAGAATCATAGAATCATCAAGATTGGAAAAGACCTTCAAGATCATCAAGTCCAACTGTCTGCCCTACACCTCCATGACCACTAAACCATCTCCCAAAACCACATCCACCTGCTTTTTGAACACCTCCAGGGACAGTGCCTCCACCACCTCCCTGGGCAGCCTGTTCCAATACCTCACCACTCTTTCTGTGAAGAAATTTTCTTCACTGGGGGCACAACTTGACCCCATTTCCTCTTGCCCTATCACCAGTCACTAGGGAGAAGAGGCCAACACCAGCCTCACTACAACCTCCTTTCAGGTAGTTGTAGAGAGCAATGAGGTCTCCCCTCAGCCTCCTCTTCTCCAGGCTGAACAGCCCCAGCTCCCTCAGCCTCTCCTCATAAGACCTGTTCTCCAGACCCCTAATCAGCCTAGTTGCCCTTCTCTGCATCCTCTCCAGCACCTCAATGTCCTTCCAAAACTGCACACGGTGCTCGAGGTGCAACCTCACCAAGGCTGAGTACAGGGGCAGGATCACCTCCTGGGTCCTGCCAGTTGCATTATTTTTGATACAGGCCAGGATGCATTTGGCCTTCTTGGCCACCTGGACACACTGCTGGCTCATGTTCAGCCAGGATGGGGGAGAAAGCTGGAAGGATAAATATGAGAAAACTCATGGGTTGAAATAAAGACCTAGTCTTTAAAGTAATTATTAATCATTTTCTTATTAGTTTATTATCAGTTTATCTGTTTGGTTTTAACTATTAATCAGTTTAATAATAATAATATTAGTGAAACCCATGAAAATGAAGTGATGCAAAAAAACTCCAATTACTCACCACTGGCTACTGCTCAGTCAGTCCCCAAGCAATGTCAGCCTCAGGCAACCTGCCTTCTCCCTGCAGTTTTACTGCTGAGCATGATGTCATACGGTATGGGATGTCCCTTTGGTCATTTGAGGTTAGCTGTCCCAGCTGTGTCCTCTCCCAGCTTCTTGTGCACCCCCAGTGTCCCTGTAGGCAGGGCAGGGTGAGAAACAGAAAGGGCCTTGATGTTGTGCAAGCCCTGCTCAGCAATAACTAAAACATCAGTGTGTTACAAACACCGTTTGGGTCACAAATCCAAAGCCCATTACAAGCTACTGTGAAGAAATTTAACTCTATCTCAGCCAAAAACAGTAGAAAAAGAGATAAATAGAAGCAGTTTAATATTATAATTTTTTATTTATGTGACAAAATGTACTGTCGACTGGTCACTTTTTTTTCTCAACCTCTTGAAGATGTTTTTAATACTTTTGCTATGTCAGAACTTGAAACAGAAACCCAGTATCTATGCCTCAGATCAAGGAAGGTGTTCAGATTTTTTCTTTATAACTTCACAGCATGGCTAATAGTTTCAGACCGAAACAGAGGGATACTTTAACTTGTAAAGAGCTGATACAGATGCAAGTTTAGTTTCTCAATAACTTTTTAATGGGAAACTTGTGATGAATAAAAATTACTTCTATATTCCAAATTAAAGAGCACTTTAAGATCAATATTATTAAATGTGTCTTTTAGTTACAACTTCTGTGTACGTTACCAGATAATGTTGGGATTTTTGTTGCTGTTGTTGTTTTTTGGTTTGTTTTGTTTTTTGTTAAAGGATAAAAGACCGAAGAGCCATTGGAAAGTAAAGGAAATGGAGACAGGAGGGAAATTTCTTTTTTATGGGCAGAGGAGACACTGGTCAATAAGTACTAACACCTGCAAAACCACATACTTCACGTTTGAATTCCCTAGCAGAGATGGAATAAATAAACGTTATTGCAACAGTTCATTGCTTTGTTCCTACTGCTGGGAGTTAAATAACAATTAAAACAAGTTTTTGTCTGTCAGGGGCCTTGATAGTGTCCCTCATGGCAGACACTTAAACATTCACTTTGAATTCTATAACCTGTGTTGTACAATCTTCTCTCAAGCAAATGGCTGATTTCCTTCTCAGCGTCACTAAAAATACCTGCAAGAGCTTTTCAGTTTAAATATCTAAAATTATTTAACTTCCTGGGACATTAAATATTTGTGGATTACAAGCACTAACGTTTATCTGGATAATTTGTTAAAGTGGAGCACTAGTCTTTGGAGAATTTAGAAAATGCCCAAGATAAGACTGTGTTACCAGTTTTTCAATGTTGTTATCACTATGGAATTGCTTTCACCAACTGTTTCATAAAGACTAAAGCTGCCAAAGTCAATAATGAACAAAATGGCTACAAATTCAAAGTTATTAGTGCAAGAATCATAAAATCATAGAATTATAGAATGGTGTGGGTTAAAAGGGATCTTGAAGATCATGTGGTTCCAACCCCCTTGTCATGGGCAGGGACACCTCCCACTAGACCAGGCTGCTCAAAGGGCCATCAAACCTGGCCCTGAACACCTCCAGGGAGGAGGCATCAACAACCTCCCTGGGCAGCCTGTTCCAGTCTCTCACCGCCCTCACAGTAAAGAGTTTCTTCCTAATGTCTAACCTAAATCTATCCTCTTCCAGTTTAAAACTTTCACCCTTCGTCTTATCACTACACACCCTGGAAAAAAGTCCCTCACCAGCTATCCTGTAGCCCCTTCAGGTACTGGAAGGCTGCTATAAGGTCCACCCGGAGCCTTCTCTTTTCCAGGCTGAACAGCCCCAACTCTCTCAGCCTGTCTTCATAGGAGAGGTGCTCCAGCCCTTGGATGATCTTTGTGGCCCTCGTCTGGACTTGGTCCAAGAGCTCCATGTCCTTCCCCTGTTGAGGGCTCCAGGGAGATCTCACAGAGGCTTTCCAGTACCTGAAGAGGGCCTACAGGAAAGCTGGAGAGGGACTTTTTACAAGAGCATGGAGTGATACAACAAGGGGAAATAGTTTCAAACTGGAAAAGGGTAGATTGAAATTCAATATTAAGAAGAAATTATTTCCTGTGAGTGTGGTGAGACAGTGGAAGAGGTCACTCAGACAAGTTGTGGATGCCCCTTCCCTGGAAGTGTTCAAGGCCAGGTTGGATGGGGCTTGGAGCAACCTTGTCTAGTGGAAAGTGACCCTGCCCATGCAGGTGGGTTGGAACTAGATGATCTTCAAGGTCTCTTCCAATCCAAACCATTCTAAGATTCAATGAAATTATATAGTGCATGTCCATAAACTCACAAAATAAAGGTCTTGTAAATAATAAACCATATTGCAATAGTTAGTAAAGTGCTGAGTGTCAACTGGAAAAAGCTAGTTAAATCAGCATAAACAGCTAAGTTTTAAGCAATGATTCTTTGAAGCTGAATTTGACTCCAGGATAACAAATGGATGACTTAGTTCACTGTGATTAATAATGACAAATGAAAATAAAACCAAACTCCCCAAATGGTTTATTTGTGTTACTAACTTACTTTGCAAATCTATTTAAAGAATAGCCAAAGAGCATAAGATAGTGTACAAAATGATGAAACTTATCCCTGACATAAATGTTCAGCTTTCTGATGCAGAGGAAAAGATCTCAACATGCATATCAAGGAGTACCAGGAAAAAGGAAGCACAGGTAGCAATATAGCTATCACTGAGACTTTATCATCAGGTTACAAAATAATATTTTGATTTTGAAGGTGCTGAAACAGTTTTACTCTCTTTCTTTTGTGTATGATGTCATCTGTTAGAGTTACAATTCAGGGGAAAAAAATATTCTCTTTCGAAAAAAAGAACTGAAGATGTTATCAAAGGCAGATGTCCTATTCTTTATTAGGAAAAACTGGATCCTCATCTATAAGAACTCTGGAAAGGACTGTCTTTGCAGTATATGTTGGATATAAAATTTAAGGTCTAATTCTGTTTGACTTAAAAAAAACAATTTGCAAGAGTTCTTATTCTCCTCATTCAAGAACTGTCCTCTCAGAGAGCTTGCTTATTCAGAAAATCAGTCAAATTCTGACAATAGGAAATATTGCTGAGATTTCTGAATTCTGACATGTGAAGCTGGGTGACTCACTGTTGGAGCCTCAGCTTGACAGCTTTCCTGTTCTATTTTGTGACAGTGTTTCCACTCAGTTCTGTGCTATAAAAAGAATTTTTATTTTTCCCCCAGAAATTTCCTGTTAGCTCCAACAATATTTTTATTTTCCCTCCAACAATTTCCCGATAGCTCCAATTATCTCGGTTTATTTCCTGAGATAATAATGTGCTATTAAATCTGTGCAGATTTGATACTGAAAGGTGGCGTGGTTATTTTTTAAAAATAATTTATTTTCTTTAAAAACTTACAACAGGTTTCCTACTAATTCTTCACTAGTCCTGCAGTATCGAGAAAGGCTTTTTTGCATTGTACATGGAGGGCCATTCGTTTGCTAATGGATGACTTTAAGTGCCATTGCCTTTATGATGGATAACACTAGGAACATTGCTGAAGTGATGGATAACACAAATAGGCATTGCCCTGATGATGTATTCTAATAAGGGGACAATTCTGATGTAAAATACGTAATAAGAGAAAGTTGCTTGGAGTTATCTATCATCACGGCAATATTCATCAATGCTCTGTACTCCATTGGTAGCATTTGTCTGACTGTACATAATACAAAATGGAATCTCTTTACAGATGTGGCATGGATCACATTTATTGCATAAAATAAGCATGAAACGAGCAAAACTAATCCCTTGTTTCTCGCTTTTGTTCTGTTTTTGAAAGCAAGTCTTTCTTGGGACAATAGAGCTGTAAAAATTAGATAGCATTGGCTAATATCTCTGCTGCCTGTGTCTCCAAAAGTAAGCACTGTCTGGAATATGCAAATAAATCATGCTTTTTGTAGACAACGTAATTCTTCTGTAAGTGCTTGCCTAATTACAGAATATATTTCACTGTGAAAATATGTGGAATGTGGCAGGTTTTCTTTTGTCATCCATGGCTGCACTAGCCAGTGAATTGAATTGTTGACCATGGGGTTACAGCCACAGAGGTATGCAGTAGAAATGGTATGATGGACTTGCAGCTTCAACCGTGGGTCCTCGTTAGATTATAAAGATGCATTTAGTCTTTATATGGAATATTTTGATAAATGTTTGCAATAATGTCTTTAAAGTTATTATACAAATAAAAATGTGAAACTCGGGATAGAGTTACAGCATTGCTGTGTAATTGACTGGCAGACTAAACTATGTGAGCAGGCAGGAACTACATTTGCATAATGACATGGTGTTAATGAAAAGGACAGATGTAAAGTCATAGCTCTTGACTCAAGTGATAGTAATAAAAATCAGCTTCTTGATGCAGTATTCACATCTGAGAAAGAATGAGGAACTTAGTGGAAAATTACCCTATAAATCCTGGCCACTGGGACATCCATGTTGTGTTAGATGGGGTGCTTTATGGATTTTTTGTAATAGCTAATTCAGAACTATTAGATGGTGTAACATGGCCACAAAAACCTCAGAAAAAAAGGTGATTTTAATGACTTGCTGCCACATTATGCCTCGTAGATTAAACTTTTTTACACCCAAATGCATTAATTTCCAGTTCTTAAATGAGACTAAACAACAATTCCAGTCTAATCTGTTACTATGGCCTCAAAATAAACAATAGACTGATTTTATACTAAGTAAAATAGACTTGTTCAAATAATACAAGCCCAGTGTGTTTTTAGTTTCCAAAAATTATCTTTCAGAGGACAGGTTAAGAAACCAACACATTTCTCACACCCCAAAATATTCTGTAACAAGCTTTCCACACTCATTTTCTTCCAGGTACCTTTAAGAAAAAGAAATGAGGTATTTTGCATTCAGAGGATTATTTTTGTGAGCACTAAGTCAAAGACAGATCTTATATCGACTTCACTAGATCATTTTATAAGGTCCCAAAAGATTTATGCTAATACAGTGCTGTAAAAATGCAAGAAAAATCTACTATGAAGAAGTGAGTAATTTCTGACCGATGGGGCTGGTTGTGGTCTGTAGTTTCGGATGACAGATTAATAGTTTCATATGTCTTATTGTGTAATTCTTGAGACAAAATCTAGAAAATCCCACAGAAATCCTTAGCTAATTCAGTCAGGTGATTTCACTGTTAGAAATGGTGAGAAAATAATATAAATTCTCCAGAAAAAGGAATGAATCCAGAGGTTGATGGTATTGGCTTGAGTAGAAAAGTGAGATTTTTTTTTTCTTCCTGTTGAAAAATTATTAAGTGAGGAGAGTACAAACTTTTTTAAGAATTAAAATTATACAGAGGTCATAGAAGCATGACATGGTGAATATTAAACTACAGCTATAAGTGGAATCGAATTAAAGACTGACAGCCTTAAGACTGACCCTTAAGACTGACAGCCAGATGTTAAAAAGCTACAGGCATTAACATATAAGTTGCACTACCAGAGAGGCACAGTTAATTTAAGAAAAAGAAACAATGCAGGCTGCTTTGTGTTCACAAATAATCTTTTCTATCATCACCACCAATGACCAATGTTGCTTAATAATCACTGTTGTTTAAAAAAAAATGTGTATGGCGTAAGGTATCACTTAGCAAAAGCTTCTTGTTTCATCTCCTATATTCTAGGACTTGATGCAGTGAAAAAAAACCCCCAAAACAACTGAGGAAGAAATAGCTTCTAAAGCACATTAATGCAGTAAAGACGATAGAGATGAGGATGAATACTTTATATATATTGTCAGATGTAATGATCAGCACATCAAGTTCTGAGTTTAAAAAGTGCTTTCTGTTGCTTGGACAGGTTGCAGCTCTTGCAAGTGGAAATGGGCAGCATGGATGATAGAAATGATCCTTTGAAGAGGGGAGACCTCATTGCTCTCTACAACTACCTGAGAGGAGGTTGTGGTGAGGTGGGTGTTGGCCTCTTCTCCCTAGTGACTAGCAACAGGGCCAGAGGAAATGGTGTCAAGTT
The DNA here is from genome assembly GCA_020745705.1 of Hemiprocne comata. Classification (NCBI taxonomy): domain Eukaryota; kingdom Metazoa; phylum Chordata; class Aves; order Apodiformes; family Apodidae; genus Hemiprocne; species Hemiprocne comata. The sequence goes on from CM036587.1 coordinate 136,990,978, forward strand.
GCTCCAGGGGAGGTTCAGATTGGATATTAGGTAAGATTTCTTCAAAGAAAGAGTGGTGAGGCATTGGAACAGGCTGCCCAGAGAGGTGGTGGAGGCACCATCCCTGGAGGTGTTAAAAAACTGGGTAGATGTGGTGTTTTGGGAGATGGGTTAGTGATTAGGAGTTGTAGGGTGGACGGTTGGACTTGATGATTTTGAAGATCCTTTCCAACCTTGATGATAATTCTATGATTCTATGATTCTATCTAAAGAGTAGTATAAACTACTATCCTTCACACCATCTTGCAAAGATGTCTAAGACATGGATTGCAAAGATTTTTTTGAAAGTTGTTCTACTTTGAATCATTCACTGTTAATTGAAGCAGAGACTTTCAAATCTCTTTGACATGAAATGATGTCACCAAAAGGATTCTGAAATCCTGGAATACTTATGACTTGGTCTGAGCCTCCTAACATGGTAAACATTTGCAATTACTTCTGCTCAGCACTTCTAAGACTGTATACTTTAGTTTTGTGGCATGACGCAGATAAAGTCATAGTACAGATTGTGACAAATTGGATAGAAGTACTCTTTAAGGTCTTCTTAAATTTTTACTTCATCCAAAATATTTATCAGTGCATTTCACACAATATACAAGCTAAAACCAATTACCTGAAACAAGATTTTCTTAAAAAAAAAAGAAAAAAGAAAAAAGAAAGCAAACTTATTTATCTCATTAAGTGTTTAGCTTGTAATGTCACTTCTTTGCTTGAAGTTTTGCCTGTAATTGGCACTAAAAAGTTTTTTAAAAAAAATAATCTAGGTATAAAATATTCCAGTTATTACACTACAGCACTGTTAATTTTTGGCCAATGATTTAAGAATGTAATTTCTTTAAATAAAATTTGTTTACAAATACCATCTGTCTCCATAGAAAAGTATGGTCCAGCTACTACAGCTTATCAGGGAAAGATGAAGTACCAGATTTTGAGCAATCAGGATTCTGGGTGCTTTTATTAGGGCAGTATTGATGAACCTCAATTAAAAGCAGAAAAGCAAAAGTAATTTTTATATGTTTATTTTAGTCTTTGTACATCTTTTGTCATAAACTTCTTACATTTGCATTCTTACATTTGATATTGTAAATTGCTATTTTTTTAAAAAGTGAGTACAGGCAAGTGTACCTGCTAAGTCTGTCCATAACAGCCTGAGAAATTTAACTCCTTTTTCATTCAAGTGGTTGAAAATCCAAGGAAGTTTCTGAAAGACCTTAAAGAAGACCTGATGGAATAAAGTTGGTTAAAAAGTGACTGCACTACATTAGATTGATATTTAACTGGTTTATCTGACTCCAAATTATCCACTTAGATATTGAGAATGTTTCTTTGATCTGAGGCATGTGTTGACATGCACTTACATAAACACAAATACATTTTTAATGAGTAGTATGAAATAATCCTATTTTATATACATTTGCTCCAATTGTCTGCAACACCAAAATCTTACTCCCTACCACCCTCACAGAGGCTGTGTGTAAGTAAGGTAGAAATATGTGAATGCTTATCAGCCCTTCCAAAGTGAAAAAAATCATCAAAGATTTATATAACAAAGGTTCTTTAAACTTGCATTTTATGCTAAAGAATTTTTCCATCAATAAAATCGGACTTAATAGTGTTGACTTTGAAATCCCTTGGTACAAAATTTCAATATAAATGTTTTTCATTACCCTTTAAAAATAGTCCTCAAGTATCTAGCTGCTGAATCTTGGCAATAGCTCCTCAAGATGTCTTTGTGTTAACCTGTTTTAGACAGGAAATATCAGAAAGCTTCTTTTAATCAAAATTAATTTTAAATTAATTAAAATTCATTACAATTAATTTTGATAATTATTTATAGATTTTCCCCAGTTTAATTAAAACTTATGGTATCTTACAAGACACCTAAATTAATAATTTCAAGTTTTGCTTTTGACTTTTTATCTAATTCTCAACAGAAAAAAATGTTCCAATAACATTTACTTGAGTAGTTACTTACAATGGTTTACATAAAGCATGTGCCTACATGTTTAAGCTTAACATCTATTTCTCATTTAAGAAAGACTCTTACTATATTGTAGCCTGTTCATTCTGAGAAATAATATGCTTCCTACTTAACTACTGGTTAAAGACTTGAATGTGCAAACATGGATGATTAACTAAGCACCCAGTAATTACTGGATGGGTAATACAAAGAAGTTTTCTGGAAACTGGAATTGCCTGTCTTTTTTGTGTAGTCTACGTAGCTCTAACTGACATTTGGAGGTTTGGGGAGTTGTTTGATTTTGTGTGGATGGCCTTGGCACTTCCAGTAAGCTTACATTAACCTGCTGGAATTGATGCTGTTAAGCTTTCCTTCACAATGTGTTAAGCATTACTGTCACTCACAGATCCTGTCTCATCAAAAGGAACAATAAATGAATTTTAAATGCCTTCAGGACTGAGAATTAGTGTTTCAAAAAAGCGGACATTGAAAGTTCTTGATGTCATCTCACTAAAATAAAACAGCTGACCTTGAGAGAATGGCAAGGAGACAAACTAACTCTCCTTTGCTTCTACCCAGTCCATTCAAAATTAGATCTCCTTTGCAGATTGCAGGCACTATTTCAATTATATGTTGGGTTTTTTGTAAAGCCTTTCTTTGCATGTTTCATGATAGTCCTGATCTGACCTTTTAAATTTCTTTTTGCTTTGCCATACTGAGTTAAATGTTGTTCAAGTCACCCAATCCAGTAACCATCAGTTGTATGTTACTTATTTAGCTGCTGCTGATTGCATTTATTTTAGGACTGACCCTTAGGGTTACCACCATTTACTCAAAAGAAACTTTGACTGCTGTCAAGTAAAATCAGAAACTCCTCAATTGAAAACCTAAAGAAATAAATGAGATGATAGATGATGGAATGCACTCCTTTTCTGCTGGCAAAAATGGACATCGAGTTATTGAATGGAAAATGAAATTTTGGGTTGTCTATTTCAGTTCTTGATTGACTAAGTGGAGTAGTCTGTTCCTCCAGGGCTGTACCCCATGGAAAGGACTCATGCTGGAGCAGCTTGTGAAGAACTACAGACCACGGTAAGGATCCTTGTTGGACTGGGTCATGAAGGACTGTTTTCTGTGGGAGGGACCCCATACCAGAGCAGGGGAAGAGTGTGAGGAGGAAGGAGCAGCAGAGGCTAAGGCTAATGGACTGACCATAACCCACATTCCTCGCCCCCCTCGGGCACTCAGGAGGAGGAGGTAGAAGACTTAGAAGTGAAGCTGAATTTGGCAAGAAGGTGAGGGGGAAGCAAGTAGAGGAAGACGATTGTTGTTTTTTCTTTATTTCTCACTATCCTACTCTATTATAAAATAGACAATAAATTTTCCCAAGTTGAGTTTTGCCCAGGACAGTAATGGTTGAGTGATCTCCCTGTCCTTCTCTTTACTCATGAGCTTTTTCATCATGAGTCCTTCTCCTTCTGTTGAGAAAGAGGAGGCTTGCTGGTCACCTGGGGGCCAGCCAAGGTCAAGTGAGCATACTAAGACAGTGCTTGTTTTTCTTTTGGTTTTCCCCCAATGTCTATGTAAACAGCAAACATCCCTTTCAGCATTTTTTTTTCCTTAAACTAGACTAAACAAATAAGGCTTTTCTAGCATTCTCTCTTAAAATAGATTTTTCTTAATCCTGCCCTTCCCCTTCAGATTGCTACAACTGTAATTGCTGGGTGAATAGAATGGTGCCATGCTGTTATACTCTAATGGCACTAGTATTTCCATGTCTTCACCAGAAACCTCTCTCCTGATGCAATCCTAATTTTGGCAGTATCTTCTCTACTGTGTTTTGGCCCCAGGCAAATTCTTCTATCCATGTTATGACCCCCTGAAAATGAATCTTTGTAGCAATAATATTTACAAATTCTTAAAGGACAACTTTCTACAGAGATACACTTGAAAAAAAGTATTGATACGGAAAGCAATTTCTTTGTCTTGCCATTTTTTTATTCCCTATGCTGTTATTTAAGACACTTCATGTTTGAATGAGTCCCCCCTTCTTCCTACTCCTCACATCCTGCAGAGAAAGCAGATCTTTATGTTGTATTTTTTTCAGAAAACAAAAAGTAAAAAAGACCTGTGTGGATTCATAAATCTAGCATTATTACTTTTTTTAGCTTTAGGAATTGATCTTAGCTCCTGGATGCTTTAGTTCCAGTCGACTTCAGGAACTTCTGTTTTTCTGTAGTTGATGGTTCTTAGTTCTGCAGTGTACTTGGCTTCCATCAAGAGAGGCCATGAGCTAGAGAAGGACAATTTATGTGTAAACAAAACTATCACTGTTAGTAAGCACGTGGCCATGAAGAAAAAAAAAGAAAAGGAAGGAAAGCAAATGCAGTATAAATAGATGAACTAGAATGAAAATCAGTATCAAAGGCACTTTGATTAGATAAAAGCTGATGAGCTGTGAAAACAAATTGTTTAATTTTCTTCTATTTTTGGGCATACTTTCCAAACAGACACAGTGATTAAACAAAGATCCTCTATACAGAGAAATGACAAATAAATAGGAGATCCACATTTTACTTTTGAATCTACAGAAAATTCCTTGCCGCAGAAATATTGATTCTTCTAAGGATTATTTAAATTTCTATGCCAATACTTGGCTATAATTTATATGGGAGTTATAAAAATAATGTAAATCTTCTCCTGGTGCTCATATGCATCACATATCTAACAATCAGGAAGAATCATTCTCCCAATATTAAATTTATTCACCCTTTGCAGGCATTTGCATCTTATTTTGGGTTTAAAATATTTAACTATATATAACTAATATTTGGGGTTTCTAGCTGGAAACGAGTGTTGTTATTGAAGCTATTTCCAGCTGTATTTTAAAATCAGGATATGGAATTAAGTAAATTTCATACTTATGAAACCACGTGGATGAATTTTAAGCTCTTTAACTGTTAATATTTTGGTTTTCTATTTCATATAGTATGAAGTGCAGATAGACACTTGGTTTGTTCTTTTTCATAAATTTAGGCAATGATTCAACACAAATAAATCAGTATGTGTGTTTATTAAACTTTGTATCTCTTTGGAGCTCTTCAGTTTTAGCAGGTTGCACACTTCAAGCAAAATTATTGATAAATCCAAGCTTGAATTTCTTCTTTCTGATGTCTGCACATTCAGCACTCGCAACACACACATACATCATAGATAAATTTGTAATTTTTCTGCCACATTATAAGCTTATCTACTTGAATGAAACTGAAGTGAATGAAGGGTGATTGAGGACATAATTTTAATGCATCAGCCAAGATAAACAGTAAACTGACTCTGCATCTGTGTTATGGCACTGGGCTGAATGCCATAGTACGATTTATACACCTGCTGAGGAGTTGGAAAACAACTTTCATATTAGAGGGAGAACTGCATTCTAGCTTCAAGGGTTCAGAGAAGTCTGGACTGTCAAAATCTTAGTGGTTCAGCTGCCTTGTGCCACATGATCTGCAGGTGTGGCACCACAGACCTTCCCTGACATGGTGGGTCTGGGCAGGGTGAGCTGTAAAAGGTCAGAGGACCCAGACAGACAGGAAGTTAGATGGAGGAGCTTTGGCATCTGCTCTAGCCTGAAGGAAGGAAAGTCTGTGGAGAAACAAAATTAGCTCTTCATTATTCTTAGAGGAGGTAGCTGAGTTCTATCCCCTGGGACTGTAATAATTTCCCTTCATAAGGCCCAATTTACTTCAGGTTTGAAAAAAGGAGGCACATTCCCCTCTGGATAATTTTGATGAGACATGGGTGTAAGTGGAGCTTATATATAGAAATGAAGCTAGCAGTATATGGGCAGAGTCAATTTTACTTCCCAGCATTGGTTGATATGGAATACAAAATCATTATTATATTATTACAAACCCTTGTTTGTAATAATCCCACTTGTGGCATTTTGTGATTTATTATGCACACTAATTGAATAGTGGAACAAGTTCACCAGCTACATGGTGCCTAAATGTGTGTTTTGTAAGATAAAGCTGCCTTAGGAGGAAAGGAACAGAAAATAATTTTTGTGAAGTACCGTGGGTCTGTTAGACACAGACAATTCAACAATAAATTCATTAACTTTAGGAGAGCAGATCTTAAAGCATTATCTATAGCTGTTTCTGCCATTGAATAAGCTCTGATACCTTGAAGTTTATCTTTGTTTCTGTATTCTGAAACTACGTAAAACATACACACTTACCAATGCCTGACTTTGAAGATACCACATATTTGGTAATCTCCTTATTCAAAAGTGGCAGTAATGATGTCGTATTTTGGTGTTCGTTATTTTTTTTCCCTCCACGTTTAAATCTGAGAGAAGATAGACATGTGATCCATTTGCTCTTATTGCAGGAACAGTGTTTACCCCTTCTCCTGCTGGATTGCAGGATAATAAAGACATAATTTCTTTTAGTTTTCATGCATACGTGTAAAGAGCTGCATAACGCCAAGATCTTGATCTTTTATTCTTTCTGCTGGGGAAAGAGTAGCCCTAATGTTTCCCCAAAATAGTCGAATAAGAACATGTTAAGCAAAAGTGAATTGTCTAAGAAATATGTTCCTGGGGTCTATGGATATATGATTATAGTGACATATTTTCCTACCCTCCGTGAACATGGAAAAAGTAGCAGCATGGGAGTGACTATTCCAGTAGGTCTGGTAATAGCTGTACAACAGCCACTGAGGGTGACTTTTCCAGGTACATTTGCCATGGCCAGTTTCTATATTCCCTCATGGCAGAGGATGCAGAATAGCCATCTGGATCCATTTGTTTTAGGACTCCACTATAACCTATAATGAGTGAGCATGTGTTGCCAAATGTGCTAAAAATTCTTGCAATTTTCCTCCATTGTAAAGTAAATATACTCATGGAACTGAGCATGGATGTATTTTAAGGGAGATTGAAAGCATTAGTTATATTGATTCTGTTTATTGCCTCCCATCATAAAATACATGAAAATGTTAAAATGTATTTGCATATGTTGAATTTGTTTACTGATGTCCTTTACTAAAACAAAAAAGGCAGAATTTCCTTTGTACGTATAGAAGAAATTTAAAATTATATCTACTGTGTCAGTGGGAAATCAATGCAGGACCCAAAACTTGCCATCAAAAAGTAATTCCAGTATGAGGATTTTTTTCAAACGTCCTGTTTCCATTCCATTCTATTAAAATAGAATCTTCTGGTTTGCTGTTCTGTAGGGATTCTCTTCTGTTGGGGCAACTTCTCTTATTTCTTCCTTTACACCATATTTTTGTAATATTTTACAATGCAAAAAGAAAACATCAGCTATAGATCACTTGTTTTCCTATGGACAGATAATAAAACTATGTAAGAATAAGGACAGCAGCAGGTGTCTGTTAAAGAGAAACACCATCAATTTCTATAAAGTTTTCAGTGATACACAATGTGTACTTAATTTTATTCCAACATATTCTGTTAAATCTTTGAGGACTTTGAATCAAATTACTTTGCAGCCGATGTTAGATTATTATATTTGAGGTTTTCTATTAGATCACTTTTTAATGGTGTTTTCTTATACAATAAATTAATGTACTTGATAACAAGTATGACAACTCTTTTGTTAACATAGTTTCTAAGTGTTAATAAGGTAATGATATCATGGTGTAATATGTACCTGCTGTCTGTGGGTTAGACTTCTGAGGAAGGTAGTTCCATTTGAAAGAAACAACCACTGTAGCAGTATCATTTTCTGAGGAACTATTAAAGAAAAGGCAAAGAAGACAAAGCAGATGGATGCAGAAGAGTGATTAATTATGGAAACTGTGCTTGAATAGCATTCATACTGAAGCCAATGGGAGCTGTCTAATCTTTATTGCTTCTATCAAAACACTTAAATCCCTGATGCTGTCAAATTTATGCTTCTAATGACATGCTCAGCAGCCTTAGTAGATCGCTGTATGAGTTGTGTGGTCCTTCCCAAAATAGTAATGTAATTTGCTTTTGGGATAGTACATGTGCTGGCTAAAATTCATTAATAGTATCTAGTGTCTTGTAGATTTGGTCTATACTAATTTCCATAGTTGTACAATAAAAACTTTCTCATTAATAAATTAATAGTCCTAGTTTCTTAGATGAAGAAAAGAAATGGAAAATCTTGCTGCTGTGTCATCATAAAAGCAGTTTATTGTGAAATAATCCTGGGTATGTGCTCTTTATGGCTTTTCTTGCCAGTGGGTTCAGATATACACTCCAGTGGCAGGATAGTATTGCAAGTTATAGGAAGTGTGTGCCCATAGCTTTCATCCCATTATGTTAAATACTAGCAGCAAAAAAACATCACTGGCATAGGCTGACCTTGGAAGCAAAAACTTACAAGTGGAAGCAAGCTTGCAAGGTCTGGGCTGCTAATTTTATCCCTAGGATTTTGCTTCTGGTATTTTACCAAGGGGGAAAAAAACCAAACAAAACAACCCCAAAACAAAACCAAAAACAACCCCAAAAATGTTAGCTTGAGCATATCAACCCATGCTGCAGTCATTATGTAGTGCAGACTTTTCCAAAATTGCAGATATAACCTTGCTTCCTTAGATTGTTTCTTCAGTCTTCCTATATCTGTCAGCAGAAAAATTAAGGAACATTTTCCTTGGGTAGTAATAGGCTAAGGAATTGACATACATGGCAACTCAACTTCTGTGCACTAGAACTACAACATTTCTGTTTTCTCCTGTTTCTTTCGTCAGATAAAGAACATATTTTGAGGAGTGAAAGAATTCCATTTCAGATTTTGTAAGTTCAATGATATATGGACAGCTAAAAATATTTTTTAAGCAGTTATAATATAGAACATTCGGAACCATTTATATCTAATCTAAAGCAGCAATGTAGATTATAATGACATTTTCTTGCTATTTATTCTAATGGTCTCTAAGTTTTTAATTATACTGAATATTGTCCAGTTCCTTCAACAGCCTCGGTGGCTGCTGCTTCCAGAATAAGGTGTCACAAATAAGACTGAGAATAATAATTGTTGTGGTTTAACCTCAGCTGGCAGCTGAGCCTCTCACAGCCGGCCAGTGCAGACTGAGAAAGCAGCTGTGGTGCCCAGCTGCCGACTGAGATTAATCCAAGACAGTCAGATTGTGAGTCTTCTCTATCAAGTTACCTGAAAGAAGAACTGTTTTGCCCCTAGCAGTGAAAAAACTTTGAGCAGCTCAAGCAGGAATTAGTTTGTGTAGTAGCCCTTGGGCCAGTCTGGACAGGATCAGATGTGAGAAATGCGCAGTGCACCACAGTCAGGGAGCATGACTCTGTCTGGAGCCTCTGGCAGAAAGCAACCAGAGAGACTTGAAGTTGACACCTAGAGTTTTGAAGCTGGGGATATAGAGGATCTAAGGTATTCTACACCCCAAAAAGAAATATTTGCAGTGTATGAGGGGGGTTGAGCCATTTCAGAAGTAGTTGGAAGTAGTAGTATTATGGAAGTGCGGCTCCTCTTGGCGTTGCAGTTGCCTGTGCTGTGCTGAATGTTCAAAGGAAAGGTCTACATTTCACATCATGTGAGCAACACAATGTGGATTAAGTGAGTAGCACTGATCACAAAATGGGTCCAAACGGAAAACCCCAACTGCTCTGGAGTCCTGGAAAAAATCATGGACTGGCAAGAAGAAAGAGATTTCAAAGCATCATCCGAGGATGTGACCTATGCCGAGGAGGCTCCACATCCTCATAAACCACCAGAGAATGAAGAGCAATATGCTCTGTTTACTGATGGGTACATTGGAGGTGGAAAGATGCTTTGTGGAGTCCCACATGAATAGTTGCTGAAAAAATCAAAGGTTAATCGAGTCAGTTTGCAGAAGTGAAAGCCATGCAGCTGGCCCTAGAGATTGCCAAATGAGGAAAGTGGCCAATACTCTGTCTCTGTACTGACTCATAGATGGTGGAAAATGCCCAGTAGAGGTGGCTACATCAATGGTTGTGGACCAACTAGCAGCGCAGAGGTAAGCCAATCTGATGTGCTGCATTATGGCAGGACATTGCTGTGGGGTAGAGAGCCTTGTTGTAAAGGTATGATACGTAGATGTTGGTGTGCCTAAGAGTTCAAGCAAGCAGAGTGACATGCCAGAATTAAAGTGGCTCCAGTGGACCTGGACTGGGAACATAAGGACGCACCATTCAATGGGTTCATATAATCCTGGGTGTCACGGTTTGACACAGGTTCAGAAATTTAACCAGAAACACTGGGATACCTAAGGAATGATGCACCATACTTGTGGGCTTATGGTTGAGGGGTGGACCTGGCCACTAAAAGCCATTGCACAAGTTACACATGAATACAAAACATGCTATAATCAAGCAAGCCAAGTGACTACAGCCTATCTGATATATAGGGTGGTGGCTGCACATCAATATGCAGAGGCTTGGCAGATTGATTATATCACTCTGCCACAAACCCACCAAGAGAAGCATCATATGTATATGATTGTGGAGGTGACCACTGGAAGGCTGGAAACACGCTGGAGCCCATACCAACATCCAGAACAGGATCCTGGATCTTGAAAAGCATGTTCTGTGCTGGCATGGGATCCCAGAAAGTCAAGTCAGCCAACAGAACTTATTTCTGAAACAACCTTACCAGTACCTGGGCCAAGGAAGATGGCATTGATTAAGTGCACCACATGTCATTATTGCACACCAGCCTTCAAAAAGATTAGACAATACAATGGACTGTTAAAACTGTGCTGAAAGTGATGGGTGCTGAGACAGAACTAGCACTAGGCTGCACATTTAGCAGAAGCTGCTTGGCTGTTTGATACCAGAGGATCTAATAACCGACCTGGCCTTGACCAAGGAAACTGCTTGCATACTGTAGAAGGAGATAAATTCCCCATAGTTTGTGTAGGCAAATGGATAGGAAATACAGTATGGGCTGCTCCTCCCTTCAGTAAAGGCAAACCCACTTGTAGGATTACTTTCACTCAAGGACCTGAGTAAACTTGGTAGGTAATGTGGGAGGATGAGGAAATCCAGTGTGTACCTCAAGGTACCCTAACCTGGGGAGAATATCACCTGTAATTCAGATCATATGTTATAGGAAGTACTACAAAAAGAATCACCTGCATCAGTGGAGGACAAGCCTTGCAAGAAGCTATGAAAGTGCAGCAGTGACCTAACCTGAGCTGGTTTTGGTACACAATATGTCAAAGACAATATGTCATATCTCCTGTCCTGAGTGACCACTATAACAGATGGAACCCAAGTCACGGATCAAATTAACTCCGTGGGGATTTTATGGATATGGTCCATAACATAAAGGAATAATATCTGTATATACATCAAATTAAGTGGGTTAATGAGGATGTATTGGATGTGTTGGATTGCATGACTTGACCATGACATAAATGGTATGGCATGGATTTGGTGCTTAGGGACATGGTTTAGCACTGGACTCGGTAAAGTCAGGTTAACGTTTGGACTCTATGACCTTGAAGGTCTTTTCCAAACCAGAACAATTCTGTGATTCTGTGAATAAGGAGTGGAGATTGTACTGGGTCTGGCTGTGATGTAGTTAATTTTCTTCACAGCAGCCCATATGGTGCTGGGTTTTGAATTTGTGACTAAAAGTGTTGATAACCCCACAATCTTTTGGCTATTGCTGAACAGAACTTGTGCATAGTCAAGGTGGTTTTCTTTTCTCCACTACTTCCCCATCAAGCAGGCTGTGGGTATGCAAGAAATTAGGAAGGGATTCAAGCAATACAGCTGACCCAAACTGACCAAAGGGATATTCCATGCCATATAACACCATGCTCAGCAATAAAAAGCTGAGGGAAGGGGGATTTTCAGGAAGGTAGAAGTTTCTCTGAGAATGCCTGAGCATCAATCCATTTGTGGGAGCTGGTGAGTGATTGTGTTTGCGTAATTTTTTCCCCCTTTTTTTCTTCCTCTTTTCTTCACTTTTTAATCTCTCTTTACATCAGCCCCAGATTTTTCTTGCTTGTGCTCTTCCTGTTCTCTACTCCTGTTCTCTCTGGGGAACGGGCAGTGAGCAAGTGACTGTGTGGTGCCTAGCTGCCAGCTGAGGTTAACCTGCAACAGTCATATTTGCAGTCTGACTCTGTAAGGTACATGCTAAATTCTGAGAAAGAGAAGGAGGAAACAAAATCCCTTTAGTTCTTTCTTTTTGTGTCCTATAAGAGGAAAGATCCTTAACATCCTGAAATGCCATGAATAGTCACAGGTAGATGCTGTCATGATGCATAAGCTCCTGGGGAAAGGGTTACTGTTGCCAATAGCGTTAAGGATGAAGGATACTATTCTGCTTAGGAAACATGAAACTAAACTCAAGGATATCTTCAAGGGACTACTGGGATGTTTGTGGTGATGTCAGCTCTTGATGTCCGCTTTACTGAAAACACAGTGTTTTCAGAAGAAGAATATTTTACTTTGTTTTCAGAATAGCATAAACCTTTTCTACCTTATGGTTTCTGGTTCTTCCCTCTCTGAGCTATCCTTCAATAGCTCTGGAGGTCTGTTGTACTCCTTTCTAACTGGGTATAATTGCTCCTCAGCCACTGTGCTGGGATAACAGAGCAATCACCCTTTCCCTTGCTCAAGCTGACTCCTTCAATGATCTGTCCAGTAAACTTTGGTTAAAACAAGGTGGGGGAGGGCAGGAAACAGAAACTGGAATTGGAGAGGAAATACTGTACTGCTCAATGAGGTTACTATAGAAAAGAAAAGCCTGGGAGCAAATTTACGTGAGTTGTTTGGAATGCAGTTGTTTTGGCTGAATTTATCACATGCTGCTGGTGGCAGGGAAGAGGTGATTTGTAAAGGAGGGCTCTGTAAAAAACAAGGGAGCTTTTGGTTTGATTCTTGCCAGTTCAGAACCTTGAGCAAATCTCTCAGGGCCCACTTAGATTTGTTCAGGCAGCTGCAACTGAGGGAAAGGTGTGGGGAGCATGCTCACTTACTTGTTGCTCGTAGATATTGGCTATTTTAAGATGCATATGTACTTTTCCTTTTTATGTGGGTGAAAAATAGTTAACAGTAAGAAAAAATGTGGGATCTTGAATGGAGGAAGATTCTGCTTTGACCAGATGTTGCATTCCAATATGGGTGCCCAGGTCAACAAAACAAATGTTTTTACCCCTTGATTTTTCACTTACCTTCTAAGTAGTCATTCACCTCATTTTTGCCAATATTATAATTGTTCAGAGGAATTGCAAAAGAAGGCAAAAATTTTGGCTCCAATGTAATGTAAAAAAACATAATAAAATGAGACTGTAGGATGTATAACTCCTTTTCAGAGATATGGTTGGAAGAGAAAGAGGAATGTAAACAGGAGGTAGATTTATGGAAACCAAAGGACAAAAATCTTGTGAGATAAATACTGACCTTTGTAAATTTAGCTTAAATTTGAAGGAGGTTCCTAATAATCCAAATTTGTTCTGGGTCCACCTTTTACTTGGAGTAACAGGGGAGAAAGTATAGCTACTTATCAACCATATTTATTCTGTTTACGGAATGGACTACTGCATCCTGGTTCTCTGGGCTTGCAGAAGTTAAATTGTGTGCCCAAACTGGCTTTTCCATTTGCTATAATGGAACACTGAGTAACTAGCATGATTGCCTCCTCCTTCAGAATGGACATGGATGTTAGGAGTTCGACATTTAATCTAATACCTCTGAGATAAATAGAACATTGCAAGTATCCACTGGATGGTTTATGCATCAGTCAAACATCCATAGGATGCATTAAGCATTATTTTATGAATAAAAGTAAAATAAATTCTAGCATATTAAAAAGTGAAACTGAAGCCATCAATATTAGCAATATATTTGAATTAGGTATTTAGCCTATGATATGGGTCAGTAACTGAATGTTTATAGCCCTTACTCAGGTCACAGTCTAGCTATGATTACAAGAGTAACAGTATACTTTTTCTTACCACTTCTGTTGGTAGAATTAAGCTTTAATTAACCTCACAGATGATTCTGTCTAATTTTGGTACTAAAAGATTAGTTTTATTTGTCCCAGCTATTTCTTTTAATTCCTTTATATATATATATGATTTTTTTTTTTTTTTTTCAGAGACTTGTAGATAATTTTTAAGAGACCTTTTTTTGAGCCAGTGCAGCTTTCTATGTTGGAGAAGGACCCTTCAGGGATTTTTGATATTCAGGAAGGCTTTTGAATATTTGAAAGCTCCAGATTGAAATGAAAACATTAGTAAATAAATGGTCATTTTATGAAAAAAAAAGAAAACAAAATGAAAGAAACCAACCAAAACAAACCAAAACCCAACAACTAAATACTAAACACCTCTGTTGGGAGATGCCAAAAGTGGTTTGATTAATTCACTTCAGTAAAACACCAGACATATATTTCTGCACAGTTTTCTGAGAACTGGGCCAGAGTTCTGAAACAAAATATAAAGACCCATGAAGAAAGCAATGTAGGATTGTTACAGAAGCGAGCTATATCCATTTCTGTAATAACATTTTAGCTACTCCAAAATTTCTGGGCAGCTTGGCCACATCTTTTACAGTCCATCTGCAAAGACACAGTGGATCTAGCGCTTCAGGGAAGTGACAGACTTGCTGCACATGCCCGACTTGATGGCACTGCATGTTGGATAAGAATGTATGACACAAGGACTTCCCTGAGTTGCCACAGAAACTAAAACACATTCCCACAGCATAAAAATTTGTACAGTCTATCCCTAGCTGCCTTCCTCCCTGAGAATAAATCAGAGAACATGGTGAATGAATTGTGAGCTGTAATAACCATCTTGGCAGTGTGAGTGGGGAGGAAGCCTTTTTCTTTTTCTTGTGGAGTATTTTTTCATTAATATTTTTAAAAGTGTTTTAGATTTTGGCTTTATTGAATGCTGCTTACTGTAAGTACTTGATACCCAGAATTCTACACAAAAGTTGTGCTGATCCAATCACATTATTATCTACATCACTGGTATAATTTTCTTGGTTTGGTTCAATAAATATGACCCTTATAGTAAGAAAGAACTGAAGAAAACACTGAAGCTTTCAATTTTTTACTAAGACAACTTGGTAATAAAGGAGTAGGACTGATGGAGAGAAACTGCTTGTTTATATTTCTGTTTCTCCAAAGCAACAAATACAGAAAAAATAGCTTTGAGATAAATTCGTAGACCAAATGCATAATTCAAATTTCTTTTTCCTCTGACACTCCCGTACAGTTAACACATGCTCATTTGCATTCCTGGCTGCAGACTGGTGGTCAGAGTCTTGTTCAGGGCATGATCAGCCTGATTCACAACATCATAGTCAATAGGAGAAGCACTTCATCCTTTATTGCTTTTGTTTGAGGGATCTGAAGAAGAATTTGTGAACCCTGGCCACCTGCTAAGTGTTTAAGCAGTGTCCTGTAATATCTGAAATTTATGTATTCTTAGACAAATATCAAAATACATGAGTTTGGAATTTGCCTTTTTCAGATTTTACTGCACTGTTATTTGGGAAGTTGATGTGAAATAGGAAGCAAAACAAAACAAACTAACTTGTGTTTGTAGCTACAGATTAATAATATTGACATTACTAAATTCATAGGATAAAAAATTTAGTTCTGTGTCTTCTTAAGTTACTTCTTCAGAAGTGTTATCTATTTCTTTAAAAAAAACATTGAAGTTCTGAGAAAAAAATAATAGGTTTGCTGATTTTAGATACATTAAAAGTGTTATTTGAATTAAGGCTGATTTTCAGCCATCTAATTTTGAAACTATTTAAGAAGTTGCTATATAATTAAATTTAATATAAAATATGTTCTGTATTTTCAACCTAAGTTAAAAGGAAAATTGGGAAATATAAAAAAATAGAAATTTAAAAAAGAAAATATTTCAAATAAAAATTAGGTTTTTGTTTTGAAGTATACCTGCATTTAAAACCAAAATTAAAGAAAACAGAAAATAGAAGAAGTCATTAGTTATTATTTTTAATGTTCCCCAGTTCTCAGTTCAATACCTTCATACCTACAGGAATATGCAACTGTTGCAGTTCATTGTGGAATCAGAACTGGAAACAGAACCTTCAGTTTCAGAGAAAATATTTGATATTACTTGCTGATATTAGTCATTACTTGAACATTATTGTTGATGATAAAGCAAATGGAGTGAGGAAATAATGAGATCACTAATACAAAACCACCTTATTCTACTTATGCCACAGCAGTATAAGAACATTGATAGCACTGACATTAGCAATTTCTGGAATCATGAATATATGATGAGCTACCGTCTCATTTAATTAGCACTACAAAGAGTGTTACTTAGAAACAACTGTGCAAACATTTTAAGAGAAGTTGTCTATGTAATATTGTAATGTTACAACTGCTTATAGAGGTTAAGCTTAAAAAGGATTATGTACAAGAGCATTTCCTTGGCATCAAAAGAGTCTGACACAACTAACGAAGATAGATGGGGATTTCTATCCTTGCCAGTGCTGAGCTCTTCAATAAATTTTTAGCTGTCCTGGAAATTTTGGAATTGGTAGCTATGGAATTGGATAAGATTTCTTCAGTGTCACTAATTCATACATTTGCCTCTTAGAAAGTTCAGGACATGTTACTATACCTTATTATGGCCAACTATATAAGAGCACATCGTGAAAGCCAATTGGCTCAGTGAAAGACCTGAAAACCCAACATCCACAGCATATGGATTTTAGGGCATTATGTTGGACTAGTTCTGCTAGGTCTGATTAGAAAGTACTCATTAGCAGTTTAATTTGTTCTAAAGGTTTGAAAGATTACTCCCCCAAAAACTGCTTTACAGTATGACTTGAAGTGTTGTAAGTGAGAAAGATAAGGAGAATATGAATCTTCAAGCACTGTATTTGAACATTTGCTGACTGGTTATCTGTCTGTAGTTGTGCTTCTTGTTTTAATTTTTGGTTTTGGTTTTGGTTTTATTTGTTTGTTTGTTTGTTTTGACAGAAATGATAGTCACTACTTTCCTTTGACTACTTCAGTGCTTATGCTTTCAAATGATAGCACTCATATTTTCCTAGAGAAACTGCCAGCTCCTGGCTTGGACAGGTATACTCTTCACTGGGTAAAAAACAGGCTAGGTGGCTGGAGCCCAAAAACTTGTGGTGAATGGAGTTAAATTCAGTTGACGACCAGTCACAAGTGGTGTTCCCCAGGGCTCAGTGTTGGGGCCAGTTCCGTTTAATATCTATCAATGATCAGGACAAGGGAATCAAGCACCCCCAGTAAGTTTGTGGATGACACCAAGTTGGGCAGGAGTGTTGATCTGCCTGAGGGTTACAAGGCTCAGAGGGACCTGGACGGGCTTGATTGATGAGCCGAGTGCAATTGTATGAGGCCAAGTGCCAGGTCTTGAATTTCAGTCATAACAACTCCATGCAACACTACAGGCTTAGGGAAGAATGGCTGCCTGACACATAAGGACCTTAGGGTGTTGATCAATAGCCAGCTGAATATGAGCCAGTAGTGTGCCCAGGTGGCCAAGAAGGCCAGCAGCATCCTGGCTTGTATCAGAAATAGTGTGGCCAGCAGGAGAAGGGAAGTGATTGTCCCCCTGTACTCAGCACCGGTGAGGCTGCATCTGGAGGCATGTGTTCAGTTTTGAGCCCCCCACTACAAGAAGGACATTGAGGTGCTGGAGTGAGTCCAGAGGAGGGCAGTGAAGCTGGTGAAGGGTCTGGAGGACAAGCCTTATGAAGAGCATCTGTGGGAACTGGGGTTCTTTAGTCTGGAGAAGAGGAGGCTGAGGGGAGACTTCTTGTTCTCTACAACAACCTGAAAGGAGGTTGTGGCAAGGTAGGGGTTGGTCTCTTCTCCCAGTTAAAAAACAGAAGAACAAAATTAAATATTTTCAAGTTGTGCCATGGGAGGTTTAGGTTGAATATTGGGAACAACTTCTTTACTGAAAGGGTCATCAGGCACTTCAACAGGATGCCCAGGGAAATGGTTGAGTCACCATTTCTGGAGGTATTTTCAAAGACACGTAGACACAGATATGGTTTAGTGGCAGACTTGGCGCTGTTATGTTAACGGTGGTACTTGATGATCAGAAGGGTTCCTTTCAACCTAAGTGTTTCTATATAAAGTAGCAAAATTCTATGAGTTACGTGATTCTTGATTTTGACACATTATCTCTGGTGTCTTTGCTAAAGTCTGTCTTTCATTAACACTTTCCTATGAACTTCCATCAACAAACTTTTATTAAACAGAAGAGACAATCAAAACATGTGCTAGGAGATCCTGTACAGAAGTTGTTTACGAAACACTGTCTCAAAATGAACTTCATTATCATACTATTCTGATATAATGTCACCATCCCTAATTGCCACATGATTACATGTTTAATGCATAAAATATCAGTCATTGCCAAGGAGCATAACTTGCCTGTGCTTTGCAAAAGTAATATACATCAAGATTTAGCACAGACCACTGCATCAAAATATTTGGCTGCATACAAAATTAACAATGGAAGTGGTTGCACAGAAATTAATCCATTAGCCTATTTTATAGAGAACCAGAGCAATTACCTGTTTTATGTCGATTTTTATTTGTTTATTTCTGATGTCTTTTCAAAGGAAGCTGTTTTAGAACTCTGGGAGTGCTCCCATCAAAAATGCAGAGTATTCAGTTATCGATCATTATGGAAGAAAAATGAAAATTCTTAAAATTTCTTGCTCAGATTATCTATCTGAGAGTGAAATAGGTAAACTGCAATAATACTATGCATTTAGGACCTTTTGTTACTTTTTCTTTCATATAGTTTATCTGTGAGCTTAACTATCTCCTTTTGTATTTCCATTTATAGTCCCAGATTTAACTCATCTACTTTAAGCATGTAAATAAAGTAGCTTTTAGTTACATTTAGACTATATGTTAAACACAGTTAAAAATCTGAAGTTGTACTCCTAACCTTCCTTATTCAGAGTATTGAAACCCCAAATCCAGTTTTAAACTGGTGTATGCAGACTTCTAAAGCTCATCATCCACTCTGAGATGTATCCTCACCCATGGGTTATTACAGGCTCTTTCTGCTATGAATTTGCTCTGCTTCCCTGCCAAGCACATTAACAAGACGACACCTAGGTCTCAGCCTCATCAGGACTCACCTGACACCCCACAAATTGTCAAATGCCAGCTCAGGCATTGAAAACCAGAGGTCTCTGTAGAGTTTTAACCCAAACTGAAAATTAGCAGTAATGTGCCTACCTGTGGCTAAGCAAAGGACATGAAAAATTAATGTTTTATTGAGTGCTAAGAAAGGTTGGCTGAAAGGTTGGCTAGTTCTTCATACCTCAGCTAAGCTGAACTTGTGAACTTTCTGAGTTAGGATCGAGTTCCATGCACCTTTTCACTGGCAGCAAAATTAGACAGAGACCCTTCCCCTTCTTTCTTCTCATGCATACCCTTTCCCCATTTTCCCCTTTTCTTCTTTTTTCCTGGTTAATTAACCTGGATATCCGCATGGTCTCATCAGTATTTGTGCTGGAAAAAGTGTAGGAAGCGGGGGAACATGGCATGAAATTGCAGTCCAGCAGGAAGGACTAGGAGAATGCATGGATTTCTAAAATGGAATGCCAGAGAAAAAACATCCAGGACAAATTTTGTCTAGAAATTCCATGTAGGTTTATAGTGACATTTTATTTGTATTTAACCTGGTATGCCCCACTACAGAGCATAAGTTTCAAGCTCTCAAATCAAGGTTCAAAAACCTTCAGACTGCTCACAGTCAAATGCTCTTTAAGAAATAAAATTCCCTAAAACTAAGAACAAACAAACAAACAAAATAATAAACCAAAAATCTATGTGTAATAGTAGCCCTCTACATTTTTCATGTTGAACACAAAAATATACCTCCTAGCAATAAGTTTCTAGTCATGTTGGGGTTTGTTTAATCTGAATTATTGTACATTCCAAATATTCACCATGTTCAAGTATGAGATAAGACCAATAACCAGAAAATATCAATGGCTCACTTGGGAAATTCTGTTCAAGGATACAGTATATATTTTGGTTTTGTGTACAGAAATAAGTTATTATCCACTACTTGGCAGCTCAGAAAAGGAGAGGTATCTTCAGCCAGTCTCTCAATCTCTGATTAGTGATGTCCCACAGGTGATATGTCTAAGATAAAGTAGCTATGCAAGTTGTGTACCGAAAAGCTCCCTAAAAGCTGGAAACACAGCTACTGAAAGTCTTGTAGTTGCACTTGCTGCTGAGGCTCACTTGAGGTGTCCCATGTTCTACCATGTTATAGATAGAATTTTTGGTGAGTCCCAGGGAAATGTGCAGGCTGACTTTTCAAGATTGCACTGAGGCAGCCCTGCAGCAATTGGCTTTATCTTATTACTTTGTTATGCTGTATATACAGGTGGTGACTATGATCTTCTAAAAGTGCAGGGAACCTATGAAAAGACACCACAAGCCTGCTAATGATGACCGTTACTTAATAAAGTGCACAGTGCAGTATTTTGATTTTGCTAGTGATTGGGTGGGTTAAAAATTCAGCCAGTAGACTTTGAACAAACAGTGACACAGTCTTGTAACAGAAAGTCTGGTATTTGTAATAAATTTGGTTCTATTCTATTTCTAAGAAGGAAAACTTAAAACCAGCAGTTGTTGGATTTCCAAATTACATGGAAATTAATTTTATACTGATGATTAGAACTTATAGGCAGAATAAAGACTTTCAGGTGATCTGAATGCTTTTTAAAACCTTGTATTTTTCCCATTCGTTCCTCCTACATGTTCTACTAAACATTTTTGGACCTTTTTTTTTTTTCCCCTGTTTTGCGAGAAATTTGTTATGTGCTAAAAGATAAAGTAATGACTGAGGGAGAAAGACCAAATGGTAAACTTATTTTCATAGCATTTCATATTATCCTGTAACTAATATATGTTGTATAATACAACCCTATGTTCTTTGGCTTACTTTTCTTCATCCTAGACTGTAAAATTTCTCAAGCTCAATGAAGCCAAGTGTAGTGAAAGGTTACTCTGGGATATCATAAATCATATTTTCATGTTTGAAAATCTCAGTATGCTAAACCACTTTTAAACTACACTGTGATATCATTCAAAGAGCACAGAAAAATACCCTGAATATGATACTTTTTTAGTACCATTTTATTGTTTCGTAGCTCGACTGTTTTTGATTGGCTAAACAGAACCTTGGTATTTCAAAGGTTCAGCACCTCTGTGTGGAGAATGATGAGATTCACTTGCATTTCCTTTCTACAGCAAAAGGAATATTTTAGATTATGCTCTTATTCACTAAGAAAAAAGGCCCCAAAGCATTTCACAAGTATGAACATTAATTTAAAATTGTCATTTCTCAGGTTATAATTACTAACAGTTAGTAGATTTGTCTATGCTCTTTTAAAACCTCTTTAATATTAAACTTCATGCTTCTGAAAACTTTTTTTCCATGGAATTTTTTGTAAGTAAATGTTGCATTTTCTTTCTTTATGTGTTTGGGTTTTTTTGCTTTGTTTTGTTTTGTTTATTTTAATCCTAGCTCTTTTATGTTCCTTTTACATATTGTTCACTGTTACTGTTTGAATGTTTTTCAGGAAGTTGCTAAGCATTAAAGAGTTGCTAAGGAAGAATTCATTCAGAACCATTCATGTTATCAGCACTGACCACAGCTGTATATACTCCAGTTAGCACCTCATTTTCAATGGAGACAGTTTCCTGCAAGCCATGATTTAGTTAGCCTGATTTTATTTTTTGGTTAAGCTGTAAATCCACAAAACAAAAGTCTGTTTTGTGCACACCTGGAGTAAAATAAGAGATTATGCATTAACAAGGGAAGATTCCTATAAGTGTTCCCTTACATTATTTTTCAATTATTTCTCATTCTAACTGCATTTAAGAGTGCAATATAGACATAATTAAGTAAGATTGTAATTTATTCAGTCCATGACCAAACTGGAGAGAAGCTTTTAATCAACTAAGTAATGCTGGAGTGAGTTATACCTGTAATCTGCACTGGAATGAAAAAGCAGCATCTTTATCAGAAGATTTTGATTAATTGGCTGTTAAAAAAGCCTATAACCCTATACATAGCATTAAATGTATTTACCATTTTTATTTACCAAATTCTTTATCTACGTGGACATTCAGACTCTGAATGATAAGGTGAGATGTTTTTAATAAATGGCTTATAAATTTTATATTGGGTATGCAATATAACCTCATTAGAAATCTTTATAATTACTTTATTGTGTGAGCTCCTTGTGGTGATGTAATATTTTAGAAAGGCTTTCATTAATTTTGGGACGTGCAGTTGCCTAAATAAGCCATCTTAGCTAGATGTAGATATCACTGACCAGCATCATTGATCAAAGAGAGCTTGTTTACATTACAGCCATAGGATTTCCCTCCTCACACATACCCACAGCCTATATTGCAGTGAAATGCCTTTTCAACTATGAAATTATGGGCAAAGACTGTCTAGACATGTGTACCTGAAATTGAAGGTCAGCTGAAACAGACATTTAAAAAAATAAGACATGCTTGAGCAGATAAAATATCTCCTTTGTGTGCTTATATTTTAAATACTTTCTTTCAGTTTTTACATATACTTTAGGTGGTCCACATCAGCACTCTCAAAGGTCTTCCAGCTAGAGCAGGCACTGATTTCAACCAAACCTTTCTGATGCTGCAAAATCTTGGCCAAAGGTTGCCTTTTGGCTTCCAGTACAAGCTGCTTCCTACCGCTAGGGCTCAGCAGTGCCCTAGTCTTAACCCCAGGTATCCCATCTTGTTATGATTGCAGATGTTTCTATTAAAATAATTATTTTTTTTCCTCTGAAAACATACACCACAAAATCTATTGAGAAGGAGTTGTGATTGAAGCACTTGGCCTTTCCTATTAGATGATTAATTTTAACAGTATGTGAGCAATAGGATATATTTCCTGCTAGAAGCTCAGCAAGCAGAGTATAAAAAGATTAATTAGTCTAGGGTGCAAGTAAAAATACCCATTTATGCATGTCAAACAGCAGCTTGAAAATGAGAACGTACTTCCTATTCTCATAAGAAAAAGTAATTTTTTCTGCAAGAAAGTGAATAACTGATGAGGAATACTTGCACATAGAGAACATGTACTGCAAAATCATGAGCTTTTTATAAAATACAAAACATTTAACACCATTTAAAAAGAACAGAGCACAGGTGAACACAGTTTAAATGTATATGGTTTTATTTAGGTTACAGACTTCTGCATTCACCTTGCCCTGTTCCTTTACTAACCTAATTTCTATGTCCACCTGCTGTCTTTGTGCATCTGCCTCTCAATTAAATCACACACCTGCAGTGGCTTCAGTTTACTAACCACAGCCATTAACCCTTTCTAATACAGATGAGTTCATCAAGTTCTTGTGTGACTTAGAAATTAAGAAAGAAAAAACAAAAAAAAGGAAAAAAGAAGGAAAAATATTATTTTGATACCTATACTCCTGGTAGAGAACATGCTTTTACTTACAGAACAATTTCCCAAATATATTTAATTTTTAAACGTTCCTTAACAAGATAAAAACCATTGTTTTGTCTGATGACACATCCTGAAAGTCATAACTGTCATAGTTATCCTACTTTGCAGAGACAAAGAGATAAAGTGAGCATATACATCTACACATTGAGGGGTACTTTTCTTGAGAACTAGTTCCTAACATTTATTACTTTTAATTGAATAAACAGGGAAAGCCCCAAAGTTTTAATTCAGGAAAGTTGGGAGGGGGTAGATTTTTTTTTCCAAAGACAAAGTTTTTTGAAGGATTTTAATAAAAATCTACACAGAGTACAGCCAGAACAGCTTTGGATTCTGTTGGAGGAGGTGTGTAACTAGTTTAAATAGCAAGTTTAAAATATTTATTGTCTCTTCAAATAACTCTTCAAGCCAGAGTTAGTCTGGCTTTCATCCTCACTGTAGGCACTCTAGACTGTACTCAGAAAAAAGAAACATCCTTATGGCTAAAATAATGAGGTTATTGAAGAGCATTCATACCAATGTTGTGGCATTTTTCTCCAAAATTTGAAAAATTCTTGTTACATGCTGCAAGATTAGGACTTTGCCTGGTGTTATTGTGAAAAGTTTCCCACTGTGAAGTAGAACAACTTGACAGTTAGCTGTTGCCCTTTTTCAAAGGGACCTGCTGTGATTTAGCATTGCTCTTTCAGCCTAATTGGTCAAACTCCAAATGTAAGGTGCTATATAAATGTAAAATATTATTGCAGTATACTCTATTTAATTGGGACAGGTTTTTTATTGAATACGTCCCTGGTAACTAATTTAACCTAGAGATAGTAGATTGTAATGGTTTCTTTTTAATTGGCTGATATTAGCATATATTCTGCAGAACAGCCATATGCACATATGTAGCTAATGTCAAGTAGTTAAATAGCACTTTGACAAAAATGAACTTTAAAGAAATAAGGTAGAATCTTGTAGTCTTTAAACAAATGATGAATTATGCTTGTGTGGACCAAGATTCTACCCATAATTTCTGAGCACCTCCATTTTCTCAAATTAAAATGGAAAGATCTTTTATAGGGCATATGGGAGGATGTTTTCTGAAGAAGTCCAAGATCATGGAATTTACATACCTGCAATTTCAGGCCTAATCATCAGTGTAAGATAAAGAATCTAAGTGTTCTATTCTGTTTGAAATTAATCAGACACCCTAGGTTCGGTCACTTCAATAATATTTTCACCCTCATCATGCCTGTTAGAATGCCTCCTCAAGTTGGTCTTAAGATCTGTAAGGAGGCCTACAGCCAGAAGTGCTAAGCTGTTAAGCATTAATTTGCTGTTCAAAATGCAGGTGAGTCACAGCTGAGTTTTTCAGTGTGCTAGCTGGATGACAAAGCTGATTTAAAAAGATCTTGCCACATGCTGCATTTCGTTGTTCACTCAGTTGTGCTAGTATAAATGTGTATGGACCTCATTGTAATCAAGCTTACTTAAATGATCGAAGTAAAAAAGAAATCTGCAAAAGGAAAAGGTTGTTTTTAATAGAGATAAACTCAGTCATCATCCCTGGAGTCCCATAAGCAGTTATATTGGCACAGCTTGTCTGATGATGAAGCCCAGTTCAGGCATGAGCAGTTTTGGACAGCTTTGTTGTCAAAAGCCACTCTATCGTGAACCAGTAGTCTGAAGGACAACACAGTAAACTGCTCCTGAGTGCTCCTAGATGCTAGTTACCAGTTTGTGGATTAGATGAGAATGAATTACTTAAATAGGTGACAGACACCTGTAAATGCTATGATGACTGCTGATTGGTGATGCCTTTTAGGAGAGGAAAAAGTATGTTGATGTAATTTGGGCTCTGGGAGGCCAAAGCTGCAGATGTTTGCTTCTTAGCTCAGAGCTGGACTGCCTGAAGCTTTTCTCTCCAGTTCTGTCTAAGGGAGAGTCAACAGCAAATACTTTCAACTGAAACAAAATCTGCCTGGCTGCTGGAAATGCTTGCGAAGAAGGATAAGACTCCAAAGGTGGAGTTAGCCTTAGCTTTACAGGAATTAACTACCATTTCCTATGTGGAGCCTGCCTCTCTGGTTGCATGCCAGGCAAATCAGTAGTCTCAGCGAGTCAAGATTTAAGCTGAAACTCATTCTGAGTAAGTGTGAACTTAAACCTAGACTGTCAGTTGCAATGTCCAAAATGATTGTAATCAGTTGGTATAAGGATCCTCCACAGCCTGTCCTTTCCCCAGTTTCTGTCTACTCTTGATATGCATCTGCTATTGACATATGAACTCCGCAGGGCAAGGACCATCCCTGAGCGTGGAAGAATGAGCAACTTGTGACTATCGTTATGACAAAGGAGGGTGAGTTTTTGCAAAAGTCACAGATCCTTAACAGCTCCCACAGGGAACTTCTAGCTGGGAGAGAGCAGAGGAATTGTTGGAGATAGACTTATCCGAAAAGACAGTCTCATACTTGGCAGCTAAATGACAGTTATCAAACATAAACTCTTTAGTCTAATCCATAAATGGACAATATTTATTTGATCTTCTTATTATTATACTAGCTTGGATGGAATTGCATAATGGCATAATGTTTCCTATAATTAACACAGTGAATCGTACATTACAAACAAGAATTTCTTCCCAATTTCTACCTACAAATACATGTACTTCTTCAGGCATGTTCTGGTTTCCTTTTTTAAATGCTGGTTGAGATTCATAATACAGATGAAGGTAACTAAGACAAATCCTCAGCTCACCAGTTTTGAAGTATGTTGGTATGAGATTATCTCCACCATTAAATTATTCTGCAGCTAAAATGAAATTTAAATAATGAGAAGTCTGATAATAATAGTTTCTAAATAAAACTGGTTTTATAAGAAATACAAAATAGAATTGTATTCATGACTCTGGGGATAGTTTTGTCACCTCCTGAATTGTTTTCATTGTATACATATTTCTCTGACATATTGAGCCAGTTCAGCACACATAGAATACAAAATGTCTGTGTTATTTAAAAGACAGGTGCAGCCATAGCCTATTCTTGTTATTAATTACATTTCCAATTTTCTGGTTAGGAAATGACTGTTTTCTGGTCAGGAAATCATTTGATTTCCAATTCTATAAAGAAATCAAAACCCAACACTTTCATGTGCAGTACAGTCAAAGTTGAATCTTCCCTATCAGGTGCTTTTTCTTAGCTTCTTTTTCAAGTAATTATTAATGAGTTTTAATGTCTTAAGAGAGCCAAGGTATTTGTGCACACAATTTAGAAGACAGATGTTTAGTGAAGTATTTCTTACAACTGCTGCCAAATCTGGATTTCTTTGGGACCTTGATCTATGAGAAATCTGTAGATTTCATTTCAATATCATCGCTGTTCTACATAGGTTGAGACTCTCTTTTCCTGCAGTTGTTTGTTTTATTGGTAATAAACCATATTTTTGGTGCCAACAATAATTTTGCTCAATAGAAATTACATTATTTTCCTTCTTGATAGTGAATATTTAAAATTATTCTCTCTCCATGAAAAGAATACAATTATCCATTTTACCATTTCCTCTGTGTGAGTGGAAGTGATCCTTAGGGAGGCATCAATAATGTGATTTTTCATGTGTGTCTTCTTTCATGTTCTTGAACAAACATTTAGGAAATGAAACAAAACAGGATTATTTCAAACTGAGAGCTAGCAGCTGTGGAAAACAAAATTGTCACTCTGCTTATTGGCAGAATACTTTTTAATGTAACTGTCTTTGTATTTGATTTTAGAAAGGATAAGAAGTGTATGAACTCCTCTACCTTCATGTCCCTACACAAGAAATGAATAAAAAAGATGTATTTATCAAGTGAAGAAAGCAGAAGAGCGGGAAGCAGAAGCCAGATGAACAGTAAGAATTAATAAAATACTTTTCTTTTTTAGACACTGAGAAGTACTGACAAAATACCATATCAAGAGAGAAAAATGCTGCTTCTCACTACTTATTCTTCCTATCCACGTCTGGAGATTTTTATTCTGGAGCTATATTGTAATTCGCTGTGCTTTATTTGGCTCAGGAGTAACTGGATGAAATTAGCAATTATTGTGCTTTTTGACTATTTAATTTTTCTTAAAAATACATATGTAACCTTTTTACAAGTTATGTATGTGAAACCAAGTGTTTCTTTAGTCAGTTTTCAAAGAGAAATGGCACCTTGCACTGCAGAAGATATTTTGAGCATCCTAGTCAGTTTAATGCCTCGTATAGCTCTATTGTTTTCAGTTAGGATGAATCTCACCTGCTCAGTCTACCTCAGTGTGACTAATTGGTAAAGAAGAATAGCAGAAAGCTCATCAGAGACCTGATCCTGCATGTTCAGTATCTGAATTGTAGCTTGTAAGTTTATGTGGAGCATCACTGGTTTTCATATATATATTAATAATGGAAACTGCACCTATGAAAAATTTCTCTTTGAGAGCTACTGAAGGCTTTTCACAGAATTCCAGAATTATTCTGGTTGGAAAAGACATTTAAGATAATCAAGTTCAACCATAACCTAACTGTACCAACCATTAACCTTACTCTACCAAGTCCAGTGCTTAAACCACATTCCTAAGCACTGCATCTAGATGTCTTCTAAGCACCTGGAGGGATGGTGATTCAGCCACCTCTTGGGCAGCCTGTTCCAGTGTTTGATTACCCTTTCAGTGAAGAAGTTTTTTTCTAACATCTAATCTAAACCTCCCTGGCACAACTTGAGCCCATTTCCTCTTGTCCTGTTGTGCACAACTACCTCCTTTAAGGCAGTTGTAGGGAGCAATAACATCTCCCCTCAGCCTCTTTTTCTCCAGGCTCAACAACCCCAGTTCCCTCAGATGCTTCTCATAAGGCTTGTACTCTTTTGAGTGTGTTTGGCTTGATTCTCTGTGTAAAATAGTTTTAGCATTTTCTTCTAGTATTCCAGCATCAAGGCCAGAAACAGTTGGTTGCACCAAACATTATTCTAGCAAAAATATTTCAGTCTTCCTCTAAAGTGATGTAACTTCTCTTACCCTTTGATGAGTTTATTTCAATGGTGCATTTGTTTTTTTAATTAAATTTAAAAAGTCACATATTTAACTTCATCTTCCTGTAGTTTCAGCTATACCATATCCTGGTACTTCAATATTAAAATAATATACATTTGTTTGAAATGCTACTGGAAATAGTAGAGAGTAGGAATATGCTTGTAATAATAGATCAGGTTGTGGTTGGCAGAGAAATAATTGAAATGGCAAAAGTTGATTTCAGTCAGTTGTCACAAAACTGAAAAATTACAAGTATTAGAATTTTGCATTCTCACTTTTCTAGGATTTAAAAAAAACATGTCAGTAATGATGAAGTGCATTGCAGCTCTTTGTTAAGGGCCTCATAAATCGAATGAATAATGCTGCCATGAAATAAAAAGCAAGCGTTAAAAACTCATTCTTCCCTTTTTTTTTTAATACAGATATTTCTTGTTGACCCAAGCAAAAGGTATGTTTCATCTTCTAAATACATGTAAAGTAATGAATTTTAGAAAACAACAGCTATACACAATCACTAATTATTTCTTCACTTCTACATAGTATATGTACTGTGTTGTGACATTCTGGATATATAGTGTCTGTCTTGAATAATCCAAGAAATAAACAGTGGATTTGGACATTCAGGATGCCTGGTGTTTGTCTTAAGACATCTTAAGACATCTAAGGACTCCCCCCTTCACACCCGCAAACTGGGGGTTTTTGATGTGGGACAAAGGAACTCTACAGCTGGTGCTGGGAGCAGGATATCCAGCGATAACCAGGCCTTGAGACTTCATGTAAATCACTGACTTGGCCAGAAAAGTAGAGCGCAAGCTGACCTCCCCCTGATAAACCATCCTGAGGTGCCAAGTTGTCTCATCCCATTCAAGGACCCTATTGCTGGCCCAATCAATGGCTTATCTTGTTAATTAGCCTGACAGAGACCATCTGTAAGGTATAGCCCGGCACCATACCCCCACCTCTCTCCCTCCTGTCTCGGAGGAGCACGGAGAAGACAGAGGAATTTCCTCCCCTGTACTGGGAGAAAAATGGGGGGGGGGGGGGAGTGGGCAGTGGGCAAGAACTGTATAAAAATTTGGGACACCATGGGTGCAGACAAGCTCTTCCCCACCGATGACGTCACTGGACTGTGGTGGTAACTATTATCTTGCTAATCTCCCTAATTCTGTTTTCTCCTTTCTTTTCTGTTTTCCTCCCTGTCCTATCCGCTCTAGGGACTTTGCTGTGTAACTCCAATAAAGTTCAGTGTGCACATGACATCTGACCTCATTTGTGTCTTAATGTCACCATTTGGTGACATTAACCTTTAAACCTTTTCACAGGTCCTGCTGGACAAACGGGTGCAGCTGCTGTGTGGCTTATACCAGGAGAGGGAAGGCAGAGTCCAGCCACCCCAGCCTCCCACTGCGGTGAGGAGTGTTAGAAAGCAAGGGGGCTCTGCCCCATCTCTCGTAAGGCTGCACACCAGCCCCAGTGTCTGTTTGTGCACCTTTGTTTTGTCCTGGTGAGATCATAAAAAATTGCCATGTATCTGAATGTCGGATCGTGACATGTATACAGAGTATCTACTATAATATTCTGTAATCATTAAGAAAATGCTTGTAGAAAATTAGATATTTTTCAAACAAAAGCACTTCCATTTCTTTCCTATGGAAAGCCTAGTGCTCGCACTATTATTTTTTGCTGTTATCTTGTTATCTCTTCTTGCTAGATTGCTGTAAATGACCTGGAAACATCAGAGTTTTTGTCCTGCTGTCTTTAGAAAAAAGTCATTTTGTATGGCAGGCTATCAAAGCCTTCAAATGGCAAACAAAAGTGTAAGCTTCCTTCTTACATCAACATAGAATGATTTGAGTTGGAAGGGACCTTAAGGATCATTTGGTCCCAACCCCCCTGCATGGGCAGGGACGCCTCCCACTAGACCAAGTTGCTCAACGCCCAATCCAACCTGGCCTTGAACACTTCCAGGGAAGGGGCATCTACAACCTCTCTGGGAAACCTATTCCAGTGCCTTACTACCCTCATGGTGAAGAATTTCTTCCTAATATCTAACCTAAATCTACCTTCTTTCAGTTTAAAACCATTACCCCGTGTCCTATCACTACACAGCCTGGTAAAAAGTCCCTCCCCAGCTTTCCTGTAGGCCCCCTGCAGGTACTGGAAGGCTGCTATTAGGTCTCTTAGGAGCCTTCTCTTCTCCAGACTGAACACCCCCAACTCACTTAGCCTGTCTTCATATGAGAAGAGCTCCAGTCCTCGGATCATCTTTGTGGCCCTCCTCTTGAGTTGCTCCAAGAGCTCTATGTCCTTCCTGTGCTGAGGGCTCCAGAACTGGACACAGTATGTCCAGCATGAGGTATTCTAGCCTTAAAACTTTTTTTTTGTAAGCTTCAATTCAATGGCTAAAAATTTGTTGATTTTTTTAATGAACACTTGAAAGTTGGGGGGTCTAAAGCAATGAACCTATAAAAATTCATAGAAGATCATGGACCAAAACCACTCTTTTACTAAGAGTACATTAATTCATCACACATAAGTAAACAAATTGTCTAACTGCTTAAGTTTATATTTATAGAATGAATGAGACCAGAGGTCTTAACCTCTGATGAAAGTCTGCTGAAGATGGGTTCTGCTTTTCTTGAAATGTAAAAAAAATGGAGGGGCTGAGATAAAATGAACCATTATTAGGGTAACTGTCATCTTTAACAAGCGCTAAAGATGTTTGTCCACTTCATTTTCATCAATGCCTAGATGCAATTATTTATTTATAAAATTAATAAACTGTATCTAGTGCTTAATTAAGTCAAGAATAATTGAAAATTTTGTTCTCTTTTTGCATTTGTTTGGACAACTTTTTTGGTCATTGACTAAGCAAAGCATGTCTGATTTCTGCCTTAGAAAAAATATTTAAGCCTTAAAGAACCTTAACTTTAAGCTGAATTAAGCAGATTATCCTATACAGAGGTAAAAAGATCATCCTTTATGAAGACACAGCCACTGGGGAAGGTGGTCTTCTGTGTATGTTCTTGATATGATACTTTATTGGCAGAAACATCAAACATGGGGCAGTCTGAGACTCAGACTCTTCTGCCTCAGAACTGCAAATTAACTCCATGTGGCCACAAAAGTGCCTTCACCTAACAGTCAGTTGGGTATTCTGGGGCTTGGAGGTACCCAGCAGTTTTCTTTAAACTATCTATTTTGGGTGGCATACTTGAATGCTCTTTGCAGTTCATCACCATCGAAGTTTATTTTTAATTGGCAGGAAATTAAATTAATTTTTCCCCGAGTCAAGTATGTTTTGCCCATTGGCGTGGTCAGCAGTACATGACCTCCTTTTCTTTATCTGAACCCATGAGTTTTTCCATCTTAATTTCTTCCCCTGTCCTTTTGAGAAGGGGAATGGGGGGTAGGGGGGATGGATGACACACAACTTGGTGAGCATCTGGCAGCCAGCCAAGGTCAACTCACGGCAGATGGTTATGTCGTTTATGTCAAAGGGTTTCATTTGCAGCCCTACAGAGCACTTATACAAAATTGTTACTTGGTTGTCAGAAACGATGATGGCAGAACATTTTGGTTTTCCTCTTGAAATGCATTTATTTGCTTTGTACAGTTTTCTTTGGCCTGAATAGGAAATATATGTGTTAAAAAAAAAAAAATAATCAGGGGAACTAGATGTGCTGACTCTTTTTCTAAGCTGTTAAACACTTCAATGAAGTATGAATTTCTCTAGACCTTACTAGGCTGTGCTCTGTGGCAGATCTTGTGCACCTGGATTTTTGTGAAAGTTTCCTGAAAGTAAATTATTTCAGAGAGAATATTATGGGTTGAGTGAACTGGAATTTTCCAGTGAAACTTTGGCTTCATCTCCAGTGCTTATATAATTAGCTTAATCCCAAATTGTCATAGACTTGACATGTTTACCCATATTAAGTTCATTTATGTGGATAACGCTCGCACACCACCTCTGAACCAGCAGACAGTAACTGGCTCCTGAGAGGCACAGAGGATGAATGGCTTGAACAGTTTTTGAACTGCTTCTCAGCTGTTTCCTGGCTCTGTGAGCACTCACGGTCCATTTCGTGGCAAAATTAAACATTAATGCAAATCGTCACTGACGTTAGTTTGAGACAACACGCTTGGCTTCGCTTTGAATCAGTCACTTCCAGCTAAGAGGGATCTTGCTACCTCTCAGCTGCTAGCTGGCGCTGGGTAATTGAGGCAGTTTCTAATTTTATGAGTAGCTTTCCTTTGCTCTGTACTGGTATAAATCTCCGCTTTCTCATTCCAGCCCAAGCTGCCTCAGAGGAGAAGCACCCCCATGACCAGGCCTCAGTCCCATGCTGGGATTCAATGGACACCAGCAGCTGCTGTTCCTCAGAGGTGTCCAGCACATGGTGGTAGGGCTTGTGCAGGGCTATGTGCTCCGTCCTTGCCTTTGTGGAACAAACCATGACTGGAGAAAGTCAGAGGAGGCTCATGTAGACACTGGCCTCCACAGAGGGGTTACAAACTACTACTGGCCTTTTCCTTGGGGATGAAGATGGTTGCAGTTGGTGTAAACACTCCTTCCAGAGGCTTTGCAGTTGGTTTGTGCTGGAACTGGTCGAAGCAGCACCAGTAACAGATATTGTTACTGAGTCTTACTTAAGAGGTAGTTAATAACAGCTGAGAAAATAATAGCTTCCTAAACTGCTTCCCTGTTGAAGTCTCTAGCACACAGCCTTGTTCCACTTCTTTTGCATTCATGGGTACACACAAAGAAAAAGATAGCGAGCTCTGTCATGAGGCCTGAGTACTGATGTTATTTTCCTTGCTATCTACTTAACTCACAGTTACCCCGAGCTAGTGCAGTTGCTGCTTTGATGTTTGGGACATTGAGCCTCAAGTGTGGATAGGTGTGTGGGTCTTAATCTAGATAATATTTCCACCAAGGTCTAGAGTTGTGTGTCTAACTGCTGAATGTGTACTGGACAAAGGCTGAACATATGGGACTTGGACTTTAGAAAAAATACTTTATCGAAGATAATTATGATTGGAAAACCCACATCTCACATCTTTTTGCTTTTCAGTAACATTTTCTTCTATGCTGAGGTGCCCCTGTATTATGAAAGGAGTCTACCGGTTCTTGAATGTGAGATAGTCCCTCTGGAGACACATGTATTTTCCATTCTGTTACTCCATAAGAATGTTCTTCAATGTTCATACAATCAGTAAGAGAGCCAGGGAAACTTTGAAATCTGGCAGGTTTTTGGGGAATAAACTGGTATGTTTCCATGAGAGTTTGAACTGCACAAGAAGAGCATAGTCCTCCCTAATACACAAGTCTGAAGTTAAACCCATACAAAGAGGCAGCAGGCATGCTGATCCCAGACCAAGTTTCTTTGAGCATTTGAGCACAATTTTTAGAAAAATGTAAGAGGGCCAAGCTATTTAGAGATGATGGATGTGCGTGATTAGGCTAGAGATTATGTTTGCCTGCCTCTTCAGGGCTAGATAAATCTGGGTTTTTTTTAAATAATAGAAAGATGGAAATAACCTGATCCTTTTTTAAGCATTGCGATGTGTGCAATGTGTGTTAAGATACCAAAAGAAAAACTGTTTATAGTCCAGGAGTTGCAAAATATAATGTTCTTTCTAGAAAATAATTAGATCTATGAGCACAGACATACAGATTTTGTGTAGTGAATGATAGAAGCATTGGCTAAACCTCTTTGTGTGAAGCAGTATGTCTTGCAACATATTCCATTATTGTTCCTGCTTTATTTGACAAGATACTGCTGATGGTCTTTCTTTCATAGCAGGCCATGGGAGCATTACCAACAATTTTTTTGAGGATTTTATGACACATCCCCTAACTAACACTTACATTGGTTTTCTTGCAGCTCAGAATGTGCACCCTTGCTCAGGCAGAAACTTAATTCTCTTCCATCCCTTGGAGAGAAGTTTGTCAGATAAGATGAAGTGCACGTTACACAGAATGAGGCTGCAGTAGAAGAAATAATACCAATGAGTACTGGCATGGTGCCAATATTTCAGAACTAAAGGTGCTTGGGTGAAAGTAAGTTTTGTCCTTTTGTTCTTATATCAGTAGAGTTTTGATGTCACGTTTCTCAGTTTAAGCAGTGACAAAAGAAGTTTATTTTTAGTTGAGCTTGGGATATTCATCTTTGGTCTGTGTCACTGGGAACATGACCAGATTTGTAAGTTTTGATGAGTTGTAAGGTTTTCACAATGTATTAGGCAAAAGGAAAAAAGGTTGCTTTTGATGAACTGATCTGAAAATTAAACACCCTCCCCGAAAAACAAAAACCAAAACAAACCCAAATAATTATTTTCATTTTCAAAGTGGTCCAGCTAGGTTACATTTTTCAGACTTCTTATTTAAAGTAGAATTCTAAGATTCTCATGTCAAAATGAAACTTTTAAATTCTGGCTAGTTATAATGCAAAAGTTTAAAATAACCTCAAGTAACATTCACAGCTAAAGAAATATTTAAAATGCATTCACCTGTTTTTCTTTCTTGTTGTTTTCGGTTCTTTTTTTTTCTATCTGCAACAGGAAAACTTTTTAAAAGTCTCAAATTTTCTCATGGGGGAAACCTAAGTTTTGGTGGGCTCTTCTTGAAATTTCTTAAATTGAGCTTTTGCAATTTTCACATGTTCAGACTCAAATATTAGTCTTAATTTCTCTCATTGCTCCTTAAATAACCTTTTCAAACATCTTCTCTAGCTCTCATTTAAGACTCAAGGGAATGGTAAGGAGAACAAAGGTTGAATACATTGAAAACAGGACACTTTTTGGGGTAGGCTTCAAGAATAAACAACTCTAAAACACTAGAAAGCCTAAACTTATTCTATTCATTGTGTACTGAAATAGGCTAATTAAAGTCACTAAATTATACTCAGAAGTCTGGAATACATTTTGCAGAAATCAACAGAGTAATATATTTTTTTGGTATATAAAAAGACAAAATGCAGTAAAATCCCAGCCTAATGTAGCAAAATAGACCCATTGCCTGATACAGTTTCTCATTAATGAAAACAAAATTAATTCTATGAGGCTGAAGTGCCCTCCTAAGAAAACAGCAGTCACATTAAAAAAAAATATTTTGGTTCAATATATTTACCTGTTTGATGGCTGTTCACTGTATATATTTATTAGTGTCTCAATTTATTTCAATGGCCCATACAAAGAAATAATACACAGGTAATGTTTTTCCCACCCGTGTCCCCAGTGGCACCCAGTCAGCCTCCTGCAGCAAAGCTCCCATTCATGCTGTACCCTGCCATCAGTGTCCTTGGGAACACAGAGCCACAGAGGTTTGAGTGTTTATCTGGCAGCTACACAGAAGGTGCTGCTGAAATGTTATTTTAGAAACTCGCTACCCTACGGTATATAGCAATTTACAGGAATTTGAAAAAATTCCCAGCATAACACAGCTTATATAAATACTTTGATTGAAAAATTTCAGAACCAATTTCATTCTGAGGAAATGGCTGTTCTCTCTTGCCTCTGTATATATGCTTTAATAGTCCTCTTCTCAAACTTCTGACAGAGCATAAGATTATTTTCTGAAGAAGCTGGAAAATATTTACAGGCTATTTGAAACCACTGATCGAATCTGAAGTGCTTGGGGAGGCTTGAAACAATTACACGCTGTGATAAGAAAGGGATAAACTTTTAGTATTACCACTGAATGTGTAAATAAATAGTGAAGAAGGAGATACTCCTTTAAAACATCCCAAAAGAGCAAAACCACACTTTTTGGGGGAGAGGGAGCATGCTTTTGATCTTTCTCAGCTAAGAGCCTGATTTTAGAGGAAGAGTTGTTTGTCCTGCAGTGAATACAGAGCAATCCTTCAAAATAGCACTACTAGAATCCAGAACCTTCAGCACTCCAGTATCAGCCTCTACCATGGGATCTAAAGGATCTTGTTTATGTAGGAGTGAACTGAATCACGTACCAAGTCTGCTGCCTGGGAAAAACAGCCAGCAGCTATCCCCTGATGACCAGCTGTTCTCAGAAGTTTTATGTGTTCAATGCAATATATATTTTTCATTCTGACAAAGATGTGTTTCAGCTAACACTATTTAAAACTTTGCTGTTTTTCCAGATAATATCTAGGTTTTTTATATTTAAAGAACAAAAATTAACAATAATAACAACAAAAAAGTGCATGAGTTAATTACTTGAATAAACATTTAGCTGATTCCAATGAAGGCTTCTTTTGAACACAATACACAGAATTCAAGAATGTGATCACTTTCATAACTGAAAACTTTTGTTGCAAAATTAATCACACACCTGATTACCCAAAAGGACACATTTTGTCACGTATTAAAAAAAAAAAAAAAAGTAATGAAGACAACATCTCATGTAATGCCTACCTGGTAAATTCCTGACTGCTTGTCTGTGAAAGGCCATTACTGTTAATGAAAATGTACCGTGGAGTACAATGTAGCTATAGCCATCTTAATTTAATTTTTCAATACCCTACTATATTGGAATTCATGACACCCTTAAGCAAAATGAAAACACAGACATGTAATCATTGTTTAGAGAAGAAAAACTGATATATAAAGATGAAGCTTAAAAATTGTCCAGGCCTTAAAATAACAAAACAATGTATTATTACTGACCTTGATGGGCAGTTGAGAAGATCAGTA
This sequence comes from Hemiprocne comata, assembly GCA_020745705.1. Classification (NCBI taxonomy): domain Eukaryota; kingdom Metazoa; phylum Chordata; class Aves; order Apodiformes; family Apodidae; genus Hemiprocne; species Hemiprocne comata. Next base: position 137,028,193 of record CM036587.1, read on the forward strand.
AGAAACATGATTAATATCGCCTGCAGAAGAAAACAAATCTTGGACTTGTATTAATTCAAAGACCTTCATAGTTTTGTTGAGGCTTTTATCTACTCTGATTTGGCTGTTTGCTCTAATCACAAGTGTCATTCCAAATTTATTTTCCACGTTTGCCCTTTTACCCTTTTTCTTTGCTCTAACTTCCTCTCATCTCCTTTTTCTTCCTCTTTCCATCTAGCGTCAACTCACTCCAAATACCTTTCACCCTATTTAAAATGTGAATTAAAACATTGCTGCCAGACATCAGATAATTTATTCTGTCTGCTTTTTTCTTCTGACTTCCTGTGTTTGAATTGTATTAGCCCACAGCCCTTTCAGACAAAAACCTGAGTATTTCTCCAAGCAAAGGACCTAACATATTGGAGCTCCATGCTATGTTGATCCTTAGTTACAACCCTAAGAAGCATGATTACCATCCATAATAATACTTGATGTCAGCTTGAATTAAATACACCACAGCCTGTGTTTGACATACACTCATTTTCTAAGTCCATAGGAATGAAGTTGACCTTAAAGAGAAGACTACCACATAGATACTAGAAAAATGATATGTTAGTAACTGAAAATTATTTATCTCAAAACTAACATTCTGGTCTTATATAACACAGACAAAGGTTTTTTTATTCCATGCTACATACATGACACCTACATTTGAAAATATAATTTCAGTACCAACTAGATCACAAATTAAATCCTCAAGACCTTTCAATAGTACAAGTTAAGTATTATTCTGGACTTGTAATTTGTGGTACCAAACGTAGGCATAAAACTAACTAGTTTACATACAAACTAAATTGTTCTACCATCCAGCAATTCGCTAAAGGTGTGGGCCCAGTTCCACTAAAATACATAGGAATTTCACCATAGGCTTTCAGCTGATGTGATGATCTGAATAATGAGATGTTTCTGGGTTATACACATTTCATTATAAAGTTAATATCATGATGTCTTTTTATGAAGACCACATTGCACACATTGTGATACAGACTGAAAAAGCATGTCATTGATTGAGACAAAATGAAAACAGCTAGAACAGTACATCTGTTTTGCATTTCTTTAACATGAATCATGGGGGATAAAAGAACTTGCCACCTAATGTAGGTTTTTCAATGGTCACCATCCCCAGTTTACAGATTTAGGCTGTGTTATTACATGGCATAACAAAAACTGTGTTTGAGTAAATATGAGCCATTGTCTGGGAATGCCTGTAAGAAGAGCAGAATACAGACTAAACAAGGCAAGAAATTTGTGTTTCTTTATAGCTTCCTTGGAGGTGTTTGCCCTGGCTTCTAATATCAATGATATTCTGAGTATGTTAATTCAATTTCATATTATATAATTATTGGTGGAGGAAAAATAATGATGCATTAAATTCAGGCTAAAATACAATGGAAAACTGATATCGATTATATGTGGAGTAAAACCAAGTGAATTCATTGTGTCACTGAAATAAATCCCAAAGAGAGTCAGAAAACAATTGTTAAACTGATATTTTGAAGTGTCATTGGGTGATTCAGTCTCTGTAACTAGAGATTGTCCTTGATCTCTTTCCAAAAGCAACCAACCCTTTAACCTCTCAGTGGAAAAACACTTCAACATAGAGCAGTAAGCCTCTTCCTCTTTCAAATTGAAAGTGTATTTAATATATTATTTTTTTTTTAATGTGATGTGACTGAGCACTGGCACATCATGTTGCCTAGAGAGGTTGTGGAGTCTCTATCCTTAGAGAAATTCAAGAGCTGTCTGGACGTGGCCCTGGCCACTCTGCTCTAAATGATCCTGGTTCAGCAGGTGGGGGGGGACAGGGCAACCTCCAGAGGCACCTTCCAATCTCAACGATTCTCTGATCAAATACTAAGTTACATTTTGTTGTTGGAATAATCCTATTTCCTCTCAAAATTCTCAGGTGATACATTTTTTGCTCATCATGCAACAGCAAGAATTCCATAGCTGTAGCTGATAAGAAGAAAGGATTTGGAGACATGCCAGCTGCTGGTAACATCCAAACTGGAGTCTATACTTATGCTTAAGAAAATGCTTTCTGCTAATAGAGACTGAGAGAATTGCTGTACTATTTGAAGGGAGATCTGCTGTTGTTATTTTAGAAATATGTCAATAACTGTAAATGAGGATGATTTACCATGGTTTCCTTCATGTAAATGTCCTTCGCATGAGAAATTTTAATTTTTATCATAGGTTATTCTTTTAGCATCTCAAGATCTTAAAATATTAATAAATGTAATTGACTTGTATTTACATACGAAGATACAGGAAAATGTTATGAAATAGAGCATGGGAAATTTAAGAAAGACTCTGTATATAGTTTGATAGTTTCATACAATAGTCTGTCTGACACTTCTTATGTATATGCTCCTGCCATATCTGACATTTATTGGGCTGAATCATCACTTTGATATCCAAGAGAAATAGTTACTATAAAGAATATTGGTTTAAAATCTATTTTGCATATGCTGGTTTCTATTTAAAAAATCCTTTCTGGCTAAATCGAAGCTTCTTCACTGGCATGCTGAAAAGCACCCCTCTAAGCAGCATGTCTCTGCCAGATTTCAGTTTCCAAGACCCAGTTGCTTCTGTTAGATGTTTGCAAAAAGTGGCAGTGAAATGTATGATGATGAAAGGGTTTTGTTCAATAACTGTAATCTCATTCAGTTTGAACTGTTTCAACTCCCCCTTGTCATGTCCAAAAAAATTTCCTTGAGCGGATACCAGCGCTTGATATTTGGATATGAGACAGAGAAAGACTAAGAAAGGATTAGTGGAGGAAATGTCAGGCAGCCTTTAATTTTCCAGGAAGATTTTCACTGAAAATATCTGAGTATGAAATATATGCAATGTCCATGGTGCATCCTTTTCCAAAATGAGGACTTGGTACTACAGCCACCGTTTTCTCCAAGTGGAAGGACAACACGGACTCTTTAGAACCATCTCATTCATAAATAAACATAAAAAGTTCTTAGTGACTCACCAGTCATTTACTTTCTTTCCCAATCCACACAACTTCTGAGAAGTCTGCATTCCAAAGTGAATGAGGTCTTGCTTATGGGTATACCTAAACTAGTAGTGTAGCCTGTGTTTCCAGATCTAGGTGACTGTTGTGGTCTGTAGATTTGATGTAGGTGCACACTAGCATCTTCCCACTCCTCTAGAGAGAAAGATGCAGAGGCATCTTTCATCATTGTCTTATGAGAAAACAATGCACTGCACTCTAGGCATGAGTCTCATCTGGAAGAACAGGTCACTGAGATCCTGGAGAGCTTCACCAAGAACAAGCTCTGGTACAGCATCTGTTTGAATTAGCTTGACAGTTTGAAAAGCTGCTGTAAGCACAGGAAACTTTTCATATGCAAAAGTGTTATCATGACCCCTAAGTCAGTATCGAAACCACACCCTAATTCGGTTAGATTTATTTGGTTTGGTTAGTTTCCTTTGCTTTAAAAAGTATCTGGTAGGCCCAAAAGACTTCAAAAAGACTACTTAGTGTCCTCCATTATTTGGATTTCAACATCTGGCTTATTTTAGCCCAGAGTATGCTGTAATGTGAGAAAGACCGATTGATGTCCAGACAGTAATGAAAAAAAGCTCTGGCTACTTCAGTATCACTGGTAATGAAGCTTGGGGACTGTTGTGTGCTGTTTCTGCTGGGTGAACAACAGCTGCCAAGTCAGGGTTCAATGAATTATATAAAGCAAATAAACCTTTCATATGGTCAGACTATTATTTATTTTGTTGAGTTACTGGATCGGGTAAACTTCTGTCTTTTTTGTTAGTAGGTTCTCTATTATTTTCCTATTGCATAGTGTTTTAGTTGTTATGGAAACATTTGTCATTGGTGTGAGTCAAGCTTAGTCATAGCCACATGAGCAAAATAAAACTGGCTTATATATTAGTTGAACATTTATGTAAAAATTTGGAAGCTAATAACAGATTTTTATTATATTTGTGGTTGTCAATATATGTGTATGTTAATAAATACATATACACAGCTCATGAAACTGTGATATCCAGTTTTGAAATCCAGTCCTAAGGGAGAATCCAAGCAAAGACAATTGTCATACGATTGTATTGTACACGCCACACATTTTGAAGTGAGGGTTTTTTTGGAGGTGTGCTAGTGTCGCATTAAAATCTACAGGATATGTAAGAATTATGTAGTAATGATTATTTATACTTAATTTCCCATTTTGTCCTCTTCGTGGTATTTGTTAAGTGCGTTTAAGAGTAGTGAAAATCTTGGTCACATTTCTTCATGCCACTCATTCCTTCCACAAATCTATAGCTACACGCTAAACTGAATGAAAATAAAATCAGTACTCGGAGAAGATCTGTGGTACAGGAAGGCAGAAGACCTTTAGCACCATTTTTGCATTACATAAACAAAGTGTAAGTTTCTGTATAAGCTGAGGACAGCTATGCAACAGATGAAATAAAAACAGATGCAGACTTCACATCACATTTTTAATGTGAAATTTATTATTAAATATGTGTAGTCTATGATATTATTTAGTTTATCCTTTAAAAGTTAATGAAAACTCCTTGATTATAACTGAAAAAACACCCAGGCAAATGGCTGCATGTATAATTAGCCATAAAGAATTACAAATAATATTTTCCACTTTGGTCATCTGGAAAATAAAACATATGTAAGTAAAATTAAAAATGCTTATTTGTAGATGGAATGGATTTGCATGGAGATATTGACACAAGTCCTGCAAGCATGTAATAATTTTTCTTCCTTTCTCTCTCTCTTTTTTTTTTTTTTCCCCCCAGAGGACTTTATGTTTAGGGTAACTAGTTAATTTTTATTTTCACCTGAGATTCAATTATGCCGCATTCTGAATCAGATAAAACCTAAGACAGGTGAAACTAAGAACTCTTGTTTAAAACATCTTTGTAAATTAAATATAATAGAGCTTGGAACATAATGATTTACCAATAACATTATCTACTTAACACCCTGATTACATAAAAATGTATTTTTGAATTGTAGCTCTGTCTATGAAGTTCCATTCCTTCTTTCTGATTGCCTGATTTTCTGGTTTCTAAAATGCCATACATGGAAGCACTGATCTGAACTGCTTGAAAGTAATAAATTTGGAACTGAGTTAGACTCAACTCACCTACCCTCAGCCAAGTAAAAGTACATTTTCACTACAAGCATAGTTGTCTAGACCATCTTTATCACTATGAGGGAGCAAAGTGCAGAATTTTTTCCCAGAACAAGCAATAGGAACCCTCTTGGGTACCTAGTTACTGATGGGATAAATTAATCAGTTCATCACAGTGCTCATCTCTAGATACTGACTATAAGTGGAGCTTGAATGTAAACTAGCTACTCTACTAGGGTCTTACATTAAGCAAGACGAATCTCACTTTTCTACTGTTTAGAAATTTCTAATTTTTGTTTTGAGACACCTGTCAGGAAGAGAGCAAATCAGCATCATTGTCTTCCTCTGAGCTAATGAATTCTATGACTGATGTATCAAACATTGTTTTCCACCTTACTTCAGTGCATTTCTTAGCTTTTTTTAGGTCTCCATCATATTAGACTTTTGGTTTAATTCGTGCATTGCATCATTTCACAAATCTGTCATGCTCTATTCTTTGCCATGCTTTTTTTCCTGACAATTTATATTTTCTTGGCTGTCTCTTTTCAAACGTTTTGTATCTTTCCCAACTGCTTATAGTCTTTTGATGTTTTCCCTGATGCTTAGGAGGGTTTTCTCAACTTATTACATGATTCTCAAAATGATTCCTCTTTACTGCTATCATCACTTCTGGTTCAGAATTACTTGTTTCTCCCTGTACCAGTTGCAAGAATGTCATTTGGATCGTCCATGGAGATTACAGGTAAGATTTTCAGGCTTGCTAAGCCTTGTCTTGTTTCTTCTCCCATTAATGACAATGATAAACTCTCCCTAACTTCAGAGGAATAGAATTAGGAGGAAGCTAGAGGATTTTATTCTGTAAAAAGCTGTCATCCAAAACATCTCTAACCCTCTGAAGCTTGTGAACTTAGGTAACAGTTTCTTATTTATTTTTATTTTCTTATTTTGTGAGAGGCAAAGAGGCAAAGCCATTTTGTCTGTAGAAAAAGCATACTAAACCTGGATTAGCTGGCTAGTTGAACTGGGTTAACAGCTGCTTTACCTCACTGAGTAACAAAACTATTCCATTGATTAATTTTGATCTGTATTTAATTTTGTTAGGTTTATTTCTTCCATATCTGGTGAAATACGATTGTTTCATTAGATTTAGGATACAGCTATTGTAGGTTGGCGTAACTTCATTGGAGTATTTTCTAGTTTTATGACTTTAGGTTCTGAATTAGAGAGACTGGAATGATATAAGGTATTCCCAGCTATTTGTGTGGCTGGAAATGATTTATTAGTACTAGCCTAATAAACATTGCAGGAGTAGTAGCTTTAGAACAGTAGTTTTAAAATAAGTAAGTAAATAAATAAAAATTTGCAAGGGTTTCCTGCAGAATTGTGAACTAATTGTTTTTCCAATCCCATAAATACGGGATGGAGTAAAACAGAATTCTATCAATAAGGAAACATTTCTAAAACACATTTATAAAAAGGGGGATTAAAATGTCCTATAAATATTGGACTAGATAGTTTTCTGTCAGTTTTAAGTTGACTTCAAATGAATTAAGCAAGTTTATGTCAGTTTAAAAACGTGAGTTGTCTATACGATTAGAATAGCTTTAGTACTTTTCTTTCTCATTATGGACATTAACAGTTGTAGGAAGCAAGAAAAGAATTTGGAAAATTTTAGAACTCAAGATTTGTATATTCTTAATAAAATGGTCTTGCCTTCAAGAGAAAAATACTCAGTACTGTTGGAAAACATCACTGGTTCTGTAGGAATACTAGTTTGCTTTGATTATAAGAGGCTTATACTTAAACACATAATTTCAGATAAGTTGATTCATATGTATTTGTAATGTTATAGTCTTACAACAGTAAAAACACTAAGGATAATTATGGCAAAGTTATGATCCTAATGCAAAAGTAATGATATCTGAATGGATTCCCATAGATACCCTGGAGCTTTTCAGCAGTTGTCACTATAGCTGAATGGGACTTAACAATGAATTAATAATTTAAGTGTATATATGAAATGTATTTTCACAGTGCATTTTAAGACTTCTTTTATATTTTTTTATTTAATAGAATTTCTTACAATATGTTCTTTTGTGTATATTGCTTTTCGTGTTGCAGAGCAAGAAAAATAGGTGGAGAAAGTGCGTTTTTAGGATTTATTAGTTCTTGATTTTAAAATATTTACAGAGAAGTCAAAGTATTGTGGAACTATCACTGGGGAAAAGGGTAAATTCAATAACATTTAGAAAAATCAACATTTTACTTGTTTCTTGTTGGATTTTTTTACTGCTCTTGTCAAAAATTTCCTGGTGAGTTTACCCAAAGACTTTTTGTATACCCAAAAGAAACAGATAAGTATTCTTGCTAAAATTTTAGCTGACATATATTAGAGGAGTAATGAACAATGCATAGGATAAATCAATAATATAAACCAGTCTGGATTGTGCAATGAAGTATATTTATAAGTTTTATAAGCCCCAAATGGAAGACAATGAATCTGTTGTGAAGAGCATGGCTTTGTGGATGTGAAATGGAAGAGTGTATTCTGGTAAGCATTGATTAAAGTTGTGATCACAAAATGACAGTTTTCAGTAAGGAGGGGGTTCAGCAGCATTGCTAAATGGGACTTCCAGAGGGAAGACTCTGGCCTGTATAGGAGGCTGATGGTTGAAGTCCCTTGGCAGGCAATCCTGAAGGGCAAAGGAATCCAGGAAGGCTGGACATACTTCAATAATGAAATCTTAAAGGCACAAGGGAAGGCCATTCTCATGTGTTGAAAAATGAGCCAGTGGGGAAGAAGACAGGCTTGGCTGAACAGAGAGATTTGTTTGGAACTCAGGAAAAAAAAAAAGGAGAGTTCATGAACTTTGGTAGAAGGGGCAGGCAACTCAGGAGAACTACAAGGATGTTGTGAGGTTATGCAAGGAGAAAATTAGAAGGGCCAAAGCCCAGATAGAACTGAATCTGGCTACTGTGGTAAAAAACAATTTTATTTTTTTTTTTTCAACCAAAATAATTCTATGATTCTAAATAACTGAGGAAAGGATTTGAGAACCACAGACAAACAGTTAAATATTGGGTCCCAGAAGGATTAGCAGCTGCCCTAATCTGGTCTTTGAATGTATGAAAAAAAGAACAATCACAGAAATAGCTACAATTCATTACAGTTCTAGCAATAATTTCTAAGTCCCATTGTGTTCATTTGAGGAATCGGCAGTTTCAAAAGGTTGTCAATAGGTTATAAGGGTTCTTCTCCACTCCCCCTGCCCCCCAACAAAACTCATAAACCCCAGTGTAATCTGGAAATTACCTGTTTGCATAGTCAGCATGTGCAACCATTCATACAATTGTGACCCATATGCCTTACATTTGGAGTAAGTAATTTTGAACTGCTGAGTTTATCCAAATATCAAACTATCTGACCAATTAAATACCTATACGGGAAACAGACTTCTGACTAAAGATAATTCCTTAACCTCTCTGAAAAAACGTAATTTAGAGAAGACTAGACACAAAGATTGAAAGTTGCAACTAAAAAATGAAGACAAAATTAAACAGAGTTTAATGACAAGAATAATTAAATTGGAGCAATTTGTCCAGAGACATGGTGACTATCATTATGTGTAAGAACTTCTTATCAAGACTGTATGGTTTTATGAAAGATGAATTATAGCCCAAACAGAAGCTGAAAACATGATATTGTAAGGTTCATTACCCGTTTGCGTGCCAGATTTACTGGTTTCTCTCTCCAGTGTTTGAAATTCTAAGCCTGGTATTAGGAGTGTGCTACTTGCAAGAGAAATATGGCCCATACGAACAGCCAGAGTGCTGTTTTGGCACCCACAGCAATTCTCATAAAACAAATAAGGCCTAAAAAGACGGCAGTGAAAATGGCAACAGAAGGAATTCCACCTACATAACAACAACAACAACAACAACAACAAAAATTAAAGACAACATATCTCTGAAAAGAGAGGCACAGTTCTGTAGCCGGACACAGTACAGAGAGGGGAGGGCGTGATGGGAGGAGAACCTGAATGTTGTTTACTTCTCAGTGGCTGGCCAGCTTAAAGGATCCCCTCGTGGATATCAGAAATGACATACAAACACAGCCAGTAATTTAAGAACTCAGCTGAGCTGGAGGCAGTCTTTGACTGCTGAATTCCTCCAATGTGCCAGCTCATCTGGAAACATCCAAGTATGAGTGATAGGGGTGGATAGGAGGAACAGGTTGCTTCTGAAGAGGTGATGATATATTTTAAGGGGACATTATTGCAGCTAACTAAATGTCATCATTTCTATGAAAAAGTGGTTCTGTTTTGGAACTAAGTAATAAGGATTTAAAAAAAACCCAAACAGTAAAGACTATTGTAGGGAAATAAAGTAAATTTTAAAATATTTTGAAAAAAATGAAAATAGTTGATTTAGGAATGCCTACATGTCTTACTCTCCTTGTTGTTTGACACTTTTTAGGAAGGACTCCAGGGTTTCTTGCCTTTTTATTGTCAGCCATGTGGTCTTGTTACAAACAACTGGTAAGGGGAATATGGCCCTTGGATCAGCACAGTCAAATGGAATTTTGGGTTCCTTCATATGTTGGGTATATATATAACTCAAGCAATTCTGAAGTATGGGCCATACATTCACACTTTCCCTTCTTCTTCCTGGGTCAATCAGTAGAGATTACCCAGAACCAGCTTTTAGGATGCACTAATTGCTAAGCCAAATTGACAGTTGGTAAATTTAGTTTCAAGCTAAGCATATAGGCTACTTCTGCTCTATAATTTAGATCTGAAATTTAAGTTTTATGATGCTCTATGCAGTTCCTGGATCAGAATCAATAACACTAATTGCAGAGTAGGAATGATCATCTGCTTGGAGGTGATACCACAGAATCTTTCTCAGCTGCCATGCTGCCTTCCATGCAGATGCAGATACCCTTTTTCTTTTAAACTTCTCTTGCTCTTCTATTCCATTCCTATAAGTAAGGTGTGGATCAAGTGCATGGAAGAAATTGTCAGTGAATGGAGATGAGGACACAGGACTGCAATATTCCACTTGGTTAAAAAATTTATAAAATTTCTAAAAATTGCACTTCATTGCACTTGTATGAACTGAGGGAGGAGATATGTTTTTAATAAGTTGATTCTGTCCTCTGAGTTTGTTGCATCAGAGGTGCATTCATACTGCTAGCCATGGTAAATGAAGTTAGATTTATTAACCCCTAAAAAAAGCAATGTACCAATATCCCACAGTTTTCAGAAGGCCAAATTATGCAATCTTTCTTCTTCAGAGTCTTTCCACATTGTGTTGGTTTGGCACCGAGTTGGCAGTCGAACCAATAACAATAACATTCTCGATTCACCCCTCCCCCCCTAAGGTAGGGAAAGAGGGAGAAAAATGAGAAAGAGAGGCTTTCTGGGTTGAAAAGTGAAACAGATTGATTTTAATTATTAGCGATAAGGGAATATATATGTATTTGTAAAGGGATGTGCAACACCCGATCCCCTCCCTCCTCCCCCAGTGACTCTCACAGCAACTCTTCTCCCTGGTGACTCCAGCTGAAGGGGGGAGTGTCCGGGCGCACGGACGGGGCCCTCGGGTGTCGGCTGGGAAGAAAAATAGAAAAAAAAGAGAGACAAAGAGAGGGTGATAGAAGCGACAGTAAGCAGAAAAGTGAGAGAAAAAGGAGAAAAAGAGGCTTGACTTTCATGATGTATTAACCTATACTGAAAGCCAAATAGAGAAAATATAATGCAAAGGGAATATTCTGATTTGCTGATCCTGCCTTCGGTCTAATCTGCTTCCCCGTAGGGGGGGAGGCTGCAGACAGTCAGAAGTGACCTTGGTTATTATCAGTCCACTGGTGCTGCTAAGAAAGTTCACTGAAAGAAAAAAAAAAATCAGCAAAGAGCTTGCTCAAACTAAAACACATATGCACAATTATCACTGCACCAGCTGTCAAAAAGAGGGCTATCGATGCTGAGGACATGCTAAGTATGCAGTTAGCCTTTTATTTCTGGCAAGCCCATTCATTCACACAGATGGGAGAAGTTTAAGAGAGGTGATTTTTGTTCCGCCCACTTAGATGACTTCAATCAAATTGTTAAACCTACTTTTTCCTCTTCCTGAGGTCATGGGAGGCAGGGAGGGAAAAAAAAAAAAAAAAGAAAAAGAAAAAGACAAGTCTTCCTTTGCATGCTTCCAGTTTTTAATATACACAGTGCTGGTATTGTGTTTTTCTGAGTTTTAGACTGCAACAGTGTTTTCTCTGCAGTGTAGGAAATTTCTGATTTGTTTGGAGTCCTGGAATAACATCTCAAAGCAGCAGTGGATGAGAAATAGACCAGCATTTCCAAAGATGGTTAGAACTTCACCTTGCACACTTTTCCTATGTCAAAGAATTTTCTGTGGTTGTGTGGGCTTTCTCCATGTTACATGCCATTCACCCATCACTGTGCTGCAGGATAGCCCAAAGCCTGTTTGACACTGAGGCTTTACTTAGAATATTTCCAGATGAAGATTTGCTGGAATAAAAAGCTTAAGGTGGAAAGAGAACTTTATCTCCTCTCCCCCTCATTACTGGCTGACATCATACAGGCACTGTCTCATGTAACATGGATAAAACTGGTATTCCCTGGTATTCCTCACTCCACTGATGTTTTCAGCTATCCCTGTATTTAAAAGAATATAAATAGTGTGTAACGGCCCTTGGCACACAGTTAATCACAGTCACAGAAAATATATAAGATTAGTCTTTTTTAATCTTATATATCTGTTCACAGTAAATAACCTTAATTTATTTTATGATTCAAGACATTCTTCACACCTCTGAAATCATATTCTCATATGATATATTCATACCAATTATGAAGCTTTGTTATAAGAAGATGATAAATCATCTAATCAGTTTTTTGTTGCTGTTTTCACAGAAAGAGAAGAATATTCGAATGCCACTGCATTAGATTATTGTCTTTTATTTACCATTGCATGAATAACTCTTTTGATCATACAATCGTTTCTGCATTCTAAAGAGTTTAACTGAACAAGGCAAATACACATTGTGCTGTTTTATATAAAATTAACATTTCACAAATGAAGGTGCTTTTTCTAAATGTATATTAACATATTCTATGCCATCTGGCAGATTCATTCACCTAATAGGCTCATTAAGGATTTCAAACCTATTCAGATTTCAAATTTCAAGTTCCATTGGTTTCCCTCTTTTCTATAAGCATGCTGTCATAGGCTGCACAGTTAATAAAATAGATCCTGAAATGGGAATAATTCTTGAACTTGATTTTGTGTTTTATCACAACATGACTATTAAATAGTTTCTTTCAACTTAATTATGCCTTGCAAGCATCAGATTCAGAAAAGAAGGAGGGGGAGGAGGTGCTCTAAGTCCTGGAACAGGTATTCCCCTGCAGTGCCTAGAAGAGACCTTGGGGAAGCAAGTGTTTCCCTGCAGCCTGTGGATGAGACCATACCTGGGCAGATGGATATTACCTGAAGGACTGTAGCCCATGGAGGAGGCACAATGGAGTTGGTTTATCCTGAAGGACTGCAGCCTTGGAGAGGACCCATGATGGAGCAGGGGAAATGTGTAAGGAGGAAAGAGTGGCAGAGAGGAGCTGTCATGGACTGACTGTAAACTCCATTCTTTGTTCCCCTATGCTGCTCAGGGTGACCAGGAAAATTTTAGGGTCACTCCCATCCCCCCAGTGTGTTCAAGTGGTTAAGACAAATCTTCACCATTTCATTCTCATAACTGACAGTTAGAAAAAGTTATGTTTTGGTTTTTTTTCTGTGACCCAGAAATTTTCCAGTGCTCAGTGTTGTCACCATAAAGGGCAACCTGAAAATGCAACATATGAACTTCCTGAACTACCAGATTGCTTTTGAGTTTTGAAAAGCAGATAATCCTCTCAAACTGATATTCTTAATGCTTCTGAAGTCCCCAGTTCCATAGGAGTTGTCATGGAGGAGTTGTCTCAGAGTCATAGATCCTAAAAATCTTTGCTCTCCTGCAATTCACTGGGCAATTTGGCAAGGATACTCGACAAGGTTTTATTGGATACTTGTCTGTGTTTTGGCAAGCATTAGCTGAAACAGATGTTTATATACAACATTTTTATTTCTGAAACATGCTTCATCTTTAAACTAGTTTGGTTTATTGCCCTTGCTACTCCTATTTGAAAGCTGTTACAGAATATTCTGGCTCTAATGATTACAACTTCTAATTTCCAACTCAAATATGTTTATGGCACATCTAGAAATACTTTTATTAGGTCAACACTGTTGTTTATTTTAAATAGCATTTCTTCTCTTGTGTTTACCCCTAACCACTCTATTTATGTAGAGCAATCTTATCACATCTCAGTTCATTTTACTAAATTAAACAACATAAGACCTTTTTGTCTTATTTCACATGGCTTGCGATTTTCTGGGGACATCATCACAAAGATCTTAGAACTGCATTTGCTATTTGATGGATTTGTCACATTATTGTCAAAAATATCCCAGACACATCACGCCATGTTTCTTCTCGTCTGTCTAGAGCAGAACTTCCTTTTGTTCATTTTTAAAAGTATCCCCTTTCTTTAGTGTTGTCCACCACCATATTCCTCCAGTTACTTCTGTATCTTGCTGCAGTCTGCTTCAGATTATGTTACTAAAAAAATTTGTCAGCTAGCCCTTACTTTTTGAGCCTGCATTAAATGTAATTTAATGAAAATAATTAAGATTATGTGTATGGTGACTAATCCTTGACTACTCTATTAGTAATTGATCCCAGCTTGATTACTCCCTTCTCAGATCTCTCAGTTGCCAGGTGTTTTTCCATCAGTTCACTATTCACTGCACAATCCTTGCACCAGCTCTCGTGTTCTCCCACTTACTAATTCCCATATCAGATGTTTTACCATATGTCTGATGGATTAACTATATTGTTATTTCCCAACTTATGTTATAGGTTATAGATATGAGGCTAATCTGATTTAATGATTCTTGGATAACTTATTTTGGATTTTATCCCATTTCCACTTACCATACGTTCTGTATCACTTCCCTAAATAAATGAAAACTTTGCTTAAAAAAACTTGGGTTTAACCTGTGATTTATGAAATAATTACCTTCATATAATGAATGGATTTATGTAGAGCAGGGAATTATACATAGCCTGTGGGAGACATATGCTGGAATTCTTTTCTGTGAAGATAAGGACTTGAACCATGTTTTTGTAAACCTTAAATCTGTCAGTTTCTTACATAGGATCTGCTTGCCAGTGAATCTGCCATTTCCCTCCTGAATCTTCTGCCTTCATATAAAGTACTTAGGTAGCCACTGGAATACAGGATGAGAACATGAGAATGAATCCAATCTCATGCTCTTTGGGAAGAGAAAGCACCTAGCCTCCATTCCGAGCAATGAATATTGAATTATTTATGCAAGATCATAGAATCACAGTATTGTTTTGATTGGAAAAGACCTTTAAGATCATCAAGATCATCAAGATCACCTTTTAGCTAGTTGCAGAGAGCGATAAGGTCTCCCTTCAGCCTCCTTTTCTCCAGGCTAAACATCCCCCGTTCCCTCAGACTCTCCTCATAAGACGTGCGCTCTAGACCCTTCACCAGCTTCATTGCCCTTCTTTGGACTCACTGCAGCACCTCAGTGTACTTCTTAGAGTGAGGGCCCCAGAACTGAACACAGTACTCGAGTTGTGGTCTCACTAGTGCCCAGTACAGAGGGAAGATCACTTCCCTTCTCCTGCTGGCCACACTATTTCTCATACAAGCAAGGATGCTGCTGGCCTTCTTGGCCACCTGGGCACACTGCTGGCTCATACTCAGCAAGCTGTCAACTAACACCCCCGGGTGTTTTTCCTCTGCACAGCTTTCCAGCCACTTTTCCCCAAACCTGTAGCATTGCCTGGGGTTGTTGTGATCCAAATGCAGGACTCGAGACTTGACTTGTTGAACCTCATACAGCTGGCTTTGGCCCATCAATCCAGACTGTCCAGATCCCTCTGTAGAGACTTCCTACCCTCAAGGCAGAACAGACTAGACAGGAGACATTAAAGAAACTTCCTCTCCTGGTTTCCCAATATATTTTTAACCCGGTTTGCTTCTTGGGAGGTGAGACCTGGCATTCAAACACTCAGAGGAAAAGACTTGAATTTGAGTACCCTTACTAGTAAGCAATTGTTTAAAAAAAGTGTAAAAAACCTTTTCATCCTCTTCTGGCAGCTTTGTGAATATGGTCTTATATTTTTCCCTCAATTTTTCAGAAAACCTGAAAGGAAATACACTGTTATAGATCTAAGAGCTGACTGTTTCACTTCATTTATATTTGTTTAATCATGACATTGAAGTGAAGGTTTATTTCTTTTGGCAAAAGATTTAAAAATAAAAGTTATTCATTTCCCACAATTGAGAGCAATGGGGAATGTTTTTATTTTGGCTTGTTTACTTACTGAAATGAAAAATCAGTTCCTCATACATGGCTACAAACAACTGATTTCTATTTCTCTGTTCAGGTTCTTACCTTTCATAGAAATACCCAACATGTTAAATTGGATTTAGTACTTCTTAAACTAAATATCTAGGAAAATACATAAGGAATGTTTCAGGATTCTCATTGTTGTAGTCACATCTGTCAGGAGTTGTATGCATCTATGGAGTTATATATATTACTTACACTATTTGCACTAGCAAGTGTTATATTTTAGTCATTATGTTCTTTTTCAAGTCACATTGGTGGCTCATGTCCAGCTTTGGATCCAGTAGTACCCCCAGGTCTTTTTCCCACAGGGCTGCTCTCTAGCATGTCTTCCCCCAGCCTGTATTCATATCTCTGGTTGCCCTGGCCCAGGTGCAGGACCCTGCCCTTGGCCTTGTTGAACCTCATGAGGTTCACTTGGGCCCACTTCTCCAGCTTGTCCAGGTCCTTCTGAATGGCATCCCGTCCCTCTGGCATATCGACTGCACTGCCCAGCTTGGTGTCAACAGCAAACTTGCTGAGGGTGCTCTCAATGCCACTGTCAGTGTCATTGATGAAGATGTTAAACAACACAGGTCCCAGTACAGACCCCTGAGGGACACCACTTGTCACTGGTCTCCATCTGGACACTGAGCCATGGACCACTGCCCTCTGGATGTGACCATCCAGTCAGTTCCTTATCCACTGAACAGTCCACCCATCAAACCTGTATCTCTCCAATTTAGAGAGAAGGATGCTGTGGGGGACCATGTCAAAGGCCTTGCAGAAATACAGATAGATGACATCCACTGCTTTCCCCTTGTCGACAGATGTAGTGACACCATTGTAGAAAGCCACTAGGTTGGTCAAGCAGGATTTGCCCCTGGTAAAGCCATGCTGGCTGTCGTGAATCACCTTCCTGTCCTCCATGTGCCTTAGCATTTCTTCTAGGAGGATCTGTTCCATGATCTTCCCAGGCACAGAGGTGAGGCTGACAGGTCAGCAGTTCCCAATGCCATCCTTTCTACCCTTTTTAAAGATGGGCGTGTCATATCCTTTCTTCCAGTCACTGGAGACTTCACCTGACTGCCATGAGTTTTCAAATATCATAGAGAACGGCTTAGCAACTACATCTGCCAATTCCTTCAGCACTCTGGGATGCATCTCATCAGGTCCCATGGACTTGTATATCTTCAGATTCCTCAGGTGGTCTCAAACCGTGTCCTCACTTGCAGTGGGGGTGACTTTGTCTCTCTTTACAGTGGGGGGGACTTTGTCTCTCTAGATGGAGAAAGATTAAAAACAAACAACTTAATTTAATAATATGAGGGTGTAAGTAAATAATTACATTGTAATAGTGATACATTATTTTAAAAGTTGTCCTGCCTTTTCCCAATTCTATAAAATTAACAACTTGATTTTGCCTTATAACAAACACAAATACCAACTTGTCAAAAAGAATCTGTATTTACTTTTCAGAAAGTACTGACTCATTATATTTTTGTATTTATTTTTCATGTAAGATGGTGAGACCTACATATGAAACTATTATTTCCTTCATAATAAACTGAATGAACAATTAGTAAATATCAGTTAATCTGTTTTTTCTCTAGGATGTAATAAACCAACCTTTATCTCTTTTCAGCCTCTGTTCTTGGAAGAATAACCAAAAGCTCTGATTGCATGCAGGTGACAAAATTAAATCTTTCTTTCATGTGTTATCATTACACAGTATTGACCTTCAGATACCAACCACTAAAGGAGGTTTTAATCAGGTCTGGGCACTTCCATATCACCATAATGTTGCTTATGGCCTTGGACTCATTACTAATAACTGGCCATTTTTTGATTATTTCATTGGGAGCACTGAATTAACATTGTATTTTACTGTTTCCTTGCATAACCTTGGAAAAGTCAAATTAGACTTCACAAAACTTTTAATTAGTGTGCTGCATTTTAAGATGTCAGTTTAATTGTTTGAAAAGATATGCAGCATAATTTCAGTTCTGTTTTTTTTTCACTGCTTTCCTCTTCATTTATTTCAAAGGTTATACTGTATAGTTAATAGCACTGGGTATATATTTATGCAACATTTAAAATTGCACAAGGGACACAGTGTACGACAGGCAAAATTTTATATTAGACTGATATTTCTGCATCTGCAAAAAGTTTGATGATTTTCATTCCCTTCTGGTGAAGAATTTGCTGAGGGAAATGTAGCTGTTTGGTCAATGAAGGGCAAACCACTGTAGCCTCCTGTGGAAGCAACTCCAATATAGGAACTGCAAGAGCTGGAGCCTGACCTCAGAGATGTGGGTGAAATGTTACCACCAAGTAAAACTACATAAAACCCAATGTGGGTTTCAGTCTTTCAAAACAAAGTGATATATTTTATAAAGAAAACAGAGCTACATTCTTTGACAATGTAAGTCCTGAATAGTTACCCACCAAAATCAATGGGTGCCATAATGCTTCCTTTGTACAGATACATAAAGCTTTCTTTTTCTCTATTGCCCTCACAGGTGCCAGCATGATTAAGCAGGATAATGATATTGACTGTATAATGCTGTTGTAATATTATGTGGTACTATTTTTTCCCTTGTGCAAATTTTCCTATTTGTGCAAATACTCTCTGTGTAATTATATATTAAATATATGAAATACCAAGATGGGGGGAAAAATAGTTTGTGTAATTTCAGGCCATTTGAATGCCATTTTCAAAAGAGATACTTAAGAGGTTTTTGTGTACATTTCCATTAAGAAGAGACTTCCCTTTATCAGATTCTCAGGAGGTCTTTAGGAAAATAGATTCTGATTTAGTATATCTGCCTTATCCAATTACAAATGGAGGAGCTTTACTTCTTGTGATAAAAATTATGTGCCTGTAGGCAGTGACTGGGAAATGAAGAAACATTTGAAACATTTCCTAAGGTTCCTGGATAACCTTTTGCCACAGCAAATCTGACACACAGGTCTCTCAGAGTTTCCAGGAGCAGAGAGCTAGGAGACAATATGTTTTTGAACGAAGTATTTTGCAATTTGGTAGATTTTTCTTGATTTTCTTCATGGCAAAAAGTTGGAGTTTTCCTACACTCGTACATGGAATTAAGCACGAAAATAAAGCCTGAACATGTATTCTAATAATTGTACAAGTGGCCCTTCTTTATAAGGAAAAGGAAATAGGTGTTTTGCTCTTCTCAGTTGTATTTCAACTCCTAAGCATTTATAGGTGTCTAGAGTTTCCACTCACTATTTCAGGAGATACGAAGTTATATTTACTGTATAATTACTAGAAATTTCTGTTTTCAGCACACTTGTTACCCTCCATTTGTCAGGCCCATCCCTAGATTTGTTCAGTGACTTTTACTGATGTTTTTCTGTGATTATCCTGTTCTATAATTATCTGAGTTTGAGGCCTAATCCTCCAGCGATTTGTACTTAGAATATGTATTTCTAATTCAGTAAAACCATTAAGAATGCTAGTACCCTTAGTAGGATTTTGTTACACCTTGAACAAAGTAAATTACTATGGAAACTGCAAGAGAGAAAAGAAACAAACGACTTTTCACTTTCATTGTTCTAGGTACTTATTTCAAAGATGGAGTCAAATACGAGTAATGAATCAATGGTTATTTCACAAATCCTTGTTCTTCAGTGTAAAGGTACCTTTCTTTTGAAGAAGTCTACTGCTTTTCTGCTTATTGTTTAGATTTCAAAGCTTTATAGCATTCAGCATTTCTCCAAAATTCCTTTGAGGATCCCATATAATAGCTGACCTTCTCTGAATATCTGCTGTTAAATATCAGACAAGATTTATATGCACACTTGGAATGGCACTATTTTAGCAAAGAAATGTAAGAAATCAGTTTAGGTGAACTGGTCTGGAACCAACCCCAGACAAATTAATGTCTGCTGACCTTGTTTTGTTACTGCCAGTTCTTCAGTGGTCTTATTGTGGTCAGAACTAGCTCAGCTAAATTGACTGTAAAAATAGATAAAAGATAGATAAAACTATGGACATCACATTCTATCCTTTTCTCAGCTTTATTCTAACTCAGCTTTTTCATAATTTGTCAAAACTATTGTATGTTTTGTACTTGCTTCTCTTAAGACACCCATTGACTGGTTGTCTTTTCCCCTTTCCCCTTCCTCTTCTCCCCATCCTTCCCTTTCTCCTTCTCCTTCCCCATTCCCTTCCCTTTCTCCTTCCCTTTCACTCCTTTCTTTCTCTCTTGCTGTCTTTCCTTTTATGCTTCTTTCTTTCCTTTGTTCTCTTTCCTTTGTTTTTGTGCCAGATAATCCTGCCTTCTATGAAATGCTAGTTTCCTAGGGCATTACTAGTTTTGATGTTAATTATTCTATTCTACATCATGCTTGAAATGAGAGAAAAAAAGCCTGCATAAAATATTTTTGTGAATGACTTGTACAAATTCATAGTAAGAAAATTCACTTAGACCGCCAGCTCATACTACCTCACAAACATAACTGAGTGTCTGCAAACTGTTGACCAGTTATGTCATCCTTCAACCAAATGTAGCAGGCCATTAAGTAAGCAATTCCTCCCCTCCTCTTGAAGAAGCAATATACGCTGTTTTTTAAAAAGCGAATAACGTCTGGACGTGCAAAAACTGACATTTTGACCACTGCTTTCACATATAAGACAAAATCAGAAACATCCTTATTTTCATCTTTCATCTTTTCCAAGAAGATTTTATGTGGGGGGGAACTATGGTTTTGCAAATCTGCATAAGTGGATCCACACGGATTCTGCCTTATATATAAAGACATCTATAGAGGAAGTTTGACCCAAAATCCATGGAGATCAATAGAAAACATTCTGGGAACTAGCCTGAATCCAAATTTCATTATATGCCCAGTTTATTTTAGTTTCAGTTCCCTCAGTCAGCATTGCCCACACGTTTATCAAAGTCCACATTTAACATCTTTGACTAATTTTCAAGACTTTTTTAATACAGGCAATTTTAGATCAAGTGCATTGATATCTAATTTTTGGATGTGATGAAAATGTTCATTAAACTCACTCTATATGCTAGCTTTGTAATAAATTCCTATGTAGTAGAAAAAAACCCAACAACTACAAACATCTCGTGAATAAAAGCTAGAAACTTTTCCACATAACTGTCTACAGCTGTAAGGGGAAAAAAAAAAGGTAAAAATCCATGGATAAACCACAGGTCGCTCATGTGTATTCATTCCTGTTTTCTATCAATTTATACACAGAAGTTTATAATGGTTAAAGTGTCTTTTTGGTACTGTTCTTGCCTGAGGCCTTCTTGGCAATCAGCTGTTGATCAACCCGAGCTATTCTGCAAACATCCCAGAGAACATAGCCAAAAGTCTTATTAGTGTTGTGTGAAAGTACAGTTTTTCTCTTAATGTGATTTTTTAAATTCACCGCTACTTAGTAATGCTCATTTGTGCTGTATAGCCAGCTCACAGAATTAGTATATGACAGTTTGTCTACACAGAAAAGAAGAATAATTTGCATAAAATCTTAAGGGACAAGAATTTCAGTTTCACCCAGGAAAAAAATGTAATACTGACCTTTCAGATAGGGAGATCCTGGCTTACTTCACATGGTCTATTTATATGCCCCTCTGTTCTGCACTGAGAAGGCAGTGATTGTTTTTGGATCTCAAGAAGCAAGGCATGAGCATCCAAGGCTAATTAACTAGTTTGTTCACTGAAGCATAGAAATAGTACAAAAGGTGATAACAATAAAGCAGTAGAGAAGTTGGTAAGAATCTTATGGCCCTTCTGATGTTAATAGAAGCAATAGAAAAGGTAATAGAAATCTGAAATCCCTGATGATGCTGGGAATGCTGGCTGTTGCAGCATCAGACAAGCCCCTCCATGTCAATCATGGGACACTGTGCAGATCTGTCTGTGGCGATGTGCATCAGCATTGTAGCCCTTACAGATTCATAGGATCTTCTTACAGGTAAACTAATCTACTCATCATTTCTGCTATCAGGTAAAGGACAGTTACATGCAGGTATGCTGCTTAATCTCAGGATAGGGGTCAGTATTGGGCCCAGTCTTATTCAACATCTTCATCAATGACCTGGATGAGGGGGTGGAGTGTATCCTCAGCAAGTTTGCTGATGATACAAAGCTGGGAGAATTGGCTGATACACCTGAAGGCTGTGCAGCCATTCAGCAAGATCTAGACAGGCGAAGATGAACCTAATGAGGTTCAACAAGAATAAGTGTAGAGTCCTGCACCTGGGGAGAAAAAACACCATGCACCAGTATAGATTAGGGGTTGACCTGCTAGAAAGCAGCCCCATGGAGAAGGACTAAGAAGGGACCTTATTAATGTCTATAAATATCTGAAGGGTGGGTGTCAAGAATGGGCCAATCTCTTTTCAGTTGTACCCTTTGATAGGCTGAGGGGAAATGGCACTGACTTACAACACAGGAAGTTCCACCTCAGCATGAGAAAGGACTTCTTTACTGTGAGGGTGATGGAGCACTGGAACAGGCTGCCCAGAGAGGTTGTGGAGTCTCCTTCTTTGGAGACTTTCAAGACCCGTCTGGACGTGTTCCTGTGTGATGTGCCCTACATGTTCCTGCTGCAGCAGGGGGGTTGGACTTGATTATCTTCAGAGGTCCCTTCCAACACCTATGATTCTCTGATTTTATGATTCCATGATTCTATCATAAAACAAGATTTGTAACTGGTGTCATCCACATGTGCTGGCTGGGAACCAGTACAGGCTTCTCCATTGCAGTTAATTAACCAAGGTCATCCAGTGATCACTGAAGTTCCCTGAGAATGGAATGCTCCTACACACTGACATAAGAAGAAGTCAAAGATAGTACAGATGATACAGTGTCCTTCATGCTAAAATACAGGTCTTGACAGTCAATGTCTGTGGTTATTACATTCTTTCCAGATTCTGCTTGAAATCACCAGTATCTACTCTTTACATCTTCTGCAGAGAAAGTCACATTTTCTAAGACATGTTCTCCTCATGGGATTACCCTTCTTCTTTTCTTGCAGTCACACCCATCATATCCTAAAGCAATGGCAGGCTCCTTGGCTGATAGTCTTCAGCAGTATGCAGCTCAGAGTGCTTGTGCTAGCAAATTGAAAAACGCAGCCAGACCATCCTGGTGATCCAGCAAATGTTTTTCTTTGCTCTTTTCTTTCCTTAGGCACTAAAGTTAATCAGAAGAATAGACCATCTGGGAAGGTACTGCAGTACATGAAATAACACTAGGGAAAACCAAGAAGATCATGAACAGCTATTATAATGTAAAGAAAACATCACCTATTTCAGGAGTTACCTGATTGCAGTAAATTAATTTTATGGAAAAAAAAAAAAAAAGGTAAGAACTAGAAGCAGTGTGTATTTTTCTTATTCCATAGAATATCCTAGAAAATATTGCACAGATTGAGATCCAATATTTAGTCTATCCTAGGCAAGAAATAACGCTGAGCTTTTTTGATTAAAAAAAGAAAGAACTTTAGAGCTTGAAAACAAACATAGCTAGGCAAGGTTAATTTTGAATTGAGGCATATAATATCAAATAAATTAATAAAGCATAATGAAAGAAACTATTGAAAAACTGAAATATGTTTTAGTTACCTGCTTATCAAAGCTAAACCTCATTGTCTTCTGTAAGAATGAAAAATAAATTCTATTTGAAAATACAGCACGTGGAAAGTACTCCTATGTATATTGTCTCCTATAAATATCTAAAAATTCCTTTTCTTTCAATCATGACATACTTCTATATACAATGGAGTTGAACTGCATTGCATACCAAAGTGCTCTGGTGCTTTATCAGGAAACTTAAAATTCTAAACTACATTGAGAAAGCTTCTTTTGTAAGATTTTGATAAGCATTTGTGTTGCACTGAAGCCTGTCATTTCCCACTGTTCATACTCTTGGTTATTCAAGACCTTTCTTGAATGGAAGAAACTTCTTTCTTTTTGCTGGCATAAAGGACCTTGCTTCTGTTGGGATTTGTTCGAAACTAGGACAGGAAAAGCAAAGCGAGCGTATTTGTTTGCAGTCTGAGTTTAAATGGTATTGTTTTGATCTGATGATAATAGGTGAATACAAAGAGTCCAGCTGATTTTGTAGCTATTGCCCATGTCACCTTTAGAGCAGAAAAGCACTAAATGGAGTGCTCAGCTGGAAAATTGCATTATTTTTTCTATTGAGCCGTGTACATGTCTAAGTTGGTATTGCAAAATCCATATTTTCTTCCTAAGTAATGGGAAAAAAAAAAAAAAAAAAGAAAAAAGAAAGAGGAAGAGTCCAGACTCTTTAGGCAGCAGATAACAAGGTATGGGTTTTATTTCTTTGAATTTAAAACATTAAAATATTAAGTAGACAATAGTGAGAAATAAAGCAATAAGGATTGTCCTGCTGAAATCACTGGAAATGGGAGTAGGCTCAGTCATACTAAAGTATCATGTATATCAGCAATGTTTTCTTTGGATATTCCACATTTTAAATTTATATCAGACATGCTATTGCAATAGCATTAACTAAATTAACTGAAAGGGGTCTTGTACATGTACAGATAAAAGGAATTTAATGCATTGTAAAAGATTAAAAACACAGCAGGGGAGATCAATAACAGGAATTAGCTGCAATGGGCTGTGTCTGATAAATGCTTACCAAGAGTTAATAGGAAGTGGCGTAAAAGCATTTAGAGACTGGGTTATCAGTATGTTGGCTAAAGATATTTGATAACATGTGACTTTCTTTGAAAATTATATTGTTTTTCTCATTTCTTTACATATGCTGCCTTATGTTTTCACATATTGTCCAGTTACTGGACTTTAAATGTAAAAACCAACATGAAGATGAGTGCTGGATTAGAAATCAAGAAAACTTACTGGTTTGTAACTTCTATGCATTTCAGAAGTGTTTGTAAGGTGGGTTTTTTAGCTTTGTGCAAAATACTGCAATACATGATATCTATTAAATAAAAATTCAATATAATGGCATTGGGAGCACTTGTATTCAGTGAATCTTTTTCAAATTTCAACCTATGGCCACAGAATTTCAAGAGAGGTTGGATAACAAGTTGGAATGTCTGCTATAAAGGATAAAAAGCTCTCTTCTTCTACATGTTCAAATAGTCACGTTAATTAAAAGAACTGGAATTGTAAATAGACCATTGAAAAAAAAACAGTAACCAATTCCAAAAAGGAGTGTTAGTCTCCAAAACAGGCAGGGTATAATTACAAATGTGTTGGCAGTGATATCTCCCTTGGGTAAAGATTAGTATACAATGGATGCAGCTTCCAAAAGGGGGGAAGTTTAGAAATGAAAGTCACAGCCAGCCTTTAGCCCCTGTACTTATACATGCCTATGAGGCTGAATAAGTCCTAGGCCTTTAAACTCATTGAGAGTACTGTTGTTGATTTGGGAAGACAGTAATTCACCTTGTGACTTTTTATGCAGGAAGAGGACAGCTGATTTGTCAGTGAATATAATATATATCTGGTCAATGTTTCTCAGTTTTTCTAACATTGAGGCAAGCATTAAATATATTTATTTCTTCTACTGCACATGCTTTCTACTGAAAATATCTACAAAGTAAGCGTCAGACCCTGACCTTATTAACTGTTTTGTGGGTAATCCCTCTGCAAAGAGATCCTTTAATTTTAGTTCAATTACTTGTAACAGCTTTCATTTGCTAGACCTGTGGATCTTAAAGTGTAAGTGCTGACAAATGCAAGCAACTGTATTTTCTAGTAATATAATGCTGCCTTCATGGTTTTTCAGGGCTGCAATGCAACTGCTTTCAAAATGAGCATAGTGGATGTTCGTAACTCAGGATCATAGAATCATAGAATGGTTTGGGTTGGAAGGGACCTTAAAGTTAATCTAGTTCCAACCCCCCTGCATGGCCAGGGACACCTCCCACTATGACAGGTTGCTCAAGGCCCCATCCAACCTGGCCTTGTACACTTCCAGGGACAGGGCATCCACAGCCTCCCTGGGCAACCTGTTCCAGTGTCTCACCACCCTCACAGGAAAGAACTTTTTCCTAATGTCCAACCTGAATCTCCCCTCTTTAAGTTTTGAACCATTGTCCCTTGTCCTCTCACTACACACCCATGTACAAAGCCCTACCCCAGCTTTCTTGTAGGCCCCCTTCAGCTATTGGAATGTTCCTATAAGGTCACCACAGAGCTTCCTCTTCTCTAGGCTGAACAACCCCAGCTTCCTCAGCCTATCTTCATAGGGGAGGTGCTCCAGCCCTCTGTTCATCTTCAAGGCTCTCCTCTGGACACGCTTGAGGAGTTCTATGTCCTTCTTACGCTGGGGACTCCAGAATTGGACACAGTACTCTAGGTGGGGTCTCACCAGAGCAGAGTAGAGGTAGAAAATCACCTTTCTTGACCAGCTGGCTATGCTTCTTTTGATGCAGCCCAGGATACGGTTGGCTTTCTGGGCTGCAAGTGCACATTGATGGCTCATGTTAAACTTCTGGTCCCTCTCCTTTCGGCTGTCCTCAATCCTTACTCCTTTCAAGCTGTATTCATGCATGGGATTGCCTCGACCCAGGCACAGAACCTTGGATTTGGCCTTGTTGAACTTCATGCAGTTTGCACAAGCCCATTCTCAAGCCTGTCAAGGTGCCTCTGGATGGCATCCCTTCCCTCCAACTTGTTGACTTCACCACACAGTTTGGTGTCATCAGCAAACTTGCTGAGGCTGCACTCAATTCCACTGTCCATGTCACCAACAAAGATGCTAAATAACACTGGTCCAAGTACTGACCCTTGAGGAACACCACTTGTCACACGCCTCCATTTAGACACCAAGCCATGGATCACAACTCTTTGGGTGTGACCAGTGAGCCAGTTCCTTATACAATGAGTGGTCCGTTCATCAAATCCGTATTGTTCCAGTTTTGACACCAGAATGTCGTGTGGGACAGTGTCAAAAGTTTTGGAGAGATCCAGGTAGATGACGTCTGTCGCTTTGCCTTTGTCCTTTGAGACTGTGACCCCATCATAAAAGGCCCCAAATTAGGCAGGCAGGACTTGCCCTTAGTGAAGCCGTGTTGGCTGTTACCAATCACCCTTGGTTCTTGTGCCCTAGCAGGGTCTTCAGGAGGATTACATCCTTCCATCAGCCAGTGGACATGACGAGATGCTTTCTGAAGAAGAAATTACAGACTTCAGTGGAGAAAAGGGAAATGTCTTTGTTGCCAGTTGTGTTTTTTTAAACCAAAGTTTGGATTATTTTAATAAACACCTCATGACACATTAGTGAGCAAGAAGAGTCTAAGAGTGCAGGATTAATTATTTTTGCTAGTAGTATTTTATTACTGCATGTCCTTTCTGCACACGCAGTGGTGATACACAGACAGAAGGTACCGATGAGTAACATTTTGAAGTATTAAAACCACTGAATAAGACTGTAGGGTGAGACTGTCAAAGAACTTGCAAATAACTTAAAAACAAACATGTAAGGGCATACTTTCAAAACCTCACTGTAGCAGTACTTGTATCTTTGCAACCAAATGGTGTTTTTATATGTAAAAATATCTTTCATTTAAGAACTATTCAAAACAGCATGGGGTGTTATAAAACCATGATGGATTACTATTTTTTCCCCTTTTCGCTTGTCTCTACTAAATTGCTCCATTATTGCTCCTACTTTTTATTTTCTCCCATATAAGAGACTAATTTTGTAAGTATTTTTTGGTGGACTGGATTATTATCTTTTCTCCTTGTGACTAAGCTAATTATATCCGGAGTCCTGTAAAGTACTGATGCTGCATTTTTTTGTATTGGGATGATTTCTACCATAATTTCAGGTTAAAAAAAAGCAGCTGGCATCACCTTCACAGAATAATCTTTAGTTCTCATGTAATATTCTTTCATTTCCATGGTTACGATATTTTTGTGGGTCACCCTACTTAATTAACTAAATCCCTTGGCCTTGCACACTTAAACAGTTGGAGTCTGTTGATGTCTAAAAACTAGAAGCAGATTCTTTCATTTTTCTGCAGTTCCTTTAAAAATAACATTGATGAATAGGGT
The DNA here is from genome assembly GCA_020745705.1 of Hemiprocne comata. Lineage (NCBI taxonomy): Eukaryota > Metazoa > Chordata > Aves > Apodiformes > Apodidae > Hemiprocne > Hemiprocne comata. The sequence continues at coordinate 137,055,893 of CM036587.1, forward strand.
CTCGTAGAGTGCTTTTGTCTTTTAGCAACTAAATACTCAGTGAAAAAGGTCTTTACAATGACATAAGAATTTGTTTGGTTTTGAAGTATTCATACGAATTATAGCTGGTAAGTCTTTTGCCATTTGAAAAACAGGGACACTGTTTCTTTAAGTTTTGTTGTTTTTTTTTTTTTACTTTGATGTCTGGATGGATTAATAAAAATAATTTGCTATTTTTCAGTGGATTGCTGGTGGTTATTTTATAAATATGCCAGTTTCTAGTCTTACTTGTTTAGGTTCTTTTCTAATCTCAATAATTAATCTATTAATTTAATAATTTTGTGTTGCATGCCTTGCGACCCTTCTCTTTTCTGCCTTTTTGGAGAAGGGAACGATACTTATATTTTCTGAATTAAGTTTTCTTTTTTGTGTTGTGCTATTTAGCTGCTGAGAGCTAGTTAAATGGAGTTTACTCTGCTGATTGAAGAAAAGTTGTTGAAGTTTGAGTAGTTGCTAGGTTTTGCAGAGGGTTTTTCTCCATGCTGCTAAATATTTGTCCTTTGTACAAGATAGCTTTACTTCTGAAATTAATGAAGGTTACTATGGCAGTAATTGTTACTTGAAATAAGCTTTATTTGCCACTGTTTAATAAAGCTTTTAAATGTGGTTTTTTGTGTTGTGTTTTTTTTTTTTTAAACAGTATGTTATGTTAGTCAGTGAGGTACAATTCTGTTTCTTTAAATGCTGTACACTTTTATAAGTGATGGGAAAAGGAAAGTGGAGTTCTTACATGTCAGTCATCATTTATTGAGAAAACAAACCATCTTGTTGGAAGTTATCATTAAAAGAAAGAAGACATTCAGGCATCATTGCAAACAGATAAGAAAATGATACAGTAGGTTCAAAAAGGAACACTGTGAGGTTAACCAGAGATGAGTATTTAGTCTGCTTCTTCAGGTACAGAATTTGTCATAAAATTGCCAGTGCTGTGCACTCTCAAGTGCTTCTTAATGAGAGGATTAAAGCAGCATTACAGCCTCAGATGAGACAATCAGCCCTTTTGATCTTAGGCTGGCACAAATAACATGAAGCAGAGTTACAGAGAAAAGCTGGTACTTGAAAAAGAAAGGGTGAAAGCCCTTTGGCCTGATCTGCCTTGAGATAAACCTGTTCTTGAAGTCTTTCTCTCGGAGAAATGAAGGGGTTCATCATGTGTGTTCTGGATGACAGTCTACCCACACTGGGGTCTATGGGTCAACATCATAAAGAAAAAAATTGAGAAGATGGTGGCTTTATCTCACTATTCATATTGCATAGCCTGCTTGACCTTTGCTCCATCCATTGCATGCCTACCAGTCAGGCAGTTCAAACTGGACAGTGCACTCCTGTCGCTAGGGGAAACTTACAATTATCCAATAATGCACAGAGAGTTTTGCCAAAAGGCATGACTACTAGTAACTTACAGTTACTGCAATAGAGTCATAGAACATCCTGTACATTAACATTTGTAAATGTCCTTGCGAGGAGAAACGAATCTCTCTGTCACCAAGGAGATGACCTCTGTCACTTCAATTGAAAAACAGAAACAGCTTGCTCTGCCCAATGGACCTTTGTCCTATATTCCACTTCCTCTGCAGCAATCTCTCTCCTTAGGCACTCTCTCCTGCATTATAGAGCTAATCAGTGTTTTTTAATTTATTAGTCCATGACTTTAGAAGTTTTAAAATGAAGAATCCAGTCTTGCAGACACACACAGGAGTAAACTAGTTTTCTACATGTCATTTCATTACCTTCTGTAAGAAAAGTAGCTCTCATAAAGTTCTGTGTGTCTTTTCATGTTTGCAGGATCAGGCCCTGAGCAACCTGACAGTTTTCTACAGTTCCTGTACTGTTAGCTGTCTACTTAATGCACCAAGAGCTATAAATTTGATTCAGCATGAAGTGTTGTAGGGAACAGATCTTGGGCAAGATTCCATTTTCAGTCACACTCCTTTAACATGGTAGAAATTCTACTGTAACAGAGGCATTTCTCAGGTTTTTCACTTTATCTGCCTTTTTAGCCTGTAGTTGCCTGCCTATATGCATTTGTCAGAAGTTATTATAGCAAATCTTTTAAAGAATTGAAAAATAAGCAGGGTTTATGTAACTTCCAAACAGATTTGGGGTAGATATATCCCCCATACAAAGGGGAACCAAACCTTCTTCAGCTTTGGAGAAGCATATGATGTTGTCTCTGCACACTCTATAGAGTACTGCTTTTCCTTGGACCACGAGGTGGAGTGTGACGGAGTTCTTGTCAGCAAGTTAACAGTGTAAGACCATAAATTGTTTCTGGGCTAGGCTAAGAGCTGACAACTGGTATTTCCCAAACTAAGGCTGCTCCTTAAGATATATCCTTCTTATGCCATCAGTACAATAAACTGTGTCTAATGAGCACAGTTTAGCCTGTATTATACCTACAATTAATGTATAAGTAAATGTTGTCTTTGTGCAAACTAAACCAAACCAAAATCGTTGGTCACAGGAAAGCATTTCAATGATACACAGTACATTTCAGCATTTGGACTTCTGAATTGTTAAAGTAGGCATTAAGAAACACCAGTCTTGAAAACTATTTGACTGTGTTTATTTTAATTTTATTTTTTTTTTCTCAGGTTTGGATCAGGTGACTCAAAAGCTTCTTCTTTAAACAGCTAAGACAGTCCTCAGTAATATCACACAGGTAAGTGAATCTGGAAAGTAAATGTATGTTTATAAATGAAAGGACATATGCTGAGCTCAGTGTAGTTACAACAGTTACACCAGCTAAGAATTTTCCTCAAACTATTCAAGAGGAAATTAGACTTGAACAAGGTTATGATGAGAGTATTCATTTTTCTGCATGGCTCATTGCATGCTTGCACATTAACTAAAAGTACAAAGTACTACAATATTCTAAAACGGCTGTAGCAATCAGTATTTTTACATTTGTCTGGGAAAAAATAATGCGAAATGAAGCAGAAAGTGAGTGAAAGCTATTGTGTCAATTCATCCACCTACTAATGTGTGTATGGGGGGATTGCTTGCAGCTATGTTTTGTGGCAGCACAAGAATTTAGAATAGATTGTCAGAACTGCCACAAACTAGTCCCAACAAAAATATTCAACTTCATTCTATCACAGCATGTAAACACTATCAGAAGAGGCTTGCTTAAAAAGCCACAATGAATTCCTAAAACGTATTTCTTTGAATCACTGCAAGTGAGTATGAGCTGTTTCCTTAACACTCTCTTTAAGTTAATCTGTAAATTGAATCTAATGGACCCAATTCTAGCTAGTAGTTCTCAAAAATCACTGTATCAAAGGTACTGATCCAGCAGATGAAGACAACATGTTTCTTTATATTTTCTTTGAACTTCCTAGGACTTTATTACACTATATAGAAAAGTGTATAGATGTGCTAAAATATGGTCACTGACCCACAAAATAAACACAGAACAAAGAGCAGAGAAATTTAGAAGGGAGAGATGTTGGTAAACATAGCACAATGTTGGTCAGTGGGATAGGTAGAGACTTCTGTAAGTCACAGAGATCAAGACAAGAGGCAGTATAAATAGCTTAGAGAAAACAAACTGAGCTAGTTTTCTTCATGTTGGTCCTGTATTGATGGCCACAATAAGTGAAGAAGTGTTAAAAACATAGCTTAAGATTTAATTAGTATGGACAGAAAAGATAGATTTGAAATAGAGAAGTAGATTTGCAGATTATCAAGATGTGAAACAGTAGCTGCATTTGAATTTGCCTGTAAACCTGCCTATGTGACGTGCCTGTAGGGGGAAAAGAAGAGGTTGACTGAGAACCAAACGTAGAATCACACAATGGTTCGGTTTGGAAGGAACCTCAAAGGTCATCTAGTTCTAACCACCCCTGTGGGGGCACAGACACCTTCCCCTAGGCCAGGTTGCTCAAAGCCCCATTTAACCTGACCTTTACGGGGTTGGATGAGGATGAAAATCTGGATGAGGATGGACAAAGGAATCCTCTAAATGAAGAATAATTAGAGAATAAGAATAAATGGAAAAGGATTGAATTTCAAAAGAGGAATAAGGATACATTTTAGGAAGAAAGACCTAATAGGCTGTGTCAAAAGTAGTGGAGAAATCAGAAAAAGTAATCCTGATTTCTGTTTATGAAGAGATCATTAGAGATAATGGGGAGCAGAATTTTATTAAAGCCTGTCAAGAGAAAGTATAAATTAGAGATAGGAAAACTACTGTGTTGGTGTCTAGAAGAAACAAAGACACAGAAAAAGTTTTATGTCAAGCAAAGCCAGAACCATGTGTTTATTTCTGCATACAGAAGTGGAGAAAAAAGCATTTATTCTAGAATGAATTTGCATGTAGTTTAAGTTATATTTATCCAAGTTTTATCTTAAAAATATTTTAAAAATTGTAAAAACAAATATTTATTAATTTTCAGTATTCCCATCTTTTTACCAGGAAAAGCTATTAACAGATTCTGCCAATAACTAGGTGAAGTGTTCAGCTGCATTTTTCTGGGGTTTTGTCGTTGATAGGTGGTTGATTTTGGTTTGGGGGTTTTTTTCTGTGTTTTTTTTGTGGTTTGTTTTGGGGTTTTTTTCTTTCTTTTTTCTTATTTCAAATGACAAGCTAGTTTAAAGTTAGAATTCTAGCACTCTAGGTAGTGACTGAGAATAGTTCATTTAATGAAAGAGGCCATTAATACATGGATATTCAAATAAAGTTAAGGCTGTGTTCTTAAAAAAAAGAGATCATGAGATGCTTTGTATTTTGATTGAAATGAGTCAGAGGACAAATAGAAGTTTTAGAAAGACTAACAAAAAAGAGGTTAGATGTCAGTGAAAGGGAAGTTTTTTGAAAAGTGATGACATAAATGAAACAATTACAGGTATTACAGAAGAGCAGGGAAGAAACTTCTGTAGCTCTGATTGACAGAAAGACATCAGCAGTGAGATTGTAAAAGAAATCCAGAGAAGTAGGAAAGTAATATTACATTTTTTAACTCTTTCCTGAAGACAATCTGTAAGTTCTTGTGTAGGGACAGGGGCAGGAAAAGGGGCCCTTGAAAGATAGTCTGGCACATGAAAGAGTGCTTAGAGTTGCAAATGCATGGCATGCTAGCTCAGAGCAGGGAAGAAATGACAAAGGATGGGAAGTGTTCCTAGTGCAGGATGCTATCTAAGAGTAGTGGCAGAAGCAGTAGGTGTTCTGATTTTGACAAGACCATGGAATAGAAGACATATCTTCTGAGAGAGAAACTGAATGTGAAGGAGTAGGAAATATGGATAAATTAATTGATTACATTTATGGAAAAAAAGACAGAGGGTAAGGAGAAGAAAGGAGTACACACAGAAAATCGCAGTGATGGTTTATAAATCAAAGCATGAGTGGAAAGGGATAAGAATTTGTTGGACAATGCTGAAAGAAACTGAATGATGGCTGCAGTGAAGAAAGGTAAGGGAAATTCAGAGACAAATGGTTAGAAGATACTCAGCTATCTTTGAATAAGCAGTACTGTTGTACGGAGTTATTACTGGAGTTCTAGAAGACAGTAGTGTTAGCACACTGATAAACAAGGACTAGTCAGCCCAGGTGAAGAATGAACCGTGAATAGTTCACTTGAGCAGTGATTCAGAAATAGCTGTTTGTGTGGTTGAGAATAGCCTTTGTTGTGTGAATGGACCTTTTAGTAATCAGAAGACTTGAACCAAAGCCATAAGGCAAATAAAGAACTCAGGATGAGGAAATTTCTGGCTAAAAGTTTGGAAAAAATATTAGTGGGAAAAAAAATGAAGTTTCAATCCTGCATAAACTTACCTGAAAGAAGAATTTAAAAAAAAATAACTCTTAGATACCATTATTTCACTACATTGTAAGACAATAAAAATTCATTAAACCTATAAAGTAAAATATTTGTAAGTAGTATCCAAGTAAGTGAAGGCATAAGAATTTCTTCTTCAAAATGGTTGTTGCATCTATCTTGTTACCAAATAGTATATGATGATAATTCTATTGTTGCTTGGGATTCAGAAAACAATTCAAGCATGTGTTTAACATTAAAAAAAAATGAGTAACTCCAAAGCTGTAACAAACCTGTACCTGGCTCACTGCATCAGGAGTCATTAAAAAATAAAAGTAAGTTTTTAAAACATCCTCTCTCCATCATTGTGATATTCCTATTTTTCATAAATGCTTCAGGGACTGGAAGAAAGAGTATTTCAGAGACAATCCCCCAGGATTTATATTCTTCATTGTGGTAGTAAGAGCAGCAGCATGTCTTTGATGAATCAATCACATCCATTTTTTTCTATAATATAGTAGAGGCAATAATAGCAGTTAATTGAAGTGTCACAAACCTTACTTTACTTACTTTTAAGTTCTGAGCAAACTATCATTAGTTGTAAGCAATAGCCCTGAGGTCAAGAACATACAAGGTTTTCCACTGTTACCTTTGCTGCCTGGAGGTTGGCTTGGGGCATTCTGTGGAATGAAGGTAAAGAAGTATAGTCAGCGTGTGAATATAGACTTGGTTGTTCCTCTCCCTCTGTTTCAGCTCTGTTTACTGATCTAGTTAATGAAATATTTCCCAAAAAATGTTACACTATGATGTGGAATCAAAAATCTTTCAGCAAGAAGGGGGCAACTTGAACCAGTACTGTTGTTGCCATATTATGAAAATAGAGCCTTAGCTTTAACCATGCAACTTCTTTTTCAGGGCTCAAAGGTTCTAATTCTATCAAATTATAAATGTTACCTCACCTTGTAAACCCTGAAGAAAAGCCTCAGCAGAGGCTTAATTTAAGAGTTAGAGGCTAACTGAGGATTAGTAGAAAAATATATACATGTTGGATTCCAAAATACACAAGAGTTGAAAAACCTCAGCTGATTAAAATATTTTTGAGTGGTCTTCCCAATCTTCCCCTCTGCTCACATACAGCTAACAGTGCATTATATATGTGTGGATTTTCCCAGTTCACAGTGTCATAGTCCAGTGTGCTACATGCCTGGCAAACAGTGGTTTTGGCAGCCAGGTTGCCCTAGTCTCCCTGTAGAGACAACGGACAGGGAGCTGCAATTTTAGAGGTCAGTTCAACTTGTTAATATTTGAGTAGTGATTCAGTATTTCCTCTCTCCAGACGAATCATTCAAGTCTTCATATAAAAGTTAGCTATGTAAAGAAAGGCCTATCTTTTGCAGCATCTAAATTTGAATAAAGTGCCTGCAGCAAAAATAAGTTTTACTACCTAGACATGGATATTCGATCCTTTCTCTTTATTCAGCCTAGGACAGCTGAATGGTTTGGAAACATTCTCAGAGACAGGGAAACATTTGCTGGCTTCACTGAGGTGACTCATACAATACAGTACCAGTACCAATGTGGTAAAATAGTAGACAAAAGTGGTGGACCATGGACATCTGTAAGCTGTGAGGAAGTCAGGTCTGCAAAACAGGGAGTACTTCCCATTCTTTAATTCCCCAAGGCAGGGCCAAAGGTGCTGAGGAGGCCAATGAAGCAGAAATGTCATACAGATGACACATGCAGCTGGACTGATGAGTGCTCAGGGGGCCAATACCAAGAACTCCTTGATAAAAGACAGTTACTGCAGTTCATCTGCATAATGCAAGAATTTCCCTTTCATGTAGTCTGTCTTTCTGTGTAACTTCTGCCTGCGACATTAGAGTATTTGTGTTGAATAGACACTATAAAACTGCTAAGAACCCATATTCTGTGTGTGATTCTGCCGTTTGGCTTAAACATTCCCTGATGTTTCATATTATTATGTGTGATTCTGTGATTATTAATGATGCAAAATCGCTTTGGGAAAAGAATAACACATCTTTATTTTCTATTCAAAACTTTGGAATAATTACAGCAATCTATCTGATAATATTTCAATGACAACACTACACTGCTAAAACTGGACTATGTAGCTCTTCTTAAGCCATACATTCCTAGCTCTTTCCTAGCCTGAAACTTTGTTGTGGTTTAACCCTACCAAGCAGGCAGCTAAACACCACACAGCTATTTGCTCACTCTCCCTCAATGGGATGGGAGATACAATTGGAAAACAAGGTAAAAATTATGGGTTGAAATTAAGATAGCTTGATAGGACAGAAAAGGAAGGAAAAATAATGATATTGATAAAGGAATACACCAATTATGCACAATACAATTGCTCAACATCTACTGAACAATGCCTTGCCAGACGCTGAGCAGCCTTGCTGCCCCTCGGTCAACTCCCTCTGTTTTTTTTTTTTTTTCAGCATGACCTTATATGGTATTGAATATCCCTTTGGCCAGTTCGGATCAGCTGTCCTAGCTATGTCTCCTCCCAAGTTCTTATACACCCCCAGCCTCCTCTCTGGCAGTATAAGAAACTGAAAAGTCCATGACTTAGTGTAAGCACTGCTGGGCAACAGCTAGAACATCAATGTGTCATCAACATTATTCTCATCCTAAATAAAAATATGGTATGATACCAGGTTGCTCAAAGCCCCATCCAACCCAGCCTTGGAACGCTTCCAGGCAGTGGGCACCTACTGGGCAACCTGTTCCAGTGTCTCATCACCCTCAAAGGGAAGAATTTCTTCCTAATGTCTAGCCTAAATCTACTTTCTTCCAGTTTAAAGCTATTACCCCTTGTCCTATTTCTCCATGCTTTTATAGAATGTCCCTCTCTAGTTTTTCTGTAGGCCCCCTTCAGGTACTCGAAGGCTGCTATAATGTGACCCTGGAGCCTTCTCTTCTCCAGGCTGAACAACCCCAACTCTCTCAATCTGCCTCTGTAGGAGAGGTGCTCCAGCCCTCAGATCATCTTTGTGGCCCTGCTCTGGGCTTGCTCCAACAGCTCCATGTCCTTCTTATGTTGGGGGCTCCAGAACTAGATACAGTACTCCAGGAGGGGGCTCATGACAACAGAGTGGAGGGAGAGAATCACCTCCCTTGACTTGCTGGCTACCCTTCTTTTGATGCAGCCCAGGGTCCAAAACATAATCCCATAAAAGCTACTATAAAGAAAAATTAACTCTGCCCCAGCTCTGCTCTCTCAGTTTTTCTATCTATAAAAAGAGGATGATAATCTTGGCTCCCATTAATTGTGATAAACTACTAAGTATGGTTTTGAAACACTTAGAACAAAGAAAACTTCAGAAAAGTGTAATTTTTAAAATACAGGTTAAGAATATGTGCCTGCTTATGTGTTCAATAATTTTGCAGGTGGTGAGCCAGCCTATGAGATTTTTACATAGGCAAATTCTCCCATTTGATGTATCTGGAAGAAATAAGATCACAATCAAAGCATCTTCTACCAGAGCACTAAATGTCACCCCAGACCCCCCACATTTTCCAAGCTGATAAAAGAGATGTGTATTAAATTCATTCTTACGATAGATTACATTAGACGACACTTACAGGTAACATATTTCCTTTTATTGTTTCATTTTTCCTTGCAACTTTGTAATATTAGCTTTCAAATTTATTAACAATCGTTACTATGAGTTATGTAAAGAAAGAACAAAATCAGAAAATACATTTGTATACAGGTTGCTTAAAGATGGTGTGACAAAGCAAAAGCTGTTCTTACCCAGCAGAAAAATTTAAATCGTTGTTTCTTAGTACTTAGGAACTAACTAGATTAATCAAGAAAATGAATGTTGTGGCTGTATTTATGCCACCATGATGCAGTTTAAACATCCAATCCATTTTCAGCACAAAGCATGCTGATGAAATGAAACAGGAACCATCAGAAATACAATGGATTCAGAAAGAGTGAGAGAGACTTAATCTGAATATTCAGTTAACTGGATTGATGCCTCATCTTGAGTTAAAATTATAATTCTGTGTTTTGTGAATTTTTTTTTGTTAGATAAATGAAGTTAATTTATTATGGCCGAGGTGACAGTGTACTTACATATGCTGAGCCATGACTGATGTGTGACTCCTTTAGAATATTTGAGAACTTCTTTTATAGGCTTTTACTGAGTGTCCTGAGTGACATGATTATAGTTAATGAGACAGCTTGTGGTGAGGCCGAGGTACACATCAAAAAAGAGTATTGAAAATCTGAAAACAACTATATTTTTTTTCTTGTTCCATCTCATTTAGCTTTTAATTATTTTCTATGCAGCAATTTCCTGCTTTGTATGTCCAAAAAAGGTTGTTGAATTTGAGATTGTTAGCCAAATGGTTATGTTAGTGTCAAGAAGTTAAGAGAGAAATGTTACAGAATCACAGAATCATCATGGTTGGAAAGAACCTCCAAGATCACAGAGTCCAACCATCAACACAAAATGAACCAACCAAACACAAACAATGCACACTCCAGCAGAGAACACCAACTAAAAAAAACCCAAAAAACCCCTACAAACTCGGCCTCTAGAGCATGCCACATCTATATGTTTCTTGAATATCTCCAGGGATGGTGACGCAACTACCTCCATGGGCAGGCTGTTCCAGTGCCTGACCACTCTTTCAGTATAGAAATTCTTCCTAACATCCAATCTGAACCTCCCATGCTGCAACTTCAGGCCATTTCCTCTGGTCCTGCCATTATTTACTTGGGAGAAGAGGCCAACACCCACCTCCCTACAACTTCCTTTCAGGTAGTTGTAGAAGGCAATGAGGTCTCCCCTCACCCTCCTCTTCTCCAAACTAAACATCCCTGGTTCCCTTAGCCACTCCTTGTATAACTTGTTTTCTAGACCCTTTACCAGCTTGGTAGCTCTCCTCTGGACACACTCCAGAACCTCAATGTCCTTCTTATAGTGAGGGGCCCAGAACTTAACACAGTTCTCGAGGTGCGGCCTCACCAGTGCCAAGTACAGTGGCACGATCACTCCCCTACTCCTGCTGGCCACGTTATTCCAGGATGCTGTTGGCCTCCTTGGCCACCTGGGCACACTGTTGGCTCATGTTAAGCTGGCTGTCAATGAGCACCTCCAGGTCCTTTTTTGCTGGGCAGCTTTCCAGTCACTCTTCCCCAAGCCTGTATCACTGCATGGGGTAGTTGTGACCGAAATGCAGGACCTAACACTTGGCCTTTTTGAACCTCACATGATTGAACCTCAGCTCATCATTCCAGCCTATCTAGGTCCCTCTGCAGAGCCTTCCTACCCTCAGGTAGATCAACATTTCCACCCAATTTGGTATCATCTGCAAACCTACTGAGGGTGCACTCAATCCCCTCATCCAGATCATGGATAAAGATATTGAACAAGACTGGCCCCAAAGCTGAGCCCTAAGGGAAACCACTGGTGACCGGCCACCAACTAGATTTGACCTCATTTACCACAGCTTTCTGGGAATGGCCATCCAGCCAGTTATATATTTACCCAGTGAAGAGTACACTTGTCTAGGGCATGATTCGCCAGCTTCTTCAGGAGAATGCTGTGGAACATGGTGTCAAAGGCCTTACCAAAGTCCAGGTAGACAATGTTCACAGCCTTCCCTTCATCCAAAAGGTGGGTGACATGGTCATAGAAAGAGACCAGGTTGGTCAAGCAAGGCCTCCCTTTCATAAACCCATGCTGGCTGGCCCTGATCCCCTGGCCACCCTGCACTTGCTGTTTGAACTCACGCAAGATGAGCTTCTCCATGATCTTTACCAGCACCAAGGTCAGGCTGACAGGCCTGTAGTTCCCCGGATCCTCCTTCCGGCCCTTCTTGTGGATGGGCATCACATTGGCCAACCTCCAGTCATCTGGGACCTCCCCAGTGAACGAGGACTGGTGATAAATGATGGAGAGCGGCTTAGCCAGTTCTTCTGCCAGCTCCCTCAGCACCCTAGGATGAATCCCAGCTGGACCCATGGACTTGTTGGGATCTAAGTGGCACAGCAGATCCCTAAGTACTTCCTTCTGGATTACAGGAGGGGGATTCTGCTCCCCATCCCTGTCTACCAACTCAGGAGTCCATTTGTCCTGAGGGTAGCTAGTCTTTTTGTTGAAGACTGAGGCAAAGAAGGTGTTAACTACCTCAGCCTTTTCCTTGTCCTCCGTTACTAAGTTCCCCCCCTCATCCAATAAGAAATGAAGATTTTCCCTGACCCCATAATTGTTATTAATGTATTTATAAAAGCATTTTTTATTATCCTTTACAGAGATGGCCAGATTAAGTTCTAGCTGAGCTTTTGCATCTCTAATTCTCTTTCTACATGCCCTTACAATATCCTTAAATACTTCCTGATTCACCTGCCCCTTTTTCCAAAGATGATACATTCTTTTTTTATTACTGAGTTCTTGTAATAGTTCCCTGCTCAACCAGGCTGGTCTTCTTCCCCACTGGCTCCTTTTTCGGCACACAGGGACAGCTGCCCATGTGCCTTCATAATTTCATTCTTAAAGTAAGCCCAGCCTTCCTGGGCTCCTTTGTTTTTGAGGGCTGCTTCCCAAGGGACTCTCCGGATCAGCGTTCTGAAGAGACCAAAGTCAGCCCTCTGGAAGTCCAAGGTTTTGCTGACAACCCTCCTAACTTCTCCACATATTGAAAATTCTATCATATCATGGTCCCTGTGCCCAAGATGACCTCCAACCACTACATCTTCCACCAGCCCTTCCCTGTTTGTGAACAGTAGGTCCAGCATGGCAGTAGCCCTGGTAGGTTCACTTACCAGTTGTACCAGGAAATTATCTTCCATACTTTCCAGAAACCTCCTGGATTTCCCCCTTTCTGCTGTGTTGTACTTCCAGCAGATATCTGGTAAGTTGAAGTCCATTTGTTGACACAGGATTTTTTTAGCAGAAAATTTTGTATGCATGAGAATTCAGAGATCATGAAAGATTCCTGATTGACATCCTTAGACACTAAAGTCTACAGCTGGGAGAATTTACTTGACCATTACTATTTTTGTACTTCACTGAGAATCATAGAATCACAGAATGGTTTGGGTTGGAAGGGACCTTAAAGCTCACCTAGTTCCAACCTCCCTGCCATGGCCAGGGATGCCTTCCACTAGTCCAGGTTGTTCAAAGCCCTGTCCAGCCTGGCCTTGACACTTCCAGAAGTCTGGTTTCACATCTCATTGTCCTGCTTTGTTTTGATAGTTGTCACTGTTTGACTCAGTTGACAAATTATTTTTTTCTCCAATTTGAGTTTGTTTTGCCCATTCACATAATTGGTGAGTAAACCCTCCTTGTCCTTGTCTTGACCCACGAGCCTTTTGCTATATTTTCTACTTCTGATCCCACATGGGGGGAAGGAGTGAGGGAGTGGTCATATGGTTCTTGATTGCTGGTTGGGCCTAAACCATGACAACTACGCTGCACTGGGGGTAAAAATAAGTCATGAAGCCAATGAAGCAAGGTTGGAGCAAGGTCTTGAATGGTAGTCTAAGCATGTTGGTTCTTCATCACTGCCAATTTCTGCTCACTACAATAATTATATATGGGAAAAGTGGATGGGAAAAGTGGATAGGAAAAGGGGACAGGAAAAGCTATTGCTGAAATATGCTGCAAGGAAATGTCTGACAAGACAGACTGCAATCTGGTACAGCTTCAATTAAGTTGATATAGTTTAACTGTATAAGAAAGCAAATGACATTATATTTGCTAGTCCCAGACCAGCGAGGTGGTTATAGATGTCTTTATTGATCTAAATATATCAATGTAGAAACTGGGTAAGTCATGGCAATGCAATATCTCTATGTGGATCAGCAGGAGAACAGAAAGCTATTGTAAGAGATGAGATAAATTCCATCTTGGAGAACTTTATTTCAGTCTACTAGATAAGCCGTTTTGAGAGAGCTCTTCTGGGTATTTGAAAGGAAAAGAATTTTGTACAGCTTTTGTTAAGACCTGTACATGTGCCTTGTATTTTTCTCATTTGAACAGCTTGATTTACACTTTTTTTTTTGTTTGTTTGTTGTTTTTTTGTCACTCAAATTGACTTTAGTGTTTTATTTGCACAGTTCATAGTAGGATGGGATGTCAGGATTTGGATGTTCTGGAGTTTTTATTCAAAGAGCCTCTAGTTCCTCTATGAACTGAAAACTCAGTCAGTAGTTATTTTTTAAATTAAACAAATTTTAAAAGGGAAGATAAGTTGCTCATAACCGTTCCCACTCCTACACATGTATTACGGAGGTGATGAGTGGAAATAATTTTGCCATCTTGCATGAGTCTGTGTTAACTAAAAGCTATTGTTTTTCACATTAAACAATTACAGCTGGAAATGACAACATATGTTTGCTCATAGGGATGTAAAAACATCCGTGCTCTTTATAATTCCTCTAAATGTCTTATGAAATCATAGGGTTTGTATTTTTGGATCTGCTGCTCCAGTCCAGGAATTGTAATAAATTTAGGGAGATTAATTTTAAATAACGAATTAATAAAATCATTCTACTTTGTATGTTATGATCATTAACCGTGGATAAACGAAAATGTCCTGGCCATGGAATTTGACTACTTCATTAGATTTTTTTTGTTTCCAACCAGACATTAATAAAAAGGCATATGGAAGTTCACCATGCAGACCTCATGGAGAATGGAATATAAAAGTCCCATATATTGTTCTGTAATTACTTTACGTAAGTGCTCTTTCCTTGGGGATTTCATTTTGTAAATAATACAAGAGAAGACACATCAATCTAAACTGCTGGGAACCTTTACTCAATTTATTTTCCAATCAATGTCTCTTTTGAAGATGCTTGTTGTAGCTTCTAACATGATTTTTCATACACAAAATACAGCTGGAGGACATTTTATGAGAATAATTGTTAGGTCAACCTGTTTTTTTTCTGTTTTACACTAGTGAATCTGGGACATACCAAGTATTGCTATTTATTGTCTGCCACGATATCTGCAGAAAGTAGGAAGAGAAGAAAATTAAAGTCCACTCTGCAAAAAGCCATTTTCATTTTTCATTAATTTTCATGGAAAAAGAGGTAGAAAAACCATCAATAAGAAGCAGTCATCAGTGTGACTGTTACAGTTTTGTCCCTATAAACTCGCCTAAAGTTTCAAGATATGAATATACACCTGTCATTATATCTAGAATTAGACTTTAAAGATTAAAATCACTTCTGCTACTGATTCAGAACTTCCTTTCTGTAGGCGATCAACAAAATGCAGCCTGTTAGAATATGCTTCCATTTATTTATTGTTTGACATGGAAATGTGAATAGCTGTGTACGTTTATTAAAGTAAAAAACAACCCTCTGTATTGGTTAACTGTTATTTTGGTGACTTTCCTAGGTGTTGATGCTGTATTTTACAGTGTTTAAATGTTAATAAAAAAAAAATTTACGTTTTGAAAGATGAAGTGTTAGTGCTAGAAAATTCAACATTTTGAGTGGAAAAAACTTGGAAGCAAAATATTATACCATAGCTGGAAATCAGTAAACATTTACTGTTCTCATTTGACAGTGATTCAAAAGGATCTTTCCAGACTCCAGAGACAACAATGAAGCCAAATGTTTTCAGTGTTTCCAGGGAGTAGAGGCCTGAAATGTTTACCTTTATTTTTAAAGAATAATGTCAAATCCTGTGCTATGTTCAACACAGAAGAACAAAGTTCCTGTCTGTTTTATGATACAAATGGTTATTATAATGTTATATTGAGCCAAGTTATTTTTCCCCTCATTTGCGAAGCTGTGGAAAATGGATTTAGTAATGCGTCTTTTTTTCAATGATTTGTTTTTTTGTTCTCTTCCACATTAAGAATAATTACTTTCCCACAACCTGACCACTTTTGATGAGGACTACTGTTTTCCAAATGTAAATGGTTATTGATTTGCCAAAAAGGGTTTAATTTAGAAGTCTAAGAGTGTTGCACAGCTGGGAAGAAACTGAAAATCGAGCCAAGTCATTCAGACTGCACTTGGCAGTCACAAACCCAAAGAAAAGACCAGTTTTTTAACTTGTTTTCCAGTAATTTTTGTTTTCATGATTTTGCATGGTTTTAATACCAGGTATCACTTAAAGATCTATTTAAAGTTTAGAGTACAGATTTGTACTGCAATAGTAAGTATCCAGAGTGCTTTTTTATGTTCAAAATCTCAGCAGCAGCATAGGAGCACCCGTGTTTTTTTTCAGATTGGTGAACTTGCATGTTATTTTATTTTGGAAGAGATTCCTATATTTGTGGCATAATTGATATAATTATAACTATTTTTGAAAAAAGATTAAAGTACTGCTTTGTGGGAATAACTGAGGCCCAGTTTCTTCACCTCTGTTTTTAGATTTAGAAATCTAAATGTCATCACTGTTATACTGAATAGGAATGAATTATTGGAATAACACAGTTCAATGTGGCTATGTGAAATTTAAGATATTTTCCAGGAACTATTAGTGTCAGAATATACCATCACAATGTAACTAAGGAATTAGAAAAATTCTGATCTGTGATTCTGACCTATTCCGAAGTATGACTGATCAATGGAATTTTCTAAAGCTAGTGTTATAGTACCTATGCTTTTTTAAAGTTGTATAATGATCAAACCATGTATCACAGAGTACAAGAATTATGAAAACACCTGAATCCTACTTCCAAGAATGATTTAGGAAAGGTAATAACTGATCTGTAGATAAATGAAGGCACCTCAATACACATTTAGCAGGATATTCAAGAGTATCTTTTTATGTCCCTTCTCTTTGAGAATTTGACAGCTGGTTTTGAAAATAGTTAGAGGGCTGAAAATGTTTTAAACATCTAATATGCCTGAAATAGGATCCTTGAAAGCCTGCCTCCGAAAAATCAGTGAACCTAGGATTCAAAGGTTAGATTCATTTTCAGTGTTCATGAGAAATCAATAAAAATACACTTTGACACAGTATGTGGCATTTGTCTTGCTTCTTGGTCGCTTATCCTTCAGAGAGGAATCTATAAATCTCATTTTAGGCCTTGAAACCAGGTTCAAAAAGAAACATGGTTATTGTGATATGCACAACCACAAAGTCCTCAAATTATGCTGAGTGGGTTCACTATGGGGAGCTTTCGTGCCTTAATATCCTGTGGAGGGAATTAAAGAGTGTTAACATGTTGAGCAATGGGAAATGTAAAACAACTGATAGAACTGAGAAAGAAAAAAGTTAAATTCTAGCTTTCTTCTAGAAAAGTGTGCTCAGATACCTGTTAACCAGCATTTCAATACATTATGTGAGGTTAAAGTGATACATATAGTTTAATAATTCAGGCTCAGTTTGTCAAGAAAACAAGTGTGCTATGAAGCCATAAATTATTGGCTCGATGTCCAGATGGAAAATGGTGACAAGTGGTGTCCCTCAGGGGTCCATACTGGCAGGAGTGTTGTTAAGTATCTTCATTAACAATATTGACAGTGGCATTGGGAGCACCCTCAGCAAGTTTGCCGATGACACCAAGCTGGATGGTGCAGTCCATATGCCAGAGGGACAGGATGCCATCCAGAGGGACCTGGACAAGCTGGAGAAGTGGGCCCAGGGGAACCTCAGGTTCAACAAGGCCAAGGGCAGGGTCCTGCACCTGGGCCAGGGCAACCAGAGATATGAATACAAGCTGGGGGAAGACATGCTAGAGAGCAGCCCTGTGGGAAAAGACCTGGGGGTACTAGTGGATCAAAAGGTGGACATGAGCCACCAATGTGCAATTGCACCCTAGAAGGCCAACCACATCCTGGGTTGCATCAAGAGAAGTGTGGCCAGCAGATTGAGAGAGGTGATTCTGCCCCTCTACTCCGCCCTGGTGAGACCTCACCTGGAGTACTGCGGCCAGCTCTGGAGCCCTCAACACAAGAAGGATGTGGACCTGTTGGAGGGTCTCCAGAGCAGGGCAACAAAAATGATCCGAGGGCTGGAGCACCTCTCTTCTGAAGACAGGCTGAGGGAGTTGGGGTTGTTCAGCCTGAAGAAGAGAAGACTCCAGGGGGACCTTAGAGCAACCTTCCAATACATGAAAGGAGCCTATAAGAAGGCTGGGGAAGACCTGTTCACTAGGGCATGTAACGATAGGGCAAGGGGTAATGGTTTCAAGCTAGAGAAGAGTAGATTTAGGTTGGACATTAGGAAAAAGTTCTTTAATATGAGGGTGGTGGATCACTGGAACGGGTTGCAGAGAGAGGTGGTGGAGGCCTCATCCCTGGAGACATTCAAGCTCAGGCTTGATGGGTCTCTGGGCAATTTGTTCTTGTGTGAGATGTCCCTGCTTATTGTAGGGGGGTTGGACTAAGTGACCTTTAGAGGTCCCTTCTAACCCAAGGCATTCTATGATTCTATGATTGCATCCCACATCAGAAGTAATCTTACAGAAAGTTGTGCTTGTTGTGTACTGTGCTGTGTCTGGGTATGTGAAAGGTTAAAATAATTGCTCTGGGGAGTACAGAACATGCTCAAACACTTAATTCATTAGTTGTGCAATTACCAGACAAGAATGTCAGCAAAGGCAAGAGTAAATGAAATTCAGTTCTTACCTGTTTTAAAATCCATGTGTTTCAGAACCGACCATGATATGGCAAGGGGAGAGGGAAGACTGTGTTCTCATTTATTCTAGTTTAGCTCTATGACTACATAGTAAACTATTTAGGAAACACCACACTGTATGTCCAGTCCTGTTCTTACAGGTCTTATTCAGGGAGACCTATTGAACAGATAAAATTTGAATTAATGTATTCTGCAGAAATCAGAAATTTTGTCTTGAATGTAGGTCACTGCAGTTCACCTAAGCTTGTTAATAAAGTTGTTTTGCCATGTGGTTATTTGTACTCATGGAGCAAAACCCCAATACACTATACCAAGGAAACAAATTAATTCCTTTAAAGTCAGTTTTGACCAAGCATACTTATCTTCCAGGTTTCACAGTGAACAGCTTATATATTCTACACTGAAGATGAAAACCAGTTCTTGTGCTCGACTGCTGGAGCACACTGAAAAGAGGAGACCTGTGGTAATATGTTTGTAAGGACTAAATCACAGAAGTTCCACCCCGGGTTTGGAGCAGTTTTTTTTTTCCTCTTCTCTTGTTAGAGTATGTAAATCATTATATTTCTTGTACACTTTCACAGCAGGAAAATAAGACTTTTTTTTTTTTCTTTCCCATTGTGAACAACTTCATTTAAATACCAGGAATGGTGAGAGGGGATGTTTCTCCACATTGGAGATGTGGGTGATCTCCCTGTTAGACACTAATCAGATTGCTGTGATGAGATCCAGCTGTTCCACCCTCCTGTGCCATTAGCTTTCTGAGCTGAAAAAACTAGGCACTGTTTCTAGCTCTGGGCCTGTGGGAACACACTATAAGTACAAACCTTGTGTCTTATACTTTTATCTATGGGACTATCTATCCAATTGTCTGACCATAAAACTAGTGCTGTCTGAACTGTTAGATTCTCTTTTACCTCAGCACTTACGTATACTTAATCTCTCCCAAGTCCTCAAGGACACCCCTCTTCTGGTGCACTACTTAACTTTTTTTCAAGGACATCCAATATATTTTATATTTATTTAATACATGTACTTTGTGGAGGTTTGGATACCACTTTTATCTGGTTATCTGAAAATATAGATAACAAAACTTAAAACAAAACGTATCTATATTTTCCTGCCTCACTTTCCATTCTATTCCCTAGATAATTATTAATGTTCAGTATCATTGTATTTTGTGGTAAGCTGGGTCTTTCTAAATTCCATGGATTGTGAATTGCACCATGGAGTTTTTTTGCAACATGGAGTGTTCCCAACATCTTCTGTTGACTCTGTTTAGTCCCACAGTGAAGCTGCCTTCCATTACTGGTTTAAAATGTTAAAAAAATAATCCAAAACTAAAACAATCCACAATGAAACCCATTTTTTTTCCTTGCCCAAAATTTGTTTTACTTGGAAAGGAAGAAGTAAGTTACTTATGGATTTGGTTTGCAGGGAATATTAAACAAAGATTGCTGTAGTCCTCTAAGCTGCATGATCATAGAGTGCATAGGGCAGAGGTGTCTTTGATATTCAGGCATATCTTCTATATTCATGCTTCTACGCTTTGTTTTCATGCTTCTATATTAATTATTAGAGAGTGAAGCTTGATGCAGGATGTTATTGATATACATTAAATGAGACCACAAGACGCAAAGAAAATTGAAGTGATGTTTTAAGATACTAACCTTATATCAATTTAGACTATTTTTTGTCTTTGACAGTTTCTTTTTCTGGACACCCATTCTCAGAAAATGTCAAAGGCTACTTTGCTTTTGTTTTTAGAAGATGTTTTGGAACTTGTGTCTCAATAATATATTTTATCCAGGCCTGGTGATCTCAATAGATTTTGTGGTATCAACCACTCACATTGTAGGAGCTGTTACAATAGTAAGACAGCCTCCAGCTTTGCTTCTAGCACCTAGAGAAACTGGGTAGCACTGATCCTTCTGGCACCTTATGGGGGGACAGCCTTGTTGTGACTCTCAGAAATGCCACTTGCTTCTTCAAGGTTGCACTGTAGTGGGGGAGGGCTTGATTTCATCTCTAATTTTATGTGAAAGGAAATCATCTGAAGTGAGCACAGTTGGATTAGTGAAAGTCTGGTCTAACTGCTGTCATATATAGGCTAATTCTCTGATTCTTCCTTTAAGAAATTTAAACTCAGCTTTGTTCAGGAACCAGATAATTGATTTAGCTGGGACAGACTGAAACTTAAGGATCTCTGATGAATACCAAGAATTCACCCAAACATCAAGTATTCCTAAATGCTGTTGACTTTTATTGAGAAAGAGATCAATATACTCTGTACAGCTTTATCTTGTGCAATATATCCTTATCAAAATAAAAAATTATATGCATAGTTAGGTTTTGATTCTTAATAGCACAGAATTGTGTTTTAGGAGAACAATTCAAAACAACAGCAGGATGATCTGTTCTACTTTCATATTTATAAAGTAGCCTATAAATGCCCCAAACAACCCTAAATTCTCAGGTTATTTTCAACATAATAATCAGATTCCTATTCAAAACATTGAATGGGAAGGGGAATTTGGAGTACCTGGTCACTAGCAGAGGTTCTTTTTTTTTCACATGTACTCTGAAGGATTTTCTGAAGGGAAAAAAAATATTAAGTACAGATGTTCCTCCTTTTATTATCTGCAGACCCCTGGGGAAATAAAATACTTTAATTGAATTTGAAAGACTGTTTGCAAACTGCTGATCTAGAAGAAAAACCCTGGAAATCATTTGTTTGACAGTTTCTTACAGATCCACTGAGTAAACCTCCATGTCATTACAGCTTCAGACAGAAAATACAGGAAGGGTATGCAGATCTAATGTTTGTATTCTCTCAAAAGGTACAAGACAAAATACAGGACATAGGTGAACACCAACAGAAAAAAAAAATACACAAAGTAATAGGTTATCTGATATAATACTAAGTGCCCAGCATTCCAGTCAATTCCTGCTAAAAAAAAAAAGATAGAAAAAAATGGCCTTTGAAGATGCAGTTTAAGAATCAACAGAAAGTAGTAAAGAAGGAAAGAAGAATATTCTTAACTACGTACAGAAAATAAAGTTTCATTTTCATAGTAAAGTATCCCTTGGGTAACAGTTCTCTCCCAAGGTACTATGAGAGAGGAGGACCATCTTTATACACTGAAAGTTCCTTCATGTGACACGGGCTTGTAATTTCTTTATTATGTTTTTGTTGCATTTATCAGGATATCAGATGTTGCTCTTTTACATGATTCATTGTTAGACTTGTTATTTTTCCACTTGTAAACACTGCAAGGTCTTAATAGAGCATTATTATTTTCTGCTAAGTTATTGAAGTGTTTCTCAAGGGCAAACTACTAAATGTGGAAAGGTTAGTTCCACTGAGAGTTAACTAGAGAGAGAAAAATAATATTTCAGTATTGCTGCTGTTATCTTTTAGTCTCACATGATATCAACTGGACTAGGTAGATTAGGCTCAATGTGGAAAGAGCAAAAGGGTCAGCTGGTGTTGCCCTACCCTGATGACAGAACATACATTTAGAAAATATGCGGTATGTTCTAATAAGAGAAGAAGAAAAGGATAACCTTTCACATTTGCTCCTTCTGGTGTGCAATGACTATTTTACTTGCACAGGAATATAATATTTAGCTGCTAATGATACTTACCTCTTTCTATATTTATTCAAAAATACTATTTTTATCAACCCTATTGATAGCAGGGATACCCTTTCATTGATAGCACATAAACGGAGAAGAAAATTATCAACTATTAACATTTGCATAAATAAATTGCCCAGAGATCAACACAGTATTTTCAAATTTCATTTGAAGAGATTAAAATGCTAGCAGCAGTCTCCCCATATTTCTCATGTCTCTTGAAATTCAGACTTCCTATGGAATCCAAGGATTTAATGATATGTATTCCACAGTTACGATTGTGGATATCTCGATAGATGTGAAGGGATTCACCAGAAACAGTGAATTCTTTGTATACTGTTCTCATTTAAAAAGAACAAAACAAAACAAAACAAAACAACAAAAATCTTGGCTCCTCTTCTACATTCATATATTAACATTGACTTTGGAAGAAACAACATAACTGATTTTTTTTAATGAGCCAACAAGAATCTCTCTGGCTGTGGAACTGTAAAATTATTTGAAATTTTTTCTGCATTTTACTCTAGAGATTTGCAAGGTGGTTATCAGAAGCACTGTGTGAGTGGACATCATGGGATGGTTTTGCCTGTTATGTTTACTTGGGACTCCAATAAAGCTTAGAAAAATTCAACAAGTTTTCAAGCAGTTCAGATATTTCCTGGAGAGACATGCTGAGCTGAGAAGTTTTCTAGGAATATGTAGATCATCTTAGTTTTAAAGCCTGGGTGTATCTAAAAAGAACCTACCTGATTCTGACTTTAAAAGTAAAGTTTCTTTTTGGTTAAAGTAACAGAGAGAGAAATTATCTTCCAACCTGAAAATTACATATTAAACCTTTTGAACACCCTCGTGGTATTAATATAGTAGGAAGTAAAAGAACATCAGGATGATGTACAGGAAGATTGTATTGTTTGCTGCATAAGTACACAGAAAGGCATCAATTTACTGTCTCCTATTAGCTTTTAATCTAATTTAAGTAAAGGGATAATACACTGAAACGCAGAGTGTGTTTAGGTCTGTAGGAAATGGATAGAATTCAGATTTGTTTGGTTAGCCATTGAAACATAAACAAACAAATAACAGAAGTGCCATTAACTGTCAATGACTACTGAAATATGAACAGTCATTTAAGTTGAAGATGGTGAACAAGTGGTTAACTTTTCCTCTATAGTAAGTCATTTTACTACCTATGAATAGATACAAGAATACTCTCATATGGTTGGTTGGAGTTCCATGTACTACTTTACAGCTGCTGTTAGAATAAATTTTAAAAAGCAAGAAAGTGAAGTGATTTTCTGATGTAGAGAGTTTAAAATCTAAAATTTTGGATCTTATTTCAGGTTAGTAGTGAACCCTGGGCTATGGATAGACTTTGCAAAATATCTTACGGAGTAGTTAGACAAACAGTGTTTCGTTACATTTGAGTTTGGAAATTTCATTCCAACATTTATTTCAAGTTAATGTAATTTCATTTTTCTTTCATAAATGACATCCCAACAAAATATGAATTATTTCCTTCTGCCAGTAAGGAATGCAAGAGGCATATGAGGAGGGTGACAAATCCATGAAGAAAATTAAAGATTTGTCTCACTTTTTAAATTTTCTATAAACCCTGTGTTATCTTCAATGGTCTCAGCTGAATATCAGCCTTAAACTTTTGGGCTGAAAACAAGCTGGACGTTTTATCCAGTAAATAATTTACCCAGAGTTTTCCTGTTCTGTATTCCCCAAAGCATGCTTAATCTCACCTGCTCAGTGAAGTCATTAGACTGCAGCACCTCTCTAGGTAATTTATTCTGTTATTCAGTGGTGTTCCCTGTTAAAAACGTGTTCCTGATGTCTAATATAAATTTTAAATTCCAAGCCATTTGTCTTTGTTTTATAGCTCTGAATCTCTACAAGTAGGTCTCTTCCTTTATTTCGCTAGACTACTTAAAAACAGTATGTGTATTCTTTAAGAAAAAATGAATAGGTCTCACTGGAATCAGAGTTACAGGCAACCTTTCCCATTTCACTTGGACATGTCATGGTGAAACTCAGAATATTCTTGGAAGGCTTTGACACATTCCATGTCTTCTAGAGGAAAGAAAGAGATAGCAGTGGCTTATTAATAAACATTATGACAGCCCAAGAGTGTGCTCTGGCAAGGACATCTCAAGGAGAAAGGACTTCGATTATTGACAAGGAGATTTTGGAAGTGGCTGGGAGTTACAGTATGATGGGAACAGCCTAAGGAGATAAGGAACAAAAGGGTTTGGGCAGTGAATGTAAGAATGGGATACCACCATTAAAGAAAATAAATAAAAGAACAAACAAGAATGAGATAGTGTGGGAGATCAGCATCATATAAAAAAAGTCTTAATGCTTGTTGCTTAGTATCAATATTATGTCACAAAAGCAAGAATATATTACATATTTCGATGACTGTTTTCAAAAAAATATGACCTCTGGAGTATTTTTCAGGACTTCTTGGCACTTTTACCCATTTGTATATGGAAATCTCTATATTAATTTTTATGTTAACAATTGTAGATCATTGCCTTTATTTATTCCAGTATTATTTCTTGGATATAATCCATCTAAATTGCATTCCTCATCTGTTTCATCCTTTCCAGTGATCGACACAGTATCTTAAATTCTTTCCAGCTGCTGACACGTCGCTTTTTTTTTAATTGGGTAAAAATTGTTCAAAGTGACTGCTAGAAATTGTTCAAAGTGACTGCTGATGGCACTTTAATTTTATCTGGCAATTATCTTTAGAATTTCAGTGGTTAACATGACAGATACTTAATTGATCCAAGAACTCTTCCACTTTTCTCCCTAGCAGCATCTCTACCTGAATTTAATATTTTTTACTTGAAATTAATTTTCCTTTCTTTGCACTTTATTCTCATGCTTTTTTTAATTCATGCCAGAAGAAAGGTGATAGTGATTAATCACAGGCATTTTAGTTTAGGTAGCAACATACATGGAAAAATATTATCCACTTCTGGAGTGTACTACTCTGAAGCTTTTGAGAAGCAAGAATATGAATATTCTGTCTTATGCACTTTATGACAAGGAGAAAATAATGTTATACTAAGGGCTGTTCTGCTATCCATCCTTGTAAAAATTAAAGGTGGATTCTGAATGGTTTTAAATGATTCAAAAGTATATTTATAACCTGGCACAAAGCCACCTTCTGTGTTCAGTGCACTCTTATCAAACCTTCGGTGACTCAGCCAGGACACAATTACCGAGCTGTGTGCCAAGGTTCTGTTGTCTTTTCTGAACTGTTCAGCCAGTCCTCTCAAGGGTAAAATCTCAGCAGAATTGCCAGTAGAAATTATTTCCACACAGAGGCATACACTACAAGAAGCTGACATTTGAGCAAGAGAATGAAGACAGTAGGTTGGACCTAAAGCCTGTGGATTCTTGATTCTGATTTTACTCTGACTTCCCCATTTCCTTTGATAAGTTCACAAGACCAAATTTTTGAACATAAGCTCTAATTTTCCCTACAGTGGAGCTACAAAGCTAATTCCTGGGACTCTTGGCAGACCTCACCTTTGCTGAAACCCTTCTACTTACTCTTCTACTTGCCACCCACATATTTTCTGCATCTCTCAGCTCTGTCTACTGCCCACTACGGTTATCAGAATGATAAAAAGGATAGTTTTTGAGCTCCAGAGAGGTCTTGCCTCTCTCTTCCCCTTTCTCACCACAAAGATATCAGGGAAAGGTGATTTTTAATATAGATTTATGAAAGTGTGACAGAATTCAATGGCAAGGTTCACTCTATTACTATGTGGAAGGGATGTGTAGAGGTTGGAATTGGATTGGAATGACTTATACAGAGAAAATTATTTGTACAGGCATAGGGGAAACTGAGTCAGGATCGTGTTGGAGTGATTGGCATGAGGATCAGGGAAAAGAATGAGGAAGATCCTCCTTTTGAGTCATGAAATTCAGAGTGGACCCCCCTTGCTTTCTAAACTCCTTGTCACAGAGGAGTCAAGTGCATTTGAATCCATTCCTGGTCCCAGACTTGGCCAACAATTTACAACTAAGGTGTTTAAGTGTAGGGATTTCAGTGTAGTGCTTTAACACATAATTATGGGTCTGGTGTGATTTGAAAGAGCAGTAAATTAAGGTTGGTTGACACCATTATAGCAAATCACAAAAATAGATTATATTCTTTTCTAACAATATTTGATTAATAATCAAAGATTTCTTATAAAAAATTCCGATGTTCAATTAACGTTCTAACAAAATTCCTAAACTAAATTGTGCACACACACACACACACACACACACAGAGATATAGAGGTTAATTTATGTTAAGATGTTAAATTTTGGTGCCTAAAGATCCTTGAACTGCACAAAAAGAAGTTGCAATATACCACCAATTAACCAAAAGGAACAAATTATAGAAAACTAAAATAAAATGACCATTTTACCATATGTATGAGAAGTAGCTGGCTACTTACTCTTTCAAGTTGGATGAACCAGCTTCCTTTGAGAGACATGGAGTAGCAGCTCAGTGCAATCCTGGAGAGCTGCGAAGGTTCTGCCTTTCAGGACCAACATTTGTAAAGTCACAAGATTATCAACTTTGGTCAGTATGTTTCCATGATGGTCATGATTTGAATTAGGTCATCT
Organism: Hemiprocne comata; assembly: GCA_020745705.1. Taxonomy (NCBI): domain Eukaryota; kingdom Metazoa; phylum Chordata; class Aves; order Apodiformes; family Apodidae; genus Hemiprocne; species Hemiprocne comata. The sequence continues at coordinate 137,082,561 of CM036587.1, forward strand.
GCAGTAACTTTCAGAGTAGGCTTATGATCTGGGCAGGAGGCGTCTTGGGTATGTTTCCTAGCCAACAGGAGTTCCAGGTATGGTTAGGTGGTGCAAGGTGGTGCAGGTATGGTGCAAATCTATATTTACACAGGACTAGAAAGTATCCACTTGTTTGAACTCACTGCTCCAGCTGGCAAGGTCAGAAAGCATCATATTGTCTCAGCCCACTGCACTTGCTATTGAAACAAGAACAATGTTGGGCCTACTGCCCTTGTAACTACAGCAAGAACAATGTTGGCTGGTGTTCACATTGTAACGTGGCTCAGTGAACAGGGGTCTGCACCACCATACCCCACAATAAGAATCAAGTTAGCAAGATGAATGTTTGGGGTAATATTAATAAAGGGGCTAATTTAATACGTGTACCAGGACTTTTAAATTCTTACTGCACTAATTTTAGAAATGCAGCTGAGGCATTTTACAGTGATTTTTTTACCACTAGTAGCAGATAAAGTGCCATTGGACAAAACAAAAAATGAATTATAGAACGGTTTGAGTTGTAAGCGACCTCCTTAGACATCATCTAGATCCACCCACCTGCATTGGCAGAGACATCTCATACTAAATCAGGTTGCTCAGAGCCTCATCCAACTGGCACTTGACTGCTTCCATCAATGGGGTTTCCACAACTTCCCTGGGCCACCTGTGCCAGTGTCTCACCACCCTCATAATAAAGAATTCTCTCCTAATGTCTAATCTAAATCTCTGCTCTTCAAGTCTTGATGCATTATCCCTTGTCCTCTCACTACAAGCCCTTGTAAAGAGTCCCTTCCTAGCTTTCTTGTAGGCCTCCGTCAGCTACTAGAAGGCAGCTATAAGGTCTCCCAGAGCCTTCTCTTCTCCAGGCTGAACACACCCAACTCTCTCAAACTGTCTTCATAGGAGAGGTGCTCCAGCCCTTGGATCATCGTCATGGCCCTAACCTGGACTTGCTCCAACAGCTCCAAGTCCTTCTTATGTTGGGGGCTCCAGAATTGGACATAATATTCTAGGTGGGGTCTCACAAGAGCAGAGTAGAGGGAGAGAATCACCTCCCTTGACCTGGTGGCCACACTTCCTTTGATGCAGCCCGGGACATGGTAGGCTTCATAGGCTGCAAGTGCACATTGGCAGCTCATGTTGAGCTTCTCGTCCACCATCACCCCCAAGTCCTATCCATTCTCCACCGAGCCTGTATTTATGCTTGGGATTGCCCCAACCCAGCTGCAGAACCTTGCACTTGGCCTTGTTGAACTTCATGCAGTTTGCACAAACTGACCAAATTCTCAAGCCTGTCAAAGTCCCTCTGGATGGCATCCTTTCCCTTCAGTGTGTCAACCTCACCACACACTTTGGTGTCATTGGCAAACTTGCTGAGAGTGCGCTCATTTCCACTGTCCATGTTGTCAGCAAAGATCTTAAATAGCACAGGCCCAAGTACAGACCCTTGGGGAACACCACTCGTCACAGGTCTCCATCTGGACATTGAGCCATTGATCACCAGTTTATGAATGTGACCATTCAGCCAGTTTCTTAGCCAACGAGTGGTCCATTCATCAAATCCATACTGTTCCAGTTCGATTACCAGGATGTCATGTGGGATAGTGTCAACAGCTTTGCACAGTTCCAGGTAGATGATATTGGTTGCTCTTCATTTGTCCATCGATGCTGTGACCCTACTGTAGAAGGCCACCAAATTAATCAGGCAGGATTTGTCCTTGGTGAAGCCATGTTGCCTGTCACCAATCACCCTTCTGTTTGCCACGTGCCTTAGTAGAGCCTTCAGGAGGATCTGCTCCATGACCTTGCTTGTCACAGAGGTGAAACTGAATGGCCTGTAATTCTCTGAGTCTTCCCTTTTTCCATTTTTGAAAATGGAGGTTATGTTTCCCCTTTTCCAGTCAGCAGGAACTTCATCAGACTGCCAAGACTTTTCAAATACGAGGGACAGTGGCTTTGCAACTTCATCAGCCAGTTCCTTCAGGAGCCATGGATGAATCCCATCAGGTCCCATGGACTTGTGCACCTTCAAATCCTTCAGGTGGTCTTGAACCTGCTCTTCTCCTAAAGTAGAGGGATTTTCCTTTTCTCAGTCCCTGCCTTTGCCTTCTATAACTGGGATGGTGTGACCAGAGTCCTTGCTGGTGAAGACTGATGCAAAGGAGTAATTGAGTACCTCAGCTTTCTCTACATCCTGCATTACAAGATCTCCAGGCTCTTGGGGGAAAAATATTTCTGGTTTTGATTGCAGCCTTTCCATGTAATCAGTTGAATAGACTGATTAGATTGAATAGTCATAGATAATAGTTATTTAACACAGTTTCATTACCTGATAGAATTTTATTTCCCACTGTTTATGGTGATAAATTTTGTGTAGGAGTATATAAATTAAATAACACAGTCTTGAATGGATTATGAATTAATATAGTAACTGAAATCAGACCATAAAAGACTATATGATTGAAAAAAAGATTAAGTAATCAGAATTACTTTGCATTCCTTCAGGAAGAGGTCAACTGTGAATTCATAAAAGGAAAAAAAACACAAAGAATGGCAGAATATCAAGGTCCTAAAAAATGTTTTATTATTAGGGCATTGTTTTAGAGCATCTCTACCCTAGTTCTGAAATATCTTAAAACGGAATAATAGGAAGTTTGGTAAATACAGATCTTCAGTTATATCCAGTAAATTCTTATCTGAGGCTAAGGATTATCCATATATCCTTTGTTTCAGGATGAAAAAAATCCTAATAAACTATCAGTTTGTTTACCAGTGATATTTATTAATTACTATAATTAATATACCCAACAATCAGGACAATCAATAGTGGTCGACATTGAAAATATTAACATCCATGTAATAAAAAATCAATATGTGGAGGTGGCTTAGGCAGCTTTGATAATAGAAGTAAAGAAACCTTAATTTTGCTTATGCAAACTTTCATTTTCCTTATGCAGTTATTGGCTCAGTCACTGACATTTGCGTAGATACTTATCCTATGAAATGTGGTTTCCATATTACAGTCTTACAGACATAATAGCTGTAGTATCATACTGTCTGTCATCTCCCTCTTGAATGTAAAACTCAAATCTCATTATTGTTTACATCACCAGAATGCTTTTGCCTTTCCCTGGAACTATCCTCACACTGATGTTTAATTTATAAAAGTTGTAGCAGTATGTTAAAGCAGTGCCAAACTCTAATGAAATCTTACACATATCGTCTTTAATCTGATGACAAGTGTTTTCAGTGCACAGTTGAAAAGTGACCAGATGCTCCTCTGTGATGATGAGTGTTAGACTTTATCAAGCATCCTGCTGGTATTGAAAGGACTATTATTAGATTTATTATTTAGTAATGTTCTTAAAAAGGAGACAAACCAATAAAAAACACAAGAACAAGAAAAACACTATATAAAAAAACCCTCTGTATTAGTTTTACCTTCATGTTACCAATCAATCCTACAAAGCCTTGTCTTTGCATATGGTGAGGATCAAAGGCATTGTAGAAGGAAAATTCAGTTATCAATAAAAAATGAAAAATGCGAGAGAGCATGTTGTAAAGATGAAAATAAGTGGATAAAAAAATATATAGAGATTAAAAAAACCCACAACACTCCTCCCCAAAAAAGAACCTCAACAACAAAACCAGAAAGGCTACAAGATCCAAAACATCAAAGTTCCATTTCTGGTAAACTTGCAGTGCCTAAACCACAAAAAATATTGAACTGGTTTGGTTGCATGCAAGTAGCTGCAACAGACAATGAATTTCAAGTTGCTTAACAGAATTCGTTATTGTTCTGTCAAATGTTATGTTTTGTAGTAAAACAAAAAACTGGCATGAATACAAAGGTATTCCCCATTTGCAAGGCCAGAAAACAAAATGATGGAGAGTTTGGTGCACTTGTGAATCATCATCCATTTAAAAGCCCTGCTGTCTTATCCTAAAGGCTGAGATATTCTGGTCACTACTGGTACATTCAGTACAAAATGGTGAAGCCTGAAGACTCTCTCAGCTAGTCACGCTGAGATGTGGTCAGTCCTCAGCCTAAAGCAACCTTTTCTCCAGCAAAGCTGAGGGTACTGGAGAAGACTGAGGAGAAAGGCTTTCTTTCATTAAACCTCAGTCCTAACCTAAATGACAGAGTTTCATCAGCCTGTTTAAGTTACTCAATCATACTATCAATCCAGTTAAATGGGCCAAAAACTGTCAGAAAAGGTGAATTCTCTGGAATTATTTTCTGGAACAAAGGAAAAAATAAACCTCCAGACCCTCTGTCACGTGTTCAAGACAATTTGGTGAATAGAAACAACTTGTTCTAAAGTTTCCTGTAAACAGGAATCAACCAGTGGGTGTCTCAATGCACAGGACCTGAAAAATCAATAATTTCAGAATAAAAGTAACTTTGTTCAAAACATTTTTTTAAAAAATCAGGAGCTCCTTACAGTATACATCTTTAATGAAATCATTAATTCTGCGGTCTGCTTCTCTATCCAAATATACAAGATATAAACCAGTGTATCATCACCATTTGCAATATGCTTAATCCCAATATACTTCAGTGACAGCAGTGGAAGGAGTGAAATTTCCGTACCACCTTCTGGAGCTTATAAAATTAAAGAGAGTGTAACATAGCACAGATTTTTCTCTGTGTTTAGACAAAGCTAAAAATTACATTTTATGTAGTTATCTTCTTGTATTCTTTGACACTGTTTAAAGTATGGGATAGTGCAAGCGGTATTGCTTCATGGAGAAATTACCCCTGGTTTGGTGAACGGATACATGAATGAAGCCAATCAGTGGGACAAGGCAAATGTCAACAGATCAGACAGTGCAACACTGATATTTAAGTAAAATCATTGCATAAAAAGGTTGGGACTGCAGTGAAAGCCAGCAGTTATCCCGTTGCACTGTTCTCTATTCTTTCAGCAGCTCCCCCAGATTAACTATCTCACCCACTCTGTTTCTTCTGTACAGCAGCATGCAGCTGTTAATTATTTTTGCTTGGCAATCTTCCTTTTCTTCCTACTCCTACTCCTATTCTGCACTATGACCTATTTAGGTTTCTTTTTTTTTTTTTTTCTTTCCCCTGTGGAAGAAAAAAAGGTCAATCTGTGTATTTTTTCTGACCATAAGTTACCCTGAGAACAATTTTAATATATTATTAAAAGCAGCTGGGATAATAATTTTTCTGAATTCCTAACAAAGTGCTTGAATTAGCCAAGTCAATTTTTTATTAAACACAATAGTTAAGAAAACCTGTTTGGTACCCTTTCAATTGAAGCACAGTTCTGCACACCATGGGAGACAGGTTTTTTAGAACGTGCAAATGACTGCCCTGTCAGTGATCTCCTAAGAGTAAAACAGCTTTGATCACTCAGTTTTATCTTTTAGTTTTTAACTGTGTTCTAGTTCTGACTATTTGAAGATTTTTCCTCTGGTTTTTCCCTTACTCCTCACAGACTTCCAAACCAGACCCCACCTCTCTCCAGCCATTATACTCCGACAGCCAACTCAAAAAGGGCAACATAAGGTGTGCTTTCACATTACATTCTATCCAATACAGTTGTCAGTAGTTAATGAAGGGAGTGATCTTACTTTTCCTCATGTCTCACATGAAGGTCACCTAACCAACCTAAAGGAAAGAATCCAAATATCTATTACTCACACACACTCACCCATACACTCACACTCTGATCAGCTTTATACAGCCAGATGATCTGATACGAAGAACAGGAGTACTCTTATCATGGAGTAACATGACAGCAACACCCAACCCCCCCCCAAAAAAAATAAAAAAAATTCTCCTTTCCGTGTATTTTGTACAATACTCTGTCTAATTCACATCAAATTCAGCATGCTCTTGACATCATCTAGGGCTCATAATAGATTTTCAATGTAGGACATTTGGTACGTATTCCTACCAGAAACTTTTATTGAAAGTGCTTATGAAGAGTCGCTTCACCTGTCTTACAATTGAAAGTCCACCCCTCAAGTTGCACTTCCATTTTGTATCATGCAGATGCTAATCAGGTTTCTTCTGGCAATCTGATAATCAGACTTCTGACTTCTTCAAACTGAGTTTGCAATTAAATGCAGCTGCAAAGCAATAGGTACAACTGAAAATAGCTACTTCAAAATCAGGCCTTAAGTCCAAATTCATTTCTTTGCAGCTGATGGAACTTCTTCCAAATGAAGACTCCATTCAGTACAAAATTATTTCTTTTTGGCTCAAAATAGATGATTCTTTGGACATGCAGTCTTTCTACAGGCCACTTACCAGATAGCATCCTCACATTCTGTCTGTTGTCAAGCCTTACTGGTTTTAAGCTACAGATACTAATTTGTAACATTTGGTTCACATCCTGTCCCTGCCACTGGCCCAACAAAGGGTGTGTTACAGCCAGCTGAAGTTTTAACTCTGCAGCTCCTGTTGTGAAAACAAAAGCACTTTTCTTTACTATGCCTGCAAACAGAGAATTCATAAGACAAACACCTAAAACCACAACAGAGCTATTTTATTACACCAAAAAAAGTAAATTATTCACTTAAATATTACATAATAAGTTTTAGCACTCTTATTCCTTGAAACTTGTAACAGGATATAATACCTGACCTGATGGTGCTAGACTGTCAATGCAGTGAAAGGAGTCGTTCAATCTAAGAGAAGCTCTGTGTTAATAAATAGTGATACGAACACAAATAACACATCTAGAATTTATGCAGATGGAAATTCCTTTGTTCTTCTATTCCGAAATAAAAAGGTAGGCTATTTTGTAAGTATTTGACAAATATTCTAATCATATATATAATAACCTATATACTTTTCTTTGCAAAAAGATTAAAACTTTTTTTTTCTCTGGCATATCTCCAATTTTGAAGGAAATTAGCTATTCAAAACACAGCTGCCTATAATCATAGTACTTACTGTCCCCTTAATTTTATAATTTAAATTTGTTTAGACTGAAATCAAAACCAAAAGGCAGGTATTTATCTGCTTTAAAGCAGTTTACTCAGTCTGACTACATGCAACTCATTTTGATGCTGACAATTCTTTGCTGTACCTTTGGGTATACGTATAAGAAACTGGGTGTTTCTTTATTTGTCAGGTAATAAAAACAAGCACATAAAACAAGTGTAAGATCTCAGTGTGATTCTTGGGGTTGCAGTATAGTTCTGAATAGTGTCATCTGACGAGAACAAGCTATAGAAATGATGTTTTCAGCTCTTTGTTTAGCCTCTTTGAGGGTAGGATAATATTTTTTCAGGGATATAACAATCCCTACCACTGAAACATGGTCTAATTTATAATGTCAGATCAGAAAGTTTGTCTGAATTCATAGCTCCATGTAAGATCAATTAATTCCTTCCTGATACAATAAATTTATCTGGTTTAAACTTCATTGTAAATGACTGAAATTATATGGAATAGATTCTCTGAGACAGATCATATTTTATTTCCTTTGGATGAGTACAATATAACATGCAAGGTATGTCCATAGAAATGAGATGCAGTTGAGTGTAATTTTATAATTATCATGTCAATACTTATACCTAATGCCTAATTTCTGCAAAGGGCTCCCAAAAGGTTTCTGTACATTGCATATGCACAGAGGTATGAATGTACAATAGGACTTTTATATAAAATACCAGAAAATCCAAGTTCTCAAATATATTGAAAACCAGGTAGTATTCTAGAGGACCTAGAAGGAAGCTGTTCTTTTAAAATGAGTTCAATAAATCACTTATTTTTTTATACTAACTATAAGGAAAATAAAATAATTTGAAGAGGAAAATAATCCTTTGATATAACAATTATGTTCATGAGAAACCTGCATTCCCCTCTCCACACACTGAAATATAAAGGGAGATGGAAAAAATCTAAGAGCAAGAGGGAAAATGAGAGTCCACCATTATTCAGCAAAATCATATTTTAATGATTTCTTTTCAACATAAAATAAAACATCAGACGAAGAAGAAAGTGAAGGTGTCCTAAGCTACAACACTGGTGAGAAACACCCCACAGACAGATGAGGGTTTTGAGTGACAAACAATTTCTACCCCTGCATCCCTCATGCAAAGATGTGAAACAAACTGCCATCTGCACTCCACTCGTAGCAGGACAGAATCCAGCCGCTTTGTATGCCATTTAATGCTAGGTAATATATATTTTCTGGAACTTGACCTAAAACTCTCTTCCCAAACATTGTTATTCTATTAAGAGGACTACTGTCCTGCATGTGTGTAACCAGACTCTTTCATTCAGTTGTTATTCCTTACAGACACCAGTATCTCTGTCTTTCAGGTGTCCATGTAACAGATAACATCAATCGTGAAAAAACAAATCATTCCCTCTATCTCCTAACTTTCACTATGCATATAATCTAAAAACTTTTCAACAGAAAACCAGAAGTCTAGCTCTAACCTCAAAGACTACCAGCAGCAAAAACAGATCTTATGTTGGCCTTGAAGTTCAGTTTAGCTTTAGTTATAATGTAAAATATCTACTTTCAGTTCACAGAGTGTAGGAGGGAAGGAACACAGTCATCTACCTATAGAGACAAGATAGCTGGTTAAAAGCATCCTTTCTGGCTGAATTCATTCTAGCACTTTAACAGCTTAAGAACAGTTATTGTTTTCTAGTATTTCTTATGCCTTGAAGGCCAATTGTGTCTTAGTACCTAATGCATCAACCTGAGGAAAACATTGTGTCACCTAATTGCCTATTTTAGAAGCTATTGTGAAAAAACACAGGTTAAATATTTTGTCAGGGAGAAAGAGACTGATGAGTTGCTTGGAAAATAGGAATAGCTCCAGCTTGGATATAACATCCTCCACAGGTGTGGGCACAATATCTCTGATAGTTAATGGTTTATTTGTTGGCAGTTTTTATTTAACTCGACAGCAAATGCTAGGTTGTGTCACGAGGAGACATCAGTGAGCATGAGTTGCAATTTAGGGTAGCTTTCCTTTTAAGGGGGAAACTCATTCAGTTGAATTACTAATTGTTGTCATTAAAAAATAAAGACTTTCCAGCTCACCATCATTTAGACTACTGGGTTTTTCAACTGTGTCTAAATATCTGTGAAACTATGGAGGCAATACATGCGTTGTCTATAAACGCTTCTCTCCTGAGCATGTAGCTGACTGTTAGTACCTTTCTAAGAGAGGAATCTGTATCAATTTGAAGATATTTGCCATTTTATTGGGGTTTTTTGTTCAGTTTTTCCACCGAAGAACCTTCTAGAAGTACCCCCCCTAAAGGATATATTTTGCCTTTTGAGGGTTCTATACATCCATTCAAAGACAAGAAGTCAGCAAGAGTGTTATAAGGTGTCCTGAACCACCTCCTTCAAAACTCCTTTCTCTCTCTCCCCTTGTTATAGTGGAAGGCCCGACTAAAGTTAATCTTTTTAAATTGTCCCTACTGTTCTCCTGTTACACACAAGGGACATTTAGTGCAGATGTTTAGTTTACATTTCTGGAAAATGGGGTGCACATGAGCTATATACTAAATTTTGAATGAAATTTTCTAACTATTTGTAACAGAATTTGGTATACACTTAATATATGTAAACTAATAGAGAATGTAGATAGATACGTCCTTTTGAAACAAACATCTGCTAGACTGACTGCAAGGAGACTGCTTCCCTTAATGATGGTTAAACAAGTCATTATAGTATTCTAATGTCTCCACTGACCTGAACTGCTGAAGACTGAAAAACAGTACAGAAGAGGATGTGTAAAGGTTCAAAGAGGAGAGAAAGGGGTTAGAACACTTAACCCCTCCTTTTTAGATTTTACTTGATACCTGTTGAACCCCCCCCCACGGGTAGTACACACTCTCGCTCAAAAAGGGAATGAGGACACAGAGTGAAGGTTTCTATATGTTGTTGCTTTATAGACAGAATTAGGTGTACAAATGTAAATATAATACAAGCCACAGGGGTGCAAAAGATAGGGAGAAGGAAATAAAGGAAAGATTTGCAGAGGGGGTTCTTACACTCCCAGCTCGTTGTATGTAGCGGCAGCGGCGGCTCCTGGGCGGCTCCAGCGGTTGGTGATGGAGCTGGAGGCAGCGACACGCACCACGTGACCGGCAGCGGCGCGGCAGCGCTCGTGGCTCAGGCGGCGGCGCGCGGCAGCGCTCGACGCTCGGACAGCGGCGGCAGCGCTGGGCGGTGGCGCGTGGTAGCGCTCGGGCGGCGGCAGCACCCGTGCGGCAGCAGCACCCGTGCGGAGGCGGCGACCGCGTCCGGCGGCGGTGCGCGGCAGCTCCCGGGCGGCGGCCGCCCGGCTGAGTTTTGGCCCCTCCCGGCTCGGCTTGGTCCGGCTCGGTAGCTCGGCTCTTCCCGAATCGGATTCGGCTCCCCTCGGCTCTGGCCGGCTCGGCTCCACCCGGCTCCCGTCGGCTTCGCCCAGCTGTTGTCGGTCCCGGTGCTGGTCCGGCCGGCTTGAGTCTCCTATCCTCTTGCAACGACCTCAGCTTTCTGCGCTAAGAGAGCAGTAGGATTGCAGCTCTTCGGCTCCCTCGGGTCCCACGAAGATCCAGGCACAGATTCCTGCTCCCCGCGCTCGGGCCAGCACATCCCCCCGCACCCCGCTACCCGCTACCGTTCAGGGATTTTCAGAGGTTAGGGTGACCCATCTCAGGTGCCGCAATGCGTTAATGCTTTATTCATTTGCATACCAACCCCGGCTCAGCCAATCAGAGCGCTCACAGGGAAGCAGGCCCCTCCCCGAGAAGCCTGGCTCCTGGTGCCATAGGTACTAACTGTGCAAGCACAGCGTCCATTTAGTCTCCCTTATATAGTGAAATAGTTTTATGGGAGGAATACTTTCTGTGGTAAGGGGCACAACCCTTACAGGATGGTGATGACTGTAGCTTGCGGAACAGAGATTTATCGACCTCATTTCCTTGACTTCTCTAATTAAACTTTATTGTGACAAGCAAAAATTGGCAAAGAATTGCAGAATTATCTATATATATGTATATGTGTGTCTGTATATATATATTTAGCAAAGAAAAAAATTAAGAACTACACAAGCATAACACCCACTGTTGCTATTGTCAAATGGTGGAATGGTGGCTTTTCTACCCCAGCAGTTTTCATACTGGATGCAAGATGTAGCTTTACCAGAGGAGAGAAAAGAGTTGAACAGTGGAAGACAGTCAAAACTCTTACCTGAATACTCTGGGGTCCAAAACCAGTGGCAACCAGACTATACAAACACCTCGTTTTCCCTAATCTGCCTATATTTGAGTCTCCTTTAAGCTTGCTCACTTTTTAACATTATAATGGAGACAATTGTTTAGCATTTTTCTGCACACATGAGACGGACTTACATAAGGAAGGGAAAACTGAGTCAGTATTAACAGAACACAATAAAATCTTCCCTAACTTCCAAGAGAGAGCTCAACAAAATTCTGTTCTGCTCTGGTGCCATGACCCTGGCTGGATACCAGGTGCCACCAAAGCCCCTCTGTCACTCTTGTCCTCAGCTGAACAGGAAAGATAAAATATAATAAAAGGCTCATGGGTTGAGATAAGTACAGGTAGAGATCATTCACCTATTACCACCACAGGAGAAACAGACTTGGGAATTTTTTTTTAGTTTATTATCAATCACAATCAGAGTAGGACAATGAGGAAAAAGCCACTAAACCTTAAAACACCTTCCATCCACCTGTCCCTTCTTTCTGGGCTCAACTTCACTCTTGATTTTCTCTATCTTCTCACCCTCAGCCTTGCAGGAGGACAGGGAAAGCAGGTTATGGTCAGTTCATCACACGTCTCTGCTGCTCCTTTCTCCTCATGGGAAGTACTCCTCACACTCTTCCCTTGCTCCAGTTTGGGGTCCCTCCCACAGAAGACAGTCGTCATTGAACTTCTCTGATGTGAGTCCTTCCCACGGGCTTCAGTCATTCATTACCTGCTTCAGTGTGGGTCCCTCCCACAAGGTGCAGTCCTTCAGGAATAGACTGCTCCATTCTGGGCTTCCCACAGAGTCAAGGCCTCTTTGAGCACAGCAACATGCTCCAGTGTGGGCTCTTATCTCCATGGGTCCAAAGGTCCTTCCAGGAGCCTGCTTCAGCACCAGCTTCCATGGGGTCACAGCCTCCTTCTTTTGTCATATACCTGCTTCCAGGCTGCAGGTGGATATCTGCTCCACCATGGTTCTCTATGGGCTAAAGGGGGTAGCCTGCCTCTCCATAGGCTGCAGGGGAATCTCTGTTCTGGTGCCTGGAGCACGTCCTGTTCCTCCTTCTTCACTGACCTGGCTGCTGCAGAGTTGTTTCTCTCATATATTCTCAGTCCTCTCTCCAGCTGTAATTGTGCAGGTTTAGTTGCCTCTTCTTATATATGCTATCACAGAGGTGCTGCCACTGTTGCTGATGGGCTTGGCCTTGGCCAGCAACAGGTGTACCTTGGAGCCGGCTGGCATTGGCTCTATTTGGCATAGGGGAAGCTTCTAGCAGCTTCTCAAAGAAATCATTCTTGTAGCCCCCATGCTACCAATACCTTGCCATGCAAACCCAATACATTTGCTAACCCAAATGCATCCAGGTGTAACTGTGCTTTAATTCTGATTTACTATATTTTTATATTGACTACTTTGTAAGCATAACCCATCTCAGTTGCATGGAAATATTCCCATATTTATTTCTGCTTAGCTGTTACAAAAATTGTTTAACTACTTAAAATCCATTTTTAGTTCTCTATTTGGCACTGGAAAATACATTTTCCCTGTAACACGAATTCCACATTTCTATTGAAATCACTACTCCTACCATTTGTGTTAGCACTCTGCTGCCACATTTCTGTTTTCTTAAAGCACATTTATGCTCAGGATGCTTCATGGGATCCTTGCAGCCATCTAGTGACAAGCCATGCTGAAAAAATGCATGTTGCAATGTAGATTAGTAAAACTAGTACTCTTTGCATCTGGTGCCAAGCCTGTGGGGTAAATGAACAGTGCATTGTGGGTTGCCAGCACTTTCACAGAAAAACTGAGACAGCTTGAGGTCAGGTTCACACAGTCCCCTGTGTTATATGATATAATAAAAAATCGTCTTAGATAATTCGTTGCATCCTATAAGCTACTCTTCCATTCACTGACTTTAAACTTTTATGGTTTTCATTGGGCAGAAACTTGAGTGAGTGGATCACTTAGAGTCATCCAGGTTTATATACCAGGCTTTTTTTTTCACAGAGCCTTGATTTATCAGATTAACAGGACATGTTAAGCACAGAATAATAAAGGTGCTCACCCCAAAGTTCTCTAACATATTCTGAACAAAAGTATAATTAAATATTTTAGAGTATGACAGATGTACATTTAGTTACACATCAGCTCAACAAGTGTGTAGCCTTTACCAGAAGAAAAGCATTTACTTTGGGAATTATTCTTCTAGCAGAACTGAAGTGTTTAAACATGCTATTTAAGTCCAAATGACATGTCTTAATATATAATGACTGTGAACCACATGAAGAAAAAGTACCATATTTATTTAAAAATCATTCTTCTCTAGTGTAATGACTTTTTTAAAAATGTAAAGGTGCTTATAACCTTTCTTTGCTAAATATTTTATTGGAAATATATAAGTTTCTAATAATAGGACAGACTACATCTAAAAAAATCCCAATACCCACTCACCCATTGAGCAAGTAGTTTGTTCATTTCAGGACAAGAGGAAATGGACTCAAGTTGTGCCGGGGGATGTTTAGATTACATACTAGAAGCAACTTCTTCACTGAAAGGGTAATGAAACACTGGAACAGGCTGCCCAGTGAGGTGGTTGAATGACCATCCCTGGACGTGTTTAAAAAATGATTAGATGTGGTGCTTAGTGACATGGTTTAAGCACTGGACTTGGTAGAGTTGGGTTAATGGTTGGTAGAATTAGGTTGTGGTTGAACTTGATGATCTTAACCAGAACGATTCTGTGATTCTGTGATTCTATGTTTCAGGTATTTCTAACTCAACACCTTAGCAATTATTCATATCAGTTTTAGTTTTGTTAAAATGCTTTTTGACAAGCTTTTCTGTTGCAATGACAATTCCTTACTGCTTCTGGTATCTCAATTCTTAGGGACAATTGTGACTTTCTCCTGTACAAAAGATATTCTCTCCTACCTCAGAAGTAGTCAACTTTCCTGACCCTACAAGCTACACATAGAAACACTTAGAAACCCTCTATGAAGTGGAGAGTTAAGAAATGGGAATCCTTTGTAATTCTTCCTTCAGCAAGTGATGATAGAAGTTTCTCAGGAGTGCTAGTATCGTGTGGGTATGCAGCTGGTCTCCAGACAGATCTACTCATAACAACCACAACACCTTTTGCTATCTCATTTCTGAGAATTTGGACTGCTTACCCAAAGAGCAGGTCCCCTCTGAGAGCAATGTGGTACAGTCTGGCACTGGCATCAGACCTGAATTGCTTGTGGCTCATTAGCCGCAAGCCTCCTGCACTGACCTTTGTTAACAGATGAAGAACCTTCAGTCTTTGCATTTCTCACTGACTGTCCTCTTCACCCTGCACTGATCTTTATATTTGACCTCAGTATTTGGATCAATGAAGGAGGTTCATATTAGGTCAGAAATTTGTTCCTAGATTTGCATATTCTTTTTGTAAAGTAGAATGCTAACTCTAAAAAAATGGCCTGAGACTTCACTGTGGCTGTTAATAGCACCTCAGAAATGTTACCAGGCAATGTTTAAAAGTTGGATGATGTGACATTTTGGACTGGCCAGGAAAAATACATCAAAACTTTTCCCCATAAAATTTATTGTTTAAACCTCCTTTAAGTAAATATTATACATACCTAAAAACATTCAGCAAAACTCCTTAATAATAACATACTACACTGTAAGCATTCATTTACTTGCCAACAAATAATTAGTATTTCAAAGCATATCTTTTTTATATGCTTACTAAGGAAGGCAATAGATTTTTGTGAGGTAAAAGGCTTTGCAGAATCATGGTATCTAAAAGTAAACTATTTAATTTGAAAAGTCAGTGTAAAGAAAAGGCACCTAGTTTCATGTCTTTGTTAGCTGAATTTAAAAAAAAACAACAAACAAACAAAACCCAATACCTATTTAATAGTACTGCATACACTGCACAAAATTTTGCCAGATGTTTTTGTACATAGGCCAATGATCTTCATGCACTGGAGAATAATTTCAGTGCAACTGTAATAATCTTTTTCATACATAGTAATATTGATCTTTTCTTTAGAAAAGAAATCTATGAGATTACATAGGTCAAGATTTTTTAACATAACCTATAATGTATAAAATTAGAAGCTGAAGCTGTTCTGAAGAGCTAGACAATGGCCATATGCAGATTCTCAGTCTTCAAAAAATTCTACAAAATGTCAAGAAGCAATGTACTAATTCAAATTAAAAAATCTCAGTACAATCAGGTGAACCTCCCTCTCAATAAATGCTCCTTTAATTCCTTCCTAGAGGCAAACACAAGAGCCAAGGACCTACAGCCTTCAAAATTTTCTGTAGTTACTTCAGTGAAGGTCAGAACCTTCAAGTGAATCTTTCCACCGCTTTTTCCTTAAGATGAGAAGATTAAAAGGTTTTGCAGTAAGTCATTCTAAGCTTAACCCCCCAAAAATCCCTCTTGAATAAGAGAGAGTTTATGTCTTCTGACCAAAACAAAGCCCTTGGGAACATTTTTGCAAAATAAGTTTCCTTGAGCCTGGCAGTCAAGTCTAGCACCCTTCTACAAACCAGGTAAGCTCTTCAAACTCAATACATTGTTCTACCTTTCTGTCATCTCAGAGGCTTGGCTGCTGGCCCCTGCAGACTTTTTGCTTTGTCTCCCAAACTTTATTTAAGAACTGTCTTTCAACTGTACATGCACATTTGGTTGCAGCAAGGAAGTTCCCTTGATCCCTAGAGAGCAGTAACTATCATAGTCACACTTATAAAGAAAACATAAAATATCTATATAACAAATTTCAAGCAGAAAAATAAAGCAAATGTGGCCTGTATGCCAGATAGGGTACCTTCAGTCCAAACCATTTTTAATGTGAGGGTCTTCAGCTTCTCATATAACAGTATCAACACATTTTCCTTCTTTCATAGAACAAATGAACGAAACTGCCATGCTTCAGTGGTGCTTTAATGAAACATGCATAAATGGTGCAACCAGAGAAGGTAGCTATGGTATCCACTTGCCTGACCAAAAGCAATTCTTCACATACTCTCTTTCACATATAAATAAGTGGCCTGGTTTAAGCCAGGATGAAGCTAATTTTCCTTTTACTGATTTTTTTTTCATTCAGTAAGCTCTCTTTTAACTAGCAGCAAGTGTTCCAGCTAGTGGGCTGATAACACTGGAATGTTTATGTTTCTGCTGAAACTTTAAGGTCACTTCTTAGCTCTGCTGCTACAGAGGCTACTGGGGCAGGAGAATTTTATCTGTGACCCCCCAGTAGGGGAGCTGGACTGGACAGACAGCAGAACTGACCAAAGGTATTCCATTCCATATATCTACGTAAGCTCCGAGGAAGGTCAGAGATCACAGAAGACAACTTCCTTCCTGCTTTTTCTTCTCTTCTCTTCTGTCCATGGCCAGTGTCTGGGGAGGACTCCATCCATCCATCACCATCGACCCCTAGGCTCTGACCTCATAACCCTCACAACCAAGCCCCTGTCTGCTCTGCCTTAGCTCCTGCCTGTGGGCTGAGACATTTTGGGACTGCTCACAGCTAAGGAGAGTGCTGGGGGAGTTGCTGGGGGTGGGGGGGAGGCAAGAGGCTTTTGCACATTCCTGAACATACTTGTATATAATTGTACATATAATTAAAGCTGTCTAATTTAGTTTTCAATCCAGCAAAGTCTCTCTCCTTAATTCTTTCTCCTTCCCTACCTGGATGGGAGGGGGAGGGGATCGAGAGCATTGTTGTCGCTGGTTTAATTGCTGATCCTGAGTCAAACTGTGACAATAAGAAAACAAGTGTTAAACACAGAACTGTATTTGTCTGCTTTAGGGTCTCGCTTCACTCCTCTATTTCTAAAAGCTGCATAGAATGAAGCTGAATTCCCTATCAAGGGTTCCTATTGAAACAAAGCTACTGTTGACTCATCTTCTCTGGCTTATCCATGGCTCAGTGAACTACATACTTGAATAATAAGTTACTAAACATGCAGTGGTTGAGAAAGGAGATTAAACTGTGTAATAGGTTCATAAACCACTCAAATGGCATTGCAATATTATATATTTTTTATATATATTATATATGCCTAAATACATTATAAGTAGCAGCTCCAGTTTAGATGTAGATAGTCAAGAAAGACCAAAATCAAGAGGACCATCACACAGAAACAGAAAGGAATTGACTAGGAGTCACACAACAAGTAAACAGCAAAGCTATGGACTAACATTTTATCTGCCTTTCCACAGATCAAGTTATAGGACATAGGAGAGTGTAGCAGAGAAGAAAAAATCCATAACAGCTGAATCATCTGTATGTATCAGTCCAATACTGACAGTGACCCACTCTCTCTCTTGCATGTTTTCTCCATTGTATGTTTGTCCCCTCAGTAAGTATAGAAAAATCAGTAAGGGCTACCTTGCTAGCTAAAGAACCAGGCCTTTGCATAACATGGCTATATTAGCTCCTTTCAGTGAAACTAAAAATGCTAGTTAAGGCACAGGGTGGAAGTATTAAGTAGGTTTCAAATCATTACCTTATATTTCAACTGTCTAACTTTGAAAAAGCTATACTAAAGCACTTGAAACACTTTGGTAATGGACTGCTAATAATCTGTTTTGATTGGAGAAAATTCTGTAATGAGACAGGAATCACCAGCCAAAAAAGAACTGACACATGTATAAGATTGTGATACCAACATAAGTGTTTATAAAAAGGGAGCTTATATGTTCAGGGATGAATATTTTAATATTGCACAATTTTCTGTTAAGCTGCAAGAGGCAAAAGTAGACAAAATGCTTCCTGTCTGTACTATAAGCCGCTTTTCATAATACTCATTTTTCAGAATGTTCTTGATTACCTTTGCAACCTTAATTATGTGGTGTGCAGAGCTCTTCTAAGCATGGCCAATGAAACTGAGTAAGCAGATTCTAAATTAAGTATTTTTAGACTTCGGTGACTGAAAAACTTCTGTACACTGAATAGGTAACCATTTGACATAGGGCTTGTGTTTTGGAAAAAGTATTCAGTAAGGACTTTGCTGTAACATTTGGCCATCTAGTAGAGGCATTCTGGCATGTACTTTGAGGAACATTCTTTATTTAATTTCTTACCCAAGTGGGAAATGTCACTGGAGCAAGGGCACACTCAGTGCAGGCTTCTGTTCAGCACCTGAATTCATCCTGGGCTCAAGTGTGCAAGGCAGCAAGCACTCCTGGTCTGCTCCAAGAAGACAGATGAACATATGCTTAACTTTCAGTTTATAAATGCTTCCTTGAACTCTGTTGGAGCACTCTGTGCATGACCACAACTAAAGTTTGAAACAAAATACTTGTGGTCTGTAGGCAGCAATCCCACATGAACTGTTGTGTTCTTTGGATGAGCTTTTTGTAACTGTGCTAAACTGCTCTGGGCTGAAATCCTCTCTGTTACTCCTATTGTTCATCTGTATCTGTGTCTACTGCTTACACTTTTCCAACATTGTGCTGTTTTCCATGTAAGTAGCAGGAGTGGAAATGACTGACTTAATTTTCTGCTTCCATTAGATGTGTGTGCTTGTGTGAAGCATTTACCTACACGGAGATGCTTGGTGCCTATATGCTTTTAATGGTTTTGGAAATAAAACACCATTCTTTTAAGTGCAATGAATCTTCCTGCCTAGCACTGGGAAGTGGTCTTGCTGTGATGTTTCTGAAGATGGAGGCAATTACAGACAGAGGGGATTCAATGTATTACAGATTATCTGCTTTAGTTGTTGGTGTTGTCACTCCTTTTACCCTAAAATAAGTCACCTGTAAAACACGTATTGTCTCTCCATGTATGAAGAAATAGAAACCATTCATAATTTACTGGAACAGTGTGTGGCACCTATGAGAAGCCCATCCATTTTTGCAGTTTTTCACTTTTGTAAAAAACCTATCATTTCCACTGGGAAATGGATGCATTGGACAATTAGGAGAACAGCAAAAATTATTTTGATACTTGATGCAGTACCTAGTTTCCTGGAGGAAAGATCAAAAAGAATTTAAGTACCTTTATTGTATAATTGATTTTTTCAGGGATTATTTTATTATTATTTTCTTAAGTATGCCTACATAAATCTTTCAGAGCCTTTTGTCTCTCTGCTTTTGTATCTCCTTGCCTGTCCTCTGACTCTGTGCAATTTCCTTACTAGTATTCCTTACAATATTTACATTAACTGCTCATGATAAATTTTTGACATTTCTTTTGCAGCATTCAATTAAAGTTAGAGTAAATGTAATGCCAAAATTACTCTGTAAAAACTCATTGCAATGTTTTGCAAAGTACTATAGTACAAAACAATGGGAAAAAAAGAGGGGAGAATAATTCCCTTTATGTAAAACTGTAATTCTGATTTAACTCACACATGGCTATTACATGTGGTTTTATTTTGCAAAATGTGCTACACCATTGTTTTCTATAATGTCTGCCACATGCTGCCCGTTGCTTTTTCATTTAAGAATAATATTTTGTAGTCCAGACAAAGTAAAACTAGGTTATTTTCATATTTCTAGGCAAACCAGTGCTGTGATGGTTAAAACACTGGCACTACTCTTAAAATTTCTGGTTCACAGGGTCAGTGAAGGGCTAAAATGCCTTCTCTGTAGGATTCTGTGCTACCTCGTGTATGTTGTTACATACCCTGGTTTTTCTAAGCCAATGCTATGTATTTTTAGTAAACTGCTTGTATGTAACTTTGAAAAGTGTGGATAGAATTATCAGTTTGGTTTAAGATTGGCAGGGCTAAATTCTTAGTCTTTCTTTCTCCTTGTCACTACCACTTTGGATTATACCCCCAGAGATGCGGAGTCTGGACATCTTTGATTTCATCTTTTCTTTCCTTCATAACCTGTGCATCCAGATTACATCCACATTTACCATTTCGAGTTACAGAAGTGTCCTGGTTTATCCATTCATGTGTACAATACTTGTATTTCCTAAGACTTTGCCCTGCAAGAACCAATAACATTGGTCCCACCACCTTTATAGAGTTTTGATGTTAAATACTGTTTGTACAAAAACAGAATTTCATGCACAACATTATACATAGAAGACATCAACCAGCATCAACCAGCTTGCATAAAAAAAAAAAAATTGCTTTCTCCAAAATCTAAGAACTTATGTATTGTAAAAAGCAGTACATTGGCTTCACTGACACTACAAAAATAGAATCATAGAATTGTGGTATCACAGAATGGTTTGGTTTGGAAAGGACCTTTAGGGATCATCGAGTCCAACCCCTCTGTTGTGTGCAGGGACACCTTCCACTAGACCAGCCTGCTCAAAGCAACATGCTACCTGCTCTTGTACACTTCCAGTGATGGGGCATCCACAGCTCCCCTGGGCAACCTGTTCCAGCGTGTCACCACACTGGATCCTTCTCTTCTCCAGGCTGAACAACACCAGCTCTCTCAGCCTTTCTTCAAAGGAGAGGTGTTCCATCCTTCTGATCATTTTTCTGGCCTTCATCTGACCCACTCTAACAGGTCTTTCTTGTACTGGGGACCCCAGATTTTGATCCAATACTCCAGCCAGGGTCTCATGAGAGCATAACAGGGGGAGAAAATAATCTCCTTTGACCTACTTCCTGTACTTCTTTTGATGCAGTCCAGGTTACAGTTTGCTTTCTGGGCTACAAGTGCCCATTGCTGGCTCATATCCAATTTTTCATCCACCAGCATCCCCAAGTCCTTCTCTCCAAGGCTGATTTTACAGAAT
Source organism: Hemiprocne comata (assembly GCA_020745705.1). Lineage (NCBI taxonomy): Eukaryota > Metazoa > Chordata > Aves > Apodiformes > Apodidae > Hemiprocne > Hemiprocne comata. The sequence continues at coordinate 137,103,500 of CM036587.1, forward strand.
GCCAGAATCACAGCCTGGTTTGGATTGTGAGGGACCTTAAAGATTATCTACTCCAACCCCCCTGCCATTGGCAGGGATGCCTTCCATTGGACCCAGTTGCTCCAAGCACTGTCCAACCTGTTTTTGAACACTTCAAGGGAAGGGGTAGCCACAGATATTGACTCCAGGAATAAATAATATTAATTCACTCCAATAAAACTATCATCCAGGCTACAGGTAAGCAGTTACACTTTTAAAGAGCTCACAGGGATTTTTATGTTGTCCAAAGCTGAGTTGCAGGTGTTCTGCAGGACTTCATCAGCTGCCTAGGGACACAGGAAAGGGTCCTCAGATTCAGATTAAAGTGTGTGATTTGAATGAGGGAGGGAGTGAGAGAAGCTCACCTGGCTGCTCTGCAGACTCCAGGGCAGTAAGGAGAGGTCCTTGCTGGTGTTCAATGAGCTAGCTGCCAACAGGCTATCTCAGGGACCAGAGATGGTCCATCCACAACAGCTAATAGCCCAGGACCTCAGCTTGCCACCTTGGAAAACCTGTCCATGGAGCACTTCACACTCTGGTGTAAGGCTTCAGCGGTGAAGTGAATTGGCTATTTCAGATATTTGGGTATCCTTGCCACCAGGCACTACAGTCTGCACACCAGCCACAGCACCCACAGCATACCCAATGGTTGGGCATTTGTGGCCCTCAAGATCATAGAATCATTTCGGTTGGAAAAGACCTTTAAGATCATTATGTTTAACCATTAATCATCACTGGGTGGTGGGAAGTGTTTCTTGAGCCCTTCTCACATGGAAATTCTCCTCTGAATAACTGCCACCTAGATGATAGAACATTCACCCAGAAGACAAGTGTCTGTGGCTGAAATCCTTGCTCTAAGACAAAAGGAGTGCTCTCCTGGGCTCTGCAACGAGGTGATTCACCTTGAGGTTAGATTTGCTACTTTAGGTGCAAGAAAACTGAGTCCAAAATTCCCAGGCTTAGGCAGGCAAATTATGAGAATTTGAGGCTCTGGGATTTGCTCCAGCTGTGGTGCTTGCAGCCCAGTTCCCCTTTGGAAAAAACTGTAAGGTGTCTGACATCTGCTCCACTGCAAAACAGGACATTTTTTTATACTCAGAAGATCTGTAGGATGAGACAAGTATGTCCTGGCCAGGGATGGTATAAAGCAGTGTTTCTCCATCATCTGAGAAACATCCCAGGAGAGCTGGGCTGCCCCTCAGTTTCCCCTTCGTCTGGAGGCAGAGGATCAGTGTCATCAGCTCCCTCCTCTCACACCCAACATCTGCAACTTCAGGGCTGGTGTGGGCACACCTGAATCCCCTGTGTCATGGCAGAGTCCTCCTGGTGTCAGGTGGACCCCAAGGACAGCACTGGGAACCAGACAGTCACTCCCTGGGAATGGAGACTTGGCACATGGGAGATCAGACTTGGTGGATGCAGCAGAGATGGAGTCTGGTATTTTCCACTGGGTCGAACTGAGTCTCTGGACAGGAGGAAAGGTGCAAATGAAGGGATGCAACACAGAGTGGGAGTTTGATGTCCCTGCAACATGCCAGAGATGTGGCACCAGAGCAGATTTCTCCATCTCCCTTATTGCCACACATTTTCCTTCCCCTTCCCTCCAATTTCAAATGCCCTTCAAGTTTCAATCCATTCCTCTCCCAGTCTTTAATTACATTGGGGATTGCCCCAATCCTCATGCAGGACCTTGCACATGGCCTTGTTGACCTTCATGAGGTTCATACAGGCCCACTCTTCAAGCCTGTCAAGGACCATCTGGATAACATTCTTTCCCTCTAGTGTAGAAATGCTTTGGACCAAAGGTAATAAATGTGTAATCTGAGAAAAAAAAATAAAAATGTATCCACACTATATTTTTAACAGATTGACACAGTAATTTAGAAAATAGTCCTGAAATATTACTCGTTAAAAACTGAGCTTTCTTTTTTTGCCTCTAATCATGCTGTAGAAACACATGTAGCACAGATGCTGCTACCATCACAGTATGCTTTACATGATTATGTTCTTTATGAAAGGGAAAGATCATTCCATAGAAATAATAAAGTGTATTAAATGGTATACTTTCACTTGATTCTCATTTCTTTTTTAATGAGTACTCAGGAATGAGAAGCTCACTGAAAGTCGATCACTGCCTGTGAGTATTTATATTCTGATTTGGAAATGGATTTTTTTTTTCCCTGTTTCCCCTGTTTCTTTTTGGAAAAGACCTTTAGAATTTTATTAAGAATGAAATTAGGAGTTATTCTAAAAATTCTGAAATATAGCAGAGCATTTAATTTTATTTTTTTTTTACTGTGCTGGAGGAGAGTAATTATCTCATATTCTCACAGTTGTTAAAAATTATTTTGAAAGATTTTTTTTTTTTTTAATATATGAAACCAAATAGGTATATGAGACCAGAAATCATCTGAGTTACGAAAGGAAAACTTCTTGGAGACAAAACAGCTTGTGATTTTGCATATGTTTTGGAAACAATATTAAAATTATGTAAAATTTTGGCACTGCTTTCATTCTGGGGCTTAAACAAGTAATTGTGGTTCTCTAGTTCACAGTGCTTGGGTCAGGGTACTGTAATTGCAGGAAAGGCTGATATTACAAGGATGATGCCATCTGTGCAAAACCAGAAATGTTCTTATGTCTCAAAACTGCTTTATACCTTTCTCAAAATGCCAACTGAGCAGCCAGACTTATTTGATGATACAATAGGAGGCACGATGAACCGTACTAGCTAGAAGTCTTTAACTTGACTAGTCTCTCTGATGGACTAGTACCTTACACTGAATACAGCCAAATAACAAAAAGTTAACTATATAAGACACCTAAAGTGGTAGGAGGAGCTTAATATTTTTGAAGTGATTTTTTTTTTCTTGTTTGCTCCATCTTGAATCTTCTCTCCAGTAGAACCTGTGAAATATTTAATTCAAGAGAGGGCAGGAAGCAGGAAAGATAAGTTAGTATTCAGCTAGAAATTATAGCTAGTCTTCCGTCATAGTTTCATACAGAATCTAATCTGTATTCTTACAGATCTTATAGGTTTGTTTTCTTGGGTTTTGTTTTGCTTTTCATTGTTTTAACAAAATTTAAAGTACAGGATTATTTTCAGCACTAGAAAGGATATTTTTTATAATTGCAAGGGGATTTATGATCATATAGCTGGTCTTTGTAATGCAAGGTACGGTATTTTGTCTGAAAATTTGTGCATCAAATTTGGAACCTTGTGATGGAGTGAGAAAATACATCTTAAAAATATCTAATCTTAAAGATTTAAGGCTATAAATTACCAACTGGCCCATTAGTGGTCTGTTTCAGTGTTTCCTAACCACCTGCCACATCCTAGCCAGGTTTCTTTTCAAAATTATAATTTGCTAACTCCTTTTAATTTGTCTAGCTCTTGCTTCATTCACTGTTATAGTTCATTATCCTTTTGTCTTCCAGATCAAAAAACCTGTTGTCAGAAATCTTCTCCCTCTGTGTGTACTTACAAAATATGATCAAGTCTACCTTGTAATTTCTCTTTGAAAACCAAAATAAATTAAGCCTATTTATTAATGTAAGCCTGGCACTCAAGACTGCAAAATCTTTGATTTTAGAAAGCTTTTAATAATTTGTCTTATATAGTATATTTCACATGATTTTATATAATTAGCCACATTCTGAAGTGATCCTTTAAAAGATCCTGAAATTTCAGGAATAGTTTTCTATTTACACCTATACCTACTGTGCAATAACATGAACAATAAAGGAGTTACTTCAGTTTGGAAAAAAACGTAATTGTTCATATGCTCTGCAGTGCCATCTACAGTATTTTGGTCAAGACTGAACCACCTAAAAGGAAATAGTGCATGTTGTTCTATAAAGGATGAGTAGAGTGGACAGTGTGAATATATCAATATTAAACAAATATCAGAGAATTGAGTGATAAATTAGCAAGATATTTACTAGATCATATTTTTTTTTTCCAAAAGCTGTTAACTTATGGTTTAAATTGGATGTTTTATCAGAAAGTGTTTATTTAGTAACATCTGGACATAATCAGCAAAGTTAAACTCCCATGATACTGAAAAAAGTGAAACGATGTAATTTTATAGGTATATGGAATTATAATGAAAATTACAAACGTACTCACTGCTTTTAAAATAGCCTATCTGGGTTGTCTTTCTTTGCCTACTGCCTTCAGTCCTTACCATACCTGTGTTGTATTTTCACACTCCTCTCTATGCTTGTGAGAAGTACAAAAGTAAAATAACATATAGGAGTAAGTTTTGTCACATGAGCCTTAAAAAGATAATGTGTCTAAGACTAAAAATAAAATTTTGAGAATTGGCAGCATTATTCAAAATGTTACAAAAATATAACTATTTAGGTTATAAACTAATGTTTCATACTAATTTGATAAAAATTGTGTGGTACCTGACCTCATATGAACTCAATCTTTTCATGCGACCTGGGGGTAATATTTCATTTAGAGCATGTATGTTTTTATGATTTGGTAACTATAGATGTTGGAGTCAGAAAAAAAAATAAAATAAATAAAGTCCTGATCTTTCAATACTATACAAACAGTGCTCCATACAGTGTATATACAGATGAAAAATCTTGATTAATTAAAGTAGGTTTAATGAAGTCTCCAAAAATTTATTACTGAACAAAGTAAACAATATAGAAGCTGCTTTTTATCATTATAACCACTGTAATGTTTTCCTGACCTCTGAGCTTATAAGTAACTTTGAATTTTTATTTATTTTTTTTAAACAGTAATATATAGAATGAAGCCATTATATATTTATTTCCCTGTTTACTACTGTGGAAAAGTTTCACAGGAACACGTAGGCAAGAGTTTGTTTGTCAAGTAATTACTCAAAAAGTATAATAGTTGCCTGTAAAATATGAGCAATGCTTTTCCTGGGTTTTGTTGTTTACTGCTCTCTAAATGTTGTAAAATACCAAATTTTTGAAAGGTTTGAGTCAGAAGAAATTTTCCTGTCTCTTGTTTATATACTACCAAAAAAAACTGGGAACACTGGGTCGCATTGCAAGGCCAGAGAAATTATAAAGTTCATCTGTTATGATAAATGAGAAGTCAAAGTTGGAGCTTATCACTATTGTGCAACTTCAGTATAACAGATAAAATGAAAAGTTCCTGTGTTACATACCTGAGCAGCTAACTCTAACAATTGACCTTAAGCATAACATTCCTGAAGATCTTGTTATCTCAGCAAGTTAACTGGATTCTGTAGTCAGTGTCAAAATTAATTCTCTTCATAAAAGGTATGATCAGCCTGTAAATCACTAAAGGGAACTGTCAGCTTCTGGTATTCCCTGAGAGCAGACACCATACACAGATGGGTGTAAGTCCACTCTCATGATGTGTGAGGGCCTGGATGCAGGCCTGTCTGTGGGGGAGACTTCAAACAGAGAGGTCCTTTGATCATAGTTACTTGATATCACCTATTAGGAGAGATGCTGGGGCACGGATCTGCAAGAAACTGGGATGAAGGGTTAACACTGGATTGACTGGCCAAGCCCTGCTGTTTTTTGTGGTAAACCACAAATAACAATGATAATTTATAATAATATGTGTAATATATGTGTATATGTATATAAAAATGAATTGCTCAATTGGATAAAGTGTTCAGACCCAAATATTGGTAATTATTTCAAACTATGTATTAGCAATTCCCCATCGCCTTTCTTTAATTGTATGTTTTTGTATGTTTTAGCAATCCCCTGTCACCATCCTGTCTGCAGTTTATAATTCAATGAATTAAAAGTGATTCTAATAAATTTGAAGTATATTTCAACCTTTTAAATTTGCATTTGAGTCTTGGGGGAAAAAAAAAAAAAAAGCAAGCATTTACACTTTCTTGTTTTCTTCTTGTATTTTAGCTGTCTCTTGCATTGGACCTAAAATTGCAAGAGAGGCACTTCTCTTTGCATGGTCTCTCTGAGCCAGCCAAAACCACATAATGATGGAAACCTCACAAGAAAGCCTATTCTTGCAGAATAAGAAAAAAAAATGCCTGGTTGTCTGCAATGTTTTTCCTTAGCCTGTTATTTCAGGGAAGGGGTGGGGACAGGGATGTTGTTCTTTGGTTAATGTGTGGGCAGTGATTAGTATTGCAAAAGCTTACAGCTGGACTGCTTAGCTGACAGAAACAGGGAGCAGACAACTGCAAGAGGACAAAAAGGCAGGGGATCAACCCCAAACAGCTCTTATTTATTTTTTAAAGAGTCAGGAACAATAACCAGCAGGGCTGTCAGCAAGTATACAGCCTGAGAAAAATGCTACATATCCACATCTTAAATGCTGGTGTGGGCACAGCCTCTAGCTACGTGGGATGAGGAGCAGTCAGCACAGCTATGACTCTGCCATATGACACAAATAATATTCAGGAGACCTGAATTGTTCTGTTCTCAATGTGCAAGTTACTTTCAAGAGCAGAATTACCTCTGTTTAGAAATCCAAAAACTATCTGTAAAGAGTGATCAAACTCCTTGTTGGAACATCTTTTTTTCAAATTAGCACGTGTATTAAAGTTGCTGTTCTTTTTTATAAATCACTGTTCATCATCTTCTTAGTTTCTTCATGTATCTAGGTTTCCAGTTGCAACTGGCTCAGAAAATACATTTTTTGCAGAATAATGTAGTGAAATGACTGTTTTATTCACATGAACAGACCTGTAAAAGAAACGTAGAACTTTACTCAGGAACACACTTTTAACCATATGAAAGCTCCTCTAAGTATGGCTGAACTTTAGTATGGCTGGGCCTTTAGAGATGGAGACAACTGTTTGGACAGCTTTTGGAAGCTAGACCATGAGCATAAATGTCAATAAAAAAAGCGCAAACCTACACATGCAACAGCAAGCACAATTCTATAAAAAAAATTAAATAAAGACAAGTCGGGTCCCCTGTAATTTGGGAATATTCAAAGAATTTGGGGTAACAAAACAGGACCATATGGGTAAGAAGATTTTGCTGCTTTGGTTAGTGCTGCCTGCATTTATCTCCTGACTAGAGGGGTTGAATACTGGCCCACATTTCTATGGCAGCTAGGAAACAGGTAGGCCGTGAGCTCTTCAAGAGAAACCCACCAGTTTTCTATCAAGGGACTCTGGCTTTTATGTGATATTCCAGCTCTACTTATTTTGACCCTTTCAATAGCCTATCTCAACTTACTGGTTTTCATTGTCTGGTGCTGTACAGTTGGTTAATTTGTTGTGTGTTTGAAATGCCTCATTCCCTTTCTTTTTGGATTCCTTTTGTTTTAATTTATCCCTGTTATTTCTTTGTGGGGAGTGGAGGTGGAGAAACACCAAAATACCCAAAACACCTTTTGGATTGTGATTCCCCTCTGTTCAAGTAATGCTACATCCTTAAAGAATCCACTAAGGATCTAGAGCTAGCACCACTAAGCACATTAGTCTCAGAAAATGAAATAAGTGTTACCTATACAAAAGAGAAGTGTTATCCCTGGAGGTGCCTAGGTATGTGTTTTCTAGAACTGTGAAGAAGAGAAAGAGAACAGTAAGAGAGAGGTGAAAGGACCAGAGAGGGCTAATTTAAAGAGGGACACAAAAATTTCTTACTAAACTTAATACCCAAGATTTCTGTGTCCACTGTAAGAAATCTGTTTCTGCTAAGGCTGTTGACAGGGAAATAAATAAGAATTTTAATTATTGGACCAGCCTTGAGCAAGTTGGACTGGATTGGAGGAGAAAATTTCATCTCTGTTTTAGATCTGAGTAACTTTAAGCTGGCAAAACTGGAACAAAGGAATCCCAAACAATAAATTACCAGTCACAATCATAATAACATAGAATAATAGAAAAAAAAAAAAAGGCTGGAAAGGACTTCAGGATATTTTCTGGTCCAGTCTTCCTGCCTTAAGGCAGGATCAAGAATACATATGTCATTCTTGACAAAAGTTTGGATAACATCCTGAAAAAAGTCTCCAGTGAAGCTCAGTGCCTCCCCAGGAAATCTGTCCCAAAGCCCCACACTCCTTACTGTTACAAGGTTTTAGTCCTACCTGTAACATATTGCTTTTTTTAGCACCTTAGTTTAAGACTTTGAGTTACTTAAACCACAGAATTACGAAACTACCAAGGCTGGAAAAGACCTTTAAGATCATCAGGTCCAGCCTATGACCAACACCACTTGAGGAATGTTTCTTCATGAAAAAGTTTTATAATCATTAATAATTAATTGCCATAAGTAATACATCATTAGAATGGTTTGTATTGGTTGAGAAATGTAAATACAGGATTTGGGAGATTCAGCATACCATGTGTCAGGTCAAATCTGGGTTGGTGTGGGAAGTGAATCCGGACTGTAGGATCCAACAGTTACTGACAGTAACTGAAAAACTAACGTACAAGAATCTTGCTTCAAAATATTAAAAAATGGTTAATTTCACAGACAGTACTAGTGTTGAATTAATGATTAATGAATTTATACAAAGACTACTGATCTGTTTAGAAGAATAACCTTGCAGACCACCTTAAATTCATCGCTCCTTTTTTCATTACATTCACTATAATGTTAGATAAGAATATAACAAATATTATTATAACAAGATATTTGTTTTCTAAAAGTCTCAGAGATTTGCATTTTAACTCCTTAAGTAAATATACACCTATAGAATATTTCTAAAGTATTAATAAAAACTTAAAGTAATTTTGACAGTAAATACAGGAATTATATTTTCCAAAAGTTTGCGCATAGTACACCACAGCAGGAAACATTTGCTTACTCTCTTGCTTTGCTACACTGAAAGTTTAAGTACAGAACTGATAAAGATATAATTAAAATCTGGCAATTTAAGTGTATCTCATAAATTATTAAAATCTCACTCCTTCGTATCTTGCTGTAATTACTCTGTTGTACTCCTCCAGCTCTCACAGAGAATTACTCTTCACAGGGCCAGACTGACACCTAAAGGGGCCATCTGCAAAACTCAGATAAGGGCCATGGCTCACTTGAATAGCTGTAGGGTGGGTGGGAAAGGGGAAGGCTGGAGCCTCTGGGCTCTGGGAATGTCTTGGCACTCCAGGGTGCCTCCTGGTAATATGTGGGAGAGCAGATGCATTTCCTTATTTGGTTTTAATATATGGGCCTATATCTAAATTGAAGTGAGCAGAATGAAACCTTCCAGAGAAAGAGTTGATGCCAATGTTGAAACGTGATCCTTTGTAATAAATGTCTCAGTCTCAAAGTCCTGCACTTGTATCCACTTGTAAATGCCTTGTTTGCTTTGAGAGATGAGACAAAGGCTGTCTTCTGTGGAGATTTCTTAGTTCTAGCACTGAGACTTATGGAAACTGAAAATAGCTCCACAACCAGCAGGAGCAATCTACAGTTTTGTCTATGTAACTGCCACTTTAGTTAATACATGAAAGGGCTGCTTTGTAAATAAAATACATTATTTGCCAATTGTCCCTCTTTTCCATGTGCTTGAACCATGTGCATGTGCACTGACCATCGCTGATCTGAGGAAGCAGCAGTAGAGAACTGCAAAGACTTCTTGGAAGGTTTTAGTTTTGGTATTATTAGACTACCAAAATTTTGATTGAGATGTTGATGCCAGGGCAACATGTGGGCCTGAGGCTGCTGGGGTGTCTGGGAGAAGTGGAGGGTCCCTGTGGGGGTGGCAGGGAAGGGCTGGGTAGCCTGTTCCATTCTACCACCCTAACCAGGATCAGGGAAGCTGGGAGGCATGTGGGGCAGACTTATCCCTAGAACATGGGCTCTTTCCTGGGGATGGGGACAGGCCAAAGCTGGGCTAGGCCATCAACCTGCGGGTGGGCCTGGCTCAGAGAAGCCCATGGCCAGGCAGGGCAGGGCAGCTGGAGACTGGCCTTTCTGCAGTCACTGGGGCAGGGGCTCATAGTCCCAGGGACTGACATGGGGTCCTGGGCCACGGGCAGGGTGAAGGGAGCCCAGGGGGGCTGGGTAGGGGCAGTCAGGGATGGTGGTACCTTTTGAGCCCTGGCATTAAGTTCTAGTTTTGTTATTTCAAATCTCATACTGGGAAAAGAAAAACCCATGCTATATCGTCAGTTTTGTAAACCCTCCTTCCTTTGGTCTTTTTTAAATGTAAGCAAGAAAATGTTCAGAATACATTGCAATGTAAAAACTGTGAATAAAATCAAGAAATCAAGTGCTTTTCAACTTCAAGTGTCACTTGGATTTTCTCAGAGCACATGTGTCTCTCTAGGGACGCTTTTCCTAAAACATAGTATTAACCAGTAATCCCAGCAGCACATGCAGTGTGTTAAGTAGCCTCAATGAGTTCAATAAGGCTAGTGGCTTGAGAAATGTACAATAAACATCAAGGTGCTCCCGGAGTCAAAGTCTGATGTTGAATTTCAGGAAAGCATTCAATCTATGGAGGGAGAATTACTTAATGCTAAGACCCTGTCTTGTGTTAGTCATCTGCAGGAGACCAAGGTGGGACTATGACTTTTTTCTTCACAGGGGTTCTACTTAGCTTTAGTAAGAGAAAGCATTCATACCTAGCAGATGTGGGCACTTAGTTCCCTTCACCTTCCCTTACAGTGACCACAAAGAGCTTTTGGGTGAAGGAGTGGTAATTCAGAGTTTCATTTAGGTTTTTATTTACTCTCTCGTGAAGCTTTTTTCCTTTATTCTTCAATTTGTGTGTGAAGTTAGGACCTTAATTTGTGAGACGGAGCAACTATCCCCCTACCTACATGCAGACACTTAGTCTGAGAGAAGGGAGTTTCACCAGCAGGATGTTTAGAGAGAGGGCTGTTTCATTTACCCACAGCAAATTGCTTTCCTGTCTTGGGAGCAAAGGAGAACTGGGAGTAAAGCTGTGCTTTGAGTGGCTCCAGGATAAATCTTACTTGCCTTCTGTTTCCTTTAAGAGAGATGGTTGGTGTTTACTTCATAATTCATTACGTTTGTGTACTGAAAATAATGACAATCTTTCTGCTACATTACAGTTTTGTTGGTTGTTTTTTTTAGTTTTTTTAAGAGCTTATTTGTGTGATTCAACTAATTTATTTTGTCTGTGTAAACTGGGTCCCTGCTAGAACACTATTATTGGTTTAGTTGTGTAGCCAAAACTTTTAAACATTGCCTAATCTAAGACACGAATCTTTTGCTTTCGTATATTTTGCAGGTTACTTTTAATTCTTGCTTGTAGCTCTTCCTAAAAGTTTTGAGGGAGCCCCCTAGGTTGAATGTTTTCTGTGACAGAATTAGTAATGGGAGACATACACTGAATATATTTGAGTGCACATGGATGTTTCTACATTCAAATTGCTGATAAAGCAGGAATATTGAGTGGTGTGAAGTATTGTGGGGAAGAGAAGCCAAACTAAATCTTTCAGCCCTAAATAATCCACTCTATTCAGTCATGGCTGACGGCTAGAGCTCTCCTATGATTACATAAGAAAAATAATAATAATGCTTTTACAAGGTGAAACAAACACTGTGAAGAACAGTAAACAAGGCAAAATATTAATAAGCAAGTACAGCAAACAGAATCACAAGTCTGAGCCCTGGATATTTTTAACTGTATGGACCTGGCCTTTAAGTTACATAAAACATTCCAGTAAATACACGCATTCATTCCCTTAATTTGTTCTGACATTGTACATACAAAGTATTTGTTCAGTGTCTTATTTTACAATTTCCTGCAACTGACAATGCTACTATCTTAACTTTTCTTTGATGTCTTTTTAGAACAACTTCTAAATTATTTAAAATACCAAACATGTGGGCTTTATAAACCAAAACCATCCAGCAAACCTCTGTGTGTGCAGCTCTTCATAACCTTTGACCGAAATCTTTTCATCTGTTTTTTTTTTTTCAAGCCATAACTCAAGGAAAGAAAAAAAAAAAAAGGAAGCTCCTTCTGGCTTGTACAGCATATCCAGAGTTAAAACAGGAATACTCTTAATATTAAGTACTTATTTCTGAAACAATTCATTAGCTATGCTGAAACCTTCCATGTCATCATGTATAGACTACCACTGAAGTTTAAATTTAACGTGCTCAAACTTTCATCAGTTCTTGTTTCCCATTTTCTACTCCCCCTAAAAATACTTTTCAAATTCCACATAGCCTTTCTGCATCTGATGCAAAGCACTGGAAGGGTAAGTAAAATGAATCACGAAGTTTAAGCAGATGCTTTGCAGTTAAAGCAGTCACCTTGAACACATGAGGTCCAATTTTATTTTTTTGCTTTTGGCTTAAAGAACTTTAATCTTCACTTATCTTCTCAGGCAGCATTCAGGGTAAATCTTTCCATTTCTTCCAGTGAGCCTATTTCACTTGGCATGAGATTTTGAAATACTTACTGAAGTTGGGAAACCTTTACCCTCCCAGATACATGCTTCTTCCTCTTTTTCACCTGTCTCTGGCTAAACAAATATATGTCTGTGTAGTGAGATAGTTTCCATAACAACAAGCAAGAGAATGCTGTGTGACTGTGCTACGATCAGAACACTCATCTGGAAGTAGGAGCTGTGAGTGCAGGTTCTCTGTGTCGTCCTCAGTCCTAGCAGGCCAGTAGAGATGACTTGCCTGGGGAAGCAGGGATTAGCCATAATAACACTGTCTTCTCTTACTGCAGAAGTTTAAGAGGAGGAGCTGACTTAAAGTTATTTTAACTTCCAGACTCCAGCAGAAGCTTTTTTGCAGACAACCACAAGAAAAGACAAATGTCCCTGTCCAGCCCACAGTAAAGGGAGACTTGAGCCTTGTCTTTTTATTTGGCGTTTCATACTAACTGGTTCAAGCATCTTGTCCATTAACAATCTGGCTTTTACAGATCCCTGTCTTAAGATTTACCTTTATGCATTAATAAATAACTGTGTTTAGCTTGACTTATTGGGATGCCTCCCTTGAAACAGCAGGGCATAAGGAGCTGCGATTCTGTATCACACTATTTTAAAATCTTTTGTGGCTGTAATGCTCATACCTTTCATTCATATTTGCTCAGCCTGGGACAGACTCCAGCAGCTCAACATTCTAGCCTAATTTGGCTGACAAAAATAAACTGCAGGAGCTGTGTTCCAAGGGACGCCTCCTGCCCAGAAAGCCATTGCCACAGTTAGATGACAGCTGCACTGCTGTATCCTTTACAATTTCTGAGACAGCAGTCTCTGGGGAAAGCTGTCTCACCATTACACACCTCAGGGGAATATCCTGTCAGAATGCTATTCCCAGAGCAGACCCAAGTGTGCTTCTCTATGTATTCCAACCACATACAGCCCTGCAGCTTTCTGTGCACCTGCGCTTCACTTTCAGGGACCTGAGAGGCAGTCTACCAGTACTTTAATTTAGCAGTTTGAATGAAGCATTTCAATTTGTGATGGGGGATGTGGAAAGTGTTTTTAAAAACTCCCATATGTGCACATTTACTCTCTCATAAACTCATATTTCACTTGCAAGCAAATGTGGGACCTCTCTGAGCTGTGCATGGATGGCAAATGTGAACTTGTTCTGCCCATGCTGATTTTTCTGGGATATGTTCATGTGGCTACATTAGCATAGTACTGATCCTGAGGTAACATATCTTGCCTCTAAGAAGGGTTTTTTGTCTTTAATCCAGCAATATCTTGACTGTGACTACATGGCTTTCCTATAATTTAGGCAATAGTTGGTGTAGGCTGACAAAATGTACTTTTACTTTTAGGTAGACTTCCTTCTTATCCGATGTAAACCAACTTGTACTCTCCTAGTCAGTCATACGCCTCCCTGGACTCATTGTCTATCTCTTTTTGTGCAATCTGCCCTGTTTAAACTGGCTTTGATCCTCCCTCTGGGAGCTAGTTAGAAACAAGAGAGTTTCTTGTTGTAGCAAGTGTTTCTTAATGATGATAAAATGTGTAAACTCTTAGGCAATTATTAAGGTTTCCTCTTAATTTCTCTAGCTGAACGACTGCACTGAAACTGACTGATCCCAGAAGTAAATAGCATTTTGGGATAAAGAGTAAATGCACAATTAATACAGAATTGTATGATTTTAGTCTGCTACACATAAATAAGCAGTGGTTGTGTTATACAGCGTTCCATTAATACATACTGCTAGTAAGTGTCTGGTACATCACATTGCTCAGGAGTAGAAGTGACTGTTTTCATTGACATCAATGCAGATGGACCCAGTTGTCTTGAACTCTCTGCAGGCACAGCTAGTAAGTGCTTCTTGACCAAATAATTGTTCCATGGAATATAAAACCTGCTTTGAAATCCTTTCTGCTATTTTATTTCTGAATAATTTCTTTGAGCAGCAAGCGCCAAATGAGCTGAAATATGAGAAAAGATATAAAACCTTTTAGAGAAGCCATATCCTAAATTCGATTTAGTTTTATATTTAAGATTTGTCTTTAAGTGAAACCACTTTTAATTTTTTTTTTTTTCAAAATTTGTCTGAAGTTAATTGACCATTCGATTTCTTCTCCATATTTTCAGGTCCTTTCCCTGTTGCTTTCATAAGTCCTCTATGTACTTTATATTTGTGATCCAATCAGCACTAACAAAGAACTTCTACTTTGCACTATTTTTTTCTTATTCAAAAATGTGCTGAAATCTTACTGGGCAACTACAGTTCAGTTTCAACATGTTGCTCAGCTTTCCTCCTCTCTCTGCCTATATAATTGCATGAGAGAGGAGGTATGCACACATTTCCATATTCCAAACTCCCCCTACTCTGAACTGACTGGAAGAATCTTTTATCTTATTTCTCCCAATACAGTTGATAAGTTGTCTAAAATGTCACTACATTGTCAGAAAGAGACGGTAAAAACACAGAGTTTTAAAGGATTTCCTATTTTCATGTTATTTCAATAATTAATTTTGAAACATATGTGTACATAGCAAACTGCATTCTAATATCATATACGTGTATCTACCTGTTTCTAGGTATATGGTACTTAAATTGCATAGATCAGTATAGGATATTGCATAGTTTAACTGTTGGGCCAATATCCTTTCTTTGGGTAATTCTGTCCTTAGAAGAAAGGAATTTTGTTTCTTTGATGGTATAATTATTATTGTATCCTAATATCTTGCACTTGTGTGTAAAGGAAGAGCATATGGAAGATTTGAATAGCTGGAATGAATACAAAACAGCAAACAATATGAGTCAGCCAGAAGCATCCTATCTTTTACAACTGCACCTTTATCAATTCTACCAGATGCTCTGAAGCTGACCAGATGTGCATCTGCCTAACATAAGAAATGAAATTTTATGTATACAAATATACAGCAATACATAAATAAGTGATTATACACTTATCTTCCTATTTGAATTATATAAAAGCAACTAAAATTAAAAGCTGCACTCATGATTTTAAGTACTTCAGATAGAAAAGCTACATAATGCCATTGATGGAATTGCTTCTCTAAAAATAACATTGCCTTTCACAACATTGAGGTTTTAGGCTATTCACAAAGAAATCATGCATTCAAAATGTAGAGTCTGGATTTATAATGCCATGCATACATTTTGAAGATAGTCATAATTGAAGGAAGCCATAGTAACAAAACTATGTGGAGTGTGGATGTTTTCCTTTGATGCTTTCCAGTAGTTTTGCACTTCCAAATGTAGTGAGTCTCCAGTGGTCAGACACTAAAACTGATTTTAATCAGGACAAATCCAGGGCCACTTACTTATCAGCATTTTTTAAAATCTAAGTGTGCTGTGTAATCCAAAACATTTGTAGTCACATGCTCATTAGTTCCTACAAATAACCCTTATGATTGTGTAAGTATTCCTCTCCTCCCCCTAGTACATACAGTAATAATTCCTCTCTACTTTATCCAATTTGCCCATGTTTTTACTAATATTATTTCTCTTTATTACAGCACGAATCAATTTGCTCAGTACTGAAGATGGATATATCAATAAACACCCTCCACCCTAATACCCTCCATGTCCCTAATAGAATGCCTCTCTATACAAGATTATTAATCATATTGTGAAAGACTTGATGAATACAGAACAGAAATTATACTTTTGACAATTTAGATAGTGATCATATGGTGTTTTCGTTTTAATCATTGCTCTTCATTTTACTGGTTTGATTTAAAGCCCTCCCCATTTACACTTCATCTTGAAACATACCTTCATATTTGTCTCCTTATTTTGTTTTTTTTTGTTTGTTTGTTTTGTTTTTTTGTTTTGGTTGGTTTGTTTGTTTTTGTTGTTGTTGTCATTATGTTTTGTTTTGTTTTTATATATATTCCTGCATGATGCACTTTTTTTGGCTTCTCTCATCACACTCATTACACTTCAGTCATATGCTAGTCCTTGAATTACTTGAGACATCTCTGGATCTGACGGATCCATTTGGGTCAATTTAAAAATAATTCTCTGATATTGGGATATGAACCTAAGCACATCAAATCCATGAGGTAAAATTGTAAAATTTTTCTTGGAAGCAAGAATATCCAAGAAGAATGGAATAATTCTAATATCTCATTCATTTTTAATGTAATAATAAAAACATTAAGCAAGAATAAGGTTGTTTTTTATTGAAAGAATTGTTGTAGCTGCATGCACTGGATTAAAGAAATAGCACTTTGCCATGGTAACTTCATAAACTACTTGCCTTTTATTCTGCCCTTGGATGAACAATCAGATATGCAGTACAAAATACAGATATGCAGTACTTCCAGTACAAAAACTCCAGGCTCTTACTGGGCATCTCGCTGATTTCTGTTTTATTTGGGAGTCATGTGGTTTTGTTCCCCCTCTTTTTCCTCATCAATATATTTTAAAAATTCCATAGATTTTCTAATCTCAAAAGCTAAGGCTTCTAATATGTCTTTTTTATTAAGTACTCAAAGGGCTTTGGCTCCTAAATGTTGAAATGTGAAGGGGATCGGATGGGGTGTTCTATAAAATCCTAGCCTATATGCAGTGTTTTCCTATGCAGGCTGCCTGAACTGCTGTGGCAGGCTATTTAATCCAACTTTATTTCCTTTTAATAATTATCTAGAAATAGCAATTAGTTTCCCTAAAATATTTGAAAGTACTTCCCAGTAGCACTTTTTTAGCCAGTAACCAACGTAAGAAAATACAATAAAACCCTGATACATTTTGATGGGTCATTAGTATATCCTGAAAATATGGCATTGGGATTTTTGACATGATAGGTTATGACATAAATATATTATTATGGAGATTCCCTGCATGATATATTTTAATTATTCCCAAAGTCATTGCAATATATTTGGCAGTCCAGAGCATTATGGAGCTTCTGTTAAACAGAATCAATTCACAAGCCTGAATTTGGGTATCTTTCTTAGTACATGTCAAACATATGTCACTTTTGATGTAGACTTTTGATGCATACTAAACACATGCAATGGCACATGATATATACCCACTCATAGCATTTATTTCAGGCAGTCTAATAATGGAGTAAGAAATTATTAATTCCAAGGCAAGAGGAAGAGTCATGCTCTGAAATAAACCAACCTGAGAAGATAGTCTGAAGATTGTATATTGAGAAATTACCTGTCCCAGTCCTGTGAAATTGTACTTGATTCTGAAAGACTCAACTGCTGACTCTATCCTTAGGTGAGAAAAGAAAGACAGAATGAAAACTGAAACATTGTTGTGGACTCCATCTGTTGACAGCTTGAAGGTTACATTGTTTTAAAGTGATAAAAATATTTTATTGTAGATTATACAGTCAAGAAGTCAGGGGGCATGATGGGGGCAACGTTTGTTCAATTAAGGTGGTTCAGGAAGATGATTCAACTGGAAATAAAGTCCTGAAAAAAAATTGATATGCTAATTTTGAGCCAGATCTGTTCACTGAACCATATGAGTGCCATTACAGGCATGAGGGAGAGAACTGATATAAAGCAATCTTGACTTGGAGTGAATTAAGCTGTTGTAGACCCAAATCTTAAAAGTATCACTTTGAACACTCTGAAATGCTGGCATTATTTGTATGAACTCAGGATCCTCCAACTATGACAATTCAGCCTTTGGATCATAACTGAAGCATTCTTCTCTGGATGCAGGCAGATGAAACACTAATTCTGGCAGTGGACTGGTTAGACTATTGGCCACAGGGTTCTCTTCTCTCTCACTATTTATCTGGTCTTGCCTTTATAGCTATAGGAAAACTTTGGGGGAACTTTTGCCTTAATTAAGTAAAGTGCATTTTTTCTATAACAGAGAGATTCAGTCAGAAACATCAATTCAGAGATTAGCTCGCAAAACTTAATAAAAATTAACGACTTGATTGCTTTACAGTCAATGGAATCTATATTACAGGTCTTTTCCAACCTGAACGATTCTATGATTCTATATACTGTTCTTGTTAGAAACAGATAACGTAAGTCCAGCCTCTGGTATAAAGAATGTGGCTCATGGGTCATTAGTTTGAAATCTAGTCAGCTGGAAATTCATGTATTTTCAATGTTCTCTAGAATGTGAAAACATAATATGTACAATTAATTCAGGTGTTCCTGCAGAAGTGGTGATCACTGTAATACATTTGCAAAGTTATCAAGTGCTCAAGGTAGATGCAAAGCCTTCTCCCATTCCATTTAGGAGCTAAAGCTGAAAAAGGTATTCAACTCATCAGTCTCAGTTATAAAAAATTAGTTTAAAATTCAGTGATATATATACATATATATATGTGTCTGCTAACTTGCAAAAGTGCAAGTTAGACATTAAGCAGATTCGTATTCAAAGTGAAATGATTTAACGGAGTTGTTTAATACTTGCTCCAGTAGTGGATAAAAGCATCCCAATACCTCCCTACTATTTCACTTTCTAATATCTGAGCCCATAATCTCTCAAGGCATTTAAATTTGAAGTATTGATCTAAGCACTGTCTGTTTACATGTTGGAACCCTGAACTGGGAGACCAAACTTTTACATGTTAGTATTAAAAAACAGGTTTTGGATTGGTTTTTAAACTAAATGCATCGGCTCAAGCTAAATACAGATTGAATTCAAAACAAGTCTTTAGTTTTACTGGACTGATTCTCATTCTAGTTTTACACAGGAGTCATTCCTTTGATTTACTCCAATGTGAGATCTGTATCGTGACTGTGTTCTGCAGTGTAGTGATGCAGAATTTAATACCCACTACAAGTGATAGCTGGAGTGTAATTTACCAGAGTAAATTATTGCTTTATAACAAACAAACGTGCTGAAATAACTTAAAGAGATTTTGAGCCAGCATTTCTGTGGGTAGGGGGTCCTATTAATTTTGAAAACCAAAGTCCGTAGTATCTATTAAAAATGAATTACCACTTCTTTTTCACTGCTGGAATATTAATGTTTGTACACAGATTTTCTTTTTTTGCTTTGGAAGCGTAGAGAAAAATAACACATTACAGGGGAATAATTATGTTTACTATCTATATACACTTAAGGCAAATAGCTTTAATTTGTGAATAAAAGGAGT
This sequence comes from Hemiprocne comata, assembly GCA_020745705.1. Classification (NCBI taxonomy): domain Eukaryota; kingdom Metazoa; phylum Chordata; class Aves; order Apodiformes; family Apodidae; genus Hemiprocne; species Hemiprocne comata. The sequence continues at coordinate 137,122,936 of CM036587.1, forward strand.
TCAGAAGCATGGGTTCTTAAAAAAGCAGGAGAGGGATGAAACTAAGAACATATGAAAAAATAACTTGAAAGTAAAACAAAGGAATGTGTTGAATTTGTATGTTGGGGAAATAAAGGCCTTAGGATAGGGTGTACATTGCTTGGATCTTCAAAAAATATTATTGCTGTGTCTGTGGCTTCTGTGTTCTAGGAGGTCTTAGAGAGGATGCAGGTCAAGTCAGTCAGCTAGAAGGAACTGACAGTAATCAAACTGATAGAAATAATTAAAAAGGTAAAAGTTTTGATGGACGTTTAGCAAAGAAAAAAACTCAGATTTTTGAAATGTGGCGTGATTTGGGTGTGCATTCCACGTATGCATCAGATATTGGTAGCTTCTTCATCCTTCCAATATGAGCTTAAACCATAGGAAAAGTTAGGGCTTATACTAAGAATGAGAATGAGAATGAGAATGAGAATGAGAATGAGAATGAAGAAAAGCTTGAAAGTTTTCATGTGATGCCTCTTTCACCTTCAGAGTGTCTGAATAGCTATATTGAAATTAGGAAGGTTATATGACTTTAATTCCGAGTAGACTTAGATATAAACAATTAAATTTTTCCTTTTATGTTTTTATGTTTGGGCCTCAAGGCAAATATCGAGAGGACATGTCATAGGCAGGTTGTCATCGAAGAGGGAGGAAAAGGAGGTGACTAAAACTATTGGGGAAAGGTCATGCCAGCAAAATGGAGAACCTTAAAAAGAGTGTCCAAGACTCAAAAGTTAATTTAAAAAAAAAAAAAGAGCAGCTATTTCTGTCATAGATGGACAGAAAAAAAACAGTGTTCTGATAGCCAATTTTGAAAGGTTTTAAGAAGTCTCAGAATTATTTTTTTCCTCCCAACAAGAATATCTTAACCATACAAACTAGATATCTGGCACAGTTCTTAAGCACACCAAATTACTCTAACCAGTGCCCATGTGTGTCTAAAATGTGCAAAATACCATCTTTCTCTCCAGTTGAAGTTTTTTCTGTTCACTAAAAGAAACAAAAAACATGATTATATGAAGATAATCTCTTTTCTTTCAGCTTTACCTTGCTTGCACTGTGTGGTTCAACTGCTTTAAAGTACTTGCCTTCTCCTTGTAATTTCTTCTGAAGTCAGCAGGGGCTTCTTCCCAGGCCTCACATGCTTTGCAGAGAACCGTGCTTGTCTGACAATTAGACATCAGGCTTATAACTGCTGTTGAAGAAATGTAGCTTGAACCAATTGTATATCTTCTCTGAGGTGTGTATGCCTTGAACTATGCTGGACAGCTGTGGGAGATCAGAATGAATTAAATCCTTTACTGATTTTTTGTACTCTTCATTCAAAAGCAGACGTTGGTCGATTTGTCCTAACACTTCTTACTGCTCTATGTGAACATTCAGGATATGTCACAATAGACTTAATTAATTCACATGACAATAAGTGTTTTGACACTGATTATTATGTCTCTCAAACTGGTTGAGGTGTCTTAGCAATATTCAGCTAACACTACAGCATTCCTTTTTTTAGCAGTTTGCAGCATATAGAAGGCATCATTATGTGGTAAAGATGTACGTAGACATTGCCTGAAAATTTGGCAAGGGAAATGGACAGTTTGGGTTTTTTTTCTCTTTAACAGAGGATCTGAAGTTAATCAGGCTGAACTGAAGCTACAAGGAAATAATTTGCTGAGAGGAAAATTGTCAGGACAAAAAGGATTATTTAAATAGGAAGTATGCACAATAATTAGATGCACGGATGCCTGCCTACAGACTAGTTAATCACAAGATGTGTGGTCTTATGAGGAAAAAATATCTTCCCTTTCTTTCTCGTATTATCCTAACCTCCAAATGTCACCCAAAAGCCATCTGTACAGTTTTTCTATGAGAAATGTCATATGAGTTACAAAACCCTAATAAGCCTTTGTGGACTTTGATACTTCATCCTCAGTAGAATGTACAATCAGCTTTTGTTTATAGGCTAACAGGTAGAACTTTTTTCCTAACAATCAGAAGGTCAGCAGTATAAATCGAACAGATATTATTATGTGTTTTGCACTATGAGACAAACATTTTAAAGCACAATTTGCATATAAAAAGTTAAAGACTAAACACTAATTTTAAGAATTCTTTTGGGGACATAGTAGGCAGTATACCATGCACAGTTTTGGGTTTCTTTTAAACAGCTATTGGGTAAAAGAAGTAGTCCCAATTGTTGCACCTAAACAACAGTGAAAATAAAACAGTGACATAAATGAAAAGGAAATAATACAAACATTTTTGGTGAAAGTTATTCAAGGCATAATGCAGAATTCAAAAACAGCACTCAGAATTTTTAACTAACTATGCAAACCTAATATTAGCGATTCCAAACCTTGAGTATCCTATGCTCCTTTTGTCAGTTTTTTGTGATAAAGCAATAGATATTGAATCATAGACTGGTTTGGATTGGAAGGGACCTTAAAGATCATCTAGTTCCATCCCCCTGCCATGGACAGGGACACCTCCCACTATGACAGGTTGCTCAAAGCCCCATCCAACCTGACCTTGAACACTTTCAGGGAGGGGGCATCCATAACTGCCCTGGGCAACCTGTGTCCCAGTGTCTCACCAACCCCATAATGAAGGAGTTCTTCCTAATATCTAACCTACATCTATCCTCTTCTAGTTTAAAGCCATTACTGCTTGTCCTATGCTGGTAACCAGGAAAATATTGACCCAGATATCTTACAACTCATCCATTTTTGCATTTTCCATTAATGGAAGATAAAAATCTGACAGTAAAAGTGGTAAGCTGGTATGACTGTCACTTCCATTATGTGGCCAAATTCGTCAGCTTTTGTAGGATGCTTTTTCAATAAGACATAAAATAGACTCAGAATAACCACAAAAGATGTCATTTGGGGAAGTTGGTCTTAGTCTTGAATTCCAGGACTATACTTAAAATATGTTGCTTCTCCTCTTTATCAGTCTTTGTATAATCATAACAATACTTTGCTCTGTTTGCTTGAAAGTCACTGAATTTGGCCGATTAAACTCTGAACATCTCCTATTTATACTGGAAATTGCAAATCTATACTGATTTACAACTACCAAGGTATAACTGAACATTATTTAATCTACATGAGACTGTATTGTAATCAGGTCCTAAGTAATCATAGTGAATATCTAATCAGAACTCACAGTGATAACATGCAGCTGGACTAAGCCAGCCTGTGTTGATTATCACAAATTTTGCATGAGTCTTCTGGAAATGTACACTTACATCTCTGGGATTTCTATCTAAATAAATATGTCTGCTCAGCAGGTATAAGGCAGTGTCATTAGTATGTATATTGGCTGCTATAGTGAAATTAGGTTGCAAACTTGGTGATTTATGTCTTATATAGGAGTATCTCAGCCTTGTAATTCTCTATGAAAGTGTGTCGGTTTTGTTTGACAAAGATATCGAGCTAGGAAGAAGGAAATGCAAATAGTGGGCACAAAGAGAACTAATGATGATGTATTTCACCTCACTAGCAGTTGCAATTTGGAAAAACTTTGAAGCCATTATTTTTAATGTAATCATTAGCTGTAGTAACCAATTAAATATTCAGTAAAAATGAAAATGTTCTTGCCTTTTTAATACTTTTCAGATCTGTAGGGCTTCTGCAGTCTGCAAAATCTCAGTCTTTAAATTGTTAAAAATATAGATCTGAGAGTATGTTGCATATATCAAAAGCACAGTATATGCTACTCTGCAGAGCTCTGAAAAGGTGCTCTTTGGTTTGTCCATCTACATTTCTCTTACCAGGTTTCATAAAACAAAAATTTTCCAGCCTCATTTTTCCCATTAGCAAGTTAGTTTATGTTGCACATTAGAAATCTTATTAATATTCCATTATCTTATTATTAGCTTTTCAGCTGCCAAAACATCTCTGGTGATAAAGTTGCTTTCTGGTAGCTCAAAGCATCTCATTAATCTGTCCCCTAAGCTAACCAGAGAGCAGAAAGGCAATAATGCTGCCAAGACTGTCATTTCCTTCTAGCATCATGCGTTCAATCTGAAAATCCCACCAATGTCAATCACACAGTCCAACATCAAATAATTTTTGTAATGAAGTCTTGTCACCAGATTGACACCTAAGCTTCACCTCAGCATTTATGTTTCATATCTTGCTATTTATCTAGCAGCAGGATACCATATGCTGTGACAATAAAAGTGATTTCATTGATGTCGTGTCTGAAGATGCATCATGTCCAGAGAGCTTCACATCCACATGTATTAGTCTCAGAGAAGGTAACATAGAAGAAAAAAATACATTTCATGGAAGAAGTCAAAAGGCAAATCAAGATGGGGCTCAAGAACCACTGGTTCTGATATATTGTATAGAGTAAATGCAAGTTGTAAAATCCCAGAAGACTAAGAACTTCAATTAGATTCACAAAAATGTTCTTGGTATTCATTTTACTCTGGTAACACAATGGAAGTCTTATCCAACATCAAAATAAAGTTGACTTAATAGGGCTTGTTATTCTTGTTATATACCAGGGAAAAATCACTGTTCACGTAAAACATACATGTTTCAAGGGCACAACTATGCTACTGTACTTAAAAATTATCCCAAACCTTTTGTTTCTTTGCTTTTGGAAATTGCTACTGCTAGGCTGTATAGGTGCTTTCATGCAGTACCTAGAATGTATGCAGCAGGCAAAGACTCAAAGGCAAAAGCACTCCAAAGATTTTGCAGCTCAAGTAGATTGTGAAAAATTAAACTGGATTACAACTCCAAATAAACGGAATGGAAGGATTGTTATGGACTTTGGTTTATTTGTGCAGCATATGAACCTCTGTTTTTGTGTGTGTGTGTCCTTTGATGGTTTATGCTTTTATTTGCTTCATCACCATTAATATAATTGGTATCAATTTTATTTTACCAATTACCTAATTTTATTACTGTCTCTAATAAGTCTTCATTTGAAGAAATTGCCATGAATGAACCATAGCTTTTATTAATGTTTAATAGAGCTATAGAAAATTTTGGTTGCAGCCTACTTAATATTTCTGTCATGTAATAAATCTATTGAAAGAAAGCAATTAAACATCAGAAAATTAAACTGCATCTATGCGAATAAGATTGAAAGTTTATGTCATATATGTTTTTCTTGTCAGTCATGGAAATGTACCTTAATATATCACTTCCAGATGTATTAGATTATCTCTTATTAATCTACACTCCCAGGAAGCTACTCTGCTGTATGTTGTAGTGCTTGAAACTTTATGTCATGCTTTACTGACTTTCTCTGAAGCTCATAGAATAAAAAATCTTGTATCAATTACTTAAATCCAAGACGTCCATAGAGATTTTAATATTTGTTTTTATTTAAAAAAATATTCAAGTCTACATAAGTATACTTCATTTAAAAACACAACATTAATTTTCAGGCACCACCACAATGTTATTATTTATCAATATAAATTAAGATCAGTAAACTAGGCCACTCAGAACGGGAATTATACTTCTCGCTCAAGAAGAACCTTGCTGTTCTCTCCTCATCTTCCAAGGAAACTGATGGAACATGTAAGTTATTATTTAATGTACTTATATGTGTGTGTATGTGTGTACACACACAAATATATGTACACATATTGCACATTTGAAAATTATGCATCTATATTATATATAATATAGATGTATGGTTATACATGGTCTATTTATAATGTAAGTATGTATGCTTTTTGCTTTCCTATTAGCATAAAAACCTTGTTTGCTATGAATCATCTTTGCTTGCCTTCTGTTTTCCAAGCTGAAAATTTATGTCTTCAAGACAGGCCTTTGCGTTACTATTGTTTTTGGAAATAATTAGCTACTGATCTCAGAACAAGGGAGAAACAAGAGGGAAAGGAGGTAGGGGTGGTGGAAAGGAGTTTAGCTTTCTTTAACTCAGAGAATCAAAATCTGGTAGCCGTGTTTCCTTACTTGTACCTACCCAAAGGTAAGAAGAAGCTGAGGTAATCCTTGCTGGTTTAGACTAAACTCTGAAGAGATCATACACTGCAGAGTTTGAAGCACTTTGTAGGTGAACTCCTCCCAACAACATCTTCCCAACTGACTCTGCTGATCTCAGTTGTGATATGCTTGGCTTCGAAAATGAAAAAATCAAAGGGATGACATGTCTTAATTACAAATGGATAAAATCTCTTCTTTTCTGTACTGCGTTCACATAATGAACTGTTCGAAGTTATGGATGAATACTCTGAGAGATAGTCTTGCACTGCAAATTCCTCTAATTTTGTCTTTTCTGGAGAAGAAAACAGGATTTTGAGGGAGCCTTCACTTCACTGAAATAAAACTTTGACTTTAATAAAAACATTGTTAGGTAAAATTATAAAACCTACTCGTCTATGAAAGGTATTTCAAAGCATCAGACATTGCATTTTAAATGGAACAATGATCTATTTGCAAACAAGGCTGTGCTATTTTTGCCTTCTCCTCATGTCGAATAGGTTTTGAGAAATGTAATTCACATTTGAATACATGACAAAAGAAACATTCAAAGCTGGTTCAGGGGTTGCTGCATTAGCATAATTATATTTTTTTCAATCATATTAAAATTGTTAACATCTTCAAAACAATGCATCCAGCTTTCTACCAATTTTCCATTTATATCCAATTAGTCACAAACAGTGCTTTTCACTGCAATAGTTATTTAAACGGTTCATTCATTTTACTGGATAAATTAGAATTTCAGTATCCTGTTTTCAATGAGGTAGCCTTTATCTGAAATTTTCAAACTCCTGTGACTATTCATTAAGTATTGTGATACTTAGTGCACAAAAAAAAACAACGAACGGGTTTTATTATTTTCAGTCCATTTCCTATTTCTCTTCCAAAAAGTGGATATTCTAAGATGATTTTTCCATTATGTCCTAGTGAAATTATCAGTCTAGAGAGGAAAGATGGAGTATATAAAGTACAGCAGTTTGTTTGGCTTTGCTTTGAAAAGATTGAAGCTATGCACAACAACTAGGAAGAAGGAAGGAATCTTTTGCTCAATCAGTGTTTTATACTGAATGTGCTGTTATGCAAATTTTTGTTTTCAAGGCATGATAGATTTGAACTGGTTTGAAATAGATGTCTCATTCAAAGGCAGCTCAATCTCCAGAGGCAAATCTATGCATTACACTGTTATTTAATTCAGCCACATATTGCTGTGTACACAGTCCACATTCACAGGAAGTACCTTTTTAAATTTTAAATGAAAATGGTGCCTATTTTTAATCTCATCGTGGTGTCAATTTCTAAATCTATGATAACTAGAGGCATTTTTTCTGGAAAGATTTTACAGAAACAATAATTGAAAGCACCAGATTTTCAGAGAGTAGAAAGTGGTAGTAAGGTCATTTTGATTCAGTGTTTGCCTTCCAAACTCACAATATGGAGTTGGAACTAGATGATCTTTAAGATCCCTTCCAATCCAAAGCATTCTATGATTCTATGATTCTATAACATTATTGCAGCGCTTCAAAACTGCATTTTATGAGAGGGCAATAAGACCATTTTCTGTGTTATCCACATAAGAAATCATCATTAAGTCTTCCTGAAAAGAGTTAACCATGGAAATCCTTGCCCAGAGGACACTGAAGGGTTGGTTACAGATGGCTTTTTACAGCTGGCTATTAAAAATATTGTTTCAGTTTGATACTCTATATTTCCTGCATGGAGAAGGCCAAAGAAGGCTACAATGTAGTCTATGGTTATAGCAGTACCTGTTTGAAGAAATTTTTTTATGTTGCAGAACAGCTGAACTGAAGTCCCTTATTCTATTTGAAGTGACTAGTGAATTCTCAGAGTTGGGATGCCTTTACAATTCTGGGGTATAGGTTTTCCCAGAAAAGATGCCCAGAAGAACACACGGTTGCTGAGGGAAAGGCAGAACGCAAAGGTGACTGATAAGCTCTTCAATACCTTTGTGTCTGGGCTCTCTGGTGAGTGGTAAACACTGTAGAACTTTCTGTGGCCACTTTAGTTGGATTTTTTTCCATCTTTTGTCAAAGTAGAAAGAGAAATAAGCCTGTTTACATGGATTGACAATTTTTTAAAGCTATGGAAAAAAACACCAAACACTAATAATTTCTATTTCAGCAGAAAACTTTCTCATTGCCCAGTTCCAGAGAAGCAAACAATCCCAACTTCCCATAGTACTAATTACTATGTCATACTGTCTTCTTTTTACCATTTCTGCAGAACTGTGAGATTTATTTGTTTGCTTGTTTATTTATTTTCCCCTTGAGCCTTGAGAAGAGAAGGGTCTGCTACCATTTTTTCAAAACCTGCAGTCAATTGGTCAGTCTGGCTGTCCTGCAGAAAAGTCATGTTATGCCCATTGCTGTTTGTGGCATTCCAAACAGTTGTGTCCAATATCCTCTCTATCCCAGTTTGTGTACAGTCACGTAACTGAGAATTCAAATTAAAAACCACAAGATCTTAATACTAAAAAGCTGCTTTGTTCTAGACCATGCAACAGTAATTTTTTTAGCACATGTATCTCAAAAAGGCACTGGGAATTCTGTTGAAAAATTCTTCCAAAATAATGACCTTTAAATAATCTACCAGGCCACAGTTGATCTCCTCTGTTGACAAGGCCTCGAGGGCTTTTCTTGATAGGATTCCACTTCAAAGCAGGCAGTCTGAGTTGCACACAAAGCGAGCTTACACTCTTAGCTTACGGAGCAATCTGGCTTGAAATTGCTCAGATCTGTATTGAAGTTTTACTAAATTTCTGCTCTAGTTACTTCAAGCATAGCAGTCATCACATCAGAGATCTGAAGAGCACTAACCCATGTGCCATATAAAAACTATTGTAGGCAGTTATCACAGAATTGTCATTAATTAGATACTGCCGATCAAACAGGTATCAATACATCTAACAGCTATATAAATTAACCAAGATAAGAAGTTTAAAAATATGCTTTCTTATAAAAAAGAATTTATGTCTATTAAGACATCAATGTTTGTCATTAACTGACCTGACTCACAGTTTAAAGTACCTTACCATAATCTTTTCTATTCAGGAAAGATGTTAAAATGGAGAAAGATGGTACAATGTTAATTGCAAGGAACACTACACAACACAGAATAAATTCAGAGGACAAGGTAGTCTCATGCTGGTTGGCTAAGTTTACCCAAATCATGATGCATTTCTAGTCATGCAGAAATCAGTGAGAGGTCCTAATTTGCCATACCTCAAATTAACTGAAAAATTATACATTGGGAAGAGGACTTTGACAGTACTTAATCATTATAATTTTACTTCCATTCACCATTCAACTGCAGTCTGAAGCAATGTTTTCTTAACAATCAACAAGTGTCTGTAACAGTTGTGAGGGGAAAGAAATTAAAGCCAGGTCAACATGGACATCCAAAGGACAGGTGAAGTGAACATATAACTTTCATATATATAGTATCTGCAAGTCATAATTTTAGCCAGCCTCAAACTTATGTGAAAAAAGAGTAGAAGTCAAAATAGTGTTTCCAGCATTGAACCATCAAATGATAAACAAAATATTTGTCATGTAAGCATTTTCTAGCATTACAATATATGTTTATGGTATATCATTACAGAAGATAATCACAATAACACATTAATAGAAGATTTAAAAATTAAATTTAAACAATTTCAAAAGACAAAAAAATATTGATTAACAAAAATGAAAAGTGTATACAGAGCATTTGTTTCTACCTACTTTCTTCCTACTCAAATGTAGAAAACTTTGGTATGTTACTACAAATGAAGTTTCTTGATGTTCTGCATGTATTTTGGAAACTTACCATGTTATTCACAGAGATGAAACTGGTCTGTATTAAAAGCTACAGTGAGCTTTTTTGGCTCTTGTAAAAATCAGTCCTGCTTAAATGAGCTCCATTTGCTATCAGTAACTGTTCGTTCATGTATGGCACTGCAGGAAAGGCCCAGAATTTTTATAGAAAATCATCACTGGATACTTAAAATTCAATCTTCATGTAAATACTTGAATAAGGCAGGGCATTAAAAATGAAACATTGTTTTTGTTTAAATTCCTCAAACAGCTGAGTTCCTCTTTCTGCAAAAGTCTCATGAAATTGATTTTCTAAGGCTGGCCAGCAAACCATTAAATGTTAAGATAAAATCCAGTTATCAAACTGTGCTATTTTTGTGGAGTTTAAAAAGCCTTAATCTTAAACTTTCTCAATTTAAACAATTCTGTGAATCCATTGACAAGGTTGTTCTGTAGCATTGGATTTTTTAGAAGACTTGGAGCTGTTTGACTGAGTTTGAGTCTCTGCTCGCGAACTTGGAACAGAATATACTGCATAGTAATGTATGGTTAAAAAAAAATAAATTTTTATTTCTATATTTTCTTATTTTAACAAGTATTTAACCACTGAAACACTACAAGTGTATATGTCCATTAGGGCTGCCAATCTCTGTTTTATGTCGCTGCTTGTTACTAAGAGGTTTAATTACAGATTTTAAAAATGTATTTGAAATTAAGAAAGTCTTTCTTTTTTTTTTTTTTTTCTGAGAAAGCTTCTAATCAGTTAGGTAAATTTAAGCAAGTTAACTATGAATATCTGTGTAAACCTGAACTGTGTGCTTTAGTTATTCTCATGAAACCCACCAACATCAAATGCACTGGTTTAAATCTGCCAAATGCCCATGGGCAACAAGAACCAGCACTGCCTTCTGCTCCACCAGTGCTCCTTTCCTCTCACTTTTCCCTGCACAACAGTAAATATTTACAACGAAGAAAGGTCAAAACATCAGAAACAAACACTATGCAGCACATAATTCTTTCCATGGGAGACCTAGCGACACTCACAGTGCTTACTGTGCTCCCACACACTCTCACACACTTCCACGAGAGTGCAGGGCAAGCAATATACTATAACATGCAAACTGGGTGTCTTCCTTCATGGTGAGCATCTGTGACTGTTATAGCCCCCAACTGCTTGTATAAATTGACCTGTTGCATCTTGAAGGCTGAAAAAAACCTTTTGAAATGTGACTTTGCACACTATTTAGTCCAATATAGTAGCCTTCACAAATAAGAGTGGAAAAACAAAAGATAATTTGCCACCACTAGAGAAATAAATCCAAAACTCAATTTCAGAAGTAATGACAAAGTGTAATATTAACAATGTTGCTAAGTCAGATTTTGTATTCTTGTTTAGATGTGAAAAAATTGTTAAGTGGATGCCCTAGTGTCCCCCTAAATAACTTTTAACTACTTTGAAGATTCACTGATTTTTTTAACTGACTCTCCACAGACTAATATTTAAGTACTTGACAATGTAACAGAGTCTGTAACCTTGAGCAGAATGAGGCATGATGAGAAAAAGAAGACATTTTAATCATGTGAATAAGCTGGTAGGTGAGATTATTTGAAGAGGCAGTATTTAGATATTATGAGAGAAAAGAAGACAACATTGATGATATAAGGATAATTTGGTTGGAAAAAACAATTGCTGCATGAGAAAAAAAAAACAAACAAAAACAAACAAGTAAAACAACAGCAACAAAAAGAAAAAAACAACCAAAAAACACAAAAAAAACCAGAAAGCAAGGAAAAACACGGGACATTTTAGAGAAACCACTTTTGCTTTAAATTTTCTTAAATTAAAATGTTTTTTCTAGTACCCTCAGATATGTAGTATATTATTTAAATGATGCTCGTTTTTAGCTTTAATAAATTCCAATATATCTTTGTTCTATGGAAATAAACTCACAAAATACTTTTTTAAAAAAATAATTGAATTTTACTTTGAAAGTCACCTTTAACATAATAATCTTCTTTCCAACTCTTCATATTACACATTAGTCTACTTATAAATGGAAAACATCTTCACCTTTTCACTTTTAGTGTACATAGACATTATAAATCCCACACATTTTGAGAAACTGAAAAAGTTCCCATTTCAAGGTAGAACATTAGACCATTTCCTAATATAAAACTTCTGGAGCATGCATACTTTCTCTGTTGAATCTCTCAATATTTAATATTCTTCATAAAACAATCTACATATATGTTTTCATTGGGTTTCAGCCATTCAATATTTAACACTTTGATAATGGTTTCCAAGTCATTTCCCAAAAAATCAACATATTTCCTCAGAGAAATTCCTATATTGAGTTAAGATAAATTTATTCACTGAAGTAAATCTATTTAGAAAAATATGTAAGAGTCCTGGTTAAATACATGCTCTGATAATAACAGAAAATGTTTACTTCCCATTTTTCTGTTTTCTCATAATGTTTTTTTTAGCTCTGTTACATTACACACATATAAGCATTATAAAAAGCAAGACTTAAGCAGTAAAAAGTTTTCTAGCAGATTCTGAAATAAATACGTATTCCTTGTTTATTCTCCCAAGGTCTACATCTCTTCACCTTTCCTGCCTTTATTAACTGAAAGATTTTTTTTTAAATGTGACTGAAGAATGGTAACCTAAAGTATGAAATTAACCTGGTATTTGCAACGAAAGGGATTATTAAAACTTTTACAGTGTAAACCTCAGTGGTCTGGGGACATATCTTACAATTGCCACAAATCCAAGACTGGAAAAGTGAAATAGGTCCTGTCATTGTGAAATTATTTAGGAAAAAAAAAAAAAGAATCCCAGTTGGCATCTTCTGTTGCATAACCTTCATGAACAAATGGCAACACGCTGTCTAGTAACCTTATTACAATATGCAGTGTAAAAATGGGCAAATAACTATAAGTATATATTCTCTCTCTGTAGGTATGGAAAAGGACAGAAAATATTTCCTTCTGCTGTTAATACATGGATTATCTACAGCACACAACAATGTGAATGAAGGTGCAGTAGATGTGGCCAACTGGGGGACTGGCTTCAAAAGTGCACCTCTAAAATGTTAATGTGGAGGCATCTTGGCGACAGTTCCAGTTCTTTGTCTCATCATGACCAGATGCTTCACTTTTCCATGTGATACTTTTGGTTCAGGATCTCAGAGAGCCTCCATCACTGTTTTCATTTCCACTGCGTTCCATTTCTGGAAAAAAAAACAAACTCCAAGAGCTCCCATTTTTCATTCCAGTATCATCATACAGCTTTGAAGTCTTTCTTCTACTCTTCTTTCTTCTTCCCTGCAGTTCAGAGTATTCCAGCAGCACTGTACCACACACTGATTCTCTTTGCCATGTGACAAATGAATGCAATAAACAAATTTCTTAAGCGTTGTTCTCTCAAGCTGAGTGTCTGCGGTACACTGTGCTGGGTCCACGGCAAGTTAGCTTGTTTCTGACTTCCTCCCAATAATACAGTTTAGTTGCTTGTTTTGTTTTGTTTTCTTTTCTTTTCTGTGATAGAAAAACTTTGTCAATTACTGTTCAGCCAGCCTTAGGTTTGCTGCAGAAAAAATGCCGCTTGCTTTTCTGGAAAAAACTCAATTATAGTTGTAAAGGTCTCTATAGTTATAAAAGTCTCTAATCTATTGCTCACTCAGTTACTCCAGATTTGTCTTTAGTCAAAGTGCTTGCAAACAACACAATAAAACTGAGAGTTAACGTGGTTTGAGCAAGGATGAAGCCAGTTCTCTTTTTACTGATTTTTTTTCTTCAGTGGTGTCTCTTTTTAAGCAGCATGCTTGCTGAAAGTAGCAGCAAGTTTTCTGGCTAGTAGACTAATAATGCCTGAATGTTTATAGTTACTGCTGAGAGACCAAAGACACTTTGCTTCTCTTGTTGGTTCTGCTGCTTCAGATACTAAAGGAGCAAAATAGTCGTAACTACAACCCTCCTGTAGGGAGGAGTGGACTAGACAGATGGCAAAATTGACCAACCAGAAATATTCTATCCATATATATACGTTGCACTAGGTATAAATTCAGGGATCACAGAAGTCAAGACCTTTTTCTTCCTTTGTCTTTCTTGTGAGGGACCAGCCCTCAGGACCCATACTTGCTGGAATTGGTGTCCAAACCCTATTGTAGCCCCTCAAACAATGTCTTATTTGCATCCTAAAAGGCCTGCCTGAGGATGGCTTGCATACGGCCTTCAGCCTGCATGTACAACAACTGAGAGAAGGGCAGAGGTCTATTCCAGCTGCTCAGTCTTATGACTCAATCACGCTTACTCACCCTTGCAAAACAAGGAAAGTAGGCCTATAAAACAGGGGGCTGCAATGGTGGGCTTAGGGAGCCTCAATGACACCAACTCTCCCCCGTTGGCTGGCACCTGAGCTCCTCTCTGAGAAGGAGTTTAGAAAGCAAGGGGGTCCAATCTGTATCTCACTGTGTTGTGCTACCTGGATCATGACACTTCTCTTCCGTCCATGGCCGGTGTCCAGGGAGGACTCAGTCTATCCATCACCATTGATCCCTAGGCCCACATGTTCCTGACCTTCATAACTCTACTCTCAGCACCTATCTACTCTGCTGCTATCTCTGGCAGTGCTCCGGGACTTTTCAGAACTGCTCACAGCAAAGGAGATGCTGTGGGAGTTGCTGGGGTGGGGTAAAGTGATAGGGATTTTGCTGCACATTTCTGCACATACTTGTATATATTTGTACATATTTTCTTTTATCATTAGTATTTAATTAAAGCTGTCTAGTTTAGTGTTCAATCTGGAAGCCTCTCTCCTTGTTCTCTCTCTCCTTTCCCTGCCTGGGTGGGAGGGGAAGGGGATTAAGAGCATTATTGTCACTTGTTTCTTTGCTGATCCTGAGTTAAACCATAACAGAGTGCAGCCTAGATTTGCCTATTGTTACTCCTCTCGAGTTTCTATTTTATCTCCAACTTCTTACTTCTTTAAATCTGGTTATTTTCTCAGTTCTTTCACTAGCTTCTTACTGTTCCTCAGTCTTTTCTTCCTTTTTTGGGACTTGGTTCATAACTGTTGTCCCAACTGCATCTCAAGCCAGTCCAGGTCCTTAATGTTAACACCTTACTGTTTGTACATGTCTCGGTTTGGCTCCGAGTTGGCAGTCAAACCAATAACAATAATGCTCTCAGTCCCACCCTCCTCCCCCAAGGTAGGGAAAGAGGAAGAAAAAATGAGAAAGAGAGGCTTTCTGGGTTGAAAAGTGAAACAGATTGATTTTAATTATTAGTGATAAGGGAATATATATATATTTGTAAAGGGATGTGCAACACCCGATGCCCTCCCTCCTCCCCCAGCGACTCTCACAGCAACTCTTCTCCCTGGTGACTCCAGCTGAAGGGGGGAGTGTCCGGGCGCACGAACGGGGTCCTCAGGTGTCAGCTGTGAAGAAAAAAATGAAAAAAAAAGAGAGAAAGAGCCAAAGAGAGGGTGATAGAAGCGTCAGTAAGCAGAAAAGTGAGAGAAAAAGGAAACAAAAGGCTTGACTTCCGTGATGTCTTAACCTATACTGAAAGCCAAATAGAGAAAATATTCTGCGAAGGGAATATTCTGATTTGCTGATCCTGCCTTCAGTCTAATATTCTCCTCCATAGGGGGGGAGGCTGCAGACAGTCAGAAGTGACCTTGGTTATTATCAGTCCACTGGTGCTGCTAAGAAAGTTCACTGAAAGAAAAATAAAATCAGCAAAGAGAAAGTTCACTTCACCCTGGCTCTAACCAGAACAGTACAAAAACTGGAAACCTGAGAGCTGAAACTGTTAAGCCTCAAACTTTTGGGTATTTTAATGATATAATACGATATCTATTTGATAATAAAACATAAAAACCTGCATTAATCTTAAATTATGAACCTGTTTATCTAGGTCAAAAACATTTTTTTCAACTTCTACTTGAATGAGGGATTTCTTAAAGCTGTAATAGATTTTTTTTTTTCTTTTTTTCCCTTTTTTGACCTTTGTGATCAGTAATGATTTAGTTTCAAAAATTAAAAAGTATATATATTCATGGATAATGTCTTTGCCAAAAATATTCACTGCTCAATATGACATAATAAGCAATGAATGGCATTTCTCCTTTCACAATATGAAGCATTATGGAAGAAAAAGAAAGCAATGAATTTCAGGCAGTTGTATAAATGAGGCGAAACCATGTATGAGATGGAATTTCAAGAATTTTGATAAAATAATCTTATAAGTGGATGGTTATCTACCTAAGTAATTTATAAATTAGCTTATCCATTCCCTCTATTCACTTGTTTTCTTGGGAAAAAGAAAGGATGTCCCTCTTGGCTTTTGATATTCTCTGATGCTTTGTTTCCTTGGAAACAATAACCATTAACATTCTCAATTTGCCCTTTTTTTTCCTTTTTCTGGATGCGGTGAGTATCCCAGACATTTTCGCAGTGGAATGTACCAGAGAATTAAGAAAAGGCTGCACAATAGAAAATCAGAACTTTGTTAATGACACAAGGCATAGCTAAAAAACAAAGACAACAGAAATCCTTGCTGTATTCTGTGTTTTCACATAAGCTACACAGTCAGAGAAGTGTTCAAGGGAGAAAAAGTGTGTGGGGGGACACACACACAAACACACAACCTCTGTGAAAATACCCTTATTTAATAGGTCACTAGATTTCAGATGACATAGCTTTTCTCTTACTGTTGTCAGTAAAAGAAAATTTCATCCCACAAAGAATAATATACATGCAATTGAAACTACAGATGTGTGAACTATTTGAAACTACGTTTTGTTGGCTAAGAATAATTTTTTTCTGAACTGATCTGGGACAACGTTGAAGATTTTTTTTAATAATTAGTTTATGTCTTTTGGGGGGATTTTCCTCCTTTCCTTTCATCAGGTTGGCATATAGGGTCAGATTATTCTGCCCAAATTGTTTAACTTTGAATTCCATAAGTCTAAACTGGTAACAAACTTAAAATCACAGGCAAGAAAGAGACACCTGCAGGAAGATTCATTTTCTCCTAAAATACATATCTAACATAAGCCAATATGGGCCTTCTGGATGCCTTCATTGTTCTCCATTGACTGAAAAAAACCAACCCAGGATAAACTCGAATTTAGTCATACAATTTTAGATATGTAAAAAGAAGTTAAATGAATACTATATAACATGGAGTTATCAAGTCACTGTGCACAAGATAAGTAAGACATATACCTTTCAATCTTCAAAAGAAATTCTCAAATTTATTAGTAAATTCTAGTGGAAAAATTCTTTGATTTCCAGGTTCTCCTTAGTCCTTCCCAAATAATAATACTCTGTTCTTGACAATTTTCATTTAAATGTCTGCTTTTCTTTTACACAGTGAAGTTCAAATTAAATTTTTCTCAAATAATAAGTTTCCTAGGGTTCTCATCTCAGAATTCAGACCCTGTTGTACTTAAAAGCAGACATCTACATACTGAATCACAGTCCTTACCAGTATTACAAAAATTGGAGAATTAAAATATGGAAGAATAGGCATGAAGATGACATTTCTTCAAGGAATGATGGTGAGTTTCAACAGGTCTGCAGAGATCGTGCAAGGAGCAGTGGCTAAGATATTGGGCCTTGGTGTAATCTGAGGGGGAGCCGTAAGTATACTGGCATTCGTAACAGGCCCTGTGGGATGACAGAACCTTTTAAAATGTCCACAGAGTTAGACATTTTAGCCCTGTCTCAAGCTGTTCCCTCTATAACCCCCTGGTCCAGAATGTCTTTTCTCAGCTCCTAAATTTCCTATGTTCCACACCTGCCACAGCTGGGATTTTGGACTCTTAGCTACTTCAGTCTTCCCTTTCCCTTTATGCAAAGAGAAAAGCAGAAGTCACAGTCCTACCAAAAACTTACATAGCCATCATAATTCCACTTTGTTACCAGTTGCCTTGGTCTTAAAGACAATGGCTCTCTCCTGCACCTGTAAATAATAACCAGAGCGAAGGCCTTTACTGGTAGAGAAAAATAGAAATTATTTCTGGTTCACTTCTAATAGAAGTAACAGTCCTATTGAGTTTTCACTCCAACTACTGTACTACAAAGGAAAAAATGTTTCCACTATCCGGGAGGCATAAAATCACAGGGGTTAGAAATGGAAAATTAAGATGGAAATATGTATTAGATCATCCATTTCTTTCTTATGTCAGCACAATCATTTTCCTATATATTACACTGTCTAGAACTTTGTTGAGTTCCAAATAATTAGGTGTTCACCATATCCCTAGGCTGACTGCTCTAATGATAAATTAAGCTGAATATTAGTGGTTGTATTTCTGGATTTTTGTTGTTGGTCTGGTGTTTCTTCCCCCCTTTCCTGAGTTTATAGCTGATTATTACCATAGACATCTTCTGAAAGGAACAGGATTTCTATTTGAGGTTTACCTGTAAGAGAGTTTCTCTTTATATCTTCAGTATTGGCACTGGGGTTAGTTTGCATGGGTGACTACCCTGCTTCCATTAATTACAGCTTCAATTTAATTTTCTGTGGCCCTTATGCACTTTATTTTCTTTGCATAATTTTGCAGCATGCCCATTTGTGTTGTAGATCTGCAGACATTGCCATATGTTGGACACTTATTTTTGAGATGACAAATGCCATAACTCCCACAATTCTTTGCCTTAGTTTACTGTTTACTGGCTCTTGTAGGATTATTGACTTTAGTTTTTAAATTAGATGCTCTTACTATGAGTAGGAGTTTTTATTTTTATTTTTTTAGGCGATAACCACAACATCTGCCTTTTAATTTTCTTCCCACTTTTTATTTGTAACTTAGCAGCTTCTACGAAGTTACTGATCTTTTGCTCTGTAGTTTCTGTGAAAGCTGATCACACTGCAATCATTCCTTCAGAACAGTTCTTTATTAATCCTATCTTTTATTGGAGGATATCTGCATAATTCTCAAAATTACTAAACAGTTTGTTCATCTTCTGTGACTCAAGCTGATTTATGTAATTTGTTCATTCTAAGAAGCACCAATGATTTTTGCGATTGTTTTCCAGATCACAGCTTCCCTTTTTCTGCTCTCATTATCCCATATGGATCCTACTGTTACATATATGATACTAGATGTACAAAGACTTTCTATAAGTACATAGAAATTATCTTCTGCTGAAATCACATACAGTCTCTGAACCACTTTGGAAAGTGTGATTCTTGAATTTGTGGTGATTCAGGAGAATCACATATTATACTCAGGATCATGGGGCCAGCCTAGAATGACTTTTCCACTTAGAAATTTAAAATAATTAATTTGATAGCTTAACGACCAAACAAGAAAAGGAATTTTTTATTGTATATGCTTCAACAAAAAGGTGTCATAAGCTAAATTCATCCAGTGATGATCATGCACCAGATGAAACATGTGAGCATGTCTATATGCTGTAACTATACATTTGGGAGAAAAAAAGAACACAAAATAGGAATTACAGCCATTTAATTAACTAACAGAGAACCAATTATTCTGTAAGTCAACATAAATTTTATGATGCCTAACTTATTATGGAATTGCAGTTGAATCATATAGAAGTGTTTAAATGGCAATGGAATTAAAAATACATTAAAACCTCTGACAGAAAAAAGTCAGGAATGATGAAGTAGCCAACAAAGATGAGTTTCTTTGCTCTTGAGAAAAAGGTAAGCAACAGGAACGATCATGAGGTTCTGACTCACCCTAAAGAAAAGACAGAACATTTTGCTTCTTACAGTAATGATAAATCTTGTGGCTAGACCTGGTATGAGATACAGGAATTTTCCAGTATCATGATGTCAAATGTCTCCAAACAGGTGCACTCTGACTATTCTGGGAAATACTGAGAGCATTTTTTGGTTGGAGTTAGTCACTGGAGGGCATTACACAGGAATAGCATGAAAGGTGACCTGCTAAAATGACTGGAAACAAACTGCTGAAGAGAGTATTTGAGGTAAATTCTAAAATGCCTCATTGCTTTTGCATAATCTCTTACGCATTTGTGGAGGTAAAATCCTTTTAAGAAGCATTGCCAAAGACTGTCTTACACGTGACCTGCTTTGACAGGTTTCTGTTCTTGAAGGTCTGACCTTCCTTAAGGATTCTATTTCTAAAAACAGCAGGAACAAACCAAAACCAGAAACTTTCTGGTAGCCAAAGGAACAGCCAAAAACTAACACTTGCATTCAGTTACCGTAGGAGATTGCTCATGTGCAACAGGTTTTCTATGAATGTGAATTTCCTAGATATGACAGTGCAAATTCAGTTTTGTGCAGGATTTATTCTCATCCAAACCTTCAGTTTACATGTTTCATTCACTTTGGACATTTTGAGCATCCTGAAAACAGAAGTACTCTATACAACAATAGAAATCTGAATTTATGATTCATTATTTAGGCTCTATTCCCCTGTTCTCATAAAATATTTGGAGGCTGTCTTTTTTTTTTTTCCCAATTATTATTTTCTATTTTATTCTCTGAAAGATTCTTCTAGTCTAATGCAATGTGGTAGAACCTGCTAGCTTTATAAATGAATGGTCAAAAAATTAGACTTCTGTTGCTATTTTGGCATACAAAATACCTATGAGTGAATTTTTCACATCAGTCCACACATCTGCTATAATCCGTGTTACTGCATGCTTATAAGACAAAGAAAAAAATTAGGGGATATTCTGAAAAATAATATATATATAATCCTTTGTTAGTGTAGGAGGTAGAAAGACCAATACTAGGGATGCTCAATAGGTTTTAAATTTCTTAGAATTAAGCTTTAATAGCATTCAATACAAATTTTAGTGTACCTTTTAGTCTTCCACATGGCACAAAATGAAGTTCAAAAATGGTCTAACTTTCCATATTTTTCCAAATTTTCAGATTATCTTCTTCAGCCATTATAACCAGCTTTAATGCTGCCAAAGTAATTCCGTGGCTTTTGAACAATAACTGCTCTTTGTTTAGAAGACAAAATTATTAAATTAACTTCAATAACTTGAAGAATACATGAGTTATAGGAAATCTAAGCAAAAGTAAAATTGTACGATCACTTGCAGTTAAATAAACTTAGTTTATAAACACCATATGTGTGATTTCTGTTGACCTTAACTTTTGTTCAGTAAGTGTGACAGCTACAGTGCCCCAACTCTCTGCCTATGTAGAGAGATTCACAACTCTCTACACTATCTAGAACTGCAAAAATCTAAGCTAACTTTTAAAGCACAGTATCTTTTGTCCTATTATCCAATAAATATTTTTTCTGTCCTTTTTTCAATTTAAATTATGATTTGCATCCTATGATTGTCAAATAAATAATTTCAGTGTTACTACATTCCACATAATTTGTTTGATTTATAATACATAGCTAATAAACTACTTCAGAATATTACCTGCATAAGAATGATAATATGTGTACATGTTAATGCCTGCTGAGAAATTAAATAAAAGTAAAAGAAAATACTTCTATACTTCAAGTTGTGGGGTTTTTTGACATGATCTTAGGAAATTTAATTAATTGCGAAGATCTAAATACCGTATATTTTTAAATAGCTTTACAAATTATATCAGATATGTTGAAAAGAGGAAACCAACCCCAGATCCGTAGGACTGAAAAAGACCTTCTGTATTATTGACTAGTATTATCCTCTCTCATTGCCTGTTACTTTAGGCATCAGCTGCACTGTTCTTAGGCATTTAGATCTTAAAATTTAGATACACTTAATGTTTAAAAAAAATATTGCTCTGATGGTTATTTATCACTTTTTAATTTCCTTCCTTAATGTACTTTTATTAGTGTTTTTTGTTTTGTTTGGTTGGTTGTTTTTTTGTTTGTTTGTTGGGGTTTTTTGGTGCCTATATTTGACCTTGGTTTAAAGAGCTAGCTACCTTTGTATTTATGCCAATTACTTTCCTTTTCAGCTTTCATCCTGCAAGAATGAGGAATCCAGTTAATTTTATTTGTGTAAGATACACTATAAACTCATCAGATCTTGGTTTAGTCTAAAATCTCATCTAACAGGTAGGGTATGGTCATTGTGTGATCAGTTAACACAGCGTGGTTCGTCTCTTCAGATTTGATTCCAACTGAGAAGTTTGCACAAACAACAAAATAAATGCAAAAACTTCTGGTCAATTCTTATTTTTTTTTTGTTCTTGAGAACTTTTTGTCCCAAGATATTATGCTTTCAGACTACAATACTCTAATAATTCATCTGTGTGAGGCCTTCAACTTACTGATGAGGGCAAGTTGCAGCAATATCATCTATTATTTATGCCAAGGCTATTAAAACAAACACTATATAAGCCAATAACTTTGCTAATTAACTACCTTATATCTGCTATGTCCATATTCAGTACTTTCCATGACAATTTTCTCTTCAGTTAGCTCCTGACATTTCTTTTTCTCATCTATCTTCTATAAGTAACAGCCTTTCTCCAGAAACATTAGAACAAGTGCTTTGCTGATGTTTAAAAAAAGTATTATATAGTAAGTTTTTGTCCAAAAAATCAGTTATGAGAGTAGGTATCAAATTGGTTTGACTTCTGTTAAACTAGCATTGGTTTGTATCTCATTTATTATTCACTTAATGTTTTTAGTTAATCTTTCTTTCAGCAACATATTCAAGCACTTTATGCATTTCTGAAATCACTTTTATTGGCCTCTAGAAGCTTAAATTAACACATGTATATATACACATTTGGAATTCACCAGTAAAGAGAATCCTCCATACTTGTTAGGTATGCTGGAGAAGTTTTGCTGCTGGTAAGGCAAATTCCTTTTTCTGTATTTTCAGAGATCTAGGATGGAGGATTCTCACTCAGTTCTCCCCGCTTAACATTCTTTGGATTTCTGAGTTATACTGGATAGGATCATTTTCCTAGTCTCACTGTCCTGAACTATCTTGCCTTTTCCTATTTTGGAAGCAACCATGTCTTCATTAATAAATGAATTTAGTATGCATTTAATTTTGTATCAGATATCTGGACATTGCTGTGATTAATTCTGTTTAAAGTTTCACCTCTTCATTTCTGTTTTGGGGGTAGATTCAACTGAAAGAGTGAAGCACTTTTGCAACTGCCATTCCAAAAACCTTTTTCTCCCAGCCAAAGATACCAGCAAGCCTTCAGGTTCCAGTTAACAATCAGGATAATGAAGGACTATTAGATTTCTGGAAAGCAGCTAAAAAAATTGTTTCCTCTTTAGCTACTTGTATGTTTACTTTTATTAAACTGCAGAACAAAAATGACTTCACAGAATCCATTTGGAAATCATGACACAGTTTGAAGATAAAGAAGTAAATAAATAACGAAACTTTGTTCATTTATTGAATTTCTTATGTCTCATTAGATCTTTCATTAATCCTTATATCACCTCTGTGAAGACTATTGCTTTTTTAAGCAAGAGTCTTGCTTAGAATCATAGAATCATAGAATGTTTAGGTTTGGAAGGGACCTTAAAGATCATCCAATACCAAACCTGCTTCATGGGCAGGGAAACCTCCCACTACCAAGTTGCTCGATGTCCCGTCTAATCTGACCTTGAACACATCCAGAGATGAGGCATCCACAACTCCTCTGGACAACCTGTTCCAGTGTCTCACCACCCTCCTAGGGAAGAATTTCCTCCTAATGTCCAACCTAAATCTACTCTCTAGAAGTTTTAATCCATTACCCCTTGTTCTCTCACTACAAGCCCTTGCAAAAAGTCCCTCCCCAATTTTTCTATAGGTCCCTTTCAGGTACTAGAAGGCCACTATTAGGTCTCCCTGGAGCTTTCTCTGCTCCAAGCTGAACGGCCCCAACTCTCTCAGCCTGTCTTCATAGAAGTGGTACTCCAGCCCTCAGATCATCTTTGTGCTCCCCCTCTGGACTTGCTCCAGGAGCTCCATGACCTCCTTATGTTGGGGGTTCCAGAACTGGACACAGTACTCCTTGACTGATTATTTTTTCATTTAAAAACCGATTTCATTTTATTGCTTATCTTTCTTTTAATCTTTCAATGCATTCTCTTACCTTGTCTTTCAGTAGGTCTCCATATTGCATCACTTTTCAAATAGCACCAATGCTACAGTGCCAGAGATGGTGGCAACATGGAAAATAAATTTCCTGAAATGAATAAAATATGATTAAGTGAAAGTTTAAGCAAAACGTTTCAATGGAAATTAAAAAAAAAAAAAAAAAAAGAAAGTGTGCATGTAATTTCTGTTTTTTGCCACAGGCTGAAGTAGCAAAACACACAAGTATAATAAATAGTGGTTTGCTCTGTCATAATACTTTCTGTTGAAGAGTTTCCAAATTCAGTATAACCATTCCTTGGAACGTGATCATTCAGTATAATCATAACTTGAACTTCATAGGTTTTCTGTGAGGTTGTTTCA
Source organism: Hemiprocne comata (assembly GCA_020745705.1). Classification (NCBI taxonomy): domain Eukaryota; kingdom Metazoa; phylum Chordata; class Aves; order Apodiformes; family Apodidae; genus Hemiprocne; species Hemiprocne comata. Next base: position 137,147,134 of record CM036587.1, read on the forward strand.
ACTGAACTAAATCAAAGCCTTTAGAAAGATCAAGACCAAATCAAAGACCAAGGGACATACTCACTGTCACACCTCTTCATTCTTCATTTTGGCATTTGTTGACAGAAGAAGAATATCTGCATCACTATGTGTAAAGCTGCATCTTATCAGGACTGGGTCTTAAATAATGTACCTGTACAGATGAAAGAAGTACAGCCAAAGTTACTTCCCTGCAAGGAGTTTCGCAGTCTTTTGAAACACAGAGAAAAAGCAGCACAGTTGTTGTATGATAGAAGGAAGAAATAGAAAAAAGTATTCTTTAGATATATTACATATAATAAAAAGAGGAGATAACTGGGTTTATTATGAGAACTTTTCTCTAGGCTTGCATTTGTGATGGAGTGAGCAGGATCAATTTCTTAAAATAAACAATTAGTATGTCAAACAGATGCATGCATAAGACACATTGTTCATGCTAAAAGGCTACTGAGAACTGCATAAAACTAAAATATTTTCATTCAGCACATATTTGCCTCTTTAGTTTGAGCATTCATGAACTACTTGGTTGACACCTTTGATAAGAAATGTTTCATGTCAGCTACAATTGATGTTCTGGATTTAAATCTATGTGTTTTCATCCATTCGCTGATAATCTAAGTGTGATCAATATGTAAAGACTTGTAGAAAACCATCTGAGGTCATTCAAGTCAATATGTATGGCTTACTAGATATAATTTATATTACAATTTAAAGGCTTATAACGATTGTTTTTAGCAATTTTTTTTTTGTTGAAAAGGGAGAAAATACCCCTCTTTCTTGTGTTGTTGCTTAAAATTTTACTCCATACTCTTTCATAAAGGAGTTTTTACAGATAAAGTTATGTGGTTTTGTTATAAGGCATATATAGTTTATATTGCTTTCATTGTAATTTCTCATGGCCCCCAAAAAAAGTGGACACACATATTCCAAACTGCCTTAATTTTTATAGAGAAAAAAAGTAAAAAAATAAGGATGCATTTAATATAATATGAGAATTAAGTGCTGTTCTCACCCTACAAGCAAGGAAAACGTTTTCAATAACATTATTGTCCTTAAACTTGCATTCAACTATTTTATAAATAAAGCTAACAAGATGATGTTTCAAAAGCATTAATTTCTGAAGTAGAGGGGGAAAGAAGGCACTAAATTTCCATCTTTTTTCATGGGCTAAGAAAAAAGAAAAAGGAGGAAGGCTGAAAAAAAACATTAAAATACATAATTTAAAAATAATAATCCCACATTATACTCATAATCAATGGAAGCTGATCTGAGGAATCTCAAATGACTAGCAGCTTACAAATTTGGATTTCAACATCTTGACTCCTATACTTTTTCAGACATTCCCATACGCTCAATATCCTACTTTCCTCTGCCCTTTAAGTATAATGTTAGTTCAGTATGACTTCTTTCTTATTCTTTTTTTTTTTTTTTCAAGAACCTAGGGACTTATATATGTAAATCAGAAATTAATAGAAAGGACCATTTGGAAAATCTAGTCAGGCCACCTGTTTATTGCAAGAAATCATATCAAGGTCAGAATCTGTAAAAAGATTTTGTATAGCTTTTAGAAAAATATTTAACCTCATCTTAAAGTTTTTCAATATAGTGAGTCACTGTATTAATGAATGTATTGATCATGATGACATTTTTTTTAAGGTCTTTCTGAGATACCCTTTATCAGATTATAATAATAAGAAATAATATTTATTGGTACCATATATCACAAAGTGATATAGCTTACACCTTTCAAATGTTTTGACCCAATATGCACCTCAGAGAAAAAGTTACTTCAGTAGGGAGACAGTTTTTTGCCACCCAGTAATCATGTTTATTGGTTTATCTTTTGTCTTCCAAAGTTTTTATAGAAATTGCATTAGAAAAAAGGTGTTATCTGTATTACCCCATTTTCCTAGTGTTTAAAATCCTCTCTTTTCCCCCCAGCGGTTGTATTGGCTTGAGAGTAAGAGATTTCAGTTAACTCTTCATTTGATGAGTTGAGTTCCAACATTTTTATTTTTTTTTCTGAAGGCTGAAGTTGTTTCTATAGTCCATACCTTCAATACAAAGAACCAATAAACTTCAAGCTGTGCACATGATTTTTTCATGCCAGATGTTCACCTGCCACTCATAAGTGAGGGAGCACATGGTATCTTTCCTGTGCTGTGAGTGTGAATACTGGTCTTTAAGACACTTAGTTGATCAATTAGAATTCTTACAGGAAAATTCTGAAACATCCTTATTTACAGCAATAGCAAAACAATTTAATCTAAAACTATAGTTATATGTATTTATATATTTCAGTATACTTAACCACATTTTTAAAAATCCAATAAAATTTTCTGTGGTTTTGATGTTGTTGTTTTTTAAAGTCCTTAGGCACCTGTTACAGTTCCCCCTGCCTGGGGTTACAAAGAGCTAATGAACTGTGAGGGCTTTTGCCAGACATCCGTCACAGGTTGCCTTAAGGCTACTAGGCTTAACACCCATCAAATTCACATTGGTCCTTTCCCCTCATTTTTCCTTTAAACAATGTTTTACAACAGAAAACCCTCAGTTATTTTCATTAGCATACCCCTGAGTAGCAGGGATGTGGGTTTCTCTGTAAGCCAGTCAAAGGGGATGATGAACCCAGGTGAATCCCATGGCGGCGTAGGCACCATGCAACGCAACCTCCCAGCAACATCTAGGTTTGAGCAGTTGCAAACATTTCTAACTAGCTGTGTCCAGCACAAAAACTGCTCATTTGCTCACTCGTTGCAAGAGAGATTTTCTGGATATCTTTGATATCCAAATTCTTAATTCAGATGCCTTAAGAGATACTGTTTAATTCCCTTGCATGAAGTTAACCAGTGTCCACTTATGGGACTGGACTTCAGCAGCCAGGACTATTGAAGGTAACAACAACCCACCCCATGGATGTCAGCCTGTGCTTACCTGCATACTGATATCTTCACAGTACATGGTGCAGATTCACGATTTCCTGACTTTCTTTTTCTAGATGATTTAAAGGACCAAAATGTATATCATATTGTGGGAGATTATTAAAGGGAGATTTCCATTTATTTTAGTAGGATTTATAGTGATTTAATGTATCTTATGCAGAGATGCCTCAGGAAAGTAGGTGCTAGGTCTCTAAAATTGAAGTATATTCAGAAAATAAATCCAAACCCTCTTCATAGAGTATTCTTAAACTGGTTTTCCAGGTCATTAGGCCTATGAAAAACATATAAGAAAACAGGTTGGTTTTACTTCACATCAAAGTGAAACATTCTTGTCTTTTAAAATCACTTTTCTCTTCTGGTCATTTCCACTATTTACTGCATCAGTAAGTTTATAACTGCAGTTGTTAGTTATTATTTTTTCTTTCTCCTACGTAAACTCTTTCTGGGGTTCACAAATAAGGGAGACTGCTACGAGATAAAAACACTGAGCTGTTGAATGGCTTGGGGCAATTCATCTACATTTTTCAGATACTATAAATCACTATTTACATCAATTGAAGAAAGGTCAGAAGAGCTGCTAATGAAGTCTGCCTTGCTGCAGTCAGTATTCATTCAAGACACAGCTATAACTGCTATCTGTTTTCGGCATAATGCACTTCATCAACTTGGCTGGAACCTAATATTTTCAATGATAAAGGGGTTGAAAACTTTTTTCACCAACCATTTCAGATGTTCTAAATTAATCTTTTTGCTTCCATTTAAGTGGTGCCTTTATTTACTTGTTATTTTTCATTTTTCTATCATGTACCTTGTTCTCTTACTTGCCTCTAAGAGCAACTGCATTTTTTAATAATCCTGACATCTGAAGAAGGCTATTCTTTCCACACTGATCAGCTGCCAAAAATGAAGCATATTCTGTAAGAATTAGCCCAGCAGTGTGCCTTCAAAAATTATGTCTTACATGTTCCTAAAGGTGCAACAGTACCTTGCTTGCTCCTGATAGACTTTTCTACACACCATTTATACAGGATATAAAAAAATGGAATAAGGCTTTCTCAAGTAGATTACTCTTTGAATTACATTAACTTGCTTTATTTTGTCATAACTTGATACATCTCAGACATCATAAGGGAAGAAACTTTTCTAAATAAACGGATGTCACAGTTTGGCTCCGGGTTGGCAGTCAAACCAATAACAATAATGCTCTCAGTCCCACCCCCCTCCCCCAGGGTAGGGAAAGGGGAAGAAGAATGAGAAAGAGAGGCTTTCTGGGTTGAAAAGTGAAACAGATTGATTTTAATTATTAGTGATAAGGGAATATATATATATATTTGTAAAGGGATGTGCAACACCCGATACCCTCCCTCCTCCCCCAGCGACTCTCACAGCTACTCTTCTAATATTTTATATATATTATAGATTAAAAACTAATTTGATATTACAAGATCCAAAGAGAAGCAGAAATTTTTCAATGGCTCCTTTGGTTGTAAAGTAGACTTCAAAGTAAGGTTTTAAGGCAGTAAAGAGGAAAATTTATAACTATAGGCCACAACTTAGTATCTAACTGGACAGGACAATTTAAAATACCACTCTTTTTTTGCCATTTTCATACTATAAAATCCTTCTAAAACAAGAACAATACTATATTTTAAAGGATTTTTTACAATAAATTGATTATTTATATGGGATAGCTTGTAGTTTATCTATAAAGGACTTTTTTACATTAAAACATACTGAAACATGTTTTGAGTTACCTCATATTTATTTTAAAATACTTAAGATAGTTTCAGTAGGATTTTACTTTCAGTTTTACAGTTTCTCTGAATCTTAGCACTGACTAAGAGGACTGAATTCCTAAAAAGTCACTTTATGCATAGCAATGCCACTGGCAAGATTTCAAAACCGAACTAGATACAGTAATGACTTTTCTGCAAAAAACTGGAACAAAATCCAAATAAAGCTTTACATTTACAGCTCTTTTAACAGTACCTGCTTGTGTTGATGGACTTTTTGACCATCAGATGATAAGCAATTGAGTGAGAGGCCTTTCTTATGAGATTTTTCTACTTGACAGGAAACGAATTTGGGATGGAACCCTCATCTTTTTGCATAATTAGTGCTTTACAACCTTCTCTCTTTCTAGTGTCCACATATTGTTAAAATATTTTCATATTATGTTGGAGAATATGCCTAAAAGCCAGATGATGGATCCTGCTACACAAGCTTGAAAATGAAATAATGATCACAAAGGAAGGAAAATAGGAAAAATGTTCTATTACAGTTTAATAAAGAGAGTCAACAAAAAGTAAAAAAACCTGAGTAATTGTTATCCATCAGACAGTACTGAAATTAAGCTGGGCACTCTCTAATTGCTGGGTGAAATTCTTGTCCCACTGAAATCAGAGTCCAGTGAAAAATGTAAATAATCAGCCAATTAAAAAGTGTCCACATTAAAAATACTCTTAAATGAATTATTATTTTCCAGTTCCAGGTTTCTCTGCTTGACAAAACCATTATTCAAAAATTGACTATGACAGGGAAGAATACAAGCATACAATAAATTTTTCCTATAAGGAAGCAGAGTTCTATGTCAATAAATATCTTCTATAATTTTTTTTCAGCATTTGAACTACTTCACCTTAAAATTACTTCACTTTTTCTGAAACATATCTTCCACTTTCTCAATTTCAAGGGCTCAGAGAATCTTTTCACTTGTGCAGTCATGCAAAGAAATTTTGTAGATAGTCCTCGATTTTATTAATCAGTGAATTTTGAAATTAGGACCATGGTCTTGACTGCACTTTGGAGGTCAAAGATAATCAATGAAGACTAGTGGAGCACAGCAGTAAAGTAATGCCAGAAGCCTTGAATCACTGAAGAGGCTGCTGGTATGATGTTCACACTGCTATGTCCCTTGGGAAGGGGAATCTCTCTTCCCTGTCAGCAGTGCACAGTGAATTAGTCTAAAAATGATGGATGCACAGGCAACTGTCACCAGATGCTTGTCTGAGATGAAAGGGCAAAGTATCTCAATATGGTGAGTTTATATGCATTTATCATGCTTTCTAGTGAAATATCAGGATCAGTCATCCTCATTACTCACAGGGAGGATATGATCAAAAAGGAGGCCTCTCAACTTAAGGATATCGATGGAAGAGGCAATGGGAAAACATCTGGCATAACCATGCAGCACAAGCTTAGTTTTGCTACACTTGTCAAGTCCAAACCACCACCCAAGTTTGGATCAGCACCCAGCAGTGAGAGTGTGCATAGGTTCATTGACACATAACCAGCTGTGCTCAAGCTGTCAGATCCTTTCAAACCTTGACTAATAGCTGGGACTCCTCCATGTGGCAGCGGGGAATCAGCATTCTAAAGGGACAAATTATATTTGCTTCTGTCTCCTAGTGACCTGCTGAAGGAACTGATCCCGAAGTCCTGAGAACTTTTCTCACAGCATCAAAAGCAGAAAGCTGAAGAATCTGTTTTTAGTTTCCTGACCTCTGAGGGAAAGAGCCAGGCTGAGGGAAAGAACAAGTCTGTGTTTATATTTCCCAGTCAAAGGAGGAATGACAAGATTGGTAAGGGTGTTAGAAGCACCAGTTCTGCAAATGTGAGAAAGCCATCTGGTTTCCATTATGTTGACCACTATATAGAACTCCAATCTTAGTTCCCTTTTTAGTCCCCTGGGAAAATTGCTGCTTGCTGCTGAGCAATGATGAAGAAATAAATCAAAGTTGAGTAGGATGAGGTGCGTGTGTTAGAAGGACTGACATAGTGAGCATTTTCACAGTAGAGGCCTAATAAAAGGGAGCTTTGGTGTTCAGCTGATGCAGAATCAGTGCCAGATGCAAGACTTTGAAGGTTACATTTTTCATTCAGAAACCAGTGATTTCTTTGTTAATCCACGGCGAGAACATAATTTGGTCGTAGCCATGGGTGCTGCTGATACATGCTTTAGGCCTTTGAGACTTATATTAAAGAGCCCTTTGCTTGAGGCTGTCACTGAAAAGTCATTGATATCAGTCAGGTATTTGGGGTGGACTTCATCAACCTGTCTAGAGTCTCTTTCCACTTTTTCCTAATGATGCTGGGTGAAGTAAGATATCCATGCAGCAGGAGCTGGACATCATAGAGTGGTGGCCATTATGGCACCTACTGGGAATATCTGGAAAAGCATTAACACAATAAAGGCTTTACCAAGGTTCTGAGTGAGCTTTTGATGTTGGAGTAGCTTGAGGGCTTTCCTATACAATGTAAATTAGTGGTTTATAGAAAAAAAAAAAAAGCAGTTGTCAGGCCTTCCTGCAACAATGTTGGTTAACTATTTTTTTCTGATTTCTCATTCTGAACAGATTTTTGTCTTGACCAAGGTTACTTAGAGCCAGCTGTTGTTCTGACTGGTGGTTGCTGTGATGGCACTGATTTCATCTTTGTTCTTTTTGTTGCTCACATCCCAGTAAGCTGATGCCTACTACAGTTTCCAAGTGAAAAACATCAGCATCATTGTGAAATAATTACTCATTCTGAAATAATGTATTTGCTTCTGAAATACATTTTTTCTTTTCCTTTTTTATCTCTCTTTGATGTTGGTGGTCAAAACCTTTCTTCTGTCTGTAATTAACATGACTCATTGAAAGCACTCTTCCTCTTTTTGCTTCCTTGGAAGCCACATTTGGACAAACTTTAGGCAGATCTCATTTTCTATGGATGCCTTTTAGCTTTTTATATTTTCTTTGAACTGCTGTAAAAGTGAAGTTTAGTCCAATAGCCTGATGGACTGGAACAATATTTAATAATGACCCACTTCTATGTATTTCTTGTAATTAAAAGAATTAAAGAGATGGAAGAAATATTACAATTGTCACTAAAATAATGTCATTTCTCTATGGAAAATCTGGAGATGTCTTTTGAGTTCAAAAGTTTGATACTTCCATGTACCACTACATGAAGCATCCAAACAGGTCTGTCAACTGGATGTCACATGACTTTGAATATATGGCAGTCCATGAGCAGCTGTACTTCTGTGCAGTAAGGATTTATTATTCATTATTTATATGTGTTAGCTGATTCAGATCATACAAAGTTTGAAGACACCTAGAAAACTCCTGTAAAAATGCAATACTGTGAAAAATTGCTGTAAGCCTTTATATAGCAGAAATTTATTGAAAGTGAAATTTGAACAGTGACATAATACATGAAAACTGGCAAATAAAATGGAACAGTTGCACAAAAATGTTTAGTTCATCTGTTTCCACACAACGCAATTCTCTGCAGTGATTTATCTGCAAATGTCTCTGCAAAACTGTAGCTCCAGTTGTAAGTCCTACTTTTGGTTTTAGCTAAAATGTCATATTAGGTGGAGAACAGAAGGAAATATTTTGTTTTGGATCATGTGTGCAGCTGCCTTGGCAGCAAGGGGACTTATGCCTGCAAAAAGAAACCTTTGTGTATGGTTTATAACAACCTCTTCTCCTTGGACTGAAGCATCAGCCTGACCTTTCAAGAGCCGGGTTCTGGCATGTTTATTTTCCTCGAGTGTGATGTATTCAGGCTCCAACCCTGAGTTCAATGCAGATGCCTATGGCTACAACAGAGATGAAGCCCTGTTCATTCAGACCAGGTATACTAAGCTGGAGTTACTAAATCCAGTATCCTAGTCAAGATTCTCAAGAGCAGGCATCATGTACAGCTTCCCCTAAATTCATTAGAGTTTAGAAATGCTCAACAGCTCCTGGAAATCATCCCATGTAAATTTAATTGCTAAAGCAGGTTTTAGAAACGTAATGTTAAATACACAGTGTTGAAAAATTTGACATTGAAATCTATTTTGATCCAGGATATTTTTAAAGTTTCAGGTTCCAGTATGTATGAAGGTTTTCTCACACACACTCTTTTTTGTTTTTGTTGTTGTGTAGTGTACACTGAAAAGAAAAAAGTTGCTGCTTGTACTTCCAGACATTAAATAATGCTCTGTCTACTTTGACTCTTAATAAAAAAGAGTCCTATTGATAGCTTTGGAGATAAGCCCTGTGTACTTTAACCCTGGAAACTGAATAATCAATTGTTTCAATGGCCTCCTGCTCACTTTTTTTTTTTTTTTTTCCCCAGGGGCAAAAAGTGAATAGTTTCATTTTTTACTTACAAGGAAAGGGTTCCAGTGCACTGAGCTGTGGAGCCTCCTTACCTTCCTTTGTAGTAAAAGCTTTAACACAATAGGAGGAAAAAGAAAAGTAAGATTCAGTTTCAATTCTAATAAAAAATCAAGTTCAGGCCTCCTGCTCAAGTTTATAAATGTTCTGAAAGGGCCAAAGCTATGGGAAAATATTCTAGCGTAGGGCACATCTTTTCATACTGTCTGTTGGTTGGTGCATGAGGACAAACAGGAAGGAAGTGTTTGATTATCGGAGAGGAAAGAGCATTTTAAGGTTCCTTCCAGAAGTTTTGGGTCTGTACGTGTTCCTACAAAGAGGTTGTATCAGTAGCTCACTGACAGCTCATTAATGCTGTGACAAATTTCCAGCTGCAAAAATTGTTCTGCTTTTCCTGTGACATACTTCTGTCAACAGAGGTGATAAAAAGATCTCTCCAAAACTAACCTCGCTGATGTCAGTGTCTGCTCTAGGCATTGCCATGAGCATCTGCCCTGCCCAAGTCTTGCAGCACTGCTGAGCTTGAGCCATGTAGAAACTGAAATGAGATGCACCACTAAGGCCTCTTCTACAAGTGCAGCGCCATCCACAATCAGCTTTAGCTGTACTTCATAGTAGAAGACATAAATGTCTGGTTTGTATACTATCCATTGCTTTGCTAAATCATCAGAAAGTATGAAGACAAATCAGTAACAAATTCTTTCCCCCTTGCTTGTACTAATGGGAAAGTATTCTGACAAGGGAGCAATCAATTTTTTATGTTGCTGATTTGATTTTCTGCTGTCCTTGAACTTTGTGCCGGGGGTTGACATCCACCTGTTCTACCACGATTAAAGCCAAGATCAAATAAAGTTGCCAGGTTGAAAGATCTGGTGGTTTGTCAAATTCTGAGAAGTTAAGGAATCCTAATTGCTGTGAAATAAGGCTGAGGTGAAGCACTTCTCTAAAGGGCAGGTCAAGTTTGATCATTGCAATTCACAGCTCTAACAGGCAACTCCAGGAATAAAGCACAGAAGAACTAAAAGGCAGTAACCCCAAAAGAAAACAAGCAAGTTTCAGGAAAAGAGTCTGTAGAGAGCTCCTGTCTGGCTGACCTCCGATTTCCAGCTGAGATGGTGATGGGCTAGGTGGGATCCCAAAGAGGGGTAGGAAAAGCCCCCATGTGATTTTAAGGTCAGAATACTTTAACAGGCACACAGAGACATACTATCTACCGTGTGGGAATGCAGTTTTTTAAAGTATTATATTTAAGCTTTTTCAGATCCTCCTTCAGAATGTTTAATTAATCATTATAAAGCACAATAAACCTTCTAAATAGCTTGTCTTCCACTGTAAGTACAAACAGAATTGTTCACTTTTGTACCTTCATTAAATGGAGTTATTTTGGAAATCGCCTTACTCCTGAGATCTAAAATGTACAGATGTCACCTACGTGACAAAGTAGATAAGTAAAATGTTTTTTCTAGTCCACACCTCCATATGCTTGTTTCCCAGTTGTAAGGAGGAATGATGATGGAGTTTTTTATTTATTTTGCATTCACTAGATGTTTGGGGAAGGTTTTTCTCTGGTTTTGCAGAGACACAATCCTTGCAAAAGCTGTATTGTCCAAAATACGAATTGACTAAGAAAATTTTCCCAAACCCTTGTCCAGAAAAGCAAAGGGTTCCTTTCATCAGTAATCATGCTGATTCTTTTTCTGATGTTCAACTTAAAACCCTCACTTTCTTGTTGATTTATTTTTTGCAACTAATTCTATCAGTTTTGCTTTTTCAGTTACTTTCAAATATTATCTTAGTATTATCTAAGATTATTACCAATGAAAGACAGGAGAAAAATATTTTGTTATTTCTTCCCACTTTGTTTCAGAGAAAAGCCTACTTAACAACTAAATGCTATTTATGTATTCTTGGTTTTGTCTAAACTACTGAGCTGGTGAGTTTTGCAAGTCCAGCCTACAACCTTGGTCCTTTGTGTGTCAGGTTATTAGAGGCATTATTGCTCCTTCCTTCTTGTGCTGGTGGTGGAGTTTACTCCAGTGAAACTCAAGGCACACTGAAGAATAATTTGTATGAAGATCTCATCCTGCAGTCAGGACATAGTCAAAATATGTGCCCACACCAACAAGCTGGGAAGCTCAGCTGAATCACACCTGATTTAGCCATATATAATGAAGACAGTAAAATACACTTAATACATGGTCTTATGAGACACATTACTTCCCCAGTACCAGACAAAACTTGGAGTGGTTATTTATGAATGCCTATGACTAATATATCCTCCTAAGTACAGCAGTACTCTCGTAATGTCCATCAGGTTATCGGTATGGCAGAGTTAATCTCAGTTGGCTGAAGGTTGTTCAGGTACCTCCTCCAGGAAACAAAATTAGAATACTGCAAACCCACAACTTTAATCAAACCCAATGTTGAGAACCAGGCCTGCCACTCTACCACCATTCCTTCACAACCTCTGCTCTAACTCTCTCTATGTAAATATTACTATGTAAAAAAATTAAATTATTTCAGACTGCCTACTTTTGTCTTACTTTTTGCAAGCAATTAAACGTTTTTTTGAGGGCAAGTGAGATCAATCCATGGAAGCTGTTAGTTAAATACAGGGTCTGTAGATAAAAATGCTAGTCTCTAACTTAGTATATTTTTATATCTCTTGTAAACGTGACATTTGGAAGTGGTACTCAGGAAAACCACATACTAAGTTCATGATCTTGAAACATAATTCCCTTTTACAGTAAACAGCTCCATGTGCTGACACTGAGAAAAAACTAAATGAGGTGAACCTTAAACAGATCTCTTGATCTGCTGCAGAGCATGTACATAAAAAACCTAAAAATAATATATGACAAACAATGAAGAAAACATGAAATATTATAAGATGCCATGATCCCAATATCAATATTATTTGCATTATATAGGTAAGACATTACTTTCTGAATAGAGTTCTGAGAAGTCTAGACATCTGACCATGTCTTTTCACTCTTTTCTGATTCACTATTGCATGCTAGTACAGCTTTGTGGTCTCCTTCACCTGCTAAACTTGATATTAAAAAATAGGCTTGCCAGGGTAGTACATCAGATGTCAAGAAATCTTATTAAATGAAGTATTAATGTCTTTTTAGCTTGAAGTAATACACCTTGACAGTAGAATGCTTTTGGGAGAAAGAAAAGCTGAAACTTTTTCAGCAGTCTGAATGTCACGTTCATTCATTTTCCTTAAAAGCACAGTTTATCTGTGACACATTTTTTCTCTCCCATTTTAGTCATGTACTGCAAAGGGAATTAATTTTTTTCCTAAATGTATCATCTCAGCTTAGGCTGGGTTTGTTGTTGTCTAAAGCTTATTGATTGATATCAGAAAAACCTTACGATATCTAGTGAGGAGGCTGATGATTCCTACTATTTGTTTGAAGAGCATGTTAGAGACAGAAGATGAAAAAATCACAAGATTTCCTGATCGGGAGAAAAGGATGAACATTACTTTGGTCCTTCCCTGTGGAAATGCTGATATTTAGAGGGCTTTCTGTGTAATAAATGTATGAGATAGGAAAATCCCTTAGTAGAACATCAAAGCCTTTAAAATTGAAAAAGAAACCTCCCATTAATTGATCGTTCTCTGGCTAGTTCTCATCAGGGAAGTTATTTGTGCCTCTCTGTCTCCCTCACTTCCCCCCTCCCCCTTTTTTCTTCCAACAGAAGAATAACTGAATTAAGAGGAAGGACTTTGTCAGAATATGGAAGGCCAGAGGCCCTTCTGGGTACCTTGTCAGAACCCAGATAAGCAGAAGTCCTGCAGAAATCCTGGGTTCCTAAAATTAAGCAAAACTGTCATCTTGATATTAAACTCTGGTTTAGTCCTTGCCATGAAGATGGTTGAATATATGGTTGCTACTGAGAAGGTGGTATCTTACTCAAAGTAAGGTAGTGATATCTGAGCTGCCACAGCCCTTTCCTATAAATAGCACAATTGACTACTCTTTTTCAGATGACTCCAAATGGTATTTTAAAATCAAAGTTGAGTTTTAATGGTGAGTTGTGGTTGCCAGATATATGTGGTATGGCTTGTCATTTTATCTCTTCCTGGCTCTTCAAAGGAATTCTTCCTGTTATACATGCTTTTCAATTTTTTTACCCATTAATTTGCTGGTGAGATGTCTCATTACTGTTCCACTTCTGGTGGTATTTTGGTTATATTATTATAGTATAGATACTAAATCCACTGTTTGCATATAAGGGTCCTGTTTAAATACAAGCAAAAAATTGTGCATTGTGGACATCGTATATTGTAAAGAAAGACCTAGACATTAATATTACTGCTGATAAAATTGTATGTAGACTGTTAGTGAAAAAACACTGCTGTGACAGCACTGAGTGTTTAGCTAAAAGCCCCCAAATTGTTTTGCTAATGCTTTTGCTATCCACAAGGGATCTCATATGCCAGACAATAATAGTTCCCCCTGTTGCTCTTTTTAATTATGGCTTCTCATATGAATATGCCCCCTCATCAGAAAAGCTTTTAGATAGGTTAGATTGGATATTGATTACAACTATAGATACCGCAACAAGTTTCTTGAAATTTCTTCTTATTTATGCTTCTAGTACAGTAACTGGGCAAAGATGTGCTGTGTCTGTGGGGCTCTGGGTTACCAGGGATCCAGCCTCTGCGACATTAGCAGTTTTTGGTTTAAAAAACTACTAACAGAGGTAGAAATAAGCTCAACATGTATTAACCACCTCGATATTTATCCAACTTCTTGAGTGTATTTTGCCACCTGTACTGATTTCCATGCCATGGCTCACAATGCCAAATCTTTTAGCTTGAAACCCAACTCATATATTCCATAGAAGTCTTGAGATGGATTTTATTTATATCAAAAGACTGACCATTATTTCTAATTTCTCTTTTTTTTTTTTTTTTGTACAATTATTCTTCCTTCAGGAAGGATCATGTAACAACTTTGGTATGGAACAGATTCCCCTAAATTACTTGGAATGTTGATGACCATCTGTAGGTAAGATGCATGAACTCCATAAAGCTTCAAGTATTATTTAAAAACTGACGCATGTCAGTTGGTGTTGATATTTGCTATGAGGAAAGATCCAGCCTTCATGCAATAATTCCTAATCCCTTATAGTAACTTAAAATTTGAAAGTCCATATATTTAATAATGTAATCTGTATGCAAGTCTTAAACCCCTCTTTTGTAAACAAATATCAATAAACGTGCACTAACTGCAGAGAGATAGCTTCTTTTAAACAAATTTTTCACCTTAAAGAAACACCTATTCTGGAATCAAGAGGAAAAATTAATACTTAAATATCAATGAAGTTTCTAAAGGGAAATGCAAAAGTTATCTTTCAAAGCCAAGTGGTCAAATGAAAATATATTCTCAGCCCAATCCAATACATATTACACATGCTCACAGAGATTGTCTAAACTGTCTAAAGAGACAGTTCTGTGTTAAGATGAGTGGGAAAAAAAATAATTCTTCAATTATAAGATAGGCAGCAGAAAGGGTTCTTTGACTTTCTGAGAATCAGATAGTTCTGAAGGATGACAATGAAGAAAGAATGGACAGGCAATTGCAGGAGTCATTCTATCTTCTGAATAACAGCAGGAAGAAGAAGATTCTGGAAATGAACTGTTGGATAAAAATAAAATGAAGACTTTGGTATTTTGGAGCAACGGACCACTTTCAGTGAGAAGAAGGGACTATGAAATCTGGAAGGTCTCCATCTCAGTCAAAGGAGACTCCATCTCCCCACCCAAACTGATTAGGAGAGTGCTATATTAAGAACAAGGAGAGAGAGTTAAAAAAAATAACAATTCCTTAGCGTAAGATAACCAGAAGGAAATTAATCAAATCACTGTGCAAAGCAGGAAGTGAAACGAAGAAATCTTGGACTGTCTATACGAAAGAGCCTTGGCAAAAGCAAAGAATATTTTGTAATTACTCAACTATTAAGTAATTTTTATTAACATGATATCACTGACATTTTCTTGAAAGATTAGAGATATTAAATCTCTTGTGCCAAAGTATTTAAGGAGAATGGTGGTTTATTGTGTTTAAAACTATACCATCTGGCTGTGTCTATACTAGTAAATTGAATAAGGCTGAGGAACTTTTCTGCACATTGAGACTTTATTGTCCAGATCGCTAAAAGGTTAGAACAGTTTTGACATGGTTTTGGCCTGCATCAACCAGCAGTTTTCCAAACAATTCCTTGGCACATTATGGATGTTAGCATTGGACAGTAACCTCTCCAAATAGGCAGTTTGTATGAGGTCACTCAGTTTAGAGGGTAAGAGAAATTAATAATTAGAACATAGGCCCCCAGGAATAGGGTAGTAGGGCAGGAAACAAACAGACTTGATTTAGTGCTTTTATATATCCATGTAATATGAGATAAATCCCTCATTCTATGACTGTTGAAATGACAGAATTATAAATTACTTTCATATTTTTAATGTTGTATCTGAGAACAAATCTTTTTTAAACTCATATTGATACACAAGGAAAAACAAACACAGAACTTGCACTTGCTTAGGAATGCTAGTTTTTGTAAAAATAGAACATTTTTACCACTAGCAGGATATACATTGGCACAGGCATTGCACCTGTACACACATACATATGTGATTTTGTTTCTTTCATTTTATTTTTTAAAGTTAGTGGGAAGGACAGCTTTAAAAAACTGCAAATATTTCTGTGATAAATAAGCCAGAAAACAATAAATTGAAAACAAGTTAATGATAACTAGGAGACCTTAACAAATGTTTCTCTACAGATGCCAAAATCATAATCACATGGTTAAGAAATGAGACTGCATTGATGACTGACAAAAACCTAAACTGACACAGTTTTTTAATTTTTAAAGGAGAATGATGAAAACAAAAGAAGCTGATGTGAGTGAAGATAAACAAAACTTAAATAAACTCTAGGAAACTGAGAAGCAACAGGACAGAAGATACATGTCCATCAATGTTAAGGACAATGTGGAAGTTTTTTTAACAGTACAAGAATAAAAGAATCCAGTAGCTGGTGCCAGTACCTTACTCAGTAGAAAAAAGGTTAAGTATGAAAGCAGAGGAATCAGCAAAATTGAGTGAATGTGTAATAAATGTATCATTAGGGGAAAAAGGCCAGATAAAGGTTTTTTTGACAAATAGTAATCATTACCTTTCTACAAACACATGCACACACAAAGTTAACAACACCCACGAGAGATTAACACCTTCAAAATTACTGGGGACTGATAGTTTGGATCTAAGAGTTCTGAAGATTTATCAGACATTGTCTTGGAGTACAGAGGGAGTTCAAGACGGTTGGGATTCTATGGTACAGAGTCAAGGTAAAGTGTGTAAAGCAAGTAGAGACAAACATCTGAGTAATGCTCAGTCTGTGAAGAGGATTGTTCTATTATTGCTCTAGGATATACCACATCTTCTGAAACAAATATAAAGGCCAGATCTGAGGGCTGTATCATCTGGCTTTGGTTATCAAAAGGGACTGAGAGGTTGAAGCATTATATGCAATAAATATCATATAATAACATCTTAAACTGTGGAAAAGTAGAAAAATGAAAATGCACCTGTTAAAATGTGAAGGTATTGGGCAGCATGGCATCATGCAGGCCACAGGTCACTAATACAAATTGATTAGACTATTTAATAATCATAGAATCATAGAATGGTTTCAGTTGGAAAGGACATTAAAGAACATCTAGTTTCAGCCCTCTTGCATGGGCAGGAGCACCTCCTGCTAGACCAGGTTGCTCAGTGTCCCATCCAACCTGGCCTTGAACACTTCCAGGAAGGGGACATTCACAGCTTCCCTGGGGAACTTGTTCTGGTGTTGCATCACTCTCATAGTGAAGAATTTCTTCTTAATGTCTAACTTAAACCTACACTCTTCTAGTTTAAAACCATTACCACTTGTCCTTTCACTATAAGCCCTTGGAAAAAGGCCCTCTTCAGTTTTCCTGTAGACCCCATTCAGATACTGGAAGGTTGCTATAAGGTGTCCTTCTCTTCTCCAGGCTGAATAACCCCAACTCTCTCAGACTTTCTTTGTAGGAGAAGTGCTCTGATCTTCCTAGGATCAGGTGCTCTGATCATCTCTGTGGCTCTCCTCTGGACTCTCTCCAAGAGGTTCAGGAACAGAGATATTTATATAGACCAGGTACAAATAATTGGCTTTGGAACAAGGGAAATCACATTTGGAGAACATAGATGCTGAGTAGACAGTGACTTCAATTTCAGTTAGACCTTAGAAGCAAGGTTCAAAATTACATGAGCTGTAGGTGTGACAGACTTGTTATTAATTTTAATAAAGCTAATTAAATATTTAGGATCTGTGTAGATAGCAATATGAATACATAGTAATGAACTTATATGAACACTGTTTGGTACTGGAGTGATGTTTCCTTTAATGCTGTGTCCAGTTTTGTTGCCCACATTTCAATAAGGGTATGCTTACCGTACTGAGATCCCTGTCAAATGCTAGAATGAGTGAAATAAAAACTGTATAGTAAGATGATTGAGGAGCTTCACTTAAGTAATTAAAAGCTAAAAATTTCTGTAATTCAGATACAATCTAAATGTACCCGCAATAGGATCTGAAATTTGATAATATGTTGCCACAGCCCATAAAGCAAATGTTTAATGACTGGAAGTAGAAGCTACACTAATTCATTTGAGAGATAAGGCTTTTACGATAGCAAGTTTAGCTAACCTCTTACAGCTCACTAAGTCAGTGGCAGCTTTTCCACATCTGGAAATTTTAAAACAGAGTTGGGTTTGGTTTGGTTTTTTTCGATGTAATAGTTTCTGCAATTTTACCACTGCTTCAAACTGCTTATCTTTTGCAGAGTGTCAAATTAGCATGTCATGAAGAGAGGACCTATAACATCCTGCACAGGAGCTCTCAGTGGGTTTCTCAAAATTAAAAAGGCATATGAGGAAAAATATCTCTTGCATCTCTGACCTTTGTTTTGCTTTTGTTCTTTCTCCAAGAATCTGCTATTGACCATTGCCATAAGCAGGACAATGAGCTAGATCAACGATTGGTCCAGCTCAATGTAGTTGTTCTTGCATTCTTACTATAGTGATCCTTTCTGCCTTGAGTTCCCATGAATGTCAATAGAGATTAAATGCATTCCATTACATGTAATTGTAGTCTTTTGTAGGCTTGAGAAGGAAAATAATAGTGCCAGCTACTCAAGAAATTGCATAGCTCTTTTAAGAGCTGGATCTGCAATTATATGCTGATGCCAGATTACCACAGGAATAACCAATGGCAGCAACTATGTGACACCACAACAGCCCACACACTTGTAGTTCAACTGAAGTGTGTTAGTCTGCTTAACTATTTGGGGCTCCCTTGAGCTAATAAAAATTATAGCATCTCTATGTTTCAATTAATGCAGATTTCATCAAGGTTTTAATAATTTACTCCTTTCTGGGATTCTCACACCTGTTCTTAAGAGTGTGGGCTATTGTAATCTTATGTGCAATTTATTATAAATGAGTATTAGAAAGCTTGATAAATATGAAGCTGCCTCTTATAAAAATCACATTTTTCCAGTAGCAGAGATTACCTTAGAAGACTTCTTGAGCTTTTGAGTAAATTGGTTGCGAATAATTTTGATGTTTAGAGTGCTGAGTGTATGGATACTGACAGGTTCTGACAAGGCAGAAAGTGGTGTGGCATTATCAGCAGCCATGGAAATGGCCCTGAAAAGGAATGCTACAGTACTTAAACGTGAAAAGTGCCAAAAAGAATGCTATAGTACTTAAATGTGAAAAGTGCCATTGAGGCTTTCATAATCTGTTCACAGATGGCTTATAAACAGAAAGAGGTGAAATCAGATGAAAAAAAGCTATTCAGTAAGTAGTATACACACATGCCTCCTGCCTGAAAGCATATTCAGGTGTTCTGTCAGCCAAGAAACAGACACATTTTGAAAAGAAAACAGAGGATCAGTGTTTCTGAGCTGAACCGTAGTAAATGCCCAGAGAAGAAACGTGGTTAATTTGAGCAGGGGTTTAAGTAAGGATGGAGTCCCACCTGCTCATTTTTCTCAACACCCATGCATCCAGAGGATAGCATCATAATCTGAAACTAATTCCCTGGACCAGTGGATAGAATACTTGCAGGACTTGTGTACACATGCAGAAGTAATCTTCCATATTTCCAGATTGTATTTAGGTTTGAAATGAGGTTTACAATGGGCAACACATCTTTTTAAACACAATGCCAACACAGCTAATATACCTAAAATCTCCATGATCTTGTGAGAGATGCCAACTAAGTAGCAGCATTCTGTATGATGCTTGTTCCCCACCAAACAGCAAAACAATTCTAACCCTCCCTTCTAGTGCCTGGAGAAACCAATATTTTCTCCATTTGAAGACAACAAAATCTAGGCTATGAAAGTTCCAGATATATCCATTTTTTTGGTTGGAAAACATGGCCAATCTATTAATTTTATAAAAGTGACTGTCAAAAAACCTGGTGGAAACTAGATTGGAGTTTTTCACTGCTTTCACTTTATGGGAGAGTCAAGATGGGAACTACTGGCAAACTGTAAACACATTTGCAAATGGGCAAACCGTTAATTAAGCTCCTAAAAGAGCAAGATGCAGCCCACAATACACATGCATGCTGCCTAGTACTCACAAAAAAACCCCACAATAAAGTATTTATGAAATGCTTACGTTTTTCAAGAAAGCTTACCGCATGACTAATCAACTATATTTTTAGCAATGATACAAAAAGAAAAACAAGTAAAAAATCCCAACAGATTACAAAAACTCTCAGAAAAACTTAAGCTGCATTTGGTTCTGATGGTAGTTTGGTGTGGAGAGGATAGTGCTTTGTGAAGCTCCAGGGTGAGAAAGTACAATTACTGTTTGGAGAGCATGTTAATGCCCTTGTTCTCTGAGCTGCCCAGTGTCCACAGCTGACCCATGCACTGTTAATATCATGCCTATGCCAGAGGCCATCTCCTTGGTACTTCTCACTCATCCATGAAACACATATTTGCACCTGTCACAGGAGTTTCTTCTCCATCAATAGGCCAGCTGATACCAGCATCCTTACTACCCGCCCCAGCTGGTTGAGGAAGAAACCAAATGTCAACACATATTTTTGGTGACAGAGCCCAAAAAGGACGCCTGCTCACTGGTGCATATGAAAACTGTTGTTTCTTAGGGAATGAAGGTATAGAGTACATGCTAGTTCATTATGGAATAATGAAATTAAGAATGAAAATTCTTTATGTAAAGAAAATTCTTTAGTGTGTGTGTGTGTATGTGTATGTATACATACATATGTCTTCTTATGGTAAATAGTAGGTACGAAATTGATACAAAAACAGAAAAAGGAAAAAAGTAATTCAGCAGTAGGATATACCCATGGAGTAAGTCTGGTTTTAGCCATTTTATAGGGCTCTTCTGGTGGTCACCTCCCTCAGTTTTCAAAGTTGAGAGCTTACTTCCAGCATAGTTGTGTTTTCTGACTATTTTTCGAGGAAGCCATTTTTGGGGTACTACCCTTAATTACACCCCAACTTCATTCAATAACTATTGAGACAAAATTAATTCTTCAACCTACTCCTCTGTTCTTCACTGCCAGCTTTCTAAGCACTGGTATTTTTTATTTTGTACCTCAACAAAATACAAGTGTATTAGGCATTTATGAAAAAAACCTAATAAATATGTAGATATGCAGATTTCTTATATTTTTGTTATCTTTTTCCTTCACATGCTTATTCATTGACACATCTCATAATGCAAATGCACTTAGAAGAGTTTCCTCAGCTTTTTTTTGTAGCTTTCATATTACCACAATAAACTTCAATTAACTTACATTTTTAGCATAGCTATGTTCTTACTTATTGGAACCAGCACTTAAATTTGTTACTTTCTTAATAAATTACATATCAGAATAATTTTGCCAATATCTTATTAACTTCTGTATCCCTCAATTGTTTGTGTTTTTTTTTTTCTTTTCAAGGCAAAATATGACATTAATAAAACAGGGAAGAAATATGGGAAAGGTGAGTATATTGCTTAACAGCAGTCTTCTAAACATCATAACTGCTAGGAAGCCATTTCAAAATTTTGACTGCCTAAACCACATAAAAATACGATTTTATGATTGTGCATGTCTTTAAATATGCTAAAATCTTCCTAAATCAGATTTAGGGGGAGAAGGAAAGGAATTTGAAAAAGGAATAAAATCCACAGATATAATTATATATAATTATACATAATCTAATAACTATAATTTCTGATAGGCCTGGTAAGGGTACTATTTCTGCAGACACATACTTGAAGCACATAACAGGGAATATTTAAGTGATACTGAATGTCCTTTTCACCAAGGCTTTAGCTGTGCACTATGATTTCCTCAGGAGTGAAGGTGGCCACAGAGGTTGCTGTTCATACCGTCCTGCCTACTGAGAAGGCTGTGCATTTCCACTTCTGCATTTCAATTTGTGGCCTGCATGATGGGCTGTAAATCAGATGAGTGAAATAACCTGAGTTAAACCAAGTGTTTTTGGAGGTCGTTTTCCAAGTTAGGTTCCTCATTTGGCTTACGGTGCAACCCAACACTGATAGTTCCATCAGTGCAACTGACATCAGTGAATTACAAGAAAGATGCTGCAAACAAGCAACAGGGAAAGAGGAAGGAACTATCTTAGCACAACTAAAATTCCTGAGAGAAATGAATGGAATGGCTTCTGTGCCCCAGGCGTTTCAGGATGCAAACACCTGAGCAGCTCAGACAGCATGTGCTATACCCATGCTCAGAAGATGAATCCTTGATTCTAAGCAATGCATTACTATTTCCTTCCTGTGCACTTATTTTGCCATCATAGATGTCTTAAAGGGTAAGGCAAGGTGGGTGTTTTTCAGTGCTTTATTTTGTTGCTTTTTTTCTGAATATATAGTAGAATCAATTGAGATACTTGTTTAACTTGTTGAGGAAAGAAGCTTTGTTCCATCTTCTGAAAAGCAGCACTGAAGCTTTCATTCATCTGCTTTTCATCCAGTGTTCTTTTCTAGCCTCCTTTCTGCTTCCTGCCACACAACACAACGTTATTATGAAAGCATTTAAAGTTAACAACAGCTATATTAAGAACACATCACTTTGGAAAAAAAAATAACAGTTTTTCTGTGTGTAGGCAAAAAAGGAACAGAAGTTTGCTTGAATTATGAAGGCCACACACACACATTGGGCAAGTGCCACATGATCACTGAAAATTATCTAATTGAGCCACAGCTGGAGACAGTCACACTTAGCTGTAGCACTTAAAGTTCCTATGATGCTGTCTCTTGCTCTCCACCCCAACACAGTTTTTCAGCCAGATTTCTGAAACAGGGATCTTGGAGGATTTGAACACTATGGCAAAAGATATTTACTTAGATATAAACGTTGATATGCTAGTCCATCAAGGCTTCCCATGTATACTTCACAAAGGAATAGAGACATGTTTCTTCAGAAGCAGAGTCAGACAAATCAGGACCTTAATATGTATGATTTAAATCTCTCTTTGGTGAACCCTTTTTTCCTTTCCATTGAAGACTCACAGGAAACTGAACATCTAATGTAGACACAGCAATTACCTTACTAAAGATAGACCTTCTTCCAGGAGCACATGTAGGCACATAGTTACTTTTGTAAGTACATTGGTAGCCACCAAAGCATTTTAAATGCATTAAAGTAGGTCTGAGCATCTTGTTAGGTTGTGACCAGTGAACCATCTAGGGCACTAAGAATCTTGCAAGTTATTTTGTCTGTGCACCCAACTGACATCAGGGACTGCAGCAGTAACACAAGTTTCTGCTACTCTGTTCAGCTTGAAGACATGGTTTAATGTCTGATCTCAGGCCAACAGAAGTTGGTGGGAAGTTTATACTTTGAAGTAGACTTGTTATGGAGCAGGTCTTATATTTCTTGCCCAGATATGGGCCAATAAAATGACCAAAAAACTTAGGACAGCTTTCAAAAACATTATAAAAAACTTCAAAGATATATATATATGAATGAGAATTACAGAGAAAAAAAAAAGTCTGAGAAGTTACAAAAAAAAGTTAAAATATTGTGCCACATATATGAGACTGTGAACTCTATAGTTATTTACTGCTGTGTTACAAATATTTAAGATGTAGACTAACCACAGCTGGTGTTGAATGGGCACTAAGACAAATCAGTTCAGATTCTGAACATCATTAACCAAGGAGGACATGAATTACTAGCCTTGCACCGTGAAATGACTGATTCTGAATTTTTAAGAGATAAACAAATAAAGACAAAAATTTGAGAAATGCTTTTTTGAAAAGGAAAAAAAGTCAGAAGTTTCCTGTTATTGCTATTTCATATCCATATATTATTTGTTACATGCTTTAGCATACAGAAATATAACACAAGGCATACCAGATGTGTATTCACTAAGATGAAAGAAAGGCTTTTCCCTCATCAGTGCATAGAAGATTTATGCTGGTAATTCCTCCTAGATTATGGAGAAGAAATATTCATGAACAGAAGGCACAACGCAGTGTGATCTAATGGATCAATCTAATGTTGAAATCCAAGAATTTCTTGTGCTCCTCCAGACATTGCTGTAAGGTTTTGAGGATTTTTTTTTCCATTTCTGTCCATCACTCTTCTCAACTGTAAATCCTGTGCACTCCAATAGTTTTATGGGAAGGATTAATTAAATTACAATATATGAAATTTTTAAGATTAGGAGCTAAGGGATAGCATTTTATTCTTAAATTAAACAGGGATTCAGACTGCCAAACAAAGAATGTGGAATATGCATGGAATGCACTAAATGCATACAGGCATCCTGATGCACCTGTAATAATTCATATTTTGAGGGATTAGTATAGCGGATGGTTTCACCCACTTCTTATTAATTGTAAAATGTATATGTGAATTTAAAATAAAAATATTAATTAAAATTAAAATATTAAAAATATAATAAACAGTTCAGAAACTGCTCATTTCCTTATGCCTCCTTCCATTGGATGCAAGGTAATGATATAATATAAGAATTGTCTTCATTTCCTATCTATGTTTTAGTGAAATATTTCTGTGAAATATGAGAGATTAGACTCTAAGGTACTCTAGGCTGAGGCTGTTTTCCTTTAGCAGCTCTTCCACTTCACATGGAATAAGTCACCTTTCACTGGCAGTTTTGCATTTCAAGCCAGTGCCTAAGTCACTACTGAAAAATAAAACTTTGGATGGAAAGTCACTTACGTGGTTTAAATATATAGATGTGTAGTGTTTTGCAAAAAAAAAAATAAAAAATGCTCCTTTCACTCATCTTTCAGCAACAAAATGAGAGACAAGTAGAATCTGAACTGAATTATCTCTTGCACTTAAAGAAAAACTGTAATTTTTTAAACATTTACATATTCAGAATATAAAAAATATGTCACAGTAAACGCCAGATCAATATCCTCGATTTAGATCTTTTGACAAGTAACTGCCCCCCCACCCCCCAACTCTTTGCGTTTACTTCCCCCCACCTCTGCTGCCACATTTTAAAATTTGAAATTAAAAGCATAAATTATATGTTGTAGCTTGAAGCTAAAAAATGACTCTGTCTCTGAATGTTCTTTTAGAACCACAGCCAGCCAAAACTAATTCAGCACAGTCTCGCTGAAGTGCTTGGAGCAGTCTGTCTAAACAGCACAGACCTTCTTAATTTACCAAATGCTCACACTGCCTCCAATTAGGATGAAAGTGACTGTGCCATTGAAGAAAAAAGTAACTTGACTCTTTCAAGCAGCATTTGAGAGAGTATGAAAACTTGCACAGATCAGGCTTTCAGACTCAGGTCAGCTCCATACCTTTGACCTTCCTGAGGGCCTAACAAAATGCTAGTGGGAACAGGAAGTCTTCCCTGTTTGTATAGCTGCTGGATATCACACAGCACATCTGCCCTTGAGGAGACCTAGCTTTTATTACATATCAAAGTCACAAACCAGATTATTTCAGTGGACTGGCTCCCTGCAGTCCACTTTGGGTCATGTCCCTGAACAAGCCAGAGGACATCTGAACTCTCCTATGTTCTGTTTGAGCACTTACTCACTCTTTAAAAATGGACAGTGGCAGAGATTTCACAGGAACGCGCAGGAAAACTTATTGTGTGCAGCCATAAAATGCTTCATATCACAGAGAACCTTAGAAGGAGAAGGCTCTCTGGATTGGTATTAACTGTTAGGGTTTTACTCGCATGTGTGATTCCTTTTTCACACTTCTTATAAAAATCTATGCACATTGAATTTATTTGAGCTCTAGGGTGCTGGAACATGGTACTAATACACAGAGAGGAGGTGCTGGAATGATGATGGCTTCTGCTTGTAAGTTAAAGCTACAGCCATAATGGCACATTGGATGAGTCAACAAAGAAAGAGTATGCAAGTATAGAATTAGAGCCTGTAGCACAAGCCTACTGTGCCAGCAGGAAAAAATAAGGTTGCATTTTCTAACTTTGCTGTACTTGACATTGCAACTTTAATGATATTATTTTGTTTGGAATAAAAAGAATAACTATAGCATAATATTTTCTGCAAGCTATGTAAACAAATTTGTCATGAGCAGCCACTTTGTATGTGTAACCCATCTGATTAATGGCTTCTTGGGCCACCAGTACATGAAAATAAAAGGAAAAATATTTTGTTCTTAAATTATGCCTGTTCTGCAGCAAAAAAATAATTTGAGGTGGCCCATTTAAGTTATTAAGTGCATGAAACAAAAAAAAAAACTTAGAAAGATTTAAGTAATTATTATTTTTGCATCTTCAGAAGGGTTTAGCTTAAGTGTGAAACAAAAGCTTCATTGGTACTTATTTAATCTGATTTTATTTTCCTGCTACTAAATTTTATTTTATATCATTGGAGAACAGTAAATAGATCTCAAAGATTTAAAACATCAAAATAATACAAAAAAAACACATGAAATTTGTATGGATAATCATATTATTCTTGAATAATAGGGCTTTTAAGACGACTGCCGGACTTAAGCTGGACTTAAGACTTCGAGCACAAAGAGTGACAGTGAATGTGATAACATCAGGCTGGTGACCAGTCACTAGTGGGGTCCTGCAATCCTTTTCAACATCTTCATCAATGACTTGGATGCAGGACTCGAAGTAATTCTAAGCAAGTTTGCTGATGATGTAAAACTGGGAGTAGCTGTCGAATCCCTTGAAGGTAGGTAGGCCTCGCAGAGAGACCTCAACAAGTTAAAGAGACGGGCAGTCACCAACCACATGAGGTTATACAAGGGCAAGTGTCGGATTCTGCACCTGGGATGGAGCAACCCTCGTGGTAAGTACAGACTAGTGAATGAGTGGCTAGAGAGCAGTGCAGTGGAGAGGGACCTGGGGGTCCTGGTTGATGGCAAACTGAATGTGAGCCAGCAGTGTGCCCTGGTAGCCAGGAGGGCCAACTGTGTTCTGGGTTGCATCAAGCATAGCATTGCCAGCCGATTGAGGGAGGTAATTGTCCTGATCTACTCTGCATTGGTGCGGCCTCACCTTGAGTACTCCGTGCAATTTTGAGCAGCACAATACAAAAAAGACATCAAACTATTGGAGAGTGTCCAAAGGAGAGCCACGAGGATGGTGAAGGGCCTGGAAGGGATGACTTATGAGGAGTGGCTAAGATCACTTGGATTATTCATCTTGAAGAAGAGGAGGCTGAGGGGTGACCTCAGTCTATGGCTTCCTCATAAGGGGAAGAGATGGGGCAGGTACTGATCTCTTCACTCCTGTGACCAATGGCAGGACTCAGGGAAATGGCAGGAAGCTGAATCGGGGGAGGTTAAGTTAGATATCAGGAAAAGGTTTTTCACCCAGAGGGTGGCTGAGCACTGGAGCAAGCTCCCCAGGGAATTGGTCTCAGCACCAAGCCTGCCTGAGTTCAAGAAGTGTTTGGATTATGTTCTCAGGCACATGGTGTGATTCTTGGGGTGCCCTATACAGGGACAGGAGTTGGACTCAATGATCCTGATGGGTCCCTTCCAACTCAGCGTATGCAATAATTCTATGATTCTATGATTCTATGATTAAGTATTTGAAATACTAGAGTCCCTATTCTGTTACCAGGTTTATGACAGGCTTGTTTATTTTTTAAATTCAATTTTCTTTCAAATACCTAAACACTTGAAGCAAATTGCATCTATCAGGAAAGCCGCAAAAATAGATATTTTATGGTGATAATAATGCCTAAAAATAATGAGGATAAATTATTTTGTCTTTCATCCATGCACTCCAGAGGAATTCCATTGACAGACATCTCTGCTTTATCAGATGCTTTTACTTCCTCTCTCATATGCTCCCATGGAAGTATTAGGCTGGAATGAAAATGGATAAGAGAAAAGATGTAATTTAAATCTTCTCAAGAGAGTCAATTTAAAATATGGAAAGTTCACAAATCAATAGTATTAAAACAGTTATTGTATTTAAATATTAATAAGATAGGAGTGATTGATGGACTGGAACTAGAGCTACTTAAAGTGGAGCACATTATATAGCTAAACCATTAGCTTGAAATAGGAAATCTAATTTTCTTACAAGTAATATACCTACAAATTGGAAATACACTGTTGTGACTGTTATTCATAAAAGTGGGGACTATCATCTCTCTTCCATTGCACTTAACTCAATGAGTGCTATGTACAATTTATCTCCTTTTGACACTGTGATAAACTTCCATTGTAGGCAGAAAAGAACTCCAAATAATCAGCTTTCTAGGAATACATATCTTAAATACATACACAAAATTTAAATGCAGAGTCTGGCCCTATACTGCTGAAATCGAGTTGGCAATAAGCTACAGAATGAAATTCCTTTGACTTTTCTGTCATGTCATTGCTAGCCATGTTTCTATGCCAGAAAATATTTTGTCTCATCATTTCCTACACTTGAATTGCAAAGGTTTCACGTCATTGCACTATGCCACTAAAAAACATTACTTCATTACAATTTCTGTGGGACATGGCTTAAATTTTAACAGTGACAACGAAACAGGTAAGTTCACAGAGGTACTTCACAGAGATATTGTGAACATATATTTTCTATAGTTTAGTTCCATGACTTTGGATTCCTGGGGCAGGGGATTTGGGGTTTTTTTTTGTTTGTTTTTGTATTTTTGGTGTTTTTGTTTCTTGGGGTTTTTTTTGTTTTGGTTTGGTTTTTTGTTTGTTTGTTTTTTTTACTTTTCCCCAAAGAACAAAATACAGAATACTGTTTCATCTTCTTTCAGTGCAGTATCATGCACTCAGTATTATTTTTAAGGACACAACCATAAAATAGTTATGCATAATGTGAAACAGGTCTATGTCTAATAGAAGCTGATTTTAGAACAGACCTATTACAAGACTGTACTGTGTGTGCATAGGTGTACAGTAAATAGCTCTCAATAATATGCAAGTAGTTTTGGTATCTATTTGACCAATAAAACATATTGTTGTGCACTGTACTCTTAACCTGGAGTATGCAGTGAGATTTTCACTGACACCTGTTCTGCAGAGTTTATTCTGCCTGATCTTGCAGTAATTCTTTATGTTTATGAGGATGCATGCAATGCCATGGTTACCTTAGCATTTGAATCTCAAGCCTGCAAATGTTTGTCACTCCTGAAGTCTTTCACAACCTTATTTCACACCAGGATGTGGAAAACAGACTTACCTCAGGATGAGTCACTCAACTGCATGTACAGGATGTGATAAAATTGCTTCTCTGCTTTTTCTTTGTTCAGTTACTTTTGTGTGTCTTGTTGGGTTAATTACTGTTGTAGGATCTGCAAGCCATGGGCAAAATAATGCACAAAACATTGAAGGAATGGATGCCCATTGCTTCTCAGGGATTGGAGAAACAATTCCTCTCCTTTGAGCTTGTACACAAGATCACAGTCTCACCCAAAATAGTACAGTGTTGTATTTATGAACAGTGGTATAGTAAGATTTGCCTTTCATTTAGAGGACAGCTCATGAGAATCATGAGAGTAAAAATGGTGTACTGACCTTGCTCAGCATTGAAAAAGGCATTACATTTGCAGGTGTTTGTCTCTGTCATTCTGTGAAGCCCCAGGCCCAGTGAAAGGCTTTGGTGAAGTCTACGCCAAAGATGGAGCCTTATCTACACTATAGGGCTGGATATTCAGTTCTTCTTTTTCCATTAGAATACACAAAATTTGATGTTTGGTAGAAGCACACACTAATCCTGAACAAAGACAGCCAAGTTTAAAACTGCATTGGTTAATAGGTTTAATACTGTGAACTTTTATTTTTCTTCATACTTGACTCTTTCTGTGATAATTTCTCTTTAATTTTCCATCATGACCCACTGAGTCTTGTTATTTGTTATCTCAAGACATAAACTCCCTGGTGTGCCTAAGCCTATGCAGTTTAAATTTTGCTATTTTTTGCATTGTAAAACTTAGAAAAATTTCCCATGTGAAAGCTTTTGATATTTGCATCATCCTCTGATATTCTCTGTTTCATTTTTTTGTTTGTTATTATGGGTGTATGTTTGAATTTTAACATATGGAAGGAGATAAGGGGAGAAAAATGTGTGAAGTAATGAACACTTATATCCAAAACATAAAGTCAGAATGTGTATTGCTATCATTTGACTATACCATAGTTTATTAATCAGCCTACAACTAGAACAACCCACAGTCATAAATAAACAACTTTGAAAGACAAATGAAATTAAGTAAACATACAGATTATGATGGATTCATGCTCATCAGAAAACTATAATTGATGAAGTGTTTTCAGAAGGTAATAGTAGAGAAGAAAGCAAAAAAAAAATGTAGTTAGAAGACTGAAAAATCATCCAGAGAATCCATGAATCTGGACAATGGTCCAGAAAAACCTCAAAAGTTTCAATTCTAAAAGTACTGTTTGTTGCTGGATATAAAACACCACTTGTGGCTCCTGCAAAGCTACCAGTCATTGTCAGAGTATTAATTTATAAGGGCTTCCTGGAAACATGGTTCCAAAACTGAGATTCAGTTAGGCAGTCTCTCAGTGTGGTAGTATATGTGCAACAGTCTTCCAACGTCCATTTACAACACTGATAATCTGGTCTCCTGCCTATAAGAGACAGCAAGAGTTAATAAGAGAGCTGAAAATACAGGTAGATGTGCATCATAGGAAATAAGATTACTATTTTATGTCCTGACACACTTTGGAAATAAGAATTACAAAAGCAGACACAAAAGTGGAGGGGGAAGAAAATGATCAGGCTGAGAAGATCAAAGTGCATGTGGCTTTTTTTTTCCCCTGGACTTCTCTGATAGTACATTGTGTATCTTTTATGCATTATGTATGGATTAATTCCTTAAACTTCAGATGTCTGTATGTTCCTTTCAAGAAACATTGTGAAATTGTTTTTTCTACCCTGTGAAACCCATTTGAGTTGGAAGCTATGTAACTTTAGAGTGCATGCTGTGGCAAGCACATCTTGTATAATAGAAAGAGCATCCATCAAGTCTGGGAACCAAACAAACCTCCTATTGTCTGGCTATGTCAGTCAAGAAAAAAGCACAACTTACACAGTCTGGTTTAGTCTCGCAGTAAGGTTTTGCATTTAGTCTCTCAGTGACAGACACACTTCACTTCTTAGGATAACATACTGTGTCAAAAAAGAGTCTAAGCATTTATAATTTACAAGTATGGTGATAATTTAAGGCTTACATATTAAAAGACAGATCAACAAACAGAAAATATAAGCAAATGAGCTTAGTCCAGCCATGGTTGTCTAAGATGAGCCAGCTCATGACAGCTCTGCAAGCACAGGAGATGATTGCTCATGAGAGAAAACATGCACACAGGAGTAGCAGCTGTAGCATGGTTGTGGCTCCTGGGATTTGCACTAGGCAGAACGATACGTGTACACGCACAGATACACAGAAAGTGCCCTGCTGCTGCAGAAGACAGCTCTCTGCTAATATGGTCCTCTGGGCTCAGCTGTATCAGTCTTGTTATATAAATGATTAAATGGGGGCAGATATTAATTGCATCCCTCATGTGTCTAACATCGTCTATGGAATATACAGCTGCTTCAGTGAGTGTGAGTGCATATGTTAATATCTTCAGCAAAGAACTCATCAGCCAGTACAAGAATCACTAAAGTAAAGTAACTATAGGATAAAGTCTTATTTACTGGAGCTGTGGAAGCTCATGTTTTTAGTGTCTCAAGCCTTTGGTGCAACCCACATAATGACTCAGATGACAGTCATGCCATATGAGTCAGGCAGGCAAGAGTATGCCTCTGGTACTTAAATGATTTTAATTGCAATAGAGAATCTGTAATGAGCCCTGTTGATCTGTGTTGTTTTGTCTGTAGCAGAGTGATTAGTGACATGGGTAGGGTTAGACCATGTAGCCAAAAGTAATTAATTTTGTTTTTCTAGTTGTGGGAAATTTTAACCTTAACATCAGAAAGACTGCCTGTGTCACTGCTGATGCATGCAATGGTAATGAAGGGTAAAGAAAAGCTGGAGGGAGGGAAGGAATTCATGACAAAATCAGTGTTACAGAAAAACAGATCAGACTGTAGGTATTTCAAGCTTGTTTATCTTACTTCAGAGTATTGATTATTTGCAATCAGCAAGACAGAAACTGCTGAAGGTGAAAGTCAGTTGAATAGGGAATAGGTTATTTATTATGTCAGGAAATAATTCTTCCATTTACTTTTCCAGCTTTCCATTATTATAGTGACTTTCATTTTGAGTTATAAGAGGCTGAAGATGTCTGCATTGCAGCATAATTGGTTCTGGCTACTAGCCATCTGACAAAGTTAATTATTGATTGTCTGTGTATTGGTCCCGTGAGACAATCCAATGTCTATACAAATTAGTTAGAGACAACTATCTCATAAAATAGTCAGAATAAATCCTTTATACCTTCCTAAACAGAAATACGATAGATTATTGGCTTTTTGAGGAAAAAGGCAAGGTATAGTACTAACTGCTATTCATGAATGACAAGGCTTCTTTACTGCTGAACTCAATTCAAATCAAAAGGTACAAGTATTAATGAACTGAATTCACAGATAAGTCTGAAGAATACTAATTATTTTCAAACCCATCCCAATTTAATAAATTTCTGGTGCTAAGTAGATTCTCTCAGGTTTTGAAGGACTGGGATGATTGTACTCCTAGTATTTAATTTCAAAATGCATTCTTCCCATTAGATTTTGAAATAAATATATTTTTATATATTTATAACAATGGAATTAATGTCTTCAGATAATAAAATTCACTTTCTATCTGCAATCTCACAAAAGTTAAGCAGCTCATATTTGTGAAGTATTTAAACACTGAATATTTACAAAACATTCAAAGGGAGCAAGTTAAGACTTCACTAAAAAGCAGCCTCACAAGGTTCTCATGAAAGCAGGTGAAAATTTCCATAGGATGAATGATATTAGTAGATCCAGATATTGCCCTATTAGCATACACAAGCACAGACTTAAATACTTGTTTGGCTAATCTTTAATTAAAAACATTTGAAAATACTACTTTTTTCTGCCATAATTTACCCATTGTGAATCACAAGACATAAACAAAGTAATAGAGACAAGCTCTGAGTCTTGGTGGTGAAGCAAACTCCAAAGACGTAGAGAAATCCCTGTTTAGCAAATCCTGTTGACACATCAATTTAGTCTGCTTGCAGAAGTTTCTGTTCTCACTCCCCCATCAGCTCTTTGTCACTGTCTCTTTACACATGGATTACTGCCACTGGAAATATGCAACTTGTGTGAACATTCCCTGCTAAGCTTCAGTTCAAATGGAGCTGGGGTGTTTAAAATTTGGGTCTTTATTGGTTAATTTCTTTGGGACTGAAAGCGATTAGGGGGTGTTCACACAAGCACCTCAGCTGGAAAGAAGGCAGTACAACTGGAGGCAGGCTGGAACAAAACCGTATTTTTTTGCCTGCACAGCTGCAGTCAGGGAGGGATGTGTGAACAAGCCTTGAGGCTCCACATCTGCTTCCCAGAGTTATAGTAGCCTGGTTTACTCCTGCTAGTACAGATAGCTGCCATTGCACAAGAGAAACAGTGGGTGAGAAGGCAATAATGTGTCTTGCAGGACATCCTTTGATCCTCCCTCTTCCTGATCTCCCATTAGATCTTTCAGTTCCTCCTGAGCTCGGGCTTTATGCTGGATCCACTGTACAGGGACCATCCAACAATTTCAAAAGTCAAGGCAGAGTTTATGAAATACCTATCAATAAGCTCTACATCTAAGAAAGTATTTTCTTGTTGAAAAATACAGTTGTTGAAGAACACAATTGTTGAGGTACGAATCTGCATGAGTTTCTCACAGATAATCCAATACTGTTGTTCTTCATCTCTGTTGAAAGAGATGTGTTTCAGGCTTACAGGTGGGACCTTGAAAAAATGACTCAAAAGCTTTGAAATCAGATACTCACAAAAAATTACCATAACCACTTATTTAAATTTGCCCCTTCCTTCTGCCCCCTCCTTCTGCCCCCTTTTAACTGGTCTTATAATTTTGGATTGATAGCAGCTGTGATATTTCAAAGTTTAGTTTGCAATACTATAATAATTATGAAGTGATGTCAACTACTTTAATTTTCTACCTTAGTTTAATCTGGAAATAGATTCTTAACAAGGAAAATGTCCAAGATGCACATTATTTTGAATAGTAATAATTTATTTTAGAGAAATGAGCCTAAAACTAACCTCTGGTCTCACTTAATTTGTGTCTGTCTGGGTGTTCTTAGTGAAAACAGTGAAGTGCACTGAGATAAAATGAGGAGAAAATCAACATTTCTGCATAAATGTAATGAAATCCAGTGCGTGTAAAGATGTTGGTATCTCTCAGGATGGTGGCTGGGATGCCAGGGGAGGGATTAAATATGTTGAGTAATGTTCAGATATTCATTTATGTGATTAGTATCTTAGAATCCTAGAATTGTAGAATGTATTGGGTTGGAAGGGACCTACAAAGTTCACCTGCAATAACCAGGGACATCTCCAACTAGACCAGATTGTTCTGAGCCCTATCAAGTGTTTCCAGGTATGGGGCTTTCGCCACCTCTCAAGGCAACCTGTTCCAGTGATCCACCACCCTTATATTAAAGAACTTTTTCTCTAATATCTAACCTAAATCTACCCTTCTCTAGCTTGAAACCATTACCTCTTGTCCTATCATTACATGCCCTTGTGAACAGGTCTTCCCCAGCCTCCTTATAGGCCCCTTTCATGTATTGGAAGGACTCTACAAGGTCCTTCTGGAGTCTTCTCATCTTCAGGCTGAACAACCCCAAATCCCTCAGCCTGTCTTCAGAAGAGAGGTGCTCCAGTCCTAGGATCATTTTCATTACCCTCCTCTGGACATTCAAACAAGTCCACATCTTTCTTGTGTTGGGTCTCAAGAGCTGGCTGCAGTACTCTAGATGAGGTCTCACCAGGGCAGAGCAGAGGGGCAGAATCACCTGTATCTATCTGCAGGCCACACTTCTTTTGGTGCTGCCCAGGATGCAGTTGGCCTTCTGGGCTGCAACTGCACATTGGTGGCTCATGTCCAGCTTTTCATCCACTAGTACCCGCAGGTCTCTTCCCACAGGGCTGCTCTCTAGCATGTCTTTCCCCAGCCTGTATTCATATCTCTGGTTGCCCTGGCCCAGGTGCAGGACCCTGCCCTTGGCCTTGTTGAACCTCATGACGTTCCCTAGGGCCCACTTCTCCAGCTTGTCCAGGTCTCTCTGAATGGCATCCCGTCCCTCTGGCATATCGACCACACCACCAGCTTGGTGTCATCAGCAGACTTGCTGAGGGTGCTCTCAATGCCACTGTCAATATCATTAAGGAAGATATTAAACAACACTGGTCCCAGTACAGAGGCCTGACGGACACCACTTGTCACTGTTTTCCATCTGGACATCGAGCCATTCACTACTACCCTCTGGATGTGACCACCCAGCCAGTTCCTTATCCACTCAGTGGTCCACCCATCAAACCCGTATCTCTCCAACTTAGAGAGAAGGATGTTGTGGGAGATTGTGTCAAAGGCCTTGCAGAAGTCCAGGTAGATGACATCCATAGGTCTTCCCTTGTCCACTAGTGCAGTCACTCCATTGCAGAAAGCCTCTAGGTTAGTCAGGCAGGATTTGCCCCTAGTAAAGCCATGCTGGCTGTCCTGAATCTCCTCCCTGTTCTCCATGTGCCTTAGCATGTCTTCTAGGAGGATCTGTGCCATATTGATGTACAAGTTTCTCTTTATATCACTATAAATCTTATTTTTCAAGTTTGGTTTTACTAGGGTCTTCATATTCCCATTTTTACTATAAAATATGGTGGAGTACAGGAAAAACAAGTTATTTCATTCGAGAGAATATACAGCTAGGGAAAAGAAGAAAATTATAGAAATATCAAGGAACTTTTAATTTTTTTTTCCCCCTTGAGATTTTCCGAAAGGTTTCAGCTTGAAATGGCTGATAAACTAGTATAGATAATTTAAAATGCTTTCCTGACTCTAGGCACTTAAATCTTTAAACTTCTTCCATTGCTGCAGTCAGGTCAGCATTTCAGCAATGTAATTTTGTGTAAAAGCTTGCAACCACACTCAGCAGAGTGATGAAGCAAGTGATATTTGTCTATTTTTAATATTGACGTAGCTCTCTCTTTTTTGGAGGGATGATCTTGAAAGATCAGCCATTCAGCATACTTTACTGGCTTTCTAGTCAAATTGGGTGATTTGCTATAAGATTCGTATTCTACCTCCTAGGACAGATGGAAATCAAAGGAAGATTAGCTGTAGGACAGAAATGCTAGTTAGGGAGAAAAACACAAGTTTTAGTATGTATGCTTGTTTGCACCCAGTAAAATACTAACTTTTGTCACTTGGCATTTACTTCCAGCAGCTCTAATTCCTCTTTAATATGGATAGCTCAGTCCAGTATTCTAAATACTGCCTATACTCCCACTTAAAGGTACCCTGTGGTATTTGAAACATCTGCACAAACATTGCATCTAAGATAAAAGATCCATGAGCCTCAGGACTAGAAGTTTCAGGCCTGGAGAAATACTGAGGGTGTTTTAATGCCTCATTCAGATTTGACAGTTGTTAATAATCTTACTTTCAAGCAGAAGATTTTAAAAATTAACTCTCAGTTGAAAGTAAATGTAACTGTATATTGGCCTGAATCTCATTTCTTACTAATTTCTTTGCTCTGTAACTCCAATGAAATAATAATTTCACTCTCTTTACACAGTGCAAGTGGGATTATACTCAAAATTTCTAATGAAACATGTAACAAGGTAATGTATGAAAAAAAATCTCTAGCATACTCTCCTAGATGAAAGAAGGGTGAATAAAGCTAACTATAAACCAGCTTAGCAATTTCTAATCTTCTCCAAGCTCATCACAATTTTTTTTAAAAAGTTTATAGAATAAATCCTACTAATTTGCTCCAGCTGTCAAGATTTCAATTTCAGTTGAAAATTAGAGAGAAACAGCAATGCTGTAGGTTGTTTAAAGATCCCTGAGAGGTATCTGCCAGGCTTACAATTATATCAATTAACTTTTCTACAAAGAACCAATGTTCACTGCAATTAGGTAAAACATTTGATAACACATTGGTTGTGTTCCTGGCTGTGAAGTTCACAGAGAGTTCTCATTTATACAGGAATAAGCCTATTTTGAGATCTTGTCTTCCCTAACTCCTTTCCCCCCAGAGTAACTGTCCCCTTGAGCTTTTCAATGGAGATTGTTGCTGTGAAGTCACCACTGATATAGCATCCATCTTGGAGGATCAATGTGTATCCTTAACAGCTTTAGAGAAGCATAAAAGAAAAAGGTGATTCTTCTTTCCAGTGAGCTATGACACCAGCATTTTATCTTTATTACTTTTACTGTTTGAGGGTCAGAACTGTAGGTCCTACAGAACTGTCACCAGGATGTTGTATCTTGTAGGTGAAAAAACAGTTTAGGTTCTCTAAATCTAAATTCCAGCTAAAGTCAGCAAATAGGTGGGAATTAGGGATCAGGACAACAAAGGGACCCTAGTGGTTGGAGTCTACTACAGGCCACCCGGTCAAGTAGAGCCTAATGATGAAGCCTTGTTATTCCAGCTCGAGGAGACATCATGCTCACAGGCTCTCATTCTGCTGGGGGATTTCAACCACCCAGACATCTGTTGGAAAAGCAGCACAGCAAGCAGTAGGCAATCCAGGAGCCTCCAGGAGTGCCTTAATGACAACTTCTTAAGAAAAGAAATAGACAGCCCTACCTGAGGGGATGCATTATTGGACCTGATGGTCACAAATGCAAGTGAACTCATCAGGGATGTCGAAGTTGAAGGCATCCTGGGCTGCAGTGATCATGCGCTAGTGCAGTTCACTGTCCTAAAAGGTACAAGGCAGACGAGAAGCATAGTCAGGACTCTACATTTTAGGAAAGCAAACTTCCAGCTTTTCAAGGAGTTAGTAAGTAGGACCCAGTGGGAAACAGCCCTCAGGGACAAGGGAGTAGAACACAGCTGGCAGATACGTAAGGATGCTTTCCTTGAGGATGAGGGCAAGAGATCTCAGTCCCCAGGTGGAGGAAATCAGGCAAGAGACCAGCATGGCTGATTCAAGACCTGCTGGTCCAACTTAAAGGCAAAACGGAACTACACAGGCAATGGAAGAGAGGATAGGTATCCTGGGATGAGTATAAGGACGTTGCCCGGTTGTGTAGGGATGAGGTCAGGAAGGCCAAGGTGCAGCTGGAGCTGAACTTGACAAGGGATGTGAAGAAAAAACAAGAAGGGCTTCTACAGGTATGTAAACCAGAAAAGGAAGGTAAAGAAAGCATATGGCCTCTGATGAGTAACTAGTAACAAAAGATGAGGAGAAGGCGGCTGAGGTTCTCAACAACTTTTTTGCCTCACCCTTCATTTGCAACCTCTCTCCTCACAGCTCTCAAGCTGATGGCCCACAGGACAGAGACCACAGAGACAAAATCCCTCCCACCATAAGTGAATACAAGGTTCCTGACCATCTGAGGTATCAGAACATACACAAGCCCATAGAACGTGATGAGATGCATCCCAGAGTCCTGAAGGAATTGGCTGATGTAGTTGCCAAGTCACTCTCCATGATATTTGAAAATTTGTGGCAGTCAGGTGAAGTCCCTGGTGACTGGAGTGACTGGAAGAAAGGAAATATTGTGCCCATTTTATAAAAGGGTAGAAAGTAGGACTTTGGGTTATACCAAACTGTCAGCTGCACCTTTGTGCCTGGGAAGATCATGGAACAGATCCTCCTAGAAGACATGCTAAGGCACATGGAGAACAGGGAGGAGATTCAGGACAGCCAGCATGGCTTTACTAGGGGCAAATCCTGCCTGACTAACCTAGAGGCTTTCTGCAATGGAGTGACTGCACTAGTGGACAAGGGAAGACCTATGGATGTCATCTACCTGGACTTCTGCAAGGCCTTTGACACAATCCCCCACAACATCCTTCTCTCTAAGTTGGAGAGATACGGGTTTGATGGGTGGACCACTGAGTGGATAAGGAACTGGCTGGGTGGTCACATCCAGAGGGTAGTAGTGAATGGCTCGATGTCCAGATGGAAAACAGTGACAAGTGGTGTCCGTCAGGCCTCTGTACTGGGACCAGTGTTGTTTAATATCTTCCTTAATGATATTGACAGTGGCATTGAGAGCACCCTCAGCAAGTCTGCTGATGACACCAAGCTGGTGGTGTGGTCGATATGCCAGAGGGACGGGATGCCATTCAGAGAGACCTGGACAAGCTGGAGAAGTGGGCCCTAGGGAACGTCATGAGGTTCAACAAGGCCAAGGGCAGGGTCCTGCACCTGGGCCAGGGCAACCAGAGATATGAATACAGGCTGGGGAAAGACATGCTAGAGAGCAGCCCTGTGGGAAGAGACCTGCGGGTACTAGTGGATGAAAAGCTGGACATGAGCCACCAATGTGCAGTTGCAGCCCAGAAGGCCAACTGCATCCTGGGCAGCACCAAAAGAAGAGTGTGGCCAGCAGATTGAAAGAAGTCCCCATTATGGGGCTCTGGGCAATCTGTTCTAGTTGGAGATTTCCTTGCTTATTATAGTTTGGCTGGAGTAGATGACCTTTATAGGTCCCTTCCAACTGAAGATCTTCTATGATTCTATGACTCTATGACTCTGATTCTGTGAGTCTATGATAAATGGAGAAAACTTTAGCACTGAAATATTCCTTCTTTATAGCGGTGTCTGTAGTTGAATTTTTTCAAATAGTTTATGATGACACTGGTGCAACAGGCCCAGAAGAACAAAAATCTGGGAGAATGGAGATGTAGTTCGCAATTCTCACCACCGGGGGGTACGGCCGAAGCCAATCCCTGACCGGGATCCACGTCCTGTCCCCTGAGACTCCAGGCAAACGGTCCGCTCGGTACGTCCACACGCCAACAACCACAGGGAGCAGCGCCGCAACGGCACGGCAGCCTCCGCAGCGGTACGCTCACCGCGCCGGCTGGATCCGTGTGTGTTCACAGAGCGCGCGCCTTCTTGCTCCTCCCTTTCTTTCCCGGTTCCGGCCCCGCCGTGCCTCCTGGGAGCTGCAGTCTGTAGTCTGTGCGCATGCGCCTGGTACCTCTGTCCTCTCCCCACGAGTGCCGGGGGGGCGCATCGCCAGGAATGGTCAGTGAATGTCGCTGGATTAAAGGCCATTGTAGAGTCCGTCTCTCACAGGGTCAGAATTTGGACTTATTGAAACAGCGTGTCTGGGGACATCTGTAACATTTTTTTAAATGGTGAACTCAAAAAATTGATTTTAACATTAAAACAGGAGAAAAAAATGGTAGTAAACATTCTCATGGGCTGTTAAATTTCATAATATGCATTCTTGGATAAGACTAAAATATCCTTTTATGATATGGACCTGAAAAGAAAAGTATTCACCCTATTAATCATCTTTGGATTATAGCTGTCATTGCTACTGAGGGAAGGAGAGTTGTCAAGGTATAGATTATATAGACTTCATCTCAGTGTTGAGGAATACTGCAAACAGAAAACAAACAAAATAAGTGAAACTAAAATGGCTTTTTAAACAAGTTATACAAAATTCCCTTCTGCCACTTATGAGAAGAAAAGCAAACCACAGTCTGAAAAAAATGGGGCACATTATTGAGCTTAACAGGACACAGGAGGGAACAACCTTGGTAGATAGTAATGTATAAATACAAGTTTTTTAACTGAAGTTTTCTTGCTGTTGAGGTTATGATGGTAGTGTCTTCTACTTTCATGTCTGCTTGTAAGTTATTATGTTGTCTTCTTCCTGCAAAAATTCAGTGATTGTTTAAGTTGGATCCCTGTGCATGGAGGAGAGATCTGGGAACAGCTGTGTTGACTCTGAGCAGAGGAGCTACCAAATGACAGTAGAATAAAGATTGAGGTTTCTGCAAGAAAGAGCCTGAGGAATAGCAAAAGCTGAAAGACCACATTAGGAAATCAGCAAGCAAATACAGCCAGGTCTTGGGAACTGTCCATCATGTTTGAAAAGTCTTGGCAGTCTGGAGAAATTCCCACTGACTGGAAAAGGGAAAACATAACCTCCATTTTCAAAAATGGAAAAAAGGTAAACTCAGGGAACTATAGACCAGTCAGTCTAACCTCTGTGACAAGCAAGGTCATGGAGCAAATCCTCCTGAAGGCTCTACTAAGGCACATTGAAAACAAAGGGGTAATTGGTGACAGCCAACATGGCTTCACGAAGAGCAAATCCTGCCTGACTAATTTGGTGGCCTTCTACGATAGGGTCACAGCATCAGTGGACAAAGGAAGAGCGACCGATGTCATCTACCTGGACTTGTGCAAAGCCTTCAACACTGTCCCACGTTATATCCTGGTATCCAAACTGGAATGATATGGGTTCAATGGATGGACCACTCACTGTGTAAGGAACTGGCTGGATGGTTGCACTCGAAGAGTGGTGATCAATGGCTTGATGTCCAGATGGAGACCTGTGATGAGTGGTGTTCCCCAAGGATCAGTGCTTGGACCCATGAAATTTAACGTCTTCGTTGGTGATGTGGTCAGTGGCATTGAGTGCACCCTCAGCAAGTTTGCTGATGACACCAAAGTGTGTGGTGAGGTAAACACACTGGAGGGAAGGGACGCCATCCAGAGGGACCTTGACAGGCTTAAGTTTTAATGAAAATTAATAGCTTTCATCAAAACTTCATTATCAGGTTAATGTAATGATGTAATGCTGGTGGCTATTGTGACTTCTAATATCCACATCTTGTATATCACATTATTCAGGAAAAAGAAGTCTAGTAAAAGACTTAATTTATCATTACACTAATCTCTCTAGTTTATAATTTACTTGAAGGGTATACACTACATTTCACAGTCAAGGTACACTTCCCTGGACTGTCATGGACTGTATTTCTTAGTTGCCCCATGTAAAACTCCAGTGCTCTTTACTCAACAGAAAGTTCACCTCAACATCATCTGAACGAAACAAAATCATTAAGAAAACACAAAACTCAGCTCATAAGGAAGTATAAGATTTTGAGGGCAGCAATACCAGCTGTTAGGTCTTGTATACTACTTCATTAAACTAAGATTTTTATGGCCTAATTTGATTTTTTCTTTCCAACTTGAACTTGCCTTGTGAATGGATCACTGTGTCTGAAATACACTTCAATGAATCAATAAATTAATGGAAAGCATATAAAATTTTCAAGAAAGTAATAAAACCACTTTGATTTTGAAGACTGTTAAAGCACTTAAATATTCAGAAAAGTTATTTTCACTTAATTCAGTCTTTATAAAACACAGTAATTGACAATAGTTAGGAACTATTTGAACAGTATTTCTGGCTGTGCACTCCAATACTGACTGTACTCTCTACTAGGCCATGCCATGGCCAAGACAGCCATGGTGAGTATTGGAGCTAACTATGAGTGTAGTCACTGACTGCCAGATCATAGGATATTTGCACCCAAGGAAGGCTACTACTATTAGAAAATGTCATTACATAAGTAAGGATATGTTAAAATAAAAAAAGGGAGTAATTTTGGATATTTTGAAAAGGAAAAATAATTTATACTAAGAATTTCATATTTAATTCTTTAAAATACCAAGCTTAAGAGCTCATTGGTTACATTTCTCTTGCATGTTCTGTTGGTGTACATTGTCAAGGATACCCCAGAAAACTACACATACTCAGCTCCGTGTTCTTAAATTCTATCACTCATATCAACAAGATTGACCAACCACTCCATCCCCATTTTTCAGCATTCCCAAAATACAACCCTCTGTCTGTGATTTGGCCAAACTTACCAACCCCTATATTCTTTCTAAGCTCCTTCCTCCCATCCTTTGCCAATAGTACACTGAGTGGGTTTGATTTTTGCATTGGTTACCTTACTCGGGAAAATAGTAATTGCTATATAAATGTCCATTAAGTTACTACAAGGCTCAAATTTGTGTATATTTAGGGACTTCGAGTATTGCAATCAGTCTTGAAATTTCCTTGTGCAACTATGTAAATGTTTAAAACATAACATTAATAGACTTTTTTGTTAGTATTTCAGTTCCCTCTTTCCCAGTTAACTTGGGATTAGTTTTAATGTTAAAATTTACATATTCTTCTTTAAATTTTATTTAGACCTTGCTTTTGAATTTAAAATCTTTTGAGTCTTTTTATAGCTAGGGGATTTAGTTTTTTCTTCAAAGATATGACTGATTTGGAATATCTCTTCTGTCTCTTTCTGCTTAGCAATTAAACCACGCTTTTTCATCTGGCCTGTCCTTCTCCTCTTTCAGATGTTCATTTTCTCAGCCTACACTTGCTGTTCTTTACAGTCTCCTCAATATTAGTGCAAATATAAAATCTCAATAAATAATAGACCTAGCTGAATAATGTTTTGATAATAATTTAACACTAAAAGTACTGGCTTCCTTTGTGGACCCCATTGCCAGTGCCATAATGTAAAACTGGAGAAATGAATAGAGGAAAAGGTGTTGGTAAAAATGCTTATAAATCTTGAAAAAAAAAAAATCATTAATTTCCCATAAAGATCCATAACAGAATTGCAATCTCTTTTATACATATTCATTTTCTCTTAGTCACTCAATAATTCAGTTCAGTAGAAAAAAAAATTAACAGACAGGGTACTAAAGATGTCTGAGTAGCTAGAGGTAGGTTTAAGCCTCTTAAGGAATTTGAAAATAATGCCTGGGATCTCAGCTCAGTTATTGTTGAAGATCCATGTGACGGTCAAGATGTACTTTCAGGTACCTTCATCACTCCACATTCAAAAGACTAGCTCCTCTGACTTGATGAATTTTCTTATTAATTCGATATCATAGTAGAAATATAAATCAAT
This sequence comes from Hemiprocne comata, assembly GCA_020745705.1. Lineage (NCBI taxonomy): Eukaryota > Metazoa > Chordata > Aves > Apodiformes > Apodidae > Hemiprocne > Hemiprocne comata. The sequence continues at coordinate 137,190,655 of CM036587.1, forward strand.
CAAAAGAAGTTGAACCTTGAAGTACCCAACACCTATGACATTTTGATTAGTTTTATTGTGATCTTTCTTGTGATATTTTTAAATATAGCAAGTGAAGTAGTTCATTCAAAGATGACTACCTGAAAACTGGTACTTCATGTGCAGTTAAGATCTATTAAAATGCACTGGAATGGGTTATGTTTCTTCCTGTCATTTTCTGTAACGATAGTTAATAATCTTCAAGTAACTGTTATTTTTTTTTTTCATTTCTTCTGTGCTCTTTTGTTCTGCATTATTTTCCCTCTTTCTGTCTATTACTAGTATGCGGGTAGGTTCTTAAAACTTTTTGCAGTACCCTGGACAATGCATATGCTTTTTTAGCTGCTCCAATCAGTATAGACTCTGTACAACTGTAATTCAAATAAGATACAAAAAGATTCTGAGGACCTTCAAAACTAGGATAAGTAACAAGATAGAGAAAGAAACTTGGAGTTTGCTTGTTGCCTTTGTTGACTCTTTTTTCACTGAGAGATGTAAAGTTCACAAACAGGACTTTCAAGGTGCTTAATTAAAAAGCCAGCTGCTTGTCAATCTGGAAATAAAGACAGAGGATGGAAAGAAAGCTGAAAATTGCTCAGCACAGAAAAAAAAAATATATTCTTAATAGCAAATCTAGTGCTGATTAAATCTGCCACACCAACAGTCCTGGAAGTGAATGTTTTACTTTAACTCTGAACCATCCTGAGCAGTCCATCAGTGGACTTACTCTGCAGTTAAGGCTTAACACTGTCAGTCCAACTGGTTTTGTGACAGAGTGTCAGGCCTAGTGTACAATATGGTCAGGACTGCACTTACTATAACTTTAGTCTGTAGTCTGATGATAATACTCACATAGAGACTCCTCTGAAGGGAAGGACATACTGCTTGGGCATAGGAGGAAGCTAATGAAGTTAGATGATTTCCATGTTGGGGTAGACTATTGACAATATACAGTGTGCAGGAGCTCAGATCTGTCCATCTGTCCTTGTTTGAGCCAGGATTAAGCCAATTTTCCTTTTACTGTTTTTTTTTTTTCTTCAGTGAACTCTCTTTTAAGCAGCACACAAGTTTTCCAGCTAGTGGACTAATAATGCTGGAATGTTTATAGATACTGCCGAGAGACCAAGGACACTTTGCTCTACTTACCAGATTTACAGCTTTGGGCACTAAAGGAGCAAAAGAGTTGTATGTACAACCCTCCTATAGGGATGAGTGGACTAGACAGATGGCAAATTCAGCGAACCACAATATTCCATACATATACCTATGTAGGTCTTGGTATCAATTCAGGGATCACGGAAGTCAAGCCCTCCCTTTTCCATTTATTTTCCTTTCATTGCCAGCATCTGGGGAGGACTCCATCTATCCATCACTGTTGATTCCGAGGCCCGTGCGTTCCTGACCCTCCTAACTCTGCTCTGTTTTGCTCTGCTGCAGCGCTCTGGGACGTTCTGGAACTTCTCACAGCTCAGGAGATTGCTGTGGGTGGGGAGAGGTGATAGGGATGTTGCACATTCCTGCACGTACTTGAGTATATTTGTACATGTTTTCTCATTACTATTTAATTTAAGCTGTCTAGTTTAGTTTTCAATCTGGAAAGTCTCTCTCCTTATTCTCTCTCTCCTTTTCCTACCTGGGTGGGAGGGGGAGGGGATCAAGAGCATTATTTACATTGGTTTAATTGCAGATTATGAGTCAAACCATGACATCATCCTTTAGTCTTCAACTCCTCCCTTTGCCACTTTTGTTTCCTGCTATCCTTATGTTCTCCTTTCTCCCGATGCATTGAATGGCAATTACCCAATGCTTGTTAGGCAACACCTAGTGTTCTTGCAAAATTTTTATTGCAGCAGAGGCATGGCTCTTTAACCAACCCAGACTCCAGTTTCCTAGCTCTTAGGAGCACTGTACAGTGTAGCATCACGCACTGTAATAGATACATCAGATGCATTGAACTGGAAGCATTGCAACTGAGTAAAGACTTGAGTAAAGATCTTGCTTCCAATCTGCTATGTGAACATGCCTGCTCACTTGCATCTAACTTGAGAAGTATTACCCTTGGGTCTTGCACTGTAGACTTATTTTCATTGTCACTGAGCCTTGAGATGGCTATTGCCATAAAACACATCTGCAGAAGTGGTGCTTTGTTTCTCCTCAAAAATAGAACCAAAGGCTGCATTTTGAAAGATGAAAGGCTAACTCGCATGCCTCATCCTTGAGCTTTCTCTCCTAACATTTTAGTTTTAAATTAATTACTGTTAAAAAACTTGAGGCATGGTCCTCTCAGATAAAGAATATGTGCAGTGAAAGGTGAAAGACCATCTGGAGCTTAGATTGAGCGATATTAAAGGACTGATTAATGGTGTAGTGTTTAAACTGAAGGAGAAAATCTCAAGCCAAGCCATTAAGCAAATGTAATCCATTACCCAAACAGACATTCCGGTGCTTCAGGGAGATCTTTGTCTTTCCTATTTCTCTCCATCTAGCCCTTTTAATTTGTGTTTTGTACCTATCTATCTTCAGCTCAAACCAGTGTTGCTGTCCATTCCAAATGTTATCTTCTTGCCTCCTTTCTTTCATTACACAAACTTCAGTAACTGTCCCTCTAGTTTTAACCACTTCTAGAGAAACACAATGTAGAATAGCAGCCACTTAAAAAAAAAAAAAAAAAGAAGGAAAAACCCCACCCCAAGCTAAACAGCTTAACAAGAAAAACTAATGAAATTGCCTTCTAAAATCCTACTGTCTCTATTGCTCCTGTAGGTACCATGACTGTCTGAGCATTTTGGATTGTTTTCAAGCAACAGTCAAAAGAATGGAAGAAAATTTCTAGTGGTTATGGGCTCTTAATTAACTATGCTACAGAAAATTTTGCAGAACTGAGGGCATCATCAAGAAATTAACGGAATCGGCTGTTCCACTCTGCTGTACTTGTTAATATTTATTAATATCCATTTTCAAAACTATAAAACAGGATAAGTGGGAGAGAATGATAACAAAGAAGTGATAAAACTATAGAGGAAAATATGTAGTAGTGGAAGAAGTGTTGTAGAGGTAAAGGGATAGAGTGGAATCAAAAACAAAAGAAATGGAAGAAGAAAAAGAATACATAAAAAAGTAGAAGCCTATTGTAAAAGTATTAAATAGAGGGGCAAAGAGAAAAGACATAAAAAACCACACTGTTAAAGTCTGTCATTTCTTTGGAATATTGTAACACTGAATGTTGCCTTTTTGTCAGATAAGGCAGCCGTGGGATTCAGACCAAGAACAAATTCTACATAAATATTTTACCTATTTTTGTTCACATAGAATTATCATATATTGACTATTCATCTCAGAGTCACTTACCTGGCTCAGACCAGCTGGTAAATACAGACAGGTCTTGTCTGTGATCATATTTACACAGTTTCAAATCTGGAGAAAGTAAGTGAAGTAAGTGCAATTACATATATGGAAATAAATCAAGACCTAGACTCAAGTCACTGAAATCAGAAGATATTTCATAATAAACAAAAGGAATTAAATATGTTTCTATAAAAAGTGGAGCTTAGTAATCCTTGATGACTTGTCTATGCCTTGTACAGGATCGGTTTGCACTAGTGAATTTCAGCCAAGAAGCATTCCCCTTCAGTAATTGTAGTGAATAATTTTTTGCAAAGGAACCATACACTGAAGACCAAACCAGGACACTTTTGTTCCTTAAAATCAATGAAAGTTTTGTTTGCAACATCAGTGGGAGTAAATCGGACCAGAGACAGTATCTGTATATTTTTGTCCCAGGTTTACAATTAGTCCATTTCTATTTCTATGCATGAGTGTAGGAGTTCAACTGTGTAGCTGTAAGGAACAACTGGAAAGCAAATCTCCTTTGGGATCTCTATTAGAAAAATTTTAAAATTCCAGCACATACAAACAGTCCAAATTCAGCAGATGAACATGCATTACCTTTCACAACCTGTTTGTAACAGACGTCATGCTCAAGAAAACAGGTTAAACTGTGAGAGCCATATTTATGAAATCTATGTATTTCATGCCAGTGAGTAAGTATTTTATTAATTAATTAATCCATTGATTTTTAAAAATTAGACTGTCTGTCTTGATGTCTTTTTAACCTTGGTAGTATCTGCAGATAGTCTTTCCTATGCATTCTCCTCATACGGGCTGTTTTTCAAAGGCATCTAAAACACGGAGAAGTGCGTGTCCCACTTGACTTCTGTGATCGTAACATTGGAATGTGCATTATAAAATTATTGCTATGTACATGTAATTGAAAAAATAAAAACAAATGCTAGTTTTCAAGTGTGGTAAAGTTATGTTTAGCCACATGTCTACACATAAATCTACCCACATTTCTATCCCATATTTGACAGTTCCTTTATTTATTCATTTATTTTTGGATCTATAGCTATAATAAATATTCCACTCATACAGAAATATTCCACCATGGTAAAAGTCATGCTATCAGAGTACAATATGTAATTCACAATATAAAGTATATACTCACTTAAGACTATTAATTTTTTTAAGTAATTCATACATTTTCCTAACATTCTGGATGAGAACCACTTCAAATACATTTTCCAAAATATAAAATCTTGAATGTTTTAACATATAAGACTTTAGATAAGCCTGGATATTTCAAATTTTCAATAAGGGTGTGGGGATTCCTTGAGATTGGGTGGAAATTGTAGTATGGTGGCATTGGACAAAGAGGTCATCATTGAATCTTGTTCTTCTCATCTCTCAGGTGACAATGAGAGAAGACAATGTTCTCTGAATGTGGATTTCTCTCCAGTCAACGACATTCTAGAAAAAAAATCTATGCTAATTTTTCTTTCTACTGCTCGATTGTGGCTGTTTTTTCTATATTGCTTTTATAAAATTACTTCAGATCTCATAAATGTATTTCTTCTAACCTTCTGCATCATTAACATCATAACAATTTCAGATACATATAAAAACTCAGTTTTCATTAACTGTAAGAAATTGTCTGCCACCTTTCCATCCCAATATTGCTAATGAATAAGATATGGTAATTTTGCAATAAGTTATTTATATTATTTGGGAAAAACTATAGAAAAAATTACATTATTTGGTCATCAAGGTCACTGAAAAGTACTGCATTCTGAAGTTAGTTTCTGAACCAGAAACAAAATATTGAATGTGTTTATATTTCAACAAAGTTTTCTATTTGGCTTAAGAATTTTAAAGGAAAATGTCCTTGAAATATCAAATGTAATCAACATTATCAAATCAGCCCAAAAATTTACAAATACAAAATATGTTTGGTAGTCTAATATCAGCAATGCTGCAGGATAAAAGCTGGACAGTTAAGTAGTTTCATGGATCTTTCTTTCTTTCATGAGGTCTGGATTTGTCAAGTATTCTCTGGTTCCCAGCTCATGTCTTTTAAAGTCTTTCCTTCTCTGTCTCTCTGTCTGACAGAAAATGAAGAAATGTGACAGAAGAGTTAATCCATTCATGAGTCATATGTGACAGACAAGAATTAAAGCCAAGAATAAATTGTAATAATTATATAATTTCTGCAACCTTAAAAAGCCAGGGCAATTAACATACAAAATGTGGAAACCTCCTGCCAAGACAATTAACATGCAAAAACATGGTTATTAAGGCCACCAGCAGGGGCAGATAATATTGGAGTGAGGGATTCTAAAATATGAAGGTGAAGCAAGAAAACAAGCAATTAAATTTTGGGGTTTTTTTGAGCAGAGAATACCAGGTTAAGAATAAGCAATGGGAGAGACATAATGGGTAATACTGGGTAATACTCAGGCCCCATTTGAACAGGAAAAGTTGTTGGTGTTTAAAAATAACCTTGCTAACCCAAAGGCTTTACAAGATTTGAGACAGAGGAGAGGAAAATCATATGCTAGCTATTGGAAAGAAGGAAGAATATTTCTCTGACTGACTGGCTAAACAGAAGGGTCAAAGAGATGAAAAGGCATTTACATTCCAATATGATGTAACATGTCTGTTTTTTTCTGGCTTAAATTTCTCGAAGTACTGTACATGTTATATTATGCAAATTTTCTCTATTTAAATTTGATTAAATCTATTATAAATCCTGTTTTTAATAAGACCACTTGACTAATTGGATTTCTCAGGTAATATTACACAGACTATTTCAAAGAGATGAAATAATGTTTAAGGTTTAGAATGATATCATGAAGGGAAAGAATCTGTAACAATTTGATATTCTTAGCAGAAGGGATACAGAAGGTACCTCCTGGAAGGCAAGAAGTTAAATGCAAATGACAACTGCAGTAGGCAGGGTTTCCCAAGTTTATCAAGCTAAAAGGACAAGCCACTGGCTGTCAGATGCCAGGGGTTTCTTCCCCCCCTTTTTTTTTCCCCTTATCTACTTTGATAAGGGAGAAAGATGGTAACTGAAAAAATCTATAAGGCAGGAGCAAAATTTGAACAACAAAAGTCAAAGGAACAGCAAAACAGAAAAACAAAAGTGAAGAAAAAAGGGACACGGAGGGAAGGACAGGAAGCAAAACTGAAGGTGAGGTAACTGAAATATGGCATGATGTTACAACAATTTGAATAATAATGCAATCCATTCTTCTATTAATATTAGACTCCTTGCTTGCTTTGCTACAACGTCCTTTGAAGCAAAACATTTCTTGTTGAGGCAATAGAATGTGCTGTACTCTGAGGAAAGAGTCTTTGGAGTACACACAGCCCAGGATCAGTGACCTGTCAAGTCTGTAGCAGCTGTACACTGGTAAGAAACAGTGTTCTTCTTTTTCAGTGTTCATCTTAACCCTTTCCCTGATGGCAGAGTCCATTATGTGCACAAAACATACAGTTCCCACTAGGATAGTCCAAGTATGGCAGAATGGCACTTTTTCCATTCACGCTAAGGTCGAAAACTAAAGCCTGTCAAGTCTCATGCATGACACAAGTCTCTACAAGTAGCTAGCAGCTCACAAAATGGGGCTTTATCAGACAGCTATCTCCTCTGGCAAGTACCATTATTGTTACTGGTTGTCAGGCTGTCCCTTGAGGTGATATACCAACTAATATGAACTTCACGTGCTTCAAAGCATCTGTTTCTCCCTGGAAGTTAAGGTTAACAGAGAAACACTCATTCTGTGGAGAGGAAGTGATCTCTGTCTCACCAGTGGTGCACAAGAAATTCTCACCAACATGCCTTATATGTCATAAGCACGTTTATTACAAGTGTAGAGGGACCTGTTTACATCTCTGCCTGGCATTCTTCCTCTCTTTGTTGTCACTCAAATGAACATGGGTGCTTCTTCAAGCTGCTGAAATAATTGATGAGAGCAAAGCATAATTCTCAAAAATTCCAGAATATTGAACAAAATTCAATTCACTGATCCCTCCATGGACTATATTTATACAATGGGGGAGGGCGCATGTATGTTAGAATTTGCCTCTTTACAAGTGCTTTGTAATCTAACTTCTATGATCTTCTCAGATACTCTAAGTTGCCTGCTTCTGAAAAAGATTTTCTGGTTCTGTTTCCTTCCTCTGTCCTTACTGTACTCCTAATTCTCTTTGAGGACTTGAATGTCATCAACATAGTTTATTCCCCTTCTCCAGATCATTAACAAAGATACTAAGAAACACTTAATCTAAGATGAGGCATTGTTTCCTAACTCAATACTTTCCTCTTTAACTTTGCACTTTGTTTATGACCTTCTGCACAGCTTTTAATCAATATAGCACTGTTTCTATGCATTGAAAGTGATTTGAAGTAATTTTCCAGGTAAGATTTCATTATTATCTTCATCAAGGGCTTTACTAAAGTATTTTGCATGTAGTGCTTTATTTTATCTAGTGATTTTGTAATTCTATTTTGAAAGCAATCAAGTAATAGAAGTAAAATATTACCTACTTCCTTGGTAGATGTAGAATGGTGTTTCATATAGCTAAACTTCTGCATACATAACTTGATGTTCTTGCCTTTAGCAAGTTGAAAGAGAAAAAAACTAAGTAAAAAGTGGAAAAAATAGGCAGAAAGGAAAAAAGGAATATTTCAAAGAAAATTTTGAGCTAAGATAAAAGAGTATCTATACTAAACCAATTCTGATAGTGGCCAAAAAGAGGAAAAATTCAACCATGTTCACCAAATATTTCCCCTTTCCTCTGCCTTCTTCCTCTCTTTCTTCATGCTTGAAGTAATCTGTGGTTCAGTGAGTTCCCATATCAGAGACTGAGAGATGTTACTCTTCTGAATTCAACAGACTTCTGCAGCATTAAATTTCAAGGTAAACTGGTCTAGTATTGTGCAAGTATCAGTACTGGATATCGCTTGTGACAGAACTTCTTCCAGAATTGGATCACTTCATTTATATTTCTGCATTTTATATTGTACGAAGCAGTGAACAGACTTCACTGATGTCCTTCTCCATGTAATTCATTATTTATACTCACGCACCATACCTGCCCTCAGTTATTGTTTTTCCAGGATGTAGACTCACATATTTTTAAACTCTTCTTGTAAAGAAGCTATTCCATACCTCTGAAGTTATTCCATTACTCTCACCTCATCCAGTTGTTCTTAAGTTGGAATTGGCAGCTGCATCTACAGTTCAAGGCACGTGGTGCCACGTGTTTACATAAATGCCTATAGAGACGTTTCTTATTTAATTATCTGTGTGCTTCCTAACATTCCTTTTGCCTACTTGATGGATGTGAGCATTCAGCTCATGTTTTTGCAGTCTGTGGACTAATAAATTTATCTAAAAAGAAAACACAAGATATCTTAGAATACCTCTTCAGTTATAATAGCTTTTCTGAAAGCCATCATTTTGTCATTCTATAGAGGCTTATTTGTCCACTTGTGGATCATTTACATGTAAGACAGTGAACTTCATCTTTCATTTTGTGTTGAGACAGATCTCTTATTACTTTCTTCACCATAAAACAAAGGCACTTCTTCAGCTCCTCTGCAGTGACTACTAGCTCAAAGAATCAATTTGAATTTCCTTCTGTGACACTCACTTCTTTGATAAGTGTGGAAGGTAAAGTGAAGAAGATGTACATGACCAAAACAGAAAGCAAGCACAAAGGGGAAATAGTAATGGAAAGGGAGAGGCAAAGAGATAGGAGAAACAAACTGAAGGAGACAGAACAATGAGAAAAGAATTTAAAAATTAGAAAAAGGAACTCATAAAATCTGAAATTACCCAGACTACTTGAACAGAAAACACAGCCATTTCTAATTAAAATGGAAACCCATGTTGTGCAGTTAGCTCAGGTCCTTTGCCCTAGACAATCACAGTGGAAGTTCTGCCTGCCCATTTGGTTTTCTGGGTCTTGAATGAACAAGGTATTTGACTAGTGGACATCAGTTGCAAATATTAATCCATTTCCCATGTTTTATACCTTTCTGATGATGGGAGCATCTTTAATTTCTGGATAAAAATCTACTTTCTGAGGGAATTGTGACATTTCCTGTTTGTATGACAAGGCAATGCCTGGAGTTAGAGAGTTTCTCATGCAGATGGAGTTGAGTGTTCTCAGTCACTATCCTTTCATGTGTGACAGACTTTCTGCAAAATGTTAGAGAAAGCTTTAGTCCCTCTTTTTCACCCCAAGTGCAAAACTGAAATATCTCTCCATCTTTTTAAAGTGCTTCTGATGTCATTTTTGTATTTCAAGTAAGTTTTTAAATGAGCTTAATTTAGTCAGTTTAAATGCATTGTAGATGGAATTAGTTATGGTTCTAGGCCCCTTTTTCCTTGTTTCATTAATGGCTAAACTGCTTATATAAAGTTCAGCCTAAATATAACATAATTTTGATCTGAATATGCCTTTTTAGAATGTTTACTTGGCATTTGCTAGATGAGCCTCTTAAATAATCTAATTCTAGGAAAAGCTTCATCAAAAGGTCATTTTCTAATGCTGAAAAAGTCACCATTATTTTCTTCTGAAATTATCTCCTTTTTCCTTCTCAGACTGCTGGTATAATATCCCAGATCCGCTTTATACCCCTTGGGTCCTCCTCTGCTAGAGGTATTTGAATACTGGAGGTGATATTCAACAGCAAACAAAAACTGGGGAGTGGCAGAGGAGAGATGTCTCTGGCAGCAATGAGGTTCGAATGACTGAGACAACTCCAGTGCAGCACAGAGAGCCACTTGCTCCTGGGGCATTACTGATGCACAGGAATGGTTGCAGACATTCAGGGGACAGAAAAATGCACAGTCAGTGACTCAACTATTCATTTATTTCCTATCTACACAATTCTGACTTCTTGATTTGCATAGAGATACTATTTCCTGATAACCATAAGGCTAATCCTCTATACCATAATCAGATTGAATTATTGTATAATTCTCTTGAATTATGCCTTCTCTTGAATATGCCTTCTCTTTCATTATTCCTACCATCTTCATGCTTCTTCCACAGATTTTTCTAGGGTTAGTTTATGCAAGGTCCTACTTATAGAGCTAGTATTTTATATGTTAACATTGTCACAAATACTACATTTTCAATTCAGCTATTACAATTTTCCCTCTCTATTTCCTCCTGTTTCCTTCTTCCTCTTTTCTCTCTTGCTTCATGTAAACATTTTCTCATTCAGGGTTACTTAATCATTAGTGGAGAATTTCAGTGGAGCCCCTATCTTCTTAAGCAACGCTGGGGCCAAAATAAAATGTCAACAAGGACTGTACAGTTGAAGAAGTCGTTACACAGTGAGGACTCATGTATTATAGTAGTCAGATTTGGGGGTTTTTATTAGGATCTGATTTTTATGTATAACTCTGAGGATCTAATATACCTGAGATAAGGTCTTGGTGGTAGTGGTGATGCGTATTATACAAAACCCTCAGATGGATGAACAGGACATTAGAACCATACAATCTGACAGATCCCTCTTTCAAAGCCTATTAAATAAATAGTCAACTGGCAGGCAGAGAGAAACACTAAAAAATGGATTTTATATTAGTAGAAGATAATGTTTTGTGTTTTTTCCCCATATTAATGAATTAATCCTAAATTTCCGTTAACTAGTCCTATTACTCTCTTTTATCTTTCACTATCCTTGTATATTCTGATCCTTTCACTTAACTATTTCCTTTTTTCCCTTCTTTTCCACCTGTTAGTGAAGAGGTACTGAAGTTTCCCTTTGAAATATATAGAGATGAGATTCTTATAATTAAGGTTAGAACAATTTATTTATTTTTTTAAATACAAACAAAATAAAAACCTCAGCCCAACAAAACAAGATAACTTTAATTGGGCAACCTCATGCTATAGGTGACTTCTGCTATGGTAATTTGAAATACACTTTTGTTAGCTTTCATTCTGTGTTTTAATACACGTTGATTTTCAAAAACTGTACAGATAGAACAATAAAAAATTTTACTGTCAGACTGTAGCCAGTCTCAGTTGAACATGGCTTGAAAATTTAGTGTGTTAAATGATAAATCTCTTAGTTGCTTGAGTGATTTCTATCTTTCCTGATAGGTCTATGTGTTGCAAAAAATACTGCAAAATATAGGCTTTTAAATCTCCAAGAAGCATTCTGAAACAAAACCTTTAAAGTGCTTAGGAGTTAATGCTGGTTTTCCTGAAGTATTATAGATACAGTCATTTTAGTTTCTTATTTATCTCTTCAGAGTACAAGTATTGTGTCCATCTCATCTCTGTCAGATCATACTGTCTTCATTCAGAATTTGTAATCTGTTTTACTTGACCCCTGTTTCTAAAGTGAAAATAAGTGTAGCATAATCTCATTGAAACGAACATCAGCAGTTCCTAATGCTTCATTATTTTTCATATGCTTATGAAGACATGCAATAGCAATGACCTCAGCTTGGAAATTTCAGCTTTTTTTGGTTAAGATTACAATGATACACACAGCAGAAGAGCATGAAACCAGCTAAGGTGAAAGCACACAATATCATCACAGTGGCTATGAATCATATCTACAAAGAGCTGCTGCTGGACTGACACTTCCAATATTAATGTTGCATGAAAATGCACATCCTGTATATTATCTTTCCATTTGGCCTGTATTAATGTAAATACATTACATGAATCCAAAGTTCTTAATTTGTTACAGGACACTCAGTTTCTGCCCTTCTTTGTTTTGCAAATTTATTAAGGAAAAAGTTTTGTGTTTTCCAAAAAGGCTAGGACAAGGACGTGTTTGAATTAATTCAATTTGTAGTGGAAATTAATTCCATTTGCACTACTTGAGACAGAAGTAAAAGTTCAATAGGACATTTAGGAAGTAAAAAAAAAAGTTATTTGAAATATTACTAGTGAAGCTTTTGTAGTGATTAAAATCTTGTCCTCAGGGCAAAATTTAAGGCTGACCATGGTAACAGGAGCTAACCATGTGAATCCAAGCAATCAAACAATGTGTATTTGTCAGGAATAAATTGTTTCAAAACGATTCAATATCCTTCTCTGACAGGTAACAGATGTCATGAATTGAAGAGAAGTGGTAGATGCCATGAAGTTTGATTTAAGGAAAGCTTAAAAGATAATACTTATGAAATAAAATAAGCACAATGTACTTTAAACTACTATTACTGGCTGAAAAGCCATTCTGAGAGTAGCCAGTAATTGTTTACAGACAATATGGAGAAATATATTGACTGGGATTTTGCAAGGATCTAGCCAAGGTCTGGTGCTGTTAAAATTTCTGTTAGTTATCTGGTTGATGGAACAGAATATATTCTTATTGAAGTTGCAGATGACAGGAAGAACTGCAAATACACTAGAGGACAGGAATGAGTTAAAAATTATTTTGACAAGAAGTATGACCTGGAAAAAAGGATATTGTTCAATAAAAGTAACAGCAAATAGGCAGGAATCAGGACAATACAATATCAGGAACAAAAAGGGGATAACAGGCAATCACAGTCTGAGCTTTTACATTTTTTCACAGTCTGAGTTTGAGCCAAAAATGGCTTGATGTTGTGGAAAATGCAAATGCAATGAAATACTTGTTGTTACATAATATACATTATGAGTCCCTAGGAAACATAAGGAGAAGCTCATGCTGCCAAACACGTGAAGTAATAATTTTCCCCCTGCTCAGCATTTTTAAATCCTCAGATAGGCTACTACTTTAGTTTGGGGCTCAACATTGCAAAGAAGAAATGTATCAATCAGAAAACAGCAAGAACTGGAAACCATGAGGAAAAGTTTTTGAAAAGTGTAAATAGATATATAAGATTTAGTTATTGCACAAAGCTTCACAGCAAGTGTGGTCAAGCATTGGAAGAGGGTGTTATGGGAAGCTACAAACATGAATGTTGTTATTAAGACCAAGATAGACAAATAGTTTATATTAGGTAGGCATTAGGGTGGTTTGGAAGACTTTGCAGGATTTCATTCCTCCCCAAGAGCTTTATCATATTCTTGTAAAAATACTAATCTCTTCAGCTTTTGAATAATAACAAGGAACATGAATCAAATAAAGTGTCAATTTTCTTGATGGTATTTAGAAGAGGGAGCGTTTTTTTAATGTGTAATTTGTTTCTCTTTTTGTTTACTACATTTTTTCCTCAATTGTCTTCTATTTTCCCTTTTTCTCTTCCCATTTAACACTTCAGCTTTATTTCCATAAACTTAATTTCTTATGAGGGAAGAGTTGTGGTGAATTGAGTTAAATACAGTGAGTAGTAGGTTACAAGTGGTGCTCCCCAGGGCTCAGCACTGGGACCAGTTCTGTTTAGTATCTCTCTTAATCATCTGGGCAAGGGGCTTGAGTGCACCCTCAGTAAGTTTGTGGATGACACAAAGCTGGGAGGGAGTGTTGATCTGCCTCAGGGTAGGAAGGTTCTGAAGGGATCTGGGCAGACTGGATCAGTGGGCCGAGTGTGACTGTATGAGGTTCAACAAGGCCAAGTGCCGGCTCCAGCTCTTGGGTCACAACAACCTGTTGTAACACTACAACCTGGAGAAGAGTGCCTGGAAAGCTGCCCAGAGGAAAAAAACCTTGGGGGTGTTCATCAGCAGCCAACTGAACATGAGCCAGCAGTGTGCCCAGGTGGCCAAGAAGGCCAGCAGCATCCTGGCTTGTATCAGCAATAGTGTGTCCAGCAGGAGTAGGGAAGTGATTGTCCCCCTGTCAGCCCTTTTTGAGGCTGCACCTCAAAATACTGTGCTCAGTTTTTGGGCCCCCCACTACCAGAATGACATTGAGGTGTTGGAGAGAATGCAAAGAAGGGCAACAAAGCTGGTGAAGGGTCTAGAGAACAAGTCTTATGAGGAGCAGCTGAGAGGTCTGGGGTTCTTGGGTTTGGAGGAAAGGAGGCTGAGGAGAGATCTTTTAGCTCTCTACACCTACCTGAAAGAAGGTTTTAGTGAGGTGGGAGTTGATCTCTTCTCCCAAGTAGCAAGTGGTAGGATGTGAGGAAATGGTCTCAAGTTGTGCCAGGAGAGGTTTAGATTGGGTATTAAGGAAAATTTCTTCACTGAAACATTTGTCAGGCATTGGAAGAGGCTACCCAGGGAAGTGGTGGAGTCATCATCCCTGGAGGTGTTTCAAAGACCTGTAGATGTGTTTCTTAGGGACATGGTTTAGTTATGGACTTTGCAGAGTGCTGTGTTAGCAGTTGGACTTGGTGATCTTAAAGGCCTTTTCCAACCTGAATGATTCTTTGATTCTATGATTCTATGAAATCAATCACCTTTTTCCCGAGTCTTACCCAGGAAGTGTATTCAGTTATTATATGAATAATATTTGATTGAATACTAGACCATTGGCATTACTGTGGCATTTAAACCACACAAGCTCTAACATCAAACATTTTCTAAAGTTTGCAAAATGGGTCATATTATGATAAATATATGGCATTGGAAAATTTTTGGAAGAAAATACAGTTTATTGTTTTCTCTAAATTGTCAACTTAATAGAAGTTTAGGAAAGATTTGAATGAAATTCATGACAGTTATCTCAGAGAGAGAGAGATTTTGAGAAAAGCCAAACTCCTGCTTATGCTCACTGAAAACTGCTAAAACAAAAGGCATGTTACAATTAATATTTAGAGAAATAGGAACAGTTATTTCTCTGTGGTATTTTTGAAGTAATTATTAGGGTTATTATTACTGTCCTTTTCAATTAGGAGTTAATATTGTGTTCTAAAGTTAGAACTTGGCTGAAGCAGCTTTTGAAGTACAAAGTTCTTTAGTGTTCAAATAAAGTACTGCTGCCTCACGAGACACTCGGCGTGACAGTCAGAAGTCACAGTTCATCACAGGAACATATCACACTGATGTAATCTGCTGGGCAGCAGGAACCTATCCCAGCATTAGGACTTCCTTAGGGACAGGAAAGGAGCCAGCTACAACACTTTTGCTGACAGTAATCCAAGCATTATTTTATTCTTCCATCTGTTTCTCTCTCCACTTTACTATTTCTGTTCCATATAAGAAAGGTCTTCTTGTATTCTTTTCTATTTCATTATTAGCTCTGCATAGAAAGGCTGTAAAAAATGCCATTCTCCCGTATACTTCTCTTTAAATATACAACAAGGAGGTGCTAGAGTGAAAGGAATGAGGATTTTTTATTTTTTTTTTCTCTAAAATAGACAAATATTTTTACAAGGTACAAATGAAACTTTTCTATTCCATATAAAATAAATGCATACAAATAACAAAGGCAAGTCCACTGATAAACTCCTCCCGATTTGCCGACTGATTTTTTCTGGAATCCCTGGGGGAGGAAGAAAAAAGACCATTCATTCTTATTTTTTGTTGTCTTGTGAGCCCCTAGGCCAAATTTGGGGCAAGTTTACATACAGTTCTCATAGAATTCGCGTAATATATCTCTAAGAATAAATCACAGTGTGTTTGGTATCACAGTGCTGGATCTAGCCCTCAAGATCCTTCAAAGGTCAATGAAAGGCACTGACTTTGCTGCTCTAGGAGCAAGCCTTTACTGATCCCTCTATAAGCTTGCTATGATAGAACTGACATTTTGAATAGCCCTTTGTTACTTCAGGGTTTATAATATTGAGGATGTTGTTGTGGGCTGACCTTGGCCAACAGCCAGACACCCACCTGAGAACAGAGGATGAAACAGCTCATGGATAGGGGTACAGACATGGAAATCATCTAATTGCCAACTCATCAAGTACTGTCACGGGAAAAACCGACTAAATTTGGGAAAGAAAAATTCAATTTATTGTCAATTAATATGGATTTGGGTAGTGAGGAACAAAGACAAAAATTAAAACATCACCTTCCCTCCTATCCCCCTTTTTCCCCAGCTGAACTTCACTCCTACACTCCAGACTCCTTTGCCTCCTCCCCCAAAGAGTGCAAGGGGATGAGGAATGGGGGTTGTGGTCACTCCGTAACAGCTTCTCTCTGCTGCTCCTTTCTCATATGCTTTTCTCCTGCCCCAGTATGGGGCCCCTCCCATGGGATGAAGTCCTTCATGAACCTCTCCAAAGCGAGTCATTCCCACAGGCTGCAGTTCCATGCAGGAATCATCTACCTACTTCACTGTGGTCTCTCCGTAGAATTGCAGGGGCTGCTCCAGTGCCTGGAACACCTCTTTCCCCTCCTTATTCTCTGATTGTGGTGCTCACAGGGCTTTTTTTCAGTTTTTCCTCCACTTTTCTGCTTGTGTGGTGTTTTGCCTTCTCTTAAATACGTTTCCCAGAGGTGCCACCATCTTGGCTAAGGGGCTCATCTGTGTAATGTGATCAGTTTGTTGGAGCAGCAGGAACCAGCTGTGCCAGCACAGGACAGCCCCAGTCTCTGCTCACAGAAGCCATCTTACAGACCCCCACAGACAACACCTGGACATGGAAACCCAATTCACCTTCAGCAGTAGGTAAAGGAAGGAAGAGCACAGCCCTAGTTTGACTATTGATTCAACCATTGTCAGGAGGATAATGGCTAATAACATGCTACCTCTCTTTTTCAAGAATCTCCACTTCTTGTCTTACAGGATTTGTAGTGGTGCAGGGGCAATAATGTAGATTTTTCACTACACTTTTACAGCTCACAGGGGCTATAGGTAGGGATGATATTTGGTGGTGGATGAAGCAAGGGAATTAATTTGAGATAGATGATGCAGCATGCCTCTCATAGGCTTATTAGATGTTTCTCCACTTTGTAAAATCTGCATTAGATCTCCTTTCTTCATCTCCAGGCACTCACTCAGTTTCACTAGCATGTCCATTTTCTCTACAACAGCTGCTGAGCTAACCAGCTGTTCTGAAAAATAAATGCTTGCCTGCTATTAATTTCCTTGGCATGGTCAAGATTTCCTAGAAACGTAAAGCATCTTTTGTGCTTGCAGAGTTATTCTCAGGGTATTCTCAGAGTTATTTCAGAGTTATTCTCAGTGCAGCATCTGAATCTCTTTAGGGAAACACACATCCAAATTCAGAGCTCAGCTGTTAGCAATCATGCTTAACTTATCTGTTTCTGCAGTGCTTTTGCCTCATTAGTACTAATCCCCTTCCTCTGTTGCTTTTGTCATCTTAATGTGTGTTCATATTGGAGAAAGGATCCTTTTTCTGGATTTGGAATTTTTTTTTTCTTTATTGTAGGGAATCTTTGCTGTTTAGTGTTCTGATTTCTTTTCACTCTTTTATCTTCTAATTTCAGCAGAAAGTGTCAGAAAACAGCCCCTCTGCTGAACTTGTTTCAATAAATTTTATCAAATGGTTGACAAAACATATCCCTTAAAATCTCATTTAACTGCATCTAGCTAGACCAAACTGACTATATGCATTAGCAATAGCAGCTTGCTCCCCATGAGATTCCACCTGGATTTCTGTCTTCAGTTCTGGAGCCTCCAACCCAAGAAAGACATGGAGCTGCTGGAGAGAGTCCAGAGAAGGGCCTTGAAGATGACCAGAGAGCTGGAGCACCTCTCATATGAAGACTGGCTGAGTCATTTTGGGCTGTTCAGCCTGAAGAAGAGAAGGCTCCTGGGACACCTCATAACAGCCTTCCATTACCTCAAGGGGACCTACAGAAAACCCAGGGAGGGACTTTTTACATGGGGATGTAGCGATAGGACAAGGGGTATGGTTTTATGCTGGAAGAGGGGAGATTTAGGATAGACATCAGGAAGAAATTCTTTACTGTGAGGGTGGTGATACACTGGAACAGGTTCCCCAGGGAAGCTGTGGATGCCTCATCTCTGGAGATGTTCAAGGCCAGGTTGAACATTGAGCAACCTGGTCTGGTGGGAGGTGTCCCAGGCCATGCAGGGGGGTTGGAACTAGATGATCTTTAAGGTCCTCTCCAACCCAAACTAGTTTATGATTCTATTATTCCATTATTCCAGTTTTATATTCAGATGCTAAAGTAAAGAGGAATATTTTTCTTTGCTATATTTGTTTCAACTAACTTTCCTATGTTGTGTTGGTAAATAATCTAGACAATTATTATCAGTGGTTTTCCATGTATGTTACTGTGCTGCCTCTGTGATAGGTCTTTATAATGCTCTGGCAATGCTATTTATTTGGCATATCCTAAGATATGCCCCTGCTTATCCTTAGACATTGTGGTTTGACTGTATTTCCAATAAAAGTGCCCTACTGTATGCTACAAGTCTCTAAGGTAGGAGGCAAACGAGGAACCTACAGAATACAGCTAAAACAGCACTGCCTTTATTATAATCCAGCTCTGAGCTCCTGAAGGAATTATTAAGCCACAGTGTTGTGTGATAAACTGAAGTTTTCATGTAATTTTTCTTGGAGATAAAATGTGAGCCTGGCAGTCATCAACTGCAGGCAGTCCGTATGCCTGCATTAAATGCAGTCCGAACCACACTTCAGTGTAAGCTGGGAGTATATATAGGTAAAACCAGTATACATTAGAAGAAAAACAGCCAGAAATAATTTTATTATCATTTCGGTACAACTGATTAGGAGAAAAAAAAAAAACCAACAAACAAGAAAGAGAAAAGGGACTGAGTTTGCCCCCAAACACCTGAAAAATAATACACTTTACTGAAGTGTAGGTAATACAGTCTTGAAAGATCACATATCTAAACTAATGAACAAAGGACTAGAAACTCATCCTCTAGATTCCTCCCAGTGGAGGCTTAATAACCTGCTTCTGCAAGAACGTTATACGAAAGAAACAACTCAAATGTATTTGAAAGCAAACACAATGGAGGAAATGTCTCTCTTGTTGTTATGAGAAGCTATGAAAACCATACTGAAAAGCTATATAATATTGTATTCAAATCACAGGAGAAAAGAAGACATCAAAACAAAGTAAATTAGAAAAGAAACTAAACCAGAATGAATCCAGAGGTTCTGCACAGACTCTTCCAGAACACAGTAGCCAGAAAACTGTCTAATCACAGTTACTGTTCAACACACACAGAAAGAAATCCTTTCATTTTTATATCTAAATAAAATGTTATTTTTAAGTCAATGGTGAAGAATAAGCTTGGACAAGTGCTTGGTTCATCTGACATCTTCAGCCTGATTATTGTGTGCCTTAAAGTACCAGCAATGCAACCATAATTACTAAATCTCAGGAAATAATGAAAGAATGCTGCAATTTCTGGGAGAAACTTGATGCAACTAAACAGTATTCAGAGAAGTTCATGATGGCTGGGCCAAGCATTTAAAAGTGGTTGATTCTTCCAAAACCTGAGTTGTTTAAAACACCGCTATGACCAGATGAGTCTGAGCCATCCATTAAAAACACCAAATGGTGAAAAGCTTGGGAACAGGATAGACTTAAGTATACATAATAAAAAAACCCCTTCACTTAATCTTTTCTTCAGAGCAAACTTAAAAGTGGCTATTTACATAAGTTATGAATATCCAGGTTTTATGTTTTCTTTGCTGCAAGACCAAAACATACTCTTTCTCTTTGTGAGCTTTATTTTAAGAGAGGGAAATCTACAAGGAGCATATACAAATTTCTGTTTGGTAAAGAACTTAGAGACAGAAAAAGCACTAGCACTAACTGCTTTCTTTAAAGGATTCTTAAATTGCCCTTACATCAGGCAGCAGTGGGAGCAGAACAGGTTTCTTTATGTGAAAAGTACAGTCTATTTATCCCCAGCAAAGGGATGAGGAGGATACAGAATCATCCAAAAACAACAGATGGAAGATGTACTAAATCACCCATTTCCTGTGCTGTTTCTTATCCACCCATAAATGATCAAGTACCTTTTATATCATATCACGTCATCCCAACAGACCTTTCTCCAACACAGTTTGCAGACCTCCCCCTGCTGTTCTCTATCACTTAATGAGTGACCCTAGACCTCCCTAGTTACTTACTGCTCTGCCCTGCAACAATATCACCTAGGACTATTAATCTGTGACATCTGCTATCCCACATTTAGGGGCCATCCCCCTCCTCCTCTGAGTGGTGAAGGCATTTCATCATTCACCTGAAAAAGACATCCCTCTTCAGATGATGAGACTGCTAAGGGAAGTATTGAAGGCTTTGCTAGACATGTAAAATAGCCACTGTCTATTTTTATGAGAGCTTGTAACACCATAAACTGGCTGCTCTTCATACTACTAATTCATCTTGCTTTAAGTCATTGTACAGGTTCTGCTATTACACTTTGATTTGAGCTCTGCTATCCTGATATCCTTCTTGGATAGTGTTAAGCTGATAAATACAACTCCTAGCAAAAGTAATGCATTATATTTCCTGTTGTTGACAATACTGTTGAAGTAGCAGAAATGTGCCACAAAGCTAGTATTAATGACTACCTTCAGGTGTGCTTTCAGTTAGTGGGTAAAGATAGATGCTGCAAAAGCTGACTGACCCACTAGGCACTTGTTATTTATGTTAAATGGAAAAGCCTATTTTGTGAGTGAGGTGCGGGTACTATGGAGAAATAGCTATGGGAGTCAAGAAAGGGTTTGCCCAGTGACAGCCTAAGCTGATCTCAGTGTTGACTGCCAGGATCTCCCCCTCCTTCCATCAGCCCTTCATGGGCCAGCTCCAGCAGAGCTGCTGCAGAATGCCGAATCAGCAAAAAATGCTTGCCCATATTGTGGAGTTTCTTTTGTGCTGACCTACTGTGCTGAATGCAGGGCCCAGCAGGCACTGGAGCTAGCACAAGGAAGAGACTGGAACCCGTAACTGGAGACAGCATGATGGAATGGCACTAATTAGATTGGATTGCAAGCCTGTAAAATTACTGCATCTAGAGACAGTCAGCAATTAAACTGTGTGTCCAGTGTATCACTGCACTAAGATGTGAAAGACTCAGAAACAAAATATTGACTTGTAATAACCAAAAGTGGAGGACAATTATAAAGCCAGGGAAGTAACCATATGTGAAAAAAAGCTCTTGCAAAACTGGTCTGACTGGAAAGGCATATAAGGATATTTTAAGTTAAAGCCTGCTGGTTTTTTCCTGATCGTGCTCAGGTAAACAGAACCATTGTATATACTTCATTAAAAAAAACCCACAAAAAAACAGCAAAACAACACAACAAAACCAAAACCAAACCAAACCAAACCACTAAGCAAAAACTATACTTTTATCTCGTCTTCTGTTGGAAATTGTTCAGGAATATGCCAGACATCAGCTATATGAGAAGGTTAAGGGTAATAAACCATAATATTATTTGTACAGTATTGATCAAAATATCTACTTGGTGTGACCAGTCACCTGTGTTGTTTTTGTTAAATTTAGTCTCGCAAGACACTTAAAACATCCTTGTGCTGAGGGTGGGTATTTCTTCTTTGCAGTGTATAGATGAGAACTGGAGTTCTATACCCTACTGCTCTAATTACCAAACAGCATTGTCTGCCTCAGCAACAAAATCAATATACGTCAGCTAATATTTTTACTAGCAATGTTTTTTAAAGAAAGCAAAACACTGTGCACCAATGATGTAAGAACAGCTGAAAGGGGAAAACGAAACAAAAATATCAGAACAGTAAAAGGTACTTGCTTTTGGGGATGAAAGCAAAGAAAACCTTTTCTAAGTGTGCTTCAGATAATTTGCTTTGCAGAGTCAATCTTGCCCTTTCAGACTTTATCATTAATTATTCAACAAGGTAGTAAAGAAAGCTCCACTCTTCAAGGAATATGATGATTTGTTATTTATGCAAAGTTCAGAGTCAAGGTTTGGTTGCAATTCCTTTTATAAGCTGTACCAGTCAAATTGCCAGGATTCATTTCTAGACTCACATGGCATTTAGCAGAAGCTAGATAACTGCTAAAGTAGTGAAGTAGAACTAGTGAGGCACTATCCCCGAATAGTGGAGGGAAGTTTTCCTGTTAAATTTGTCAGTCCTTTCTTTTTGCAAAGTCAGCAGTCTTACTCTTTGAGCACTGTAAATTTTTCTTGTGAAAAAGGCTTTGTCCTCATATTGTTGTTTTAGACAAACTTGTCTTCAGTAGTCCTGTTTGCATGCTAACCTAGACACAGCTTTGAAGGCTGAGCTTTTTGTATTCAAAGGCAGGTGTCCCACAGTCTCTCTCTGCTGAGAGCACAATGGGGGAAGGGAAGGGAAGGGAAGGGAAGGGAAGGGAAGGGAAGGGAAGGGAAGGGAAGGGAAGGGAAGGGAAGGGAAGGGAAGGGAAGGGAAGGGAAGGGAAGGGAAGGGAAGGGAAGGGAAGGGAAGGGAAGGGAAGGGAAGGGAAGGGAAGGGAAGGGAAGGGAAGGGAAGGGAAGGGAAGGGAAGGGAAGGGAAGGGAAGGGAAGGGAAGGGAAGGGAAGGGAAGGGAAGGGAAGGGAAGGGAAGGGAAGGGAAGGGAAGGGAAGGGAAGGGAAGGGAAGGGAAGGGAAGGGAAGGGAAGGGAAGGGAAGGGAAGGGAAGGGAAGGGAAGGGAAGGGAAGGGAAGGGAAGAAGGTCTTGAAAAAAATAGAGAAAAGGTATGGAAAAGGGCATCACTGTGCAGGAGGGCAGAGCTCTGTCCACCAGACATGTCATATGAGAGATTATTGCCTGCCAGGACCAAATGTTTTCTGTCTTGAAATCACATGATCATAAAAGCTGTTTTTCACACTGAAGGCTTGCCTAATATCTTCCACTAATCTGTTCACTAATTTGGCATGTTGTTAGTAGTCTGTTTACTCAAGTTTTTTTCTGTTGACCAACACCCTGAAAGATCATTGAGAGAAAACACTAATGTTCCACATAATCAAGAGAATACATTAGACTACTGTTTTCAGGATTAATTTCTAAAATTGGAAAACTATTGTTACAATACAGATTCCTTCGAATATTAAAATCTCCTGTACTGAAGGAGTAGATAACAGTTATAAATTTGTTTTTCTATATTAACTTATTTCACATTTAATTGCCTTACAAACAGTCTGAGATAAAATAATTTCTGAATTTCTCCTTATAAACTATATCAAGAGATCATACTTCCTGACACTCCTGCATCCAGCTGGTACACCAAGTGATCAGGGAACTGCAAATTCCTACAAATGCTTTTAAGGCAGGGAGGATCCAGTTTGATTTTGATTTGTGCCTACTGAAGTCTTACTTTAGTGCTTTACCTCAGCAGACAAACATAATTCAGTGTTTCCATTTATTAATAAAAACTCTCCGTGGTTTAATGAACTAGTTCTTCAGAAAGAAAACATTACTGAATGAAATGCTGTCTGCCAACTACGGTTAATAAAAACTCTTAGAACCAACTGGGATGGATTTTACCATAGCAACTGAAACCTGGACTTATCAAACACATCAAAGTTAACATCTGATAAACTGGATTGAAACCAGACTCTTTTTCTGGAGAGAAGGAAGGGAAAGAGTGAGATGGGAAAGAGTGAGATGGGCAAGGAAGAGAATTAGGCAGGTGTAACCTCATTAACATTTGTGTCTGCTAGAGGCTGTACATCCAGATCACAGCCCTGTTAAGAGTGGCATGTACAAATAGATTTGTACTTAAAACTGGTGGCATTAAGGCTTGAGTATTATTTTTTGTGCCAAGTATGTGCTGGATAGATTTCTCCTGCCTTATCTGTAAGATGGGTATAGTTCTTAAAGTAATTACAAAATATTGCTGGGTCTATCTTTCTAAGTATTTTGTATGCAACATCTACAGATTTTAGGAAACTTATGCCTTTGTTTCATTTCTAGAAGTAATACCTTTTTGAGTTTTGGACCATATACCTGTCAGTCTTCCTTTCCTTTCCCTTCCTTCTCTAAGCATAAATGGTATGTTAAATGGAAAGTTTAGCTTTTGCTGCCTGAAAAGCATACTTTTCATTGGAGATGAAATAATTTTTATTGATTTCAGTGGAATTAATATTTAATTGTAATTTTCAGATATTCCGTTTTGACATTGCACATTTAAGTGGCATGGTAGCACACCTTACCTAGTGATGGAGGTGAGGTAAAGAGGAACTGTGAAAAAGAAACAGATGTTAAGATGTTAAGACATCCCAATGGTTAGTAAATACTGCAGACTGAAGCCAGATACAAGCATGAGGGTGTGTTTCATCACCAAGTAGCTAAAAGAGGAAGTAAATAAAATAAACTGTAGGGAAACCAAATGAAGTCTCTATATTCATCTTCACTTGTAAGAGTAAGAAAATTCCTGTTCAGAAGTTATTTTTCATGGACAATCAAGAGCAACTGGAGCAAAGATTGAAGGAGCTATGCAAGAGTTTTCAGCTAAGCACAGGAAGCAAAAGAGCAGTAAATTACTAGGGCCCAATGGCATTCATCCACTCACAGCTCTGAAGCAATTAAAAAGCAGAGCAGCTAAAGAAAACAATAAATAAAGCAACTGGAAGGGCTGAAAGGTGGCCAGCTCTGTGTTCAAATATATTAAGAAAGAAGTTAGATATGTTCAGAGAATAGTAAGACAAGAAATTTTTTTAAAAGTTTTGAAGCACTGGCTCAGATTAAAGATTAAAAATCTGTGAAAGGATCCTACCTCTTGCCATGGTTGGTGCACATTGCTGATGAACCGTACTGACACACTTCTCAACTCTGTTGTGTCTCAGCCTGGGAGTCCTAACACACTAAAGTGAGAAGATGGTTTCAAAATTCGCTTGTAGAAGAAAATGACCTTTTTTTAAACAGGCATCTGTACAAGAGTGCCTGTTTTTCTTTCCACATAGTAATCTCA
Source organism: Hemiprocne comata (assembly GCA_020745705.1). Lineage (NCBI taxonomy): Eukaryota > Metazoa > Chordata > Aves > Apodiformes > Apodidae > Hemiprocne > Hemiprocne comata. Next base: position 137,215,694 of record CM036587.1, read on the forward strand.
GTGCTAAGCTACCGGTCAGGAGATCAGGCCAGATGTCAGCATCTGGGGACTGAGTGGGCAAGAAAGTGCAGCGCTGTGCAAATGGATGGATGTGAGGCAGAAGCTGATGGCCTGAGGCTTCTGCTCAGTGTGCAGGACCTCATCAGTTGGCAGAAAGACCAAGGTACGAAGTCCTCCAGGGGAGACAGAGCTCTAGGGACTGCTGGTAGATCCTCAAAGATGCCCTTGCTGAAGTGGTTTGCAACGGCAAGAGAAACTTTAAGACTGAGAAGAGAATCCTTATGTCTCTTTTGCTACAGAGAATTTTGAACTGAAGCAGTTCAGCAGCTTCAAAGAAGCTGGCATCAGAATCTGCAGGAGTTCCTCGCTTCTTGAAGCTGCAGTGAAGTTGTAGTGGCCTCTGGACCATAACAACAAGGATGTAGGAACTTCTCCTGATCACCTCTGCTGTACCCTGCTGCGTCTAGGCATAAAACTCAACCCAAGGGAATAAACAAAGTAACAGGCCTGTGCAACATGCCCCCTCCACCCCCATCCCCCCCCCCCCCCCCCGCCAGGGTCTCTGAAGCTCTTAAAGCTTAAGACCAGCTTACTGTTACCACTTAATAGCCAGACACCCTGAACACAGCTGTGTTCCAGTGCTGCTACCTTACCTGAGCCCAAAGTTATGTGAGAAGAGCTACAGGGGTCAGTCCTAGCTCTTCTAACATTTAATGCAGATCTGAATATGACTCATTTTCTGAATCAAAGAAAGCCTGACTGAAAAAGAAAGGGATTTTAGGACAACAGGCTAAAGAGCCCTTGGTCACCAAGTGTTTTAAAACAGGCTGTTTACATAGGACTTTTCAACATAGTAAAATTATGAGCATAGAAATAACAGAAAGCAGAGGGGCTGGAGAGCAGGGATCTGTCTCTTTAGTTCCCAGAATGCCAAAGTGAAATAGATCTAACCTTTGCTTTTTGTTATTGTTTCACCCCTTCTTCTAACCCCGCTAGCCATGGGAAAACTTCCACTGAAATCAATGGCAGTATAGCTCTAGGTATCTTATAGCAGTAGAATTGCAAAATTTGGCTTCTATGTCTCAGTCTTTGTTTTCACATGTGTTTCTAGGTAGAAGCTGAGCAAATCACATGGGAAATATTAGTGTTGAAACTGAAATTGGGTCACTTGTTCCTAAATTGCATCTTGCCCTGAGTCCATTAGTACAAAAACATTCTGCTGCTTTTTTTTGGAATTCAAAGTTTTCCTTTTTTTAGTTTAGTCCTTCTAACTTCAAGAATTTCCCTTGATCTGAGTGCATTTTTGTTATTATTTTTGCTGCATTATCATTGCTGTTGTCCTCTTTTTTTTTTTTTTTTTTATCTGTAACATATTTTCAAAGTATTTTCAAGATTTCCCTTTCATCAGTCCTGTGTCAGCACACCTAGGTATTAACTTACCATTGCCATCGCTTCACTTAAACTCTTCCACAGTTTTCCTCGTTCTAAGGAGCCTCCTTTACATTTCAGACTATCATGCTAGTGGTCTAAACTCTATTAGTTTACATACAAATAGGTATGGCAAAATATCAATAGTACAGGGTCATTCTTTTTGTGCTTTCTCAGTTCAGTGTAAGAAATTAGATATCTGAGAGTTGGCTCAAAAAACTTCTCTGAATATACAAGGAGTATTTATGGTAAAGAGTGAACAATGTCATCTATCTCTACTTTCCTTGAAAAACAAGTAATACAACTGAGTGTCCTTTCTTCTAGTTTGGCATGAAGGTATGTTTCATTCCTGTATTTTTCCTTCTGCAATCCCCTACGTTCTTAGGGATTCTCTATTCACTTTTAACATCCTGAGCCCTGAACACAGGTCCACAGCATGTCTGCTGTAGGTAAATCCAAGCCTCCTCTACACAGACTCAGAGATGGTATGAGTTTACCTTGCCTAAACCTTGAGTTGGTACAAACTCATTCTGTCTATATTTGAAGCCATAGCTGGAGACTGACTCAGAGCTAATGAGCCCTGATGGAAGCCTGCTTACTACCTACTTACTGCAGAGACATGGTTTGTAGAAACAAACTTACTGTTACCAGTAATTTGCAGCATTCAGGACGAGGAGATCTGGAGAAGTATATACATGATGTACTGTGATATTGCTGAAACAGTAACAACAGCAGCTCCTGATTCTGAGACCCAGAGGTTTTACGTTTAGTCACCAGCTGCATAAAGGAATGTTATTATACTCAAATCTTAAATATATTTTTAAGTTAAAGTGCAAAACAGTTCTGAATCACTTTGACAAAAAAACCTGTTGGCTGAACTTAACCCTTCGTGCAGGATTCTTTTTAACCATTCTCTGTGATTTTGTATTCTGCCACAAGTCTTTGAAAATTGTATATGTATCCATATTGTCATCATCTCTTATGGCATTTTTTTTTTCCAGAATATAAAAAAACCTAAATCTTTCCTGAAAAGAAATACTGTAAAGTTTTGCCTTTTGCACTTGTGGTTAAGTATCCAGACCATATAGACTTTAAAAAATGCATTTTCATGTTATAAAGAAAATAAAATGCACTGACTTGACTAAATGAATTCATCTGACACCAAAATCCCACTTGCCATCTTCCAAAAAAACACACCTGGAAAAATATTCTATGACCCCTAGTGTGCCATAGCATTGAAAAAGTAAAGAAGTCTTTGCAGGGTTCGAGGTGGAACATCACCAACTCATTGTGTGAAAAGCTGTATTTACTACTAGAAATGGATAAAGCTAAAACACTAGAATAACAAAACCTGTTTTCTTATTCCTTTATAGATTAAGTTTTCAAGAGTCCTTATATACTTTCCCAGCCCAGGTATATATCTAGCAGATGAATATGGGACAAGAGTCCTCTTTATGTTCTATTTGGATATGGGTTTGTCTGGGGAAGAAAGGCAGACAAAGTAAGAGAAAAGAAGCAGAAAGAATCTAACAGAAGACCAAAGAAAAGAACAAGGAGAAAGGAAACAGACCTGTAAAAATATCTGCGTAAGAAAGGGCAAGGCAAACAGAAAAATCCGTTGTCAAATGGATTAAACTAAGATTAAAGCAATTAAACCAAGAAGATTAAAGGAGACCTGAAAACAGCAAAAGGTCTTGAAAAGATAAGAGCAGAAGGCACAAAATGAGGGGGGAGTAAATGCAGCAGCTGCCTGCAAGAATCAGCAATTTTTAAACTGATGTTAACAACTGTCTAAGGAGCCAGTGTTGCCACATTGTGTGGCTTCTGGGAGAACAACCATACAAACTTAAACAGCATGTGGCTTGTGGGAGCATAACAACACAGGTTTCAACAGTTTGGCTTGGTAAGCTGCTTGTGTTACTCAATTGGAAAAGGTCATTTACTATTGGCAAAGTGAAAATGTCCTCTGTCTCTGGGGGTCTCAATGGTATCCTAAGCTGCACTCTCCTTTGAGAGACTGAGATGTATTTAAAGTTTGGCAATTCTACAATTCAGAACACATTCCATAAGCATTTATAGAAGCTTTACTCTGAAAATTCCCTAGCGACAAAGACATGATGCATCTCAGTATCTTCTTGAGATAACGAAAGTTGTTGTTTCACATAGCAATATTATCCCTCAGGAGAACAGACTCAAATCCTGACTAGTCTTAACACATAAAGATTTCCCACAGGATGCCTGTCCTCTGTTACTATGAAAACTGCTACCAAAAGCTAAAGAAGACATTTTCCCTCTTCCTTCCCAACACAGGTAGTGAAAGAGGAAGATAAATCAGTGTCCATATGGGCCTCCAAACTGACTAATCTAAGTATTCTATATTACATCATTAAATGCAGGTGTGAACCTACTTTCAACCCCAAGTTTAAGCTGATTCTCTCATACTTAGGAACAGAAATTAAGCTTACAAATGTCTCATTGTAAATTCAAACTGTTATGTTTTACAGTATATGGACAAGGCTGAGTCTGCTCCACCTCTGTTGACCAGCAAATACCCTCCCTTGACTAAACAAAATGTGAAACTGTCACTAAGCTACAGCCAAAAAGTAGAAGGAACATGTGGATATATGGATTTGTGCGTATTTTAATTTATTCTCTAAAGCATGTTCTTTATCTTACAGGATATGGCTACACCAGTTAATAAAAAAAAGATAAAGGCACAGAACAAGCACTGACACACAACTTTTAAATTTTTAGCACAGCCCCTGACATAGTTTTGACTCATGTCAATGAGTACTTTCCCAGACAGTAGCCAAATAAATTTTGGAGGTTAGTAGGGGCTAAAAAACATTCCTGATGGGCTGCTCAAATGAAGCCTTTCTGGTTTGGGCAGTAGAAAAGCATTTAAGTGTGAGGACATGAACTGTGCTGAGCCAGAGATGAGTCCCTGCCTTATATTATTTACTGTTCTGTAGAGGTAACCATAGTAGTCATAATGATTACAAGGTTATACAAACCTCTTATATTAAAGAAAAGCTCTAGCTAAAATTTTTATTTGTGGCTAGATACTCTGTTTGCAATTATTCACCCATGAAAGACTCCTGTAAGCAGCATTTATTTTTCCAGCTAAATCTGGGATGAATACAACTCACATAAAATAAAGACAAAAAAGGTTTCCTTTCAGCTGCCATTAAAAATCTGGAAGACCTGGCCCTGCCTTCTGCACTGTGCTGCAGGTATTCTGTTCCAGGACTTTGTGAGTACTAATAAGGCATTTAAGGTCACATCTCCTAGCTCTGTTTACTATGGCTGCTTTTCTTTCTCTGATTGCTGCAAATGACTGCTTTTGCTAAAAAATAATCTCTCTCTCACTGACAATCATACTGCAGAGAATATTTTAAGTGGTAAGAAGTGAATCTCAGTAGTGAGTCAGCCAATCAGTCAATCAAGAAAATGGTGAAGATTGGCCATGCAGCAATCTCATACATACATATTCCCTCTTGCATTGCCCATCAGTGTCAAATTCAAAATGCAGGTGCATAAATGCTCTTTGATGGCTGCACAGGCAGTCATCATTACATAGCTGATAGGTATGCTCAGTAGCATGAATCACTATTCAGATTTCCTTCTCACCAGGGGAAGTATTTTGTTTTCAAACTCTTTTTTTTACCTTCGAGACCAATGTTTTTGAAAGAAAATAATAAAGATGGATGAAGATTCTGACCTACTGGAATGATAAATTAGTTTAAATATCCTCTTTCTCATTTCATCTTCCTTCTTAGTCATCTGTCATTCATGTCTTCTCCATGGATAGGAACCTTACGTGTAAGCTGCTTTTTGTCACTGACAGTTAACATTCAGTGTGACCACGAAAATCTCAGTCTCTAATTCTTACATGAGGAGTCTTGGTTTCCTAGACTTGATGAGGAGATGGGCATTTCCAAAAGACAAGTCAATACATATCTGGCTGCTTTTCTGAGCAGTTGTGTGGAAAGGCCTGTTTCTCTGCATGGTTTATGTTGTGGTCTGAAGAGGCTGATTTCATAATGTAACTAATTAATGTAGGTGTCTGAAGTTAAACATGGGCATACATCCTTTTAGTGTTCCAAAAATGTTAAAGCCAGTCTATGTTACTGTTGTGACACCATCCTTCCCCCTGAACATTGTCACTTGCACCTGCTTTCATGGTCTTACCTGACATTGGAGCATAGCTGAAACTGGCAAACCATTTCAGGGTGCTAGCATAATGTAAAATTAGCTTTGTGAAAAACTGTCTGTTGTTTTAGCTCCATCAGTTGTCTTAAGTCAGCTGTGGAGCCTTTGTTGATTCAGAGAAAAAGAATGAAATGGCAAGGAGTATGTGACTGAAGTATAAATCATAAGTGATTTAGATTGGCTTATAAATTGTTTCTTAACAGCACCATGAAGTCAAAATCCAGAAGAATGCAATATAGTCAAGCTCAAAGATGCGCCATAAATCCATAATGCACCTGGTTTCTGAAATAGATTCACAGTGCTGACTCACACAGCTATGCTTCCTGGCTAAAGATGAAAGTCCCCTACATAAGAGATGGCAATGAGGCCCCTCCAGGGAGAGGGAGAACTGAGTGAAGTCCAAGCCCTTAGCAGCTGTGGGATATTGCAGTGTAACATGCCCCCATAGTATCTTGGAAAGAAGTATACACCATCCTGTTTTAGGAATTGGGCCATTTTTTGTTCAGCAGTAGAAAATTCCTGGACCCAGCCCCAGAGCCCAGAAGGGGCTCAGCAAGAAGCTGTGCTCCCGAATATATCTTCACGCACATGAAGAAACAGACTCTGGTGTCTCTGTGTTAGCTTTGGGGCTTGCTGCATGAGGCTATTCTGACCCATAAGCCACATAGAGGATTTTCTGTGGCACTATGCCTGACCTGGTAAACCCATGGCTTGTTAGGTTTGGCACAGTACCAGCCCAGCATGGCTAAGAAGTTTCTAGTTCCAACCGACTCAGAGCATGAGTAGAACAATAGTAGGTCTGTCTGAACATGTCTGCACGCATTAAGTGTCATGGCATTTGAGTAAGTAGTGAAAGGTCTTCACTGCTGCTCTTTGGATTGTATTTAAGTATGAACATCAGAAGTTACAGACAGACAGTTGAGGAAGGTAGGACCAAAACCCAGGGACCCCTCTTTCTAGCTGAAAACTTCATTTTCCCTTCTACTTCTCCTCATCAGTCTTAGCCTAACTAGGCAGTCTAACCTGGGAATCAGATGAAAGGGGAGAATGAGGAACTGCTTTAGTTTTGTAAATGGAGCCACTATATACCAAGAACACAAGAGTAATTGAGACTGAAGAGCAGCCAAGGGAAGATTCAGAGTCCCAGGTGTTGGAGACAAAGAAATGGCTCTGTTCCTTTCCAATTCACTTTTGTTTGTTGTTTTTCTGCCCCTATGAGACTCCTGAATTCCCATCTCAATTAAAATAATTTTTGTTTGCTCAGTGCAGCATACAGATCCTGGACCATAAAAAGTACAAATTCCAATTTACATCAGCTAAGGCACAGGGTGTTTACCATTAGGTTGTTCACCTCCTAGCTAATCATAATGAGTGCCCTCATATCTATATTATACCTTCTATATTAACTGTAGATCTCCATAAGTCTAAATATTTGATGTCTTTAGGATTTGGATTGTTGTCAGGCTAAATCTGGAGTGCAGAAGAGCTGTAAGTAGAGATTTATTTCTCCAGAAAAGGCACTTCTGAATCTGGTTATGTATCTAAAATAATGTTCTTTCAGTATCTACAGTTTAAACAATAAGAAAACCATTGACTTTAAGCACACATGAAGGGTTAAACAAAGTTCAAAATCCAGTGAATGGCTGTTTGGGACTTTCGGACTTTGAGACACTTAAATTTGCAAAACAGACAACGAAAGCTTCAGTCTCACCATTAACTAAGAAGAGAGCTTTCTTTCAGCATTTTCTCTTCATGCATTCTGCATCCCATGGGGTGCACAGGTCTCTCTCCTTCAGAAGTGGGGAAGGGTGACACTTGCTTTTCAGCACTTCGAACATCTCCTAACCTGTTACTTACAGGCACTCTCCTTAATGTGAAAGTTATTAGTTCATAGCACTTCCTTCTGACCTACAGTAGAGAAGAAGTTTTCTGTTTTGTAGGTAGATGGCTGGTGTTACATGGCCTCTGTGCTTCAAATTGGACACAGTGCAATTTTAGACAGAGAGTCTTAAGAGAGTGTTTAGTGAATGGAAACACAAAACTATCAAAAGCAACCACAGGTGAGAGACAGAGATAGGGTGCCAACCCAACTGCAGCACTTCTGGTCACATACAGAAATATAACTGTAGGTAACTGAAAGAATTATTGCCAGGAAACATAAGCAACAAGGACTTTTAAGCAGGTTACAAGTGGGGTGAAGGGGAGTTTTTGGATAGCTCTTCTGATCTAAGGTTCTTATATTCCATTCAAGGTGCTTATAAAGTATTTTCATAGTCACTGTCAGGCCTTGTGAAAAATCTACTTCAACTTTTGGCTGCTTTACTGAAATTAAAAATTAGGTTTTTTGTCATCTTCGCACACCCCAATATTTTGCTTTTCCATAAGACACATACTTTGTGCTGGTAATGTTTTTGGATCATCTTCTATTATGTCTTCTATAAAATACCATTATTAAATAAATTGTCTTTATTTTAGAAGTTGCATGAGTGTAAACTGATCATATATTTTTTAATTTATATCACTCCAGCTTTGATCCTTCTATTCTATACTGTATGTGGGTCCAAACAGTTTAATGTTCTGTGGAGGCACAGAAACAAAAGCAGTGGAGTTTTATCTTCCTCTAAATCATTTAGGTGCACACTGAATGCATTAGGTTTAATTCTTTTCCTCTTGTTAATATATTCTGTTAATTTTTGAAAGACACTTTTTAAAAATAAGAAAGTATTTCACATTGCCACCACATTGTGGCTCTTTTTTTTCACTTACTACTATTTGCAGCCTATGCAATAGTAGCCTATAGTTTGTCTTTCTGTATTTTAGCTAATTGAGTTTAAACAGCAACTTTCACCCAATTAGCTAATATGTAAGAGTATTAGTATCTCTATGTTATTGAAGGGATTATTTTATCTTATTTAGGCAGTGTTTTGGCTGGGATATAGAGTAAGAAGTATTAACTACATCGTATGTTAAATACAGGTCTTTTTTTACAGGTTATGAAAATTAAGCGACATTGCCAACAATAACATCAACAAAACGTTCTCATAGCACCTTTAAAGACTGTACATAGACATGGGAAAGTTGTATATTCATCTTTAGCATAGGCAGACTTTGCAGTGTTTCACTGTAGGCATTTAGATTAGGTATGATCAGCTTGAATTGGAATAGAAGCTACCATCTGAGGGCATGAAGGGTGCCAAGAATATTTCAGTTGAACCTTTATTTTTTTCAAGCTTTTAGGATTTTTAAGATTCTTTGTGACATATTTACCTTTTCTAAGTGTGTTTATCAGTTGAACTAGTCAAGCTTCCTGTTTCCTAGACAGAAACATAGTTTGTGTTCACCACAACCATATCTCGAGGTATATTAACTGAATGAAATGAGCAGTTGTATGGATACTATGAAGTAGTAGAACTTGGATTTATGTGCTATCAAATGTTATGGCCTATGGCCCTGTTCCAGCCCACAAGGAGTCCCATTACCTCCCAGCCCTGTTCTTTAGCTATTCCCAATTGAGTTAAGCAGCATTCAAAATGCATAAAAATATCATAAACTAATCTACAGAATTTCTATCCCATTTCTTACAATCCACAGTATTTAATTAAAGAAAATTCTATTCCTCTTTCATCTGAAACTATTACAAATGGTGTGGAATACATCTAATCAGAACACAGTTGCAAAACATAATTATTTTGCAGTCATGAGCTGAACTTTTCAAAGAAAGTTTAAACGAGGTTGCATGCTGGGCTAAGTTAAATGTTGCCCAGAAACATCATTTGTTAAGTATCAAAACTTGAACAGGAATAAAAAATAAAATAAGTGGCATTAAAATAAAGAACTTTAAAAGGGTTTTCATTTGCTTTGGGATTTTTTGAGATTTGTTCTAAAGGGCTATGGACTTAGCAAAGCTGAAACAATTGGAAAGGAAATTTTCTTTGTTTCAGGACAAGACGAAATGGCCTGAAGTTGCACCAGAAGATATTTAGACTAGATATTTGGAATAATTTATTTACTGTAAGAGTAGGCACTGGAACAGGCTGCCCAGGGAGGTGGTGAAGTCACCATTCCTGGAGGTATTCAAGAAACATGTAGATGTGGCACTTCAGGGCATGCTCTAGTGGGCATGGTGAGTTTTTGTGGGTTGTGTGTTTTTGTTGGTTTTGTGGGCTGTGTGGTTGTGGAGCTTTTTTTCTCATTGTTCACATGGATTGTGTTTTTCCCTTCCCCTTCCCACCTCTGGGTGGGTGGTTGGACTTAGGTGATTTTAGAGGTCTTTTCCAACTGTGGTGATTCTGTGATTCTTTGTTTCAGTTATTCTGAAATTAAGCACTTTTTCATGTCTGAAGAACTAGCAAAAGAAAGATGAGTGGTATGATATCTGAGTGGCTGAGAGATAAATTTTAGCCACATCCTATAATTTCTGATTGTTAATTTTCATCCAGGTCTACGTTGATGCATTAATATTTGGAAAACTAATGGCCTTCCGCTACATCTAAATTTGCTCTGACAACATTCCTTGCAGAAATTCTCCAACAACAGCAGAAAAAAAAAATGCTATATCCTCTGACTTTTTCAACTTCTAAGGAAGTTAGTAGGGGAGAGGTTTCTGGATACCAACATAGGTATATCCATACACAACTACATATCCATCTAAAATCAATAAATATTCAGGAAAACACAGAAAAAACACCAAGCCCAGTGGAAGCAAAACAAAACAAAACACAAAAGCCCCCAAACAAAACAAACAAAAAACACAAGAAAACCCAAATCCAAATCAAACAAAAAAAACCAAACAAGAAATAAAAATTGCAAATAAACTACTGAATTTTTCTTCTAGCAACCTGCTAGAGTTATTTGGTTAGACCTATTTTATAAGTTTTTGAAACAACAGATGATGTACTCAGTTTGCACTAAGTCTGCGGACCTTGAATCATCCTACAGATTCATGTGGTAAAACGTTGCTGCTTATTTCAGGTTCTTATGTTTATACTCTGAAAACAATCACCACTTAAGAAATCTGTTCCTTCTGCATACCAGTAGGAAGAACAGTGACAAAATTGTCAGGATGCCTTTCCTTTAAGGAACAGGAATGCATTTGTGGAAAGGACACTTTTTTTTTTTTTTTTTAATTTGGGATTGCTTACTAAAAAGTTCATATAAATCAAATATATGTAGCATGTCTTTATGCATGCCAAGGCCCCTGAGCCTCCTGAAGCTGAAATACTTCACAAGTTTTCTGGAACTTGCTATTTCACTCAGACAGTAAATGTTGTTTTGCTTGGTGCTTAATCTAGTTAAATAATGAGGGATTTCACGCACTTAGTCACCACATCCAAAACCAACTTTCTCATACAGTTGGAACACAAACATTGGCTTTCTTAGCTGTCCTGAACTTGGTATGTGTTATATGGAATGCAATCACACTTTGTCTGTGACGGTTGGCTTGAGAAATTTATCTTTTCCCATGTTAATCTTGCCAATGATCTGATTATACTGTATAAGCAGGATATTAAACTGAAAGACAGACCTTACCACAGACCCTAGATTCTAACTTGCTTGGAGTAAAATCAATACATACTCTTTTCCTGGAAAGGTTTATTGTGAACACTTGCTGCATTTATTAAAAAAAATAATTAATATCAGTATTCCTACTCACAGACACATGTAATAGCATAGATCTAATTGTCAAAGAATAAAATGGAGGCAACTGGTTGAGAGTTTTGGTATCTTTTACTAAAACAGCTGATATACCTGAAAAGGAGGCAAGCCATAAAGCCTACAAGACTTTCTGCAAATTACAATGACACAGAAAGAAGAAATTGGTCAGTATCAATATCCTAAATTAAGTGTACATTAAGAAAAAAAAATCTTTGTTACCCTTGTGAAAATTTTAGGGAACACAGAGAAGTAAAACTTAATTCTATTTTAGAACGCATAAACAACGTGATCTATCAGTTGCATTCCTAAATTTACAAGGGTGATTGTGTAAGATGACACACAGACAGCAGTGCCTACCAACTTCTTCTTCCACCTCACCTGCTTTCCCAACCATCCTACCATTTCCCAGTTCCCTCAGTTCTGGGTCCATCACCTTGCTAGGCACATAAGGTGATGGAAGACTGCCCCTGAAGTTGTGGCTGAGCAGTGGCAGCCTGTATCTTTTGCTCAGCTTTGGCTCCAGGGGCAGCTCGGCTCAGGCTCAGGTCCTGTCGGCTCCGCCCGGCTCCTGTTGGCTCTGGTGCAGCTCCGGTCGGTTCGGGTGTTGCTTGAGCAGGTCTTCGGCTCCAGTGCAGCTCCAGTTGTTTTGGGTCTCCTCCTCTCTTCTTTGGGAGCAGGCAGGGATCTCAGCTTTCTGCTCTTAAAAGAGCAAACCTGTTGTATTGATGTAACCTGTGTGTGCTTTGCCATAGTAGCAACTTGTTACTGGATGAAGAAGGTGGAAGGACTAGGGCTGGCCAAGCACCTCCTACCATCATCAAGGGCAAGACTGGGTTGGTCTCTGTGTTTGCCACCAAGAAGAACCTCGAGCTCCACTGCTGGCTGTAACCCAGTAGGCATTGGGCGGTGGAGACATAAGCCATACCAGACCTTGATGTGAGGGATGGCCTCCTCTGTTATAAGAGGGCCATCCAGGAGGGGAGGACAGGCCACAAGGCCTGCAGTTGGAATGAATTACAGAATAGCTGCATCTAGGCATCCATTTGACAATTGCAATACACTGAAGCCTGGCTCATGTCCACCTTCATCTTGAGTGGCTATTGTATAAAACAAAAAGGGGGAATTGTGGGCTTATAGAAATTTAATTGTGGGTTTATGGAAAACTAATTGTGGGTTTATAGAAAATTAGTGTGCCTGAGTTAGAGAGGGTAGCAGTGTCACAGGTGATGCTGAGGCAAACCATGGGACCAGTAAACAAGCTGGTCTCTCACAAGCTGGTGTCCCACGGTTGTTATCTCAGGAGGTAGCAAGAATAGAATGTTGTAGCAAGAATTGAGAGGCACCGGCTGGGGAGTGAGAGAAGTGAGGGAAGTGGAAAACAGTAAAAGTCCTGAGTTCATCATGACATAGGGGTGCAACAGTGCATGCATCAATGGGTACGAACAGCAAGTGACAAAACACGTAGCCAATCATGTATAAACTGATAATGTATGTAACCAATGGGGTTTGTACTGGGGCGTGTGATTTGGAGTCAGAAAAGTATATACTGCAGCCATTTTTAATCATAAAGGTCTTCAGTTATAACTCTTATAGGGTTGTGTGAAGTCCATTTGTGAGGCGCATCAACAATATGCAGCGTATACCTTTTGAACACAGTACATACATGCAGTTAGGGGAAAGCACATAGCTATAGAGCAAAGGCAATAAAGCATATTGTGGGAGGAAATATAATTCTGTTGGTGATACAAGCTCATAACTAGCCGCAGATGGTAAGATGTTAACAATAATGAAGAAAAGGCATGAATGTTCAAGAAATGTTAATATTCTCTAATTAGGAAGAAGCAGAATGTTATATATGTATTAGATTAGGACAACAAAGTGCTTTTTCAGGCAATTACCAGGAACAGAGACTCATAAAAATCTTCTAGTATAGCTATGTAATCTGATTGTCTGAATAATATGAACCAAAAAGTCCTTGAAGAGCTGGTTGAATCTGGCCTTCTGATGCTTTGAATTTTCACAAACCGGATGATATAAAGGGAATTTTACAAATCCAGAGGAAATTGTGATATAAAGGACAGAGAAGGAAACTGTGGCAGCTATAGTCCAGTTGGATTATTAGTATAAACATCAAGTCCAATCATTAACCTAGCACTTTGGAAAGTCTACCACTAAACCCTAAGCACCACATCTATAGGTCTTTTAAATACCTCGAGGGATGGCGACTCCACCACTTACCTGGGCAGGCTGTTTCAATGCCTGACAGCCCTTTCAGTGAACATTTTTTTCCTCATATCCAATTTAAAACTTCCGTGGCAAATCTTGAGGGCACTTCCTCTTGTTTGTCTGTTTGTTACTAGGGAGAAGAGACCAACCCTCACCTCACCACAACCTCCTTTCAGTTAGTTGTAGAGAGTGATAAGGTCTCACTTCAGCCTCCTCTTTTCCAGACTAAACAACCCCACTTCCCTCAGGTGTTTTTTACCAGACTTGTGCTCTAGACCTTTCACCAGCTTCATTGCCCTTGAATCAGTATCTTTCTTGAAGTGAGGGGCCCAAAACTGAACACAGTAGTCGAGGTGCGGCCTCACCAGTGCCAAGTACAGGGGGACAATCACTTATCTACTCCTGCTGGCCACACAATACAAGCCAGGATGTTGTTGACCTTCTTGGCCACCTGGGCACGCTGCTGGCTCATATTCAGCTGGCTGTCGACGAACACCCCCAGGTCCTTTTTCTCTGGGCAGTTCTGCAGCCACTCTTTCCCAGACTGTAGTATTGCATGGCATTGTAGTGACCCAAGCGTGGGACCCGGCACTTGGGCTTGTTGAATATCATACAAATTCAAAAGCAACTAGTTGATTACACATGCATTTTTCCTTGGAATCTAATAAAAGACTTTTTCTCCTATCATAAGGTATAGACCAACCAAGCTCTCAAAATTGTTAATCTCTTCATGTTTCCCTCAAAACATCTTGAGCCTTCCACCCTCTTTTGAAAATATCAGCCACGATGCACTCCACTAAATAGACATTGATGTCAGTTTCTGCATACAAACGTATTCATTTGTCTCAGCCTCTTCCAGAAAGGCCATCTGTGGTGGAATGCACAACTGAGCCTCTGTGACTATTCACAGACACTTGTCGCCTTTAAGATAAGATTCACATGCTTCAGGGTTTACCCTGTTTTAGAATAGTACTTAGCTAATAAAAGAATAACTTATATATATTAATAACTTTCCATGGATGTAACAGTTGTGGAAGCTACAGAATTTTATTACATTGTGTACTGTGATACATTATACTAAAGAAAATGACTACAATTCCAAGATTACTTGAATAAAGATATTTTTTCAATTAACAGTTCTTTAGAAGATTATCACTGAAAATTAAAATTCTGGTTTCACTTTCATTCTGGTTCATCTCTAGGGATAGATTTAAAGTAATGTCTAAACTGAAAATGTCATCACTGAGCTTCTTTTCGCTCTATCTAAATTCCAATGAAGAAATTGCTACATGCTGAGATCTGAATTACATTTTATACCTTTGAAAAGTTTTACAACAGCAAAAGAAGAGATAAATGAGTAATCCACACTCCAGTAGCAATCAACTCTACTTGCTTCAAACAAGCATTTAAGTTCACATAATTGACATTTAGTCTACACTAACTTAATTTATTGAAAATGGGCATTTTCTGAAAACCTACTGATTGCAATCTGGCCAAGGAATTGAAACCTAAACAAGAACATTCAGTTGGACAGAGTATTATTGTTTTGTATAGGAAAGACTTGAGAAATGACTGTATAACTTTACAGCTATGAAGGTAAATAGCTTTATCTGATAGCAAACATAGGTAATTTCAACATTTTCTTCCTAGAAGATTAATGAGTAGCTAAGAGCACCTATAACTAGTAGTTAGAATAACATATATCCTTACCTCATTTGAGGCAGTCTTAACCATGTGACCACAGCTTTCCATTTTTGTAAGGAATTGTTCTCTCTCTGTAATATGCTTTAGATGTGTCTTGATTCTACATTTTAAGATTACTCTTAGACCTAGAAAAATGATATTCTTAGATTATTTAGAATTCAATATAAAATTAATGTCTTTTTGAGAGTGAAATTAAAGGTATAGGAGTTTGGATAAGGTGCTTGTTATGCCATATAAATATGGAATAAGAAGCTGACATCATGTAACATAGAATTTACTAGCAAAGTCAGTAGATGAATAAATACAGACAAAGGAGGACACAGGAAAAATAATCTCATCAACAAGTTTCCTAACATTATCCCCAAGGCCAGAATTGTTGGTGTTCTGCTCTAATAAACTGAAAACTTAACCAATGTGTTAATGTGACAGGAGGCATGCTTGTATTATCTGCCTACAAATTAAGGAGTTTGTGAACACAGAAGAGATTTGTAGCATGGGATTTCTGTAAGATGTCTTCCACATTGCAAGAGTAGGAATGAGGAAAAATGATCTTGAGGGTGAGCCAGTCCTATAATGAATGTGCGTACTGTCCTTTATCAAGCCAGCTGTTAAAATAAAAAATCATAATGAAAGATAATTTAAGGAATATTTGTCATTTATCGAGTTCATCATTCATTAGTATTAATTTTTATCACAGAAACATATAAGAATCTCTGGTACAGATTAGGTATCCACTGTGTATTCACTGTGAGATACAATCTCAGACCATATAGAATTTTCCCTCTGAAAACACACAGGGTAGACAATGGAACAAAGGTAATTTGGCTTACCTGTAAGTAAGTCAGTAGCAGAGAAGAGGGCGGGACTGGAATTTAAGACAATATTCCATGGAATATGATGCTTCTTGTGCTGTTTTAAAAGTATAACACCTCTTTAATCCCCATTCTGTTTCTGTTCTTTATTGACTGAATTCCTCTTAGATGGTGACTTTCAGAGGTGTAGAGCATAATGATGTGGCAGTCTGGTTTTGTGATTCTGCTATATGTGGTTGTCATGAATAGCTACCAGGGCTAACTATGTGCTAAATAGAAATGATTGGCTCTTGCACAGGACATGGTCATTCTTAGTTGAATACTGTTGGGCAGTGACGCCAACATCAATGCTTGAGAAAGGAAACAGCAATCATCAACAAGGAGAGAAACAAATCTCTTTCGGAAGTGACGTATCAATGCTCTTCAGTTCAGGAAACAGAAGTCATTCTCTTCCCAGTTTTTGTCAAAATGCATTCTGAGCTGAGAAAGTAAAAACTAACAAAATCTCCCAACCTCTCTGAAATAATTGTAGCCCCAATGCTGAGTCAGCCTTTTCTTAAGCAGCACCATTATTACATTATTTCATAAAGTCACTTTGGACAACATTTTTCCCTTATAAGTCATCCAAGAACCTCTGCTAAAGAGCAAACGATCTAAACAAAAGCTTCTGGGGGAGCAGTAAAAAGAAATATATATTTTTTAAGAAAAAATAACCAGAACAGAGTAAAACATGTTGAAGGAAAAAGCTATTATTTATGTTAATGAAAACAAAATTATTTAGTTGGAAGTTGGTCAGCACTAAAGTATAGTGCAGTCTGAAAATTACCAAGATTTAGTGTTTAATAGTATAATTAGCAACCTTAAAGATAGAATTGTTCTCCTATCTGATGCCCCAAAGAGTCTCAATAACAGTAACACCTGTTCTAGATTTTTTCTATAATCTGTCCAAGTACTGGTACTGATGCAATCTCAAGATTATGTGGCTGGCAGACCTTTTGCTCAGTATGATACTTAGTATTCTTTGAAGCTGCTTAAAGTTCACAGAATCACAGAATCACAGAATCCTAGGGGTTGGAAGGGACCTCGAAAGATCATCTAGTCCAACCGCCCTGCCAGGCAGGGTCACCTAGAGCACATCACACAGGAACTTGTCCAGGCGGGTTTTGAATGTCTCCAGTGAAGGAGACTCCACAACCTCTATGGGCAGTCTGTTGTTTTGTTTTGGTTTGGTTTTTTTTTTCTTTTTCTTTTTTTTTTTTTTTCTTTTTGTATTCCTTCTTTTCCCTTCTTCTTAGAAAGCTTGGAGGATAGCCAAACAAAATTGGACAATTCTTTGTATCCAGTTCCCATGGCGGCCATTCTCCAAAAGATATTTTGTTCCCAAGCCTCTAATTCAGCTGTAGACTAGTAAAAGTTATGTCAATTTTCCAGTATACTCTATGTTTGGAAGTAAATGAAGGGCTACATTATTGCTATCCAACTTAGCTTTGATTTCCAAGTCATTTGTATAAGATGGGAGTGGTTTTTTGTATGCTAATCCCTGTATTTTATGAACAACTTCAATATTTCAGTTAATATAGTGTCTTTGGAATATTGAGTCTACAACCATTTATGTCTGCAAATCACCAGAAACTGATTTGTAACATTGAAGTAGGTCTGAAACATGTGACCATTCACAAATAACTTACAAATTCTGTTGAATCTGCACCTTCTTCAGATAAGGCAGCCTTCTAATGACAAGGCTACAGAGATGGTGGATAGTGGCAGAGCAACTGACGTCATCTACCTGGATTTGTGCAAGGCATTTGACACTGTCTCACATGACATCCTGGTCTCCAAACTGACAAGGCATAGATTTGTCAGATGGACCACTTGGTGGATAGGAAGTTGGCTGGATGGCTGAACCCAGCAAGTTGTGGTCAATGGCTCAATGTCCAAGTGGAGGCAGGTGACGAGTGGTGTCCCTCAGGGGTCAGTATTGGGACCAGTGCTGTTTAACATCTTTGCTGGAGACATGGGCAGTAGGATTGAGTGTGTCCTCAGCAAGTTTGCTTACAATACCAATCTGTGTGGTTTGGTTAACACTGTAGAAGGAAGGGATGCCATCCAGAGGGATCTTGATAGGCTTGAGAGGTGAGCCAATGCAACATGATGAGGTTCAACAAGGCCAAGTGCAAGGTCCTGCACCTGGTTTTTTAACCTGGAGGTTATTAAGGCCAGGTTGAATGAGGTTTTGTGGAACCTGGTCTAGTGGTAGGGGTCCCTGCTCATAACAGGGGGGTTGGAACTAGATGATCTTTAAAGTTCCTTCCAACCTTAACAATTCTATAAGGTAAAGAAAAAAAAAAAAAAGAGGCTGAAATCTGAAATTAGACTGACCTATGACTAAAAGGTGCCCTTTAAATCCTTTTTTGATTTTCCCTCAGAAAACTAAAAAGTGTGCGCTCATACATAGACTAAAAAGATAAATAAGTTTTCAAAGAAGGGACGACAAGCAACAGTCTCTAAAGGGCTACACAGTGAATTATGTGACAGCAATTGCTTTGGTTAATTTGTTGAAGTTAAGTTTTTTTTTTCCCTCTTAACTGTATCTCCTGTGGTTTCTAGATCCTCTGTTTCCCAAACCTGGTGTGTAATCATTTGCCAGCTACACAGACTATTATTCCAATATATGACTAGTTCAAGATAAACAGTACAATTAAGATGTTCACATCAGAAATCTTTGTTGGAAAATTACTTGATGGTGGAGGTGTATCTTACTGTAAAAGAAATAAAGGTGTTTGCTAAATGATTAGAATGTGTACTGTTCTAAAAGTGTCAAGATGCTGGATATAGAAAAAATTTCTTTAAAAGAGCTCACTCTCAAAGTGCATAGATTTAAAAATTTTATTCTTCCCAGTACGTCACAGAATAAAGGTTTATCGCTCTTTTTCCCCCTTTGATAGATTTTCTGTTCATGGAGTTTCTATTTCTGTAAAAAATTTTCCACTGCAGCATTTTGAGCGTCATGGGAAATTTACCGGAGCCAACACAACTCTTGGGTTACATACAGATTGCTCTGATGAATGGTTAGGTTTCTAAATGTTATGCAAATCTTTCCTTGTGAACCTAAATCCTGCTGTAGGTGTGGCCTCTGTATCACATAATATATTTGTGGTGCAGCAGAGACTTGAAAACAGATCTTGAGAGTTCCACACTGTAAGCCTTAGACTATCTATCTCCTCTTGAGAAACTTTGTTCTGAGAGCATCAATGGCAATCAGTGGTTATGGTATGAGGAGACACGTCAAAAAAATCCAGGCTGTATGCTGGGTTTAGTCTCTTATCTACAAAACAGCAATGGAAAATGCTTATAAAGCAATTGAACCAGATTTCTAGACAGCTGGTGGATCGAGAGATAAAACATATTAAAAAGTAAAACATTTATGTAAAATACAGAAAACACTGGGAAACTTAAAGGAAAATAATCCTACCTTTGTAAAAAAAAAAGGATGGAAAGAGATATTGCAGTCAAGTAGGATTCTGCATCCCAGTTATGTAAAATTATAAAAGATTGGGCAGTCCTGGATCTTATGAACCACATGATTTTAACTGCTTTTAATTTGTAGGTTAAAACCAACAGTCCTGCCCCTCATTCAGTGTCTTTCCTTGGGTTTTGTTTCATAAGCTACAGTATTCTTTCTTTTTTTAAAAAAATTTTTTTAAATTTGACTAGTTTGGAGAAACAGTAATTTTGACAATGAAACAAGTATGGGGAAAAAAAATGCCAGAACATTAGAGCATGGTGGAAGAGGCCCCCAAGCAGCTCCAGGTTTTCATGAACAAAGCCAAGGGTATGCAGAGGTCTCTACACTCCTTGACTGAAGTCAATACCATCATTACTAATAAATACAAACGTCAAAGGTTCTCTTTCTCAAAATCATTACTGCACAGTAAAATACCATAAATGTGATACCTTGTGAGCAGCAGAAGCAACCAAGCCCAGTTTCCTACTGATTTATATATTTAGCATGAGATCTGGGTCCATTTCTCTCTATGAAATGTGTCTCACACTATAACCTTTCCCTAATACAGTCTGTATGCTTTATCTAAGAATCTGGTTTTATGGTTCATAGAAACAAGGTCTTCAATTCTTCCATTTAATATGATTAAGGTTGGACAGAGGCCCTAAAAGCCTCTGTGGGTTCACACGTATACACACACACAGAGGTTTATTAAGTGTCTCATTTCCTTAAGAAACTAAGTTACAGGTGAACTCCTTACAAATTGTGCTAAAAGGTGGAGAATGTCTTAAATGAAAAGAAAAAAACAAAACCAGAAACAAACTAACAAAACCACAACAAACAAACAAAAAAAACCCAACAAAACCAACAAAAAACAAAAGCAAAAGCAAAAGCAAAACAAAACAATTTTAAAATCTTCCTGCAATTCCCATTTTCTTCATAAATTAATAACAGGAATATTTTAGTGGAACTTCACCAAACTTTGTCTTAAACATTACCCTTTTAGATAAGCCTGTTAAGAGGAGACTGAACCATGACTGCTGCCTAAGTTACAGCATTAGGGGAAGGAATTTTAGACTTCAGTCCCAGCTCCAGCATTTCATACCAATTGCACCAGAACTAGCTCTGCATTTTTACTTATGGAACTGGTCTTCCTTCAATAAGGACAAGTAAGGAAGCTGAAATCCACCTTGTAAATACATTTCTGAACTTTGTTTCAGAAGAGGAGGACAACACTTTCCTCTTACAAGTAGTAGATGTAAAGCTTGTTCCTCATTAGATAATAAAATCCAATACGTATGCACAAGGCTTGTTGTTAAATCATAATTGTTAAACATAAATATCTGATCTCACATTAAAAAATGCAATTCCAACAAGCATTTTAAATTTTCATGCATAGGGAATGTCAGAAAATAATACAGTACAGATAAGATTGGAGTGAAACAGGTATTAAGTAGAAATCTTAAAAAAAAATGCAGGTTTTGGCATGCATTGTGACTAACTCAAAGATCATCAATGTTGAATGGTAAGGCTGATAACAAAGTAATATATAGCAGAAAAAGAAGTTTTTCAATACTTACAGGTAATTGACAGAACAGGGAACTCTTCATTCATAAGAGAAAAACTAAGTATGAGGCAAATACTGTGTATAATTTCTATAGGTAGTTGCAGACCTCCAATTACGCCTCCTAAGAAACAGCAGCAAATCAGCTATACAACTTGGTGTTCAGACTTTTAGAACTGTGGGTGATTATTCATTTCTGCCCTGAATTCATGCTATTACAAAATTCCATGTATTGCAGTTATTTTTGCTCAGCACAGGAGGATCTCTCCAGTTTAATTAATTAATCAATAACATTAATCATGCACAGAGGGTCTAATAAAAACCCACTGCACTGTTGTTTGCAGGTAGCAGTGACTCCAATCTTGCAGAACAATTTAGGAAAACTTTTTTGACTGCAGAAGAATTTCATACACTGATCTTTTCGAGCAGCAGTCAGTCCAGGGAGAAAGAACAAGACCAGAGTAGGAACTAGACCAGGATGGGTCTAGCTGTACACACAAAACCTTCTTTTAACCTCTTTTTTTCTTCCCCGATTCATGTGCTTTCTTTCCTTTTCATGTAACTTTGTTAGGGAACACCAGCCCTTTTGTTACAGTTCTTCAGTATCTACTGTGATCGTATTTTCTAGTTCTGGATGCTGGTGTTATAGAAAAAATGAAGGTGTTACGGAAGTGTAAAATATTTTATATTAATTTAGTTTAAAGATATTAATACAAATGGAGCTTTCCCAGAGTCAATCCAATTTCCCAAACATTTTAACTCACATGAAAGTCTTACCTCAATCTTGGATGTCTTTCTGTCTCTGTACATATTTATTACATTTTTGTGGAGAGATCTACCTTGGTTTTCAAATTAAGCATTCTGTACTATAGTTACTTTAAGGTGGCCTGATTTTTTTTCTTATTTCAAAATTTCTATTATTAATGAGAAATCCAGCTTAATTATATTTCTGTATGCTTTAAAATTAAAAATTACAGACCTCTGCAGAACATGCAGATATTTTCCAGGTCCAGTATTAACACTAGCATTGTTTATTTTTTTCTGGCAACTGGCCTTTTTGAACTCCAAAATTATGTTAATTTAATAACCGAGGATAAAGTTCAACACTGCAAAAGCCTTCCCATCCCATCAGGGCTTATGCACATTTCTGAACCTGCTCATTCCTCTATCGTAAAACACAGAAATCCCTTTGGCTACAAAAGGAAATTATTTCTGGATTCTCTGATAATGGAACATGAGGATTAACCTCTTGCATCCTTTATTTTTGAAAATATTACAATTGACATTCAGCAAAATTTGAGTTTAGAGTGCTTTTTTCTGTAGGGTGATATAAGACAGGTTTTGGGATTTCCAACCTTTTCACTAAAAAAAACCACAAACAACAAACAAACAGAAAAGCAAAATATTATTTATTTCTAATTTTCTGTTACTTTTTTACATTATTACCTCAGATGTCCATGTCCTATGTTCTAGAATGAGAAAATTTGAAAAGCAGTAAACAAATTAACCTTAAATCTAAATTAATTTGAAAAGCAGTAAACAAGTAAAACCTTCCATCTAAACTTAATTAATTAAATCAATTAGGACTATTTGAAATACTTTTGTTTCCTAGTGAATACTTTTTAACATTTTGTTAATTCAAAAGCTCCAGAAGAGCTGTAGTCAAACAATGCCTTTGTTTCAGTTCTAATTCCTTCCTCAATTGAAAAAAAAAAGAAAATTAAATAATGACAGATGTGATAGTTCTAATGCTAACTTTAAAAACTGCTCATTTAAATATACTTCAACTTTACTAACCACTGTGGTATAAGTAAGAAAGATTTTAAAAAAAGAATTAGAGGCCGTCAGGTACATACCCTAATACTGTGGCAATCACTTCCAAAACATGTAGAGCTTTCAATTCAGTCTGAAACACAAAAATACCAATTTGTATCACCCAGTAAAATCTCCACTGTGCTCTTACTTCTCTCTAGCTCAGACATTTCAACCTGCATGCTCTGATTCACAAATATGATGATTTGAGCTATTAAAGGACTTTTTCATCAACACCATTTTTCTAAAGAAGTGAATAACATTCATTGCTGGCATATGACACTGAAAAATTATCAGAAACAAAGATTTCTAAACTATTTTGCTAACAATATACTCAAAAAAAGGTTTTGCAGGTCTTCTTACATTACCACAACACACTGCTCATTTCTCCATGATACAGCCTCCAGTCACCTGGCTCCTAAAGTTAACATTATTTTTCAGTTGGTAAGTGCTCTCACTTTAAAATTCAGGTGAAATAAAACATTATTTCTAGAAGGTTTATAGTTCTGGTAGTTGATATAACAGCTAGGTAGTTTTGCTCCTACCCATGCCTCTTACACCTAGAACAGTCCAGTCATGCCATGGAATCTTCTGGTTTGGAGACAAAGATTAGTCAAAGCATTTCCAAAGTAATACCAAACCAGGAAATCTGAATCCTCCAACAACTGAACCAAATGAAATAATTCTTCCTGAAATCCTGTTGGAATTCACTATGTCACATCTTTGACTAGTTTGAGAGGCATCTGCTTTTTCAATATACAATATAACCTTATTATTACAATGGCTGGGGCTGCAGACATTCTCCTTGCAATCATGGGCACCTCAGGGAGCTGAGAGTAAATTCTTAATACTAAGAGAGTCAGTCAACAGTTATTGTGTCAAAAGCATGAGTGGTAGGTAATATTGTATTTTCTATTTATATAACACAGGACTTCTATCCAGCTTATGTTCTATTGATTCATATAATATGTAATATAAATATGTAATATAAAAGTGAAGCAACATAATTTAAAATATTAAACTTTCATTTAATTAAGTTTGGATGTTTTTAAGAAAAAGGAAGGAAGACAACGAAAAAAATTCATATTCTTTCATTACCCCATTTTTTCTGGAAGGAACAATATACGGCTTCATCAAATAATCCATTATTTTTTAAATTATATAGTACAATTAAAAATTATCTGTATTTATTTAGAGATCTTCAGCAGGAAGATTATTTGAAATATTTTATGCATTCCAGTCAACCATCTCTAGAATTACATGGTCACTGAAAAGAAATGTGAACTAAATTTGAAAAGCATTAACAACCAGGGATGGATTTGTTTGGTTTATATCCCAAGTATTTCCCTTATGTGTTTTAAGAAAATTATATTGTTTATATACGTAACATCTCCACTAGAAATAACCAGATACTATGCCCTTTCATGTTCTTTCAAAACATATTATCTACACTTTCCATGTAGTTTGTGATTAGCATCTCAAAGTCACTTAAAGAAAGAAACTGATCCTGGTAGCCTCCCTGCCAGCTCGCTAAGCATTATCCACATTTAATAGCTGGAACAACTGAAGTTACAGTATCATAAAATTCCCACAACCCAGAAAATTAAAGTGTACTTCAGAAGCTCCTTTAAGAGTCATGTGAAATATCTTATACTGCAGAATGGATTCAAAAGTTAATTCAGCTAACCAAAATATCTGTAACCCTTTGAAGTTTAGGAAACTCATTTCCAGTTTTGACACACAGTAAGTGAAAATCAGGGGTTAGAATATATACTGTGCATGGAGGTTTTGGTTTAACTTGAATCCAAAACAAAACCTGCCTCATGGGATATAAATGCTATATGAAGAATGGATTTCATATTTTCTTGAAAATTAACCTCTTCCCTCAAATCTGAGCAGCCCTGATTCTACCTCTCTCCCCCACTGGACCCCAGTCTGCAGTTGTTTCATTCCTGTATGCTTTATGAAAACAAGAACTAAAAGAAAGATTTAAAACCAAGTGCAATCAGTGCTCCATTTCTCCTGTAGTTATTATGTGTTCCCTGGAATATAAGAATTTATTGCCAAGAGCATTTTCGAAAGTAGATTTTTTTTTTTATATTAAATTCAAAGTCAAATTATAAACCACATCTAAGAAAGGATAGTTACAGCTTCATAATGACACTAAAACATTGTTTATGTGTCTGAGAGGTAAGACTGGAAGGCTACAGAAAACCTAAAGTGGGAGTGACAAGAGCAAAACAATTTGGGCAAGTCTGTTGTATGAGGTGCAGCAGAAGATAAAGATAATTGCAAGAAATGGATTTGGCACAGTGTTGCTGTAAGAGCACAGGGCTATACTTGTCAGCTCACTGCTGAGGGCTTGGCCAGCTGAGTCAAACTTCTGTCCTCAATGATTTGCTTTTCCAGAAGAAACTGATTTCCTCTGCTCTATTTTTTGAACAGAAGCTTTGGGTTTCTAACTCTAAGGTCAGTAACTTGGACACAAAGCTGCAATCTGGTTTACTTTGAATCACCAAAAGCAAAATGGAAAATATGACAGGAAGATCCTCATACCAAAGCATTCAGCCACTTATTCAACAAAACCTGTCCATCCATGCCTTTGAAAATAATTTTTCTAAGAGACATGTCATTCCAGTTTTCTAGGAAAACAAGGTATGGATTCACATAGTAGTAGAGGCTAACCCAGAGAGACATGATATTGATGCAGAAATTACAGGATATGCTGTGTTCTGCAGTTTTCTGTATCTAAAGCTTTAGTTCTAAGTATTAAGGAAACATTTAACAAGTCAGACCACCAGTAACTTTAAAAATGGCTTCTGTTTACGCAGATTTCTGCTATTCTAGTGGGACGGTTTGTATCTGGCATAATGTGATCACCTCCAGTTTACACAGTAGCTCCTAGTATTTACATCTTCCCCTCTACTTTGTGCCTAGTTTAAAAAGTTCATGTTTCTAAAGCTTTTCTGATTCTGTCTCCTGTTGAGCTTCAAGGTGCTCAGGGAAGTGTTCAGGGTTTTCCTGACTACCTACTTGAATTTCCAGGAATTACCTGATAAATATTACACAAGAAATTATTATAACGCTGACTGGTCATCTGGGAATGGAAAGAAAAGTGAAGTGAATATTACACTTGGAAAAAAAAAAAAAAGCAGAGATCAAATGGAAGGTCCAGAATACCTTAGAAATCTAGCTTAAAATCCCATGTATGATCTAAATATTGGTTTAAATCTGAAGCCTAATGCTGAGTATGCTCTAGCCACGTGCTAGCAAATTTAGGCTATGTTGATTATGTGACTTGTGTTCTGATCTCCAGCGGAGCTTGGAAAATTAAAATACCCCTGGCAAAAGAAAGTGGTTTTGTACCAGAAAATAAATACTGTTTAAGGGAATTTACCCTTCAGGGCAGGAAGTCTCTTAGAGGACAGTTGGAGTTTAAGTACCCTGGAGTTAAGCCAGATAACCTCACAAGAAACAGCACAGCTCAGCCAATCAATTTATCATGTCTACATCTGTGTTCAGAGCAGTCTGAAGCATTTTAAACATATCACAAGCCAGCTTGTGCAATAAAAGCGTTATAACAGTGCTGGCCTCAGGTAGATCACCTGCTTTAGGCTGTGGCAGAGGTGGTGGGGGGTGTTTTGCTCTGGGGGGACAGACACCATGGCATAAGCTCTATAACATGCTGATGCATTTGAGCCTGCATGTGGCTCGGTGCTCCATCAATCCAGACATATCCACATTGAATTCAGGACATTTTTAACAAACACGATCAGTGCTGTGGTATTCTAAAATGTGAACCAAAGGAGCCAGAATTTTAGCTCTTGTTTCAAGTACTGTGAGTCGTTGACTTAAAGGCAGTAATTCTAACAAAAGCAACTTACTACCCAGAGTCACATACATTTCAGAAACAGTAGATAAAATTGTAATTCAGTCATCAATATGAACAATAGAAGCACCCATAGGTAAATGTGGTTGTAAATCTTAAAAAAAAAAACACCCAACAAACAACAAAAATACCAAAGAAACCAAAACAAAAAAGTGTAGCAAACTATTTACAGCTCTTTCACTATGCAGAGCAAAAGGCAACCACTTTTGACCAGAGTATCAACCTGATAGCAACATGAATAGATAGATATAAAAAAAGGAAATTTACTCTGCAGAATCTGTATGAGAATAATCAAAATAAAGAAAGAATGTGGAATGGCTTTTCAGTCATGATCTGGGTTTGCCTTGTGGGCAGTTAGGAAATACTGGATAACTGTTATTATTACAGTTGTTACACTTTTAAACTCAGTCAACCTGCAGCAGAAGTTAGCAGGGACAATGAGCATTCATTATGCCCTATTAGTCAGCTTTCAGCATGGGACCCACTTAAATTTTCTGATGTATTCTGACTCTAATAGCTTTTTCTTTCATGAGATACCTGTTCTTTGGCAACAGAAGACTTCAAATCAATTTGTTTTAATTTAATATATTTTCCTAAAAGGAAAGCCTATGCAAATTTTCTTCCTATATGCAACATTTCAAAGGGGCTTGCAGAAAAAGTTACAGTCATCTTGCTGGTGAACCCAGACACTAAGGGCAAGTTTTCTATCAGTAGTTCAAAACTAACCAGCTGAACAGTCTGGGTTGTCAGTCAATATTTAACTCCCCAGAAGTGATAGACTTGCCAAAGTATAGGTGAGTGCCTCATGGTGCTTTTTTTCAGCACTGCTCTCTTTCTTACAGTAAAGGAAAGATTAATTAGGGGTACTCCCCTGTACTGGAAGAAACAGGAAGTCCCCAGTTTACAAATCAGGCTGCCCTAGATGTGTTTGGAGGCAGATCTCCCCGCTCCCCACTCTGGGGCAGCAGCCAGCTGGCTCCACAGACCTGCCAGTGGGTCCAAAGAGGCTCTTTGTGGAAGTTGAGGGGGGAGAAGAGTGTGGAACAGGGCGATGCTGTGCTGACCGCCGGACTGCAGAACACAGGGAAAGGGAAGGAAGGAGATGCTGTCCTTAGCTGAATGCTGGAGCCTCACTGCACAGCTGACGTGGTGTTTACACAAAGCTCAGTCCCTGGAAACAAGAAGCTGCTGTAAACAGAAATGTGCCTTGAAGCCAAGTAACACCTGGGGACTTTCATTCTCAGTGTTACAAGAGCTTCACTTCATTTACTGCCACTATGAGAGGGTCCTCTTGTGTTCCAAAAAACTGAATCGGAACAAGTCTGGACTGTTGTTCCTAGAAATTCTGTTTCTCTGGGTGTGACTTTTGGTAACAGCTAGAAAAACACTTCAACATCCACTAGGGGTATTGGCTGTTATAAGAGGGTCAGTAGCAAAATATTTATTCTTCCTCTATGGGCCTTCAGACACAGTTTTAAAACTCTTTCAGATGGTTTCTGTTTATTTCAAACTTGGCTATATGATATGTTACAGATTTAATTGAGCATAGAAAAAACAGTGGATAGAGGAACCTATATGTTCTCTCTTCCAAAGCTCCTATTAAGAAACATATACAACTATCTCGGTACAGCCAAATCTAGATCTGAGCTAATCTCAAAATCTTATCTTCCAAGAAATAATAGATTTTCTTACCTATGTTTATTTCTTATGCAATATTTTTTCCATTCTTATTAGAAAAATGAGAGGTAGCAATCAGGGCACCTGATTGAAGAAAAATATAAGCTGCAGCTTTCTTCAACAGTATTTTCACTTAGCATTTTTTAAAATCTCTTAGTTGAGAGAAAATGTTCCTCATGAATTTGGTAACTTTTGAACACAGAGTCATGTTCTGTTATTATAGCAAGCTCTGCTAATTTTCATACAAGTTTTTTGCCTTTGAACTCCTGGAAATGATGAAGTAGTTACTGGTAGTTTAAATAGATTTTCCAACATTGTTCAATTTGAAATTTCATGGTATTTTTACACAACTCTGCCCATAGCCAGTATTAAGTAGCAATTTTCCATCTGGATAGGGTGACATGTCATCCAGATGGCACTAGTGTTTACTCTAAGGCTCTCTAAACATCTGTCTTGCAGAGAAATTAAAGTATTCTTTCTGCTCTGAACAGAAATTCATTCTGACTTTTCTGTACTATAAAAGCATTATTTTCAGATTAGCAGGAGGCAAATCATCCCTTACATCTTTAGGAGAGGTTATGACATAGATCTTGTGGGAGAATAAAGCTTAAATGTAAGGATAAAAAGCTTAAACTCTAAGCCTGTCTGTGTTGGATTGGTCTGTAAGGAGATAACGTGCAAGAAAAGTCTTGGTTTAGATAATGTATTTGTTCCTGTGTCATTCTTATTAACCCACAGGCAAATACCTAATTATTGGATGGTTCATTTTGGTTCTGATCTTCTGGGACACCTGAGGAGTTTTGCCGTGGAGGTGAGCACTGCCTGCAGCAGTGGGTGGTGAGGGCTGCTCCCCCTCTTCCCACAGTGAGTCCCTCTTGGCTTTGTGTCCATCTCAACAGTGCTCCAGGCTTGACCTGTCTTCCCCAGATGATGGCTCCTGACCAGCACAACAGCTGGAAGAGAGGTTTGTTGGCTGAGCTGGAAATCAAGATTCATCATGGCACTGAGCCAGCATTGAGTCCAGATGTGGCTGTCTTCAACAGGAGAATCTGTGATGAGCACAACAAGCTTAGTTTTATTTGCATCAGAACCAATGGAAGACGGAGAAGGAGAGAATACTGAGCTCAGGATCTTTGTGGAAAGAGCTAGGGTGCTGCAAATAAAAACATTATCTTCACATCTAAAATACTCTGCCATGAAATCCCAAACCAACACAAAATTGGATCCTGGTTTTCTGTAGTTTGCTACTCACTTGTGGAGATGATTAGCACATTCATTGTCTTATACTGTCTGTACCCTGTGTGGTTAGTTGAATGTTTAGTTCTACATTTTGTATAGGAGTGTTACAGATTATGTGTAGGAATGTTACAGGGTTCTTGAGAGTTACAAATCGACTGATCTCAACAGTCTGAAAAACAGACCATGTTTCTGAAATAATACTCTTGCTATGTCCATCAGATCAGAAACAGTGTATGTTTCAGAGAATTACCAGTGAAACTGCTAAATTCAGCAGTGTTGAATAGGGCTCTGGACTTCCACTGCTAGTTCAGTTACTCCCACGCTGCATGACCTTGGTACAAGTCATTTCCTCCTTGTTCCCACTGCAAGCTCTTTAGGCACTGCCTCCTACTGAGTGTTTGTGTAGTAGCTGACATAACAGGGCCTGGTAGGCACAACTGCAGCACAATTAATAAATAATAATGCATCTAATTCCACCCTGCCATTACAGGATTGTTTGCTAAGCAGCATTTTCTGGTGTTAGTGTCAGCCAGTCCTTTAATCATTATTTAGCCAAGCCATGCACATATAAGTCTTTTATTCTTCTCTAATAAATCTGTCTCTCTAGCCCCTTTATCTTTTTTATTGCATTTCTCTGAAGGAAGAAGTTAAAAAGGCACTACTAGGAAAGTAGCCCTACAATTTCCACAAATCTTATCAGCAGTAAAAGTTTTATGTTATTAATAACCAATACGTAATACCCATTCCTCAAAAATAAGCTAAACCGATCAAATGGGTTTTGCTTAATGCATTTCTAACTCTGCCTTGGTTTTCATTATACCTCCCATTTACACATTGTTATCACTTTCCAAGACATGGAATAAAAGTTTCCTGTCTTAGCCGTGCTTTTCTGGTGCCTCACCTGCCTCTCCACTGGTGTGCAATTTTCAGCCAACCTTGTATGCACTGACCCTTGAGTGCATAATTTATGGATTTGCATGCCTGAACATGCAAATAGACTGAGAGAAACAAGCTTTACATTAACTCCATATTCATATAAACACATAAAAAAGACATAGGGGATGGCTGCTAGCATTAGGCCATGCATAAAGGACTATACGTAAAACTACATAAAACACCATCGGTTTGAATGAGCAGAGGTAGACCTTGCTAGTTAAAAATATATGTTTTACACCTTTTCCCTTGAGGAAGAACTGAAGAAGCCTAAACAAAATTTTAGAAGATAAAGTGGATAAATTTGGGACTTCATATGTGTCGATGTCATGCTTCTCACATAGTACCTATCTCTCATCTTTAATAGTGTAAACTTGATCGTGATCCAGACTAAAGCTAAAAAGATGAACTGGAAAAACCTGTAGGGCAACCACAGCTAGGCTTACATATTTTCAATCATACATATCTTTTTGCATAGAACTTACCATATCACCACAAGTCTTTTGGCATCCAAAGTTAATAAATATAATATAGCAAAATTTTACATTTTGTACTTGAGAATTTTTCAGTAAGTAAATTGTTCCTTTTGCAGTGGCAACAGTTGCACTGCTTTAGTTATAGGCAAATCTTGGAGAAGATATTAATGTCCTCACATTGGTAGTTAGTTCTTTACATGAGTAAATCCACTGGAACTCATGCTCCTATCTGAGTTAATTGCTGATGGAAAACTCTGTAAAAAGTCTGTAAATAATAAAATAAATTATTTTCAAGTTAACTGCTGGAAAGAGGGAAAAGAGATAACTTTGTTGTGAAAAGAACTATGCTAAAGCTGTGAACAAAGCAAACCAACTTGTTATTGCATAATGTATTGCAAGCATAGGCAGTGACATCTAGATCACCAAAGAACAGATAAAATTACTCCCAACAGTTGGTATTAAGTGCCTGAGCTTAGACCATAGGAGTACACTCTGCTGCATGGCCCACTTCCTATATAAAGTAAATACAGATAAGTTTCGGCATACGTACCACAGATCCTAAGGAAGTTTGTCTAAGCACTTAAGCTTTTTGGTTGGATTTTATAATTTTCATAGATCAAGCTTTAAAGGCACAGATGTAGTCCTTAAGGGCTTGATTTTTATAAGAGTAAAATAATATTCTGAAATACAAAATAAGATTTAGTTCTGGATCTGGGCAGTCTGGCTTAAACCCATCTCCAGTATCAATAATATTCCTGTATATTTCAATTCCACAAATTTTGTAGTGTTGTATTACAGGCCAACCTCCTAAACATGTCCTCAGTATCTTTGAGACATCCCTTTGATTTCAGCATGATGTCTCATGCATGTTAGTGTTCTGCAGGATCAGAGCCAAAGGATTTGGTATTTTGTATGACACAGCCCTTATAAAATAGTGTATTATAAAGTAGGTAGATGGCTTTCATATGCAGAAATAATGCCTTCTGTATAAGCCTGTAAATATAAAAGATGAAACTATAATTTTGCAAAAACCATCAGTCAAAATGTAATTATAATAAATTTTATTATTTCCTTGAGCACAGAATCCATGTCTCCACACACTAGCAATTACTGAGCTCTTACAGAGTATTATTGTAGAAGACTCTGAGACAAGATTCAATAGATGAACTCCTCCATACCATGACAAACACGCAGAAATAGTGTCTTAAGAATGGGCTACAAAATTGAAGTGTCAGATATAATCTCCCTTATGTAATCACTAAGGAGGATCATCATGAAATATTCATGTATTAGTCAGTAAAATAAGTTTAGATAAGGTCAAACACCTTAGGTATTATCTCTTCACCTATAATTGCTGTTACAACATAAGTTTATGAACAGCATGAAGCATCCTGCATTTTAGCAGAGAAAAGACTTAGGTGCATAACAGACAAAAGAGCAAGCAGGACCTAACTCTGACATACATGGCCATAGGGCTGCTACTAGAACTAAAGCCTCTTCCTGGGACTGATGCTCCCACTGGGCTCCTGTTGCAGAAGGTAAATGTTGCAAAGAGACTGGAAACAACTTACCTCTTGGCAGCTTAGGATCCTCTGTCCTTTATGGGGTCCTTAGTGGGTCATTATGCTACTTTCCTGAGGCCATGGCTTAGCTATAGTAATTCAAAGAGGAGAACCTGGCCGGGTCACCCTGGCTAGCATAATTAGCTAAGTGGTCTTTGCTGTGCTGTTATTTATCACTTATGCCCAGCAAGTCATGGAGTCCCCAGCAGCTTCTTACTCTCTTTTTGGTTAGCCTAACCTCAAGCCAGAGCTTAGCCTTAACATGATTTACCATGCTTTTAAGCACAATATGAGTGCAAACAAAAGCACAACAGTACTTGCAACTCTTCTGCAGTCAGATGCCAGCTGCAAAAAGATAGACTTGTTACAAAATGCTTGCTATTGATTAAATTGTCTGAAAAGCTGATAGATTCCTGAGCTCAAAGAATACATTCACTCTTACATGAGCAGGAGGTTTTCCTAAGATTGAAGGGGTTTAGACTTTTATCCATTAGGATATCATGAAGAAAAAAGAGAAGCCGTGTACAGGGACTAGAACCAGGCAAAGAAGAATGAGATCTAGTGATCCAAAATGTTATACATTACTTTTCCGCTGGTTGACATACCTTAAAAAACTAGCAAATGCTAGAAACCTTCCAGTTATTTCTCATTCTTATATCAATTTAAATGTATTAGGATTTTGATGAAAAGCAATCAGTCAGCAAGACACTGAAAGGTAATTTTCAGTGCAGGGGTATTTGCGACTGTACATTTGGAAAAAAAGGGAGAACAGAAGGTCTTAAGGTCACTTAAGGAATCACTGACAAAGATATTAGGGAAAGGTGACTTTATTACAGATTTATGAAAGTGCAACTTAACAGAATTTAATGGCAAGATTCACTCTATTACTTACTATTTGGAAGGGATGCGTAGGGGTTGGAATTGTATTGGAGTTACATATATGAGGATCAAAGCAAATTATCTGTACAGGGATAGGGGAGGCTGAATCAGAATTGGTTTGAAGTAATTTACACACTGATCAGGGAAAAGAATGAGGAAAGCCCTCCTGTTGAGTCACGAGGTTCAAAATGGACCCCTTTACTTTCTAAACTCCTTCTCAGAGAGGAGTCTAGGTGCAACTGAATCCACTCCTAGTCCCAGACTTGGCCAACAGTTTGCAACTGAGGGATTTAAGTGTAGGGATTTCAGTGTAGTGCTTTAACACGTAACTATGGCTCTGGTGTGATTTGAAATAGCAGTAAATTAAGGTTGGTTAACACTATTATAATGAGTCATAAAATTAGATTATGTTATTTTCTAACAGCTTAATCAATAATTAAGATTTTCTTATATACATAATACAATGGTTAAATTAAAGATTTAACAAAGTTTCTAAACTAAATTATGTGCACACGCACACACATGGAGATATAGAGGTTAACCTATGCTAAATGTTAAATTTTGGTACCTAAAGATCCTTGAACTGCATGAAAAGAGGTTGCAATATATTGCTGATTAACCCTACAGAATCAAATTGTAACAACCTAATATAATTTGACCTTTTTGCTCTATGTAGGAGAAGTATCCAGCTACTTACTCTTTCCAATCAGATGAACTAACTGTCTCTTCCTTCTGAGACAAAGAGTAGCAGCTTCGTTAGATCCCAGGGAGTTCCAAAGGGCCTCACTAGTAGGACCAGTATTTATAGGGTCTCAAGATGATCGACTTTGGTCAGCATTTTTCCATTATGGCCACAATTCAAATTAGGTCATCTTTGGCCACTTTTCAGAGTGGGCTTGAGATCTGGGCAGGAGGGGTCTCAGGTATGTTTCACAAACAACTGTTCCAGGTATCATTAGGGAGTACCTAATTACCTCAAAACTCTCTATTTGCACTAGGACTAGAAGATACTCTGTTGTTTGGACTCAATGTTCCAGTAGGCAAGGCCAGAAAGCACTGCACTTGCTATTGAAACAACAAAGTTGGGCCACCGCCCTTGTACCTACAGCAAAGACAACATTGGCTGGTGTGGCTCAGTGAACAGGAGGTCTGCACCACCACAACATTCAAAGTTGTACAAAATATTATGTACCAATCATTCAAGGGGATTTAATTCTGAAAGTCTACATGTCAATTTGAAGATTCATTGACTTCAAGAATAGTCCTGATATAGGTTTACTCTTGCAAGGAGCAGCACTAGGATACATCCAGGCACAGCGGTCAGAGAACACAGAATTCACTAAACTTCCTAAGAAACTGGAGGTAGGATTTTCTGTCCTTTTTTATATATATACAGACTACTAGATTCAAAGTTAACAGTGCTATAGTATAAAGAAATACCAATATCAGTTGCAGTGTCCTTGCAACCCTGAATATAACAAATCAGTAATTTTAACTGGCTGTTGGAAAAAAACTCAGTTTTTTAGCATGGAATGTTTCCTGAAACTAGTTCATTAATATTATTTAATTTCTCAGATGTAATTTTGTAATGAGCTGCTGTCTGAAGACATAAAACTAAGGTTTCAGTTTTTAATCTGTATGACCGAGTAAGTCAGGAAGTTTACACTAAGCTCAGCAGCTAGAGGGCCTCATGGCCTATTTTAGAACAACAGATGTGTCTTGATTGCATTCGTTTTCCTAAATATTACATTAATTAATTTCCTAAATATTACATTACATTAATGCTGAGTTTGGAACATTTGTGTGCAGCAGAAATCAGGATCTAAATTCTTGTCTTCTACATGAGAAGAGCAATTGGAGAAGAATAACTGGAGCAATTTTAATTATTATTGTAGTTAATGATCTCCTTTGGATAAGAGAGCAAGATCATCCTGACTTTCACAAGGATGGATCAACTTCCTTCAGTACCACTGGTAACAAAACCTCTCTGCAGATCCATATGAGAATAGATATAACCATGTTTGAATGGCTGAACAATTTTCTCCTGTGTTATTCAAAGCACCCTAATGGGCAGTTACTTTTTCCTTAAGGCTCAGTTCTGTTCTACCATCTCTTTAGTATGCACAAGTGACTTCTAATAGAGACAGCAAGGCTTTTCCTAAGATAAAGACATTTTCTACAGCAATTTGAGACTTCCTCCTCAAGATTACAAGTTTTTTACTAATAACAACTGACGTGCTAAAAAGATCATTTAATTCTGGCCTAATGCAACCCTGCAGAACTTAAAACACCACCAGAAACACACAGGTTTCACTTTTCATAGCTAATTTGTTGTTGCCAGGGCACTGAGTCTTCATCAGTGCTTCTGAAGCTTCATAAATTCCTAATATGGTCCTTAACATGAACTTGGCCTGAGTCAAAACCCTTTCCCAGACAAAATTTAGATTTGAATTATGGATTTCTATAGGTAAAAATCCATTCCTTACAGATAATTACATGCAGTCTGGTTTGAATGGCAAGAGAGTTTAATGCTATGTAATAAACTATGGACTGTGTTCCGCCAGTTGGCTTTAGTTCCAGAGATCAATTACAAGCCTTTTACTAATTATGTTCCACACAAACATCCCATTTTATTGTCTAGAGGTGCTTACCTTCTTCCTCTACTTCTGTGACTCTTTCCACACATTTGTTTCAAGAAATCTCTTCTTCTGTGCATCATTAATACGCTTTAGGAATTCCAAGGAAGTCGTCTTAGAATTAAAAAGAAAAGTCACAGAAAAAAAACCCTCCACCAAGAGATATTAAATAAGCAGATATGACCTTAGATCAAGAATTTCCTGTGCTGCTGATTGCTAAGAGTTTGGAAGATTTACCTAAGATATATTGTTATACCACTACCTTATTGTATTTTTTCTCAATCATGTACAATGGCTACAGGGACTGCTCTGTAGCCATACAGCTGTTTTTTTTGTTCTTCTAAGAACAATCAGAAAAATACCTGTGGGAGAGATTATTTTTTTTTTCATAGAGTGGCCTAGAAATTTTTGTTACATGCTGGCATCATGAAGGAGAGCAGAATTTGTAGTCTAGTATATTAAAATCCACCTTGCTGATTAGCATGATTATTGTGGGTTTTTTCCTCCAGTAATTATTTGTTATTAATGAAAGAGGAAAGCAGGAAATGTTCATATCCTGTTGTACAATAGACTAATTTGCAAAATCTTTTAAGAAGGAGTCACAGTAATATCATACATTACTCCCAAATATGATGAGAATAAATATTTTTATTTTTTCTTTTGACAACAAGTTTTTAGAGAACACCAAAAGATCTATCAATACACATACAAGCACATATAAAAGCAGTCACACCATTCCTCATTTTTAAAATGTAATAAAAATTACTCACATATATAAAAATTACATACAACTAAATATATTTTCCTGGTGTCATCTAAGATTTGCTAGAGAAAATATTAAAAGGCAGAGCAGCAAAACCACATATATTCCTGATTATATGAACTAGTGCATATCAGTTTATAAGAACAGTATTGGAAAAGTACATAGGATTGATCTTGTTCTTATTGAGATATGTGGGATGTTGTATCTGCCATTTATTGTAACAGTACTAAAATTTGACTCCTTGTTTAAAAAAATTCTCCTTCCCCCCTGCCTTTTTATAACATTCCAGCTATTAAATTCCAGATATTATTCAAAAGCCAGTAATTGAAATAAAAAACATGTTTTTTCATAACCTTGAATTGCAGTATTGGCTGTTTAGCTTTTCCTACACAACTGTTTCCAAGCCATTCATTTTTATAACATGATTTTATGTTTTAAACTGCAAGCTTAACTGAAATAATTTAGCTTTTCAAAATAATCTGAATATAAAGTAAATTTTATTTTTAATACATTCTGAACAATCTGTACTCATTTGACTGATCTACTCTTGAATAACTATTTTTTTCACTGGTCCAGTGAGCTTCATTAACCCTTTATTTTCTTTTTATGGGAATATGGTGTCCAACCAGCATATGTGTTAAAGAAAGAAAGAAATGTTACCCTTCCACATGGTATGTAAAAGGATACAATCTCTCTTTGATCTGTGTCAGTTTCCATGTTGTCCTATAAAGTATACACATTTTTTCTCACAACATGCTGAATTGAGTATAGAGATCAAAATTACTTTTTAACCTAAACAAACCAAATTTTACACACATTATTTTAAATTTTGGTTGACAGTGGTTTCATTCATTAACTGTAATTTTGGATACTGCCCATACAAACAATATATGTCAGAATTAATTTGGAAGATAACACATACCATGAGACTTCACAGACTTTTTTTGCCATGTTAATATTATTCTCATTTCTGTCTAGACTGTTTAAAAACAAACTTTCTTAGCATATAGCCAGGACACAGAAATATTTATAAAAATAAATTTCCCTATTGTCATAGATTAGTTATGCATATTCTTCAAACACTGATAAAAAGCTAGATATGTCCTTGAGCTAGCAAGGTTTGTGGCACTTTTCTGACTTACAAAACTTATCTTACAAAATATATACCATTCTTTCCACAGTAGGAGAATTCCTCCTGACCACGAATCGCAGAAAGCTAGAGCAGTATCGTAAGTTACTAACAAGAAAGGCTAGTTCACGTTGGGAATCTAACCATTTTCAGAGACTGAATGTTTCCAATATTTAGCTCCAACCTGTGTTTAGCAAAAAGCTTCTCCCATTTTACTCACTAGTCTTAAATTCATTTCTTATCTCAGATCCCTCGCCTTTTGCTGTAGACACATTTAATTCAAGAGGGAGTTTTTCCAGGAAATGGAGCCCACTGAATTAGCATTTCTTATCATATATAGAGCAATTTCTCTGTTCTACTATCTTTTTCTGTCCTACCAGTAGTACTGAATCATGCTTCCAGGAGAGAAATTATCTGTTTGAGCAAAGAACTGTAGATTGACCTTAGCCCAGAAATGTATATTACTGCCATATATTCTCCTTCTGTTAAGGGTACCACAGAGCAGTGGTCTCCAAACTGGGGTGCCTGCACCCCAGGGGGTGAGAAGTCCTTTGGGGTTTGGGAAGAAAATATTGTGTCATTAATAAATAAAATAAAAAAATTAAAGGAGTGTTAATTTTACCTTTACGTCATCTTGTTTTAATTTCTAAGGGTTTTGTATGTTTTATAACGTGCATAATATAATATTACACTAGTAAACTAATCTAATTAATAAATAAATATTAATATATTAGGAGTGTGTATTTAAAATTTTTTTACTGATACTAGTGTCTAATCGAAAATGTTTGCGGACCACTGCTCTAGAGGGCCCCTGTGTAATTATAGAACTGCACAATACCTACAAACCAGGCTTTGCCTTCCTCTATAGCTCCCTGTACTCCAGCAGCAACAGTAACCAGTATGGGCTCTGACACCCCACTCCAGCTTATCCAACCACCTTCCTAGAAGCTTTGTCCCAGAGGCCTCCAAAAATATATCATATTGAATTTTTCAGCATCTCGGTCTTTCATGTATAAAGAGATGTTTATCTTTGCTCATCTAGTATTACGAATGCTCTGTAGCAGGTCTTCTGTTTCCTTACCTTATTTTTTTTTCTCCTTCCTTTTTTTCGCGTTGCTCTTCACGACTGTTTCTGAATCCACACCTATTTTGTTCTCTTTACCTTCCTCATCTTGTCCTCCTCGCTGTCTCTTTCTCATATCCTCTCAATTCCACACACTTATTCTATTTGCCTGCTTCACCACACAGCAACTTTAAGTTCACGCCAATTAAGTAATTACAAACTGCTCCCAAAGACAGGAACAAGTGTAAACAAGAAAGGGAGAAAAT
The DNA here is from genome assembly GCA_020745705.1 of Hemiprocne comata. Lineage (NCBI taxonomy): Eukaryota > Metazoa > Chordata > Aves > Apodiformes > Apodidae > Hemiprocne > Hemiprocne comata. The sequence goes on from CM036587.1 coordinate 137,255,121, forward strand.
AGCAAATGCAGCTTTCCTATTATTGTAATTCTCATGGTTTCCTTTGCAATCACTTACCTTGTCAGATCTAAGTTTAGACTAAAACCTCCTCAAGGCAGAAAGCATTTTTCACTTTCCTAGAAACTATTATGCCATCCTATTGCACTATATAAATATTGGTGCACATTTTAAAACACAATTAATCATTTTGTGTGCCACAACTTTCATCTGTCCAGCTAAAGAGCGCTTAAAGGCTTATAGATTTTATATGGCAGGTACTATGCACTTCCTAAAATGATAGAATGCCATATATTGGGTGACTGAGGTAATTAATCATGCTATAAAATTTGAGCTAACAGCAACATCAATTTCATGCATTTTAGACATGGAAATCTTACTGGCATCATTACCAGCAGGACCAGAGGAGAAAAGCAGTGGGAAAGGAACTGCCCAGTCCAGCAGCCTGACAGAGGTGCAACGGCTGCAGCTGCATCCAGCTCATTCATGACTCCAGCCAAAAACAAGGCTGCAATCTCAACAGGTACACAAACACGAATATGCAACATGCATACCCAGATGTACAGCCACACCAGCTAGCACATGCAGAAGACAGCACTTCTATAAATGCAGGCAGCACCAGCAGCCTCCTCCAGCTGCACTCTCAGGTCCGTCATGTTAAAAGCCTCTTAGCGGAAATACTCACATACATACAATGTGGATCCCTCCAGTAACTAGCCTAGAAACTCAATTTGCTCTGGAACTGGTCCCTGGATCCCGTTCTTCCCAGTTGTTAACAGCTGGACATAGGAGCCCCAAGGCCTGCAATTCCACTCTAGCTGCTGGTACATACCTCCTCACACTCACACCTCTACATGCTGCGGATGTACCAGACAATTGATCTTAGGCATTTAGTCTATTCAGTAACTTGCCTTGAGATTCTCTTGTCTCCTGTTCCCTCATGCAGTGACACACACATGTCAAAACGGGTCCTTTGGTGGAACTCTAGACCCCATGGTAAGCCCAGTAGCTGGCTTGGCCCTCCTGGTCCCTCTAGAAATCAACTGGCAGATTCATTGGTCTATCCAGTGTTCAGCCTCCAGTTTGGAACATGTCAATATGTGTTTCCTAGGCCACTTACCCTAGTTATTGACTAGTCTGACTTGATATTAATAAATAATCACACACTACACACACACACACTCCAGTCTCTCTGAAAAGGAATGCATGAGGCACTAGAAGGAGCACACATCAGTCAGAGAAATGGCTGCAAGAATGTCGCATGGTGATTTCAACCAAAATAACAGGATCCCAGTACATTTAATTGCAACCACTTGGGGCAACCAGACTGAAAGACAAGGGGCGGTGAGTGAAATCTCATTACTCACACAGATACAAAAGAATGGAAAGACTGTCAGCTCCTAGAAGACAAAAAGGCCATCCAAAACCGGTGTCAGGCAATGCCAGAAGATATGAGGAAGGCAGGAGGACCTTTTGCCTTCTGTGTGATCTCATGGAATCCTGCTCAGACCACGTGGATACAAATACCTTGGAGTCTGCATACAAGATGGACTCATTTGGACACATAGGTTTGAGTGGGTTTGAGAATGTGGGTAAGATGATGTGAGTGTGAATAAATGAAAAAGGTTCTGGTTTATAATTAAACCACCTATTCCTGTAATGCCTCAGGTTGATCTTTGCTGTATTTCTGTTGCTACAGTGTTGAAACATTATTTCTTACAGGCTGTTTGAGATGTCATCTTGCCTAGCCTATTGGCTGCTGTGAATGCCCATTACTAGGTACACTAGAAATTCTCTCAAGAACTTAAAGTTAGCTTCAATTAATGAACTTCATTAGGTGCTTGACACGTAAATGTTTTCTGTGGTAACATGTCATGCTATCACACCTAATTCTGCTTCTGGTTCTGGCAGTTTTTCAGTCACAATCCATTCATTAGGAAAGCTCTGTTCTGGATATCTTGTCTAATGTTCAAAATAGAATTTGTTGGCACATTTAACAGGCAATCATCATTACCATAGTTGACAGCTAAAGGGCTCACAAAGCTCTTAAATAATGTCACAACAAATTCTAAATTTACACAATAATACTTATACTACCATTTTGAAAATTTCCCATGCTGCTAGTTGCTTTTTCTGTATTCACAGAAGTTGTTTTAATTCCATCACACTATTAAATTACAAATAAACACACACATATTCTCAGAGACTTAGGAAAGCTGAATTACTATCAAAAAAAGAGGAGTTTAATCTGTGGAAAAAACATCAGGATTTAGTCAAGTGGCTGAAGCTGAATTTAATTAAATGCAATTACTTACTGAGCAGCCAGAGTGCGTGGGTGAAGTGAGACTGTGTGGGGGTAAGGTTTGAGTATCCGTACATATTGCTATTTGCAACCACCCTTCATACACCAGGTGGTACATTCTGCTTCCTGAACAAAAAAAAACCCAACAAACCAAACCAAAACACATTTCTGTCCATGACAAATAAGTGCAATTTTCCTTTTCCTTTTCTCATTTATTTTGATATGCTGGGATTGGGTTATAATGTACAGCTGTAATAACAACAACTAAAAACATTGTAAAGATCTAGGCAAGAAGGGCAGTATACAGGTGAACACTAAACTTACAGGGATGAAGCACTGAAAGGGCCCAAGGGCCGTATCTACTTTAGTACCAGACACATTTTGAGACATGAATAGCAGAGCATGCTAAAGATAGGAATTTAAATACACAAAATGCCTTGCAATGCAATGTACAAGGTTGTATTTCCTTCTCCCTCTCCTGTAGGAATGTTTTCCTCATAATTCGTAGAATACTGTGTCTCTATCTATCTAGCCCTCATGGGCTCCACACCTTACTTTCTAGAGCATAGTGTACTTTCTGCAGGGAGGGTGCAAAACGTATGTGAAGGTTTAGGGCACTCTCCTTGGAAGTGCAAAGCCTGGATTAGACATAGCCATGGTAAAATAGCTTGAGCCTTAGGTCAGCTGGTTTCACGTCTAATGTCCTAACAGTAGAAAAGGTAGAACTCCAGTCTGAGGAAGGTGAGACAGACCTACAGCCCAATTTTTTGTTTGTTTGTTTGTTTTCTCACATTTCCTACTGCATTTATTTGTCACCTCTCGTCTCAACATTCTTGATGCTGCAAATCCCACTCTATACAGCGTACACAGGTATGAAAATGCAATTTGTTCAGATTTTTTGTAAAACAAGTTTGCCTCTCCCTCCTGATAAATGCTGATTTTGTCAGTTTCCACTTTCAAGACAACTTCTTATGGGAGAAATAAGCAATTCCTCCTTACTTGCATGTTTTCACAACTACAGTTCGAGTAGCAGACTCAGTTCCTCCTATATATAGAATAATAGAATGGTTTGTGTTGAAAGGGACCTTAAAGATCACCTAGTTCCAACTTCCCTGCATGGGCAGTGACATTATATGCAGGTTAGTTCTTCAGCACTCAGAAAGATTTTTTTTTTCCCAAGCTTACGTTTTAAGACAATGTAAGAAATGTTTATGCATGCCCCCTACCTTTGATCCAAAGCCAAACAATATCCATATTTCCAACTCTGAATCACAGCAGCTCTCTTCAGGTTCAGATTAATTGATTTTATTGTACATTTTTTTCCACTGCAAAAGGAAGGTCAGAGTTCTTGTCAGTATATACTCATATGTTCTTATTTAGCATATACATGTATATACTCCTATTTTACTATATAACTTGTTAAGATCTCACTGTACTCAAAGCAAGGAAAAGAAACTATTGACTTTAAGTTCAGAATTTCATCCACAGTTGTAGGAAAAGAGTCCCTTTCAGCCTGCAATTCCAGAAGAGGACCAACTCCTTTTAGAAACAAACATGGTTATAATGCTGTAATTTATTTGTGAGACAGAATTAAATACACTTTTGCCATCTGGAGGAAACATCCTGTTACCATGGGTTTGTTTTGAAAATTCCAAAGGTGGCATCCTGGACGCATAAGCAGAACAAGATTTATTTTCCAGACATAATGGCCTTACTGGAGCATTTGACAAAACCAAATGTAACAAAATGCTCTATTCACTGCTTAAATATCTTGGTAAGTAGGTTTGTATTCCAAAATTGGGATTAATCCAGGTTGTTTCTTTTTTCAAAGTCCTAATTTTCTCATCACAAAATTGCTGAAGGAGGATGTGGTCATTTTCTGCTTAGAATCTTTTTCTCTGTCTCTCTCCTTAATTATAGATCTCTTTTCCACATATTACTACCTCCTACTCTAACAGAAGATAAACAAACCAACTTGAGAAGATGTTCAGGAAGATGGAATCAGGAAACATGCATGGGATCTGGAAAAAAGAAAATCTCCCTATTGGGACATAGTGAGACTGTTTTAGAAAAAAGAAATTATGGTAGATTGATTTTTCTTGTGTATCAGAGATCTCCTACAACCATTATAATAAAATCAATTCATTCATAAAGCATAACTGGACGAATGACTGGGTTAAAATTGAATAAAATAACAGTGGCAGGTTAATACACAGAAGGTGATTGTGGGGATTTATGGAAAATTAGCATGGGATTTGTGGAAAATTAATATGCCTGAATTAAAACAGCAGTGTTGCAGGTGCTGCTGACCAAATTGTCAGGCCCATAATGCAGTTAATGTGCTGACAGCTAACTCTGGAGGGACCTAAACTCCTTAGATGTCTAAGCTTTTACCAGTGAAGATATCCTGGGTACTGAACATGCTCTGCACACCCTAAGCAAAACCACCAATGGCATAATAGCAGTTAATTGTTCTTTGTATATGTTCATGATACAATTCACAAATCATATGTTTTCATGTTTAGCTCATCCTTCATGCTTGTTTTAGTAGCATTTCCAGAACTTGGTTCTGACCTTCCATATAGACAGGTGTCTCATTTACCCAACAGACCTATGCTTAGAGCAACAAGACCCATTTATCCACCTAACATATAGAGGGAGTCCAAAATTCCCCTTCACAGTCTGTAAACTCTCCAGGTCCCACAACCAAAAATTAAAGCCTTACATTTGTCCCTCAGCTAGATTCAAGGCTCCAGGAGATAACTCTGACCACATGGGTTCCAGATGCTGCAACCTTTTGCAGGTAGCTGCCTATTTGCCTGCTTTCCACAAAGAGTGTCGGTATCTCTTCCCTGAAATGCTCTGAAATCTTTTCTGCTTTTTGCTTTTTTTTTTAGCTTTTTTTTTTTTTTTTTTCTTCTCACCTCTTCTAAGCAGGTACATGCCACTGTGTTGAAGGTATGGCCATTTCACTCAATCAGTCATTAGTCATGCAAATTTTCATTTTCTTGTCTCTAAAGGTAGAATAGCAGTATACAAGGATTTTGAAAAACAGTCCTGTTTAAATGAAAAATAAAACATGTATGTAGATGTAGGTTATTCTACACCACCTGAAAAGTTCTGTTTGGAACAAAGATGCTGACATGATCTCAGCACCAGAACATGGCTCACTATAAGATACTCTGGCAGCTTCAGGGTGTGCACATATGCCACATCTTTTTTAGTAGGATACTAATTGACTTACAAATGAAGCTACTTAGGCAAGGTAAGTATAAAAAAGTTCCTTATAATTAGCAGCTGGGAATATCTTTAATATCCTTCGGTGGTATGTAAATGTGGGACCTAATCAAGTGGAAGTTTTCACCCCATCCAAGACATGTAAGTTGGAATGATATTCCTAGATCCTTTTCCTGTCAGGGAGAAAGAGCCACTTTTAAAGGGGGATTCAGCTTCTCTGATTCACAACTCTGGGGATGGTTTCTCTCTACCTATTTTAGCTAGGGATTTTCCAGTTAGTTGCTCATTAACAGGAGAGAGGGTGTGAGGAATTCAGGCTCTATAATGGATATCAGCCTTTCAGTCCTTTGAACACTCTCCCTTACATGTGCAATCCCTTGTTTGTTTTCTTGGTTTTGTAAATTTAATGTTCTTTCTTTTGTACAGATTACTTAACAGATGTATAGCCAATAAGCAAGGTATCTGTTATGTGGCTTCCATTATCTGACTGATAACTGGTTTAGAGGAAAGGCTGAGAGAGTTGGGGTTGTTCAGCATGGAGAGAAGGCTCTGGGGAGACCTTATTGCAGACTTTCCATACTTAATGGAAGCTTATAAAAAAGATGAAGATAGACTTTTTAGCAGGCCCTGTTGCAATAGGACAAAGGGTAATGGTTTTAAACTAAAAGAGGGTATATTTAGATTAGTTATAAGGAAGACAAATGTCTTATATTGAGAGTGGTGAAACAGTAGAACAAATTGCCTAGGAAAGTGGTAGAAGCTCCACACCTGGAAAAATTCAAGGTCAGTTTAGACAAGGCTCTGAGCAACCTAATCTAGTTGAAGATCCTCAGTATTTGCATGTAATTTAAATATAATTTCTATTTCCCTCTTACTTATGTCTTTAAACTGTTACCTGTCATTTAACTATGCATGGTAATGTATTAATTCTCATAGGAGAACTTCTACCATATGTTCAAATATTGCTAAAAGTTAACTTAAAAAAAGCAGTTTTGAAGTGATGGATTTTTCAGAAACACAAAATAAACAGGAACTGAACAGGTGCCCCAGAGGCATTGCCTATAATTCTGGTAAATCAACCTTTTTATGTTGTGTAGGAGTCTGGTGATGCCCACGAAGGTGATTCACTTCCTTTTATTTTATACTGTTCTGTTTGCCTTACATTCTCCAGTGAGAAGAAAGCAAACTCCACTGATGTATATCACATACCCACTCCTTCCAGAATCAGTGGAGCTTTAGATTTAACAGGCAGCTAAGAAGCCATTAAGATTAGTTGTCCTGTTCGTCTCAGAGGCTCAAAACAAATTGACAGGGTTGTCAAACAAACCAAAGAAAAAGTGAAGCTGCAGAAAGACAACAGCAAGCAGTTTAAAGCTGATGGCAGATGTTTTCAGACCACCATCATAGCAAAACTGCATTTGATCTAAGAGGAAAAAGAACCCAACAACTTTAAATGAGGTGCTGCTTTGACAGTTTTAAGTAAAAATAAAATACGAAATTTGGAGTTACATTCTAGTTCCACACTTTTCTAAATGAAGTGAGTTTACTCTACATGAATGGAAATTTGATAATGGGCTCTTCATTATAGGGCTTGCATAATTTGAGGGTCTAATTTACCCAGTCACCAAAGCAGATTAGTATGATGAAGGCAGGTGAATAGGATTGCATTTAGATTGCACTTGTTTGAATGACAAAGAAATATCTGCCATTACCTATAGCTAAGTATGGTGAATTTTTCATCTGATATAATGAGGTAAAGTTATTTAAACAACCAAGAATTGTTCCAGTAACTTGTATTAATCTATTGTTTTAGATTATATAAAACACTATAATGAAGTTGTTTACTTAAACCAGTGTTGTATACAGTAAGCTATAATTTCAACCAGCTACTCTCAAGTTGCCATCTCTCTTTCAAGGAGCCTTTGTTCATTCTGCAGAACAAGTTTAAAAATCAAAATGCAGTTACTAAGAGAGACAAAAAAGTGACAGATAAAAGGTGATTCATGAGTTATCTCAGATAAATGTAAATTGTTCATAACTCCCTACCCCTCAGACCTCAGATATTACTATGTCAGCGCACAATAAAAACTGCAATCCTACAAACCAGTTGGACTTCTTTATATAATATAGGAAATTGAGCCTGTTCAGACCTAACCTCGGATGCAATGTCAACATCAAAAAACACAGCATATTCTTAGACTTCCCCTACATCCTGAAACTCACTTTCAATGTCATTTATCCTTGCATCTGAAGTGATGAAAAAGCACTCACTGACAGGCTTTTATAGACATATTTACAAGTAGAGGCCACTTAAAAGAAGCAGAAGACTCTTTGAGCAACTTCTCAGTTTCCAGTATCTGAAGTATCATAGCTTTAGGACGCAAAATATTCACTGAAAATTGTTTCTTTACTGGAAGTAGAGTTCAGCAGTTGTATGACTGTTTTTCTAAACTAAAAATGTCAACAGCCTCACTGCATTATTTTTCATGTCTATTCATTAAATTAAATCTTCCAGTATTGAGCTTACATAGCAGGAAAAAAAAAAATTCTTTCTAGGACTGATTATTTTAAAGTAAATTCTACCTTTTTAGAAGTGAAACAACTTAGACTGTAGAATCACAGAATCACAGAATCACACAGAGTCACAGAATCAACCTGGTTGGAAAAGACCTCGAAGATCATCAAGTCCAACCATAACCTAAATCCACCCACCATAACCTTTATCTACCCGTTAATGCTTAAAGCTTAAATCATGTCCCTAAACACCACTTCTATATTTCTTTTTTTTTAACATTAAAAAACAAACAAGCAAACAAACAAACAAACAGTCAAAAACAACTAGGGCACATGATCCTAAGAGCTCTATTTTAATATGTCCCTAAATAACTCCCCATAATGGTTGCAGGGTCTCTACATCTGCCTGAAACACCTCAGGTTATTTTAACTGATTCAGAATTGCACAAATTCATCTGTAGGATTATAGTAAAATCATAAAGCCTGGCACTAAAGTGTCCCTCTAGAAATGGGGAATCCAGAGAATGGGAAAAAGAGACCAAAGTAGACACGAGAATGTGTGAAAATTTCAATTTGCAGACATTTAGGTGGCAATTGGACTTCACATTTACCTCATGGAATCTTTTCTATAGAGGATTGCCTTAAAATGAGAAATTACATAAAAATGCCATTTTGATGCTTTCAGATTTACTTGTGTCACGGAATCTTCTTTTTATAAATTAGACAGAAATATCCCATTTTTTTATTACAAAATTGTGCTTTTCAGAGCAAGAACTGTAGTGCATTGGTATGCCCAACTGACATCTCACATAATGATTCGCAACTTGAAAAATTTGAAAATAAATACTGTTTACTGATAATGGATTCTTTAGGATGTCTATCTTGCTGCCAACAGGCACAGGAAAAAGTTCTTTGGCTACATGTGCTGGCTACTGCTAGTGTTGATGGAAGAACTGAAACATCTTTCAATAGCATCCAAGTGAAAGAAGATCTTTGTTCTGTGTTTTAGTGGGACTGAAAACATACATTTTGAAACTCAAAGGTGTATGCTTTAGGAGGATTTAGAAGATGTTTGTTAGCTGAGGAGGCTCCAGCAGGGGAAGTTAGACTAAATGTGTCACTATTAAATTTACGATGAGTTCCAGAGGTCCAGACACCTTTAGGTTCCAAGAAATGGAATTTAAAGGAAAACTATTTTTGCATGTACTTCACAAAAGCAGATTCATTGACTGCATAATTCTGTTTGAATAAAATGTTTAAATTTAAAGTTTAAACTTTGCTTCCTAGGAACACAAAATATTTCCATTGAATAGCTTGCAAGAGATCTGAAAAAGAAATAAATATATGGAAAGTATTCACTTATTCTGTAGGGCCCTAGGTAATACATATTAATTGCATTGAGACCTCACCTGGAGTACTGTGTTCAGCTCTGGAGCCCCCAACTCAAGAAGGATGTGGACCTGTTGAAGTGTGTCCAGTGGAGGACCATGAAAATGATCAGAAGGCCAGAACACCTCTCTTATGAGGACAGGCAGAGAGAGTTGGGGCTGCTCAGCCTGAAGAAGAGAAGGCTCTGGGAGGATCTTATAGCAACCTTCCAATACCTGAAAGGAGCCTGTAAGAAGGCTGGGGAAAAACTGTCCGCAAGGGTGTGTAATGATAGGACAAGGGATAATGATTTTAAGCTAGAAAAGGGTAGATTTTCATTGGACAATGGGAAAAAGTTCTTTAATATGAGGGTGGTGGATCACTGGAACAGGTTGCCTAGAGAGGTGGTGGAGGCCCCGTCCCTGGAGACATTCAAGGTCAGGCTTGATGGGGTTCTGGGCAATCTGTTCTAGTGTGAGATGTCCCTGCTTATTGTGGGGGGGTTGGACTAGATGACCTTTAGAGGTCCCTTCCAACCCAAGACATTCTATGATTCTATCATTCTATGATAAAAAAGTGCTTTCTCCCAACATTCTTACTTTTGTGTTTCGTTTAAAAAATCTTAGCAGTGTGAGGGATTGAGAAAAAAAAAAAAAAAAAAAAGTGGGTTTCAATTTGCTTTTATATGAGTTGTAAGATATTTCAGCTCTTGGGGTGCTCACAAGGGTGCTCATCTTGCCAAAATGCCAGGTGACAACGCAGGAACATGGGTGTAACACTGTGTGTGAACGGGATCCTAAAACTACATGAGAGGTTATTTCACCCCAGTTTGAATGTGGTAGAAAGGATGATGAAAGCACAGGAAGAGTCAGCTGAAGAAGAAATACCAGGAATATGAAAATATATATAAAAATATATATCTGGCATGACCCTGGGGCACTGGAGGCTTTGCATGGAGCTTGCAGCATGGCCCCACACACTCAGCATTGAAAAAGATCAGCACCTTGAAAACTGGAGTCTGTGGCTAACTTCTTCTTGTCTGTCTCTCACAGGCAGCCACATCCTGCAGCTCTTCATAGTTTTCACTCCCAGGGTTAGGCAGTCTGTCCTGTACAGAAAACAAGACTGAATTTGCTACATCAATCCTTCCAGCCATAGTAGCAGGTAGAAAAAATATACGAAGGCAGCTGGCCACTCTGCTTCTAGTTGAAAATTTGTTGTTCACCTGATGTAGTATGTAGCACATCCCTGAAGTGCCGATGAGAAAGAAGTTGACAAATAGAATAGTCCTTCTGCTGATAATTGTTTTGCTTTGCATATGTACCAAGCCAGGGTAATTGCTAAGCTATTTGATGCTGCCTTTTAGTGATGTTTACAATACATTTAGGAGAATAAAATGAGTAGTTTGTAGATACAGTGAGGAGAAAGAAAACATTCTGAAAGGATTAGTATTGCTAACATAATTAACTTGAAGAAATAACATGAAAATAACTTCTGCTTGGTACACAATAATACCAGAAGATATATCTACCTTACCTTAGTTTTATGAATCATATTTTAATTCATCAGAAATGTTCTGCTAAAACATTTTAGGTGACGATGAGATGATCATTGCTTTCAGTGCATCACACATCATGGTTTTTTATTGTTAATCAGTCCTTTCTATTTCAACCACATACTTCAGGCAAGCGGGCCCAAACTCAGGAGTCCATCTCCTTCTAGGAAAGTATTAAATACACACAGACATGTAAGCTTAATTTCCCTGCTGAAAACGACTTAATTCTCCTGTTTAAATGCCTTACACAGCTGGGGCTATAAGAGCTCAGCATAAATGTACATGTTTGAAACTTATCTCTGTTCCTAAGTACATGTGAACAGTTCTAATTACCCATTGAATCATAGAATCATAGAATCATAGAATCATAGAATCATAGGGGTTGGAAGGGACCTCGAAAGATCATCTAGTCCAACCCCCCCTGCCAGAGCAGGGTCACCTAGAGCACATCACATAGGAACGCATCCAGGCGGGTTTTGAATGTCTCCAGCGAAGGAGACTCCACAACCTCTCTGGGCAGCCTGTTCCAGTGCTCTGTCACTCTCACAGTAAAAAAATTTTTTCTGATATTCACCTTGAAACTCCTATGCTCCAATTTGCACCCATTACCCCTTGTCCTATCACTGGTCATCACTGAGAAGAGCCTAACTCCATCTCCCTGACACTCACCCCTTACATATTTGTAAACGTTGATGAGGTCACCCCTCAGCCTCCTTTTTTCCAAGCTAAAGAGACCCAGCTCCCTCAGCCTTTCCTCATAAGGGAGATGTTCCACTCCCTTAATCATCTTTGTGGCTCTGCGCTGGACTCTTTCAAGCAGTTCCCTGTCCTTCTTGAACTGAGGGGCCCAGAACTGGACACAATACTCCAGATGCGGCCTCACCAATGCAGAATAGAGGGGGAGGAGAACCTCTCTTGACCTACTAACCACACCCTTTCTAATGCACCCCAGGATGCCATTGGCCTTCTTGGCCACAAGGGCACATTGCTGGCTCATGGTCATCCTCCTGTCTACCAGGACCCCCAGGTCTCTTTCACCTACACTACTCTCCAGCAGGTCAGCCCCCAACCTATACTGGGACGTCGTGTTGTTCTTCCCCAAATGCAAAACTCTACACTTCCCCTTGTTGAATTTCATCATGTTTCTCCCCGCCCAACTCTCCAGCCTGTCTAAGTCTCTCTGAATGGCAGCACAGCCTTCTGGTGTGTCAGCCACTCCTCCCAGCTTAGTATCATCAGCAAACTTGCTGAGGGTACATTCTATACCCTCATCCAGGTCGTTGATGAAGATGTTGAACAACACCGGTCCCAGTACCGACCCCTGAGGGACTCCACTAGTCACACACTTCCAACCAGATTCTGCCCCATTGACTACAACTCTCTGACTCCTTCCCATCAACCAGTTCCTGATCCACCTCACTACCTGATCACCAAACCCATACCTGATCAACTTATCTACAAGGATGCTGTGGGAGACGGTGTCAAATGCCTTACTGAAATCCAGATAAACCACATCTACCGCTCTACCATCATCTATCCACCTAGTAATTTCCTCATAGAAGGCTATGAGGTTAGTCAAACATGATTTACCCTTGATAAAACCATGCTGACTGCTCTTGATGACCCCCATGTCCTTGATATGCCTAGAGATAGAGATAAGAACAAGTTGTTCCATCACCTTTCCAGGGATGGAGGTGAGGCTGACCGGTCTATAGTTACCCGGGTCCTCCTTCTTGCCCTTCTTGTAGACTGGTGTGACATTTGCTGTCCTCCAGTCCTCAGGCACCTCTCCTGTTACCCATGACTTACCGAAGATGATGGAGAGTGGCCTAGCAATGACCTCCGCCAGCTCCTCAGCACCCTTGGATGCATTCCATCTGGCCCCATCGATTTATGGATGTCCAGATTACTCAACTGATCCCTAACCCAATCCTCATCTACTATGTCAAACCCCTCATCTATCTTGACTACTTCTGGGGCTATAAGAGTCTGGAGCTCATGGGGAAATCCTGCAGGAGTAAAGACAGAGGCAAAGAAGGCATTCAGCACCTCTGCCTTCTTTATATCCTCTGTCACCAGGGCTCCCACCTCATTCAACAGTGGGCCAATATTGCCTCTAGTGTTAGCTTTGTTAGCTATGTATTTGAAAAAGCCCTTTCTATTATCCTTAACCTGACTTGCAAGGTTAAGTTCCAAGGAGGCCTTAGCTTTCCTAATTGCCTCCCTACATCCTCTGACAACAGCCCTATATTCCTCCCAAGTGACCAGCCCCTCCTTCCATGATCTGTAGATTTTCCTTTTCCACTTAAGTTTGCCCAGCAGTTCCTTTTTTAACCATGATGGTCTCCTAGCTCCCTTACTAGATTTCCTAACCATTGGGACGCTCTGATCCTGTGCTTGCAAGAAGTGGTCTTTGAATGTTGACCAGCTATCTTGAGCCCCTTTATCTTCTAGCACCCTGTCCCATGGGATTTCCCTTAACAGTTGATTGAGGAGGCCAAAGTTTGCCCTGTGGAAGTCCAGGGTTCTGGTCCTGCTGGGTATTCTGTTCCTTCCACACAGGATCCTGAACTCCACCATCTCGTGATCACTGCAGCCAAGGCTGCCACTGACCACCACTGCTTCAACAAGGCCCTCCTTGTTGGTTAGTACAAGATCCAGCAGCGCTCCTCTTCTAGTCGGCTTGTCCACCATTTGCATTAAGAAGTTATCATCAATGCACTGGAGGAACCTCCTAGACTGTGAAAGGCTGGCTGTGTGAGTCTTCCAGCAGATATCGGGGTAGTTAAAATCTCCCATGAGGACTAGGGACTGCAGTTGTGAGGCTACTTTCAGCTGCCTGTAGAAAGCCTCATCAACTTCCTCGCCTTGATCAGGAGGCCTGTAGTAGACCCCCACCACTGTATCACCCACACCAGCCTGCCCCTTAATTCTTACCCACAGACTTTCAACTTGCCCCTCATCAGCCCCTGCACAAAACTCAATACATTCTAGTTGCTCTCTCACATAAATGGCTATCAAAGCATGTTGAACCATACCCTTCTTCCAGTTAGATATTTTAATGGATTCAGAATTTTACAACATTTAGCAGTATTTATAAATATATAATATAAGTATATATAAATAAATATAAGTATATATATAAGTATATATAAGTAAATATATAAATACTTAAATATAAGTATATATATATAAATATAAGTATATATATTATAACATATATATATGTATTATAACATAGAATCAGTGTTCCTGGAATGTTTGCTGGTATCATTATCATAGAATCATAGAATGGTTTAGGTTGGAAGGGACCTCCTTAGAGTTAATCTTGTTCCAACCCCCCTGCATTGGCAGGGACACCTTCCACTAGATCAGGTTGCTCAGAGCCCCATCCAAACTGCCCTTGAACACTTCCTGGGAGACAGCTTCCACAACTTCCCTGGGCAACCTGTGCCAGTGTCTCATTACCCTCATAATGAAAAATTTCCTCCTAATGTCTAATCTAAATCCCTCCTCTTCCAGCTTTAAGCCATTAACCCTAGTTCTCTCATTACATGCCCTTGCAAAAAGTCCTTCTCCAGCCTTCTTGTAGGCCCCCTTCAAATGCTGGAAGATGGCTATGAGGTCTCCCCAGAGCCTTATTTTCTCCAGGCTGAACAGCCCCAACTGTCTCAGCTTGTCTTCTTAGGAGAGGTGTTCCAGCCCCTTGGTCATCTTAGTGGCTCTCCTCGGGACTTGCTCCAGCAGCCCCATGTCCTTCTTATGTTGGAGGTTCCAGAACAGACACAGTACTCCAGGTGGGGTGCTACGAGAGCAGAGTAGAGGCAAAGAGTCATTTCCCTTGACCTGCTGGCTATGCCTCTTCTGATGGAACCCAGGACACGGTTGGCTTTCTGGGCCACAAACACACTGCCGGCTCATGTTGAGCTTCTCGTCCACCATCACCCCCAAGTCCTTCTCCTCAGGGCTGTCATCAATCCATTATCCTCTCCAATGCCATTTGTTCTTGGCATTGTCGTGACCCAGGTGCAGGACCTTGCACTTGTCCTTGCTGAACTTCATGCTATCTGCACAAACCCACCTGTAAAGCCTGTCAAGGTCCCTCTGGATGGCATCCCTTCCCTCCAGCGTGTCAACCTCACCACACAGTTTGGTGTCATTGGCAAACTTGCTGAGGGTGCACTCAATGCCACTGTCCCTGTCACCAACAAAGATGTTAAATAGCACTGGTCCCAGTAACTACCACTGAGGAACACCACTCATCGCAGATCACCATTTGGACATCGAGCCGTTGATCACCACTCTTTGAGGGTGACCATCCAGGCAGTTTCTTACCCAACGAGTGGTCCATCCATCAAATCCATATTGTTCCAGTTTGGATGTCAGGATGTCACGTGGGATAGTGTCAAACATTTTGCACAGATCCAGGTGTATGATGCCAGTTGCTTTCCCCTTGTGCACTGATCCTGTGATCCCATTGTAAAAGGCCACCAAATTTGTCATGCAGGGACTAATTACAGGGCCTTTGGTTCAGCAACAGAGCTTTGAAATGCAGGAAGTTTTGCAAGGTTAGTTGCTGTTACAATTTCTTCAAAAATTTCTTGTGAAGATGTGTTTACTTAGGAAATAGTCTCTAATTAAACTGAACAATCAAATAAATTATATGTGCAGTGCATAAATGTAGTGGAATATGTGGACGTAAGGATGTGCAGTTTGTGAGGATATCCTCTTAGCGAGTACTCAACACAAAATCCTAGGAAAATAGAAGTAATAAAATCTCAGATGCACATACCCTAACAAGCCATAGAAAACAGAGACAATGCCAAAGACCAGAGCTCTTGGATGCCTGATTGAGACAGATCATGAATGGAACCACTCAAAGCCTTGAGGAGGTCCATCTAGATGTTTTGCAATTGATTAAAAGCAGGAAACAAGATTCTCCTGAGTCTCATGAGAAAAAGGAAACTTTGAATGGGCTTGTGAGATTGTGAAGTTTCTTATGGGATATTTAGGAGAAGGACCAAAGAAAATAGTGTGCAAGCAAGTTGCTGGTCTCGCATACTTGACTGGCTAAGCTCTGCACATGATCTATCCCAGTCTGTAGGAGTGCTTTTTGTGGGCACGTGGTTGCCTGTAAGTGCATTGTGCTCCTATCCGTCTTACTTTGCTGTTGGTTGGTTCTATGTGCATGTACATAAGTGTGGATGTGGGTTTGTATTGTGGCTACCTGCTTGGCTTCACTAGGGCCCAAAAATGTGCTGGCTCTTGAGGACTGGGCCAGGAGGACTTGTCTGAGTCTTTGGCTTGGTGGATAGGGAACAATAACTCCCTTGGGTCGAGAAGTTCACTGGATTTGGCATCCCTTGGCATTATCTTATAGTTCTAGGAGGAGACCCTTCTAAATTACACGCAGAGAGAGGCAGCTGCAGGCACCAGGCCTGTAAGTAGCCTTACCCTGACTGCTTCTTCCAGGAGCCCCCAGCCCCACCAGAGCCCCCACATACCTCCAGAAACCAAAATCCAAACAGAAACCTTGTGTGGAGAATACCAAAAGCAATCAATAAACAGAGAAAGAGAGAGGATAGTCAAAAGAATACATAATCAGAGTGTCAATGCATCATTTGTGCAGTAATGGAAAGTTACTTAGGTAAAAACTTTTCCAAAGGAACCTAGAGACATATCACATCCTATGGAGTAGATCCTCCAAAAGACAGTTGTTCCTGTTGTTGCAGACAGACAACACCACGTAACCTGTAACTGTCCAGCCGCAATCTCCTCTTGACAATTTATGAGCGCCCCAGAGAGTCCCTTAATTAACACGGTCAGTCTCCTCTCTTTTACTCTAAGGGACATAGGACTTGCATGCTCTACAACCAACTCACGATCATAGATCATCTGGAGTGCAGCAGCCCTACAATTTTCCATAATGTCCTTGGGGCTCCCTGGTAGAGCAATCGGTTCTCCTCACTCCACTGCCTCAGTATTACCTACGCTCCAGGCTGCACGCTGCGTTAGGGACCATGGGTGATTCGTATTTCCAGTTTGTAACACTATTTCAGGTCCCCAAAACCCATCTGCCTCTTGTTCAGTCAACATAAGGTCGTCCCTTCCTGTGAGTGACACTCTCATCACATATTCGGCTTCTGTTTCTGAAGCCAGTCTGCTATATTTTTCTCTGAGTTTACCCAGATCAAGGGACGAATAGGGTTTTTCCTTTATCTCTGTATCTCTTTGTGCAGCGCCTGCTTTCTGGGTATAGGTAGTTAGCCTAACAGGCTGGACCGCTTTCTTCTCTTCCTGCTCCTCCTCCTTCCCTTCTCCATACCGGATCCCAAATTCATACATTCTCTCTCTCTGACCTTCCCTTTTTTCCTCGACTTTGCAGGACCGCTCCGGAGATGGGGAGACCCGCTCGTGAAAAACACCAAACAGTGCTAGCTTTTTGTGTAGGATCCAGTCAATTTCCTGCTCCAGGCCATCGACCTTCTTTTCCTGGGGGGGGAACGGGGGGTGGAGGAAGAGGAAGAGGCCCCTGTTTGAGCCGTTCAATATCCCTCTGCAATGTTACATTCTCTTGCTGCACTTTTGAGATGTCTCGGTTCTTTGCCCTGACATCCCTCTCCATGCCCTCCAATGCCTTTAACGTCTTGGCAAGTTCCCTCTGCATGTCAAGCAGCTTCCCTTCGTATTCTGCTCGCATGTCGGTATGATCTTTTTTTAGCTCCCTGTATTTCCTTTCATGCTCCTTCAGTTCTCCCTGTAGCTGTGTAATCTGTTGTAACAACGTCTTGTCTCCCTCGCTCTGCTCCTTCTTTCGCCTCGCCCCTGTGTCTTTCTTCCTCAACTGCGCTTCCTGCTGTAGTGTCTCAACCTCCTGCCTCAGGGTCTTTAGCTCCTGTCTTAAGGGCTCGGTCTCCTCTACCTTCTGCCTTAGGGTCATTATCTCATCCAACACCTGCCGTTCAAAGCCACGGGTGTATAAGGGATGGGGGTACGTTCCGGGTGGCTGTGCCAAAACCTCAGCATACAATGGGTGA
The DNA here is from genome assembly GCA_020745705.1 of Hemiprocne comata. Classification (NCBI taxonomy): domain Eukaryota; kingdom Metazoa; phylum Chordata; class Aves; order Apodiformes; family Apodidae; genus Hemiprocne; species Hemiprocne comata. The sequence continues at coordinate 137,273,131 of CM036587.1, forward strand.
GAAAGGCCTGCCGGTGGCTCAGTATACATCGGACTGCTAGGAACACTAGCGCCCGTTGGACTCGTCGCCCCCCCCCGCAGGGCTGCCTGACTCAGCGCCAGACGCCTCCTCCGCAGGAGCGTCGATATCAATTAGCGCTTCGCTTGTTTTGTTCTCCATTCTCACTATCACTGCGTCTGTGTGCAGGGGCTACAACAGACCCTCGTATCCTGCCGACTACGCCAATAATGTCGTGGACTGAGATAGGTAAAGCCGCGACTCACACCCCCACCTCGGGGGATCGAGGGCTGAGGACCACTCCCCGTCACACTCACAAACAACGCTTAGGAATCAATAGATTTATTAAAGGCACTGAGGGTTTGGCAAGTCCGATATCAACTAACACACAGGGTCTAGCTATATATCTATATCCACACCTATATATCCATATACCAACAGCTATACAAGACTACATCTATATACCAATAACAACACACATAGAAAACAAGAGAGAACCTCTCCCCTTCCCCCCTGTTCCCGTTCCCGGACAGGGATAAGAGGGAAAGCCTGGAGAGAGCCTTTGGGAAACAGAAGAATATTGGAAAAGAGAAGTGAGTGTCTGGTATGTGTGAATATTATGTAGGAATGTTAGTAAGAAGCCTCAGAATGTAGTTCGCAATTCTCACCACCAGGGTACAGCCGAAGCCAATCCCTGGTCGGGATCCACATCCTTTCCCTTGAGACTCTGGGCAAATGGTCCGTTTGGTACGTCCACACGCCAACAACCACAGGAATAGACACCGTATCACTTCACGGCAGCCTCCGCAGCGGTACCCTCACCGCGGCGGCTGGATCCATATGATATTCACAGAGCGCGCGTCTCACTGCTCCCCCTTTCCGGTTCCGGCCCCGCCGTGCCTCCTGGGAGTTGTAGTCTGTGCGCATGCGCCTGGTACCTCTGTCCTCTCCCCACGAGTGCCGGGGGGGCGCATCGCCAGGAATGGTCAGTGAATGTCGCTGGATTAAAGGCCATTATAGAGTCCGTCTCTCACATCTGTGAATTCAGCCTGGAAGCAGACACAAGTCTTGATCCCCAGCTGGACAGCTGGTTGGATCTTGGGCCAATACATGAAACATCAGAACTAACTCTATAGTTTTCACTGAAGACTTTTGATTTAATTGGCAAAATTAATTCTTTTAGGGTTCTTTTAAATTAAAAATGTCTTTCACATCCCAGATCCACCTAAGCATTTCCATGTTCATTTGTCTATGAAAAATTGTGAAAGAACTGAACAGCTATTAACCATGGAGGCAAATACTGCAGAATCCCCAGTGCAAAATTATGAGGCAAATTTTACCTGTGGTAAATTTCTTGCTTGCTCCCACGGGCTAGTAAGATACTACATGCTAGTCATAGCTTATCAGCCTTATTAAATGCATTAAAAGCAAGAGAATCTTCCTTCTAAACTTACATATAAAATGATGACATCTGAGGAAGCAATCAAAGTCAGTCTTCCTTAATCATACACTTTCTACACCAAGAATCTTGAATTATTTTCTTACACTTTAGAGAAAAATCTTTACTTCTCTTTGGAAACTGTGACGAATCACTCATTCATTGTGAACTGTACAACAGGTACATAGGTTTTACTTAACCTCTCTGTTTGCATATTTATAAATATATACATATGTACATTTTTTTACAGAGTAGCTGATAGACTGAGCACATAGAATTGTATTCATGTTAGTAGGGAGGCAAAAGATACATGAAACCTATTCCAAGGAGCAATAATTAGTTTTAATAGAGAAGTATTCAGCTGGCCTCACTGTGTCAAGTCAGTCTTTTCATGAGTCACATTGAGTATCATCACACAGGCATATTCAACAGAAATCTTGATGATGTAAAAAGGTCTGTGTCAGGGAGACTGTCATCATATGATACACAGGAATCCTTGTCTCAGATTAGACCTCATCTGTGTAAAGATTCAGTAGCTAATGGTGAGCATGACTGTTATGATAGCTCTCAAAGACATATTTTCAGGATCATTATCCCTAAACTTATCATCCCCCAAGTGCTTGATTATCAGTGTGTCTGGTTTCAGTGGAGAGGCAAATAGAATTACATGCACTTATGTCTTTAAATATTGATATTGAGTATATCTACTAATGTATGGGTTGATAAGAAATACAGGGTTCAGTAAATGAAAGTACTTAACATTTACATTTGAAGTCTGTTACCCAAAGCAGTGGGAAGGATGGTAGTTTACTCTTCACTGAGTCAAGTCAATTTTAATAAATGCTGCTTGCTTACCAACTGAATATTTAAACAAATAAATGGCAGTATGAGATCTAGTCTAGTATCTTGAGACACTTCCCCAGATATACTGCTTTGCAACTTCATTATTCTTATTCTTTTCCAGAGCCCTAGATCACTGTGTGCCAATCCCTATCTGGAGGACTCCGTGTGCCCATGCTATTGGTTTGTATTAAACAGCTCTATAGCGATTTTGCTTCTTAGCTTCTGTCAATTCACTTTTTTGAGTATATAGCAACTTTTAGTGTCTATGACAATTTGTAAGAAATAGATGAACATCTTACCTGTGTGTTGTGTACAGTATCAACTTTGGCTAGCTTTAAGTTTGCCACCTGTAAGTTTCATTTGATTCTCTTAGGGGATAACATAGTGAAAAATAACTTCTCATACACTTATTCGTATAACTCAGGTTTTTAGACCATTTTTGTGTTTCACCTTAGATTTTTTTCAAGAGTCCTCCTGTATGTAGTAATTTCTTATAAAACAGAAACATCTTTGATAACTTTACTCATCCTTTTGTAGCCAAACGCAGTTACATTACAGTATTATTACTTTACTACTATACAAATTTTGAAATGGAAGTGGAGAAAGGGAGGCAGAATTTCGAATAGAATTTAAGATGCCAGGTATGTAATGGACTTACAAAGCAGCATAATGACTTTTTAATATTTTTTTTATTTGTTCTCTATTCCATTTCTAACTTCTTACATCTCATTTCCTTTTCTTCACTGCTATTGTGTATTGAACTGACATTTTCATAGCTTTCTCTCTTACATTCCTAAGAGCTTTTCTCAAACACTTGGCTCAGAAAGCATCATTGTATATACGATTTTTTTTTATATGAGTTTCACTTGCACATAATTTTATTTATATGACATTTCATTTCCAATCCCTTAGCATTGTGCAGTTTTTCTTTTTACAATTATTAGTACTCATTTGTTGTCTTTATTAGTGTTAGTATCATCAGGAAACTTTGTCATATAACTGTTTCAAGATCTTTTATGAATATAGGGAATAACGATCTCTGCCAGAGACTCCCATGAGTTTTATTTAGCATGTCTCTTTGTTATGGAGACTAGGTAATAACACTTGCTCTTTTTTTCCCATGCTTTATAACATCCTCATCTATTTGAGGACCTTACCTCCTTTGCTATCACAGCAAAATTTCTTTAAGAGTATTTGGAGAAGAATTCTGCTAAATGCCTTCTGGAAGTCCAGAACAGTATATCAACTTAAACACATTTTCCCAGAGACATCACCCAGTTTCTTGACAAGCTCAGCTGTACCCTGTGGTGGGTCCATTGAAGCTGGCTGGAACCAGCTGGAACTGGCAGGAACTGGCTGCATCCAGCATGGAGCAGCCCTGACCTCTCCTCACAGAGGTCACTCTGCAGCTCCTGCTGCCAGCACCTCAGCACAGACAACAGGTACAATTACTAAATCCCTGTAAGCCACCAAGAGGCCCCTTGGAAGGAGATGATCCAACTTGTTCCACTCAGAAGAAACTTGCTGTGACAAATGCAAAGTTACAGCGTGAAGAAACACAGAATCCTCACAGAATTTGTTACTCACCCAGCTTAAGATATCCACTGCAAAAAGTCTTTGTTTTAATATGTAACCTGGTGCCTAAATTATTTCTGTGTTGACTGGAGAGGCAGCTTAGAATCAGAGTCATAGCAACTGCCATAACATTTCCTAAATGAATGCTAAGTAAAATGATACTGAGAAATAGTGAGGAAACTGACCATTTAAAGCTGCCTTCTCTGCCTGAGTTAAATACATTAACGACAAAAGCTCTCTGGAGATTAAATATCTACATTTTCTCTTTTTAGATACAGAGGAAAGAAGACTGAGCTGGTGACAGCCATCTAATTCCTAAGAAGAGCCAGGTCCCCTGAGCTCAGGACACTGTGGAGTCTGGAAGTTTCCACCCCCCTGGGACAATGCTTGAATGAGTCACCTGTTTCCAAACGTGCAATTTACCCAATTCATCAGTTGGTGATGACCCAGAGCTCCAGATGTGCCTAGTTCTATCCCTGTCTGGTGGCTAAGACCATAGACAGCGTTGCACTGTCTTCCTTCTTCAGTGCTTCTTAGTAGTAAGTGTCACCTTGCTTAACAGGTTGACTATTCTGAATCATATTTTTGGTGCTCAGGCTATGGAGAGCTTAGACATGTAACTCTGTACTGGCAGTTCTACTTATTTCAATACAAAGTATTACAACAAATGGCCAGTGGTGACTATCTGATTCACCAAGGGTCAGAGAAGTAATCTGACTGAGATGGAAAGTTGAATCTTATTCCAGTTAGGCCAGTGTTCTTGTCAATTAGATATCTTTATCACTCCAGCCACAAGACTACAAAAGCAGCTGCAAAACCATTTGATGGTCTACTCACATGGAAAGAATGAGCCTTAGAGGAACTCCTGAGGTTGCCAGGCTGCAGTCTGGGACTAACCGCTGTAATAATCCATGTAAAGAGTATGAAGGGAAAGATACATGGGCAAATAAGATAACCAATGCTAAAATAATTACTTTTATGTATAGAGAAGAAAGCTCTGCATGAACTGTACAGCTTCTGAGATAAACAGGCATGTATGATTGTGCCAGTGTAATTTGGAGAGAGGTGAAAGAGGTGAAGAGAGAGTTTTTGTCCCTCAGGGAGCTATTCCTGCAATCCCCATCAACAGAGGTGTACATACTGCACAACGCCATGTAGCGTGACCCATCAAAGGAATAGTTTAATCTCCAGCTTTCTATTTCTTGTCTCTCTGAGCCACTTAATTAAATTCTTTTAATTAATATTTAAATGAGATTACAATTCCCTGTTTGTGTTTTCAAAGGTCATTAGGACTTTACGGCATTAGGTGATGTCCCTTTCATATCAAAGGATTTGAGAAATCTTCTCACATCCAGACATTTTATTCTTTTCCAGTACTGTTGATCTGAATTTATTTTGCTACTTCCTCTTTAACTATTGACTGTATTTGGGCTTGATAAGTAACACAGCCAGAAAAATGTGCATGGTCTGAATTTCCCCAAAAGTTAAATAAATAAAAATACCCGTGTCAAATAGAATTTCCATATTGCAGAAAGCAAAGCTCAGAACTACTCTTTCTAAACACTATGATCTCTACAGCTTTTATAATTTCTCACAGAATGTTTATCTTCCCCCTTTTTCCAACTTTTTATTATTCTAGTAATATCCTCTATATCCTCATTTGTCTGCTCCTTCATCCTCCTAGAGACCTGAGTACACAGAGTATAGTAACATTTCTCAGCAAGATATGACCTGATACTATAGGGTATATGCCAGCATGTAAGCAACACGCTGAACCAAGAGCTGTGCATGGAAAAGCTGCAGAGGACATTTTGCACTGCTGCCCTTGGAAGGCCTCTTTTTGCTCTCACCAATGTTCTGTCCTGCTAACTGATGTCCATATGGGATAGCTCAATGAATGTGTCTTCTCTGTGCTTTTTGTAACGTGCAAAGGCTCTGCTACACAAAATTTTCAGTAGTTTTCAGTGGAAGCACCTTTCTTACACGTGATAAGAGTGACTCAACTACACCTGAACTTAATTGACTCAAACAAAAGAAATCAGGAAGTGGTACACCTGGAAACTGTGTATCTCTACCTGACACTTGTAAATGAGACATTCAGGTTTGGCTGAGTTTCCTTTCCATTTTCCTTTTTTTCTTTTTGTACTGATTCCTGGTAGTCCTGACATACCTCATTTATTTTAATTGTGTGGGATCTCTGAGTGTTGCTGTTCCCAGCATCTTTTTCTGTTGTCAGCTTCTCTGTTCTCCCAGATGAGGGGTGAAGGGGACACATTTAATTTAACATACATGTCTTATCAAGAGAAAGTCTTAAATTAACTCCCAAATTTATCCATCTGTTCAATGGAGAGAAGAATTAACTTCTGAAGGCCACCAGCTAGTACACAATCTATTGCAGTCAGGTAGAGCCCTAATGTGGTTACTTTAGGCATGGGTTAGGAGCTACAAGTCGGCAGTTGTGCCCTATGCTAGACTTCTAAGGGCCATTTAAGTGCCTGTATCCCAAATTGATTTCCTGTTAGACCAGGCCAAACTTGGAGAAGGTGTAACTTTTCCTTACCTTTGAGTTTGCTATATTTTGAGTCTAAATAATGCCTATTTGTCAATCATACCCAAATAAGACATACAAACTCATAATTATTCTAGCTGAACTGAACTGCTCATGAACTGTGAGGTTGTACTTAATTCCGAACTGAGGTATTTTCAGAATATGCTTTAGTCTGAAAGTGTTGTACCTGCTGTGATCATGTAGAAGTGATGATCTTATCCAGTATGCCACAGTGATTTCTGGAATAACTCCCCTTTCAAAAGAAAACACAGGTTTTATCTCTAAAAGACCTAGCTAGTGCACTCCAGAATAAAATCTGCAATGCGCACACAGTGTGGATTGCTAGGGAAACAGGACCTGGAAGAGATTTGGGAATAAAGTGATTTACTACTGTGACAGTATTCAGATATTCCATATCTTCCTTGTAAATCTAGTCTCTCACAAATCATAAAGTATTTTCTTACAAAAGAACAGCATGAATAGAAAAAAATCTTCAGGCTCTTTTCAACCTGAATCTATTACTTTAATCAAAGGATGAGCAAAGTCATGCAGTGGGAAGCTGGCCAGTGTGACAGAGGAAAAACTTCCCATGAAGAAATAAGGGGGGATGCAGCCACACTTGTCATGTGTCATGTAAGAATTTTTTAACCAATGCTGAAAATCAAAGTAAAAATTATCTATGAATCACAGAAAAAAAAAGCACTCTCAAAAGCAAGTGAGACAGCAAGTGAGCAAGTCCTGGATAACAAGGGTGCCTCTATGTGTCACTTCAGGGGAGCATTTGAAATAGAAGAATCCAGGAAAAGTGAAGAAAGATAATCAATATCCTGATTAATGACAGTAATTTCACACAAACGTCTGGGAAACTAAGCATGCTCTTTAGGAGTTGTTCCTTGCAGTGACTTGTGAAGGGATGAATGAGTTGCAAAACCAAACTTCACATATTCAATATATTGAACAGCATGGTTCATGTATGATACTTATTTCAGCTTGAAAACTTTCCAGATATTAAATACTAATATAAAAACATCTATTGGTTCTTCAAACATTTTTTTGTTTGTTTTCTTGGATGCTGCTAGAGTTTTACAGCTTTGCCACTGGTTCTCCTGAATTATGAGTAAATATTTCAGATTATTAAAAATAATAATAATAATTCCATGGGGGAAAGAGGCACTTAAGTGAAAATGTCTGTATCTTGCATTTAATGTGACAAACACTGAAGTAAGATAATATGTTTTTATTAAGCCTTGGAAAATCTCCTTTGCAATCTGAATGTTTGTGGAGAGGATCGTAATACATTTCTTTTCAGGTTGGAAGTGACTCAGATGGATATTGATTAGGCAGTCTCGCTTTTTGCTGTGAGACAGTTTAAATACACAACAGAACCTTGCATATCTTATAGCAAAAAAGCTCCTTAATAATACAGACTAATTTTCATCACCAGCAGCGGTGCATTGCCGTTATACTTGGAGAAAATACAGGTCGACTCATGTATTGCAGGCTTTAGGAGTGAACAATGTTCACTGGAAAGGGCAGTCTTCACAATTCACAGTAAGCACTCAGAGTTTTCCCAGTTGACTTAGTAGGTGATTTATGAAATACTTGTTCCTTTTATCCTTAACTTCTTTTGAGTGGAAAATTACCGTGTGCCATGCTATTGTATGCTGTTTAGAACTGAAGAAAGTAATATTAATAACTTTCATTGACAATTATTGATGTCTAGATGTTTAGCTGATTTTGTATGAAATAATCCAAACTGCATTAAAGTGGCTGGCAAGCAATTAGGAATATTTCTTACTCATAATCAGTTTTGTCTAATTGGTAAACCTAGTATTGATTGTGTTTCTTGATTGGAAAGATTTTTGGAGAAGAATAATTTCTGGAAGCTAAATCTTGATTTTAGGCCCAAACATTGAAACAAACATCTAATTATCTATCAAATACTTACATGAAAATACACCTGAAAAAGACTGAGTTACAACAACAAATCTCTTACCTTAACTGTGATTGCTAGATGTTTATTAATAAGTTTTCTGTCTGTAGCAGCATCTTCACATATAAAGTGAATAATATTAGGAAGATAAGGATCAACTTGGAAATTGTCTTAATTCATGTCTTCCAGAAAAAACGTACTTCCATGAACTTAAGATGCCAAGATATTTAAGACACTCCCCAAATCCTTCCATTCACAATTGGTGTTTTTCCTGTCAGTCACATGCAGACAAGGCCCAGACAGGCTCCTCTCTCATGTGTGAGAAGTGCAATCAGTGACTTCTGTAGCATCTGTTTTATTCGGTTCTCTTCATTTCTTCCTTTAAACAGCTCAATAATGGAATTTCCTTTTTTCTTTTTTTTTTCTTTTTTTTTTAATTAATTATGAGCTATTTGTGAGTTTTAGCAAGTATAAAAACACATGCACCTCTGAATTGGACTGGAAAAGAGCAAGGTTTCGGGTAGCTTAGATGTGTGATGAGTCCAGCCTCAGATCTTGGATCAGCTTACAAGTGCTGCCTTCTTTCTTGCTAGGACTCTGAAACAATAATAACTTTCAGTTTATCTCCAAATAGATTGAGCTCATTCCTGGTTTCCTACACCCATGGATATGTGTGGGTGTAGGAAACCTTTAATCCTCTATAGCCGGAGAAGAATTACATGTTTGTTGGCACAGGAGGAATGTAGATCTTTATCAAGCTGAGCTGGATGGCCAAAATTTTGCAAAACTCCTTTGTTTCTTAGTCCTGTGGTCTTCTAATCTGATTTGATTTCAAGAAAACTATAGATTTTTTTCTTTTTAGTCTTCAGCTGTTTTCTAATCTGAATCATTAGACTCACCTTTCTTTATGTTTTTCATGTTTTTTCTTACACGCTGGAGAGGAAGAAATTCAGCCACGTGTCCCTCTTCTTTGTAGTGGCTGTGGCAGCAATATCTAACAAGCAGCCCTTCGGGCAGTAAGAAGTAGGCCCACTGCCACAGCCTCCACCTCTTTTCCATACAAATTCATTTTTCCTACTCTATTTTCCATAGGAAAATTAAATAATGTTTCTTTCACCCTGCTCATACCCAGATATATCCATAATATCTCAATATATTGTAATTAGCTGTTAGGTTATCCTTTTCCAAGGCTAAAGTTTGCTGTAATTTTATAGAGTATCTTAAAAGCAGCAGCTATAAATCTTACAGGAATATATACCAATTAAACCACAATGCCTTTATGAAACTTTTTTCTGTTCTCTTATTTATTGACAGAATTTTTTTTAATTACAACACAATGAAATGATGGTAGGTACATAAGATGCAATAGTATAAAAAGCCGTTTTAACCCTTCCCTTGGTTAAGACACTTACAGCAGACAAGAACTGCCCCACCCCAATTCCCCCCTTCTCAAATGAAAACAAAAAATAAATATAAATTAATAAATATAAAACAAATCACTGCACAGCCCTTAACTCTTTGATTGCCATGGCAAGAACCATAATGACGATTCTAGCATGTGACTTTCTGTGGTTAAAGGTTGCCGCAGCAGTCAAAGGGTTATAGCATTGTAAACATAAGTACTTTGTTGAAAATGTTCAGTCATGTTAATGGTCTACAGCAATGAGATTATTATCATGACCCCTTGACCTTTAATGACACAACATGACAAGGAGTTAAAGAGATAATAGCTTGGTGAGCTGTTACATAGATTAATTAACCCATTTTGTTTAACAATGCACTATGAGGTCTTGATTTACTAATAAAAGATAACTTGTGTATAATGAAACACTGTTCAATGCATTGATCAGTAAAATCAATGAAAAAATCAGTCTAAGCACCACAAAATTTTGCCTGATTATATCTGACAGTCATATACACTTTAGCACCATTTAGTCAGCCTTGCATTTGCACACAAACAAGCTTTGTGTTTGTCAGTAGAAGCTACCTGAAGGAATACATATGTCAGTTATAAAAAGGTTACTGTATAGAATGCTGTGTGAGCAACTAAAATAAAATAAAATAAAATAATAATAGTAAAATGAAATTAAGTTCCAGAAAGCAAATAAATGATCCAGTTATTTTGTTACTAACACACATCCTGATGAGTCAAACATGGGCATGAAATGCATAGGGGTCATGCAGACAAAGGTGAATAAAAATGAGAAATTTGCATCACAGAGAAATCTCCACATGCACATTCTAACTTATTCATCAGTCTTTTTAAACTAAATGAACAATTGTTGGATGGTTCAAGAAGTAGAGCTTGAAAAGGGTTGATGTTTAACAATGTGTGAGTTTTATGGTCATGTTATGCATAAAACCACTTTCAGAGGTATCCTAACAACTGCACCGAAATCTTTGTCCCTGCACAAAAGGTTGATTTCCTCCTCAGAGGTGGAGGATAAAAAAGAAAATCACAGCGTGGGAAGAATTTAAACTATAGTAGCTTCAGGCTAACATATCGGAACCACAGTAATTTCTGGTGGAATTACAGGGAATTGCAATGAGGAAGGAATGGCATTAAGATGGAAAATTGAATCAGCTACTAAAATTACAAGTCATACTCTACAAGCAGAACTAAAGAAAAAATCAGCTTCTGATAGATACAGGAGAGACCATATATATATGCACTTGAAAGAAAGCAAGGTGCATGTTATTCAGAAAGTAAGAAAAACAACAACATGTATGAAGCATGGAAAACAATCTACCCTCCTTGTATGTATCCATATCAAACTCTGATAGACCACACACTGGCAAAACCAGCGCAGATGCTTTAACTGCTAGCAGTACTAACTGTGGGACTGGCAAGGAACAGCCATCACCTCCCTCAAACAGCTTCTGATCATATAGGAATATTTATCACATAGAATATACTTGCGGAAGTCAAATACCTGCATCTTTTCCTGCAAGCTGTGACTGAACCATGGAATGCACGATTCCCAGACTACAGTAGCAGATGTCAGAGGGAGCTTTTCATAAATATGTTATTTATGATGGCTAAAAAATAGGATCAGTCAGAAAACAATGTATAATAGCAAAGCATTCTGCCATGCAACAGTGCTAATGTGTTATGCTACAGCAATAATGTAATGGTAGTTGATGTATGTGTATGAACTGACTTGCGGTAGAGGAAGGATTCCAGCTACATAATTACTGTCTGAATATCCATGACACAAATTACAGGAATCAGAATGCAAAGGAGAAAGGGAACATGCTAAAGATGGGAACTGGAACCACTGGAAATAACAAACATTTTTGAAATGCAGCTTCCTGGACTGCTTACCTCTTATAGATGGCATAAACCATGCGTACAAATGGTATGCAATGGCTGGCATATAAAATGATAGGTCTCTGCTGTTACACCATTCTACACATGACTAGGAGAGTAGCCACAAGGTGCAAATAAGGAGTTAATGATGGTCAGTGCTGGCTTACCACGTGATTTTCATAAAAGACTTAAAGGATGACAGTGTCAGTGGATGGCAGTGGCTTAATAATCTGAACTAACTTGGAACTCAGTGTTGGGGGTCTGAACAATGAACAAGATCTAATGAAAGATATACAACGAGTTCCTCAAATGTTCACAGGAGTTTTTGAGAAGGTACTATCTCTTCACCATAGACACAAAAATCAGCATTTCCTTATGACAGACTGTAAAAATTTGTGTGCGATTAAATGAGATGGATAAAATAATTGTATTTCTCTGTATACTAAACAGATCATTTATCACTTGTCTTCCAAGAGCATATAACACCAAATATTGCCTTAACTAGTCAGGAAAAATTTCAGGGCACAGTGAAAAAAATGTGGGTGAAGGGGAATCAGAAGTTTGATCATATTTATGAATTTATGTAAAGAAATAGCAACAGATGATCCATCCAAAGGTGATAAAAATATTTCTAATATCTCAAACACTTCAGGACTGAGATAAGGAGACAAAGATACACAGCTGTAATATAGACTAATAAATGTAAAGGATTCTCTGTCCTTCAGTATTTCATTCACTGGAGTACTTTTTGTTTCTAAATTCTGAAAACATATGTAAGAACATTAACTGTGACAAGTTTTTGCACATAGATTCGGGCTGATGCTAGTTTGACTAAATCTCTCTCAAAAGATTTTTTTTTGCAGTACATAAGTAATGTGCTCTTTTCATATATTTGTAGTAAGGTTTAGAGTAACTATCCTGAGGAGCCTTATGATTGATTACTCTCTGGTGGGTTATGACACCAAATAGAGAATTCAGTGGACTTTTTAGATCCTAATAGGTATCCTTGTGGTTGGAGATCAATAATACTTTCAAAGGTTTCACCAACTCCCTGATAATATTTCCTGGAGAAGGGAAAGCTTTATAGCAGCCTTCCAGTAGCTGAAGGGGGCCTACAGGAAAGATGAAGAGGGACTTTTTATAAGGGCATGTAGTGATAGGTGGAGAGAGAACAGTGTCAAACAGAAAGATTTAGATTAGATATTAGGAAGAAATTATTTACTGTGAGGGTGGTGAGACACTGGAACAGGTTGCCCAGAGGAGTTGTGGATGCCCCATCCTTGAAAATCACAGAATCACAGAAAAAAATGTTCAAAACCAGGATGGATGGGATTCTGAGCAACCTCATCTAGTGGAAGATGTCCCTGCCCAGGGTGGGGGGGGTTTGGAACTAGATATTTTTTTAAGGTCCCTTCCAACCCAAACCATTCTATGATGCTATGACTCTCTTTTATTGTTGATTATTTTGCAGTTACACATAATTTTAGTGGTGTCAGTGGTCCTTGGCTCCTTCCCTTTCTGACTAACTGGTTTTGTACTTGCAATTATAAACCAAAACGTTCTCATTCCTTTTCTTATATTCTTCTGGAATGGAAAAATGGAAATATGCTAATGTTGCTTTTTCTGTATCTGTCTTCAGTCTCTGACCAAAAGAGTTGGCTTTCCTGCAGATACTAGAAGTTGTTAAGTAAGATAATGACTAATGTAAATTTCCTCTGAAAAAGATTGTTTGTTTTTAATTGCTGTTTGCCATTGCTGTGATGCAAGGACTGCCATCTTTAAAGGAATGCATATTGCAGATGATGACCTGTGTATCTTGAATGATGAAAAGTGAGCTTCATAATCCTTAGTCTCTCCTCTAAAATGACTTTCAATCAGACACAGTAGGAAAGAACTGTGCAAGAAATTACAAGAGATTCCTACATGGTTTTGGAAACACAGTAAAAAGGGATGATAAGCATATACTTAGGTGAGAATGTTTTACCAAATGCATTACGTAGAGTAAGAGCTGGTAATAGATTATTTTCTTCATCACACATACTCTAATTCTCTATTCCTATTCAAGACTAAATTGTCTTGGCTATAACAATCTCAGGTATTTTTGTGAGCTATGTGAGTGGCTCCCAATGACAATGGCATTTAAAACATCTGGAAAGATGTTTTAATAGTTTCCATCTACTTTGTGATGCATGGCCAGAGTTCATAGCACTTTATCGTATGGGGTAAAACACAACCCGTAAATACAAACCACAGCTACACCTTGCAGGTATGAATTGTGGTTGTCATGATAACTTAAAAGAGTGTTGTAGGTTGCTGATTATGTCTTCTGAATAAATTTCATCACATGTACCATTTAGCAACTTACATAATTCAAATTTTGTCCAAGCAGATAAAGTGCTTGGAGCTGGCTTCAACATGGTGCTTCCATAATATATGATCAGTATGTGAGCACTGGCAACTTTCTGGCAATGGCCAATGGTATGTGTATTGCTGTTTAGGTTCATTGTATACCTAAATATGGAGCTATGCATTTCAACTGGAATATATCACTTGTGCAATATTACTTCTTGAGCTATATGTAATATCATGTATTGTGAACACTGACAAAGAATATTATAAACCATCATTTTACATTACGGAAAAATCTGCTTTCTCTTCTTTGAGGCTGTAAAATGATAGTAAGGGAACAAAAATTTCTTCACACCATATAAAGCACTCTCAGCTTCCACAAGGTAGATGATTTTATGTACAGCCATGTAAGTTATGAGTATGTGTTTAGACTGGGTATCAAAATATGCAAACACATCAGGATGAAAATACGCATTTGAAATATTGTTTTCTGACTTAACACAGAACTCCTTGCAAGTGGTGAACCCATCTAGGCATGCACTGATTGGCTGAGCTGCACTGTTCTGGTGCCAGTGGTAAGTAATATACTTGACTAAAAACTCTTCAGACTCTTTTGTCATATTGTTAAGGGCTAACCAGGTAGTTTAGGAAGTTATTTTACCCCAGACTTCTGTTGCTAATCCCACTTCCCAGAAAACCAGAATGATGGAGGGACAAATGGATGCTCCAGGACACATGCATGGCATAGAATGAAAGTGATTATTCCATGTGTTAGTGCCAGATGGCAAGATGGAGCGAATGCACAGCATATATTTTACTGCAACAGCAAAAAAAAAAAAATGGGCATGGTGGACCCTGAATTAAGATATGCTGATACCTCGCCAAGGAGATTAAGGTTGTAGTTATAAAAAGGATGTGATGCAATTTCATAGGGTAGAAATTACTATTAGCTAAACAGGAATGTTTGGTTTATGTGGTGCCCATTATAATTACCATCTGTGGACAATGTCATTCCACAAAAGCAGAAAAAAACTAAGCTGTGTCACTGGAAAGCTTCGTGCCATCATAAAAGGCTGGCATGTGTAATGATTATTATTTATGTAGTTTTACTGTGACAGCAAGTAGCACTATGCTGCATGTATATGCAAGTGTAGAAAATTATTTTCATCATGCTAGTTCAACATTTCTTCATTTATGTCTTCTAAAATTTATTTAATCTATATTGTTGGCAGACTTGAGCAGTACTTAAGGCTATCTCCACAGTGTAAACATACTTTATGTACAATTCTCACAGAATGTCATATTTCAAAGACATAGTGGGCAGCTGCAACTGCAAATGTTAATAAACTGACTATAATTTGTAGATTGCTAAAGCTTTTGCATAGTGGAAACAAGACCTGTTTATGATGCGTGTATGTAATGGTGTCTACATGTTTCTTTGAAATACATTCTGATTTTAGGAACAGATGCTTGCTGAGGTCACATACTGATGATTCTTCAAAATGTGATCTCCCGATTATCACTGGGCTTTCCTAGTTAAATACATACATCAAATAATGCCTCAACATACAGAATCTATGCTGCCTAACATTAGAGGATACCTTAGATCAAGTATCAAATGGAGCTAGTCTGCAACCAGTGATGATATATTTTTGATGCTTACCAGACATTTTCAGCATTGATGGCACTGATGACAATGTCTTTCACTATCAGACTGTGTCGTCTCAGATGGCAAGTCACAAGAATGGGTTCAACAGATTGGAGTTACACATAACATTTTTTCATGAGACCAGTGGCAGATGATTGATTTACATGCATAAATCAGAGATTAATTTTATGAGTATATGGTTCATTTACACCTGTTTTTGTAACTGACATATGTTTAAATGTTTGTCTGCAGTCTGTGCATCACAAGCTAAGGAAGTATGCCTAACGTGACAGTGCTGGTGTATCAGTCACATCTACACCGTTGTATTCAATACCAGGTTATCTGTTCCTCAGCTCCCACACAATATTATTTGATTTCCAGCATAGCTGAACACATAAATGGCCAGTGACATTTGTTCCCTCCACTCATAATAACGATTTTCCTTATAGCTCACAGGGCTAAAGTCACCTGTTTACACTTCTGGAAATAGAGCAGTCCAAGGACAGTCTTGACAACTAAAAAAGGCGACAGGGAGTTATTGCTCTGTAATGGCTGCTTCACATCTACTGCTGCCACAGTGCATGGCTTCCTCCACCTCTGCAATTGGTGATAAAACTTAACCCATGTTCTGAGGAGATAAGGGAGCCAGGACAGAGCAAGCCCCTGCAGTCATATTCTCGCACCTCAGCTCAGTCATCTTGTGCTGTCTCCAATTTAGGCTGCTAATGGTGTGGTAGCTTGCATTTCTACTTTCTTAAAAATGCAGTGCCTGGAACATTCACTGTTCAGTTTGCTGTGTGTCTATTTTAATGCTTGCCCTAGCAATGGTTCAAATGCAAAAAAAAAAACCCTAGAAGAATAGGAATGTAATGTTTCCGTTGCTTATAGGCAGACCTACATTCTATTCTACGCACTTTTTTCTAACCAACGAGCTAGAATTTGATTCTATATAATTTGGTACCAAAAGCTACATTTAACTGACATTAAGATTGTGAAGTAAGACCCCCAGAAATGTTGAAAATTCAAAAATTAAGCCTTACACTCAGTTCTTAACCCACAGTGCTCATGGCACAGGAGTCTTGGCCAAACAACAGGAGAGGTGAAATACACTTCTAAGAAAAAGCGTAAGTCTGCCCCATAGATTTGAATCTATTAACTTCTGTTATTTTAGTTCACAAAATCAGCCTTAAAAAACCTCTTTCTTTAATTATCCCCTCCCTTTGCCCCACGTTGAAAGAAGAAAGAGAACAAAAGTTCATAAGAAGATATAAAATATGTATTACATTTATTCAGGAGACTTGAAAGGGCTCCTTTGGAGCCATTTGAGTCTCTCTATCCCAGCCTATCCAGTAAATATACAGTTACATAATTTTCAAAATGTATTTTTTTGATAAAAATTAGTTTGTGTCTACAGTCAACAACCTTTTTATAGACTTATACATTAAAAGGCCAGAGGAAACACTGCCATCACCTGCTCTGGCCTCCTGAATCATACAGACCATAGTACTCTGAAAGTACACGACCCTGTATAGTCAGCTCGATAGACTGTAACTGATTAACACAATGCATATTCAGTTTTGCATTTCTCCACAGTACAGATCATGACAATAGCAATATGGAAATGTTTATTAAAAAATTTATGAAAAAAGTTACGGCACATGAGCAGGAACCCAGATTGCAGAACTGAAAATATTTTCAATTTGTTTTTTCTTAGTTATCAGAATTACAGGCCCTGGTAGAAAAACAACTGTTCAAAAAAATAACATTGTCTTAGAACTTTTACTCATTTGAGTTCAAAATGAAATCAGGCAACATCACTACTTTACTCTGAGCTTCTATAACTTGAAACTAGCCAGTACGTATTTGGGAATTACAGTGAACACAACTGCTCCTACATAATTTTCTTAAAGCAAACCTTTATGACTGTGTTATACTGAAAACAGGAGTATGTAATAGAAATTCTGACACAATCTTGCTCTGCATGACATAAGCATGCCAATATAATATTATTTTTTCTCCCTCTCTCTGTATATAATATATATGTACTTTTAAGTAAAAGAAAATAGATCAATCAACTTATCATGTATTCATGTATCTATGATGTACCATATACCAAGCACTAGACTTATCACACTTACCTTCCTGCATAATTAAAGTTAAATTCTCCAAATACAAACATTTTTGTTACCTAATCAAAGAACAACAGTCAACATGCTCAGCACTTCATTACTGTCAGGGAAAGAGTTGCACAAAAGGTTAAAGCTGCCATGAAAGATATTTCAAAATGGAAGTGAAATTTTCAAAATGGAAGTGAAATTTTCAAGTGAATAAAAAAAACAGGTGAGATGCTCTTCTGACTTCAAGGTAATATAAAATAAGTTCTCCTACCGTAAAGGAAAACCAAAAGCAGAATAAGTTGTGCTGTTAGTGTTTTCCACCAACTATCCAAGAAACAAAATTGGAACAGCAACATGAATAATTTTGTTCTGTCTGTAGCAGAACAAAAAAAATAGTAGTTTGCTGACAAAAAAAATCTCTCCATGGATTAAAATATGCATGTATGTGTGTGTGTGTTTATGTGCATTTATAAGTATACAAACACACACACACACATTTTAATATATATGACAAACAGGCATAGAATTCCAAATTCACCAAATGAGCTGACGCACAGTAAATATGATGTTACTTAGCTGTCAATCTATATATTCAGCAACAACTGAATTGAATTTACTAAAAAATGCTATGGGCTGATACTGGTGCACTTCTACCTACAGTATGCAGTACCTTTACAAAACTTCTCCAAAATGCCATCTGCATTGCATATTTGTTGAAAAACTATATCTTTTTCATTTTTGTTAACCGTACATATGTATATCTGTTTATGCTCTAAGAAATAAGGTTGCAATGCTTTATAGCATGCCACATATGTTCATAAAATAAGTCTTCAAATCAATATAAAATCATGTAATTGAACAAAAAGGCATACTATTTTTCATGCTATGCTCAATATAAATATAAATTCAAGGCAGTCAAGCTATCCATTACCAAAATAATAATAACCATAATATATATGTATATATACTTACACTCTCTAAAAAATGATCCAGTTATGTGGATTAAGAAAACAGTAAGAAATTGGTTGAATGTAGTATAAAAGTCTCATTTTATGTAAAAGCCAATACTGGCCATTTCAAGTATTTTAATACTTTTTTATAACCTTTTCATTAATATCTAGCTATTTGTAGAAATTAAAATTTTGTACTGAAAATCGTATTCAAGTCAAATAAAAATTAACTTCTACCGTAGTTCATTTTTAGAGTGTGCATGTATACATAGCAAAATACCCTTCTACAGATCTATCATAAATATTTTAGTTTATGTCAGTTCTTTTCTAAGAAAACACTTCAACATTTTTTTCTCAATTTTTGGATAATGTATTTCAGGCCTTTTAAGAAGCAAAACTTGTCTTAGTTCATTTGCAACACCAGATTCCCTTCAGTTTGTGCCAGTTTGCAAGTGAAAGGTCAAAGATCAAAGACATAGGACAGTAGACTTTAAGGAAATTCAGACAGTGAAGCTGTTCACAGAAGACAATGTTTAACTTGGTAATGACAGTCAACAGGTCAATAATCAAGTTCAAGGCAACCTGTTCATTGTTGCAAAAGCTACTCCCCTCAAATCCTGGCTTTCATAAAAAACCAGGTGTCTGACTTTTGGGGTGCATCATTCTGACCATCTTTAATAAGTTCACAGCCCAGTGACTGTAAAGCCTATAACTGCAAGAAGCAGCTCCTAAAATCAATAAAGAGGTCTGTCAGTTGCTGACTTTTCTCTAGGAAAAAAATATTGATACAAACCTGCTCTGCAGGTCACATGAAAATGACAATACTGCTGTTAGCACAAATTACACAGAAAGACAAAATGCTTTGGTGGTCCCTTGGCTCTGTCATTGATACCATGTTTGGCTGAAGGCCAAAAACGTGCTTAACCCTTTGAGAACTATGTTGAACATGCAAAGGGGTAACCACACTGGAGGATACTCATGCAATATCAGTCATCATTTTAGTTTTCCTTTGGAACTGCAACTCTACCTCTGCAGAGGCAAATTGATTAACATGCAACACAGTTTAAAAGAGAAATTCAAGATGCTTAAGATAAAAAGCTAAGCTATAAAACTGTCTCCAGTTCAGAAAAAGTCTTGGTAAGTGGTATTAGTTATTAAAATAGTTTGGTTCCTTTAACCAGAAAGTAGCTGGTAAATAGTATCTTCTTTTCTATTTATGTTATAAATTCAAATAATTAAAAACACTCACTTGCAGTCACAGGAAATTTGTTTTGAAAAAATGGTTTTCTTTTAAAACTTGTATTGTCCAAACACAATCCTATAATTAATGACAACCAAACATCCACCAGACTCTGAAAATTGATGCAATAGTTCTCAAAGGGTTATACCACCAATGTAATACCAGCATTGAGTTTCTCTATAGCATGACTGTTGCTTTAGTTCATTGCAATTCACTTCAGGACACACTGATTTTTACCACACTTTGGAATGAGTGCTCCTGACAGACCTTTGAAAGGCCTGGGGCAGCTGTCTTGGTGTAGCTTGGGAAAGATTATGCAGGAAAACTAACCAAAAATCAAACAAACCAATAAAAAGCTTCTGCTTGAATATAGTAATGAATATAAATGAGTTTAAAACATTGAGGACATAGCCCAGAGCAGCTGTAAAAAACACAAAATGAATGTATTATTAAGGCTGTTACTATATTGCAGATATTTTGGCCCCTTGTTTGTTGGAAAATGGCTGTCCGAACAGTCTGAAGTCCTGCGTGTCATCCGAGTCTCCCACCTGACAAAACTGGAAGTAGGAGTATAGGACTTTATCCGTAGCAGACAGAAAGCAATCCTCTTTGGAGACAAAGCTGTTTTGGGTCTTCTCACTTTCCTGAAAGTTCCGTTGTGGGTTGTTGTGTTTTTCTAAAAAAATTTACTTTCAGCAAAAAATATTTCAAAGGGGAACAGGCCTTAAGGGAAAAATGTAGAAACATTGGAGATATATTTTTTTTCCTCCTCATTAGTTAATCCTGATAGTTTATCGGGCATTGAGCGTGCAGAGGAAAGGCCTAGAGTTGAATGACAAAGAAAGACAAAGGACTGAAGGAACAGCAGGTACTGTGTATCATGGAAGCTTCCCAGCTGAGCAAATCGTCACTCAAGCGCAGGACAGGCAACCCCCTGGGTTTCAAAGATCAGCTTTGTTTCAGACTGACAGATGCCCGCTCCTAGCTAGGAAACTGCATAACTGCTCTTGTGTTGAATCTCAAGTTACCACAAACTCCTGGGAGGGAAAGAAAAAAAACAAAACCCTACATCACACCCACTCTTGCATAGAGCGTTTGCAGTACAGTATGTGGCGGGGTGTTCCTTTCCTTTTGAACTGGAACACAGTGTAAACCAACACAAGGAGGCACAAGGCCAGGATGCAGGGAATGACAATGGCTATGGCTTTCACAGTGCTGGCTGTGTTGTCCAGTTTGATGACAATGTCAACATCATCTTGAGGGCTGTGTCGGTCTTTATCTCTATCTGTTGGTCCATCACAACCCATAAAATCCTTGAGGATGGATCTCGGATAGCCAGGTTCCACCCTGAGCATCTGGTTATTGAATTTCCAGTACTCTTTCCCTTTGTAGAAATATGTGAAGCCTGTGGAAGAAAATTGCAATTATTCATGGTCATATCGGATCAAGTCACGTCATCAATATACCATGACCAAAACTACTGGCATAAAATTATTTTCTAATGAAAAAGGAATAGAATTCAGTTATAGGTCTTTCAAATATTCTTAAAAAATTCATTTCTTTATTGTCTCTAGGAAATCTAACATCAGGACTTTTTTTTTAATTGAATAAACTAGGACTTAATTTTCTTCCATTAATACTAATTAATTAATTAATACTAATTATTATTTAATTATTAATAATAAAGGAATTCCAGATAATATGATTTTTGACAGACCAGTTTCCAGCTGATTTGTTCATTCACAGAAAAAACAACCAAAATTGGAGTCCTCAGGGCCAGGACTTTGAAGCATCACAACCTTTTCAAGATGGGAAGTCTACTGAAACAAATTGCAATGCTGTGCTAGCCAGAAACGATAACTGACCCTCTTTAATGTCTCAGCCTACTGCTGTACTTCAGAACTAAAAAACTGGATGAAATAACATCACCTCTGTCAAGAGAAAACAGGTGTAATCAGATTTAAGTTTTCTCCAAAGAGCTGGTATTTGATCATTCTGGTGTAATCTATGTTATTGGTAAACATGGCTTAATGGAAAAAAACAAAACAAAACAAAACAAAACACTTGACTCCCTATCATAAGCCTACATAATTTTATTATCCCAGCTGAAAAATGCCATTGAACTGGAAAGAAACAAGCCTTCTGGATGGGTAAACTTCCTCCTACTATTTATGAACTGAATGCGAACAGCTGGATTTTTCTTTATCTTTAGTTCAGAGACCTCAGCTTATTTCCTGCAGTATTAAGGGCCAATAAGAATATTAAGACTGATTGGGCACTATTTGTCATTTTAACAAAGCTTACTGAAAATATTGGTAACTGGCCATATGGAGATAATATTAGTAATCACCCATTCAAAGTTGGTTTTTTTTCAATATAAAATATTTTCTAGCTCAAATTCTATGAAAAACCTTCATCATCTATTGTTACTTTTCAGAACGTCTAGAATATTTTAACATTCTTATACATTATGTGTTAATGTAATTTTAATGGCATTCCTAGCTGCTTTAAAGGTACTATTTTCCTTTCCTTAATCCCTTGCACTTTTATTATCTAAGAATGTGTTAATATATCTATAAAAAGGTATAATACTGGTTAAAAAGAAAAAGAAAAAAGAAAAGAAAAGCATTGAGCTATACCAAAACAGTAGTTAGGAGGCTTGTTCACAATATGCCTTCTATTCTGATTAGAACAAAACAAAAAAAGAGGATTGGAATTTTTTTAATACAATGAAGTTTCAAAATGTTAGCATGTATAAAGTTTCTTAAAGCAATCTTTAGTTTAAATTAAAAACTATCAAATGCAAAATTTCAGTATTTTGATCCACATGTTACCCTACCATTACATTTCATATAACAACATGTATGCAAGAAAGCACTGTATGTACAGGTCTTGGATAAATATTGCAAGTGTGGAAACTTGATATATTATCTCTATAAATATTCTAATACATACACAGAGACCATATAAGATATGACATCTCTAAATCTGTATTCTTACATACATATCGAATAGGTATGTGTATGCATCAGAGGCACATATAAGTCAGAATACTGACATTAGTTAGTATTAACACTTTTTTTTTATTATAAAAATTCAAACTTTTAAAATCAAAGCAGTAAAGGAATTATCAGCCCCTATAGATCCAGTAGAAATTCTTCAATCAGAGCTATTTTGCACTGGAAAACCCTTAAGATATTTTAAAGTTTGCTGTCATTTTGCTGAGGCAGGAACCAGGATAGCAGTCAGTAACAGCTGAAGGATGGAAGTTACCAGCAGAGAAGGGTAGTTATAAGAAACTGAATAGTTTTATTGCTTCTCATGGCACAACAAGTTGCTTCACACAGCTGTTGAAAGGGATTTCGTCTAATCTGTTTGACTTACTGAGCCTGCTTTGGGAGCTGCTCCTTGCAATTTTCCAGATGCTAGTTGCTGAGAGTAGTGAGTGCAATGCCTGACCCAAACAGCATGGAAGGGTTTAGCAGTCACTAACGTGTCAAATAGAAACTCAGATTAGGAGTGGTAGTAAGCACAGGGCAAAATCAGCTCAATGGGCTAACACAGTACACTACCTTTTCTCTTTCTTCTCTCTGAAAATTGCCCCACCGTCCACTTTAGCAGAATTTCTAGTTGGGAGGTGAGATTTTCTATGTTGCACTCCCAGCAGAAGGAAACATTTCTCCAACCTGGAGAACTTTGAGTGATCTCAGATTGCATGAAGCAAGAGAAAGGAAATTTCTTCTTCATGTCCTCCTAAGAGTTTCTTCCACAGCATTAGAAATCAAATCACATTATAGGCGGTAGCAGAGAAAGTTTCTAAGGTGTTACCTTTAGCTAACCAGGCTTCTGGGACAGAGTCAGGATGTTAACTGGAGCAGGGCATCGTTTTTTTCTTATCTTTCCCAAGCCTCTTATTGCAAGATTATCCAAAATATTTGTGGACAGTGAAGGAAACCCCTTTATGATCAGACTTATTGCCGGTGTTTGTTTTAATGGTTACACAATAGAAAGACAAGGGAAAGAAAAAATTATTCTTTAAAATGAAATGGTTTAACTGGAAGAGGTGCTTTCAGATGTTCCCTTACGGAGCTACATAGCAAAACTTCCTTGTCAACTCTGCTTCTGACCAAAGAAAAGAAAACAGTTATAGCCAAAATGTAATCAACTTCTTTCCAACCAAGCTGTGGTACTCCTTACTTGCACCTCCTTTTGTTTCTTTCTGTCCTCATACAAAATACAGCGAAGATGTGAACTGTTTCTTAGGTCACGTCTGTTTTCTTGATTTCAGGGAAAATGTCTTAGTGATCCTCTTGGGAACTTTATGGTGTTATTTTCAGTCCCTCTTTCTGCCCTGGGGCCTTTTTAGGCTTTCTGAGAAACCCAAAAATGCCCTCTTTCCCTTTCCCTCCTCTACAAGATCATGTCATATTTTACCACCCTCCTCATTCAAAGTCAGAGAGACTAGCAAAGCCCCTGGGGTAAAAAAGAGGAGTGGCTTTGACAAGACCAAGAGTCTTTCCTGTCTTAGGAATGAGTGCTCTGCCTCTGCAGTACTTTCAAACTTGCTGGTCTGAGTGTTACAGTAAGATAATTTTCTTTTGTAATGAGAGACACACGTGCCTGAGCTCATTACATAAAACTTACTATGGAGAATGCAACCAAGGTAAGGCAAAAACCCAAATCCATATACATACATACATACATATATATGTTAAATTCCTTTTGGATATAAGTATTTTAAAATGTGCTTAAAAAGTAACAAAGGGAAAAAAGCAGATATTATATCCATTATGTCTGTGCATACATGTTTGTGCCCATTTCCATATATATGTCTATTTACAAACAGTTAGTTACTAAGTGTGATAGATGCAGAGTATCATCTTGACTGACCTACATTCCAGTTAAAAACAAAATAAAACTAACAAAAACACCACAAAAAAAAAAAAAATCCAGTCTAATCAAAAGGCCAGAATCCAGAGAGGGTTTCTGCTTTTGGATAAAACAGAAACAAAGCAAGGAAGCAATTAAACAGATTTCTAAAAACAAACTAACATTTCCAAGGTAAATTACTTAATTAAGTTAGAGTTTGAAATAGGACACTAAAATGGTTTCTACAAAGAAAGAAATCTTTTTATCTGCTTATTGAAAGGAAATTAAAATAATATGGCAATACATACATGTGCTGTCTGTGAGGCAAACATAATAACACAGAATCTACTAATAAATAAATCATAAATGCTATACAACAATTCTCGAAGAATGATAAGTGATGAAAAATGCATATTTTTATTACCATCAAGGGGTTCTAAATTCTGTGCAACTGAGGGCTCTGTCAGCAGCCTCCCACCAGCCACTGGGTAGCATCAAATTCTCATAAAATAGAGATTTTCTCTGGTCTCATTTGTAGGTGTGGCCAGTTGAGATTCTAGGTTCCTGTATGTGATGATGCATCTTGATACAGGTAATAGGACTTTGTACTAACATCCCATTGAGCTACATTCCTGCATCATGGGTTTGTGACGTCTTTGATTTACATAGCCTTCTGGGGATATTTCTGCTTAGATAAAGATTTTGCTTCCATTTTCTAGCTCTTCAGAACAAAAGTAATACCTTCTAAGCTGTTTAAACAGCCAACACCTTGACAATTCAAATAGAGATATACTGTGGTTAGGAAGCTTTTTTTAAGAGGAAATATAATTCAGCAGAGAACAAAAATGACTAATTAAAACACAGGAAAAAAAAAAGAATTTACATTCAGTTTTAGGATACTAAATTTGAAAGAATTTTCTCCACTGTGTCAAATGGTACATGCAAACACCCATTTTCACAACAGTAAGTTCTATAGCAGGAAATACTCTGTTCATAAATCAAGAATTCCTTTGCTACTTAACATGAACAGTCAATCATCCTTCTACTACTCTATCTTACATAAAGTGTGTTAGTAAATCATTAAAGCAGGAATGTGTTTGCATACCATTTTCTTTGTGAACAAAGGCTCCCTGAGGAGATTCTGGGATACCTTTCCAAATTGTGATCGGTTTGGGGTAACCAGGGTCCATGGATCTCATTTCTTCACTGTACCTCCAGTACCTGAATTTTTTTTTTAAAGGACAAAAGAAAAAATAATTTTAAAAATGGCTCTAAAAGAGAACAGATGAGTAACTAGCTATTTCCTCCTTTCAACAGTTGCTACATTAATTAGCCACAAATGGAAATACTTGACTTCTTTTCTTTGACTGGACAACAGTTTCAGGTAAGCAGAAATATACATCACAAAAATGATGGTAAATTCAGAACAAAGTAATCTTAATTCAGCTCCTTATATGTATGCATTACAGTAACTTTTCATTTCATTATCATTAAATAGATACAGTGTAATAAAAAATTCAACCTGCTTTTGTGCTTTTTTGCCAGCCAACCCTACTCCAGTTTAAAAAGGTTCAGCATGCAAATTCTAGGCAACCTGAACAGGTAGGAAGAATTTACACTTTTGCTTTTATTTGTACTTACAGATAATGTTGATAATTTCTTTGTCATTATGCAGCTGGCTAAATTGCTATGCATGTGTTATTATAAGTTGGTTCTAAGAATTAACTTACTGTATCTCTACTCTATATCTCTGATATAATATTTTGGTCAGTAATTATATATTTTGATTGGCTTCACTAATTTAGGGTATACCAATGAAGAGCATAGTTTTCTTGGAGATTTTTTTTTTCAAAATCAACATTACTCATGTGAAAAATTACATTAAAAGGCAGCCACTCACCATTTCAGGATATCAAGAATTTGAGAATACATCACTGTCATTGATAATCTGGTCACTGCTAAAAACTTGACCCTTTTTCTCATTTGAATTCATTTCACTTCATCTTTTAGAAATCCTTGTTATGATCTTTCCTGATATATTTTAAGAGTTCTTAAGTGGATGATATTTTGTCCCTGCAAAGGTACTTAGACACTCAAATCAAATAATCTTTTTAAAAAACAAAATCATCTGAACTCCTCTGAATTTCTCCCTGTGGGGCATTTATCTGGCTTTAAACTTTCAATGAAATTAAAAGGTTGCAGATTTCAAGTGGGTTAAGAGTTCGTGAGTTACATTAAAAAACATTTGCATTTTTTTCCTTTCATATGCATAAATTATTTTTATAGCTTGATTTCTTAATTTAGTCACATATGTATCAGTAACCAGCCAACAAAGCAATGCTCTTTATTTTGAAATGTAACATCTTTCAGCATTTACATGGAGAAAGAAACAAATATGTATAAGTAGTAAAAAAAGCTCTGACATCAATACTATTGCAACCAGTTCTGGCTCTGTACTTCATCCTTAGTTTGCATTTTCTCTTTTCACTTTTGCCTGTTCTTTCTCTGTTTTTTGTTTGTTGGGTTTTTTTTTTAATTCTCACTCTTCCCTGAGCTTAATATTCTATTTGCTAATCTCCATTTTCATCTGCATTTCTTCTATATCGAATATTTTACCTTTTCTTTCACCCCTCTTCCCCAGAACACTATTTTTCTTCCTGTATACTTTCATTTGCCTTTTTTGTCTTCCAACCTTTTCACCTTTTTGAGCTGCATAACGGAAACAGACAGTCCTATAGGACGTTCAAAAATATATGTTGTCAGTGAAAAAAAAATCTTTGAGGACACACCTACTGCACACCCAAGAGTCCCCAAACTGTTTTTTTTTCAGCTTTGATGAGAAATCCTATGAGAGAAAGACTGATCATTATACCATATTGGCAATCTGTGATGGAATAAGAACCATGTCTCAGAGTAAGGAAAAGCCTGGTCTGATTCTTCTCAGCAAGCCAAATCTTTACAAGAAGACTCCCCAGGGATGATTTCAGTGATTTGAGCTTTACAAACTATATAAATTGTGTTACTGTATCTCAAAGACTGATAAAATAACAGAGGAAAAAGAAATGAAAGTACACTTCATGGCTTTAGAAAAAGGAAATTTGGAAAACACTTGTTAAAACATGTTATTTCCTGTATCTAAACCTGTTTACTTAGTGGTATTTTGAACTATTGGATGACTAAGCTTTATGACAAAAAGAGCTAAAGTACAAAAACCAGTCACTCCATACAGGGGCTTAAAAAAAGCCATGTGCCAAGAAGTGCAGTAAATCTGTTATCTTGTCCTACGCTACTCAGTTCTGGTAGGAAAGGAATGAGAGAGGGCAAATTTTTTTCTGCAGTCATGTTTTTTCCCCTCTTTAACTTCCATACAATTATTTGGAAGAATTATTTTTAGTGTCTAAATTGATAATTTCAAGTATTAATAATAATGATCCATACATTAGCTGGTTTAGACATAAGAGTATTACAATCCCATTTACTGTTTGGACTTTTAAATCTTACTGGTTTGCTTTTGCATTTTTTCATTTTATAGCTAATATTTGATGATTGGTATTCTATTGCTTTAACTTTTTTATGTATAGCAGTGTTCTGGCACATGTAACTCTTTCTAGATTCTGCCCTGGATGTCCTTAACTACAGATTGCTGTAAAAAAAAAAAAAAAAAAAAAAAGGTAAGTATGCATATTCTTGAACTACATATGAAGGAACTTGGTTATTTTGAAGCTGGCGTAACTTTTAGGTTCCCTTTCACTCCTACCACCTGCCACCGAGAAGATACATTTATTTTATACCTGCTTCAGGAAAAGATCCACTCCTATAGTAGATAGATATGCTACTAAAACCAGAAGGACTATTCAACCCTAACTTTACATTAAGAAAAAACTGTGATATAAACAATACACATCAGGAAGGTTAGTCGTATATGGGTTTATTCTCACTACTGGTCAATATCCTGTAATAGCTCAATTATCTGTGCAGGGTTATGTTGTTTGATCTTCTTCTTACATACTGTATTGCATTTATGTCCTGCTGAGTTTCATTGCATTTGTTAGCTCCAAGCAGCAACTTCTCTATCAAGAGATGTTTTCTCTGATTGTTCTATTTTTCTTCTATTATTATCACTAGTGTTTTAGGAAAGTCTGTGCATAGAAATATAGAAGAACACTTCTGATTAAAAGAACACTTCTGATTAAAACCTAAAGGAAGTACAGGTCACATAAGACTCCAACTGTACATACTTTTCCAGGAGTGTGGAGGTGGAAAATTATTTTCTGAAAATGAAGCTAATTTTTTTATTATTTTTTTTTTAAATCTGCTCAACCATGGGAATCAACTTATTTAGGTGGCTTTCTTCTTGGCTGTGGAAATCATTGCTTGAAATTATGTGTATTCAAGTATCTTCACATGCTTTCAAACACCATGAACAGTTTACTTAGTTATCTACTTCCTTCACTGTGAGTGCTGGAGAACTTTTTATTATTTTTTTTTTTTTTCAAATAAAGATTTAACAATAAAATTGGTTGTGGCAATTTGTCATGCAATATTACTGTACTGCTAAAAATGATCAACAGTAGTGCGTTATAAATATTCTATGATGTGCACTATATTAATTTCCTAAGTGATCAATAGGTACTACTAATGTCTCAGAATCCTAAGTATCACACAGTAACAAAAGCAGTTATCATACTTTTAATAATGTTAATAAAAAACATTGCAATTTTTAAGAGAGAATAATTTGTCTCTAAGCACTCAGAATGTGCACATTGATACATCAATCAACAAACATAATAACATCCTGAAAACCTGTAAAAATAAATCATTCGGATAACTTGCAGGGTTTCAAAAACTAATGAGTTCTCTTGACATCCCTATAAAGCAGACAAATATTCTTTCCCTTATTTTTACAGACAGGGAAATAAAGACACATAGACACTAAGTGATTAGCGCAAGTTGCTTTCAGGGCTAGAAAATAACTCAGATTTCACAATTTTTTTTATGTTCTTTATTAATCATTAAAAAAAGTGTCCCTTCTGAAGGGAACTGTAAGATTTATTTTAAAATAATTCCTAAGGAACTGCTCAAATTGTTCTCCAGCTTCCTGGTTTAGCTGCCATTTCCCCTTCTTGCCTAATTTTTTAATAGTAGCAGAGAAGCCATTTCTGGTGACCTTAAAAAGCTTTGGATCATGCCTTGCCTGTTTATGTGCTAGAGGTTAAAAATGTGGATAAAAAGGAGCAGGTGTGTGTATCTACATTCCTTTGAATATTTAAGTTTAGATATGCCCCAACTGTGACTTGCCTGTTGACTTCTAAATCATTACTTTTCCACTGCATATACATATACTCATTTCAGTATATTTATAGAAATATAATTTAAGTTATAAGAAATGTGAAAACATTCTGGTCCTCTATGCAGGAGGAGTTAAATTCATCCACAGGAAATGAACTGTTCAAGTGGTTTGACTTTTCCTTTTAAGAAACAGAGGAAAAAATTAACACACTGAGCTGACATCCACCAAATTGCTTCCTTGCAGAATTCCTATACCAACCTATCTCCTTTGAAGAAGTAGGTTTTCCCAACGTCTTCCCACCAAATTGCTGAATCAATACCATGGGAAGGAATTCCGCTTCCAAGTGTTACCAAATCATGAGGATAACCTGGTTGGAGAGTAGTGTCCTTGAAAACCCAGAATTTGTTACCTGTACAAAAGCATATATATACACATACATATATGTGTGTTAGTCTGCAGTACTCACAATATTATTATTAATATACTCCTAAGAAATAAGAAAGACTCCCAAAGGGCTACAGTGATTCTGCCAAACACAATGAAATTATAAATGTTCTAACACTGAAGAGAATGTAAAATTAAATACGACTTACAGATACCTTGGATTTATAAAGCACCTCTCTTTCAATAAGCCCACAGAATACCACAGATACCAACTATATAGGGATCAAACCCAGAAAGAAGTAATCTCAAGAGGCTCTGTGGTTGACAATGTAATACATTTACAGCAATACTGCACAGCAGATTTACATTTCATGAGGAAAAAAAGTGAATTTTTAAAAATGAGGAAAGAAAATATATCAATAAATAAAATTAATAAATTACTATCCTCATAAAGAACATACTATTTTATTACTCTGTACTCTCCTTCTCAGTAAGTTAAATTACTTATGAATGATGTACAGAATATTTCTGAAAAGATCATAGAATTTAATTTTTTTTTCAATTATATTCCTTAGTGTGGCTTAAAGACCACAGATTGACATTTCTAAGTCCCACAGGTGAAAACATTGTGTTTCTGAAATTAATGGTGTGTTGCCTTTAGTACCAGTGGCAGTAAGATTTTCTCTTTTGTTGGTGGTGATTAATCATTCAAAACCACCCAACTGACTTATTACATGCTGATAATACAAGGTAGTTGTGTGACTCTAGCTGGTGTCAGCACGGTGTTTACACAAGACTCAGGTTACTTAAACTGTCTTAAATACAAATAATAGCTTAGTGCCTTCTGGACAGCAATACTCAGTGCTTGAACCTCTCCTGTTGCAGTTACTAGCTGGGTATATTGTCTATATATAGGGGTGTCCATGTCTACAGAAGCAGCAGTTGCACCACTGTTTTGTAGTACAGCCCCCCCCCCACCCCCCCATGCCTGTTTCTGGAGAGGATCCTTCTTGTGCTCTTGCTTTTAACTGGAAATCACCAGCACACAACTCCACTTTCCCACCTGCAGTTTGCTCCAGCTTTCTAGCCAAGCGCTTCTTCACTGAACACTTCCATGATTATCTCACCTGGTTTATTATCTCATATTAAGCGTTTAGTCTAACACTTTTCCCAATAATTGTGTTGTCTTCCAGGTTTGTTACTAGGGTCTTCTCCACATACTGTGCCTCCTGTCCTATTCTTGCAACTATCTTCTGCTTTTTACACTTTCTTCTGTTTCTTCTTCAAAATAAACTTCTCACCTGTGTCTTTTCAGCAGAGACTTTTCTTTCAAACACAGACCACTTTGGCTGAAAAAAGGAAATTAGTATCCTCATATGCTCCCTAGAAATAGGGAAAAAGCAGCATAATTTGCATTTTAGTGCTTATCTGAAGAGATTGATTTGAGGCCTGTCTTCAGTTTGCGTTATGTCATCTAGGCCACAGGGACACTCTTTCTAAGACAATCTGTAGGCTCCATTGTGTAGGAACCATGTGTTTGTTTTCTCTTCAAAGTATCATCTCTGTGTTTCCAAAAACCACTGCTATTTTTAGTAATAATAATAGCACTGAAGGAGAAGGTATGCTTTGATGTCATGTAGACCCTTCTGAGTTGCATCACAGGAAGGTCTAGAGAAGATACGTGAACATACATGCTGGAAAGAGTCCAACAGAGGGCTACAAGGATTATTAAGGGACTGGGACATCTGTCATATGAGGAAAGGCTGAGAGACCTGGGGCTGTTTAGTCTCGAGAAATGAAGACTAAGAGGCGACCTTATTAATGTCTATAAATATCTGAAGGGATGTCAAGAATGGGCCAGTCTCTTTTCAGTAGTGCTCTGTAATAGGACGAGGGGAAACAGCACCAAGTTACAACACAGGAAGTTCCACCTGTACATGAGGAAAAACTTCTTTACTGTGAGGTTGATGGAGCACTGGAATAGGCTGCCCAAGGAGTTTGTGGAGTATCCTTCTCTGGAGACTTCCAAGACCCATCTGGAAGCGTTCCTGTGTGATCTGCCCTAAGTGTTCCTGCTGCAGCAGGGGGGTTGGACTCGATGATCTTCAGAGGTTCCTTCAAACCCCTATGATTCTATGATTCTATGGTACATTGGATTGGTCTATTGGATACTTCACCTTGGCCTATGCATTAGTTACGATTATGATATTTAAAATATAAGGGGAAAAGTTTGAAAATATATTTTGCTCAAACAAATTTGGAAAGGGATCCTGAGAGACAAAATCATGGCTGATTAAGTCATTGTACTTACCTGTAAGGCTAGACAGGCTGAAACACAAGACTTAGGAGGTTAAGGCACTGTGCCATATAAATATTTTATAAGGAAACGTAATATTACCCCAAAGATCTAGTATCAGGTGTATGCCAGAGTCACCAAGATGGAAAATCTGGAGAGTTGGTTTGCAGTTGTTTTTGTATTTTAGCTATCCCACAGTGAGATTAAATGTTTGTTTAAACGGAGGGGGTTTTAATCTCTCTGTTTGTACTGTAGTGATTTAAAGCATGCTTTCATTTTATCAGGGTTTTAATTAGGAGAGGGGATATCGTTTCAGTCCCTCCCATGCTGGGTTTCCAGAGTAAATTTTTTATCAGCCTCTTTACAGTTGCTTATCACACACTTCCCAACACTACTCTGCTCAACAGATTCATCTTCTTCCCCCTGCCAGTTGAAGGAATAAAGGGTTCAAAGAATGGATATGTACAGAGCCATTATAAGTACTGAAAATAAAAAAGACACAGAGATCTATCAAGAGCACCCATAGAAACTGAGGTCTGTGTTGAGCTGGGATTAAGGTCTGTGCTAACCTGTCATTTATCTTTACTGAAACTCCTTACAAAACTCACTTATAGGGTTTGATCATGACAGGGGTGAGCATCTTAAGTCATTTGCTGTCCCTCCTCCCATGTGGCTTAACCCTTTTGCCAATTCCCATGACTAGACACAGAAGGCTTCAGATGGTAATGGAAATTTCAAACGTAGCCATGTGTTTTGGACCGTACTAGTTGATACTTATGGTGTGTACAACAGATGGCATCCACTGAATGATACTGAGCCAGATAATTTCTGTTTCAGAAGATCATTCAAAATGACAGCTGTTGCACAGCATTGAGAGGCATATGCTGTGATGTATGCAATGCCATTACCTTTCCCTGTGCCTCACAAGGAATAAAAGTAACAGCAATTATTAGGAATAGATCGTTATCAGCCATATGCAATGAGTCAAATTTGGCTATTAACAAGATCAAGTCCTATCAAAATAAACAGGGGTTGAGCACCACTGAACCAGGTATTTATGCATACTCAGATGTACTGAAGTAGAAGGAAAGCGTGTATGTGGGAACACGATACAAGAAATTTAAATTCTTCTTCACTTAATTCCTTACTAAGGAGCAAATTCTTTCAAGGTAAACAGAGAAAAGGTAAATTTAACTGTACTTTATGGAGACAGTAGGGCATTGAGAGGTCTAGCATATGTGGGCAAGACTTCTACTGATTCTAACTAGAAGGAATTGTATTTAACATTTGCTTTGGAAGACATGTTTAGTCTGCTATAACTCTGTTGATTGCTAATGGGAAGGACTGTATATAAGAAATCCAAATTTCCACCTGGCTGCCAGTTTTCACTTTGGTTGTTTTTTTTTGTTAGTTAGTTTGTTTCAGGAGGTTTTAGAGGATTTGTTGTTGGTTTTGTTTGGTTTGTTTGTTTGTTTGTTTTTCTGTTCAGCTTCTGTCCCTGGGCTGGAGGAAAGTGGATAGCTGTTGATCAGAGGATTTCAAAAAAAATCAGAAGATTTCAAGATCAGAACCAAATATTAGGAGGAGTTAAAGCTGAAAATCAGTGCAAAAGATGTTTGGTTATGATAAGCATTAGGTCCCTTTATTTCCAACTTATATTTATGTGTCTTAAATTATATTAAAAATGAAAGCTTAAGTCAGTGTGCTTTCATTTATTTCATATTCTATTTCCTCTAATAAAAAGTCAATGCACTTCATTGTGATTAGAATGAAAATAAGGAACATGTGACAAAACTAGAATAGTTATAGTTTGATCCTTCTTACAGATAACTAATGCTCGTCCAGAGTTCTAACCTATGCCCTTGGCAGAAATCACCACTGTATTTATTTTATAAAGTTGTTTTTTAAGGTCTGGTTGGTGGGTTTGTTATTCTCACAAGAGAATAAAGCACCACATGTTTCACAAAGTCTGGCCAACCTTCAGAACGTTTCATCTCTCTGCTTTTATTCCCCAATGTAAGATCTAATATAATAACACAGAGAAGGGTAAGGTAACAAGCTGAGAATGAAGCAAGTGATAAAAAAAGTCAAAATGCCTTTGCAATTATGCTTTGTTAAATATCATCACTATAAGGAAATAATTGAGAAGGATGAACTGTGACTGCAGTTAGATGAAGTCTCTCAACATCTTTGACATTCTAAACAAACAGTTGGAAATAAAGGATATGCTTCACTTTAAATATTGAATATTTAACTCCAGATAGTCTTCAGACTGTTTAACTGCCTAGTCACTACTGCAAACAATTATGTGGTTTTTAGCAACTGCAGTTCTTCCTTTGCAGAATCAGAATGCTGAATAGTTGTGCTCTTGTGTTGCCAGCAACCAAGTTTTTTGTTCATGGTACATGCAATTATAATATTTGTGTACTTCAAGACCTGTGTTGGATATAGCACATAATCATTATAAGTGTTACAGTGATGAAACAAATTCTCAAAACTATATTGAAAACTATTCTCAAAATTATATTCAATTGAAATCAGTTAAAATTTTAATATCTAATTCTGAAGGTTTTTTTTCCTCCAATCACCCTTACCCTTAATTTTGATCTTTCAAGCCAGGATCAACTGCCTTCTTACTAGTGTCCCCAGATTACTATTCATGCTTCCTTTTTTCTCATTCTCTGTTTCCCACATTAAGTTTCTGTTATTTCTCTGCTCCATGATCTGACACTACAGTAAATCTATTTATAAAAATAAAACTGTCAAGCAGTAGGATAAACGCAGTTTAAAGTTATGATGGTGCCACTGGTAGTATGAGTTTTATACTAGTTTTCTATTGCTACATTTGGTTTACCATAACTTTCAACAGCACAGATGGTTTGACAATTTCATTTTTAGCACCATATAAATTCCCACAGGTACAAAGAATAAATTTTACTATTCACATTTCCTCATTAAAAAAACAAACAAACAAACAAACAAAAGAAATAAAAGTATAATTCTGGTGCCATCTTCTCATTATCATTCAGCATGGACACCAGCAGTGAATAATGTAAACATCTGCTCTTTATAAGCAGCCATTCATAGCCACTTGCTATGTACTTTATAAGAAGTATGAGGCACAGGGATGCAGGCCAATATCTTAAGCCACATAAAATGAGCAAGCATCACTGCACTACAGGCACAGTACTGAATTTTTACAATTGTTTCTCTTTGTTTTACAATTGTTTTTCTAAATATTAATTTAAAAAGGGAAATAAAAATCTAAATGGTAAAAAAAATGAAAATCAAAACCAATGAAATTTCAAAACCAAAGACACTTGATGCAATAGTCTTAAACTTGATTCAGCTTGATTTTCTATAGACATCTAACACATTATGCAAGTTTTCACAGGCTGCTCAAGTATTCTTAGAAGAGTAATGACAAACCAATGTAAATATACTGATAGATTTTATTAGCATAATTAAGAGTAACTACATTTCTCACAGCAAAGTAATAAGATGTTTCAATATGTTTCAAATACAAAGATGTTTCAAATGTTCATAAAAAAATGTTCCATCCTGAACTGCCATCTTACATAATTTGCTTATGGCTCATATTTTACAACATAGCTCCCATTTAAAAAAAAAATGTTAGTTTTTAAATACTTTTATGCTTTTACTAATCTGTGTTTCTACTACTGTAAAGATGTAGTCTACCACTATCATTAATCCAAATGTATACACGAAGGAAGGAAAAATCTAATGCTAATTAAAAAAAAAAAAAAAGTAGTTAATATCTAAATTTGATTTATCATTTAAATCAAGTGTTTCAAAATTGATGTTTACTGTCATGAAAGACAAGAATTGAAAGAAATCAAATAGAGCATAGATTACTGAAAATAAATTAGATTTGTGGATTTCTAAAGAGATAAACAGACTGTTTCAATTCAGGAGGGTTCACAAGGTCTATCTTGAGTGCATCTTAAAAATGTCACTGGCCTAACAGAATATTGTTTATCCTGCAGTTACGACACTATAGACTGGTAAGGAGAAGTAGGGTAGCAATTAATCACTAGCAATTACAGATGAGTAAATTTGCTCAGGCCTTTCTTCACCTTCCTCAGCGAGTGGACGTGCCATTCCACAAGTGTGAAAGCAGGACTGAAAAACTGGTCAGTCACAGGAGGCCCTGTTCAACATTAGCAAAAAAGACTCCAAAGT
Organism: Hemiprocne comata; assembly: GCA_020745705.1. Taxonomy (NCBI): domain Eukaryota; kingdom Metazoa; phylum Chordata; class Aves; order Apodiformes; family Apodidae; genus Hemiprocne; species Hemiprocne comata. The sequence continues at coordinate 137,310,121 of CM036587.1, forward strand.
GAGTGAATGAATGCAGATGGAGGGTGTGCCTGGAACCTTCCTTTCAGCATCTGCAGAAGAAACAGTGGCTGTTCTGAAGGAGGATATTTACACACTGACTTGCTTCTCCAGCACACACCAGAGACTCAGAACACTATACCTTACAGGACATTGGATGTTACTGATACCTTGAGAAGAATTTTTGGAGACTTTATTTTAAAATCTGCAAGTAAATGCTGTCTTCGCACAAACATCACACTTTTCTGCCATGAAGAATTGATCAGCCTTGAAACAAAGGGATCTGGAAAATGTTTTCTGAGAGGTGTGCATAGTGACATTTTTCCAGTCCGAGCTCTGTGATGGCATTTGCTCCACCTGTTCTATTTTTTTCTCTGAATAATGGACATAAATGTTGCCTTAGATACATGCTTTGTGAACACATCTGTATGCCAGACTTGAGATTTAGGTTGGTAAAGCACACTACTAACATGTTCTACTTGGTCAACATCTTAGCAACAATCAACTTAGCTATTTCTAGCACCTTTGGAAGAAATGTGCCCTTTTCATTTACTCTTTTCCCAGGAAGAAATTTTGTGAGGGAATGGAAGAAATAAGACAATGATTATTACCTACAGTCTGTTTATAATCGTGTTTCACAAGTCAGCTGAGATCCTTGGTTAACAGGAAATTTCAAGGACACATATACAAAAGTCTGATTTGAACCTATTGATTCTGTGACAGTAGAAAAATGTGAATTACACTGATAAGAAAACCCACCATCAAGTACATAATGGAAATCACAAAGGGGAAGGGGCAGAGGAGAAAAAAGAAAAAAACAAAAAAAAAAAGTGGCACAAGAAATTACAAGGACTTCGACCTTAGCAAATAAAGGCAAAAAAACCCACAAAAAACAAAAGCATGCAAATGTCACTAGAAAAACAGTGGAAGAAACTTTGTAAAAAAAGCAGGTGGAAAAATACCTGCAACAGAAAATCCAAGTATCATATGAAATCAGTGTGCATAAGCTGGCGATGATGACGAAAGAAAAGAACACAATATTATGACTTCCAAGACCACAATCCTGTTGCTTATTCTTGCTTAAATTAAACCTGTTTATATAATTTCCCAGGTATTAAAAAGTGACGTTCTTTTCCTCACTCTTTTTCTTGTTGTATGTAACCTATGGAACTACTGAATCAACCCATTCCTCTAAGACCAAACAGGAGTCAGTCAGTATTGGGAGTTAAATAATTATGAAACATTATTTTGAGATAACTGGAAATGAAAAGAAAGCACATGTAAGACTATGTTTGATCATTTTTGACTGAAGCTCTGGTAACAGACCCCATCATAATCAAGATAGAGGTCTGGTATGTACAGGGTGGTTCCTTTGCTCTATGTAGCAATGACCATAGAATCATAGAATCATGGAATCATAGAATCATACAATGTCTTGGGTTGGAAGGGACCGCTAAAGGTCATCTAGTCCAAACCTCCTATAATAAGCAGGGACATCTCACACTAGAACAGATTGCTCAGACCCCCATCAAGCCTGACTTTGGATGTCTCCAGGGATGGGGCCCCCACCACCTCTCTAGGCAACCTGTTCCAGTGATCCACCACCCTCATAATAAAGAACTTTCTCCTAATGTCCAACCTAAATCTACCCTTCTCTAGCTTGAAACCCTTACTCCTTGTCCTATCATTACATGCCCTTGTGAACAGGTCTTCCCCAGTCTTCCTATAGGCTCCTTTCAGGTATTGAAAGGTCAGTATAAGGTCCCCCCACTGTCTTCTCTTCTTCAGGCTGAACAACCCCAACTCCCTCAGCCTGTCTTCACAAGAGAGGTGCTCTAGCCCTCTGATGATTTTCATGGCCCTCTTCTGGACACACTCCAACAAGTCCACATCCTTCTTGTGTTGGGGGCTCCAGAGCTGGATGCAGTACTCCAGGTGAGGTCTCACAAGGGCAGAGTAAAGGGGCAGAATCACCTCTCTCAGTCTGCTGGCCACACTCCTCTTGATGCAGCCCAGGATGCAGGTGGCCTTCTGGGCTACAATTGCACACTGGTGGCTTATGTCCAGCTTTTGATCCACTAGTACCTCTGGCTATTTTCCACAGGGCTGCTCTCTAGCATATCTTCCCCCAGCCTGTATTCATATCTCTGGTTGCCCTGGCCCAGGTGCAGGACCCTGCCCTTGGCCTCATTGAACCTCATGAGCCCACTTCTCCAGCTTGTCCAGGTCCCTCTGCATGGCATCCTGTCCCTCTGGCATATCAACCGTACCACCCAGCTTGGTGTCATTGGCAAATTTGCTGAGGCTGCTCTCAATGTTACTGTCAATATCATTAATTAAGATATTAAGCAATACTGGTCCCACTATGGACCCCTAAAGGACATGAGCAAAAGAATATTAACAGAATAATCTTTGTATCCTCCCATGTCCCCAAAAATCAAGCAGAGGGATAGAGGTTTGGAGGTACATTGATAATGATTCTTGATCTTACCGACTTTCCAGAGTTTACAACACGAAGTTTATATTATGGCAAGAGAAGTAAAGGCACCTGCTGTATTCAGTCATGTAAATAGAAAACATACTATATGGAATGTAGTTTCCTTTATGATTCACATAAAAAAATCAATTTCCATATTAGTACAATGTAAACATCCTCTTCATTGTTTTTAAATGTTATTAAATATTTTCCATTTAGCTTTCCCAATATGATGTTTCCAAGGTGAATAAAACGTTATTTCTATTTCCCTGTTAATGATTCCACTGGTAAAAATGAATTCACTTTTGGTATACGAACTTAAAAATCTTTTTCTGCCTTTTTGAAGTGACCTAACAAGTGAATCACTCTCAAAATTATATAGCTGAATGATTTTTCAAACATTTATTCAGTTTCTTCTGTCTTCTCAGAAATAATCTTATAAAACATACTGTACATTATTTTCACTCTTTTGTTGCTAAATGGATATTTATTTAAGATACAGGATAATTTTCTCATTAAATATAAATCAGATGTGCATTCAAGAACTTTAATTTTGAATAACTGTTGATGCCTGGATTAAAACTTTGAAAGGAATTATTAGCAACAATTCAATCCATGCAACATGTTTTCTGTAGTTCATGTGCCTTTTAAAATGCTAAATACACATCTACGAAAAGGTATTTGTTTTTTTCCCTCTGGGTTCTCAAGTAAAATAAGTACAGTGCAGTACAGTGAGAGATATGCAGCATAGATGCCAAATAGACACATGCACATTTTATTTGTAAAAGGAAGAAGAGCAAAGAGAACCACAAAAAAATCGAACTGTCTTAATTCTCACTTCCTAATCCACTTTTTTCAGAAAGGATTTCATAATAGATCACTGTATTGCTATGTCTCTTATCTATACTTCCAAATTCTTACTTAATATGTGAGGGTAAATGTTCTGATATTCTGAAGGGTAATCATAAATCAAAGTCGTAGTTGCCAAAATGAGAAAAGATGACTCATATTCTCTTAATTTAACTACCAGTTCGCAACATGATTTACAAACCATTAGTAAAAATAAGCAAGATATTTTCCAAGAAATCATCACAGACAAAAGCATTACACAGAAGCTTACTTCTCTTACCTTTAAAGAAGACAAAATTCCCCTCACTGTTTTCATAAACAGCATCAATGCTGGGAGGCAGTCCTCTCCAGAAGTAGGTAATCTGCATGGGGTATCCATCCATCACCCTGTTGTTTCTGACTCGCCAAAACCACTGATCCTGGAAATCAAATATACATCTCTTACTTTCCTTTGAGGCATTTGTAAGTGTTCAGTTGCTGTTTTGAAAATACTGAACAGCCTATAATAGCATTCCTAGAGCACGACCTTTCGCTGTTTGCATAACCATATTTGTGTTTGCAGTCATGTCACATCCACACATTACAAATGTGTCAGAACTAGTTGTTCCATAAGGTGGGAATTAGCAACCCATGCGAACTGCAGGTTTGGTGCAGCCTTCAGCAGAACATACAGTGGACTGTATGAGATGATGTAACTTGCTCAACATCATTCCTATAATGGGCCCAACTTAAAACTTGTGGACTGACCAGAAATGCTTTTAGACCAAACCGTATGCACATGTGTAAGCCTAAAATAAGGAGACTACATGAAGATCAACTAATTCTGCAAGTAATTTTTTTGCAATGGCTGCTAAAAGTGAAATATTGCTAGATACAGCTGTAACATTACTGCATTGGTCTGATAAGAACTACACTTTCATGACAACTTCACTGCAGAGAAGATTTGCAGTCATACATTTGCAGTGTAATAGTAAATAGAATGGTTAATATTTCAACCAGTTAGAAGTAGTGAATCCAGTGTCCTGGTAAATCTCTCTTAGCTTGCTGCCATTTAAAATGGCAATTTAAAATCCCTGTGGTATATTGTTTTGCTATAAGTGACAGCCATATGGAAGTTGCATTGTTGAGGAATGAGGAACACTCATGTAGAGAAATGAGTATGTGACACATTAGGTGGGTGTTGGTAAAGGTGTTATTGTACCTCTTCAGCTCTTAGAAGAACAACAGTTTCAGTTCATCCAGTATTTAGATACGAAGGATGAGTTAAGCAAGTATTTAACTTTTTGCACACATTTGCACATTTTTTTCAGCACTATTATATCAAACAGTGCTATTCTGTCAGATATCTGTCACAGTTTTACACAGCAGTTCAGCACTTTTTCTGTAAGGGTCAACATGCTAAGTAAGAGATCTGTGCTCTTATTGGAACTGGCACAGCTTAGAGAGATTAATACTTTGCAGGAGCAGGCTCACGATGAACTGTATTCATCATCTTTCCAAACCTGAGATCACAGCTCTCTTTAATTGTTTATCTTTCCAATGACGCAACGATTTGTAAATGTCCACAAAAAGTATTAGCCACGTAAATATAAAGCCGCTCAAAATATATACAAAAATAAATCTTAATAATATGCATAAATAAGCCTAAATTGAAAGACTTGTTTTGAGTCCCAGATTTCTAAGAACCTTAGTACTAAGAAAAGTTCAGATAGTTTAAACATCCTGAAAAATATTATACTGAAAAGTTGCAATTGCCTGGAAATAATAGTACTAAAATCCCTCACGTTTTTTATGTCTAGCTATTTCATTGCTAGAGTAACAGTTTCACCACTCTCATCTAATTAGATTCCCATTTTCAGCTTTCATTGATTTTTTTATTGTAAGATGCTTTATAACATTTAAGGAATTCAGTACAGCTATTCTTTAGGATCAATGTACTAAATTCCAGTAAGAGAACTGGCAAAACTAGGGGAATACAACTCAGGGATACAAGTATTTAGGAAGGCCTAACTGAAGTATGTGTTGTGAATACTGAAACAGATACTATCAACCTCTGTAACCTTTTATGACAGAATGGAGATAAGACATGAGGGCTTCGGAAAATTAAAATTAGGGGGAATATCCTTAAAGTAGAGTTGGAAGTATTTTTTCATACACAAAGTGGTAAATGCTTGAAATGGATTTTGAGGTCAGATTTTTTAGACATCATCAATCTAGGAATGACAGGGAGGAATGATGTAATGATAAGTCTTAATAGGGTAAACAGTTCTCTGTCTTCCACAAATTTTGATAAAACCTTCAATAGCAGGCAGTATCTCAGAGATCAGCTATTGAAGTTTGAAAAAAGGACAAACAAGTAGCCAGATGCAGTGATTTAAAACTGCAGTCTTTGTGACATCTGTTATTATCTTCAGTACAATGGAATATTCCAACATTGTTTTTCTTCACTCCGAGATAGCGATAACCCTTGGTTTTTGTCTGAATTTAATTGTAGTAGCACATCTCAAAAAACAATGTTCAGTTGCAGGAAAGAACATATCCAGCTGTCGTAAAATGTCCACCAATCCAGAAGGACAGTGATCAAGTTGTGGGTATGAAATAAACAAGATATTTAAAGTTAAACAAAGGCTGAGTACTTAACTGAATAAAAAAGGACATGAGTACACACATAATCAGTTCACTGAACAAAGGTTCTAAATGAAATAGTTAAGATTTCAAGAGCTACCCAATAGAATATCTGTACCCAGTAAAGTCTGGACATCAGTGCTATAGACAAAGCTGAAAATATTCTAGGTTGGCTAACGAATCTCAGCTTTCAGCTGGTACAGCAAAGCAGGTACCATATTAAATTGTTACAAGAGAAGGATTTCTGTAGTTCTAATGACAGGACTAATCTTATTTTGATCAGACTTAAACTACATTGTTAAATGCTCAATCAATTCCACTGACTGTTTAAAAACAGAAACAAAACCAAAAAAACCCCAAACTTTAAATAGTCATAGCTATAATCAATAGTTCAGAAACTTCCAAGTGTTAGGATAGATATGATTGGAGTAGCAAGCAGTCATTAGTCATTACAAAGGAAATCTAGAAACCTGGCTCCTGCTTAGGTGTCTGCAATGTACAGAGTGGACATCTAAATGTAAGTGAGAGAGATCCTGTCCATTCTCTACTTTTTGCCTCCTGGCTTTGACCTGTCATAACGCAAAGCACATAAAATCCTAAGCGTGACCACACAGGGCCAGATCAATGTTCACCTAGGCCTGTATCCTGTATCCAGGGGAGACACTAGAAAATTAACAGGAAAAATTTCAGCCCTGAAGTGGTCAGTCAGTCGGACTAGATGATCCTTGTATGTCTCTTCCAACTGTTCTGTTCTGTTCTGTTCTATTCTATTCTATTCTATTCTATTCTATTCTATTCTATTCTATTCTATTCTATTCTATTCTATTCTATGCTATGCTATGCTATGCTATGCTATGCTATGCTATGCTATGCTATGCTATGCTATGCTATCCTATCCTATCCTATGACAATAAAAATAAAGGGAATATGAAATGACACCTCTGATACACTCTCCCAGTCAGCCAACTGCCTTTGGTCTCCTTCCTAAACACGTGGAAACTTAAACACATCCACGGCTTTCTGCAGACGAGTATGCGACAATTTAACAGCCCACAGTGTGAAAAGCCATAAGCAATAAGGAACAGTCACAGCTGCTCACTGGTGTTCAGCCTTTGTTCACCTTATTTTGTTTTCTTTGTCACCAAGCATAGAAGCACTTTGGAAGATCTAATCCAAGTTCTTTGTCGCTTCACATTAAAACCATCTTGTAGACTAAATCCTTCTGTCTGTTTTCAGGAAACCTTTCTATACTGTAACATATCTGGCCAATATTAAGGATAAAGGATCTGCACCTTGAAATAAGATCTTCCTGTGTCATTGCCTTTAATGTCTAAAAATTGAATTCTGAAGCATGATTGCGAACATGACATACCATGCACTCTCTTCTGTTGATGAAGTCCAGCAGACTCCTTGTTTTCCTGCTCTGTTTTTAGTAGATGTACATGCCACTGCAGTAATCGTGAACAATGGGGAATTTTTCATTAGTAATGACCCTACAGGTTTCCACAGAACTAAAATTTTGGAAACGTACAATTTTAGCATTTTTACTGTCTTATTTAAACAGACAGAAACAGGCATATGATTTGCCAATTGATGTATTTTTAGAGATATCCAGACTGACAAGAATCAGCAAATATCTAGAAATGTCTGAGAGAGGAAGTGGAAGTTTGGATCATTTAAAAGATTGGGCAAGGTATGTGTTGGCAGAGGCTGATAGAATAATTTGTTTATGAAAATTAATTTTCCTAGCTGACTTCTCTATGAACATACTGAATTCAATGGTTTTACACTGCCAGAGCTCAAACTCTTGAACTCAAGAAACTCTAGTATGTGGCCGCAAGGTACGCCAAGGATCTTGCTGAAGTATCAGATGGGATAGGCTCTGCTTATGGAAAGAATGGATTGTTTCAGCACATGTAGCTAAATGTAATTAACTTATCTTAAACCATGTTCTATTTATCAGCAACTTTATCACCTGTATTTTGATAAACAGGTACAATTACTGAAACACGTTTTCAACACAGTTCAGCTGTTTTTGAAATTGGAAAGAGGCATAGCCCAAGAGAAGGTGTATTCACACTAAGAAAGATCTTTCACACTTGAAGTAAACAGCTTCAAGCAGTTTCTCTGACAAAACTTGTCTCAGTGTATTTGGTTATACTGAATACACACCATTTTGTATCTTTTGAGAAATACTACATATTGAAAAAATGTCTTTCCCACTATATTGGTTAAATATACTTGTAGCTATTTTATTTCCCCCAAACACATTAACTCCTGCAGACAGGTTGAACACATGACTTGTCACATGCACTCCAATTCCAAGCCAGCAAACTACACATTCAATACATAGGTTTTAGTGCCTTTCCTTGCTGGCTAGCAAATTACTTTTCTTAAACATCTGTAGCTACCCAATATATATACTCCAAATATATGGATCACTCCTGTGCAGCTGGGATCTTACATAATCATGTAATCATAATCATATGAAATGTTATGACTGTAATAAAACTATAATTTAATTTACTAAGTAAATTAAACTCTGAAAGTTATTCCCACTTCAAAAAGCAGAACTGAAACAAACAAACAAAAAAATCAAGGTTGAAAAGTGAGAAATATAGCTAAGAATCAGAAAATGGGCATTGACTAAGGGGAGAGACTGTAAGCTGTTTCAGAAACACTGTTGTGGATAAAGAGTAATATAGTAGGATGAAAAAGCAGAAGTCACTCCAATTGAGTGTTGTGAAGTTTGTTTTATTTAGAAGAAAAGCCTTTTAGACAAAACTGAACAGAGGTTATACATAAATCATTCTGCACTGTCAGTAAATGCTCTAGGAATTTTTCCTGTGCATACGTAATGCAGAGATCAGAAGATGAAGGGGCTAAAATTAAGAACATTGTGTATGATAACAGCAAATACCTCCCTCATAAAAGCACTTTTTTATTAACAACTTGGAAAATCTTGAATGGGAGAGTGTATTTGTGTAAAAAAAATCTAGCTTATAATGCATAATTTTCATACTTATTGTTAGATTTCTCCTCCTAATCTTACAACGAACCAATTCTTTTTAGTGATGATTGTCTTAAATTGTTCATGTCTGATTCTATGAACTCTTTCAGAAAAGTTTATAAGCCAAGAAAGTTTGTGCCTTTCCTTTTGTTTATTTCTGTTTGATGCTGGTAAGCATTGATGACTTTTCTATTATTTATTTATTTGTTTAATCATTTATTTATTTATTTTTAAAGGACATTTAAATCTGTACTCATGAATAATTTATTTCCGTTTCGCTATTTATTCTCACCTTAAACATCTTTGAAATTCCTTAAGGGAAACAACTGATGGGTAGAAGAATTAAAAGCAATCTCCAGATATTTCAGTTCATCCATAATACACAAACTAGCGAGTTTTTAGTGCAAAATTAATTGAGCTTTCTTCTCTCAGCACCTCATTTTCTCTTGCATCTCCGGACCAAAAGCAATTGCCAAAAATAAAACTAAGTTTCTGCAAGATCTCTAGAGCTCTGCCGTTTATTTTATACCTAATGAGCTCTATCTGCAATTCTGTAATTACATGTGACACTCTGGCTCAGAGATACAAATGACACCTGCTAAAAACAGAAAGACTGCTCAATGCAATAGACATTCTAAAAAATTTACAAAAAGCTAGAAAGAAGAAAAAATTTGAAACCTTTCAGGCGGTAACTTTTTCAACTACTTAGAGATGAAGATTAGGCTGACTTTGGCAGAAATTAGGAATTGTGCTGATTTTACAAGGAATCTTAAAACTCAGTGTAGGCACACAAGGCAGGAAAAGATTTAAGGCAGACAGTGAGATAGGTGTAAAAGAAAGACAAATCACAACTGTAAATTACACTATTTTGGCTATGTTTATACAAATTTGTGTGAAAACCCTCAGTAATTTGTGAAATACCTGTGCATTGTACAGCAAACATCTCTGTGTGAATCTATCTCAGTCAATACTGAAATGCTGACTTGATCTTAAAGTCCCTCCTTATAGTGCTGTTAGCACCAAAAGATTCTATCACCAAATTATGTAATGAGATACAAAATCGAAAAATGTAATATACAAACCTACTAGAGAAAGAAGTTTTACTAGGGCTAGATTTCACAAGGTCATTGCTTAGCCTATTTAAATAAAAATAAAATAAAATTTTTAAAAAGACAAATAAATACAGTACTTTTGCCCTGTATCAATGTTAATCAAATTTTGAATTCCAATTAATGCTGTAACCATATTAATGACAAAACACGTCAGGGTTTTGCATTGGGTCATCTTCTCCCAAAAAGCTACATCTAACCATGTGCAATAGCAAGCCTGTGTCAATGGAAGATTAAACATATCCAGCAACTATGCAAAACAGGAGCAGCAGACTGAAACATTTAGATAAATGAATATTTATTTTTTTTTTCCATCTGAGTACTGCAAAAATTGGCATTGGTAAATAATATACTAAGCTCTTTAATACCTTTAAAATATGAAAATATTAAATTATTATTTTAATTATTTCATATGATCCAGGATTGGTCAGAGAAACTTACTAGAGGAGAGAACCTGCAGAGACTGTATTTCAAGACTATGATCTAGGAGAGAATTAAGTTCCCCTACTACACACCTTTATGGGAGTATTAAGAAACTTCCTGAAATTGGGAAATGCACAGTAAATTTGTTGTATCTAAGTCAAAAAACATTGGGAATATCCTTTTAAAATCTTGATCTCATGTCAAAAGGCATTTTTCCACACCTGCCTCATCAGTTCATGTGAATTTCACCAGGGAAGCTCAATTATGATAATACTAGGCCTACAGCATGTGGAATTAAAAGCTGTGGTCCTACTCATTAGGGGAATTCCGGTATTTCTTTAATAACATGCATTTTCAACATTCCAAATTATAGCATTTAACTCAAAGGACACTACTACACAGATTAGGAAAAAAGAATAAAATGCTTTTAAACATCTTTCTGTGAAATAACTTTCATGGAGCAGAAAAAAAAGGAGTTACAGTCCAGGGGAATTAAATGTAGAAAAGAATTTAACACAATTCAAGTATGACAATCATTGCTGAAATTCTTTTTTATTTTGTTTTGCATTTTTTTTCATTATAGAGTTTGCAAGGAAATTTATAGATTAGCCATACTTCAGTTCCTACTTAGTTCCACAGCAAAAACAACTTGGCTCTATTGACTCTGGAATCACACATTAAATGGATGCTACCAATCTAGCTCGTTTTAGGAAATAATTAACTAAATGAGCTATACTGTACACACAGCTAACAGATTCACATTAAGAACAAACAAAGCTCCTTTAAAACTACAAAGGACTGTTACCTGTTCATTAGCAGACAAACATTGAAGATGCACTCATCTTTCCAAATGTGTTTGAGACAAAAGCATGGTTGCAATAGGGTAAAACTGTGTTCTGAGAACCACTGTGAGAATTTTGAGCATTTAACACTCCTTGGGAAAAACTCAGCACCTCCTACGTTGAGATCCCAAACCTCCTGATCATTGCCTCACTGGGGGACCAACACAAAGGACCACAAAACAAAGGTGGGCAAAAACATCACCAAACGCTATTGCTGGTTCTGTTGCTTCCTAACATTCTCAAACAAGGAATGTACTTCCTCGATGCAACTTATTAACCACTGTTAATTACCATTTAACATTGGCATCTAATCAGACACCGAAGCACTCCTCCAGACAAATTAAAGGAATTGTTTGTTATGATCTTACTCTCTTTTCTAACAACATGGTAATGCTACCCAACATGATGAGCAAAAGAACTTACAACTGTGACTCAGAGTAGAAGAAAGTAAAAACCTGCTAAACTTACCTATTTGTTGTTTATGGGAAGTGCTACATTAAATCTGTTTTACTTTATCTCTGAAAACAGAGCTAAGCCACTGACAGGAAAAGTTCAGTGATGTAAATACATTTTGAAGCAGAAAAATTAATTATATTCACCAGGAAGTCTTTGTTAAGGAATAGCATATATTTTCTAGTGTCTGTTTTTACCTATTTTCTATGTAATTGACAAAGTAAAGTAATGTCAAGTTATTTATTCAAGGTCAAAAATGGCTCTGTTTATGTAAAAATCTAACTACTTGGCTTCATATTTGGAATATTCTATTGACCTGAAGAGCCTCTTTCGCTCATTTGAGATTTGTGCAAAAGTGTTTTTCAGTGCTCATGCTGAAATCTGTCACTATTGTTTTTTTTTTGTTGTTTTGTTGTGGTTTTGTTTGTTTGGTTTTGTTGGTGTTTTGCTTGGTTTTTTGTTTTGATTTTTTGGTTTTGTTTTTTGGTTTGGTCTGGGTTGTTGGTTTGTTGTTGTTTTTTTTTTGGGGGGGAAAGCTACAGTAGTCTAGAAATTAGGCCTCAAAGATAAAAATTACATTTCTTTTTCCAGAGGAGTCAAAGGGCTATGGCAGTCTATATACACTCTGATTCTCTTCACAAGAGAAACCTCTTTTTTCCCCCCTTATTTAGAAACTGTTTTATAGATCTCCTTCATGGACATTATAGAGAAGAAAACTGTAATGTGCACTCTTGCTCATCCTAAGTCTGATTCTGGTTTATGCACCAGGATGACAGGATGTAACAAGAGGAACTACAACTAAAGCAGGAGCAAAAATACTTCCTTTACATTCAACATCAAATTCTAAAATATGGTCGATCAGCCAAAACATGGGTAATCACTTTGAAACCTCACCTGACTTTTTGTAGTCATTTCAATAGAGTACTACCAGCTGCACCCCAGTTTTCCTGCTTGGAGTGCTGCACAGTGGTAGATTGTGGTAGATTGTGGTAGATTGTGGTAGATTGTGGTAGATTGTGGTAGATTAGATTGTGGTAGATTGGTAGATGCAGATGTTCTCCTCCTTTATGTTTGAATTTCTTCTTTTCTCTGTAAGCTTCCTTCTTCTACACTGTCTGTACTTTGGCCATTTGTATCTGGTGTCAGTGCCCAGGAGATGCTGTGGCCTGTGCTGGACACAGACAGTTCCAGTTGGTTCCAGCCAATCCCAGCCAGTTCCAAAGGACCCACCACAGGACACAACCGAGCTCCTCACCCAAGCTGCTGCTGCCTCTGTGGTAACTTATTTAACAAAACGTAAAAGCATTGCTTCCCACTCAGAGTAACCTTATATTCAAACTAGACTAGATTCTGCAAATCACTCTTTTGTGCTGTTTTTCTCATTTGAAAGATAAAACTCCTTTGTTCAACTATTTAAAGAGGTGTTATTTTGCCTAAAATCATCAACATAAAAAGAATATAAAACTAATAATATTCTTAGAATATAAATGTGAAGTTTATTTTTGGTATTGTATGTTGAAATTTAGCTAAATATCTTGTGTAGCAGAAGGCAAATATGAAAAAAGTGCACAGTAGTGTGAACTTACAGTAACTCTAAACAAAATATAACAAAATCTGCAGCCAAGTACCTCATACAGTTTGGTCATTTGATGTACAGAAATAATTTCTGACATCTATTTGGTTGACTATTAGCATATCCAAGTACTCCATGTTCTTCCTTGAATACTGAATAAGGAAGACATATACACACAAACAGCTTTTAAAATGGATCTTAGGCTTAAAAGAGCACCCAGAGAAGCTATTAATATATTTTTTAGTATTATTATATTTTTCAGGAAACAAGCTTGGTATGTATTTCATAGACAACTGCCAGAGAAATTACCTCTTTAAATTAATGTAGTGAAATCTCAGAGGCATCCACAACCATAACTATAGTTCTCTTTTGGAAGACATGCCTGGATTTAAATACTGGTCCTTGCCTGTCTCTGCTCAGCTTAGTGCAGTAACTAACTGCAGTAACTAATTAACTTACTTTCATGTGCACTGGAAAGGGCATATAATTGCTGTTGCCCTTTACAGTGCAGATAAAAACACTTCTTAAAAAATATTTTCTCTACATTTCAAAGGAAAAAATTTAAATTACTGCATATGAATCTATTCATTCTAAAATAAACATCTCTTAAGACTGCTATTAGTGTTTGGTGATCTATGGAAGTAATTAGTTTAAGAACACTTTGATGTACATTTGGTTAATATTTAATTTTTAACTATATTATCCTAATTTTGTTACAGCTCTGTTCTCATTAGGAAATGATTAATTATATCTTTTATTTTAATTCTTTCAGTCTTATTCAAATATGTACTTTATAATTTCTTCATTATCAAATTGTATGTGAGATTTGTATACCATTTTTTATGCATATCCATCTGTCCTTTCTATTTTTCCTGTGTAGACAGTAGCAATGACATTTATACATTTCTTTTCTTTGTATGCATTAACCTTTCAAAACTATTGTGGAGCAATCAAAACCTGTAACAATCTATAGAATACTTTTAGTTTAAGGAAAAACTGTTTTGCAGAATACTTTTAACATGTGTTATTACCAGTGACTGGGTGGCACTAGATCTTACATCATACATGAAACCAGAAATCTCAGAGACCCCTAACAATACCATGAGTTGCTCTGGGCCTTATACACATGTACTATATAATTATCATATACTTCCAAGAGCACTCAGCTCTTCATGGAAAATCTTTCACATCAGAACATGTCCAGTGTATCTATTCAGAGCAGCTGGGGATGATACTGTGTAGTGGTATTTCTTTTCTGATGTGTTAAGAACATATTAATGGTAGCAACTCATGTATGAGAGTCTTGTTACCAATGCTTTATCTTTGCCTAAAATAAAAAGCAACTGTCTCCCTTTGGGCAGCTTTCTGTATTCCTAACAGGGTTGTAGGTTTGCAGCCAATAATCTCTGGAATGCTCCCATTCCCTCTAATGCTCTGTAGGTTAAAACACATGAGGTACTGCACAGAACCCTTCATCCACAGGATCAACATTAGGCTTTTACAGAGCAGCTGACTGTTTATTTCCCCAGTAGTGCTTGCACTTCGAGCCTACAAAACCACCTGTAAATTTTCTCATACCTTGTTCTGTGGCCTGTACTGTTGCCCCAAAAGCAGGCTCCATCACCCAGACTGCACTAAGCACACCCACACACAGAATTGAGATACTTGCTTTAATTCGTATCTGCTCAGAGACAAGTGCTAGATGGTGAGCCACAAAGCTAGAACACCTTCCTGAAACACAGAACACCTTCTTTTTTACACAGAAATATGTCAAATTTTATCTCTAATTGAACATGAGCCAGTAGTGTGCTCAGGTGCCCGGAAAGGCCAATGGCATCCTGGCTTGTATCAGGAATAGTGTGGCCAGCAGGAGTAGGGATGTAATTCTCCCCCTGTACACAGCACTGGTGAGGCCTCACCTCGAGTACTGTGTCCAGTTCTGGGCCCCTCACTTCAAGAAGGACATTGAGGTGCTGGAGCGGGTCCAGAGGAGAGCAACAAGGCTGGTGAAGGGACTAGAGGGAAAGTCTTATAGGGAGAGGCTGAGGATGTTGGGGTTGTTTAGCCTGGAGAAGAGGAGACTCAGGGGGGACCTTATCACTCTCTTCAACTACCTGAAGGGAGGTTGTAGTCAGGTGGGGGCTGGGCTCTTCTCCCAGGCAACTAGTGACAGGACAAGAGGGCACAGCCTGAAGCTGCTCCAAGGGAGGTTTAGGTTGGATATTAGGAAGCACTTCCTCATGGAGAGGGTGATTAGACATTGGAATAGACTTCCCAGGGAAGTGGTGGAGGCACTGTCCCTGGATGTGTTCAAGGCAAGGCTGGATGTGGCACTTAGTGCCATGGTCTAGATGGTGTGGTGGTGTTGGTCACAGGCTGGACTTGATGATCTTAAAGGTCTTTTCCGGCCTTGGTGATTCTGTGATTCTGTGATTCTATCACTCATATACATGATTGGTTAACTAGTTCTTTGCTTCTACTTAAAGTGACAGTGCTTAAAAATTTCACCACGCTCGCCCAAAGGTAGGGAGCTTTTTGTTAGTAGGAGTCCCTCTACCTTATGGGAGGGAATTTTAGTATGCTAATAGTATGTTAATGCGGTAAGTCCAATTAGTCAGTGTTTTCTACTTAGCGCTCAAGGCTATAACCATTCTCACACCAGGAGAAGTGGGAGTGCTCCCTTTCATTCCTTTCATCTGCCATGTAGGTCTGTTTCTCAAGGGTGGGTAGCTGATTCTTAGGGACATGTTTTGCACTAATTCTAGCTATCTTAGTGTTTTGCAAATTCTGTTCTTATTCTATGTGTCTCTTTGTTCTCTCTTATGTGATTTTCCCAAAATATTATTTATTTTAATTAGTAGCCTACATCAGGACCCATGGGGAGTTCACATAAAAGTCAATTAATTCCATGAGCTCATGGAGCAATGGTGCGTTCTGCACCAGACAAATATAAGAAAACTGGGCAATTTTTTATTATTAAAAAAATGTTTTGTTTTGTATTTTTTTTAAACTGAAAAACTTTCTCCTGGCATTGAGGACAAAGTTATCTGTTATATTTAAACTGCAAATATTATAATAATGATAAGTCAAATATTTTCATTAGTACATTAGTGTCTGTCTATGAATATCATTCAAACAAGGATTTCTTGATAGATCCATCTTTGAAACCAGGCAGTCATATAGTAAGGGCTAAACAATGAAAATGGGTGAAAAGATTTACTAAGTATTTGCATAACAATATGAGGTGAAGATGCCTGTTTTGCAGTACCTATCCTTCTCTTTTTACAAATAATAGAGTAAAAATAGGTTGGAATGAAGCCAGGCTTTCTGAGAGGCCTGTATTTATCTAGGCTGTGCCACCACATGATCATGGTTCCTGGAAATATCATAGGATAGATGAATAATATAATGTTCAAATGAATTAAAACTCCTTTTGCATTTACAAACATCTACTTCTTGGTACTTCTCTTACACTAACACATTCCTCTCTTGATACACTCTGTGGGAAACTAAATAACTAATATTTAGTTTCTCCAGAAATTCCCCCAGAATTATACTCTATTTCTTATCAGTCTGAAATTGTTGAATAGACATACAAAAGACATAGAAACATACAAGTATGTGAAAATGGTCCAGGACAGACTTATCTTTGTACAAGCAAAACAGAGCAACCATTCTAATGAAATCAGAATAATTGTAGTTTCTCTACTTGTCTGCCCCTATCACTTTATCAATTGTAATATGATTCCTCACCATCTGCCTGAGGGGTGAGAAGACTATTTTAACAACTACTACAAATGTTTGAGTCATCAGGCTCTCTGTAATGACTCAGGCTCTCCCTGAAAATCAATAAAAGCAAGAGGAGACCAAACTCAATTCCTTTTCTTTATTTTTACTCCCAAAGCATATGTCATGGTTTGACAACAAAGGGATTAAATTAGCATGGAATGGAGGCTATTAGCCTAGATGACCAAAAGTTACTGGCAAACCAAGATAAGGTATCACCTGCTTCATCAAAATTTTTAGATGTAGACAGGGAAATCACTGGAAGACATCAAATTAAGAAATTATGATTAAGCCATAAATACTTGTTTTTGGTATCTTTAACCCAGCTAAATATCACTGGCAAACCGAGAAGACTGTGAAACTCAAAATGGAGCATAGAAGGATTGACTCATTAAAACATAATGTCCAACTGCATGAATAAGTCTGTGGCTTGTGAACTATGGAAGTCTAAGAGATCATTTAGCATCAGCAAAGGCACCATAGTGATAACATTGAGGAGAAATGTTGGTCAACTTTTAGAAGGGGAGAGGGTTGAACTCTGTCATTACTCAAGTATAAACTTTCACCTAATATACTCTATTGTCCTCAGTGAAGATATTCTCACTGGACAGATAATGTCAAATCATTAATTAAAATGTCCCCTGTCTCATTTTTATTTGTAGACTGGACAAGTAGTATAATCAGAATTGTTTTTGTACAGGAAAACAGTTTCTGCTTTCACATGCTTCTTCTTGTATTTTTTCACTTAATATGTATTACTCTAAATAGGTAGTCTCGTTGTAGTGTCAAATGTACTTAACTCTGAGTGAAATCTTGAATCTGTTACAGTCAGTGGCATTTTTTCCATTACTTTCAAATGGGTCAAGTTTTCAGTCAGGCAAGGAAGGCAACACTAAAAAAAATACTCAACTATAGCTTAAGAAAAAGAAGAAAATTTAGGATATAAATTAATATCTATTATAACTTGTATGTATTTTTCAATAGATTTTCAAAATCGTGAATATTGTTTCATTGATTTTTTGAAAAAAATAAACATGGATGTTGTTCTAAGTTATTTAGGACCTCAACTGTCAAGTAGTGCAGTATAAGAAATTAATAATTCAGAAGAACATATGAGATTAATTTATTTTCATTTAAAAGCCTGCTAAACTTCTGCATTGTGGACACTCAACACCCTGAAAGGGAGAAACAAAACAAAACAAACTGAAGAACTAAGAAATACACAAATGCTTCTGGAATATAAAGCTTTAGCTGTAAATCAAGATTTTGCAAATGTTTCTGGGACTGATCAATACCACTGCTAGGAAACGCTAACACTACAAGCCATTCCAATTATTTCAAAAAATGTTTACCTAAATGAGTTGAAAGGCCACAATTTTGTACAACAAGAAATTTTAATTAAGCCTTGTGCTTGAAGTGGTTCTGCTATTACTCCCTTTGGTTCCATTAGGATGTAGTTCCAATTAAAATGTATTGTTAATATTACAAGATAACAGTTGCTGGTGGTACAAAATTCAAGATATGCCTCCATGTAATTTTAGATTATCCCTTGCTGTGAGTTTTTGCAATTATTTTTGTCAATAATGCTTTTTTCAATTCTCTTGCCAATGAAATATTCCTAATCAGTTCACTTAGTCTCTGAAAACAGCCAAGTTCTACAAAATTAAATACCTTTTGTACCCTATTATTCAGTGAAAGCTTTTTGTTAGTAATTTTTGTTGTAGTAGAATAACAAGTAAAAAAATAATAGGGTCACAGGATTCTCTGACTGTAGCATGTGAAAATTGTAACTGTGACAGGAAAAAAGTTGGAATTTTATCTTTCAACTTTAATTCACATCATTAGTCCTTACTCAACCAATTATAACCACTGAGGGCTTGTGTGCACATATTTTCCCCATTGAGACTCTCTGTCTATGCTTGAGGTATTCAAAATAAGTAAATCTCCCAGCTCCATCTTTCATGTGTATTAGCTTATCTGTATTTTTAATGTCCTTCACTTATTTAATAACACCATGAAGAACTATGATTGTTCTGTATTTCTTGCATTTCATAGAATGTAACACTTGTTCTGACTGAATTATATTGAGTTATATTGAATGTTATATTGAATGACTAAGAAAAATAGCAGTCCTAAATACACAAGCAACACCAAATAAGCACGCTTTTAGTTTTTGGAAGATCCTCTGGATTGTTTTTTGTGGTTCAAGAAAAAGTCATAAAGTTTTTATTCAGTATTGTTACAAGTACTTTTCTAAGTATATATAAAAATTTGGCCTACTCTACCCTCTTGCATGAAGAGACTAACAGGGACCTTCAGAAGCCAACAATTCAACTCTATTTAAAACAAAACAAAACAAAACAAAAAAAGAACCCAAGCCAACTAAAAAACCCAACCAATTAAAAAAACCCCAAACAAAACAAACACAAAAATCGCTTCTAAAGAATGACTAATTCTTGGAATTTTGGCCTATGATTTACAAACACTTAGTCTCACGTTTTCAGTATTTATTAACATCAACATAAATCAGAAATAAGACACTTTTAAGAGTCACATTTAACTGTCCAAACATTTACAAACATTGTCCCAAAACCTACCACCATGTTCACACAAGTATTTGAGTATTTCTGTTAAATTCTATCCACTCCATTGTGAAAACTCTTGAAGACTCTGAAGTACCTGTTTTTAATCTGTGAGACTGTCTGGTGTAGAGGGTGCACCTTGTCAGTATTAATGGCTCCTCGTGAGATTATGAGAGTCTCACAGAGACAGGAACAAGTCAGTCTCCGAATAAAGGGTTTTAGCTCAGAGCCTGAACATTGAAAAGTGGATGAATTCCACTGAAAGCTGAAGAGACAGGGGAAGGATACAGCAGAGGATCTTGCATGGCTGGAACGGGTTAAGGTTCCCTCCCATGCAGTTCCATTATTAGAGCTTTGTGAGCAGCAATCACACACCCCAGTCTCCTCTGCCTGGTCTCTTCTGAGCTGAATACAGAAGTCACAAAATAGTCTCTTGACCAAATCTCACGAACTATTGCCTGTGAGAGCCATATCCCAAAAGAAATGATGGATCACATGGTGCTGGGAAATGAGTGGTAAAACAGTCAAAATTCTGTGAATCCACAGCATCCCAGAATTGCTGGCATTGTAAGGGAGCACTCGAAGTTTTGGGGGACTATAAAGAAATACTTGATCTCTCCTTTGGAGGAAAGTGGGGAAAACAGGTAACACAGAAACGTTTTGGGAGGCTATGCCTTTTTAGTGCTCATATTTCATTTGCTACACAAAATCACAAAAGGGTTGAGGTTGGAAGGCACCTCTGGATATTCAAGTCCCTCTTCTGCTTAAAGCAGAGTTAGCTACTTGATCTATGTCCAGGCAGCTTTTGAGTATTTCCAAAGATGGAGACCTCACAGCTTCTCTGGACAACTTGTTCCAGTCTTTAATCTGTAAGAGTTTACAATGAAAAAGTTTTTTCTTATGTTTAAATTTAATTTAAATATGTCATTCTGCCTTGTTTTCCTCTCAAGGAGGTCCTATTAGTCTTTAAGGTCGAGGTGATGTCTCAGCACTGCTGTTAAACCTAACTCTTCTGTCTGGACTGCATTGCAATGCACATCACCCAAAGTCACAGTATGGAGGTAGTCAAGCAACAAGGTACCATCGTGTCATGCCAGAAATAGTATGAGGAGAAATAGTAATAGGTGTTTTGCATGTGAGGGTTTATTTAGGTCAAGATGGTGTGAGCAATTACATCTTAACAAGATGGTAACACCACTTGCATTAGATGGAATGCTTAAGTGGCACACCCTTGAAGGGTCCATGGTCAAAGACACCAGTGTCTAAAGGATAGTTGCCCTACAGAAAAATCTGAGCCACACATGTAGTGGAACTGTTTGGTCTCAGAGGATGGACTGTATCTAATTAAAAATGAAGCACATATGATGGACATGAGAGGAGCTTGCTACAGTCTGCTCTGCTACTGATCAAATTGTTTTACACCACATTGTTTGCCAATGAAAACATAAGTCTTTTGGGGAAAAAAAAAAATAGTACTCTTTCTTCCTACAAATCTAAAGCCCTGTGGAAGATATTGAGTCATGCATCTTGCTAAGGGTATACTTTTTAATGGGCTAGTACATGAATAATACGAATTTTATTAGCCAGATATTCTAGATAGTTAATCAGTTCAAGTTTCTTACGAGTTTCAATAACGTGTATATCCATTATGCTGATCTTCTTGTAAATAAAGCCTTAATAATATAGTTGAAATTTTTTATAACTTTCTATACTTTTTGTATGAGTATAAATATACCTGTAGTTTACTAGGTGCTAGATAGTAAGTATAGCTATGACTGGACTGTCATCTTTCAAATGGACATAAAAACATGTAATAAAGTGCAAGATGATTTTTTGAAAGGTGAGAGGGTAGAAGGAATTTTAACTGAACTGTTCTGGTACAATTAGTACGCAGGTGATTATATTTTTGTCTAAATTCCTCTGTACCTGGATGGAATATGCTACCTGCTTTCCATACAGTGATGAACAGACTGTGCTTTCCATTTTAAACCTGAGAAATATGTTAGCTAAAACCCTTCCCTAGCTTAGAAGCACATTGAAAGGTTTAGGTAACATTTGGAAAATATTTTTACATCTGTCAGTGAAACTATCAATTTATCAAAAATATACAAGCTATGAATTTTTAGTATTCCAGCATGTCTCTGCTTTTTTCCTTCTTGACATTCTACAAGTTGGATTTGTGCCACAAAATATCCATCCTGCATGTTTCCAATGTGCTTGGTGTGCTGTGATACATTGAAGTCGCCACTGAGTTTTGGCTGCTTTTCTTCTTCCTTTTCAACCTATAACCTGAATTAAAGCAGCCCTCCTCCCTCATTAACTTAAAAATAGCAAATTTCACCAGATTGTTCAATGATGATATAAAAAATAGGGGGAAAGGAGTTCACTCTTTGCAGACTTACCTACTTCTGACTTCCTTTTCCCAGTCTTTTACTGCTGAGATGTAAAGGGATTTTCCCTCTCAGATCTCAAAGTTTCTACTTCCACAGCATCCTCCGCTGAACTTTCTCAGGCTGCAATTGACAGCCCAGACATCCACAGCAACATAGGACAAAAACCAGCTACACAAACAGCCCAGGAAAGCTTTGAAAAAATATCTGCTTTCAAATATGGTGGAGTTGAGTCTCATACTGTAGCTGTTTCTTTGTCTCTACTTTTTATTAGTAGTACTTTCCCTCCGTCTCACACATTTTTTATTAGACCTACCAGTTATGATTAAATAGTCAATGCTAAAATGCTTTAAAAATTCTGTGTGTGTTTATTGCCTATCAAGAAACAGGGTTTTTCTTTCTTTTTGTGTTTAACAGCACACTCTATATAAATACACAATTCTGAGAGGGATATTAAATGGCATCTATACAGTTATGTATGAAAGCAACTGCAGTCTAAACTAATGCCAAGGGGTAATGACAGCCTAATTGGCTTGGCTTGTTTGGCACTTCATAAATGTTTTTACAATGGTTCTTAGCAGATGAAGAGTCAGAAAACAAATTTCTGCAAGTTGTGGTGAAATTACTGAAAATAGTAAAACACAGCCTGTTAAGGCCTTCCTAAAATTGGTTCCATATTCTTCCATCTGTAATGTTAACATTTCAGAAGACCTTTCTTTGATCTGTAAACGCTATTTGTCTGATGGACAAACTTCTTTCTCTTATAATTACATTACATTTCAACAAACACCCTAGTATACAACAGTGGTTAAAAATGCTGTTCTTCAAGGAGTGAGAATACCATAATTATTTTTTTTAAGGATTTAGCATTAAACGAAGAAAGAACCAGTGTAACCTCTACGAGATGTTCTGTGAAGCAAAAATCTGAATCACATAAACAAACAACAGTGACCTGTCCCTTTAACTTGCTCATTGCACAGGAGAAGTTCCACACACTTAGTGCTTACTTTTCCAGATGTAAACTGTTCAAAAAACTAAGGATTTTCTTAAAAAAGGACATTAACAGCAGTAACACAGATAGTTGAAGGAGAGCTAGAGGTAATTTTGTTGCCAAGGAACAATCAGCACATCAAGTTAAACACAAGCTATACAAGCCTCAAAAATAACAGAATAAACAACCGTTGTTATTGATCTGAAATCCTTTGAGAGATAATGCATTCTGTGCAACCACTGGCTCCCTCAAACATTTTTTTTTTAACTGTGTAAAAGATTCAGAATGTGTAAATGTAAGTACCTTTTTTTATAGGACATCCCAGATTATCTTCAAAACTGTTTTGCTACACAAGATTGGAAAACCAGTGCGAATTGCATGGAACATGAGCAGAAAGTGGGTGGAAATATAAGCTGTTAACTTCTTTACTAATGGAACTTTTCTGGTGATCTTAGACAATGGGGCTGCTTTTCATGGCACAGTAGCCCTGGAGCTACTCTGAGGAGACTTCGAGAAGACAGTGTTGTTGGATACTCCATATTGCTATATACAATGGATAAGAGGTTTTTCCATTAAAGGCAGTGTCATGCCACTCTGCACAACTTTCCCAGAAAAGAAAAATGAATTTGTTTTTCTCCATTTTCAGCCATTTTTCAGTCCCAAGAGAGTTCTAACTAAACAGAGGGAGAAAATAGCTGGAGAAAAGATCGGAAATGAGAGTGACAGCTAAATACTAATTGCATTCAGCAAAAATACTGAAGCTAACTGGAATCTCGAGATAAAAACCTGGCACTCATTAATTTTGGCATAGAAATTCTTCTGTCCTGATGGTTGCTTATAGCAGTTCAAGCATGTATTACATAATAGCAGTAATTAAAAAACTTCATTTCATTAAGAAATATTTAATACACTTTAAAATATCCGTTGATGACAACTGAAACTAGTAGTTACAGAACACTGATTTAAACTAATATTTTTTCTTCTCTAGCATACTATGTCTCTCAACTTTCCAGCAGTGGGGGCATTTTAAGGGCATCGAATTTAAAGAATGCAGGAAGAAGTCCTTTGGGAACAATACATTTATTTATATCTGTTTATATAAAATCCATGTATATTTGATTAAAAATAATTTGGTTTTCCTTAAAATCTAATCATTTCTACCAAAATAGTGACCCACAAAATTCTAATTTTATTTGCTGTTCTTTGGGGAATTTTCAACAAGTTTGCTTTACTTTTGTGTTTATTGTTCATGTTAGAGCAAGAGCAGTTCCTCTTTATTTCATTTCTATAACCCTAAAATTTTCATCAAGTGTTGCTAAGATTGTTACTTCATCAAAGAGGTGGTAAAACAATAAAAAGGGATGGATAAGTGTAAGTTCCATTTTCCCTTTAAGTTTACTGTCATTCAGTTTTACTCTGGATATATCCATTTGAGTGTCAGATAGACTTAAAACCACAGACAAGCTAACAAATTTAACTGAACATATAAATAATTTCTAATATTCTGATACTCTTAAGTATACCTAATAGTTCAACAGCCCAGATAAAACAATCTTCTTGAGATTAATATTGTTTGTCATCTACTGTGAAAATCCAGTGTATATCAAACTGTTACCTTTCATGTTTCAGTTTTATGTTTAATTTAGAATTTAATTACTCAAAAGGACTCATATTCTTCAACTCTGTGGCTAAGTTCCCAAGCCATTTCAAGGTTTATCTAAACAAATTGAGCTCCTGAGCTTGAGACTTGCTCATGAGATAAAAAAGTGGTTATTTTAAATTCGAAATTGGTACATGGCATACATGCCATTCAGAAGGCAGCAAAGTCTGCCACTGCACAATCATTACAGACCTGTGAATAAAGACAAAGAAATCAAAGGATATAATTTGATTTGCCTCCAACTTTATTAATTTACCTCATCTGAGAATTATCCAGCAATAATTCTTCCAATTAAGGTCATAATTCTTCTTTAATTGTTTCCACCTGGTACAGTACCATCTTCTTCTTGACCTCTCTGTACTTGGCTCTCAGCCCAACACTCATACCTTCCCTGTCTTGCCTTATACTTTGCAAGGGCAAAGAGGTTTGGGCTTTTTGTTATGTCAGACAACAGAATCTTGAGCCTCGCTTCCTCCAGTGCTGGATGCTTTCCCTCTATTCAGTCTGTTCCTGTTTATACCTTCTGAGAACGAATTCCTGCCCTGCTCCTGCTACAGTCTGATGTGCTGAGCTTTTCCTTATAACCTGCCCCTCCTGAGAATCTGCCAATAAATTGAAAATTGCTAACAGCCTCTGACTTCTCTAATTCCTTCTCCCCTTTTCTGCTCGTTTCATACTCCTCATACAGCAAACACCTCCCCACCCCCCAAAAAAAGGGAAAAACTCAAGCAGGGAATTAAATTCCCTTAGCAGACAAAAATCTTCATTAGTAAATTAATGTACGAACCAGAAAGTTAAGGCCTACTGACTCAAGCACTCAAACACACTCAGAATACAAAGTCAAGATTTGTATACTTAAGCAAACACCACTGCTTAACAAGCTAACCCACATTATGCCTTGCCATGCTCCCAGGTACCCTGAGGGCAAAAGGGGAACTGTGGAACCCTTAAAGAAATTAGCACGGACAAAGGTAATCTCCTTCTTCCTTTTCCAACAAGTTGCTTTTATGTTTGCAGCAACTTCATTTTGGAGAGTCAGACCATAAACATGAAATCTGTAAATACTGTAACTGGTCATTTTTCTCTGACAACGTTTTACCGAGTTTCCTCCTTAGGGTGTTGATCATGAATGAAATTTTAATTTTGGTACATAAATACACTTTGTGCACTAAGCATACAGACTGCATAGTAAATAATTAGTGTTGAGGCAGTAAGCAGTAAACTTTTTTGAAGAAAACTTGATTTGTATTTTCAAACAGAATATGTAAGAGTGATTAGTAATGGTGGTTAATTTATTTATCCAGGAACACAGACTTGGCTAGACAGGAAATTTTGTATTAGTGGGATAGCATTTAACTATTTATCAATTGATGTATAAAATAAATGAGAATAGGTTCTATTGTTCTTGAGGTGGATGACATGAGACTGAAGTAGATATGTTTATATCCTGTTTAATGTCAAGTTGGAAAATTAGACTCTTCCTTAGCCTTTGAGCTTTAGTCATAAAAAGACTGATGATTCAGGACCTCCCAGTATTTGAAGATATACCGTCCCTTTAAATGGAAAGGGCTGACAGTCCCAGGGCAAGCAAAATCCTTAGCTTTTTTATGGGAAAAATATTTCCTGTCCATTGGGTTGTGAAGGTAGCTCAATAATTTTGAATGAATTAATCTAAAGCTATTTGTACTTTTTTTTTTTTTTTTCATGTATGCTTAAGAAAATGAAAACTTGGGTAGCATTGCTAATAATATTTATCTGGAGTGATAGCTTACATAAAAAGAAAACATATAAAGGAGAAATGGGTCCTATCAGAAACGATAAGAAGAAAAGCTGTTGAACTGGGAGCTTTATGTTTTGGTACAAATTCATTCCACTTCCCTTGTATTGATTGTTTTCTATTCATTTGAAATGCCCTTCTCTACCTATAATGTTGCAATTTAAAAGAATTATATATGTTTAAAAAACAGAGATCCCCAACTTCCTATTGCTTAAGCACTAGTAGTTCAAAATAATAGATTATCTTATTGCTCATTTCTGGATTATTTGCACAGCACTAGCTGTCAGCAAATTTGTTTGAGATTTAAGAGACTGACAATGAATCTGTAGCTATCCTACAACATTCATTACTTTCTGGAAATCATACTGCACATCATCATCCTAAGGTAGCTTTCATGTCCATGAGTCTTAGCAAAGTCCCTCTATCAAAAGTTTGCCTTTCAGTTCAGTTTGTTTATTTTGTTTTGTTGCATACACCACGTTTATCAGCTCAGAGCAAGAAAGTAAATGGAAATAAACAATGACACATTTGCATTAACATTTTTGTGGCAAAGAGCTTTACTTAGATATTGTGGTTTCAATGCAATCACAACACAATGACAAACTTCCTTTGTAAATGACAGATCTAATTGTAAAGTTAAAATTATAACTCCATGGGGAAAAAAAAAGAAACGTTGAAGACACGGTATCTACTGTATCTCTGGATGTGGCTGTATGCACAACAAGAGAATTCCTATTATTCGTTCGTTGATTTATACTTTTTATCTCTCCAAAACATGCAGCATTTATTTACCTTTACATTGTGAGGAGTTACATTTCTGCTGACATGAGTATTTTCCCAAAATAGAACATTACAGCAGTCCTCTGCTATACATATAAGACATGTGTATGTTTATTTTTTAATTTATTTCCTGAACTTTCTAACTGTAAGCAGACTGGGAAAGTGGAGTCATGATGAATGAGAGTTTGCTTTTCTAAAAAAAAAAAAAAAAGTTTAAATGTAGACACTTGGTGTAACATTGAAAAATTTACAGCCTCCTACCTTGAAAACAAACATTTCCCGGCGAAGAATAGCCAGAGTGTTGAAATTCCCATCACAGATGTTAGGCTTGGCTCCAGGATAGGAAGGTTTGTCACCAGTGGGTGGCCGGGGAGGTTTAGGTTGCCTGTCATTTTTCCGTGGGTCTACCGGAGGGATTGAACGATGTGGGGGCACTGTTGGCAGAGGTCTTGTTGGTGGTGGGATCCTATCAGGTGGACCTTTTAAAAAAGCAGCAGGATGTAATTTACATGCCCACCAGTGGCACACAAAGAAGAAATTCACAACAAAAACCTGCTGTAAGCAGCATAAATCCTACAGTGGAATGTGAATGGAAAAAGTGACCTAATGTACCTTTCCCAAGTTGTTAAAGGACGTAATGAATGACTACCATAAAACCAAGGCATGAATGAAGAAAATAATTACTTTTCACTATCCAGAATCTTCTGTCCTTATTGGAACATCATTCCAATCAAAGCTGCAAGGGATGCATAGCTCATCATCATTTCAGATGAGAAGTAATTAATAGCATGTATTTTGCCAGCTGAGTAAGAACCATTAAAACACAACCATTGACTATTGTACAAAATAAAGGAAAACAAAGGTCAATGGGCTTTCAACCTGTATTTGTAACTTCCACCCATCAGTTCACATATGCATACTTGAAGCATACCTGATATTTCCTACTGACCCAATTTCTAGGCCAAGTAATTTCATGTGCCTTAGTGACAGGATATTCCCAGCTGTCCCCAGTGCACCTTGCTATGTATAGGAGCTCTTGAAACTGGACTTCAAATCCTAGGCACCCACATAAACAAACACCATAATTCACACGTTTACTTCAATATTTTGAAATTAATTACTTCTTTTTTTTAATTTTTATTTTCCAGTGGGTCTTGCAAAGCTAGACACCTGGTAATTAAAAGAAATGTTCTGAAGATAAATGGATTGGAAAGAAATAAAGTGAAAAACTACAACTCTGTACAGTGATTGTAAAACATTTTTCTTCTTTCAAATACATTTTCTGTCATAATATACAGTTTGTTGACAAGTGAAATAACTATCCCACTCACAATTTTTCTATCTGAAAATCAAAAGGCCATCCTAGGCGGATGCTGTTCATAACCCTAATGACATGCTGAATGACTTGCAATGGGTGTACTGAAAATGCCTTTCCCTTTTTATATTTATTTTACACTATGCTTACTTAAATTTTCCATGTACAAAAAAGATAAGAGGTGACAGTTGGATCAGTAAGTTTTCTGGAAACAAGAAGACTTTAATTTTACTCATTCTACGTAGGCATCTCTCCAAGTCATATAAATACACAATCAATTTTTACTTTAGTAAGTAAATATAATTTGCATGACCAGCTTCAGAAAGATGTCAGAATAGTAAGATAAATCTAAAACTGCATAAATGGCATTTGAATTTCTGATACTTTTTTGAAAAAAATCTAATTTTTAAAGAACAAGGTGGACTATATAAGGAAATATTAAACTCGCCAACTAGTTGTCATACAATGTAATAAGGCATTTATTTCATTCCCAACTTTAAGGCTTGTGACATTTGTAATTTACAGTTAATAATGGTGTTTCAAGGAATACTGCAGACCAAAGCAATTATTTTAATAGGCATTACATTTTTATTGAGGCATGATTCCAGATCACTTCTTGATTTTAAAGGGAGCAAAGGAATCAGCTTGCAGTAGCTCATGTTGGAAAGTTTTTAACCCCAAACCAAAGTTTTCATATGCCATTTGGTGGTGATGTCAGATATTACTTCCCAGGGGTAACACATTTCTCCTAATGTATAGACCACAGCTGTTAGAGCTTAGCAGCTAGTTTTCAGGAAAGTATTCTTGTCTAGCCTTTAAGTCTAGACTACCGACTTATGAGGTCATGAGAAACAAACTTCCTTCCAGCTAATCACACAGGAAAAAAGACAACCAAACAAAATCTGATCAGACAATAATTTTGAACTTACTATTTATGCTTTAAAAATATATATATCAGTACTTGTTAATATATTATATTTTTAAAATCTTGTTAATATTAAAATACCATGGAGGCTGCAGAGTTCTAGTTAGCAGTACAGTAATTCTACATTATTATAGCAGTAAAGATTAACAAGGAGGCCCTGATAATATTCAATGTAAAACAGACAGTCAAAACCTTGAAGTTAAAATAATTTTGTGTACGAAATAGAATCCAATACAGAATGAACTGGGGAATATTAAACAAGGCAATTCCAAATTATATGCACTGGTACATAACATTAACATACAGATACCACAGATTTTTCACTGTAGAAGAGAAACATAAATTAAATATTTTAAAGGAAAAAAACAGACTATTTAACAGATACCAACAGAATCAAAGTCTTAAAAACCAAGAACAAAACCACGTACTTGGAGATGTGGGGGACAGTTACATGGGAATTAGTGTTACATTCAACCAATAATCAGAATAATGTTAGTGGTTTGGCTTTTTCTTTTTTTTTAATATTTAAGTAACTTACCTTGTCAAATTGAATTGAATACATGCAGAATTTATTTATGTCACATGTGTCTTTTATATCAGGCCACAAAAAACCTAAACAAACATATTTTAAAGGAGTGGGCCTTTTTTCCCCCTAGATAGCTCAAAATCCTGGGCTGGAAATAACATTCTTTCTAGATCAGTTTGCTATATTTATCACAAGAAAGGATTTTTCTGGGACCACAAGATTCGTACACTCAGGGAACTCTTTAGTATTATAGCTGATAAACTAAGAAAAAATCAATGCGTGCAGTTACATGAGCTTGCACTACAGGGGAAATAAACCTTTTATGGTTAAAGGACTGCATTTCTTAATATTTACATAGTTTGGGAGCCTTTTGCAGAAATTTTTGTTATGACTTTTAAATAAAAGTAATTCAATTTAATTAAAATAAATTAATTTTAATTCTATTTTTAATTTAAAAATATATATTATACACAAATATATGTTATACACAAATTTGTATGCAAGTTGTGGACAGTGAAAAACAAAGTAAAAGATCTTCATCAAAATCTTTGGCCTACTCAGAAGGCTTTTGTCATAATAACTGGCAGAGCCAACATTAACAAATTATTTTTGAGTGGTGGCATGGACAGGAAGACCTCAAATGTATTCTAAAGTGAAAAAAATTGTGTTGCTTAAATAGATCATAACATACCGTATATCTTCTGGATGCCCTGTAAATCATCATTAGGTAGTTTGAAGTTGTCAGTTTCCATATACTGGTAAAACGGAGCCATGATTGCAGTGGGATCATTAGAGTGCTCCAAGCCCAGAGCATGTCCCAGTTCATGCACTGCAACTAGAAACAGATCATTTCCTATGAAGAGAGCAAAGGGAAAAAAGATCTTTGAAACCATAAACACAATGACAGAAATAACACAAGTGGAGCACCCTACACTTGAAACACATTTTCACTGATTTTTAATTTTACAAGATAATGTTTAATAAGGGATCATCCAGAAAATGCAGTAGCAAAGGAAGCTTTCCCTTTTTTCTTTTTTAAACAAGGACACCATTGCTTTTACATATAATATAAGATCCTATTACAGACAACAAAAGTGTAATCTTGTTTTAAGTGATGCACATGGTTAGTGTAAGATTCAAGTGTCATACCTCATGTCTAGGCTTGTGCAAAATTTCTGACTTGAGGTGGATGCTTCAGTGAACCTGACTGAAAATGTTTGCATCAAGACATAGTTGCAAAAGGAAAATATCCCTTCTGATTCTAGTAAACTTCACAAACTGAGGACTACCTATTTAGGACAAATCCCACAGGGAGCTTAGTCATCCAAGCACTTGTAAAAAGACCCCTGCCGATTATTTGTAGATGTTGTCTATTTCTGAATCACCACAACCGAAATTCTAATGAGGAAAATATGGGTGTTGCGCTACCCTTCTAAAAAACAGGATGTTCTTATTTATTTCATTGTCTAATTCCTTTATGTGCAGTTGCTTACTTAAGTATTAGAACTTTTTGGGTTTGGCAGGTCTAAAAAATAAACTAACACACTCATGTTATAGATAGATCTCACTTTTTTTTAATTCCCTTCTAAAAATGATATTTTAATGCCAGAATGGCACTCTGTGAAGTAAAAAACAAATCAAAGCCAATAAAATTACTTCTATAAACATTTCAGAGCTGGACTAGTAATAGTATTAAAATTTGAATTTAGCAAATAAAATCATAGAATCATTGAATGTCTTGGGTTGGAAAGGACCACTAAAGGTCATCTAGCCCAAACCCCCTATAATAAGCAGGGACATCTCACACTAGAACAGATGGCTCAGACCCCCATCAAGCCTGACCTTGAATGTCTCCAGGGATGGGGCCCCCACCACCTCTCTAGGCAACCTGTTCCAGTAATCCACCACCCTCATATTAAAGAACTTTCTCCTAATGTCCAACCTAAATCTACCCTTCTCTAGCTTGAAACCCTTACTCCTTGTCCTATCATTACATGCCCTTGCGAACAGGTCTTCCCCAGCCTTCTTATAGGCTCCGTTCAGGTATTGATCCACTAGTATTTTCCACAGGGCTGCTCTCTAGCATGTCTTCCCCCAGGCTGTATTCATATCTCTGGTTGCCCTGGCCCAGGTGCAGGACCCTGCCCTTGGCCTTGTTGAACCTCATAAGGTTCACCTGGGCCCACTTCTCCAGCTTGTCCAGGTCCTTCTAGATGGCATCCTGTCCCTCTCGCATATCAACCGCACCACCCAGCTTGGTGTCATCAGCAAACTTGCTGAGGGTGCTTCCAATGCCACCGTTAATATCATTAATGAAGATATTTAACAACACTCCTCCCAGTTTGGACCCCTGAGGGACAGCACTTGTCACGGTTTCCCTTGTGGACATTGAGCCATTGACTGCTATGCTCTGGATGCAACCATCCAGCCAATTCCTTATCCACTGAACAGGTCACCCATCAAACCCTTATCTCTTCAACTTAGCGAGAAGGATGTTGTGGGGGATTGTGTCAAAGGCCTTGCAGAAGTCCAGATAGATGGCATCCATAGGTCTTTCCTTGTCCACTGATGCAGTCACTCACACATTTTATATATAGATATATATATATATATATACATTTATATAATTACAGAACTTTGAGGACACAGTTGAATGCCTTTCAGTTTTTCAAGTGTTTTCTCTTCTTGACACAAAGACATAAACTTTGTTCCAGGTATATACAAGAGGGTGAACACTGAGCAGTGAATGTCTTCATGATGTACGGAGCCATGCTGATGTTTGTAAAATAAATGTTAGATTAAAAGTGTGGAAACGGTAATAACTAAAACTACTTTACATGGTCTTTTAGTGTCTTTCTGATTCTTAAACTGGAAAACTAAGTGCTCTTGGTCTTTTATTCAGTATAATTGTGCAGAAAAATTGAGTTTTTCAAAAATGATGTCACAGAATGTGCTTTCAGAAATGAAAATAATACATCCTATAATTTATAATAATGTGAATTCCAGATGAAATATTTTCATGGCAACATTCATTTTTGCATGTAGTTCTTTTTATAGTAAAGCAGTTTCTCAATATGCTGTTCTAACAGGTTTGATAAGCTTAATTTTCCTGGTGATAAATCCTTTTGATATCTGAATCTGTCCTATATCCAGTCAAAGCTGATCTTGACATTATCTTATATAAATAATCCACAATTTCTGTAGCTAACCTCAGCATTCGAAGTGATGCACAGGAACAACTCTATGAAGGTTTTCATTCTACATTCATAATAGAATAATTAATAAAAAATTACAGGCTGAAAATGGAAAGATATGAAGGAAGATGTTATTGTACTATAAATATTGTACTGTGTCATGTCTCACATTATTTTTCAATTCTTCTCTGTGTTTTATGAAAGTCAGAGTTCCAAACCAGCTTTATTAGAATGAAATATTTCTTTGTCAGGCATTAACTAATATATATTTAAAATACAACATTTTTTTTTGTTTTTCATACCTTGTGGAAAGAAAATTTGCCTCCTAGACTTGTGTTTCCTACATAATAAAGGGTATTAACCAGTCTAGGTTCTGTCTTAGAAATTGTACTAGTAAATTTCCCACAGTATGTACTGAACCATTTTCAAATAATTGTAAATTAATAGCATTCTACCACTATTATTAGGCTAGTCAGTATCAGTAGACCAAAGAGTATTTTACATGTAGAATTCACACTGATGACTCATACTGAGCCTGCTGTCGACCCGCATCCCCAGATCCCTTTCTGCAGGGCTACTCTCCAGACACTACTCTCACAATTTATACTTATGCCTGGTGTTACTCTGTCCTAGGTGCAGAATTCAGCATTTCAACTTGTAGAATTTCATCCCATTAATCATTGCCCAATGCCAGTGGTAGGAGGTCTAAGAAGAGAACTTGATACCATTTCTAAAATTTCAAGAAAAAAAAGTTAATAGTCTTGGAAGAATCTACTGCTTCTCTCTATGACAGTTATGCATGAAGAATCAATACATCCTTTAGTTATCAGTCCTCATTGAGTCCTCATAAAGATCTCCAGGAATTTTCGTATTTTGTTCCATGGTTCCATGTTGACCTTGAAAGGCTGTGAATTACATAGTAAAGGGGTAAATAAAAGTAAAGTAAAGGGGTAAATAAAATACACTGTCACCTAATGGTAGATCTTCCTTCTCGCGTCACAGACAATGAGCATATGGTAGATCACTTCTAAATGACAGTGAGAACAAGTATTACACAGGAGGTGGCTGTTTCTTAGTAGTAGTCATTACCATGTCTTTCATAGAATCGTAGAATCATCATCAAGGTTGGAAAAGACCTTCAAGATCATCAAGTCCAACCATTTGCCCTCCAAACCCTAACCACTGAACCATCTCCTGAAACACCACATCTACCTGTTTTTTGAACACCTCTAGAGATGGTGCCTCCACCACCTCTCTGGGCAGCCTGTTTCAATGCCTCACCACTCTTTCTGTGAAGAAATTTTTCCTAATATCCAATCTGAACCTGCCATGTCGCAACTTGACCCCATATCCTCTCATCCTATCACTGGTCACTCGGGAGAAGAGGCCAACACCCACCTCACCACAACCTCCTTTCAGGTAGTTGTTGAGATCAATGAGGTCTCCCTTTAGCCTTCCGTTCTCCAGGCTGAACAGCCCCAGCTCCCTCAGCCTCTCCTCATAAGGCCGGTTCTCCAGACCCTTAATCAGCCTCGTTGCCCTTCTCTGCACCCTCTCCAGCACCTCGATGTCCTTCTTATACTATGGTGCCCAAAACTGCACACAGTGCTTGAGGTGCAGCCTCACCAGTGCCGAGTAGAGGGGCAGGATCACCTCCCTGGTCCTGCTGGTCACATTATTCCTGATGCAGGCCAGGATGGTGTTGGCCTTCTTGGCCACCTGGGCACACTGCTGGCTCCTGTTCAGCCAGCTGACAATCAACACCCCCAGGTCCCTCTCTGCTGGGCAGCTCTCCAGCCACTCCTCCCCAAGCCTGTAGTACTGCCGGGGATTGTTGTGGCCAAAGTGCAGGACCCGACATTTCCCCTCTTTCCTTTTTGTTAGGGTGATTATGTGAAAAAGAAATATATTCAGCATCTGATTGCCCCACCGCACTTAGTCAAATCCTAAGTTCAAAAGGGAAAAAGGCAAAAGGACTATGGAAAGTAATTTCCATCTCCTGCAATGCAACTTGTAGCCATCAGGGGAGCTATTGAATGTGCTAAAGACAGAATAGCCCTAGGAGAAAATGGATAAGGGGGGAAGGGAGAAGGTCACAGGAAAGAGCTGGGAGAATAATATTCTTGCCTGGGGTGACAGTGATTTAACAGGCAACATATTTCCTACTTATAGTCAAATAGCCCCATTATTCATAACAATTCCCATCAAGAGTCATTATTGTCTCCGGGGCATCCTGAATTTAAACTGACCCAAATAACTTAGTGCAGTTTGACACTGAGGTTTAAACCAGTTCAAGATGTGTTGTGTGAGACCAATGCAGGTAGAAGTTACTACTGTCTTAGTTTCCATCCTTTTTATTTTGCGTATAATTAGATTTCTCCAATTTTCAACAATTGCTCAGTCCCTTTTTGCTTGCAAGAGCAGACTCACTTTGAGCATGTCAATGTTACATTAAGTAGCTACTGAGAGTGCAGAAGGATAACCTTGAGTGCTCTTTCTTTCTCCCCAGGCTGCACAGAATTGTACTTGGGACTGCAAGGCTGCAGTAGGCCAACATCAGCTCCTCAGCCAGTGGTTAGATGAAGGACTGTAAAGGCCAGTGAATATTTGTACCAACTCAGGCTAGATTTGTTATTGTTCTGACATTGGATATAATTTTTAAAATACTTTCAGTCCCCATCATTGAAGCAGAGAGTCCCAAACGATTCTATATTTCAGTATACATTACTCAAGTAGAAACATATCTCTGTCCACTTGGCAAAATGAAGCACTGTAGAAAAATGTTAACATCCCATGAGTAAGAGTTAAACTATGCATGACTATGATGACTTTTAAACTAAAAATTGCCACTAAAGGACATACTATAGTGAATACTCATTCTCAGTTACATCTTGTCATATTATCTATATGTTATTAGAGAAATATTGCAAAAAATGCATTTCACCAGTCCAAAACTTGTGCATCTCTGTTCTTGTGTTGCCCGTTAGCATGCAGATTTGAAATAGAATGTGTAAAAGCTCAAAAAATTGTGATTGTTTTTCTTATTTTATCTCAGGTTTGATTTCACAAGGAAAGAAAAAAGATGCTGTGTGTAAAGAACTAAGACAAAATGGTTCTTTTATTTCTAAGTATGGATATAAGGACATTTTTACTTTGTCTCTCACAGTCTCATTCACTAGTACTGAAAAAATTCAGAAACTATTCTAACTAGTGAATCAGTACCAACTTCTTCAAAGAGTGAGAAGTGAAGCAGCTGGATGTGATCCTAGGGGAGGTAAAGAAGACTGTAAATATGGTGATGTGAGTTCTTTCTGCAAATATCATGCTTGTGGGTTTATATCATGCTTTGGGGAAAACCTGCAGCTATGAACCTAACTAACTAAGAAAAACTACACTTACACTGAATCTTCTGGGATTAACTTCTTCATTGCTCAGGTCCAATATTGAATTTGTATACTCTTTTCAAATGGCATATTATTAACGAAGTCATATTGATTAACAGACTGAAAAGTTTTATTTGGGGTATTTTTATGGTCATCTTTGGATAGTAATTAAAATTAAAATTATAATGGAATTTTACATTTTTCTAGAAAAGATATTGATAAATTAATTTTTCTCAGCAAGCTCACATCAGTAAAAATGTTTGAAAATACAGTCGACATTTTCAAAACATTACAAATGACTCAGTTGCTAAATAAAATTTACACTAGTTTCCCAGTGGTCTCAGTGATGCAAATACTGTAGCAGTGTGATCTATTTATACTCTTTCCTGTCTTCTCTTTGTTGCTGTTATTAGTTGTTGCTGTGGAAACAATAAGCTGGAGGAGTCTATAAAACTCCTTTCTGAACATTGTGAGAACGAACACGTGCTGGGATTGAAGATTTGGATACGTGCATGAAAAAAGCATGTTTCACACAATTCTCAGCTATCCTCCATAGTCCTGTCATTGAGAGTCATTCATGTGAAGGGAATGGACATCGTTCTACCACTCCTGACTAAGTGATAGGCTGGGTGAGAATAAAAGTAGGACAACTGATTTTGCATGAATCTGTACAGAAAACAAATCCTTGCCTTTGACAAAACAAATCTAGGTTTTGTTCTTAAGCCACTCAAGTAAAATACTGCCATATTAACACTGTGGCTGGTTCTGTTTTGAAGGGATGATTTTTTAAATTTTTTTTCTTCATTTCCCCTAATTTTCTGTGTATCCTACTATAAAGATAAATATGTATAATTACTAGGAGAAAGGCAAAAGTCACACTGGCCATGTTCACAATAGATGAAACTCGCCATGGGGTGTAAATCTGGAAGGGTCCTACAGATAACTGAAATCCCACAACAGAATTACATAGAATTTTATTTATGTGTAAATCTTGTGTAAGCTCTTTGAAGAGCTAAATTTTTACCCTGTGTCAGTTAAATAACTGAAAGTAATGATGTTATATTCTATCTTAAGTCACAGAAAAGCCATCAAAACCAGGTAAATATTCTTACCCAATCACTGTATCTACTTAACACGTACATATGACTTTAAGTTTTCTTACAGCTAAAGTGAGATGGTGTTGAACATGTATTTGGGAATCTTATATGAACAGTTCTTCTTTCATTGTTATTTTACTTCTTTAATTCCTATCAAGAAAAAAAAAAAGTCAAGATAGAATTGTCCATGCTTTTTTTTCTTGGACTGGAGATAACAGAAGTAGGAATTTTGAATCCTAATTGGCAAAGCAATTAGTAGAAAAAAAAAACACATTAAAAGTTCTCTGATCTGAGAAGCAGATATATTTTCTAAGACATCTGCAGGCTTCAAAGGGAGACCTGATCCAAGTGTGTATCATATTCTAAATTGAGGCAACTTCAAAGTGGGGATCATTTATGTGGAGAAAGTGACAGAAAGACAAATCTGCTACTTTGGATTTACTTTGATAAAATTTACTCATATGAAATGCTCTGACCTATAGAATAAATTGGCTACTGCTAGTGGGTATATCCATATAGCTGTTGATTTCACTTTAGGTAGAGGAACCACTCTGCTGGAAGTACAACACAGCAGAAAGGGGCCAATCCAGGAGGTTTCTGGAATGTGTAGAAGATAACTTCCTGCTACAGCTGGTAAGTGAACCTACCAGGGCTACTGCCATGCTGGACCTACTGTTCACAAACAGGGAAGGGCTGGTGGAAGATGTAGTGGCTGGAGGTCATCTTGGGCACAGCAACCATGATATGATAGAATTCTCAATATGTGGTGAAGTTAGGAGGGTCGTCAGCAAAACCTCTACCTTGGACTTCAAGAGGGCTGACTTTGGCCTCTTCAGGACACTGGTTGGGAGAGTACCTTGGGAAGCAGCCCTCAAAAACACAGGAGCCCAGGAAGGCTGGGCTTGCTTTAAGAATGAATTTATGAAGCCACAGGAGCAGGCTGTCCCTGTGTGCTGAAAAAGGAGCCAGTGGGGAAGAAGACCAGCCTGGTGGAGCAGGGAACTATTGCAAAAATTCAGAAATAAAAAAATAGTGTATCAACTTTGGAAAAAAGGGCAGGTGAATCAGGAGGTATTTAGGGATATTGTAAGGTCATGTAGGAAGAGAATCAGAGATGCAAAAGCTCAACTAGAACTTAAACTAGCCATCTCTGTAAAGGATAATAAAAAATGCTTTTATAAATACATTAATAACAAAAGGAGGGTCAGGGAAAATCTTCATTCCTTATTGGATGAGGAGGGGAACTTAGTAACTGAGGACAAGGAAAAGGCTGAGGTGCTTAACACCTTCTTTGCCTCAGTCTTGATCAAAAAGACTAGCTACCCTCAGGACAAATGGACTCCTGAGTTGGTAGACAGGGATGGGGAGCAGAATCCCCCTCCTGTAATCGAGGAGGAAGTAGTTAGGGGTCTGCTGTGCCACTTAGATCCCAACAAGTCCATGGGTCCGGATGGGATTCATCCTAGGGTGCTGAGGGAGCTGGCAGAAGAACTGGCTAAGCTGGTCTCCATCATTTATCACCAGTCCTGGCTCACTAGGGAGGTCCCAGATGACTGGAGGTTGGCCAATGTGATGCTCATGCACAAGAAGGGCTGGAAGGAGGATCCGGGGAGCTATAGGCCTGTCAGCCTGACCTCGGTGCCTGGCAAGGTTATGGAACAGATCATCCTGAGTGCCATCAAGCGGCATGTGGAAGACAACCAGGGGATCAGATCCAGCCAACATGGGTTTAGGAAAGGAAGGTCCTGCCTGACTAATCTCATCTCCTTCTATGACTGGGTGACCTGCCTAGTGGATTAGGGGAAAGCTGTGGATGTGGTCTACCTCGACTTCAGCAAGGCCTTTGACACAGTCTCCCACAGCATCCTCCTGGAGAAGCTAGCAATCCATGGCTTCGACAGGTGCACCCTTCGCTGGGTCAAAAACTGGTTGGATGACTGGGCCCAGAGAGTGATGGTGAATGGAGCTGCATCCAGCTGGTGTCCGGTGACCAGTGGTGCCCCCCAGGGATCAGTACTGGGCCCAGTCCTATTCAACGTCTTTATTGATGACCTGGATGTGGGGATTGAGTCCACCCTCAGTAAATTTGCAGATGACACCAACCTGGGGGGGGAGTGAGGATCTACCGGAGGGTAGGAAGAAGCTGCAGGAGGACCTGGACAGGCTGGATCAATGGGCTGAGGCCAACAGCATGAAATTCAACAAGACCAAGTGCAGGGTCCTGCACTTTGGCCACAATAACCCCAGGCAGCGCTACAGGCTGGGGGAAGAGTGGCTGGAGAGCAGCCTGGCAGAGAGGGACCTGGGAGTGCTGGTGGACAGCCGATTGAACATGAGCCAGCAGTGTGCCCAGGTGGCACTATGTACAGTTCTGGGCCCCTCACTTCAAGAAGGACATTGAGGTGCTGGAGCGGGTCCAGAGGAGAGCAACAAGGTTGGTGAAGGGACTAGAGGGAAAGTCTTATAGGGAGAGGCTGAGGGTGCTGGGGTTGTTTAGCCTGGAGAAGAGGAGACTCAGCGGAGACCTTATCACTCTCTTCAACTACCTGAAGGGAGGTTGTAGTCAGGTGGGGGCTGGGCTCTTTTTCCAGGCAACTAGCAACAAGACAAGAGGGCACAGCCTCAACCTGCTCCAGGGGAGGTTTAGGCTGGATATTAGGAAGTACTTCCTCATGGAGAGGGTGATTAAACATTGGAATGGACTTCCCAGGACAGTGGTGGTTGCACCGTCCCTGGATGTGTTCAAGGAAAGGCTGGATGTGGCACTTAGTGCCATAGTCTAGATGGTGTGGTGGTGTTGGTCATAGGCTGGACTTGATGATCTTAAAGGTCTTTTCCAGCCTTGGTAATTCTGTGATTCTGTGATTCTGTAATTCTCTCTAGCATTCAGAGTATAATGTCATTTTGTCATTAGTGATTCATAGCACCTGCAGTGAAAGAGCAGCCTCCAGGATGAAAGATTGCAGAGGATAGGGCAAAGGGTGCTGGAGAGGCCAAGATGGTGTGGCAGGCAAGCAGTCTTTTTGGGGCCCCAGTAGAGGAAAGCCTATGCAAGAGGATGCTTAGAGGTGGAGATGGAGATGAAGGCAGGAGTGCAGGAGAGCCTGGACTTGGGAATGTTAGCCAGCGCAGAGGCCAATCCTGGCATACTTTGTCTTCTGTGAGTTAGGAGCTCAGCAGGACCACAGCCTGGATGGACAGCCTCTGGCACAGGCAGGGAGAGGAACAATGTCAGAGGTCCCATGTCTGATAGAATCATAGAATAATTTAGGTTGGAAAAGACCTATCAAGTCCAAAAGATCATCAAGTCCAACCTTTAACCCTACTCTACGATGTTCATCCCTAAGCCGTATCTCCAAGCACTGTATCTATACGACTTTTAAACGTATCCAAGGATCTGCCTTTCATAAACCCATGCTTTCAGAGCAGACCTTTCCACTGGAAAGCAAGGAGCTGAGCACAGAGTTGCTGGGGCACACTGCTCCCACAGCTGCTGTGCCACATCCCACACTCAGGCAGGTCCAGGCCCATTATCACTGCATTCTGTCTGCCACCATGGCCAGCTCTGCCAGTAACACAAGTGACCATCAAAAGCACAAACCAGCTAAGGACTGACTGTTGGTATATGTTGTAGTTGCTAACTCTTCCTGTAGCTCAGGCCCTAAGATTTTTACTGCTCCTGCTAGCACTAATTAACATTAATTCTATGACACTGCTATATCTTCAGTTTCCTGAATGCTCCATGATAATCCCATTTCCTAATATTTATATCAGTTCCTACAGGGAAGGCATCAAGAGAAAGGAGCTATGTATGATTCCTACAAAAGAGAAACTAAAAGTATGTTTACACAATACCATCTTACCAACTATGCATTCAAAAAAATTCAAATCCATTTGTGAATTACCGTATTCAGACCAATAGGAGAGTGTTTGTGCTGCTATACTGAGAGGAACAGGGAATAGCCTACATGAGTAATTGCCTTTTCTGAGTATAATACTTAACTGTTTCCAAAACAGGCATCTCTGCTGCTGAGACAGATTTATTTGGAACCTAGTTGGTGCTGTTATTTGGAAGTACTTACCACTTCAGTTCTCTAATCTGAAATTGCACATGATTTAACATCACTGGTGGAAGTCATCTAGCTACAGAAAACTGTAACACAAGTGTCTAGACCCGAAACTTTTTCAAGACATGATTCACCTATTTTATTTTAGACACCTATTCCAGGACATGCCACTTTCTGTTTAAAGGGACAATTTGAGGATCATAGATAGTTTCTCTTTCCTAAATTATTTGTACTAGCAAATAAGACTGAAAAGCCAAACAAAAAATTAATTTCAAGCCATTAATTCATTAGGTGTTTTTTAGTTGTGAAATTATTTTAACTTATTTGCAATAATAAAGCTTATTTTCTCTTTTTTTTAACCCAACATGTTTGAGATTATGGCGTTTCACAAACTCTCTGTAACAAATAATCTTTCAAGAACCTGAAATTCAGTCTCTAGTGTGAAGTCCCACAGGTCATAAGGCAGTTTATTTTTATTAACATTTATTTTATTAGTATTATTTTTATCTCATACATTTTAAAGAAAAATTGCCTTTTTGTGAGGTGATGGAGAACATTTATAAAAAGATACATAGGGGATAAGGAAAAACCACACCACCTAGAATATTTTAAATTCTTTCCTTTTTTTCCCCCTTTTCTATAACTTTCTCATGTACAAGGGTTATGTGAAGCTGTCTCAGATTCAAGACACAAAATTAAAATCTGCTAAACTTCTTTCTAGGAGGAGGAAAGATCTTGGGATGACTGGATATGGAAAAGATGGGCATATGCACACCGAACAAGAATAATCCATGGAAGAAATGGGAAGTTTGAGGACAGATTCTGTTTGGTTCTATCAGCACAGCACACACTTACTGATGGGGAAAGACTGGTTGGTTTTTTTAAGTACTGAAAGGCTTGAGGTTTAGCAATACAAAGTATTATCTGTGATAGTTGACCCCTGAATTAGATGGGATTTCAGGGGGAAGGGTGAAATGAAAAGAATCAATTGTTATTCCATTTTTCTGCAACTTGCGAAGTTCTTTTAAATATTATCCTGGTATCTCCATCATTATAAAATGTCATGAGTGTAATTGCCATCTTTTATAATATTGCTGATTCTCTCAGTTTGCTCTCAAATAAATTCTCTTTAAAATTGTTGTGCTTCCTTAACTTTACAACTACATATAAACAAAGATGTAACTCAACAGGCTAGGTGTCTTTGTTCTGGAAACAAGATATAAAAAAAGACCATAAAATTATAAATGGCGTAGATAAAATTATTAGGAAATTACTTCCTCATAGTATAAGCAACAGTCAACCTAAAATGAATTTATAAATGGTAGGTTCAAAATTCAGAAAGGTAGTTTTTCACATCTGCTTAAACTATAGAACACATTGCCACAGGATGTTGTGGATACTGAATGCTTACATGAGTTCAAAAAGAGATTATACCAATTCATGAAAGGAAATCCCTCAAAAGCTATTAAACACAAAATATGGCCTATGGCTCAGAAATTCAATGAGCCACAGATTGCTGGAAGCTAAGGCGGATTATGCTGGGGTTTTGTTACCATATGTTTGCTCTGCTTTTACTCTCTTCCCTAGGTATCTGTTAATAGCCATAACTAGAGATAGGATATTTTCTAGGATAACCTTTGATCTGAACCTATGTTGGCAATTCTGTGATTAAAAGTATATACACAAGTAATAATATACTACATATTCAAATAAGATATTAATCTTTTACATTTTATCCTACTGCAAAACAAGCATGTAACAACTGCAAGGTCACACTTGGTTACAGATCAAATTTGATACTGGTAAGAGCTTATTAAAAATGTACGTAATCAATTAAGTAAGAGCACCGTGCTTTATGAAAT
The DNA here is from genome assembly GCA_020745705.1 of Hemiprocne comata. NCBI lineage: Eukaryota > Metazoa > Chordata > Aves > Apodiformes > Apodidae > Hemiprocne > Hemiprocne comata. The sequence goes on from CM036587.1 coordinate 137,353,813, forward strand.
TAAAGGGAGGGTAATATTGTAATAGAAATTCCTTTAATCTGAAATGCTTGGCTTTCTTTCTACCTAACCATAGCAGATGATATGAGCACTGTTTGAGACACAGAGCTCCCTTAGGAGGCTTAGTTTTCACAACCCCACTGGTTCATATTTCCAGCAGCATTTATCTCCTGCACTGTGTCTACTGCACTGGCAGCCAAAAAAAAATTTACTACAGGTTGATATATGCAGTTCAGAGATCAGGACTCTCATAATTTTTTCTTGGCTGCCAGCACAGTGCCCACAGCAGAATCTATGCAGTAACTAGAGTCCAAGTACATTACACTAGATACTGTATTTGCATTAGGGCCAAGAAGTTTGTACTTGGCAATTTACAAACTGCATGGTACAAAGTGACAGGTTTGGGTTTTTTTTTCTTTCTATTACCTGTAAAAATTGAATAATTTTTTGAATGTTGGAGAGTTAAGGAGAGTTAACAAAAAAAAAATTACTGAGTTCTTGAAGTTTTGGGTTTGATTTTCCGAAAACACAGCTTCATATATATACAAGTTACAAATATTCCACATTAATGTAAGCACTCTGTGGCAATATTCTCTTTACATTTACATGTAACTGTACAATAAAAAACATCTATTACTTCTATAATGGAGTTTCACCTGCTATTATTTGTGGTATATTCTTTGATGGAAGAACTTCTGCAGAAGTTCAGCATGGTATAGTAGCTGCCTTGGTAAATTTGCTACAGAGGTAAAAAATCACGCAGTTTACTTTTATTTTTATATATTATTTTTTCCAGTCATGAATAAGAAGATACTATTACCAATCTACTGTATTTTTCAAAGGAGAGCTTAAACTTAGTTTTTGCCAAGTATTTTCTGCCACTGAAAGACAGAGTTCTACGGTAAGATTTTAACCAGCAATTGGTACATTAAGCATCATGCTTAATGTACTTGAAATATAAGCTCCCAAGAAATCCTTGCTTTCCCCACGAGCTACTTCTAAATCATGCTCTGTTTTAAAAAGCTGCACTTGGGTAAGTAGGTCAAACTTAACTTAATCTGGTTAAAAGTAGTACTCTCTCCATTCAGACTGGCTTATCACTCCCTTAAATAGGCTTAGATGCATTCAGTAATTTCCCAGAAAAAAACAACTTCTTTAAACAAGGTTTAAACTAACTTAAGTCCTTGTAGCCAGACAAATGTGAAATAAATTTGGATAAACCAATGCAAGTTTTGCAATAGAGGTAAGATTTTGTGCTTTAGGTTTGAGATGTTTAACTCTGATAGATAGCAAAAATGTTTTCATTCACTCTCAGGTGAAGAGAGGAAAGATATAATTTAAGAAGCCATAAAATATATGATGATATGTATTAGTAATGGATTTCCCTCTGTATTAGAACACAGTGTATGTATCTCAATACATGATGACCCCTTCTCTGAATGTCTTCCTGTCTGCTCTCTCTGCCATAATTTTCAGGATTCCATCTGAGAGCTCTCCTATATTAAATAGGAATTATGTTTATAATAAACAATGCAATAAATATAGGGAAAAGAGATTGGTGGAAAATACCTAAGGCAATAGTGAGGAAGAACAGATACATCTCAGTCATTATTCCCAACTGATAGGAATAGTCTGTGTTTCATTCAGCATGCAGGTTGTCGTGACTGCTAGCTGCAAAATTAATCACAGCCCTTTCTTTTTTTCCCTGCCAGTATCTGCCAAAATGAAACTTCTGAGCATAGTGACTAGTTAAGGAATCTGGCTTTGATGGGTTGAGGTTGACAAGAAGTATCAGAATGTTACACAAACTTAATCCATGACATGGCCCTTGGGATTTGCTAACAGAACTAGTCAAGGTACACAGATTTCTAAAGATGAGACAGCTTTCTCTGAAGTCACTGTTCAGATGATTGTTTTCACACTCTTCATCTGTCCTTGTCCTGAGTCTAACTTCAGAAATGCTGAAGAGCCTGAGAAGTGTTTAGCATTTGAAACTGTCCACGTTTAAATTACTGAGAAAACTACAACCTAAACTGAGAATAGTTATTGTCCTCTCCAAGGCTTAAAAAGAGATTAATCAATTAAACCAAGCCAAAAAACAAACAAGCAAGTAACACTTCATCTCCAAAATGCCACTGCTAATGACCCTATAATAATATATCCTTCATCGCTTCAGAAGCAGCCCCCACTGTGTAAACTGCATTCAGCAGCTTTTAGATCAAATGCTGCCTCCTCTCTTTCTCAAAGTTCTGTTGTGGGATCATAGGAAATCTTCAGTCACAGGAATGAGGCAATGAAATAAAACCTAGTGAGAAGGATGTATATGTTTTGTTTTCTTTCTAGTTTGCATTTCCTGAAATACACATTGGAAAACTGATTGACTGAAGTTTGTTATAGTTTTATTACAATATGCAATTAACAAGGCAGAGTTGCAAGGTAAGTCCTGTTCCTAATTATGTCATTGTAGAAACGCACCTTCCTTTTTTTCTAGAAGCAAACATATGCTCAGCAAACATTATTAATTGCATTCAAAAAAATTCAGTGCTGCAAATTAGTAATGGACAGATGTGGGAGAGACTTGTTAAGGCTAACAAGAACACTAGTTTCAGTTTTTGGTACAGGAAGACATAGCACAGGATTTCCCTGCTTGCTATTAGAAAATTTACTACAGAGGCAGTCCCTGTCCCTCCTGCTCCCTGGCAGTGACTTTGAATTTCATCACAGTGATTTGAAATATTGCAACTGAAAAAAAAACTTTGAAAAATATTCTTGTTGGGGATTTTGACAATACAATGTCTCCAAAACATTGTCACTCTTAGTAAGAAATCATTGTCTTTTTATGGATTTAGGTACATTATTCAGTGTCCATAAAATTTTCATTAAAAAAATGAGGTCATATATATCACCTAAATGGACTGGAGTCATGGGAACAACGAAATCCCTCCCTAGCCTCAAGACTGGTATATTAAGATTTCTTCCTTTTCCTTTTTTTTCTCCACTTCTTTTTCTTTGCAGTACTTAAGTTCAGAAGAAAACAAGGATTAAAATTTTTTCTTAATAAATGCTGAATTTTCAGATAGCTACTTATGTAACTTGATTTTCATATCCTTTTTATTCTTTTATCCTTTTTTTACATCTTTAAGTGTACCTATTATGAAAACTTTCCCTGTGATATTCCTGTCCTTTCTGATTTGCTATTCCAGAACAGTGTTTCACCTTCAATTTTTGTTTCCTCCATCCTCTCCTACCGTAATTCCCAAGTGTTACCAGAATAATCTGAGTGTTACTGAGACTGCCTGGGAGCACAAGTTATTCAGAAGATGCATCAAGAAACCATCCTGTCCCAGATAATTTACAAACCTAAGACTCTTCTCTCACACTGAAACCTGGATAAGCAGACTATAAAGGAAATGGGGTCTACTCTAGGTGAAAAGGCCTACTCCCACAAAGCAACTTGAAAAATAGGTGTCCTAAAAGAACAAGAGGAACATGAAAGCTGTCTCAAGGAAGGCTACAGTCCAATGCATCCAAACATTTGGTCCAAAGTATTGGAAGACTACCATTTCCCTACCTTGCTAAAAGACCCAAACGTTTTTTATCCTCCAGTATATCCCTCCTTCCCTAGCAAAATAAATTATCTCGTTTCCCTTGCTTTCTTGTGATGGCAAGTTTCTTCTTCCTCTTCTTCTTACTTCTGGCATCACCTGCAGCACTATAGGAGAAAATTCAGAAAAAAGACCTCTACAGCTCAGCTGGAGTTAAGGTACCAGCCGCACTCTGCTTACAGAGTATTATGAAAACAAAGAAATATGTCATTTGAGAAAGCTCACAAGCGTTAGATTATATGACAAGAGGATTTTCCTAAGCAACGGGCCCATTAGTCTTTGCTCCTACAGGAGTCTTATTCATTCTTCAGTCAAAGCACAGATCTCTTCCCCAGAACATGATTGATAAGATAGGTCTGAGATCCACAAAAACATACCACTGAAGTGGGAAAAAAGGAAAGCAGCACTGTGCTGTGGAGATGATGTATTTTTATTGGAACTGTCCTTTCAGTCTAGAATATTATTAAAAGTAAGCAAAGCACACTATAATCGAGCAAACAAGATAAGGAAAAAACCAAAACCTAAATGCAAACTTTATGTATGAAGATACTACAACTAACTAGTCAGGATAAACTATCTCAGGAATTAACTATACTCAGAATACTGAATTTTTATATAGTTCCTTATTTGGAATGAAAATTATTTTAAAAGGACAACAGTTTATGACAGCATTTCAAGAAGTTGCCTGTCTTTTCTGAGGTAGATAGTATGCAAATTGTTTTCATTAGAAGAACAGTACATGGTGGAGAATTAGTCTAGCACTTCTCAAGATTATCTTATATTTGCATTTTTGCTGCTAAATAACCAAGTTAGTCCGTGTTTTCAAATCATTCTGAGATAACAGAGTAGGAGTCAGATACAAAAAAAAAAAGCCCTTTTGGGTGAGAATTAATTTAAAAATAAAAATAAATCACCAAATCTTTTTCTTCTTTATTGGATTTCTATTAACAATACATGAAGATGACTATTGGACTATTTGAGCAATGAACTTTAAAAAAATAACACTCACCTGGGAAAAATGACTCATAGCTAAGACCAGAAATATATTATTCAACCTCTGCTTTTCAGTGCTCTGAGATTGAGCTCAAATATTAGGAAGCCTAAGAGAGCAGTAAGACTTTTCTTCCTTGTCAATCCCAAATGGCAGACCTTTTTTCTTTCTCCACACAGAAATTTTTTCCAGTCACAAAAAAACCCTGGACTTTCCTGCAAGATTCCTAGACATAACCTGATGCAGCAAGATCATCAGCAAAAAGTTGCCTGGCTGATAACTGGCAGTCAGCAATGAGACCAATAGGCATGTGTACACAGATCAACTGCACACACGTTGCCATTTCTAGTTAAAATGACATAAGGCTTTTCTCTAGACAATAGCTTTGACCTAAGATTCATGGTTCACACCATCTCAACAATGAAAACAGGAGTTGCCAAAAGCCTCCAGAAAACTTGCCTTGGTAAGATTGTTATTTTAATTGTCATGTATTTTGCACGAATTTTCCAGTAATAAAATATCCGGAGTTTTCTACCTTGACTGGAATTCTGACAGGAATATGTCTGCCTCAAAAAGTATATATGAGAGCAACAAAGTACATTAGTTATTAAATTTACCAAATAAACTTCCATTGATTCATATTAAACCTTCATGATATAGATAACAAAACTTTCTATTATAGAAGCTCAGTGTTCTAAGATAGTGTTATAAAAGGGTATTTTTAGTGATAGTATCATTTTACTTTCACTTGATTTTTTTCCTTTAAAAATATCTTAAAATTAATTAATACAAGAAATAGCTTTGGAAAACTGCTCTATAAAACTTAGTCACAAAAAGGCATATAAAAACATGGGTGCTCATTTGCACTCTGAAAATGATTTACATTAAAGAAAAAGAAGATAGCCAGAAGTTTGCACACTTTCACACAGACTAAAAGTATCCATATGGGGATATGCTCCAAAAGTTATCACATTTTAAATGGACACCTTGACTTCAACATACACATGCCTGTAGATTTTCCTGAGTGCTTGAAATAATAGCTCCAAAAAAACAGGACATTATGTGCAGTGTTGGTCTCCCACTGAGGCCCATAAAAACACCTTAATTTAGCCTTTCAGTGCTGTGACGATGTACTTGAACTGCACAAACAGAAGATAACTTTTGTTTCTTTTAGATAAACCTATGAAAATATCACAGAATCACAGAATCGTCATGGTTGGAAAAGACCTCTGATATCACTGAGTCCAACCATCGAAACAAAAAAACCCATCCCAAACCAAACCAAAGGACAAAAACAAAAAAACAACCGACCCACAACCTCAGCCACTAGCGCATGCCCTAAAGTGCCACTTCTACACCTTTCTTGAATACCTCAGAGGATGGTGAGTCTACCACCTCCCTGGGCAGAAGGTTGCAGTGCCTGACCACTCTTTCAGTATAAAAATTCTTCCTAATATCCAATCTGAACCTCCCCTGCTGCAACTTCAGGCCATTTCCTCTGGTCCTGTCATTATTTACTTGGGAGAAGAGGACAACACTCACGTCCCTACAGCCTCCTTTCACGTAGTTGTAGAGTGCGATGAGGTCTCCGCTCAGCCTCCTTTTCTTCAGACTAAACAACCCCATTTCCCTCAGCCGCTCCTCATATGACTTGTTCTCTAGACCCTAAAAATCACCCCCTTGGTAGTTCTCCTCTGGACAGGCTCCAGCACCTCAATGTCCTTCTTATAGTGAGGGACCCAGAACTGAACACAGTTCTCGAGGTGTGGCCTCACCAGTGCCGAGTACAGGGGCATGATCACTTCCCTGCTCCTGCTGGCCATGCTATTCCTGATGCAGGCCAGGATGCTGTCGGCCTTCTTGGCCACCTGGACACACTGCTGGCTCATGTTCATCCAGCTGTCAACCAGTACCCCCAGGTCCTTTTCTGCTGGGCAGCTTTCCAGCCACTCCTTCCCAAGCCTGTAGCGTTGTGACTGAAATGCAGGACCTGGCACTTGGGGGTGGTTGAACCTCATACAGTTGGCTTTGGCCCATTGATCCAGCCTGTCCACGTCCCTCTGTAAAGCCTTCCTAGCAGTGCAATACCAGATTTTTCTCCAGTAAGAATCTAGGGCTTGATCTACAAGTAATAATCTTCTTCAACCCACTCTGCTACTGAAGGCTTTCACAGTGCAGTACACTGCTCTTGCTTTACTGACCCTGGCACAGCATAAGTACTACACCATTAGAATAGTCACAATATTGCATTTATACTCCTGAAATACTAACTTAAAGCTTTATTGCAAACTCAAGGTTACAAATACTGCTACATAAAAAGCTCTGAATTTTACTTTCTCAGGTGAGAAAAGGAAAGGAATTAGTTAAAGCTTCTCATTGCTCACAGATTCAGTGTAATGTCGAAATACAACTCTGCACTTCTTATTTGTCATCTTTATCTTCTTTTTTTTATGCCAGAAACACCCTCTTTTTGCATCTGTGCATCTTCTTTTGTGCATTGTTTGCTGAAGAGACTCTCTCAAAATCTATGTAACTGGCTTAGAGAGAACTGCTTGGACAACTGAGGCTGGCTAGAAGTAAAACTCGTCAAAGCATAAAAGCATCAAACACAGAATAGGTCAAACACAAAAACTCTTCTTTGACAATATTCTGAAGAGATGCAAAGGCTAGCTTTAAATTAGGTTTCTTAGATAATGGCAGTAATTTAGTCACATAAACTTAGAGTTGGCAAGAGCTTGTAGCTCTTAGAAGAGTAACTTTTAAGAGTATCTTTAATCTTGATTTGGTAAATTTTAGGTACATCAACTGCACTATGCAGTCACTTAGTTGAATAGAGGGAATATACAACTTGAGTAAATTTGAATTATTTTTTGAATTAAAAAGTCCAAAAGGCATTGAAAAGTTATTGGGAAACACTATCTCTGTTCTTGGAATGGCATTGTAAAGATTTGACTTTAAATGCTGCCACTGCTTCACCATAAAGAAAAACTGGAGAAGACTAGGTTTCATATATCCACTCTATTGGTGGGTAGTCTCAGTTGTTCTTAACCTCTCTTATATGACTGCTAAAGAACTTTTTCACATTTTCCCCAAACCTAAATAAGATCTACATGGCAAACAATTTCAAAATGAAAGTAGTTTATGTAAGCATTCAACAGTACAATATTTGAATGAACACAGAGGTTTCTAACAAGAACTCTGTTTTTCAAGAGAAAGACATTTTGATACTGTAACTTAGATTTAGATAGAAATTTTTCTGTCTCAGATTCTAATGGACCAACCAAATGAAGATAGTTCTAATGCAATACTAACTTAGGAAAGAAAACAATGTGACTTTAGGGACATGGAACTAGTTCTGTTAGCTCAAAATTCATGGCATTTATTTATTTTGTTCAAACTGAAATCCTTTCTTACCATCATGATTGGGATTTCCCAAAGTCCATGGTTCATCTGAGTCAAAATGAGTGTCTCCCCCAATTCCAGGCCCAGGGAAATATGCATGAGCCAAAAATCCTCCTTCCCCATCAAAGGGAGAACTGTCTCCATGAAAACCTGATGCAAAAATGATTGTAATATCCACGTCCCTCTTGCCATTTTCCAATTCAATATAAGGAACTTCTTCAAATGTTAGAGGAGTTACATTCTGCCACACATCGAAGGCACGGCGAATGGCTTTACGAGTTTCAGCATCACCTACTTTTGGAGTGACGTTCTTTATGCTGAAAGAAACAGAGAAGTATTAAATAGATTAAATTTGACAGAGTGGTGAGTGACACTGCTTACATCCATTTTCCCCTAATTATGAAAAGCACTGGTCTTTTAATAAAATGTGCTAGTCTGGCATTATGTTCTTTGAGAAGAGTATTTTTAAACAAGTTGGTGCAAAACTATTGTGACATTCTATGTTGCCCTTTATGCTAGAACTCATTATACATTAGCTAGGTTACTCTCAGCAGTACAAAAATCTTATTTTTAGAAGATTAAAAATATTTTTAAATGAAAACTTCTTAACAGTGGGATAACCAGATTAATCAACCACTGACTGTTTACTTCCTGGACCACAATTAGAATCCATCACAGCTAAAGAACGGCATGTCATTGCTGATCAAAAGAAAAATGTTTCCAGTTAAATGAAATTTTAACTTCTTAGTGAGTCCATTAACAATAGCAGAGCTCCATACTGTGACCACCAACCAGTATTCACAAAGCCTTAAAAACATTTATTGTTGTATTTGTAACTCAATAGATAATTCCTTATCAGAAACAAAGCCTTTTTATTTCAATACAGGATAAGATGTCCTGTTATGATCTGATTACTTCTTGCATAAAACGTAAGAATTCATCCAAGAAATAATCTTATAGAAGGCAATTATGTGCTAATTCAGAAATATATATTTAAACATACATTTCAGTCTCCACTACTTCTTCAAAGTTCACACATAAGAGAAAAAACATCAGAATTACAGTTGAGTTCAGAGTCACAGTTACAATTATAGTGGAAACAGCTTTAAAAAAAAATCTTTATTTATTTCTATTATTGAATTCATGAAAGGAATGGCAAGAATCAATTTCAGATCGACCCAATTTCTTCCATCATTTTTACTCTATTCATATGGCCAATAAAAATGTTTGTATCTGTTCTGAAATTGCTGCCATCAGATGCTCATTGTTCTTTTGACATGTGAATGTCCAGCACAAATATCACAAATTACAGAGATCTAGAACATATGTTAGTCTTAGGTAAGTTTACACAATATGGCATATTAATGGAGGAGAAAAATATTTTTATGAATAAACCTGGAATGATCAATGAGGTTGGTGCATTAAATGTGCTTGATTATATGGTATAGTAATTTTATATAAATGGAAATAAATCTTTAAATTTTAATTTGACAGATTTGACTTCACGTAGATAATGTTTTGTTCATAGGATAATGTAGAAACCATAAAGTTACCTATTTTGACTTACAGTCAAAACAATTATTGTATTGAGTCCACTAATGCTAGTCTAACCAAAGCATTTTTTTGTTTTAGCTAGTATGTATATTCCAAAGAGATATCAAGACATATTAGAAGATAGTACACTGTAAAGGACCCACTGCTTCCCTTGACCTTTTATTCCAAAGATGATTTAATCAGTCATTACATACTTGTGCCTATTATCTTATTTGTCTGGCTTGTAACTGGTTCTTGTTCTGCCTTTCTGTTTCACATACATGAGCTTTAAGGGCATTTTTTTCCCCCTCAAAGATGATATGTAAAAGAAATTTCTGCACTGCAAAGTCATTACCATTTTGTTGACTCTTTTGTTTAGTTTTTGTTGGTTGTTTTTTTTTTTAATTTGAACTACATTAATTTCTTATTAGAAGACATTTTCTCCATTTTATTTAATATTTTCTGTGATTTTTACTCCAATTTTGCAATGTTCTTTTGAAACTTTCAGAACTACACAGTACTGCTGTACTGATCTTGCTGCTTGAGAGAAAAAGTCCTCTGATCTGTAGATGTGGCCTGACTCTAAATAATGTAAACCTCATGTGGTTCAAAAGGCATTGTATTATGCCCTTTCTTCATAGTTATTTACTCATCAGTAATTTTATGATCAGTGTTGTATTGATTTTCAAGTGATTAAAAGAATATTGGATCCACTGGACCAACTGCATGTGCTGCTGCACAACTGCCCTCTGAAAGCCCACTCCATTGAAAAATGTTTTAGTTAGCAAGTTCATAAACTAGTCATCCTGTGCCCCTTGAGAATGTACAGTATGAGAAAACCAGTGTCATGTGACATTACAGCAAACCTCACAAAAGCACACTTGCACTCCCAACTACTAAAAACTTGACAAGTTAGTTATGCTAGGAACGCCACTTATAAAGCTGCTGAATTTTCTCTTAGTCCTGCAGTGTGCTCTTTAAAGCACATATATTGTCCCAAGAAGAACTCCTTGAAGGATCAGAGCCTCTGTTATTTGCTACATATAATGAATACAGCAAGTGAATCAACAGGCTTTCATAGGAAACAGAGTTTGTCAAGCAGAATTAGTATTTTCACAGAATCACAGAATCGTTATGGTTGGAAAAGACCTCTAAGATCACTGACTCCAACTGTCAACCCAGAAAAAAAAGCCTACTAGAGTATGTCCTGAAGTGCCATGTCGCCACATTTTTTTCAATACCTCCAGGGATGGTGACTCCACCACCTTCCCTGGGCATCCGGTTCCAGTGCCTGACCACTATCTCAGTGAAGAAATTCTTCCTAATATTTAGTCTAAACCTCCCCTGGCACAACTTCAGGCCATTGCTGCTAGCCTATAGGGAGAAGAGGTCAACAGCCACCTCAATACAACCTCCTTTCAGGTAGTTGTAGAGAGCAATGAGGTCTCCCCTCAGCCTACTCTTCTCCAAACTAAACAATCGCAGTTCCCTCAGCTGCTTCTCACAGGACTTGTTCTCTAGACCCTTGACCAGCTTAGTTGCTCTTCTTTGGACACGCTACAGCAACTCAATGTCCTTCTTGTAGTGAGGAGGCCCGAACTGCAGGAAAAGTTCATCTGAAAGATACAGTTGGGGTTTTTTTATTGTTTTATATTTAGGAATCTTAGTAATGGGTCAAAGTCACACTTTGTGGTTATGATGTTCGTCTTATGCTGTTTTATGTGGTACGAGCAAATGGATAAAAACAGACTAGAATATTTTCCTGGTGGTAAATTGATTAATTACTTGGTCTAAAAGGGTTTTAAACTTGTTTTAAACCTTATCACCTTACATTTTCTTGCCTTTTTTTTTTTTTTCCTTGCACGGAATTAAGTTTTAGTAATTTGTTACAAATGAAAAATCCTTCCATTATGCTAGTTTTACACACATTAACTAGGGGTGATTACCTATGATGGGAGAACTTTTCCAGGGGAGTCAGCTATTGAATTACTTTTGAAATAGCATCCTACATATCCAGATTTGTTGTCAGGAAGAAATATTTATCAAAGCATACATTCTGTATTAAAAGAAGACGGCTTTCTGGCTTCCAAAACAACCTTCTTGAGAAGGTGAGATTATACTGAAAATGTAGCTTCTAAAATAAATGAAATAAATCAGTAGTTATTCCAATATATTTGCAGAAAATTACTGTCCATTTTAATGTGTTTAACACAGAATCACAGAATCACAGAATCACAGAATCACAGAATGTTAGGGGTTGGAAGGGACCTCTGAAGATCATCGAGTCCAATCCCCCTGCCAGAGCAGGACCAAAAACTAGGGAAAGGCATCCAGACTGGTCCTGAAAGTCTCCAGAGAAGAAGACTCCACAACCTCTCTGAGCAGCCTGTTCCAGTGCTCTGTAACCCTCACAGTAAAGAAGTTTTTCCTCATGTTGAGGTGGAACTTCCTGTGCTGGAGTTTGAATCCATTGTCCCTTCTCCTATCGCAGGGCACAGTGAAAAGAGGTTGTCCCTGCCTTCTTGACAACCAGCCCTCATGTATTTACAGACATTAATTAGATCCCCCCTCACAAGCCATGTTCAGTCCTAGGAGGGCCAATTTCAGTACTGTTATGTCATACAACTGTTAAAGTTGTGTAGCTGGGAACTTTGCTTGGAATAATTCACCAACGTAGACATGAAATCCAAATTACTGTACATTTATTTTAGATTGTTGGTCATATAATCTCCAAAGGAGAAGTGCAGTAATATGATCAGGCCATATAGACAATGTTTTAGCTACCAGAGATTCTAGGACTCATCTCTTAAGTCTTTGGTTTGGCTATATCACCACATTAGCAAATGAAGTCTTATACAAACCATTTTCCTATTACGTTTGGCTCTACATTTTAAAGCCAGCAGTCACCTAAAACACTAGTTACTCTCCATGGCAACAAAAAAAGATGATCTGGGTATCTTACGCCCAACATATCCAGATAATGGAGCTCAAATAAAAATACGTGGAGGACACGCCAACTCAGAATCACTCCTATCGCAAAGTGCAGCGGAGCAAGACAAAGGCCATCACAAGAAGAAAACAGGATTTCCTAAGTATTACTTCCCTAACCTCCAAGTGTAGTGGTCATTTCACAGAAAAAATGTTCAATAGAGAGAAAGATCCAATGTGGACCTTGACCGGATCAGCAGTGCAACCTTATAAAATTGTTGAAGGACATAATAACAATTTCTTCCAAAGGGAGAGTATTTTAGTAAGTAAAAGATGAAACATTTACTTTGATGTCATTTTTAACAAACTAGTAAACTGAGTGATCATAGAATCCCAAAATCATAGAATAGTTTGGCTTAGAAGGGACCTTTAAAGGTAATCTAGTCCAACCCCCCTGCAATTAGCAGGGACATCTTCAACTAGATCAGGTTGCTCAGAGCTCCATCCAACCTGATCTTGAAGTTTTGAATAAATTTTGAAAGGTGTTATTCTTAGACAGGCACAGATATGTACCCACTGAATTTAGTATTTTGTGGTTATTACTGCAGTTTGATGCAAACAAGGTTTTCAACCTGAGAGCTGCTTTTGGCATTATAGCTTTTAGATTCATGTCTTGCACAAAAATAAGATTTAAACAGTGATATGTACTTTTCACACTGATTTACTATTTCCGCAGATGCCTGAAGAGTCTTGTTTTGGAGACTGTTATTGTGAAATTCTGATTTTAGAAAAGCTTTGGGTTTTCCTTCCCCTCCCCCTCCTTCCCAAAAATAGCCTCAGTGACACATTTTTGGCTGCAACAGCTTCAGGAGCCTTGCAAGGCTGTCAGGATATACCTCACTTGGCTGTGTAAAATCAGTAATCTGAAATTTAAGTAGCATATATTTGCCATTAAATTTCATCTCTCCTTTTTTTTTCCTTCCTGAGCTGTCATTAGAACAGCTTGTTATATTTTTTCTTGAAAATTGCTACAAGTCTATATAAAAAGTCAACCCTTCTGACCCAAGCTAGACCCAAGAGGCAGCTCAGCAAAGGCTAGACAAAGCTGCAAATACATAAAGCTTCTTATTACTGCTTACCTTAGCAGTAATGACCTTCACAAGAGTTGTAATAACTCAGTAACAGACTTCTTCATGGCATGTAGACTTTGATACTTCTCCATTGCATATAATAAATACTTAAAAAAAATTAGTTCTATTCTAATTTGTGCATTAAACCCAGCATACAAGATTAACATCTTACTACCCTCTTGTGCTGATTAGACTGGATAGCAATGAGTGCTTAGAAGTATTATGTAATTGTAATGATGCCAAATGATGCCTTTTTTTTTTAAAGAATATATATATATATATATCTTAATCCCACTGATTTAATTTTTTTTTAATCTCACTGATGTGGGTTTTCTTAGCTTCACCTTCATTCCAGCCTCACTTTGCTAACAATTTGTAGCCATAACCTGAGAGAGTTTCTCATGCAAAACGTGCTCTTGGTTCATACAGCTCCTGCTCCAGCTGATTAAACCCGAGTCAGAGATATTAGTTTTGATTTTCTTGTTCTGTGACCACATTAAAAGTCAACCTCTTACTGCTATGTTGGAAAAAATCATTTTCTTGCCTCTTCAGTTTCATGGATAATATTCTCCCCATAATTCATTAAAAGCGTCTGAAAAGTGACAAAGATGAGAATTTCAAGAAACAAAACCAAGATCAGCAGAATACTTAACAGAGAAATGCTTTCAGAGGAAAGATGTTCTAAGTAATCCCATGTCATAATTTATTACTAATTAATTTAAAATTATTATAATGCAACGTAAACATTTACAATTATATCATATTGATATTCACAGCTTACCCAGGGAAGTTGTGGAAGCCTCATCCCTGGATGCATTCAAGGCCAGGTAGGATGGGGACCTGAGCAACCTGCTCTAGTGGTATGTGCCCCTGCCCATGCTGGGGCGTTGGAACTAGATGATCTTTAAGGTCCCTTCCAACTCAAACCATTCCATGGTTCTATGATTCTATGTAATGTTTAATTATTTCAGGATTACCAAAGTAGCCAAGTATTAAAGAATGAGAACTGATATTCTACAATATTCAAATTTTATATGAAAAAGACTGACCCTAAAAATACATATAGTGAAGAGCATTTTTTAATTAATTACACTGTGGAAAAGCACAACTAATTAACTTCATTGATTGTTACATAGGAATCTTCTCTCACAGCTACAGTTATCTAGACTTTTTTCATTGCATAAATTTCCAATCACCACAGTATAATTTTATTTTCTTTTATTAGGTATATATGTTCTCTCCCCTTCCATTAAGAGATTAGAAATGCTAAGGTATATAGCACTGCTAACATAGTTCTTTAAGAAAAGGGTAAGCATTACCTTTATTAAATTGTTTTTTAGGAACGCACCGAACAGGGGGTAAATACATTTAAATCAACACTTAGGAACTGAAGTATTCAATTTTATTTGGATTCCTAAATATTGCCTATAATGGTGTTAGCAGATATCATGCAGATGGATACTGGAAGCCTTCCTCTTTATAATCAGATTGACTAGCATTGCATTTTTTATTATATTTCTGATTGGAAATTGGTGGGAGATGGAGTTAAAATGACAAAAGAATCTTCAATAAACCATTAATTAGTGATGAAATCTGCATCTATGCTTACTACAAAAAGATAATGCTTAGTGTTAGGACTGCTAGCGTTCTTGTCCCATTAGTGCTTAAGGGTTCAAGCCCTGTGGTAGATAGTCTAACAGTTTATGAGCACTTAGTTGTAGAAAACAAGTAGTGTTTCTATTAGAAATTTTTCTATATTTGCAGCTGTAAAACATCAAAGTTCCAGCAAAACATGTAAGTAGGAACTCTAAGAACTCATGGGTGTGTCATATTGAAAACATCAGTTTTCAGAGAACCCTGAAAATTTCTTCACCGTGCCACCCAGAATGCTTTCCACACCTGGAGATATCACTTCTCTACACTACTGTGTTCTCTGTGATGCCAAGGAGCTTACAACTTCAAACTTTGTTGCTGACTTAAAATGGTAGTGTAGGACTTTAGAGCATGTATTTAGCTACTCCCACTGCCTTAAGATCTTGTAGGCCTCATATGTATTTAGGGAAAACAAATGACATAAAAGTACAGCCCAATTCTGTAAATGCTTCTGGCATGGTTTTAAAGATATTACTCAGGTATAACTGATTTAAAGCACAGAATACTGCTCATGCATTGAAGGCTAGTTTTCAGACATTTCAGTTACTCGAAATTTGTTAAAGTTAGGATGTTCTTGGCATCTCTGAAAAAAACCCAAGATTCATTATTTCCTTTTATTTCTGCTTTTCATTCTTAATAGAAAGAGAATATGCTCATGTCTTGCTGCTGAAATTGTACAGGCATCTATTTTAAAAATAATGCACTGTGAACATCATCCCAATGCAAGGCTTATGTTATCATTTCAATATGGACAGAGCTGGTATTTTTCATTCACAAACTAAAATCAAATTAATTCAGCATATACTGACTTTGTGACAAATACGATTAATCCGGTGTGTAATTCCTTGATTTAGGAATTATTTTCTAAATATTCCTCTGTAGTACACTTAATATTGTTTCATTGAAAAATCTTGTTACTATTTTGAATCAACAGTATTTTCTAAGCTTCTTTCTGAATTTACTATATTGTTACTTTTCAGTGTGGCTTTAAAACCCCCAAGAAAAACTCTTTCCAAATTCCACACAATATGGATCATTTTGACCATCTAAGTAACAGTCTATTCTTAACAAGCCAGATAGGGCTTTTCATTGCATGTTGAAGCTCCCAGCTAGCATTAATTAATTGAACTGAATAGCATAAAGTTAGAAATGTCCAAATCTTTCATTCTCTGTCAGTTTTTGGGCAGCTGAAATCCAGGATAGATCCAACCTATTGAGACAGGAAAAAGATATTTATCCAGGGATTGACACAATGTCCACTGTAGTAAAGGAAAAGATTAAATTAATTCTAGGTGGTTTGGGATGAAGCCATTGACTGTCTACAGTTAAATTTCCTCCACTAATTAATTTAATATTACATTCTGCTGAACAATCCAATTGTTTTTGTTTTTTTCTTCCTGAATACAGTAAAATAAAGCAGAATGGCTTTTAAATAATTATTTTATTTTAAATCCCTTAATAGGTTACAGAGATTTCTTCTCTGAGCTATACAATGTTCAGAGGTTGTTGTGTAACTTGATGTGGTCTAAAACACTAAGAATCCAAACTCTATCAGTAAAATCTTTGTATTTTGGTCTGTAATGGAGCTATAATTTTCTTTTAGTCTAGATGTTTTCCTTTGTTCCTATACTCTTCTGGTTGGTAAAAAGATTCAAATAGTTTCTGTTTCTCTCTTTGTAAAAGTCATGTTAGTATATAACATAAGTACTACTAATGTTCACAAGGCATACCGGCATGAACTCTGCCAGGCAGAAAAGATACAGTAAGTAATATTGCCATGTAACTTCATTAGAAACAGAAATTCTAACAAACAACCTATTTGCCAGTTCAAATAATCAGAAACCTGTGTTCCCTGAGGGAGAAAGTTTAATTAATGTAGCCCAATGTTCATTTCATGCTGACATTCCCAATACTGGAAATCTGCATTTTGATCCTGTCTGCACACACACATTGTTTTCTAAGAGTAATTATCACCTAAATCCAAATGTAATACATGGCCAAAAAGGACATAATTAATATAAATTATAATAATAAATTACTTCTTTTGAAGCTCCATCTTGAAATTTTGGGGAACTGTTTCAGGCTGAAAAATTACAAATTAAAAATATGGAAATACAGAAAAAATATTGTCATACCTCTATCTCTTTTGATTCTCTGACTCATAATTACAATTACAATCTAAGAGGAAATATATTCTGAACAACATTAATTAATTTAAATTTAACAGGTGCCAGAAGCAATTATTGGGGAAAAAATAAGTAACAGACAGAAAATGCTAGAGTAAAAATACAAGAAGCCACAGTTTAAAATGCATTTATATGTGATCTCACTTCTATTCTTCCATTAATAATGCCTTGATATTCTGCCTAAAGTGATAATTATTTCATTTCAATAGAGCACCTGAGAATAAACTCTAAGACCAAGTAGCCAGACAAAAAGTAAGTGGTAAATGTAGATTTTGGTCTTTCAAAGGGCTCTCCTAAGCACTGGAATTGCACCTATTTCATAGTGATGCATACAAAGAAGAACTCCACACCTGTGAATTTCACAGAGTTCAAAAAGAATTTATACATTTACAAAACTATATCAAATATTTTCTAGAAATAAGGAGCAAAGAAATTTGAAAAGCTTCCCTTACTCTGCCCCAATCAAAATTCTAGGAAAAAAAACGACAAAAAACATTTTAGGAAAACCCCTTAACCACTGTTCAAATCCATGTTCTGCTCATCTGATAGTCTCTTTTTAACACAATAAGTATGTCCATAAAATTATTTTTTTTCTCCTACTCTTCCTATTCGGAAAAGCTGGTGAGTGCAGTCCTATGATAACTGTGATGGATGGCATATTTTGTATTGTTTATTCTGTGTTTCTGTTCTGTTGGGAGGCAGGGGCTTCATTTTGAGAGTGTTTTTTGTGGGGTTTTGGTTTTATTTTCCAGAAAAAGAGGAAGAGGTAACAGGAGTGAGAAATTGTTCTTTCTTTGGAGGAATTACTAAGCTTGCTTAGTGGACACACTTCAGACTGCAAGGTTAGATGGGCCAGGAAGGCACAGAATGAAGTTGGAAACCTTCATGTTACGGCTCTAAGAAAAATGGCACAGACAAGTGATGCTACATATACGATTAAATGTTTAGGGAACATGCAACTTAAAATGTCATTCAGTTAACTGGTATTAAGCTTGTAAGCAGGGAATTGCTGGAAAGAAGAAAACAGGTGAGGAGAAGCGTGTACAGAATGTTATTTCTATTTCTGTTGTCCTTACTTGCTTTGAGTTATTTTTAAATTCAGAAATACAAAAATTGTCATTTTTATTCTAATGAAATTTGGGGTTTCTACTTTAAATATCTTTCATTCTGTAATTCACTATAAAAAATATTATAGGCTTATTCACAAGTTCTGGTTGACTAGAAGTCTTGTCAAATTGAGAGAGTGAACATTTTACAAAAATGAAGACAGGAAGTAAAGAATTGCTATAAATTCTTCAAAGTGAGAAAGGTAATGGAGCTGCATCCAGCTGGTATCCGGTGACCAGTGGTGTCCCCCAGGGATCAGTACTGGGCCCACTCCTATTCAGCATCTTTATTGACGACCTGGATGTGGGGATTGAGTCCACCCACAGTAAATTCGCAGATGAGACCAAGTTGGGGGAGGAGCGTTGATCTGCCAGAGGGTAGGAAGAAGCTGCAGGAGGACCTGGACAGGCTGGATCAATGGGCTGAGGCCAACAGCATGAAATTCAACAAGACCAAGTGCAGGGTCCTGCACTTTGGCCACAATAACCCCAGGCAGCACTACAGGCTGGGGGAAGAGTGGCTGAAGAGCAGCCTGGCAGAGAGGGACCTGGGAGTGCTGGTGGACAGCTGGTTGAACATGAGCCAGCAGTGTGCCCAGGTGGCCCGGAAGGCCAACGGCATTCTGGCTTGTATCAGGAATAGTGTGGCCAGCACGAGTAGGAATGTAATTCTCCCCTTGTACTCAGCACTGGTGAGGCCTCACCTTGAGTACTGTGTCCAGTTCTGGGCCCCTCACTTCAAGAAGGATGTTGAGGTGCTGGAGCGGGTCCAGAGGAGAGCAACAAGGCTGGTGAAGGGACTAGAGGGAAAGTCTTATAGGGAGAGGCTGAGGAAGCTGGGGTTGTTTAGCCTGAAGAAGAGGAGACTCAGGGGGGACCTCATCACTCTCTTCAACTACCTGAAGGGAGGTTGTAGTCAGGTGGGGGCTGGGCTCTTTTTCCAGGCAATGAGCAACAAGACAAGAGGGCACAGCCTCAACCTGCTCCAGGGGATTTTTAGGTTGGATATTAGGAAGTACTTCCTCATGGAGAGGGTGATTAAACATTGGAATGGACTTCCCAGGGAAGTGGTGGAGGCACCGTCCCTGGATGTGTTCAAGGAAAGGCTGGATGTGGCACTTAGTGCCATAGTCTAGATGGTGTGGTGGTGTTGGTCATAGGCTGGACTTGATGATCTTAAAGGTCTTTTCCAGCCTTGGTAATTCTGTGATTCTGTGATTACTAGATAGTTGCCGCATAGTTTAATACCGAGTACCCTCGTTTGTTACTATGATTAATGCCTTTGGTGACAGTACAGAAGATATACAAGTGGTATGATTTAGACTGCTGTAGAAAACCTTATAATGAAATAGAGAATCAGACTCTACAAATCAAAGGGGTAGAAAAACACACATATTTGTAGGTGACCATGCATGCCTTGTCATCTTGTCATGCCTTGTCAATACATTTAAATGTACAGTGCTGTAGGTGGGAATTCTTATTCTAATCAACATTTATATTAACAATATAAGACTTCAGCCAACGCAATATACTAATCTCAAAGCAGTTAGTTCTCTATCGCTTGAAGTTATATAAGTGTGTAATGTCTTAAAATAGAATTCTCCAATTCAGACATAAGCCATAGCATTGACACAGTTGCTAATAAAATTATCTCTTTACTGTGGTATTAAGAACAGTCTTCATGACCATCAGAGCTTATGAACTTAAAATGTAATACTTATATGGCTTCATTAATAATGGTAGAGTTAACAAATTTGAAAACTATTTTATCGGTCAGAACTTACCCCTGTTAGGTGTTATGGGAATCCCAATGAGGTTGTGAAAATTTTTAAACAGGCTGTAATGGAATCCTTGGTTTGCTGACAAATTATGGATTTTCTATTATATACATAACTGTTTCTTTGGTTGACAGAACTCTAGCAAGTACAGAGGTTGCATCTAACTTTCCCTGCAAAGATCAGTTTTGACAGTAGGCAACATACTGTGTAAACTACATGCCAGACCCAAGAGTTACACAGAGGTACACTCCTGTTCATACCCCTATGCCCATCACCATATAGGCACGAAATGGTTGGGTCAGTGACTCACGAAATTATAACAAAGTTCATTTTTACTTAGAACAGACCTGTAGGCAACTACATTTTGCCACGACTGACTCCTTTCAATTAATTATTTTAAATACTTAGAGATCTGAGTTTCATTACAGTGCTTCTAGTTTCAAAACAATGTTCCCTAAGAAGTTGCCAAGAGGGTTGAAAGGTAAAGCTAAGGACATTTTGAGTGTTAAATCAATGCAAAAGCTTCAGAGAATTAACTGGTTACTAAATGCATGCTATTTTATCCAGTAAAATAATTTGGTTCTTATATAGCACATACATACTTACCCAAGAGGTATCTAAATCAGCATTTTTATATCACATATTAATAATAAAATTCTCAAAATATTGACAAATATTTCAGAAATGTATATTTATTTAAAATTAAAAGTTAGCACTACTAGTGACATTTGTATTTCTATACAAATATCTTTGATACCTGTAAGTGATATGTTTGTGTTGCCATTTCTGTCCTGTTAACGCGTAGCGTTTCCGACGAATGTTAAATTTGGAGTTACCTCTTGTTTGGTCAGGCACACCACATCGAGGCTTCTTCATCCAGCTGCAAGAAACAGCACCACATAGTTAAAGCAACATGAAAGAAAAATCATAACCACGGCACCTAACTAATAAAAACATCAAACTTTTTGAAGTTATGTTATTATCAATTTTATGTCTCCATGCAACAATGACTACCAAAAGGAACAGTTATCTTGATACCAGATGCATAGTTTGTGGTGTTTCATTGCCTCCTGTGACATTCAGAAACAAATTTATATGCTGTTATTTTTCCTAGTTTTATTCTGCTACAACCTCTGAACAAACAATTTGACAACTCTTTGACAACCAATAATTTATTCTGATTCATTCAAGGTAATGATGATCTGTATTACTAGCTTATTTGCAGAAGGTGAAGTTAAAGTACACAAAGATTTAGTCAAATCATTAGTTTTGAAATGATATTTTTTTATTTTGTGATCCTTCTCTTTTGTCTCATAGTGATGATATTGAAACAAGCCTTAATTTCTTTCAATCAAAGAGCCTAGTCAATTGCCAGATTTTTTTTTTTGTTATTTGGAGATACTGAAACTGCTAACTTTATGACAATATTAAGTTCTTCTTATTCTTTACACACAATGAAAAGTATCTCTTTGCCACTGTAAGCTTCTAGTGGAGATATTTAACTGAAGAAATTTACCTAAGAATATTTAACAGAATCACAGAATCACAGAATGTTAAGGGTTGGAAGGGACCTCTGGAGATTATTGAGTCCAACCCCCCTGCCAGAGCAGGACCACAGAATCTAGGGCGGGTCACACAGAAGGGTATCCAGGTGGGTCTTGAAAGAATCCAGAGAAGGAGACTCCACAACCCCTCTGGGGAGCCTATTCCACTGCTCTGTAACCCTTACAGTAAAGAAGTTTTTCATCATGTTGAGGTGGAACTTCCTGTGGTCTTGCTGGCATCCATTGCCCCTCATCCTAACACAGGGCATAAGTGAAAAGAGATTGGCCCCTCCCTCTTGACACCCAACCTTCAGATATTTATAGACATTAATAAGATCCCCTCTGAGTCTTCTCTTCTCTAGACTAAACAGCCCCAGGTCTCTCAGCCTTTCCTCATAAGACAGGTGTTCCAGTCCCTTAATCATCCTTGTAGCCCTCTGTTGGACTATCTCAAGTAAGTCTCTGCCCCTCTTGAGCTGGGGAGCACAGAACTGGACACAATATTCTAGGTGGGGTCTCACCAGGGCAGAGCAGTGGGGGAGGAGAACCTCCCTTGACCTGCTGGACACACTTCTCTTAATGCACCCCAGGATACCATTGGCCCCCTTGGCCACAAGGGCACATTGTTGCCCCATGGAGAACTTGTTGTCCATGAGGACTCCAAGGTCCTTCTCCACAGAGCTGCTTTCTAGCAGGTCATCTCCTAATCTGTACTGGTGCATGTTGTTGTTCCTCCCCAGGTGCAGGACTCTACACTTACTCTTGTTGAACCTCATTAGGTTCCTCTTTGCCCAGCTCTCCAGTCTGTCCAAATCTTGGTGAATGGCCGCACAGCCTCCTGGTGAATCAGCCAATCCTCCCAGTTTCACATCATCAGCAAACTTGCTGAGGATACACTCTGTCCCCTCATCCAGGTCATTGATGAAGATGTTGAACAGGATTGGACCCAGCACTGATCCCTGGGGGACTCACTAGTTACAGGTCTCCAGTTGGATGCTGCACCACTGATGACTGCCCTCTGGGCTCTGTTGTTTAGCCAGTTCTTAATCCATCTCACTGTCTATTCTTCTACTCCACACTTCCTGAGATTGTTCATGAGGATATTATGGGAGACAGTGTCAAAAGCCTTGCTAAGGTCAAGGTTGACTACATCCACTGGTCTCCCTGCATCTACTCATGCTACTTCTGATAACATTCTTCTCTTCCATGTGCTTAGAGATAACCTCCAGAATGAGCTGCTCCATAATTTTTCCAGGAATAGAGTGAGGCTGACTGGTCTTTAGTTTCCTGGATCTTCCTTCTTGCTGTTTTTGAAGACTGGAGTGACACTGTCTTTCCTCCAGTCCTCAAGCACCTCTCCTGTTTGCCATGATATTTCGAAAATGATGGAGAGTGGTAGAGTAACAACATCAGCCTCAGCCAGCTCTCTCAACATTCATGGATGCATCCCATTTGGGACCATGGATTTCTGTATATTCAATTTACCTAACTGATCTCTAACCCAATCCTCATTGACCAGTGGAGAGTCATCCTTCCTCCAGGCCTTCTCTCTTACATACAAGATCTGGGATTTACAAGGGCTGGTCTTAGGAGTAAAGACTGAAGCAAAGAAGGTATTCAGTAACTGCCTTCTCTGCATCCTCTGTTACCAGGGCTTCCACCCCATATGGCAATGGGCCCACATTTTCCCTATTCTTCCTTTTACCACTGATGTATTTGAAGAAGCCCTTTTTGTTCTCTTTTACTTCCTTAGCCAGGTTTAGTTCTAAGAGGGCTTTGGCCTTCCTTGTTGCCTTCCTACATACCTTGACAACTTTCCTATAGTTCTCCCAAGTGACAAGTCCCTTCTTCCACAAACTATAAGTTTCTTTCTTCCACAAGACTTTCTTGGGGAGCTCCTTGCTCATCTACACAGGTCTCCTTCCTCCTCTACCCAATTTTTTACTCAAAGGAATGCACCTATCTTGAGCTTGGAGGAAGTGACATTTGAAAATTAACCAACCCTCTTGGACCACCCTACCTTGCAGAGTCTTAGCCCACGGGATTACTGCAAGTAGATATTTGAACAGAACAAAGTTAGCCCTCTGGAAGTCCAGTGTTGTAATCCTACTTACTTCCTTGCTTCTTCCTTGTAAAATACTAAACTCTACCATGTCATGATCACTGTCTCCAGGTTTTTCCCAACCTTAACATTCCCAACCAGACCTTCTTTATTAGTTAATACAAAGTGCAGCAGTGCACCTCTCCTTGTTGGGTTTTTCCACTACCTGCATCAGGAAGTTATCATTGATGCACTACAAGAGCCTTCTGGACTGAGTATGCGTGGCTGTGGGGGCTTTCCAACAAATACCAGGGTGATTGAAGTCACCCATGAGCACCAAGGCATGTCATCTAGAGGCTACTTCCAGCTGACTGTAGAAGGGCTCATCACAAAATCAAACTGAGAAGGTCTAAATCACCAACAAAAATGACCACTGCAGCAGCACCAGGCTTTCTACAGCAGTGCTAGATTTGTACAATGACCTTCAATGCTTTAATGTTTTCCAATATTTAAAAAACTTAATATTGGTCAGCATTCCAAATATGTCAAAATTAGGATGATGTCTAAATCGAAAGTATAAGTTCAAAAGCACTAGCATTGAAATATTTCTCACTTGTAGTGTAAGGGGTTATTTAGTTTGAGTAAAAGTGAACAAAACTCATCTGAAGTTATTTTTTTATACGAGCTGAATAGCTGCAGAAAAATTTACCGTCAGGAAGATGTTAAGTTTAAAGATATTCACTGCGTAAGTAAAAGACAAATTTCTGTTACTTTTCCCATTCATTTGAATTTATTTCTATCATGCCAAATAATTACTGATGTAAAAGCTATAGCTTTCCAATTGGATCTACCACAAGAGAAGCCATACCCTTATATTCAGGCTTGCATGAATGAATTTCTAACCATTAAACTGGCATTTAAGTATTGTTTCATAAATAAATATACACACAGCAGCTGTATGTATGTATGACTGCATGACAGAAAAGTCACTGGAAATGCCATCTTAAATAGTAGACTCCTTGTAAAACATGTGTAGCTAATAAAAACACAAAAAACCAACCAGCTAATCATCTTTCAACTTTTCTAGTAGTTATTCTTAATTCAGGATATGCAAAATGAAGATAACCATCTCGTTTTGTCCAGAAGAGTATTTGCAACATAGAGGAAAAGTGTGTGTATAAAAAAATACACAGTCTAATGAAATAATTTATTTTTCAGTTCTGTATTCAAGGAATGAGATGTGCACTGGAAGTTTTACACCTGCAAATACCAAACAAACCATATTGCATACTCAATTAATTTTTACAGATGGGCTAATCCAATCAAAATCAGCCGCACTCATTTTCATAAATATGCGTGAAGAAATTTAAAAGTACAGCCAGACTTGTAACCCTTCATATATGTTGTAGCTATGGATATATAGCAAACTTCTGTTTAAATAAGTAGGAGTTAAGCTCACCAGCCTATGGGAAAATACAAAATTTTAGTGATAGTACCAAGATGACACTGAACCCCACTTGTACAGATATGGACTACAGAAGGTCAGTGCCTGCAAAAACTTTGATGGGTGACACATCCATGAAGTAGTACAAGTGGGGAAGTCAAAACTTATTAGTTTGACTGCCTGAACTGAAGATACTCAATTCATAGTTACCTATTTCAAAGAAAAAACAGAATTATTTACTCTAATTTCTGGTCAGAACAATTACAAAGCATGCATGGCACATAAACCAGTTTCCTATAATTTGTATTTGCAAGGAAGACTATCTTCTTTCCCTAGTGACTGCAAAGACAATATTGCAAAATCTGTAAAACTTTACCCCACGAGTATTTCCTGATACACCCTGAAACTTTACTTCAGGTTCCTCTGTTTTTAAAAAGAGAAGTCTCAATTCAACAAAGTAAAGGGTAGCGATTTCTGCAATTAAATATTATTGAAAAGTTCAATTTCCTCTATTAATAAAAGAAAATGAAGGAAAGGACAGATCTTGCAGACTAAAAGGCAGATCTATTCTTCTTAGTAAAATGATATAATATTTATGCTTTCAGCAAATTAGACCAAAATTGGTGCAGACCTCAGAAAATTTTTAAACATGTTGTCAGTAACACTTTTTGCAGTGCATGTTAGGTCAGCATGCAGTTACCATGGATTTTAATGACAGAGTTTATTTAAATTATGCTATTGAAACTGTACGCACAGGTTGCAGAAAAAGACATAAACATAACAAAAGATCAGTTTTCTCACCTTAAGGTGACATCTCTACATCAAAAGAAAAAAAGCAAATAATAACTAATAACTATTATATTTTGTAAGAAACACAGCACAAAAATGTCAGGGTCTTGTATATAACACATATCACTTATAGTTGCATTCTTACAAGGGGAATGACTTTAAATCAACTGAATAGGTAGCATGGATCTAAAATTCAACATTGTATTATATTACTAGAAGTACTGACAGTCCATTATTAACAAACTAATACACAGCCCAAAATAACATGTTATGACATTCAAGCAGTCATAATTTATTCTTGAATTGATTTTGAAGTGGTATGTACCTATCAAGAACATTATGTTGTATCCTCATTGGTTTGCATGGGCAGGGGATGTTTCATGCTTTCATCACTGTCTGGCCCTGTTCTCACACATAAACGGGGACTGTGGTTAACACACAATATAAACCCCAGTGTAAATCAAATGGAAGCCTTTGCACAAGTGGTTCACTGGCTTTCAGGAAATTATCTGCATGTAAAACTTAAGGAAATATGTAATTCGCAGCTGAAGAGTTGGACTATTGCCAAGTCTACCACCTATATCTTACTTCAGCTACATTTAGCAGCCAGAATTTTAAACAGATTATTACATCTTCGGTATTGGATTCCAGTCTTTTGTTTCACAGAAATGAGGCAAAATCTTAACAACTACTGGCACCTACAATTCCCTTTTTATTTTCTTTTTATTTTAATGTTAATATTTTTTTAAACAGTAACAATTCTCTCACTGACAGGAAGAAAGACTTCTGTCAGTAACCATTAATGCTCACGACATTTGGGGATACTTAGCTAGTAACGTGATCTTCCATCTGATAGGGAAATGACAAATTAACATTCACTTCTATTTGCTTCCAAATATAGCTGCTTTTAACATAGTATGATCAAGGTCTTCCATGTTCTTGATTGTTGTTGGAGTTCAATTATTCTTTTTTTAATAATTGTTTTTAATTTTACAATTTACATACTGGTAATTAACTTTCCTCTCATCTTTTTGTTTCTGAACTTGTGGAAATCTTTTACGCAGCAGCCCCGCAAAATTAATATTTTACCAGTAGTCAATAAAGAGGCTTAATGGTGACTAATGTACTCTATCTGTAGGCTATGTTACATCAAATTCCTTCGTAGCTTCATTAATTTGAATCTTGAGGAACTATGTAAGTCAAGAGAATTTACACAGTTTAGACTCTCAGAAAATCTGAAAAGATTAAAATAAAATTAAAATTTGCAGCAAAATTTTAATGCTCTTCTAGTGGAGAAAGAGTGGAAACTGAACTTTTCGTAACTCAAGCCAGTTGCCTAACAGCAACTAACAGTTCTTTGGAAGCTAAGAGGAAAAATCTTTCTGTGTCCTAAAGTTCTTAAGCCTTCTTAAGCGTCTAATGCAGAATCAAACATTAAAAAACCCTGCTCTTGGTTAAACACTCCCCCTCATTTATCCCTAATCAAAACTGCTGCTCGACTGTATAATGTTGATGTTGCTGGGTTTGGGGTTTTTTCAGAGTTATAGGAAAAAAGGAAAATAGAAAAGGAAGAGTCCCACTTGACTTAGTGCAACTTGACTTAGTGGCATTATTAGTAGATATTTATTTAAGGAAATTGCTGAAAATGAAACTTCTTGTGGGGAGAGATAGCTATGTTTTCCAAACATCCTTACCCTTCCCTACTATACTCCACAATTACAGGACTTTGCTGACACTTCTTTAAGAAGTAAAAGGCAGTCAAAGAGTGATGTAAGATACCATATTTCAACCCTGTTACCAACAATGAATTGTCTGCAAGGCATCTCATTGAATGTTTCCTGAAAGAACAAGACCTTCTGTATAGCTTTGTACAAAAACACTTACTAATAAAATAGACCACTGAGTTGATTTCAACAGCTCAAAATTTGCAGTTCCCTCTTTTTAACTGAGAATTAATATATAAATAACAGAGATCACACATAAATATTATTACATCTTTATTGTGAACTTTGAAGTAAACTGTTAGAAGCTCATCAGAGCATTAAAAGAAGCACATTTGCTATTTATTTATAAAGGATAATATTAAAATGTCAATAGTACCGAAGCAGTCATTTTATTTATCAGAGGGATGCTGAAATTTGCAACGTACCCCTTTAAACTTCAAAACACATTTTGGAAATAAACATGTATAGCAGTTTTAGGAAAAGGCAACAACTAGTCTCTTTCTTTTTAGTAGGCTTGATTTAGCGATGTGAAAGACCAGGATGCCAACAGTGGGTCCATTTTCAGAAGTCTCTTTTTTAATTAATAATTTATTGTGTTTGGTAATAGAGAAATTAATTACATAAAATATTGTGGTGCCTCATGCAAGTCACACTATTTTCATTGGGTTTGCCAGTGGAATGATACTTGTATTGAGAATGTCCCTCATATTTTTACACTATTTTTATAATGTCTGTTGCTACCATTCATTCATCCTTAGCCCCAGTAATAAGCATGTGTCATGCTTTTCAAGCCACTTAGGAAAGAAATTAAAACACATAGCAAAAACAAGTGAATGGGGAGTAGTAGGGGGGAGATGAATGCTGTTCATATTTACAGATATCAAAATACTCTGTAAGGGATTATCTTTTTTGCAGAGCGACAAAATGCCCTCAGGAATCTTCAGATGATGATCCTGTAGGACATTATTCCTCTGTTAATATCCCCAAGGTTTGTTCCTATCAATTTACTGCTATAACTTGTTTTAGTTGATTGTCCTCTGAAGACAGACAGACACATCATAATCTCCTCTCAAGACATGCTAGTGAAGAAGGTAAACCCTCCTGCATTGTTTTTACAAGGTTCCTGCTGTTCTCTTTGTTTTGTAATCCCAGCATTGTATGTGATTTTAACATATTAACCACAGAGAAACAAATTGTAAACTGTTGCATATTTCTGGCCACAAGATAGTATATATACTTTCTGTGTGGACAAAGGGAAAATTATTTCAAATATCTACAAAATACTGTCATAAACTAACAATTAAAAATATTTATAATTTTTTATATGGTCTTATCTCCCAAGAATATCCAGTGGTTAATTGATGTTAACTTGATTCCACAGTTCAGTTTAATGAGGTTTTTTTTCTCAACACCAGTGGAAATGTGACAGGTCTTTAACAATCAGTTCTGTTCCCACATTGATTCAATTAATGCAACTCCAAATGTGTAAGTAAACGTAAAGGTCATCCAGCATGAGTTATGCACACCTAAAAATTGTCATACTGTAATATATCTTTCTGTGTAGAAGAAATATCCTGCATGAAAACATTTGGAAAACTCAGTCTCCACCAGATTATAAAACTACCGTTTTGGACTGCTGCATAAATGGATTCCATTTTGTCTTAACACAGCAGAGCAAGTGACGGCAACCTTGCTGATATGCTGGCCAACAAGCCCAAGTTAGCAAACATAAACCACTTCCCTTTGCAATTAAAGGTTTGGGTTTGTTTGGCTTTTTTTTCAGCTTGCTCATTGATACCATAAACTCAGAGATGGTCTCTGCCTTTCCTCAAGTTACCACTTTCTGTCCTCTCTGTGTTGCTACTGTGAACAGATTATTTTCCTTTTAGTGGAATACATTGCTTCTTACAAAGCTGTCACTAATGTGTCTTTAAAAGGCTACTAGTTACTGGTACAGCAGCACTCTCCCCTCAAGGATCAATCACTGAAGCTGTGTAAAATCCTAGTCTCTCCACCCTGCAGATTGGATCATAAACATACTTTTGAGCATGGCTGTCTCACAAGGTGTTTACTGCTATTGCACTGCATGTTCTAAGGTCCTTTAAATTCCTAAACTGAGGGATGTGTGATCAACTCACCTCCCCTTAGGGCAGCCCTAAAATCTGCTTAGCTTTATTGCTTTTCAATGCAATAATGCATGTGCCAGTAGAATAAAATGATTTTTCCAATCCTGCCAGCATTTTAGGTGGTCTCTTCCCTAAACTCTAAATGACAGAAAAATCATTCATGTCAGCTACTTTACCAAAAAAAGAATAATGAAAGATGACACACCAGGTTGGTGCTGGTAAATGGGAAATGAAGGAGGATTTTTTTTCTCCCCTAAAAAGCATTTTAGAGATGTAGCAGAAACTTATTTCAATAAATTAAATGTTGGATATGTAGTGACAGCACTATTTTCTTAGTGTTTGCTTTTTAAGCAAAGTAGCTTTTTCTAAAATCACTAAATAATCTTTATTGCATTTGAACTGGAATGAGTCCAACAAGCACTTCAAATCTTAGCCCCAGATACGTTATCTTGATTGCATATTAAAACTTGTTTTTTACATTTTTCTGGCACATTTCTAAAATTTGGCGTGGCATGGAGTTGTTTGGAAGTGTCTTTTAATTGCTCTGTTTCACAAAGGTTGCCTTTGTTCAGTCTGTCAGTAAAATCAGATGCTGCCTGCCTTGAACAACTTCAGCTTTGCAAAGGGGGTGCAAACCTAATCCAATTCTACTGTGTGTTAAAATGACCACACCTGGTTTTTTGTTACTGGAAACCATTAAATGAATGGGCCAGTGGAGTGTGGTAAAATTTTTTGCAGTAAGTATAAGGAAATTTACACTTAAGACTCTTTCCACTGTGAAACATTTAATGAATTCTTGCTAATTCTGTATAGGTTCCTGCATTTCCACATTGATAACCTTTTGCCTCTTTCTTTAGTTAATCCTGAAACATTTTCCTCGCAATCACTGCCCAAAGGCAGACAGCAGCTAGGCAGGTGGCTACCTGGTACCATGAAATACAGAAGACAAAAAAAAAAAAAAAAAAGGCAAGGAGAGAAAGAAACATTTTAACTCCCCATCTGAAGGAGCAGCACTATTTGGATATCCCCATCATCCTGCTTCATGTGTTACACAGTTTTTCAGTTCTATTTTTATCCTGTTTGAAACAGAAAAGTCAAGAGCAGTTCAGTACTGGTTACTTACTCAATTGTGTTCCTGTCCACTTTTCCTGTCATATTAATGCCATAGAACTGCTGCATGGCAGCTATAGCTGATTGCATGGTTTCTGCAGAGCGCAACACCGACATTCGGGGGTCAGTTGGTGGAAGGTAGCCATACTTTTGTAACCATACCTGCAATGACAAGTGCAGTGGCTATTAAGTAGAAATTAGAGGTAAATAAAATGCTCCCTAGTAATTAGTTTTGTACCATATATAATGAAGGTTCTAATTTACCAAGCACAAATCCTGTTAGTTTGGGGTTGGTTTTTGGGGTTTTTTTGGTTGGGTTTGGTTGGGGTTTTTTTCAGTGAAGAAATTCTTTGGGGCTTTTACTGCATCTCCTTTATTAAAGGTTCTGCTGTTTCAAGACTTACAGTATTTTATATCCAGGAGCCAGCTCTCTTTATTACCTGAAACTTCCTGCTTCAATTATTTATTTAATGTATTTAGTTATTTGAAGTTACACCTTAAGCACCTAACCCTACCTCTAGGCACTTAAAGAAAATTTTAAAGCAGACAAAATAGAAAATCTACAATATATGTCATGTATAATTGACTGTCCACAGGGTACGTAATAATATTCACCTCCTACAATAATAAATCCACAATAGCTCTCACACAGTTAGACTGTATTATTATTGTCTCTCAAAGAATATGAAAGTGAGAGTGGGGAGTTATTCAGCTTTCCAGGAAGAATATAAAAATCACATATTTATAGGCAAAGCAGGTGGCCAGGAGGTAGTGTAGCAGCAGAGTTTGTGTCCATTTAGAGGAAACTCCCCGACAAGATGATCTTCCTTTTCTGACTGAGATGGATTTAATGCCAACTGTTTATGCTCTTATTTGTGTAGAAGTGAGAGGGAGAAAGTAGGGTCCAAATAACTGAAAGCTTTATGCCTTAAACCCAGTATCTTAAGAACACCTGGAAAAACCCTCTGAAACATGTGCTCTTGAGACAATAATTCATAAACAAGTAGCTGCAGTAATCTTAATGTTTCTAAGCATTTTCAAAATCTAGCCTATACAAAGCACAGTGTAAGAATTTTGAGGCAATGAGAGCACTGATACACCCTTAAAAATGTTGTAGCTTTTCATCTAAGTCTGGAACTACTCACTAGGATGAAAGGTACATATATCACTTCTCTAGAAGACACAGTTAAATTGTATTGCTGCAGCTTCACTCTCCAGTAACAAAGTGCTTGTGACTCCACAAACCTGATTGACTGTTCTTTTAAAAAAATGAATGGAGAAACAACTTAAAAAAAAAAAAGGTTCAACCACCTCTTTCAAATATATCACAACCCATTTCATAGATTCTGAATCATTACAATGATGAATGCTATCCACCCACTCTACCCGTATAGTGTGTTATGGGTTAAGTTGTATGACAGCACTTCTGGGTTTTTTATCTGTTTACACACAATGTTTATACACAGTCTAACACCAAACTGTGTAACTGCAATGTTCAGCTTTAAGTTTAGCTTGCAGAGTCCACCCAATTCAGTTCAGCAGCAGGTTAATCAAGTTGATGGTGCACTCCCATTTTACAGACTCTGTGAAGAACCCCAGGATGGATCAAATCATTGCTATGGTTCACCTGACTGACACAGAACATATATTATACGTGAACATTGGTTCAGTGTAAATAAAAGATCATACAAGAACTAAATATAGGGGAAATCTTCAGATTATGAGCTCAGGTATTTTTAAATAAAACAATCTGACCTTTCCACAGTGCAGGTCAGACACAATCTCAATACTGTCTGTGAGCTCCACACAACGGAGTGATACAGTACAGACAGGATTAAGACTCAGCCTAACCTCTTTCACCTTCACACTATCTCTATATACAGGAGTCATTCAGAATAAGAACAAAATTATGTTTAATAGATAGGAAATGTTTTTATTTCCAGTATAAATCAATTGTTGCAATTGGCACCTATATGGAACTCCATGTGCTCCTGACTCCTTGCACTTTTCAGCTTCAACCTGTGATCTTGTGAACACAAGTTTGTGCTAGATTTGGGTCACCACACAAATAATTTGTTTATGAGTTGGTTTGCACAGGAAGTCTGTTTTGCTTTCTGTTATTGAAAGACAGCTCTGAAAGGCCAGCTGGAGATGGAAGGTTGGCAAAAGCTATGCAGTATGTGGAATCAAGACCATGGAAGTAAGAGATCAGTTTGACACAGAGTGGGTTGATTTCCCTTACAGTAATTATATTTAAAAACAGGGTTATTTTGAGATTCATCCTCTCAAGTCATTGCATAAAAGGCAAAGGAAACAATGTCAAAGAGAGTGATATTAAAACAAAAGATCAGTCAGGGAAGAAAAGTAATTCTGAGCAGCATATCACTGTTCTCTAAAATAATGACACCTTCTTGTCACCTTTTCAACATAATTTTGGTATGCAGATGCAGATCAGGGCTTTGCATGTCATTCTCTTTCAGGAGCAAAGGGCACACAAAACTGCTTGGTAGGCTTGTGAGGCCAACTATCACCACTCAAATCCATCCTCACTGTGGCATAACTGAAGGAGACAGAGGAGCAGAGTTATAAGTAACCAAATTTACCAGAAGCTAAACCTTCAGCCATCTGAATTAGAAAAACTATAGGGAGGCAGAATAAAATAGCTTGGGGAGTACTGTGCAAAGGGAGTAAAGAGGACAAAGTTGAATCTATCAGTGCCATTGCAGAGACAGAAAAAGGAAAAGAGAGGTGGCTCAGAAACAGCAGGAGAAGGCAGTGTAGCCTTTCCCCTTCTAGTAAGACATACATACAAGTTAAATACAGGATGCCTTATAGGGACTCCCTATTCTTGAACAAAGGAAGTAGACCACTTGGGTCTTCCTTTTGCCTTCAAAATATCAACTAGAAGACACAGTTGATATATACCAGGAAGTCAGATGACACCCTGAAAGCAAGTTTCTTTCTTTGAAAATTCAGAGCAATTAGCCTCCAAGACTAATAACTGATGAATGCTTGAGAGCTAGCAGCGTTTAGTAGCATTAAATGCTACTAGTGTTCTGTCCTTGTGAGAAAGGATCATGAAACACAATAGGAGACAAATCTGGTTCCTGTTGCATTCCTCAGACTTTGCAGTTTTCTATTAACAAATTTTGAAGGATGTTGGCTCAGTCTGCCAGACACTTTGAATATGCCCCTCAGATTCTATTGTGCATAGTCCAAATCCGTCATGGAGAATTATGGAGGAGAAGCTTAACTTCAAAATGAAGTCCAAAATATATAGGTGGGTAAAGAAAACAAAGAGGAAAATAAATGGAATTAGGCAGCCACAGTAGGAGAACAAAGGAAAACAAGTTTTGCATAGCCTTGTACTTTTGAGGCAACTTATTAAAGAAACTTTGACTTCAAGAATTTCTGCCTCCCCTCCTACCAAACATAAATGTCTCTCTGCCTCTGTTGCCTCTGTTGCACTTCAGCAACAACTCTGAAGGGTCAGCGAGACACCTATCATCTTGAGAAACTCACCTGTCTTGGAACAAGGAAATAGTGAAGTAGATTAATCTAATATGTAATGTCTGGGATGTCAACAGAGACCCTTTGCACAGACTCCAAAATCAGTAATATGTCCCATTCCTTTAAACAGTTTAGGAAGATAAAATAACTGCTACTTCAAAATGAAGGTTTTGGGTAGGACTTTCTTGTCCTGCAGCAAAATGACAGCCATGGTAACCTCTCATGGTAATCACAGAAAAACACAGCTGGAAGACAATCAGCTCCACCACTTCCCTCTCTATTACAGTGCTTCACTATCCTACTGCTGTGAAGTTTGCCTCAATGTTGAATGGCCACTATTATAATTTAAGCCTGTAACTTTCCATTTTCCCTGCTATGGGTGAGGGAAACCAATTATTCCTTTCCCCTCTGCAGCAGCCTTTTATGTACTTGAACTCTCTTATGTGAGTCAGTCTTTCTAATCTTTTTAAAATAAGCTGGAAAAACGCCTTATGTTTAATCTTATTTCATTGTCCACATTAACCTCCAGGAAACTAGACCTAAAATCTATTTTACTAAGCATCTGCTTGCACTAGATTTGTATGTTAGTTCCCCTTGTTAACTTATTAACAAACACTGGAGTTTAGCTGAAGAGTGTTATCAGTAACTAAGAAGATTATGGACACTCAATCATTTCACTTCGGGAAAAACAAAACAAAATGAAACACATAAAATTAGACTAAAAATATTTTTTCTCACTAATTGAACTTCAAGGCTTATGTACCACTTATCCATATATTTTAAAATTATAAATCCATGCTTTACACATACTTTTTTCACCAGAAAAATTCTTTCACCATAATTCCATCTTCTCTTTTCATAGTTTTAAGGAAAAAGACTAACAGAACCCAGTGGCTATTAAACCTGTGGAGATGCTAGGAATTTGTTGGGGACCTGCCACTTCTGCAGGAGTCCAAGGAACATGTAAGTGCTCAGCACATGAGCTGTACCACCTTCCAGATTTTAGATGTCATTGACTAGATGCCTACGGTTTGGGTTTTTTCTGCCATGATGAAAAGATCTTTCAATTTTTGTTTTTAGCTGCTACTAATGCTATACTATTATGCTATTATTACTATTCTATGCTAGATGCCTATGGAATTAATAGCACTTTGTCACATGGCTCTATGTTTGTTTCCTTTAAAGGATAAAGCATGGGCTAGCTTAAAGTTAATTAAATAACACCAATGGAGTTCAATCATTTGGATCTTTGCTAGTTTGGAAAGAAAGACTACTCTTAAAAACAGTATGCTGACACCAAACTGTTGCTAAGAACAAAACCCCATATATTATCATTAAAGAGTAAGCAAGAACATTATGAAGATAATCAGTTTCAGAGAGCTTACTGATCTCTAAGATAGAAGAGAATTTATCAATGAATTGTTACTGTTCCTGAACTACAGTACATAGCATAAGCTACAGTACAATTATGTTCTATGAACCAGAAAGCTTAGTGAATCAAACAGTCTGATAAAGCATGGATCAAAACAATTTCATGAACACCTTCAGTAGTGCAGCTGCATATCATTGTTATTCATGCATTCCTGTTCTTTTTTTAGATTTCATGATGCAAACAAAATTCTTACTTGTACTGCGTAAAACCATGAGTGAGATTTAAGTTTCAAAATATTTTGGCTTTTGTTTTTTTGATATACTTCCACCAAAGACACTATGAATGAAAGGATTTAAAATGTCTGAGTAATTCAGGAAAGTTATATTTTCAAAAAGCATATATTTCAAAATCTAACTTACACTGATCACCGCTGGATTTATGGGTTTGAGTGCTGATGTAATTTTGAAAACAGATTGAAGGTTTTTGCTATATTATGGATAAATAAGCTAACCCCAGAATTAGTTAGTATCCATATGACCAGGCTGTTTCTCCATTTAGGCTAATTAATCATGGCTAATGGTGTGTTTTAATTATAGACCTAACTATTGCAGCTCATACTGACTTTCAGTGACAATTTGATAGCCAGATAGACAGGCAGAAGTGTTTACATAGAGCATTATAGGGAATAGTTTGTTTCCTACTTCATGTCACTAATGCAATCAGTTCCTCATTGGTGATGTTTCCTTTTTTTAAACAGAAGGCACTTATGTGGATTTCCTGAATGGGTATATTGTGCATGGTATCTACTCAGTGAGAAAAACAACAACAACAACAACAACAACAACAAAACATATGACAGAAGCATATAGTCCAGCAGAGTCTAATCTAGTCTAACAGAAATGTCTATAGAATAAGAATTATCATAGATAATATAATAGTTTAACGGTTACGATCAGCTTGCTACCTATGGCTGTAGTTTGAGACAACTAATCCTTAACAGCTAAAAAAGAGCCTGCATTTTCAGTATTCTGGAATGCCTTGAAGCTCACATAAAAATCCACTTCTTGGAAATTGTGTAGCAGGGTGGAAAAGATCTTAAATAGGAGAAATCATCTTCAAACCAAGCAACGATCTTGCTTGTCATTATGAACGTGCAAAAAAAAAGAACTAGAAAGTGATCAATTTCTTTTATTGTGAATTACTGTAACAACCCACCAAAAACAATTTAGATGTGGTAACAAACACAACAACACACACTCCACCAGAAAACACACACACGAAAAAAAAAAAAACACAAAAAACCCCACAACAGTAAAACCACAAAAAACCCCACCAAAAACCCCACAAAACCAAAACAACAACAAAAATGAAAAAACAACCCCCCAAAAAAACATCAACAAGAAGGACCAATTAAAAAACCCTGAAAAAAAAAGAAAACAAACAAAAAAACCTCAACACCCTACAACCTCAGCCACTAGAGCATGCCCTGAAGTGCCACTTCTACACCTTTCTTGAATACCTCAGAGGATGGTGAGTTTACCACCTCCCTGGGCAGAAGGTTGCAGTGCCTGACCACTCTTTCAGTATATATTCCTAATATCCAATCTGAACCTCCCCTGCTGCAACTTCAGGCCATTTCCTCTTGTCCTGTCACTATTGACTTGGGAGAAGACGCCAACACCCACCTCCCTACAACCTCCTTTCAGGTAGTTGTAGAGGGCGATGAGGTCTCTCCTCAGCCTCCTCTTCTCCAAACTAAACATCCATAGTTCTCTGAGCTTCTCCTCATATGACGTGTTCTGTAGACCCTTCACCAGCTTGGTAGTTCTTCTCTGGACACACTCCAGCACATATATGTCCTTCTTATAGTGAGGGGCCCAGAACTGAGCACAGTACTAGAGGTGTGGCCTCACCAGTGCCGAGTCCAGGGGATTGATCACCTCCCTACTCCTGCTGGCCACACTATTCCTGATACAGGGCAGGATGCTGTTGGCCTTCTTGGCCATCTGGGCACACTGCTGGGTCATGTTCATCTGGTTGTCAACCAGCACCCCCAGGTCCTTTTCTGCTGGACAGCTTTCCACCCACTCTTCCCCAAGCCTGTAGCAGTGCATGGGGTAGTTGTGACTGAAATGCAGGACCTGACACTTGTCCTTATTGAACATCATACAATTGACCTTGGCCCATTGATCCAGCCTGTCCAGGTCCCTCTGCAGTGCCTTCCTACCCTCAGGCAGATCAATACTTCCACCCAGTTTGGTGTCATCTGCAAACTTACTGAGGGTGCACTCAATCCCCTCATTCAAATCATTGATAAAGATGCTGAAGAAGACTGGCCCCAAAACTGCGCTCTGAGGGACACCACTGGTGACCGGTCACCAACTAGATTTGACCTCATTTACCACAACTCTCTGGGTCTGGCCATCCAGCCAGTTTTTTACCTGGTGAAGAGTACACTTGTCTATGCCACGATTCGCCAGCTTCTCCAGGTGAATGCTGTGGGAGACTGTCAAAGGCCTTATCAAAGTCCAGGTAGACAACATTGACAGCCTTCCCCCATCCAAAGGTGGGTCACATGGTCATAGAAAGAAATCAGGTTGGTCAAGCAAGACCTCCCTTTCATAAACCCATGCTGGCTGGCCCTGATCCCCTGACTGCCCGGCACTTGTCATGTCAGGTCACTCAAGATGAGTCTCTGCATGGTCTTTCCTGGTACTGAGGTCAGGCTGACAGGCCTGTAGTTCCTTGGATCCTCCTTCCGGCCCTTCTTGTAGATGGGCATCACACCAGCCAGCCTCCAGTCATCTGGGATCTCCCCTGTTGACCAGGATTGATGATAAATGATGGAGAGAGGCTTAGTGAGCTCCTCCACCAGCTCCCTCAACAGTCTAGGGTGGATCCCATCAGGCCCCATAGACTTGTGAGTGTCTAAGTGCAGAAGCAGATCATTAACTACTTCCTCCTGGAATACAGGGGGTAGTTCTGCTCTCCGTCCTTACCTTCCAGCTCAGGAGGCTGAACACCCTGGAGGAAGCTGGTCTGACTGTTAAAGACAGAGGCAAAGAAGGCATTAAGGTATCTCAGCCTTTTCCTCATCCTTGGTTGCAGTGTTCCCCCATGCATCCAGTAAGGGATGGAGATTCTCCCTGGCTCTTTTTTTATTGTTGTATTTATAAAACCTTTTTTTGTTGTCCCTTATGTCAGTGGCCAAGTTGAGCTCCAGCTGGGCTTTTGCCTTCCTAATTTTCTCTCTGTATGATGTAACGAAATCTCAGTCCTCCTCCTGAGTTGTCTGCCCCTTCTTCCAAAAGTGGTAAACCCTCCTTTTTTTCCTAAGTCCCAGTAAAAGCTCTGTGTTCAACCAGGCTGGCCATCTTCCCTGCCATTTCATCCTATGACACATGGGGACAGCCTGCTCCTGGGCCTTTAAGATTTCCTTCTTGAAGAGTGTCTAGCCTTCCTGGACTCCTTTGCCCTTCAGGACTCTCTCCCAAAGGACTCTTTCAGCCAGTGTCCTGAACAGACCAAAGTCAGCCCTCTGGAAGTCCAAGGTGGAGGTTTTGCCAACCCCCCTCCTTACATCACTAAATTGAAAACTTAACCACTTCATGATTGCTAAGCCCACAATGGCCTCTGACCACCACATCTCCCACTAGACCTCTGTTTGGGAACAGGAGGTCCAGAGAGGCACCTCCCCTGGTTGGCTCACTTACAAGTTGTGTGAGGAAGTTATCTTCCACACACTCAAGGAACCTCCTAGCCTGTCTGCTCTCTGCTGTGTTGTATTTCCAGCAGACATCTGGTAGGTGTAAGTCCTCCACCAGAACAAGGGCTGGCAATTGTGAGACTTCAGTCAGTTGCTTATAGAATACTTTATCTGCCTCCTCATCCTGGCTGGATGGTCTATAACAGACTCCCAGCGCAATATCTGCCTTATTCACCTTCCCCTTCATCTTTATCCATAAACACTCAACTTTGTCATCACTATAATTAAGTTCTATACAATCAAAACACTCCCTAACATACAGAGCTAACATACCGCCTCTCCTTCTTTGCCTGTCCCTTCTGATGAGCTTAGTGTGTCTTAGACACATTAATGTCTGTAATCTTTATTGTGGATTACAGAATTTGTAACAAGGACTTAACCATTCAAAAAAGTCTGTGGGATGTCTGAGTTGCAGACTGCACTGTAGTAAATTCTTAGATGCAGTACAAAAAGTAGGAGAGTTGAGCTGACAGTGGGCCAAAGAAGAGGATAAATCAGGCCTCCCTGAGTTCAGTGTTGCTGCAGCTAGATAGCTAGTTCAAAAAAAGTTGAGGCATCTACACAATTCCAGTATGTATGTGCTTATAGTTTTTTTTCTGCCTTTTGGCTACAA
Organism: Hemiprocne comata; assembly: GCA_020745705.1. NCBI lineage: Eukaryota > Metazoa > Chordata > Aves > Apodiformes > Apodidae > Hemiprocne > Hemiprocne comata. The sequence continues at coordinate 137,394,161 of CM036587.1, forward strand.
AATGGATGATCTCAGATAGTACAAAACCAGATTTATCAATACATATACATCTCTCCCTACATGAAGTCAGGAGACAGAAGTCTGGAATTTCCTCACTCACACAAGTGTCTGGTGACTGAGATAATTTTAAAAGAGAGCTCCTGTTCCCAGTGACAAGTATTTCCACGGCAAGAATCAAGACTGCAGTCCAAGGCAAGAAGCTCTGCCTGATTGGTGACTTGAACCAAAGCCAGAGGCAAAATACACTCAAACATGTTTGCTTATTTCCTCTCATTTATAATTCAAGTTTAGTTTAAATGTTTGAAGTCCTTTGCTTTACTGCCACACGTGTTCATGGAAAAAACAATGTACCTTGAGAGCAGCAGGAGTGGAGGGTATAGAAAAGCAGTCACGAGCACCAGGGCAGAACCATTTGGAAATCCCTGGCAGTTGGGGATTTACCAGTAAGTGTCAGATTTAGGATCTGCATGCAACACTGTGCTTGAGAGACTCTGAAATACTCTTGGAACAGGGATCAGATACTACCAGGCCCCAAATGCAGGAGTTACATTGCTCATTCACTACTTCTACTGAGTGTCTGTACTAAGAGTGGGTTAGTGTTAATAAAAACTATGACACAAATCCCTGCCCTGGAAAGAAACTCTTTGTACCTTGATCATACCCCGTAACAGTACGCACATTTATAACTGACTGCAGAATGTGGACCTTATTTGTTAGTTGCTCAGGGCAATTTTCTCCAATCACTAATAGAAATCTCTGGAGAAGTCTGGCATGGACCCAGACCAGTGGAAACGCTTCCATAAATAAAACTAACAGTTCTACTATGTGTAAATACTAAATCATAGAGTGTATGTTAGGGGGCACTATCCCTGCAGCTCACTAAAATTTCTACAGCTTCTAGGAAAATACGTTCTGCAGGGCTAAGGGTGCTGTGTTGAATAATCTGGCTGAGTAAGTCATGATTGATTCAGAAAATTTAAAAAGAATCTTCTGGGGCCATGAAGATGACTAAGGGACTGGAGCATTTCTCCTGTGAGGAAAGACTGAGATAGCTGGGACTGTTCAGCCTAGAGAAGAGAAGGCTTAGGGGAGATCTTATCTCTGTACACAAATATTTGAAGGGAGGGAGTATAGAAGATAGAACCAGGTTCTTTTCATCAGTGCTTAGTGGCAGAATAAGAGGCAATGGGCACAAACTGAAACACAAGAGGCTCCCTCTCAGCTAAGAAGACACTTTTCCACTGGGAGTTGGTCAAACACTTGCACAGGTTGCTCAGAGATGCCATGGAGTCTCCATCATTGGAGATACTCAAAAGGCATCTAGACATGGTCCAGGGCAAATGGCTTTAGGTGGCCCTGCTCAATGAGGAGGCCCAGATTATCTCTAAAGGTCCTTTCTCAACCCAACCACTCTGTGTGATTCTACAATTCTAGAATGAAGCTCCCAAAACTGTAATACCCTGAAGGCTTATAGAATCCTGCTCATACTGGCTCAAATCATGGAAAAATCCCTGAGGGATGAGAAATCCAGGTAAGTCACTACGGATATTTTTACAGTTTTTTCCCCCGAGGTCTGTGTTAATAATTACCCTAAAATTGCTCCAGAATAATTCTCATTTGGTCAAACAAAACAATGGATTATTTTACTGTGTACACTACTCTCAAACTGAAGTGAATGTGTATTTTAGCCGCACAGAGAAAGGTGCACAGGTACACACAGGAATATGTCCTGAGGTTGGCTCAAACCAGGACACTATTCCATGACGTTTTGTTTATGAATCTCAAATTGTGTGCAATTTTGCAACTTTTTTTCACCTGATGGCTAAGCAGTCTAGCTTCTGGTATATATTTTGCAAGAATTGTGGTCTACTTCTTTGATAACCATCATATTGTGGGGTATGGAGATTGCCAACAAGATTCCATAACCTCAGGTCCCTGTAAGACTCATATTATCTGTCAAACTTTTTACTTTTTTTGCCTCTTTCGCTCCCTCCCTGTGTGTCTTCTAACAAGTTACTTGTACGTTCCTACCTGGAATATACTTGATGTTTCCTGAGTTGAGATTTTTCTCTTTCTTTTATCGTTTTCTAAGGCTTGCTACACGTAATTGTGGAGTTCATTCAGATGCCTGGATCCCAGAACACCATTGGCCAGATCAAGGCGATTGGCATATGTCAAAAACAACACTGAGGCTGGAGTCAGAACAATCCTGGTTGAGCCACGGGCCCATCATGTGCTCCTGTGAAAATCAGCTGGCTTTCGTGGTTGCAAAAATAAGAATGAGTGATGCTTCTGAGCTTTCCTCAGCACAGCATTGCAAGAATCCAGACAGGACTTGGAATATATAAAAAGCTACATAAACGCAACTGTCATCTGGTGGTGTATCAAGGAAGAAAATAATTTAAAGTGACTATTTCATCACACTCCAGAAGATTACCCCACCTTGTCACTACCTTGGTATTAGCATCTTTGATCCCTATAGCTTTGCAATACCTCACCTGCAAGCTGATTATTTTGGTCTAATCCATCTATATATTGCTGGCATTTTTCTGTCTATGCTTACCATCACAGCATTTTAGTTCAGAATTGTTTCTTGTATTTCACAATTTCTAAAAGCAAGCAGGGAATGAACACCAACCAAGAACACAGTTTGCTGCTTAGAGCCTGTCAGCTTAGCACTTACTTGGACTTCTTCTGTTTTAGTTTCCACAAGAGGAAAGCCTAGCTCCCCTCACAGACATATGCTAAACTACCAAAGCAATGCATTTCACCATGAATTCATAAGGACTGCCTCACTACTTCCACTGCCAACCCACAGGCAGCAGAATGATTAGCACTAGCTGGAAATGGCCACAGACTATTTTGGGTTCTGAAAACATCATAGCAGTCAATCACGTGCTTCAAAAGAGAGACGTTCGTATCAGTAAGATTTAATAGTAATATAGGATTTTTCCTCATAGACTGAAAAATCATTAGCAGCAGCTACATCAGACAAATAGAAATTATATACTTCTATAAGACTATTGTAAAGAATAGTCTTTATTAGGTATATCTTCTATGGCACAATAGACATTACATACTGTCATGTAAAAAAAAAAGCAAACAACAGTACAACAGTGTATTAACCAAAAATACCTTGAGCAGCACTGCTCTTTTTTATATCACCCAATAGATTGTTTGAAATTAACTTAATAAAAGTACTAAAACTTTGTTCTAATACATTTACATAGGAAATACATACATAGATAATGTACCAACAGATGGTGGTGTGCAACTTGGAAAAAGCTTGTGCGAAAATAGTCCATTGTGATAAGAACAAAAGGTCAAGCTGCAAAGTTCCTTCAGGGAAATGGTTGTTCACACCACATCTGACACGTAGTATTTTAATACATGAGGTCATGCAACTTTGCTATTATGCTTTATGTGGCTTTAAGTTTACATCAGTGAAGTAAATTAATTGCAAGCTACATATCTATAGGAAATATTACTTGGCCAAAATTTTTTTCTCCCTACAACTTACATTTAATTTGCTTCATTATAATAGGGTTGTTTTCCTCATTTTATAGGCATAAGAAACAATATTTTGAATAATGAACCCCACTCATTATATGTTTATGCAAATGTTTCCTGTATAAATATCAGTATCTTTGATATTCTTATATTATGGGTTAAACTGTATTAAAGCAAAAAAAAATTTATAAATCCAACAATGAATTGCATATTTTTTGTTGTGGATTTATATAGGGTTTTTAGCTATACCTTTATAGGCATGTAAATTCATACTGTACTGCACAAAAGCAGTATTTGAAAATCTGTGTCTGTAAAAAAAAACCAACTAGCTTTGCTAAAACCAACAGCAAAGTTCCCTTCAGTGGAAACAGAAGGTATTTAATTGAATTAGAAAATTCCTCTGTTCTATTGAATGTTTTTTTTTTCTTTCTATGCCTTTTCAGTAATTAATAATGTCACTACTACTTGCAATATTCGTTTTTATAGCACAGTATGTTCATTTCCCATGCTCAAAAGAGTTTTTAAGATAAATTGCTAATAAATTCATTTTTAAAGTGAAAATATATTACTTTCTTCCTCTGCTTTTCAAAGTCAGATTTATAAAATGTAAAATTTAAGATAATGTGCTTCCTTGCTGGATATCTTTCCATATTTTAACAATCTTTCTTTTTTACAATCCAGTTGGTATAAAATCTGTGATATTTTCAGTACCCTAATAGGTCTTTGAAAAATTTGATTTATATTTTTCTGCAGAAACCAGTAAATAGAAAATGAACTTGGATTGAATGAATGACAAAATGAATTTTGTCACTTCCCAGGCAGAGACAGGAAGAGAACACAATGAACATAAAAGGAAATACTGTGGTTTCTCAAATTACTTTATTTGGTCCACACAGCCAAATGGAAACAGCAAAAAAATTTAAATACTACAACACAACATTATTTTAAATAAAAACCTTGTAACTTCTGCAAGGAGGTTAGGGAACTAATTGAACAGAAATGAAGTAAAATCCTTGAAAGGTATGATATGGGGTGATGTATCCAGTTGGGAGGAAGGAGGGCAACGTTTTAATCAGCCACTCTCTTCCTGTTTTGCAATGAAGACAATCCATTCAGCTAGATAGTAAATCTATCTGATCAGAAGTTGTAAGGATGAAAAGGAAAAGGCACTACAGAAACCATCTCATTCTCTGTTTTTCTTTTAGTTTCCCCTCATTCTCTTTTAGTTTTTGAAAATTTGAAAATGCTGGTCCAGTATAGGGCTTTTCATGGGATATTGATCTGTAAATAATATTTCACACTTCCATTTCCAACCCCTCTTCAGAAAATGCCCATGGTAGATGACTGTCACAGGGCAGGCAGGGATTAATCAGAATCTAGCACCTCCATTTTTACATGCTTGCTTCTAATAATGCTCTCTGATAGTTTTATGCAAATTACACCTGTCTTATTCTGCTCTTGTACATGTGCTTCAAATGGAGCCAGGCAGTGCCCTACAACCCTCTTCAGTGCCCTGAAGAGGTAACAACAATACAGGTTAAACAGCTATATCTTTTTTTCTGTTAATCATCTTCAACAGTGATCACATAACTTTCATAAACTCTCTTTCAGCATGGATCAGAACAGGTGAATACAGTAGCTTTCTGTACAGAGTTCGAATCTTAAGTTACAAAAAGAGGTTAACTTAGTATGGGTAAGTCACTATCCTTGCTTCAAATCAACACTGAATCTGTCACAACTGACTCCTGCAATATATGTTAAGGTGAAGAAAAACGACAGAAAGTGTAGAAGAAAGTTTTCTTGCTTGCTATAATAAAGACATACCAATTCTGAAGTAAAACACTTCCTTTTCTTGAAACCATCTCTTTGTAGTTTAGTGGCAGAATATGACCAATGCAGGCTAGCTGTATTAGCCTCCTACTTTCATAAAGACTAAAATAAGTCTTCATACTTCGTTTGTTATCAAAGTCTATTTTGCTTGCAGCACAGTAATTCACCAGTTGTCTGTAATCCTTCTGCAAGTAGCAGAAAGACTGCATGTATTTCAGTACATCTGCAACTCTCTTTTTTATGTCATCCTCTAAAATCTATTTTTGTTAAAGGGCAGGACTACAAAAATAGAAGGGGGGAAGGGGAAGTGGGGGATTGATGCAAGTGAGGGATGTGACAAGGTGATTCCTGCAAGCAGAAAGGGATGTACAGTAATTGCTTCAAAGCAAACCATGGGATTATATTTTATTAGCTCCCCTAAGGGCTACGGTCATGTGTACTGCAATTTTAAAATGTATTCGAAAAATTTTAGCTTTCTTTAATTAGGAGCTGAGGCTGTGAATTCCTGAGTACTCTCAAAAGCCATAGGTTCGGATGGATGCTGAGAGCACTCAGTACCTGGCAGAACTCAGTCAAGTGGCTCTATCAACCAACAGCAAGATTAGGATTGATCAATACTTTTATATACTAAAAAAAATAAGCCATGGAAAGAAAATAATTTCCTTATACTCATAACTGTAACTTTTATAAAGCTCAGACCCTGTAGAGTTTTTGGTGTTTTGTTTTTTTTTTTATAAATACATAGTTTTTCTAGCTCAAACAGGCAGATAGAATCAAAATAGCAGAAAAGGACAGGGAAAATAGTATGTGTAGGCTTTTCTTTTTTTCCTTCTGCCATACATGGTCTTCCATGCAATTAAGAAGGATAATATGCAACACGAGCAACCAAGTATATTTTAGAAATTACATTTGCAATTAAGAAACATAGTAGGTCCTGTATTCTCATAGCAATGTCATTAGTATGCTAATCCTGTGAACTTAATGCTTAAGCATACCAAACAGCACCTTATTTGAAATGTTTTGCCTTCAGTCTATTGAAAGTATTTTAGACTTGTTCTACAATAAACCGGAGGCAAAATTAGAGCTGGGATTACCCCTTTCAGCAATTAAATCCAAATTTCCAAAAGTATGTATACGGTTTTGTAAACCTTTAAACTGCAAAGGAGAACAACTTTTGCATGTATTAAAGCCAAGGGTGTTTACAACTGTTTATCTGTGTATGTATACATGTGCTTAAGAGAAAAAATACACATTTTTTTCAGTCTTAGAAACAAGAAAAAATGTTTTAGTATACTGATTGAGTTAGCAATTTTTAATGGACAAACTGAATATTTGATTTCTTGGATTCTAACAGGAAGGAGGAAGAAACCTCAGGAAAAAGGAACAGCGTGAGTTTTGCTGGAGTGAAAAAAAAGAAAGAAAAAAAGGAAAAGGAAAAGAAAAGAAAAGAAAAGAAAAGAAAAGAAAAGAAAAGAAAAGAAAAGAAAAGAAAAGAAAAGAAAAGAAAAGAAAAGAAAAGAAAAGAAAAGAAAAGAAAAGAAAAGAAAAGAAAAGAAAAGAAAAGAAAAGAAAAGAAAAGAAAAGAAAAGAAAAGAAAAGAAAAGAAAAGAAAAGAAAAGAAAAGAAAAGAAAAGAAAAGAAAAGAAAAGAGGGTTAGTAATCAAATGAAGCCCAGCATTTTGCAAACATCCTTAAGCTCTCCTCCAGATCAAGGTACCTCAGAACTGCAACTAAGGAACCAACACCCAAAATCCCTCCAGCATGTGACACATGTGCAATGAACAAATACAGGTGATGACTGATGGTACATAAATTGGTGAGGACACATTGTTCTTGTCCATCCTATCACAAAACAGAAGAGACACACAAACATTTCCAACTGAGATTTCCCAATAGGTGCTGGACTTGATGGAAGTAGGGCTCTTATTTTGCTGTATGACAGCTAAACTAGAACTTATTTGAGACACGTGACAATGTTTTTTGACTTCCTACAGATAAAAGCTAACACTATGCTTTACATTGTTTGAGGATGGTATATCTGTATGAGAAACATCTGCGTTATAAATTTCATTTTTATCAAGTTCCATATCCTTATTCACCTTTAAATTGTGCAATTGACTTTCATCATATCTATTCTAAGGTTCAAATTTCTTAAATACAGCTTGCCACATACTTTTTTTCTGTAAACAATTTTTCACAAAATGTAATCTCTGACCTTTCTCCTGAGTTTGAGAAAAGTGATAAAGTTATCCATCCTTTTTTAACAATGAGAATTTCATGTTACTAAAAAGTAGAAATTCCTACTGTTACTTTCTAATTTTGGAATGCTGTATGAGATCAGCTTTTAAAGCAATAATAGCTTTCTATCTCAACAATCTAACAGGTTATTTTAAAAGACATTTTAACTATATCATTAGGACTCAAGCCTTTTTAAAGTTAATAGTAGATTTAATAATGCAGCCATTATCTGAACAGAAACTAATGCAAAGGTGACTTCCTGAATTTACAGAAGAGTACTTGAAGTGCTAATGATGCTCTTTGATGGTCTTATAAGGAAGAGCAGGGATATGAACAAGATTATAAGGAGAAGTTCCTAGAGAGTGAAAGCTTTGAGGAATCATATTGCTGAGAAAGCTCCTTGTAGCAAACCCAGGGATGTAAATGGAGACCCAGAGAGTGGCAGCAACTTTTCTTTCCCTTAATAGAAGAAAGTCAAAGGGAATAGTGATGGAGACCAATTTTGCAACTTGATGCAAACTCGAAGAAAGTTCTTCTACCTTAAAATTATTTAAGGCAGAGCTTCAAAGTCACCAAGTACGTAATAGTCAGAAACAGATTTGAAGACTCTAAGACACTACCTTAACATAAACTATAACCTACTTTCCATTAATTGTTAAGGTATCTATAGTCATTAAAGCATCTCGTGTGTCGTTTCTATGAAGTTCAGCATTAAAGCTCTTAGGAACCTAGGGCTGTCAGGTGGAAAACTGGAGTTTTCATCTCATTCAGTTTTACAGGACAAAAGTGAGATACAATCACACAGCCATACTGCCAAACAGTGAGGTTTACATAATGAAACAAGAGACTTTAGCAAGTGGCATTTTTAGATTCATCAAATTGAATTGGTTTCTAGTTCCCCTTCCCTTCCTTTCCTCCTTTCTAGAGTGGAAATACAGTCTTGCTTCAGAATTGGGTAAGTTCCGCAGATGACCTGAAAGCAAAGTAAAGCTGATGGATCTGATAATGTCAAAAGCTCTTAACTGATTGCATGTATTCACGCCAAGATCATTATCCCTATGGATAATCCCACAATGGATTGTTTCAATGGTACTTCATCTCCTGCCTTAGTAAAACTTCCTATTATTTCAATTATGGAATAATCTGGCTATCAAGGTAAATTCATTTTCATTCCATCAGTTAAAGGTTGTTTTGTTGGAAAGCAATTTTCACTTCAAACTCTGCTGTCCATTTCAGCTGACCTACATTAATTTTTGAAAAGATAAATAGGAGAACTCAGTTTAGCTTTTGATATTCTCACGGCAGATCCTCAAATGAGGCGCTATTGATGAACTCCCCTATTAAAAGGCACTCCCTTACTCAAATTCTTCCTCCTTCTCTAGAATTCTCTTTTCTTCATGAACCACTTCCTGAGATGAAGTTGTCAGAACCTAACAAACACTGCATAAGAAAACAGTAACAGATTAGCTTAATGATATTAAAACAGTTCAGAAATTACAAATTGTTTTTTAAAAGTCCTAGCATTTTCCTTTTGCAGCACACTGAACGGCTGTTTTTGCTGAGTTGTCCAAAACATCGCCCAAGTCTCTCTCCTCAGTCCCTACAACTAATTTAGAAATCTGCAATGTGTGTGAGAAATTCAAATTATACTTCTAGTATGCATTACCTTACCAGCCCTGAATTTCGCCTGCCACCCTCAATAAATTGACAACCTTTCACTTCAATCCACACATCCTGAGAACTGAACTATAGCACTCAGCAAATAACCTCTCTCTCCCTCCAAATAAATTCAAAATCTTATAATAAACTGACTTCTCAACAAAATCTGTGTGAAAATGTCTTTCAAGGGGAAGTACTAATGGAATAAGTTTCAAAGTTTTAAGAAATACTCTTTTCACTGGCAAGTTGAAAATCAGGATGGATTGTCTTTTATCTAATGGACGTGCTTTATTTCAAAGCAGAATTAGTTCAGTGAAGTCCTATGACCTTTGCTATGACAGCAGGATGATCAACAGTTCTGTATGAGAACAAGACTAACAATCTTCAAAATAATTCTTTATGAGAGGAAGATGAGATGTGATACTTGCACAAACACCATGGACGTAGTTATTAGACTTGCATTTTTGTGTATAATGATCCCGAAATCATTAGTGTTTCGTGCCTGTTCCCTTTATCCCAGCCCCACAAAACACATGTGGTTGTGACAGCAAAGAGGTGATGCTTACTGTAAAAGGAAGCTATATATTTAAGCAATATGCATCATAAGAGTTTAGGAGGTCTGGCAGTTGATGCCTCCAGGGAACAGTGCAGAAGCCTTAATGAGAAAAAGCAGCAGGGACTGACAAATAACAGGACATAGATCTGCAGCGGGACTAATATAGACCAGTCTGGGGTTGGAAGGAACTGGAAAAGATTCATGTTTTTTTTAGTGAGCACTGAACTGCTTTGTAGGAAAAAGAATCTGAGAGAAATGGATCAAAAGTCTGCTACTGAGGTCTGGGATGATGTATTGACTCAAAGGTGGTTTGTATAAATGGCTTCATTTGTACACATAAGGTCTAGACAGGTGGAAAACACATATATATCCCCTCAAATTGACACTGAAGCCAGTTTTCTGTCATAGGAGTAAAAAAAAACACCTTAAAATGTGCTTGCAGGCTCAGAACGAGCTATGTACTTTGTTAATTTCTGTAGGGCCCATAAGGCAGCTGACGTACCAAGTTCTGCACATGTCACTTTTCATAACAGAACACTTGAAGAAAATCTTGTAAAATCCTTACAACTAATTGGTGTGAGAAGAATATATAGAAAGTCTCTGTTCCCAATTTTGTGAAGGTCTTGAAACATTTCAGATAGTGCCCAGTATTGTACAATTCAGCATCATCATCGAAATCCTTGGCATGAGTTCTTTCTTCTCCTTCTGACAAAAATTCTTATGTTTTCCTTTCCCTCTTAACTTTAAAAAATATTGAAAACTTGTAAAACCAGGAAATTATCAGAAATCTCTAAGAAATGCTCCTTTGATTCTTACATCATGTATTAAAAATTCTGCTTAAAACTTGAGTGTCCTCCCATATAGTATGGATCTGGCACCCTCAGGCACTATTCTACCATTCTGAAAGTCTTCTAGAGTAACTGCCTTTTTTTTTTTTCCTAGAAAGGCATAGAATCTAGTTTCAAAATACTCAAAATTTAATTTTCACACAAAACCGGAATCAGTTTATTATGGAGAGGTTAATTCAGTACAACATGGACACATATACATAAAAATCTATCAGAGGGTTCACATTGTCTTAAAAAATTAGTTTCTCTGAATATTTCACAATTTTAAAGGATTTCTTCTTATAGCAGATCGGATAGGGAAATAATGGTAATCTACATACATAGATGAGGAACTGAAGCGGAGTTAAGGCAAAGAACTGTCCCATTAAGACTCTGACAGGAGTTTGAGAGGACCAACTGAGCTTCCTCCTGATTCATCTGAACACATTCTCAAGCTGATGCTTTACAGTTACTGAAATTGATAGAACTGCTTTCACCTTAATGTTTAACCAATATTTCGTAAACATAGAAAAATATCCACTAAAGAAGGTTTCAGGACAATTTACGTCTTTTGTAGAAGAGGAACCACATGAAAAAAAGCACATACACTGTTATGATTTACTTCCAAATTCAGATATGAGAGCCAATAAGATGTATTTAACTGTTAATTTGTCTTCTCTTTGAATATATACTTTTAAAAATTAAAAAATCCTAGATTTCAAAAATACTAGAGTTTTAAAAATCTGCATCTGTGACTTGTATTACTCACCATATTTACAGATGTCCCCACACTGTACTTTGGATCATATATTAATTTATTAAAATAACTGCCAATTTCTTATACTCCTAGGCAAACATATATTTCTATTGTATTAGTATTACAAAGTATACCATAAAAATTAGCATTCTGTGGGTTATTTTAATTAATGATTGCAACAGTTGGAAATAAATCTCTATGTATATATATGAAAATAAATCTATCAAATACATCTATGAAAATGCTTTACTATTTGTTCATTTTTAACTCATGAAATTCAATTACCTTTAGTTCTCCCCCACTAAAACTTGGTTCTCACCTACAAAATACCAGCTATGATTTCATAAATATCAGCAAAAATTTTCCAACTTCATGAATTTAAAGAAATACTTTCTTTTTTTTGTCTATCAGATATTTTTATGGTTGAAAAGCTGTTATTTGAAATGTATGCATCTCAGAGTTTACTTTAAACTACTAACTGTGGAACATCTGATTCTGTATCTGGTCTTAGCACAGTAACTATAATGCAACTCTTTTAATTTTGGAGACATTTCCTTCGGTAGCATAAGCATTATCCCAGATTCCTCGGGTTGCTTTGAATTCAGTTTTTTGCTATTCTGAAAGATCTTTAGGTCCCAGAGATATGCATGAAAACTTTTACAGAGAAAGCAAGTAGCAGTCTTTGGTCCCATTCTCCTGTATCCTATTCTAAGCACTGAAATACAAACTCGCACTCTTAACATGGGATCTTCTCTGTGGAGGCACTCCTACTAGTTGAGGTAGCATTCCTCCTATCCAGAAGTTTTTCTTCAGAGGGTAGAGAGCTTCAAACTCACCCCTAGTCTAACCAACTATTGCAGGGGACTGTGGCAGAGAAGAGCCAAGAATATGAGTAAATGTTTTGTTTACAAGACCATGATGTGGAATTTGATGACCCCTTAGTACCAACTATCTGGCAGTACTTTTCAAAGACCATAGTGAGCCAGGTACCCAAAGAGCTTATTTAGCTTGACAAAACCTGAAGAGAGCAGACAAACTTCTCTCTTTCATATTTCTGAGTGGAAGCTGAAGGCTCTGTATATCCTGATCTGATAAGAATGCAGATTTGGAATATGATTTTTTGAACTCTGTTACCAGACCATGCCAACTTTATCACTTTACATCTTCCTGTTTTCCTAGGTCCGACTTTCTCAGATGTGATTGCACATGACAGAATATACTACAGTGAGTGAGAATTTGAATTTCTTAAAAGCATAGACTGAAAAAAATTAGGAAAAAGAACGTGACAAGGAAAACAAGATAGGGATCTATATAGAAGAGCAGGGAACTAAGCGAGGCATTCAGCCTTGTGATCCAAACCAGCAACTCTTTTAACCATCTTCCGTGCCCCTATATGTAAAACTTTGAATGCATCTAGGGTTTTTGCGAAGTAGCAGGCTCATAAATATCACAAAGAGAAGAATAACATGGATAATTACAAAAAAATCTTCACAAGTCCTCAAGTGGTAGCTTAAGCTGTTTACATCTACAGCAGCATCTCAAAGGTAGATTGAGAAATCTAATAGTGGATTTGAACACGTACTCAGTGTCACCTGCAAGTAACAAATTATAATCTGGAAATTCTTCTGTTAAAATCAAAAGCCTGGAAAATTAAATCAAGGCCTCTTCAGGAAGATAGCTCAGTAGGTCAGGTGGAACCATACAGAGGCTACATATTGTGAGAATTTCTTCATTATGTATTACTGACTGGCCAAGATTATTAGATCATGAAGAGGTTTTTTTCCAAATAAAACCATATTTTCATACTGTATACTAGTCATGACTACTCTGAAGAATTATAAAATATACAGAAATACATAAAATACATATCTTCACAGAGTTGCAAATGGCTGAACTTTACAGTGATTGTGAATATGAACTGTTTTTAAAAAAAATCTCAAATTTAGGAGTAAAAACAAGGACTGAAAACAATACAAGAGCCTGCATACATAAATAGTGCAACACAGCTAAGGTATGAAAAAATACACCTAGTTTCTCTTTTTCATGTTAATAAAGCAACAAAACCAAGAAGAATGGATTTTCCAACTGGAATTGCAGATGGACTCTACACCTACTGATTAAAGGCAAATACCTTATGTACAGTCACTGTGTCTGCATACAGACAGAAATGAGTTACAATTTTCACTGTTTACATTTTACTTCTATAACTGTTACATTAACTGTCTCATAGTTTCAAAATACCTTAATGATTATCACTTTACTCTGCTTACTGTCCTTCACAGATACTTTTTCCCCTGTTCTATTGTTTAAATTGCCTTTTATTCGATAAAACATCCTTGCATTTCAGTTTACTCTTGCATTATATTTTATTATGGTATGTACTTGGTAGTTTTTTACTACATAAAAAACCCAAACAAATTGGCAGCTAGGTAGAAGCTTTAAATTTAGTCAGGGAGTCTCCATAAGCACAGTTCTTACCAGGCATTTTTCATGGCCTATTATCAGTGACAAGGCCTATAGATCCATATGACAATTTAAATACTCTCATTTTACTGTAACTGATGCCACTAACAATGGTTTGGCTTTCATTTCAATATCTTCCATCTTCACTGCAATCTGTACATGCTTAGAAAAATAAGTCTGTGTTTCATCGTACTTGACTGCATCAAAGTAATGCTTTTAATGTTGCTTGTAACACCCAAGCTCTTGTTGATAACTATGCTTCAATTAATAAAGTGAACTGCAAACACATTGGTTTTCGCAAAGTCTTAAGTTTAGGTTGTTTTTTCAACATTTTGTTGTGGAAATATGGAACTAAATCCAGACCCAGATGTCCTCCCCTGTGTGTTACAAACTCATTCAGACTTGCACATGAGGAAAGGCTTAGCCTAAAGCACATGAAAGTCGGAATTTTATTATCTAAATGGGATATTATTGAAACTAGGATTAAAGTGGACTCACCAGATGTTTAATGTTGTGAAATGCCTATCAGCAGTACCAAATTAGACTTGGTGTCAACTGCTTACTGTCATTTTGATCAAGAATTGACCAATCTTATTTTTTTAGTATTTTCAGAATTTAAATAAGTTATGAACCATGTTTTGGAAAGCTAGTTCTCATGTCACCTGACTTCACTGGAAAAAAAAATTATCAACTTTCTGATAGGTAATAATATAATAGATGATTTTGAGGGTTAAATTTTCAGATTATGATCAAGTAATGCTGAAGTTTTTCATCAGCCTATGTTTTACTGATCCAAAATTAAAACACAACCTCAGTGACACAGGATCTGATAAAGAACCTCTAAGCAATGACATCTGTGCTGAGAATCTGACATGTTCAGCTGTAGAAAGGCTAATGCAGAAGGACAACCTTGCTTGCCGCATCCATCACAACAGAATTCAGCAGCCCAGATGAAGAAAATACTTCTCTTTAGCCTGACCAATCACACAAAATCAGGGCAATATCCCAAAATACTATGAACAAACACTAATATGTTTGCAAATACTGATTTTTCTTTGATGCTGTCACCTTCAAATCTGCATAATAGTCCAGTTTGGGAGACTACTTCAACCCACTAGGTATCATAGAAAGAACAAAATACTTAAGGAAATAGTGTTCTCTTGAAATCACAGCTTTTATAATGCCTCAAAGTATTTGTAAAAATTTATTTTCAATTTAAATATTTTAAATATTTTAAATTTAAAAATAGGTATAAGTTCAAATTCTGGTTAATTCTAATGTTGTTCAGTCCAACCACCTCCAGGCCATGAAACTACTTTAATTGCTTTATTCCTTCATGAGTTACTCAATCCTGCCTAAGCAGACAACACCCTTCATGAACTTTTCAATGATTCTGGTCTGCAGGAACCCTTTGACCTTCTGTATGCCTCTTCAAAATGTGACTTACACTGTGCTTTGCTCAGAGTTCAACTTTTTCCATGAACATATCAGAAAAAATAGCTACAGTAATCAGGAAACATTTGAGTCTTGAAGGAAACTCAGTGGTACTTGTTGATAGTGTCAGCTTTGAAGCTACATAGGTAACTATGAAAAATGCAAGTAGAAGCAGTACATGGATGTAATGAACCCTGTTCAGACTTAAGGCAAATAATGTAAAAGAAACAGTAAGAAGTAACACTACAGAAAACTACAGTGATAGGTGGGGAGGGGGTGGGGTGTGCCACTGAAATCAGTATCAAGCACTGTTTGATCTCCATGCTACAATGCTCTACAGTACACTAGGTCTAACTGATCAGTCAGAAGTCTACAAAAGAGTATAAATGTGGCCTCAACCCTTTGGTTACTTTCCACTTTTCACTTTTTTGAGATTATATAAAATAATAATTCACATATGATGATAATTATTTATTTGGCAGGTCAGAACACTCAAGCAACACTGAATTAAAGAGTGTATTTGTTCCTGTAAATAGTTCATGGTATTTTTTTTGCTACCAGCATAACTTACCATAAACAGATAATATCTTCCAGAAGTGCTACTTGCTCTAATTCTTTCATCCATGTATAGTTGTTTCTCCTTTTCATTTTATTAGCACTAAAAGAACAATTCAGTAATAGTCATATTTAGTATCCTGACTAGACAGTCCCCTGGAACTATCTAGTGTAGCAGCCTACAGGTAGAACCATAAATGTGACATAAAACTGGAATGTGAAGAAGATGCTCAGACCTATGACAGCCACTGCCATGAAAAATAAATCTGCAGTGCTTAAATGAGCCAAATAAAAGAATTATTTAAAGGTTATCACATCTCTTAGCTGTTGTAGTGCCAACTCATGAGTATAATCTGCAAAAGTCACCCCAAATTTTGGTATTTGTTTTAATTTCATTTTAAATAATGCTTCAAAATGAGTGCTTAAAAAAAAATGTGGAGTGTGATGTGGGCACAATGTGGACAGTGTGATGCCACTCTTCATGCATGTTGGTTTAGTATCTCTAAGTCCTAGTGTAATGGAAGGCAGAAGGGAATAGCACAAATCTGACCTTAGGTTAATGGTGTGTTTTACTTGAGCAGTTTTGCCATAGGCTTCTTTAACCAAAACCAAGCACGTGAAAGCAAGGCAATTATTGGTAAATATATAGAACTGCCTCATAGCTCTCTGGCTAGCCCCTCTTGGTTGTGACATTTTCTAATTTGTCATTTTTTCCATAGGCGTTCCTCTGTATAATGAGCAGCCACTCCCACAGAAGCAGTGGTAGGTCGCACACACATTTAAGAAGTCTCTTGTCTGACCTCTTCTACATGGTTATGGTGGCAGCTGGCACATCTGTGCCAAACTCTGCACAGGTGTAGGAAGGGGCATTTACTGGCAGCCCAACAGCTGTCATTCATGTCCCCTGTGAATGAGGGAGCAATAAGTTTTATTATGGTTATATTATTATAATTTTGCATGCTGCCTTGAAATAGATGGTGTATGAATTGTGATGGAAGCCCACTGCTGGAAGTGGCAGAGCTCCATACTAATTATGACAAAGGCCAGCTAGGGTATTTTCAATGAAGTGCTGCCCCTACATCTATTGTGCAATGACACTTAACTGCAAACAGTGCACACTCCTATTTAAGCTCAGTGCTTTGTAGACAGTCAGAATGAACAGGGACTCACACATTTTTAGAGCATGAAATGTATTCAGCCTTCCAATCCTGACAGCTTACACCAAGCTGCTTCCAGCCCCAGCTAAAAAACATACATCAGGCAGGAACGCCAGGCAAAAGAAAGCAAAACCGTTGCCATCCTAAAAGTCTTTTGGGATCACAGGCTACCAGTGCAAGCTAAAGAACACCACTTGAAGTCTTTTCACCTGTGCTCAGAGACTGACTTCTTGAGAAACCAACGTGGCTTGAAGTAATGTTTGAGCCACCCAACACTTAAGATGTTCCAAGCACTTCTTGGTCACAGCTGTGACTCTAAATCAAACTATCTCTTATTTGAACAAAAAAACCCCAACAAACAAACAAAAAAACCCCAACAAACCACAACCAATTACATTTTTCACTTACAAAGGATAAGAACTTCCAGATGCTACAATTCTCAAGGCAGATCAGTTTCTGATCCAGTTTCAGCTACCTTGACAGTATCCTCTTTGGTACACATGCAGACAAAAAAAGTTCAGAAACACAACAAGGCAAAAAAGATTTGAATTTCAACTGTAAGGTTCTCTCCCTTTTAATCTTGTGGTAAAAGTCACTTAAAAATGATGCAACATTCTGCTATTGCTTTTGAAACATAATGTGCAGCTATATGTTTTAGATACAATTTAAAAGCCCAACTCCAAAAACACCAAAATTACTCCAGACCAGTATTTTACAATACAGCCCAGCCAATACACACTTCAGTATTGTGTCGAACAAAAGCAAAGCAGCACTGATACAGCTGAAGTGTCTAGGAAAAATGACAACCCAAAGATATGAGAATCTGTAAATCAGAGAAACTGAACACCCTAAAGAGGGAAATATTCCTGACATTTGTAAAGGAATATTACCCCAAAAATGTATTAACCTCAGTATAGTACGACATGCAATTCTCACCATTTCATAACGCATCTGATTCGAAGTTTTCTCTGCTGTTTTATACAGATTAAACTGTTACTTCATCCTTTGCAGATTCTTTCTCAGATGATTTGATCACCTGACATTCACCAGGCACTCAGCTACTGCCATGCAAGCAATCTCTAGAATAAATTGGCTTGTGGAGGGTGACTTCCATAGTCAAAATATAATGCATGAAAGATTTAAGCAAAGCAAGAAATCATATCTCACATAGGAGACTATTAATTCACAGAACCCTCTGCTGTACATCATGAAATGCTGGATGTCTGGGAAAACTTCAGAGATGGTGCACAGAAAGGGAAGGAGAAGAGGGAGAGAAAAGTGGGGTATGAGTATGATGGAAAACACAAAATACAAGAATAGTAAAATGGTATATATTTAAATGTATATAATATATTAATAAACAAAGATATTTCTAAGCCACAAAGGTAAATTGGCTCTAAATAAGTTCCAATATATGCCTACAGGAAACATTCTGCAGGATGCCTATGATATGTGCAAACCATTTTGATCCTTATTTCCTCACCTACGCTGTGCAGGACACATAAGCCATATATGGTTTAAAGTGCTTCCCTTGCTGCCAGTTGCCTTTTAAGAAACAACCCATATTTGTACATAATTGCCAAGTCATTCTGTCAAAGTTTTTTCTCCGTTTGAGGGGAAAAAAACAACCAAAAAAACCCCAAACAAAACCAAAACAAACCCAAAGCCCTTAAGGTTTTTTTGGGTGCAAAGAAAAGAAGCCATCATGATTTCAAAAAACACAGAGAGCTGGCAGATTGGCATCTGGAGGCTGTGGAGTTTACAGAACATATATGCACTTGAATGTTTTCATTCTAAGAACAAATACAAAACTCAGTTACCTATTGCTTATCCTAAAGCAGCAGGAAAGTCAGAGCTAAATTTTATACTCAGATCTTCCTCAGTCCAGAAAAGGACACGAGTGCTACTGTTGCTGGTTACCATGTAATCTGGTACATTTACCTAAGCATGCCCAAAGATCAACAGCATTACATTATGATCTCAAAGGCCCACCACCTTCCAGTCAAGTGACATGCTTTAGACTTCAACTATGAAAAACCAAGCCTCACAAATGATAATGCTGCAGTATAACATCTTTTTTTGAGGAGAGTTACGATTACTTAATGGGAAACATAGGGTTTGTATCTTGTAGAAGATACGCTGCTGTCAAGGGGAAAACTTGAGGGTATATTGTAATGAGAGTTTCTTCTGCTTGGTTTCTCACACCTGGACCTGGTGGTGCCATTTATAGCTGTTTGTCTTCGTAAGCATACTGACCAAAAATGAAAATAGGAACCATTACAGAATGACATGCATAAGCTTTCTCAAATAAAAACATGCAGGCAGCCATCAGCTGAACTAAATGCATATGATCAACCTGAAGTATGCTCTAAAGCAGCTGTGTGATGATTATACTGTAAAGGGAGAAACTGCTGCTGGAAAAATCTTCAAAAACTTCATATCTTTGCCTGTTGGTTATAAAGAAGTAGGAATACAGAGTTGATACCAACTGCACCTTGCTTCACCATAGCTTCTTTGTGAATTAAATATATTGCAATACATTTTGAGTTTCAAAGAATCAGACTTCCCTTCATGAAACGGCTATTTAAAGAGTCTTACTTCTTAAAAAGCATGTGTTTTATGTTCCTTTATGTGATTGTACAGTTTGCTTCCATTTATTTTCCCACTTGTCTCTGGAAACCTGATTGATACTCTTCCTAAGGTTTTCCCTGGTGTCATTCACCTGCCTTCTCTGCCTTCTCAGACTTACGTTCAAAGCTCTGCTTCTGCCTCGTTCAACTTTCACACCATTCTGGACTATTCCTACTTACACCCCATTTGATCTCTCTACAAACTCCAAGAAAATTTTACCTTTTCTTGTCTTTCACTACCCACCTTGGGATTCCAAAACACAAAGTTTGACTGCAGTACTTGCTCACTCACTTCACTCAGGCTTTACCCCAGCCTCCTTTCCTGCCTTTTCCATGCCAATAGTTTCCACAGCAGATTATAGTGTTTCTGACAACAGCTCACGAGTCTATACAGTGCATCACAGGAGATGCTGGGTTCGTTCTGCCCACTCTATGAGTTGCTATGTACCTGCTTTACATAGAGCTAATCCTGAAATTAAAACACTTAAGATCAAAATCAGCATTATGTCAACATAGGCACAGATCTTTTGGAGTCACCTGAACTCACAATGCACTTCCTCTGAGCCCACATGACAGAACATAAATACATCTATAAAATACCTTGGAGACATTTTCTCATTCTAATTCTTCCTCCTTTCACAAACTCCACATGCATTCACATGAATGTGTGCATACCATTCCTGAGTGAAGCAAAAAAGACAAGCCCATACTCCAAAATACTCCTTTTTTACCCTCGTTATTTCCTCTGTGGTTTTGGTTTTTGGGGTTTAAAAAAATAATAATTCTCTATCCCAAAAAACTTCTGCTGAAGGTTCAAAAACACCTGAGCCAGCTCTGCTTGGGACCACATGGATACAGAGGACCACTAGCCCGGCCTGTTCCTCACTGAGGTACAGTTGCCCTGCTTCTGATGCTGCTTCTTTTTTGGGGGATTCCTATTTCCACAGCTTGAATGTATTTCCTATCATGGCATGGATTCCTATGTTCAGTTCTGGATTCCCCAGTACAAGAGAGGCACAGACACATGGGAGCAAGCCCAGCAAAGGTCCATGAAGATGATTAAGGGACTGGAGCACCCGGCATACAAGAAGTGGCTAACAGCAGGAACTGTTGAACCTGGAGAAAAGAAGGTTCTTGTCAGTGGTTCCCAGGGACAGAACAAGAGGCAATGGGTACAAATTGACATAAACTGACATAAAGGAAATTCCCTTTACACATAAGAAAAATCTTTCTCCCTGTGAGGATGGGCAAGCACTGCAACAGGTTGCCTGCAGTGGTCTTTGGAGTCTCCATCCTTGGAGACATAAAAAATCCAGCTGAACATGGCCCTGGGCACCTGCTTTATCTGATAACTCTTGAGCAAGGGGATTGGACTAGATAAGCTCCAAAGATGCCTTCCAGCCTTCAGCCATGCTGTGACATCTATCAACTTTGTGCCTTCGATAAATTTTCTCGCTTTTAACAACTTTCACAACTCCCTCTTACTTGTCCTTCCCCCATTCCCAGCACTTGGTGTCTGTCTTTCTTGGAAGGCTCATCAATGACACCCAGTTGCAGAGTCAGCTCAAATGAGAAGGCAGCAAAACCATCTCCACATGAGCGATGCCACATGTAAGAAGACCAGAGCAGATTCAATTGTGCTGAGATCACAGCACAATTTACATATAGACCAAATAACTGATAACAGAAAGTTGATTAATTTATCTGAATTCCTGCTCACCCTTGTCTAAAATGTTGGTTTGTTTTTTTCGACCAGGTAAGAGGTCACGCTAGCTTTGCTAAAACCCAAACAATTGTCTTTTATTTATTATAAAGGCACAATCTGGCTAAAGCAATGAAGACCTTACAATCCTGAAATTTTAAGGGAAGATTTAGACAATTTTAATTTCATTATTTTTTCAGTTAGTTTACTCATTCTAAAATCAGCATATCCAGAACACAGGCCCCCTTTCCACCCCATCCCCATAGACTTTGTGCAAACAATAGACCTGATCATCCTCTCATTAACCCTGATGGATTTGGTGGAATTATTCCTAGCTTATGCTAGGAATGGAGGGTAGCAGCTGGTCCTGCATCTTGCAAGACTTACCTCAAAGTGCTGGAGGAAGAATCACCATGCTTCCTACTGCTCTTTTTTTTAATATTGCATTTAATTACTGTTACAAGAACGGTCCATAATAAGCTTCAAACCTGGTTATATATTAACTGTCTTTTTTTTTGTTGCTACACATACAAGCTGACATAAAGGAAAAACTTCAAAGAGCCCCGTTTGTCCAAATGAGATGGGCTAGATTCAATTAAAGATAAGAAAAAGGCGAAGTAGTAAATTATTTAATCAACTGCATGTCTGCCCTACTAGAGATTGCAATATTATAAAACTTTCTCTAATAAGATTTTACTGTATAGCAAATCCAAACAAATGAATTGAAACATCATCCTGCTTCATGAAAAGATTTAAACTACCAATGTTATTGAAACATCCTCCTGCTTCATGAAAAGATGTAAACTACCAGTGCTATCAACACATATTTTTTCTGCATTCTGTTACGTAAGTTGGTACTGCCAAAAGTTACATAGTGCTTAAAATATGTAATTATACTAAATAACAGGAACAAAGCCCTGAGGAGTTTTAAAATCACAGATAAAAGCCAACACAGTAGATGTAGCTCCACAGCGAACAGACTGGGATTAGTGCTGCTTGACTTTTGCTACTAGAAGTAGACTGACAAGTGAAAATCCAGCTGTAATAGATGCAGCTACAAGTCAAAATGATTGAAGAGCTAGCTGGAACAGAAGGCAGGAAGGGCTGCTGGATAAGGTGCTCAGTGATTGCAGGGCCTATGAATGCCATGAAAGCGACCCTCCACATTTCCCCACCAACAGAAACACAAGGACAAGAAAGCCAGCTCACGTGGATTTTTCACTAGACAGGTACTTCTTCTGGTATCCTTCTCCTAGAAGACAGTTTATTAGGATTTTCTACCCATGCTTTTCAGAGAAAAGGGAAGAAAGCGAAGTCATGCTGAGGATTGAACAAAAAGATAAATACTAGATTGTTGCTTCCCACGTAAAAGGAGCAAATCTGCAAATAAGACCCATGAAAACACATATACAGCTAGGAAAGCATCTGTGCATGTTTTGCTATAAAGTAAAACAAGTATAAGACCTATTTGGAAATTCCCACCATTTAGCTTTGGACATCAGCCATGTTAAAAAATAAATAAATTAATTAAAAAATCTGATCTAAAAGAGAAGTTAAATGCAAAACTAATCAATAAAGATACATGAATAATGAAAGCTATACTTGTCATTTGTTGGACCAGAAACAAAAACATTTCAATGGATGAAGAAGTATGGGTGCTATTCTTCTTTAAATGGACAGCAGTTTTGCATGAGGTTGCTTTCATTATCCACAAACCAGCAAATACTTAAATGCTTTCAAGGAACTTTATAGCTTTAGTAAGCTTCCATTGAAAAACAATGGGACACCGTGGTCCAGTGTTTATTTTTTTGAATAAATAAACCGTTACAGCCAGAATATAATGTATTAAAGGGAAAATGTGACTGTTTTGCCCGAAAAAAAAGAAAAAATCAGAATAAACTCCAAACAAACAACTCTTTTACATAATCACTTCAACTGTGAGAAACAGAAGAATCCTGCTTAAAAACCAGAACACCCCTAGGTATCACCCATCAGTTGTGCATAAGTTAAACAAAAGATTCTAGTAGTACTGCTCCTGAAGCAATGTCTTTCCTTAATCATCGAAGCATAGAAAATAAAACTTGTCCAGCTATGCTTTCATATAAACCTCTTGTCTTTTAACTGAAAGGAGGAAATATTTTTGAAAATAAACCCTCCCAATTATGAAACAAGGCCCTGTTTCCTAACTGAATCACAGTTTATGCTTATGGTTCTCTTGCTTACACAGGCACAGATCAGGAATAACTCTACTAAAGGTTATATAAGTTATCTGGTAGAAAAGTCATGTAAGCAAATGGAATACCCAGCACATTTTTTTTCTAAATAGCTGTGAAATACCTTTTAGCCTGTCTGAACTACATCTTCCATGAGGCTCTGCAGTCCTACCTAAATGACACCACTGTGAAAAAGGAGATCTAATCTAGTAAAGGAGATAGAAAACAAATGTCAAAATACCGGAATTGCCAATGGGACAAAACTTGTGATTCCAGCTAGCTGTAATGTGTTCACATATGTTGACTGCTATTTCCATCAAACAGCCTCAAAATAAACAAGATCAAAGCCTGGAGAGGTGATATTCTCAGTCCACAGCAGAGAGACTGCTGTGGTCCAGATGCACATCTGGAGCATCCACAAGACCAAAACGTGTTCATGTAAAGCTGTAGAGAGAATATCTGTGGAGTAATAAATAGCAGCGGTCTGGCAAGTGACTCACTCTGAGCTGATTCAGAAGTTCTGTTCCCTGCTTCTGAATGTGTAAACCAATTTGGAATGACTGATTACTTAGGAAGGCACTGTATTTGAGGTAACCTGTCCACTTCCCCAAAGACCAAATTAAAAACCATAGTAAACTAAATAGACATTACAATAATGGAGATGAGGGTAAAATCATAATTTTGACATAGCATTTTGCAAGAAAAATCATTAAAAAGGAAGGCTGACAAAGTATACAGGAGTAATGAAGTCACTTGCCTACCAAAAGCAGAGTTAAGTGTATCTAGACTACCCAGAACAGATTTTTTTTAAATAAAAATGTGCAGTGAAAGAGAAGCCACACTGTTTCCTGTTACTCAGCATTCCTGCATTTCATTCACATAGGTGAAAGTTTTTCCCAATACCAAATCTAAGGAATTGTACTTTGGTTGGATACTTCTGAAATATTTATTTAAAAAAACAAACAACAAAACAAAAACTAAGCTAACTATTACCTCTTTATCCACATACTTGTCTTTAACAGTCTTTTATAAGGAAAGTCTGTTACCATGAGTTGCACCATTTAGATGAACTCAATTAAATAGGTCTTCATGCTCTAAAGGGATTTTTTCATACCTCTTGTAATTTTTATACTCTCCTCTGAGCATGCTATAATTTTAAGCTCTTTTCTAAAGTGTGGAGGAAAGCAATGGACACATTACTTCATAATCAAATCTTCTTTATCAGGTCTGGAGTAAAACTATTAATTTACATACACTGCATATGGCATTCTGGTAAATGCAACCAGAATAACATCTCATGTTTACTTTTCAAAACCATAGTTTTTTTAGCTGACAAAGTCTGTGGTCCACTATGGTATTCAGATACCTTTCTTCAGAATAAATGCCCAGTTCTTTATCCTCATTTTGTATTTGTATCTTCCCTCAAAGCAGTTTACTATTGTTTATTATTGAATTTCAGCACAATGATACAAAACATCTCAAATTTTCAAAGATACTATTTCCTTCATATTGTTAAAAATGCTTCCAAACTCTTGAATTTAATCCATAAATTATATGGAGTATACTTGTTAGTCCATTATCAAGTCATTTATGAAAAAGTTGAACAAAACCAGGCTCAGCTCTGTTCACCCTCCTTGACAGTCAGACATTCGTAACTCAGCTGTAAGTATCATTTCAACTAGTTATGCACCTTGTCTTAATTCCATCTAGATCACATTGTCCTAATTTATTTATGGACTCCTTTATGGGGCAGTGTCAGAAAGCTTGCCTAAAGTCAAAATTAATCCCATTTGTTCCCACATCTGATTAACCCAGAAATCCCATCAAAGAAAGTAATTAGAGTATGTTGATGTGATTGTTTTTGACAAAACCATACTAGCTGTTTTCATTACTTTATTATCTCCTCTCTACCTACACATGGAATGCCAAATAATTTGTTCCAGTAAATTTCCAGATGTTGGAATTACACTAATTTCTCTATAATTCTACAATAGCCTATTTTTTTCTGTCTTTAAATATAGGTATTATGTTTGCTAGTGGTTCAGGGACTGAGCTTGGTAGATTTTCTGGAGTACTTAAGGGCAAATTTAATTGGATCCTGTCAACATGAATACATCATGTTACATTAATATTCTTTAAATTGTTCCTTCCCAGATCTGTTTGTATCTACTTGGTAATGTTGTTTTGTTAAATACATGCCTACAAAACTGAAGGGGATTTTTTTCCTGTTTTTTGTTATTCTCTCTTGCTGAGCAATGGACCAGGAATATCCTCTATCTTTCTATCATCTAACATATCATTCTAACACATTCAGAAATTTTTCCTTAAATCTGTCATAGGCCTTATTTATGTAGCCTGATTCACCTGTATTTCTGAGGATAATTCCTGTCTTTCCTCCTCATTGTCATGGTCTGTGACTCTACTTTTAACATATTCTCTTGCAGTAACTGCTAGATCTCCTTCACTCATTTATCCTTTAGATTATCTCCCCAAGAGACCATTTCTACTAGGTCTCCAAGTTTGTTAAAATTCACTTTTTTGCAGTCACTTGTTCATGTTCTGCTACTATGGTTCTTTCTTCCTAAAACCACAAATGTTGCCGTTTTACAGTCACTCTCACCCGAATTGTCTTCCAAGTGCAGATTCTCATCCAGTCTCAGAAATCTCTTAGTCACACTCAAATCTAAGAAATGCTATTTGTAACTAAAACTTTCTTGATCTTTTAAAACGTCAAGACCTTCTCTATCCACACTTACCATTCCTGGAACTGAGTAACTCCTGCTCTACAAATCAACCACTCCAAATCCTTCAGATGTTTCTAGTGACTATTATTTTGACCAAGCTGTCTACAACAGATTCAAAGAATGACAATGTCCCTTTCCTTTTAACTTCACAACTTTATCCAAGCTAACAAAGGTGTGTCTTCAAGAATTCTACTTCTTACTTTCTTGCTTGAACATCAGAGAGCTATAAATAAATTTTTTCAGATGAAGAGTAACTTTACCAAATTTCCTTGGCTTCTCTTTTTTAAACAAGTCCTACTTTCTAACCCAATAGTCCAGCTTCATGGCATCTCTGTGTTCCATACCAAGTAATAGTTCTAGATGTGTGTTCATCTTCAAGATCTTCCAGTTAATCCTCCAGGCATCTCTGTAGAGAACTCTCAATGTCTGAGAGTTTTAACCTTCTTCTCCAGTGAAGGGAGATTACTTCCTCAGTGAGTAGGCTTTGGAGACAGCAGGGATGCATAAATAAATTCATCTGTACTCATAGTAAGAAATATCCAAAGGGCCACAACAGCTGTTTCATTCCTGTCATCACAGGCTTGCCTCTGAAAGGTGTGCCTTTTGCAACATAAACTTCACACCGCTTTTTCAAGATAAACATATCTATGGAAACACTGAGCCTGCAAAAATTTTCTATTTAAAAACCAGAATACACTTATTTATAATTTATAACCATATATAGTGATGAAAACATACATTCACACATGCAAATGTTTCAGTGAGAAATGAGGACATAATTTGTATTCTTGAAATTGATGGAATGAAACTTATAAAGTCTCTACATGTTTTGCATTATATATGTCTTAGAAAAATGCAAGAATATTTTAAAAGGATCAACTTAAATTCTAAACCCATTGCTTATATGAAGCTGATTAATTATCTCAGATTAATACTAACTTAAAGACTGGGCATCTGGGTCAGAAATGTAGCATTCCATTGTCCTAAAATCAAATTAAATGAAAAAATAACTAAATAAATAAAAATTACAAACAAAAAAACAAAAACAAACTACTGACTTGTGACTATTAGCTACTACAGTGACGTTATTTCCATTTAAATTGTTTAATTTACATTTAATTAGGCTACTGTTGCATTCACATGATATTTTCTCAGTATGTAATTTTTTTATACACAATAAGAGAAAACTTTTTCAGCCTTCTGCAATATGGCTTAATATTTAAGAGAAGGTTTCTTTTATGTTGTCACTAGCAAATGCTCGGCAATTTAACAATCTCTCTGCAGTATAAACATTTATCAAACTGTCAATCTTTGTAACTTACACGTGCTTAAAAATATTGAAAATTTCCCCAGAGGGTGGCAAGCTTAGTTCCTTGTCCCATTCTTGACATCATAATAGGCTGTTATTATTGAAAGCTCTCCCAGGGTTTTCTGTTTCTTTTAGCTGGGCCTAAATAGGGTGAGAAGAAGGCTTTCTCTAATACCTTTTTAAAGGCTCCTCTAAAATGACCTTATCTACAGCTCATTTGAGTTTATCGTTGCATTCTATCCAAAAAGCTGTATGAGATGGCTTCTGGGGTTTTAAAGGTTATGTAAACCTAATCGTTAAAACCACTGCAGATGTAAAATCTTGCCCCCCACAAGATAGCTAACATTATAAAAAAACACCTAATATACTCCATTATTTCAAAGGTGCCTTAATCTCGTTCTATTTCAGACATTGTGTAAACTGTCTTCCTCACAGAGTGCTGAATAGAGTGTAATGGAGAAACACTTATTTCATAGTGTTCATAGCTCATTTCAATAATTTAATGATGAATCTGATAATGGCACTTCATAATGAGTAGTGTGCTGTGGTGCAGAGAATAAACAGAAATTAAAGAAGAGGAAGAGAAGATCTGCAAAGACCTAAATACTGAGAGACAACATACTTTTACTAGAAGATAATTTAAATGAGCTATAGAACAAGTACCTTTTGAACTACACAATCATGCCTAGCAAAGCCAAAAGGTCAAATGAAAACTTTATAGCTCTCTACAATTAAGGAGAACATTAAGATCAACAGAAGATCCACTAGCTTCAACAAGATCCAGATTTCCTCAGGACACTGTAACACCATCACTTCACTGTCACAATTTACTAAAAATTTCAAAGCTCAAGGAAAATTGTAGTGGTGAAAACAACGAAGAGAAGTTTTGAAAAGAGCAATGTAATCTGTGAAAAAGTGACAGGAAAACTTTCAAAGGAAAGTCAAGAATTCAAGAATTTAAATATTAATGAGGGGTCAGATGTTAGGTTGAATCCATCTTAGACTTCGTTACATAGAAATTTATTCATCCTTGATGTTAAAATAATGTTAGCTCTGATCTGTTTCTGCAGTAGCCTACACTGCCTCACCCAACAAAAGAAGACATTTTTACAGTTTCCACTGGAAAGGAACTAAGCTTTTATCTTATTAGCAGCAGATGTTATAGAAATTCAATAATATGTTCCCAAAATTCATCCTACAAATCAAAGAAAACCTTGTTCACAGAATTACACAAAGATGCTAAAGAAGCTTAAAAGGAGATCATTAAAACAATGGTTGAATGTGTTTCAGTTTATAGGAACTTTGTCAAAAACTGTAAGAGACATTTTGGCTGAGGAACAGGCCTGTGAGACAGAAAATCACTGAATCAATAAGAGGTCAACAGGCTAGAGAGATCTGAAAAATGAATTCTTACTGTGATGACTTGTAGGCACTCAGACAAGTTATACTTTTTAAATATTTAATCTAATTTATTGGTATCAGATCCTTGCCACCAGATTCTCCATCCAACAATAGATTTCTCAGTAAACTAAATGCCACGGAGTAATGCATACATTTTTTATTAAAATCACATACTCTGCTATGCAGCAATGGGTTCTGAGAATCACAGCTATAGTAACAGCAAAAGGTTTGAACTGTACTGAGAACTTCTGACTGAAGCAGAATTATGAAAAAAGTCCACTGAAATTTTGAGTCCTGTAAAGCAAAGCAGAATGAATTATCCATAACAGGAATTTAAGAAAGAGGATTGCTTTGCAAATGAATACCGGTCACGTCAAAATTATTTTAGGTAGAGTAGGGGACCCAAACTTTCTGGACTAACCATTCTCAACAATTTCTCACACACCTACTTCCATTACTTAAAGGTTTGAAATGGAAATAAATAAACACATAAAATTTTGAAAGTAGCCTTTCATCATTATAATTAAGTCCCAAACTCTTTTAGAATCAGTTCCATAATACATGCAAGAATCTGTAGGCTGTAGAATGTACAGTGCACAGGAAGCAAAGCACATAATGTTCCTAGCAGCCTGTAATTTATTCCCTGGAACCATTAGTTTGGTACCAGGAGACCTGATGCTCACACAGGAAGTAGGTGATCACAAATTCTAAAAGACAACTTCTCCACCAGCTCCTTTCTGAAAAATGCAGTTGAACTTGGCAGTATTAGATTTTATTTTATCATGTACTCACATGGCAAAACAACAGTGAGGTCATATTTAAGACATCATTGGATTAACTAAAGATCAGATTTCCATGTTTTATGAGCAGTTACAAGTGT
The DNA here is from genome assembly GCA_020745705.1 of Hemiprocne comata. NCBI lineage: Eukaryota > Metazoa > Chordata > Aves > Apodiformes > Apodidae > Hemiprocne > Hemiprocne comata. The sequence continues at coordinate 137,424,026 of CM036587.1, forward strand.
TTAACTTTTCATCTCATTAAGAACCTGAAATAGTTTGCAGGACCAAAACCTAAGAGATTTACATGTACATAGTAGGTGCATGGTAGGAGTTGGCTTGCTGAAGTTGGCTCGCTGAACTTTTCTTTAGATTGACTGGGCTTGAGGCATGAATTTAATGAAGGAGACATATGCAGCTACCAACCCCAGCTTTCAGTTATTTGTTTCTCCTAGAACCCTCAAGCTTTGTATTTGTTTAACTCTCAGACTACTTTGCACCTTTCTATTTCTGACAAGGCAAAGATGCTATATTTACTAAATCTCAACTGCTTTGCACACACTGTAAAATAAATTAGCAGAAAGATGCCTTCAGACCATTAAGGAGAAAACATCTGCCCCTACTCTAGAATTCGCCACGTTTCAATAGGAAATGTTACAAAAGAATGAAGAGTGTTTTTTGAGTTTTTTCCTTACCCTCTGTTTTATTTGGTTTTGGAAAAGTTAGCCTAAAATAAGAAGTAATTATGTGTAACGCTAAGCACTAAACCTTAAATGCAAATAAACAGGGTTCATTATAAAAAAAATCTATCAGTATCTCCTAGCAAACATCTAGAAGTTAATTATACTAATTTCACACACTAGTGGCTTTGGACTGCACCTAAAAGAGCCTACAGGCACTTTATGAAAGAAAAAAAATAAAAGCTGCTCTAATGGAGAATTTCAACAATGTACGGCTCCTTTTTCCAGCTCTTGCTACTGTGAAGTTGTATTTAAATTCTTACTCAATAAGTAGCTAGAGAAAATTTTTTTGCCTTGCTTGTAGACCTAGTTGTAGAAATCTTTATTTGTCCTGGTTTTAAATCAAAGAGATGAGCTTTGGATCAGCCAAACAGACAATCAATTCTCATTCCCTGAATGGAAAACACCCATTGTGGGCTCCTCCGACAAAGCCAGTTTATTTATAGATCCAGCCGCAACCTATCAAAACCACATTATAAAAAGAACTATATCTGGATCCTAATCTATATACTCACCTTGAAACTGGCTTTTTTTCCTGACCGAAAAATATGCTATCATCTAAACCCTGCTGTTCTGCAGGGGTTCTATGCTGCTTTCACTGAAGTTAAGGGGCACTTGGCCTCTTGACTTCAAGACTGTTACAATATTGAAGCCTTTCAAGGCACACTGTGCCTTTCCAATCTACATTTTGCTCAGAGTGTACAGACCTGCTAACTGTCCTCTTTGTAACTGTGGTGAATTCAACAGGGTGCAACCAGCTAATTCTGAATAAATGCTAGACTCAGTTCTGGTTATGCAATAGTCATTAAGCAGAGCCAGGGTGCAAACAAGGCCAATCCAGTGTTTACTTGACTGCTATGATAACTGCCAGGCCAATTCACAGTCTTCCAGGTCACTGCTAGCTCTCTCTGGGTCGTTTCCACAGCAACTCAGAGGCTACATAGGGAGACTTGACCAATGGACCAACAGGAGTGAATGAAGGGCAGTCAGTTGCTCATGCAACCGTTCATACACTTCTGCCCCTGGACATCTAATGAAATACAATCTTACTATTCTTCTGGAAGTGCTGAATTGGGAAGTCAGATTTCCTGTTCAACTTGTAGATGTTTAGAGTGATGAGAGAGTGATTTTGAAATCATTACATGATACAGGATTTTCAGTTCCCTTAAGTCTATTTTTTAATGGAAGATTGAGATCTGTGAATCTACCAAAACCCCATAATTTTTTTATTTAATAATCTAAGATAAATAACATTCCTGTAGTCACTTTTGTAAACTGTGAGCACATTCATCATTTTGCAATCAGTATTCTGAAAATAATAAAGTTAATTATTACAATGGATTCATAAGAGATTCCGCAACAGATGTCTGGGAAAAAAAAAGCCAACAAAACCCCAAAAAACAAACCAAACAACAACAAAAAAAAACAACCCAGAAATTGTACTTACAATTATTTTACATATGCAATATGTCTTCCATTTTTCATTTATGGATTAGGGACAAAGTCAATTAGAGCATCCAGATCTTTTTACTACAGTGCCCTGCTGTGCCATCTTGGCTTTTTTTTTTTTCTTCAAAAGAATTAGTGAAATACAGTGCCTACCTAACTAATGATATTAAAAATGTAACTTAAGTAAGAGAGGGTTTTACCTTTTTAATTTTAAAATATGCTAGCTAGTATCTTTCTTGCAGCTCGCATGAATTAAGTTTACTTCAGCACCGTCACGTTTTGAATTCTGACTTTGTTTAATTACAGCTGTGGTTAAATCTCCTTTGCCTGTGGTTAGCATAAAACACTGATATACATGACCTACAAAAATTCAAAGGCTTAAAATAAATCTAATAACATCTATTCTGACCTTGTTTAAAAGTACTCCAGTATACACTGTTCATTGACTTAAGTACTTGCAAGATAAGAAATTGTAACTTCCTGTTAAGGAAGAAAAAATAACTTACACATTCTAACCTGCACAACATTGATCTGTGTTTAAGAGATTAAGTTAGAAATGTTAGTTTCCAATTACAGTGTTAAAAGCAGTTCCATGTATACTACAGGCCGACAGTCCCACACCAATTTGTATTTCTACAATCACAGTTTCTTAGTGTTAACACAGTTTTTCTCTCCTCTTTTGTAGTGTAAAACACACACAGTAAAAGTGCAAATTGATTTATTAGCACTCTTTTTAAGTACATCTAATGCACAAAGATGCATCTGAAGGATCTCTCTATTCCTGTGAAAGAGCAAAGTAACTCTGCAGCCGATTCATTTTTTCCAAACTTAAATAAACTCATTTGCATGAGTAGTGATGTTAGAGATACTGCTTCTATCTGGGACAGATGCTAGACTCAAGAAACAGCTACTGAATGCAGACAACACCTTTTCTCTGGAGGAGACAGACCCCTTCAATTTGCTTCAAGTGTTATTGATGCATGGCAAAATGAACACTAGTTCACTCATGTAGCACAGTTAATTTCCATATACATAACTAGGTAGGAATGCTTGACTGTAGTAGGCATCTAATTGCAGGCAATGAAAGAGGATCTTCTTATGTGACAGGGGAAAGGCAAAAGTAGGGCACAAAAAGAAACGAGAAAATTACTTGTCTGGCTGAAGTCCACACCCCTGCTTTTCCCATTAGTGCAATGTTTCTTGCCTTTGCAGATTTACTATTGCGAATAGTGAAGGACATAATTCCACCAGGAACACAACATGACAAATACATTTTTCTCATTTGCTTGTTCTGAGAGGTCTAGACTTCACTTCCAAACTCTATTTGATTAATATTTAATTGAACCACATGCTATATGCAAAGTATATGCAAAACATTACTGCAGTAGCCAGCACTATATATTCTGCTGAGAAGAAACAGATCCTTTTATGCATGCGTCCAGTTTTCCATTGCGAGAATTCTAAATTCTTCTTTAATCTCTACTGAAGCATTAAAGATATGTGATAATCTACCAAATCTAGGTTTCCTGTGAGTTCAGGGGATTGGCTAAGTACCATCCAATGTATCATCTCTTTCACTTTAGATTTAGGGCCATTTCTTTCAGACTGTTGTCTCCTGTTTCTTCATCTATGCAAGTAGTAAATTAAAAAGCCTGTAATATATTCCCCGTTTAACTTACTGAAATTCTACAATATAGTTTTTCTCTTTCAGTGTTTATCCAATAAGCCCACATCTTAAATGGGTTCAATCTTGATAAAACTGTCAAAATGAAGCCATACATCACAGCTTAGTTCAGCTTTGATGGTCTTGGTGAAAGCCAATCTGTTGTCATAGAATCAGATACCTTTCATGGAATGTGTGTGTGGGGTTGGAAGGGACCTTTTAAAGGTCATGTAGTCCAGCCTCCACGGTAAAGCTCCTTCTGTTTAAGCAGTGGGTGTTAGCCATGACTAGTTTGGCTCTCTCAAATCCAGATTCTAATCTGACACTATTCCAGGTGAGAAGGATCCTCAAATTCAGCTGCCTCAACTCTGGAACTAGCTCTTCAAACCTTTTAAGTGTGAAAGTTAATTGAATACATTTCTCCTATAAAATACATGGCTATAACAGAGATGTTGGCTTATCATTAATTTCTTAAAGGAGCACAAGATGGTATCAGAAATAACTCAGGTTTTACAAAGGAATTTCTAAAAGACACAGAAGTGCTTTTCTCCTAAAAACAACCACCTCTCAAATGTAAATTTACTTCTCCAACTTCTAACGAATGTTATGCTCATCCTGAAGTGACATTCATTCATTGTCCTCCATATTCCATTTCTGGCCAAATGTAGCTTTCTTTGTCTAGAGAGCATGCTACTTTTAAAACTTTCCTACTTCTGCTGTTTCAGTGGCAGTTCTCTTTGCTCTAATGCTCCTGTCATTTGCTGCTGGATTTCTGGCCAGAGAGCTGTTCAGAGTAAATTACCTTGCCTAGGGAACATCCAGGCTGTTCCCAAAGGGAATCAATGCCAATAGCACTGCTTTTCTCTCCCACACCTTCCCACATTGGGCAATAGTTTTCTTATAGAAAAATTAACTCTTACAGCCTTAGCAACAACCATACTCGAAATAAGACTGAAATGCATTGTGACAGCCCCGTGCACACACACACAGAAAAACACCATCCAAAACACCAAAGACTTCAAGCCCTGGTAAAGCCCTGGCCATCCTCTGTACATACTACATAGGACAACAAAATACGCTGGAACAAGTGAGTGCAGTAAATTTTAAAAGGTTAATTCAACTCCAAAGAGTGCTCCTGAGAAAACAGCTCCTCAATGTTTACTGGTTTTCAATGGCTTCTACCAGTTTACAAGTAACATGATTATAAAGAAGTTCCCTACCCCTCACACCCTTTCCAGCTCTCTGCATGGGATCCAGAAATCTGGTTTCTCTCTCACATTCTCTGCAGTAATCTTGATCCAACTTTTACATAGGGACAACTAAGGCAAAGATCAGTAAATGCGGACATTAAAAATTACCTTTATTGAAAATTATGCTTTATTTGATAATATTTATAAATCCTATATACATACTCTTCTCTGTAATCACTTTGAAGCAGTGAGTTCTGGAGAGACTGGCCATTTTCAATTTCTAGAGACTCATCTTGGCCAAAGGGTAGTTGTATTTCAATTGAGGATGATGTGGCTCGAGGAACATTAAAAAACAGATGCATACTTCTGGGCATAAAATTCAGTAATAATTTGTCACCTGCTCTTGCTACAGATAGAGCATCATCAGTGAGGGCTGGGCTCACATCACCGTATGACCAGTAGTATCCAGGACAGTGCTACCAGGATGGATGCAGCCACAGTCTGCAAGAGCTTGGCAGATGGGAGACGATCAAAAACATGGAGAGGCAGTATGGTCAAGCAGCTGCATCATGCTTAGACTGTGTACACCAACTAAAGAGGAAGGCTACAACCACCTTCACCTGCTGAGTAAATCCAGGCATAGGAATTAATTTACCCAGTTGTTTGCTTGTTTGGGTTTTTTTAATGTCTGCTTGTATTAGTGGTTTCATTACTTTTCTGTATTTTTAAAAAGTATACAAGAACAATAGAAAATCCTACACCTTCACCATAAATAAACATCTCGTTTGAAATATTTACATGTAATGTATCGTCTATGTTAACAAAGAATTTAGTTTTGACAGCTAATAATTCTGATTGTACAAAAAGAATCTCTACCTTTCATAATATTTTAGGTAGTCAGAGGTTAAATTATTTATTTCCTAATATAACACCTGCATTTTGCAGCACTTGGCTATATAATTAGAGGTGCAGCACTGAGCTGTGGTATCCAAGGTCAACAACTAAAACATCAATCATTTAAATAATTAGTCCTGGCTGACTTTCCTAAAACCATTCTTCAGTTGCAAAGCATTTTTAAACAGATCAAGAAGGTGGCTAAGTTACGAAATAGTTGTATTTCTGTCAGACCTTTTCAGAAATTTTAATTAGAATATAAGCTGCAGACACCTCAGCAGAGCATGCCTATGAAGACTCATACAGGTATAATCAGTAGTGCTCAATTATAAGTATGTTATAGAAGGATTTTGCCTTGGTAAGCCTCCCAAGCTAATAACTTCTCCTCATATTCTAAATATTATCTTCATTAACTATATCTTGATAATGCCCAGAATTGTGTACTGTAGATATACTTTATCATGTTTCATTAGGTTGTAATTCAACCAGATATTTAACTACTAAGAATGTAATTGATGCTATCTAAGTCAATGGGTCAATTTAATAGGCACGAAGCTGAGAATTTCTTGTGAAAATTTTGAAGGTTAGTAGCAGCACATAAACTGCAGAAGCAGTTCTGCTCCAAGGCTGTGTAGGTCACTGAGATTTAAGATTGGCTTGTGGAAGGACCTTGTGTTATCTGGGGGGAAGGAAAGGGTTTTACTCCTTTATCTCACTCAGGTGTGGATAAAACTAGGCTTTCTTAAGCAAGGCTCTAGTCTCACTCATGTAGATGACATTTCACCTGAGTAACTCAGCTAGCTGAAGCATTTGGTGCAAACTGCTTTTCTGAATTTTTCAATTCAGCACAATACAGAACAGCAATCCAGAAGTTCGCTACTCCTTTTCTCCATTCAAACATCCAATTTGACCTCAGAGGAGTACACGTCTCAGTTTAACCATTTAAAAATGGAGAATAACATCAGCCGTGTGCACTGATTACAGAATTATAGAAAATGTAAATATCTTCCATTTTTCATAACTCTCAAGCACTGAGGTGCATAAAAAGTTGGAAGGAACAGCCATGTAGTTCAGTGAAAAAATGTTCATAATATTTTTACAAGGCCATCCTACAAAGGAATAATTAAATTAATTTATGTTTTCAGAGCATTTTGAAACCTTTTAATTAATTTTAGTCACTTTTAAAGAACTTAAAATTCTCTTCCAGATTCCAGAACTCCAGGAAGCAAATAATTCTGTCCTTTTTATTCCATTTCTTAAAGGTTCTCATTTTATTTGCCTATCTAAAATAAAAAAAATAAATAATAAAAAAAAAAAAAAAGATTGAGCATAATAAAAGGAAGAATGACTGAAAAGCAGTTGCAATTATTCACTGTTTCACAAAGTACTGAGTGGAAAGTAGATGGTAGAAATAAGGAAAGAGGAAAGGAAAGAGGAGTGGATAAAGTGTTCCCAACAGGGAGAAATGAATGCTTTGTCGCACATGCAAATCTGTTCTGCAGTTACGGTTACTCTGAAGAGGAAAAAAATCATACCCCTTTCTTAAGGGTTGAGAAGAAACCTTACCTATTTAGCATAAATACCAGCCCCAAAAAGAAAAAAAACCACCCAAAACTAAATATTTCCAATACAGCTGCTATTTCACATGTTATCATATGCATAGCTTACTTGGCTTACATATGCTTAATATCTTTAAAGGAAAATCAACTGAAACTGCACTCTCCTCTGAGTAAAACTCCCTGATGGAGCTGTGTGGATGTTTCTGTAAAAAAACAGTCCACATATTTTGCAAAGTATCTTTATATCAACTGCAAAACTAAAGGATTAATTGTATGAAAAAAATCACAACTTGTGATTATGAGAGCTAACTCCCTGTCATATCAACATTTGACCATCATTCTGTAGAGGCCATATATATCTGCCTATAGATTTTTTTAATGAATCCCATACAAAAAGTACAAAGCCTTTTAATTTCAAATTAATGGGGAGAAGTGGTGTTTGCATTAAACTGGAGGCTAAGAACAGTCTTTACTCCCCACATAGCAGTACGTATGTCAGTTATGTTGCAAGCGAAATTTACCATCCTGAATTTGCAAATCATATCAGATCCTAAGGCCCTCTATCACTCTTTTTAATCTGCAGCATTTATTTTAGGGTCTCATTCCTCCTCTGCAAATGCTGTTTCAAACAACTGCTCAGTAGTACAGTTAAACGATTGTCAGAAAACGATACTTACTCTATTACATTAGTGTGGTTCCAGTATCTGGGCACACATCATACAGAGAGTCCTTTCAAAGACTAGACGAGAGGTCATTCAGACCAAACCCACTACCCATGAAAAATGGCTTGCTTCCCTTAATTGCCGAATTTCAGACAAGTGCTGGTTCTTAGCCATGTAAATTATTCTCATTTATATGCTTAAACAAAGTTATAGCTGTCCATTGTTATGTAAAGTGAGGATTTCAATGTATAAAATGTACAAACCATATGCATTTTGAACTCCACATTCTCAGAAGCCTCTACACTAAGAAACTTAGGAAAGAATTTCAAATATCATCAAAGAATTTGAAGGACAAAACAGTTTATCTTTAACAGTACTCTTCTATTTTTTTAGGTAAGAAAATTATCAATACCTGTTTGTATTTTCCAGGGCACTGCCTGCAACAATCCATTAGAAACTTTAAAATACAGCAGGACAATACAGAGATACACTTTCACACATTGACACTGATTTCTATTTCCACCATTTGGAAAATATTGATTTTTCTTCTTGTGCCTTGAACAGAATTGAAATTTGCTTGTCTGCATTTGTTTAACAACGCAGTAACTTCAACTTGCACAGTATCTTGGCATTCCCATGTATCTTGGTCTGCATACTACCATCATTTGACTGATTCTTGCACAGCTCTAGGAATAGTGATAGCTTTTTAACTGTATCACCATAATGAGGCAAGAACCAAAAAATAACTTCTGTGTGCTTTGTAATAATAGTGGTTTTAAAAATCCTTACATCACAATATGAGTAACCCAGCCTGGATAAGGGGGATCTGAAGTCTATAACCCAGCAGAAGGCAACACTCAACAACTGAGCCTGATTTGATGTCTGACATACTATTACATAATAAATATAGCATGCCAAACTAATAACTGGCTGACTTCTGGCTACACTACAATCAAAGCAGTCTGATCACATTACCTTTGAGGACCTGAATGAAAAGCTAGGGTTTGTTTCTGGTACTGCTAATAATATACCAATGAGCACAGCTCTGCTCATGCCCTCAAGAGTCTGATTTCTAGTAAGATAGAGTTGGGGGGAAATGTAAGGAATAACTAGTAAATAAGAATGATTTATATTTCAAGAAAAAGTTAACCAGATAAATAATACTGTATCTATAATATGTTATAAATGAATGATACATGGAGCCAATTACAAGTTTCCTGATAAATGTGTAGTTCTCGTTACTTGCAGATACAGATTTTCAAAGGGATTTGGAAAAGGAAAACTGACTGACCTTGAAGACAGTTTCTGAATTTTGCTTTTATTGCACAAACTGAGGGGAAAAAAAATGTATAATCACAGAGGTGTTACTTTTCAACAAAAATTCTTGTGTGCATGCCCCTGCATGGCAATACTTATTTTTTTTAAAGACTTTGGCTAAACAGTCTAGCATATTGAAAACTGTAATAAAATCTTACATGTAATTTATTTGTTTCAGTAGAAAATTGGAGCTGGTGTGGGTTATTTCACTTTGTAGCAGGGAAGCAGTTGCATTTATGGAACTGCAGTCCATCTTTGAATTACATGTATTTGACTCAGCAGTCACTTACAGATAGAAAAGTACAGTATTTCAAATAGTAAATCTTAGAGTAATAGCTTTAGCTAGCTGGTACTGTGGGATTAAACTTCTTCAATAGGTCATCAGCCACAGTTTAGCCCAGGCAAGTAAAATTAAGGTCAGAGGTTCAGGTACAGCTGCCTTTAGCTGATGAGTTCTGGGATAAGCAGTGCAGGTTGTCTATTGCTGCAAGAATAGGCCAAGAAAACAGGCAGAACAGCATGTTACTCTTCAGCTTACATGGGTGAGCTTAACACAACTTTCCCTCCATTCCTTCCCCATAAACTAACCTCTTAGCAGAAGTTTCCCTATTCTAAACTTTTAAGCATATATCGATATTCTAATTTATTACTGAAATAGCTTTTGCCAGACCAGACCTACCTGTGGAGGGTTTACTTTTCTTAACCATTTCTCTTGCTATTCTTTGATATCTGCTTCACCTGCTGCGCCTGCAAGTCAAGCAGGGCATGTTCTGCAGATGCTTCATTCCATATTTTCGTTTGCGCTGTTACGAAAACTTCATCAGCTGGGACATGCTTTTGCAAACGGAGAACAAAATAAGGTAGCTAGTGGGACAGTGTTCAGGGAGGGACAGAGACAATGAGAAATGGGAACACAATGGAAGGAATAATAAATATTGAGATATAAGTTTGAGGAAGAAAAGGAAAAGAGAAGGGAGAAGGTTTGGAGACACAGTTATGAAAGCATTCTGGGAGTACAATTTTTTTGTAAAGTTCTGTGGAAAAGGCAGTGAGGTAAACAGATAATTGCAGAAAGTGGAGAACAGAAAAAGGGAAGAAGGAAAAGAAAAAACACAACAAAACCAACAAACAACCAGGAAGCCATAGTGAGGTTTTTTTATATTTTAGAACACATTCACCCTGGTCAGTAATTTCTAGATGTAACAGCAAAAAATTAGCTATGCCTATTAAAAAAAAGAAAAGCTTTTTTTTTTTTTTTCACATATCTGGACAAGAAAGCAAATTCAGCTTTTCTTTGAACTTTTAACTCTGCCTTCATCTCCTCACAGACAAGTACATTAGCTGACTTCAACTGATGCAGTGTTTAACTAAAGGAAGGTAGCGCTGCGGGAATTCTCCCAAAAAAATATCTTCCCTTCTTAGATGCAAAAATTTGCTCCACTCACAAGAAATAGCACTCAAGACACTTCTCAAAACTCATCAGCCATATAGAACTATATGATACTAAATGGATATTCAAACAACAGATAAAAGCAGAACTAGTAGATGAAAACTGTAATGGAACTTGAGAATTGCTTGCAATAATTCTTTCTTTGAAATTTCAGCATGTTTCTACTGAAAATAATAAAATCAAGCAAAACATAAAAAATTGGGGTTTAATGGCATTTTTCTTTAGGCACACATTTATTCCCTTTTCAACAACAGCCATGGGAAGCAGATATCAAGTTATTTAACACTCTGTAAAGTATTAGAACCAGACAACTTAATAGCAGGCAACTCATTGCAATATCTTCCTGGTCAGGTACTCAGGCTGGTCAAAATAAAACAAAACAAATAACAACAAAAACAAACAAAAAACAAACCCAACCAAAAACAAACAAGAAAACAAACAAACAAAAAAAAACAACAAAAAAACCCAGAAAATCAAAAAAACAACAACAAAAAACCCTCAGGAAAGGCAAATATAGAAAACCCAAGAATATGATAAAGCAGCCTATTTTTGTCTCCCTACTTATAAAAAGGTTGACTAGTAATCATATTCTGAACTATCAAAAATAAACATGGATAGATAATTCTGGAAGACTCAAAGAGTCAGAGAAGTGCTATCCAACAGGATTAAATAAAATTCTGCAGCTGCAGTCACTTATAATGAGCTAGTACAAGTATTTCAAGAGAAAGGCATAGAAATGAAATTTTCACTAACACTTAGAACATAAAAGCTCAATACACCAATGGAGTGTGGAATGAAAACATATCATTTGTAAAAAGACAATGCTCCGTTTTCTCCTAATAGGAGTCATACACACTTTAAATTTCAGTGGACATACAAGAAAAGAAAAATGATTACTCAGGTTTTATAAATTAGCATTTACATTCACATACAGAAAAATGCAAAATACAGTGAACATCAGTATCAGCCAAGAGTTTAGTTTACCACAGACCATATGGGAGGATCTCCTGATAGACTGTGTATCTTGTACTAGCATGGTATCTGTAGTTCATGGCAACACTTTATCTGATGTAGTAACGCCTTCTGCTCTTAACCTTTCTGAGTTATAAAACAAATGATTAAGTGATTTCATCATAAGCAGCCTCATGGAACACTGATAAGGTGGCATGAATATAGGGAGTTACCATTCCACATGCCAGACACCTTGTAAGTCAATATATTAAGAGCAACAGCCTAAGTTTATTCTGTTCTCTGGGTTTTGGTTGGCCCTGACCACTAAACAAAGACAACTGGAATGCAGTAACGTAACCAGCACCATCCACAACACCCAGGCTGTAAATCCAGAATGTGTGATGTTTTCAGAGCCATGCATCTTCAACAAATATTAAGAGAGCACAGACAGACTTTAACAAGTAATGCTATGAGGTGTTCTATGAGCTGCAGCATTTAGAGCAGAGGACCTTCCAGTGAGATAAGTGCTCCTTGTAGGCACCATCTCCCATCACACACTGGAAGGCAAGATGGAAAAGCATTAATAAACCAAATACTGGCATTCCTTCTTCCATAGATATTTTGGCATCTAACATGGTCTTTATTATTCTCTAGTATTAAAATAGCTGTCTAAATACAGAAAGAAAGAGACAATATAGACAGCATAAAATTAAGGAATAATTACATGCATTTCTCTCTTTAACCTTCCCCAGAAGAGGGAAAAGGAAATTACCAGTCTGGATTTACCCAAAGGAACAAATATCAAAAAAAAAGTAAACTCATCCACTATTTCATTGGCATCTTCATCACAGGAGAAAGTAAGTGGAGAAAGAAATACTGACAAAATGTTTCTGGTTTAGCAAGTTAGTGTTTTCCAACATGCACTCTTCCCTAAAAAAATTTCTACCCTTGTCCCATCCAGTGCTAAAAGCACTAGGCAGGAAATGCTCTCACATAAGTAATACAACCAACAATATAATAAAATGTCTTCAGAGTCCTCTGTCTTCTAAGAGCTCCCTTATACTGTCTGTGTCCAAAATTATAGTTCTACTGACAACTACTGATAGAGCTAGCCCAAGACAGAACCACATTCCAGATTACTTTTAGAGATTTCTGCAGTGATGTCATGTTCTCACACAACAGGGATTAATCAATGACATTAGTCTCTTGTTTTATTACAACCTCAATTTTAGTATACTATGTCTGCTTTTAACATTCTTCACTGACGTGTGAAAACCATTTGACCAAGCTGTGTTCCATCACATACCTGAAAGGAAGTAGTTTTTCAGAATTATAAGAGATGGATGATCCAGCAAACCATAAAGTCAATTTTCATAGTGCTTTTCACTAAATATTTTTATCCTTGAAGGCCTTGATTCTCTAAACATATCTCTTAACATATAAAATTCATCTTCAAGTACAGTAATCTAATCCTGTTTAAGCAGGGCAATTTTTTTCAGAATTTTCTCAACATCGGTAAAATGTATGTCATCTTTTGTCCTCAGATAAAGATAACCTTAAAACATACTATATATTTTTACCCCCAAGATTACCTTTCAGTAATATTCTGTACATCAGAATTATTTTATCTGCAATAAATATCTACAGACAGTTTCCTATTATCTGTTTTAGAGCAAAACCAGCACAACTGCACTGGTTTCAAAAAAGATTCTCTAATTTTATGCAGTTGAATTTACTCAAATCTGCCTATAAGGTTTGACTGCTGAGGAGATTCCTTGTTTGTGAAACTCCAATAACATCAACTGGGTTATAGGTCCTGGGCACTCTGCACAAAAATGGTATCATCTCCAAACATTTGTAGGTAATTGGTCAGCTCTCAGTAGAGCTTCTGAAAAATGCTCTTCCAATTCAAATGCTAACATTCCACCTCAATTTCCACTCAAATGCTACAATACTTTTTGGGTATTTTCTTACAAGGGATTTCATAGAAAGAATATGTTTTCAAAGCACAAATACTGTTTGGGTGGAGAATAGATTGAGAACAGCCCCAAGAAGGACTTGGGGATGTTGGTTGATGAAAAGCTCAGCATACGCTGGCAATGTGTGTTTGCAGCCCAAAAAGCCAACTGTATCCTGGGCTGCATCACAAGAAGCATGGCCAGCAGGTCAAGGGAGGTGATCCTCCCCCTCTACTCTGCTCTCATGAGACCCCACCTGGAGTACTGTGTCCAGTTCTGGAGCCCCCAGCACAGAAAGTACCTGGAGCTCTTGGAGCAATTCCAGAGGAGGGTCACAAACATGATCAGAGGGCTGGAGTACCTCTTGTATGAAGACAGGCTGAGAGATTTGGGGTTGGCCAGCCTGGAGAAGGGAAGGGTCCAGGAAGACCTTAGAGCAGCCTTCCAATACCTGAAGGTGGCCTACAGGAAAGATAGGGAGGGACTTTTTACAAGGGCTTATAGCGAGAGGACAAGGGGGAATAGCTTTTAACTGGAAGAGAGTAGATTTAGGTTAGACATTAGGAGGAAATTCTTTAGTGTGAGGGTGGTGAGACACTGGCACAGGCTGCCCCAGGGAGATTATTGTGGATGTCCCATCCCTGCAAGTGTTCAAGGCCAGACTGGATGGAGCTTTGAGTAACCTGGCCTAGTGGCAGGTGGTGTCCTTGCCCATGCATGAGGGCTGGAACTAGGTGATTCCAACGCAAACTATTCTATGATTCTATGATTCTAAAAGCCCTGTATGTTACTTATGTACTGCAGATTGTCTAATAACACTAAAAACCATGGTGGGTCAGTAGTTACTTCCTGCTTGAATCACAATGCTTGGTTTCTTACTGGGTAAGTTTCAGGCTATTTTGTGAAGCACTTCATAGCTATCAGCAAACACGGTTGTCAGTTTCTGTTCCAGGCAGATGCCCAAATCATAACATATTCCAATAATGAACCCTGAATTACGTGAAACTTCTGAAGCTGTCTCAGTCTTAAAAAAAACCCTGTCTTTGTAATGCAAGCTTATTTCACTTGCAGTGATTTCTCACATCCTACTCTATCTTTCACCAAGCAGTCTCTTCACTGTTTGAAATTCCCAGCTGTCCAATAGTTTTACAAACAGTTGCAGAAACAGAGTACTTGCTTTTCCTGAGCCAGAACAGCCAGTTGTTACTCATATCCTTCACCTGGAGGCTTCCTCTACAGCCTGATCCAAATATCTCACCTTCAAAAGCTATGCTTTGACACTTTGATTTAAAAGTTGTAATATGGTATTCTGAAGAGCCCTTTACACTGCAAGGTGGATGAATTTACCAGTTCATATTCCACTAATGTCTACCTGATATTAAAAACTTCTTTGGTAAGTTTTCAGTAGCTCTGAAGAGAGATTTGAATGAATTATGATGAATGATGGAAAGAGGTAAGCCTCTCTTAGCATGCATACTTTCTTGTACATTCAGTTTTTGTTCCTCATCTATATGCTGTCCTAAAATAACAAATATCTGATCAGGACATCAGCATTATCCTCCCCCCTGCTTTAACTTTATAATAAATCATATCATTTCAGGATTTTTTCTGCCTGCTTAGCTAGCTGCCCCTCATGAATCCTGAACCATAATATCTATTGCAGGGATATACAATCTCTTTTGAATAGAAATTATGAAAGATAAAATTAAATAGTCTAGAATGTAATTGCAACTACAAGGCTGTGTAATTATTCCTCTCAGGAAAAGCTGGACTTCTATCATGACATAGCATCTTTTTAAGACACTGGTATGTTTATGTATTGTTCTTAGACTATAAAGACTGCCATGTATGTTCAACTTTAAAGAATTTTGGAATGTAAGCAGCCTAAAACTGGAGAAATGACAAGAGCTCTCTAGGAGAAGGAAAAATCACAGTGCTTTAACTATTTTAAGTTTGCCTTTCTCACTTAACCTGCACTGTGCAGTATTATTTTAGCAATAATGCTGAGCAAAACAAGAAGAGGCTCCTGAAAACTTTCCATATACTAAAAGGAACTGAAAACTATCCATATCCATTTAACCTTAGTTATTTCAGAAGAAATGCTGATCTCACTGACTTACTGTCTACTTTTTAAATAACTCTGTTCTCTCTGGATTCAGTTTCTGACTGACAGCCTTCAGGTTATCACAGACTGCTTGCCAGACACTTTTTCAAGGTTTTTAGCATGCATAAGGATATATTAGCAGGATAACCTGGAAAGCCTGTGCCCATCAGTTTATGCTGAAATTCCAGACCTCTCTTTGTTTTTAAGTACTCTTTACTTTTCCATATACAGCCACCATTTTCTCCAGTACACCCGGTTGATGCCCAGTATGGTGCTCTATCAGAGCTTTTCCATATACAGACTTTCAGTTTCTGAGCAGCTTGCACTGTCTTAGCTCATCATGTCACATGTAACCATCAGAAATTAAACCTGATATTAAACTTACTATTTCCTCACTTTAAACTGAGAACATGAACAGTAATTTTAATGAATGAATGTTCAGCTTCAAACTACTATATAGCTGCTGATGTAGTAATTCTTTTCAAAAGTCAGAGAAAAAACACATATACAAATATTTTCACAAATTGAAAAAGTCAGATAGCAATAAAGCAGCAAGTAGCTAGCAATTTCAGCAGGCAGATTTACATTGCTTTTAAATCTCTTTTGATAGTATTAAATAGGGCCATGATTCGAAGTTTTTAAATACATGCCGTACTTATTTCTATGGCAACTGAAAGTTTGCTTTCATTTGAAGTTGCACACCAAACAAGCCTTACAAAATCCATATAACTTATTTCAGAAGGAAAAGTGATCAATTCTGCAACAGTCACTTACCATAAGACAGCAGGAGTGTTTTCATAGGTCCTACCTGTATACCTCACCAGCTAAACTCCACAATGAATGAAAAAAATAACTTGTAGCATTTTCTTGGACAGCAAATAGCCTGTCCCCAAGGGGATGAATAAAGACTCTGGATTTGTAAGACTGACCACTGAAGACTCCATCATCCATGTACACAGTCACCAACTCCATGAGATGTACATGCACACATACACATAACCACAGAGAAACCAAGAACAGACAAGAACAGACAGAGCACAATCAAGAACACACCCAGGACTGAGTAACATGTTCTCAGGTACCAGGATTACTGCTCTTAAGAATCTCTTCTGAGAAAAAAAAACAATTGATCATCATGTTAATAAAAGTTATGCAACACTCCCATTATGCATAATTCAGATAAATAATTCTGCCTGAGTATGTTTTGAAGGAATACTTAGAAGTGAACCCCCAATGAAAAGCCTTTCCTTCTTCCTTGAAATGCAGTAGAATAATTTTCAGATGAAATCACAAAACTGTCTGCATGCATGAGGAAATGAAAACAATTTTAAAAGCATGCACAGGTAGAAATGGAAGAGAAAATTACTTCACATACAGGCCAGAGTATTTTTCTGAAATTATCTGCCACACATTCCTCATTGCAATTGCCAGATTGTGCATAGATACCCAATGCCATTCTATACACCAATGATAGCATAATAAAAATTTTGTTTTGTTGGTTCTTTTAGCTTAGTAATTACATTCAAACAGCTGCAGCTTCTGATGTAGATATGGCTATACCTTCACTATATTTGATTCTTCATACTGTTAGATCTTTTTAACTTCCCTCTTCCACATCTAGATATAGACAAACCAGGACAGAGCATCTTTACACTCGTGTCAATTTTTAAAAGTAATATTGGAGTACAGTTTGCTTCTTTACCTGTCTCATATACTGCTAGGAAATACATCTGCAGTGTGAACAAATTGCCATGTCTTGGTTTTCATTCTTGATGGCAGTTATGAACACTTGTTGGGATGGTATCTGTTGAAAAAACTACATTGCTCCTTCCTTGAAGAGGTATCTGAAAGTCCTCAATGTCAAGCAATGGAATCTGCATAACAGTACAGAGCTGGGAGCCTGCAACTCATTTAAAAAGGTGAAGAAACAATTGCAAGGAGCAGATAACCTTTTTTTTCCTTTTTTTTTTTTCCCTGTGGGCCTCACAGGATGGTGCTGAGTCAGGAGGTCAGTGGGTTTTTTGGAAATAAGGCTCAACACTGGGAAGGCATTTGTTTAATAATCCTTATTTCTATTTCCTTTCCTAAATTCTTAGGAAATTTTCTTAGGAGGCTAACTAATCTAGTTTGATGCTAATGAACCTAACGGTAATTTACTTATTTACTTGTTTATTTAAAAGCCTTTTGGTTTTCTTTGAAGAATGCCTTGTAAAGGAAAGGTCTACACACATCTGCCTCGCAGCTGTGGCTGACTTAGGGTGCCATGACACTAAAAAGTAAGTTCGCAAATTAGGAAAGCTTCACATGGTTCTGGCAAAAAAAACCCAAACAAAACCACCACCAAGAAAAACAACGAATAACGGAATCCAGCTCTACCTAGTATGTTGGTCTTGCAACTTCACCAATTTGATTTGGTCAGCAATTCAGCCTCCCCTTACTTCTACCTCAGACTGCTGTCAGACAATCACCTACCAGAAGGAATGAGAAGTGCCTCATGAATAACAAAGTCAGATTAAACCCAGCTATCTGAAACAACGAAAGGCAAAACCACAGCACCAGCCACCTCTCTGCAGCTCCATTATCTCTGCACTGTTAATGTGGTCTCAAACAGTGACATTGCTGCATAATACTACTTGAGTATTTTTTATTCTTACAATTCCTTAACTTAAATCAAACTTTTAGAAATGTATTTTTGCAGTGTATGCTTTTCACGACAGTCTGACGTTGGTCCTTTCTAATGCTAACAACACACCGAATGATGCACACTAATTTCAAGGTAATGTTCGTGCTCATTGTCATGCTAAAAGCATATCCATACCAGCAGCAATTTCGGGAACAACAAAATCAAGAAGGGGGCAGCTGCAGAGCTAGGGCGCAGCGGCAAGTCTCCAGCAGCACAGGGAACACATTAAGTTTGACTTCCTTCCTTACAACTTCATTTATAGCTGTGCCAATCACCAAACACCTGCCAGGTAACATCTTTGCCCTGAGAGTTCAACTCCCTCTGCAGTCTCCACAGAAGTTTTTGTGTCATGAGAACCATCCCATTCTTCTTTTTCTCAGTTTTATTCATGCAGATGTTCAATTGAGGGAAAATACCAGAAGAGGATTAAGGTAATCAGTTGCAAAAGAAGATTCAGTCCTTTGCACTAACAAACAAGAGCTGAAGTTGTCATTTTTTGTGTCATAGTTTACAATAGAAACTTCGCCTTCCATATAGCACAGGCTGCCCGGAGAGGTGGTGGAATCACCATCCCTGGAGGTATACAAGAAACATGTAGATGTGGCACTTCAGGGCATGCTCTAGTGGGCATGGTGGGTTTTTTGCAGGTTGTGTGTTTTTGTTGGTTTTGTGGGGTGTGTGATTGTGGGCTTTTTTTTTTTGTTGTTTGTTCAGGTGGGTTGTGTTGCTTCCTCCCCGTTCCTCTCCCCTCAGGTGGATGTTTGGACTAGGTGATCTGAGAGGTCTTTTCCAACCGTGAGGATTCTGTGATTCTGTGAACTAATATGAAAAGTATTCCTTAAATAATGTTGAGTTTAATTGCAGAAAGTAAAGAAAGTGCATTTCACACTCTTAAATTATGGATTAGAGTCTTCTACTTCAGCAGAGCTATGAGATCATACAGTGCATTAAATGTTAATTAGGATCTTTTCTTTCAGTTCTTCGGTAAATTTAGGGACATGGGAATGAATTCTGCAGAACAACTTGGGGCAAAACTCTCTTTTATCCAGGATGTAATGACAAGTATAGTAGCAATGCACTTGAACAGTTTTTTTCTCTGAGTAAAAACTGCATAAAATAGAAACTGAATTACAAAAAAAGTTATCTGTTTCAGAAAACATGTCAGAAAAACATCTAAAATAATATACTACATTGGATAACTAGATTTTAACTCTTTTGGGGAAATTTACCTGCCATTATTTAAATGTTTTTACAAAAAACAATGCACAAAATGCATCTCTTATGGCATAGGAAAAGTCACATTATCTTAAAAGAATTCTTCATTCAACACAGCTGCAAACTAAGGATGTACAAAACCCATAATGTTTCCTGAAAATGTAATTCATCCTTGCTCCAGAGACTTCTATTTTAAGTAACAGAAGGAAACATGAGAAAACCTTGGAGACTATTGTAATTTAAAACCACAGTATACAGGCTAGACCATTGACAAATCAGTTTTAACTAAATGTATGATAAATTTTCAACCCTACTGATTGGAGGTTCTACACCTGGCTTCTAAAGATAGTTGAGACATTCAGCAATAAACTCAACACAATGAGGGAAGTATTTTTACTATGACTTTCAGGTGTTTAAAACAACAGCAAAGATATGGAGACTGAAATACTTTCTTCACTACGTTCACGGACAAATTGAGTTATTTGAACAGGGCAAAATGGCACATGGAGATGCTATTAAAACAGTTAATTGTACTAAAAGTAATGCTGAAACTCACTTCTTTGAAAGCCAGAGCTGGAAAAATCAGGAAAATATCTCATAAATCATTATCCATTAGTAATCAAATCTGGTGAAGGGTCCTGAATCACTTCAGGCCATGGCACTAGCAAGACAGCCATCACCTTGGATGATTAATGCAAATGACCAAGACTGAGAACGATACTATAAAAAAATCTAAAAATATGTGTATCTGAAAATTAAATATATTACTTACATGCTATTCCTTCAAAAGTAAAAAGAATCCATTCCTATCTTTTAGTACCTTCTCTAGAATTATACATTATCTAACTAATGTTAATGAGATCAGTCTAATGAGATAATGTTTTTTATTTGCACCGTTGCAATGATATTTCAAGGAATTTATTTAATGCACTGGCAATTGTTTTCACTGGTTTCTACAAAGATGCTTTAAATTTTGAAGTCATGTTTTTGTAAGATTTCTAAAGTGAAGCTAAGTATAAGCTTACATGTTTGATTTTTTGGGAGTAAATGTAATTCATGTAGTAACAATACCCAGATGTTCCACCTGTCAAAAATAATACAATCCAAGAGAAAGTAGTTTGTAAACTCCCGATTTCAGCTGTAAGTAACCACCTAATAGACTTATGTAGAGCACCACTCCCAGAATCAGTTCCCTCAAGAATTGGGTATTTTTATAAATGAAGAAAATTAAAGCTGATAAGGCATATATGAAAAAGATAATAGTACTTGTTGATTATTTACAGAAAATGCGGACTTCTATCATTTCCTATATTCAGAAATCTGTGTTTCCTTTCTGCTGCAGCCATCAATGCTTCTTCATTGTAGTGTTCTATTACTGTGGTATGTTTGCCGGATAAAAAATTACAAATTTTTAATATTTTTTTTTATCAATAGCTGCCTGTCTTTGAATTATACTGTATATCTTTACACTGACTTTCTAAGATTTCACATTCTTGTATTCTCTAGCCTAAAACTGAGCTTTGTATTTACGAATTCATCTATATTTGCAGCTGGCAGATGCAAAGATATTAGCTACACTCAGGAGACTTTGATATGTGACTTCTTGAAATGTAGAGTAGTTACAGTTTTCCCTTTAGCAAACTGTTTCATGTTTTATTTTCAAGAAATGTGAGTCCTAAGGCAAAATGAGATTATTAGACTGACTTACTCTCTCTCAAAATAAGGATTTAATAACCAACATGCAGCTTTTTACTTCTAATGACCTTTGCTAGCTAAGGGTTTGGTTTAGTTAATGTTGCTTCTGGTTAAAACCAAAGCAGAGCACAAGGGTAAAGAGTAATCTCAGCCACATCATTCTGAGTCCTGACTTAGACTTACAAGCTGACAGAGCTGTGAAGAGGATCCTCCTGGTTGAGGCTGAAGCTGCAAAGATAAATGGAGTAAAGGTTAGGCATATGCCTCCTTTATGAGCCACGGATGATGACTGATAGCACTGATAGCGTTTCACTGGGTTAGTTCAAGACCCACATGGACTAATTATACAGTAGGCCAAGTAGGGAACATTCCTTCTGCAGGTTCAGATTTCATGCAGAAGGTAAATGATGTGTTGCTGTGTCAAAACTGAAAGGAGGTGGCGAGTCAAGCAATAAAATTGAACTTCAGCCCCCTGTCACAGACATGCTCCCCACTGAATCTGTCAGACAGCTCCTTTGTAATCCTTACTTAGTGCTGTTGTACAAGGAGGGTTCAAAAGATGAGTTAATGTATGGCTTAAGAATGTGCAAGCACACACCAGGGCCAGGGAAAAATCTGTTTGAAAAATCCCATTTTTTCAATGTGAACAGAGATTTAGACAGTGGTAGTATGAAAAAATCTTCCCTCCTTATAAAGAAAATTACAAGTACTTCTGAGTCCTATACATGCATGTAATGGTACTCTGCCCTGAAGTACATGCATGTGTATAATCCTTTATAGACTTTTAAATCCTTTATAGACATTATAAACTTTTAAAATTCAAGCTCACTGGTAAAAATTCATCTTCAAAATCTGAGATGCCAAACCAAACAGTGTACACTTGATACATTACCTCTTCCTCCAATATTCCAAATTTTCTTCATACTTGCAGCAGATAATGCTGCTAGAAATACCAATAACTTCTGTCTTTTCTACTTAAACTCCCTCCCTGCCTCAAACCCCAAAAGCGCATATATGTGTTTTGGATTGGATATGTGTAATCCAAGCACAATAACAATGCATAAATATAATATAGATCAGGTAACTTTGTGAGAAACAAATGTCAACTACCAAATGCTCTTTATTGAATTGATAGCATAATCTAAATATACACAAACACAAAGCGAATTTGGGCATAATAATTTATGGCCTTAATTATTCAGTGTGTGATATTGTCAGACTATTGTTGTAATTTCTCTCTATGAAAATATATTGTTAAAAAATGGAAAAACAGAATTGTTTGAACATAAATAAAAGATCATCAAAGTTCATCAAGATGATAAGGGCTGAACTGCTGGAAAACAGCTCCATGGAGAAGGACGTTGGAGTCCTGGTGGACAATATGGGTAGAAAGGATGACCCTGGGAACTACCAACCTGTCAGCCTCACATCCGTGTCTGGGAAGATCATGGAACAGATCCTCCTAGAAGAAATGCTAAGGCACATGGAGGACAGGGGAGTGATTCAGGACAGCCAGCATGGCTTTACTAGGGGCAAATCCTGCCTGACCAACCTAGTGGCTTTCTACAATGGAGTGACTGCACTAGTGGACAAGGGAAGACCTATGGATGCCATCTATCTGGACTTCTGCAAGGCCTTTGACATGGTCCCCCACAACATCCTTCTCTCTGAGTTGGAGAGATATGGGTTTGACGAGTGGACTGTTCAGTGGATAAGCAATTGGCTGGATGGTCGCATCCAGAGGGTAGTAGTCAATGGCTCAATCTCCAGATGGAAAACGGTGACCAGTGGTGTCCCTCGGGGCTCCATATTAGGACCAGTGATGTTAAATACCTTCATTAACGATATTAACAGTGGCATTGACAGCAAGTTTGCCAATGACACCAAGCTGGGTGGTGTGGTCAATATGCCAGAGGGACAGGATGCCACCTAGAGGGACCTGGACAAACTGGAGAAGTGGGTGCACGGGAACATAATGAGGTTCAACAAGGCCAAGGGCAGGGTCCTGTACATGGGCCGGGGCAACCAGAGATATCAATACAGGCTGGGGGGAAGACATGCTAGAGAGCAGCCCTGTGGAAAAAGACCTGAGGGTACTAGTGGATCAAAAGGTGGACATGAGCCACCAAGGTGCAATTGCAGCCCAGAAGGCTGACCACATCCTGGGCTGCATCAAGAGAAGTGTGGCCAGCAGGTAAAGGGAGGTTCTTCTCCCCCTCTACTCTGCCCTAGTGAGACCACATCTGGAGTCTTGTGTCCAGTCCTGGGTTCCCCAGTTCAAGAGGGACAGGGTTTTACTTGAGAGTCCAGTGGACTCTGCAAGGATGATTAAGGGACTGGAACATCTGTGTTATGAAGAAAGGCTGAGAGACCTGGGGCTATTTAGTATGGAGAAGACTGAGAGGGAATCTTATTAATGTATATAAATATCTGAAGGGTGGGTGTCAAGAAGAAGGGGTCAGTCTCTTCTCAGTGGTGCCCGGTGATAGGTCGAGGGGCAATGACACAAGCTGGAACACACCACCTCAACATGAGGTAAAACTTATTTACTATAGGGATAACATTTGATATCGGACTTGCCAAACCCTCAGTGCCTTTAATAAATCTATTGATTCTTAAGCGTTGTTTGTGAGTGTGACGGGGAGTGGTCCTCAGCCCTCGATCCCCTGAGGAGGGGGTGTGGGTCACGGCTTTACCTATCTCAGTCTGCAACAAGGGGGGACAGAGGTCTGGAACAGGCTGCTTAGAGAGGTTGTGGAATCTCCTTCTCTAGAGACTTTCAAGACCTGTTCAGACTTGTTTCTGCATGACCTGCCCTAGGTGATCCTGATTTGGCAGGGGGGTGGACTCAATGATCTCCAGAGGGCTGTCCCAAATGCTACCATTCTATGATTCTCTAATCATTACAGAACCATTATTCTCTTATTTTCTCTTCACAACCTCTGACAAAATGTGAGTATGCAACCTGGACAGAGATAAATAGCAGAGCCTTAAGAAAAGCAAAAGCAAACTGATCCCTCTGCTAGCTAGTGAGAACCCTCAAGCACATTAGTATATGCCAACTGATGCCACCTTACTGCTCTGTGCAGTTACTCACTAGGAGCCTGTTGCTGTATTTTTTTCTTCAGCAGAGCTAAATAATTCATCAGGGCATGGCGTTCTGTGAACAGGCCAGCCTGCAGGCATCTGGCCAAGACCAAGGTCGCCATGGAGACCTACATGCAGCTTCATCCCTGCTCCCTCCCTTGCTGAGAGAGCGAATGAAAAATGGCATCAGTTGAGCAGCCGTGCTCATTTCAGCAGTGAACAATAGGTATAATAAAAGCAAGACCAACCACAACAGAAAAGCAAAATAAGGATATAAAAGCATCTGCTGTAACTTCGTTGAAAGATTTAAACGACAAATGAGTCATTAAGCAGTTTCTATTTACACTGATACAATTATTATTTTACATGACAGAAGTACTAACACCTCCTCCCATTATTAGCAAGAGCTATTGATGCCCTCCAAACAGATTATCCTATAAATTGCAGATGGCAAATTATTAAAGATACATGCTCCTTAGAACTAATTTTTGTTACTAAAATAGTTGCAGGGGTAAAATGAAATCTTAACACAGAAATAACATTTATTGCTTCAACTTATTTTACCTCTCTATATTCCTGTACAATACTGATTTTCAGAGTTCTTTCATCATCCTTTAAAAAGACAGGCATATTTATTATCTAAACCAAAAAAACCCCATAGTCAGAAATTTAAAAAATTACATCAAAGAGGAAAAATACTTTTGAACTTTTTTTATTGAAAGATTGTTTTATATCTCAATTAATGTATTTTATCAAGCTGAAACTAGTGTTTTTGAATGCTTTATCAATGAAAAATGAACATCTATTCTGAAATATTTACAGTAAATCAGCTTAACTTTACAACTAGCATTCTTTCCTCTTTTTCCTTCTGCATATCGCTATTCTTTGACTATTTTGCTCTCCAGACACCTGCTATTAAACAACATCGTATTTTATCACCCAAAACCACCTGTAAAGTGAGGGCCAGGTCATGATTTTATTAAAGTACAAACTTAAAACAAACTACATTCTGCAACCTCCTAGAATAAAGCTCTTGATTTTTGTCTCACTTCTAAGCCTGTTTATTTCAGAAACCATATAAAACCACTCCCTCTAGCACATTCCCACATCCTCAAGCTTACACGTTTATTGGAAAAAGTGATTCTGTGGAATGCTGACATCACACTAATACAACATAGTACTATATATATATATAAAAATATATATATAACCTTTGCAAGCCACAGCATGCTCTCTATAGGTGATAATGGGAAAATTTACAGTATGAGACCACAAACACGTAAGTCAGAGGACCACATGACTTCCGTGTGGTAACCCTGAAATGAGGAGTGCACCTCTGACTGCTTGCCCTGGAATGTCCATACAGAGCCTCCCGTTGCCTCCAATACATGCTCCTGTTAGGGATGCAGAACCCTCAATCTAGTATGAACCAATCCCTTTAAGTTTTTTCTCTATGACTGGACTGCCAGTCTCACCCTCTGCTCAGGCTCTATGCAATATTCTGGTCTATCACTTCCCTTTCCAGATTTTTTGTTTACTAAAAAGTGTACACAAAGTATAGCCAGGCTGGGTAGACATAATAGACCTCTTCTGATTTCCAGTACTCCCACAGAGATTTTCCATGTTCAAATAAAGGTTCCTGAACAGAAGCCCCACAACATTTTGCAGCAGTGTCCTTCTCTGGAATTGCATGTATGCAAGCCATACAGATCTGGGACCAATTTCTTCCAAAGGTAAAGGTGATAGACAGGAACTGGAAATCAGTGTATTTCTTGAAAAAAGCTGAGGAGATAGAAGTCAGGCATCCTCTGATCTCAGATCCACCAGGCCTAATTTAAATCCCAGTCCACCCACCAAAAACAACTATATTGATGGATTTCTTTTGTCTTTGCTGTATAATTCTGAAGGAGATAAAGAGTTCAAAAACATACCTTTTTAGGTTTCAGCAAAGTTGTATTATTTTTTTTTCCAGAATAATATTTTGGCATTAAATGATCCAGAAATCCAGATACTAACATGTCACTAACTCTTACCAACACATATTTTCTGGAAAGAAGGCATGTGGGACATCTTTTCACTATTTATTTGCTCAGAGAACTAAAGTTCCCTTTTCTGGAAAGTGACTACAAAATCACACAAAAAAAAGTCTGCTGATGCTCTGAAGCACTCTAGACAGAAAAGCAGAACAAGTAGAGTCCCTTTGCTCAATTATGAAATTATAAAAAAAAAATAAAAACAGAAGGTTGAAGCCTTGCAGCTCAAGTAGGATTATCATGATCTGTTGCTGGAAGCCCAAACTCTACTACCACAGGAGGGCAGACCTCCGGGTGGAGTTTTCATTCCCGATGATCTAACTGCAGCATTCTAAGGCAGCTGGCCATTACATTTATTTTCCATTGGATTTGACAGGTCTGGTTTACCTCCAAGGCTGCACACAGAACAGCCAGAGTATCATGGATCTGAAGACCTCATTACAAATGTATAAAAAATCCAGATACGGTAACACAAACACCAGCAAGTGTTGGACAGCTGAGGAAACATGCTGACTGGTTATGATGCCCATGCTGATTTAAATGGACTAGAAGAGAGTTACTTCTGATTCAGCCTTCATGTAATGCCAGACACAGGCCTTTTATCCTCTCCTGAACATACATAACATGTTATTCATCTGCCTTAAACTGATCTATTGTTTCATGAATATTGCACTTACATTCCTGTAAATCCTTGCAGCTATTGATGTTAATGAATCTCCTTGAATTTTACAACTGTTACTTTGGGGAAAAAAAAAAAAAAGAAAAAAGAAAAAAAAGAAAAAAGTTATATAGCTTAATTTGCTTTATTTCTAAAATGTGCAAAGAAATGGCATAAATGAGAGTCTAGTGCATTTTTCCTTTAGAACACAGCATAAGTGGACATGGAGAAAAGTATAAAAAGAACAATTACCGTGAAAACTTACCATAAATACTTTTACAGATGGATTCAGTGGCTGTTGAGGGTATATGTTTTAGAAACAAATTAAATAAAGAAAAATCATATTTCCTGACATATGGTTTCTTGTTTTGTTATCATGATCATGTGGGAGATTGAGGACACTGGAAATGGGTTCTTATGGACTTGGTTTTCAGCAACTGACCTGCTTTTTCAGTTTTCAATGTACAGAAGTACTATACTGGACATAAATGTTATTTACAGAGCTTTAGATCCTTTTAACACAGAAGAAGGTAGAGAAATAATTGTCACATGAGTTGCAATAAATTTCCCATTGTCTCAAAGCAATTTCTTCTGTATGCTCTTAGTGGGAGGGATAAATGTACAAGGCTCTTGCCCTCTGCCATGGGAAGCCACACCTTTAAACAAACGAAGGTAATTTTCTCCTTTCTTCACAGTTTCTTGGGTCTCTTTCCATCTCGTGGTTCCTTTAGCATCCCTTATGCACTGTGCTGTTAGTTATTTGATCCACATTTCTTCTTATCCTGTGTAACCCTTGCAGAGTGTGGCTTACATGATGTGTGCAAAGGATTTTTAAGTTCATTATTAGGAGAATGTGTGACATAGTGTGCTGACTCTGCTTTTCCAAAGATATTAATCGTGATGGCTGATTCTGGCTCTTGCAGTTATGTTTGAGAGGATTAACTGACATCAGTTTCCTCAGATGCGTATGTATGATAGGCTAACAAAAGCATCCTAGAAAAATCCCATTTGACTAAGTAAAAACACATACTTTTGTCAAAGGTCTGTTGAAGTTTCACAAGCCTGGAATGGGACAAACATACTACTAAGAAGTATTGTGGCTCACCTTTAATCAGACAGATCCAATTTTCAAACAACCCTCTTATACCCAAACTGGTATACATGAGGAAGTCTTCTGGAGCAAGAACTTTTGTATCTGTACCTTAATGACTTTACCAGCAAACCCCAGATAACTTCTACAGCACGTGATCCATAGGTTGGTGGGCTTTTATTGAATGGGATGTTTAAACAAAGAATGAGCATGTCTAGAACATGAAAGTGCTACAGACTGAAGACTCAAAAAGAATTATATGACTCTAGTAGAGTGATTGAAAAGTCTGTCTGGACTGATGGCTCATATTTTCCAGCATATATATACAAGGTTTAAATAAATAACCTATAAAGTGCTACAGAAAGAGCAGAGATAATGCTTTTACACAGCAGTTTATTGTTGTGCAAATTTGTTTGCCTGTATTTGTGAAGCATTTTGAACAAGGGCACATTTATATGCAATAATAATAAAATACAGTCATATTTAGCTGCTAGGCAACTATGAAAGAATGTAAGGCTCTTCCTGCAGACTACTACCACAACTTAACTTCTTCTTGACACCCCGTATTTCTTCCTGTGCACTTGGGAATCACAGACACCTATGTTTTGGTTCCACTCTTTTTGATTGCTGTACTGGTTTTGGCTGGGATATTGTTAATTTTCTGCATGGTAGCTTGAATCATGCTATGTTTTGGATTTGTGATTAAAACAGTGTTGATAACATAAGGAAGTTTTAGTTATTGCTGAGCAGTGCCCACACAGTGTCACGGTCTTTCCTGCTTTTCACACTGCCCTGCCAGTGAGGAGGACAGTGCACAAAAAGTTGGGAAGAGACACAGGTGGTACCCCACCTGATAAAAGGGATATTCCATACCATACGTCATCATGCTCAGCAAGAAAAGCCAGGGGACAAAGGAGAAGGGGTGACATTTAGAGTGATGGCATTTGTCTTTCCAAGTAACTTACATCTTATGGAGCCCTGATCTCTTGGAGATGGCTGAACAGCTGCCTGCCCATGAGAAGATGTTTTTGCTTTATCCATCAAGCTGTCTTTACCTCAACACACAAGCTTTTTCACCTTTACCCTTCTGATTCTCGCCCCTATCCCACTAGGTAGAAAGTGAACCAGCAGTTAGTAAGGGACCTCCCCATGGTCTCTAAAGGAAGTGATGTAGGTCTGGATCTACTCATACGAGGTTTCTGTCCTTGGATATGGGGATTTTGGGGTCAGGCATAGCACTCTTATTACTGCTACTGAGAGCCCAAGATACTTATCTTTACCTAGCAGGTAGAGCAGGTAGAATCAATGGTAGTTTCAGGATATCTGTGTTTCACTTCGAACTGTAGTATAGGTAAGCCTTGCATATCAGAAATGGTATTGCACATCTGTACATGATTATATTTGTCCCAGGATGTAGCTCAAGCAAAAAGGCTAGGTCAAAGCAGAAACATTTACACCTTGTTCTCCTGGTGATCATTCAGGCTAATTTTGAGAGAGAACAATTTCAAGTCAATGAAAAAACTATGATGAAACATATGAAAAATATTTCTAGTGATCAGGTATATATCTAGCTGGTACATAACATTCAGGTAAGTTAAACGGATTGATAGTCAACTGCCACTATTTTCTGGCTTAAACTGAGGCACTACCTTGAAAATTGTCAGACACCTTATTCAAAAGATCCCCAGCTAAGTCTCCCCCAGGTCAAATACCCGTATTGCCTCATTTGATATTTCATAGTATTTCAACATTTTCTAAACAAAATAACAGAAATAAGTCTTAATTACTTAAAGCTACTTTGCCAAGTACACAAGAAACATTTTTGGAAAATTATCAGCCACATTATAATCCTGCAAGCAATACTTCCCTGAATTACAGTTATCTCATAGTCTACAGTATTCAACCAATACCACTGCTGATAGAAAGAGCTAATCCTCTGAGTGAAGAGTACAGAGCAAAAGCAACATGAAACATCTGAGCTGGTGACAGGGGATTCCACAGCTTCAAACACAGTCCCCTCGCACTTGAACTGAAAGCTTGTAAGAGAAGTGCTCCAGTCACACACAGGTCAGAGTAAAACTCCCACTAATTTCAGTTAGGACACAATCTCACTGTAGGAATTCCATTGTTGCTAGTCTTGCTGTATTTTCAATATCCTTTCTTCTACTCGAATAAAGAAGTGAAGTTAAAAAAGGGAGAGGAAGTACCATATGCTATATGGTAATAACTATATTTACATAAGGAACGAGGGAGGATCCGAAGAACTGCAATCCAGTAACTCTAACTTCACTTTTAGAGCAGAAATTGGAAATGCTTGCCATGGTCTCATTACAGCCCTTTTAAACTGTCTGCTGTATAGACCAGCCAGAGTAACTCAAACTCATTAAAAAAGCTACACATGGCAAATTTGCTGTATGTATTGCTCATATGGCAGACAATAAATGTGACACAATAAACATTTTATTTACCTCGATTTCAAATCAGTTAATGCAGCATCGCACAGAAGTTTCACCTATAAGGTCAGACGTTAGAAAAGTTGCTCATACTGATTAAGAACTAGCTTAAAAAAAAGACTATGGTATTTCACAGGGTGTCAGAGGAGGCTAGTAATATCAATGACAAAAAGCCACTCTGGGCTTTTTCCTTTTCAAGACACTGAATGGTCTAGCTTCCCTAAACACCGTTCTCAATAGCATGCTTTCCCAGATCAATGCTAAAGTCCAGGCTGAGCTTTATAAAGAGAAACGCACAGGAAAAAAAGCAGAGAAAGAATAAATTTTCCCCATATAGGTACTACTCTGAATGTGGTCTTAAAGGCTAATAATGCTAGATCATTGCTACTACAGGAGTACAGAGTACTGCTAGTACATAACACAAGCTGATTATCCCAGCTCAGTTTCCAGGAATACAGTTCAAATCAATTCTCAGAAACATTCTTCCTTAACAGTCTCAGGAAGTACCAAACAGGGAAGGAGCCTTGGAAAGCTCTCTTGAATTACTTCACCTTCCGCAAAGTAGACTCCAAGCACGAGTTGCTTCTTTGCCTGAATCATATCTCAGATAAACACCAGCATACAATTGCACACATCCTACAAAGGGGCCTTTGGTTTTCTCACAAAAGGGGACATGTTTTTCAGCAAAATTTCATCCACTTTGAGACTTCACCTGAAGATACAGACCTGACTGTGAGGCAACACTCTAACATTTGCACCATCCACAATCTGCAACCTTAATGGAAGTCTTTAAAGCAGAACTGCAAATGTAAAACCTGCAGGGAAGCATTTCACCAGAGCCAGCTGTATAGATCAGAGGTAACAATTAATTTTTCTGCTTCAGCTGACTCTATTCTCTCCCCTGGAAACTTGGGTACTGCTTTCTTCAGCTCAAGTTTGATCAACTTTGGTACAATGCTGGGTAACTTGCCCTGCCACTAACCATTCCAGAGACAATGATGAGGAAAAACATGACTGTTTCCTCAACAGTTCAGCAGTTGAAGTCAAATGTACAACCAGTAAAAAGAAAAGCACGATCATAAGAAAGCAGAGATACCAAAGAAATACAATGCAGGACAAACAAGGTGTTGACTCTCCATCTAATGTATGCAACAAATGGCAATAAACTTATTTCAGGCTTTTGAAGGCTAAAACCTCACTGAGCCCTGGCCCAGTACAACAGTATTACCCTACTGCAGACTAATAATATATAAGGCCCTGACCCTCAAATCTTTAAATCTGGTTAAATTCTCCTTCTAATGTAGAACTATCTGGGGCTAACCTTTGTGGTGCCTGGATGATGCAAGTACAAAGAAAATATTGATATGCAAGAACAATCAACAAAACAATCAGTTTTCCAACACAGTGTCTTTTTTTTTTTTTTCCCTTTTTTTTTTGAGAAAAACTGCAATAAATAGGTAACAATGGCATAGATGTTCTGGGCCTTTCCCCTTCACATCTCATCTGAACAGAGTGAATCACCAAGAGGGCCAAATCAGGATCAGCTCATTTAAGAAAAGACCGGTCACGTCCAAATTAAATCTGCCTGAGAGCTTTCTCCAGCATGAAAAATAATTATTGGTGCAGCAGCTCACCTCCATATTGTTGAACATACAGGGTGCCTGAACCCAAATCCTTCAGGAGGTTGTCCCTGGCCAATGGAAGTGTTAGCTGGTCCATACTAAAACCATGCCTGAAAAATACTCAGCTGCATAGACAGATGAGTTTAGAGCCTGAAGACTTCTCTGGCATTGCTTAGCTTACCAATATAGACAGAGGTACTATGATACTGAATTTTAAAATTTTCGAAACACAACATGTTCTCTTGAAACTCAACTCTTTGAAATTAGTTTAGTATCTAGTGTCAAATCATCAGGTGAAACAGACAGAAGTTTCACATGATATGAAAGTTTATCCAAACCTTTCCAGTTTACTAACTGTGCTGGAAATTTTGCAACATAATTCAAGATACTGAAGATTTACACCAGTTTCAGTTAGGTCTCTAATGCAGCAATGTAAACTGTATTAGCACTTTTACACAGAGCTTTTCATAAACCCCCCCAAAAACAGTTTTATTATTTTAATTTATTATACATAACATAGTCAGATCTCTTTCAAAAATCTTCCAATACTGTGTTCATTCAGCATAAACCCATGCGGCGTAACTTGAAACTCACAGTGAACTCAAGGGATCTTCTTGTACAGACAGTGCTTCATCTTATATAAGACAAAGATTTTATGGTCATCTGGAACTCCATTTCAAATGTTTTTTTTGTCTCCAACAGTAACGTGATTAGGTCTTTCCATCCGAGCTGGACATAATGAGTGAAATTCATTCCACTATCTTTAGAGAGATCCTTTGTGGGACTACACCTCAGAAGCTGAATCTAACCCTTTTAATACAAGCAAAGAGCAATGCCTTAAGGGATTACCTCCTCTGTTCTTTCAAAATCATGGGCCACATCATCCACTGCATTTATCTGACATACAACAGTGTGTTTCTGTTTAGCTCTTACTTTGAAATTCATAACTTGCTGTCTCCTTTCTACCCAAGCAATATTTTCTGAATCACAGGAAAGAAATGTGGTGACTGACTTAAAATACCCCCCATACATGGCTAAAATACTGTTGAACTCCGTATTTGCATTCATGAACAAGCAGAATCCCTACTGCCAGGTTATCCAAAGGCCATCCCCTAATTTTCAAATCCTGACTTGTGCATTAAGTCAATCACTAGGGGAATTCTGAAGTTTAAATTTATGTTGTTAGGCAGTCAACTGTCTACCATGTCATGTCGTCCCCCCTCCAATAAATATCCATTGAATATGCTGCGACCACTCATGAAAATATTATCTAAACAGTCAGGTACTAAGCAGTCCTGTCTTCTTAACTTTCATGAATCTCAATCAAAGTAAGACAAAATTTAAAAAAAAAAAAGAGAAAAAGCATCTGATTACACAGGAGGAGGGAAGATTTGTATTACCTAAATACTAATCAAAAAATTAATTTATATTATTTAAATAGTGCTACCTAAATTAACCTTCTTAGTTCACAAATTATTGATAGTTTACAACTAAAAGTATACATCAATAATG
This sequence comes from Hemiprocne comata, assembly GCA_020745705.1. Taxonomy (NCBI): domain Eukaryota; kingdom Metazoa; phylum Chordata; class Aves; order Apodiformes; family Apodidae; genus Hemiprocne; species Hemiprocne comata. Next base: position 137,457,766 of record CM036587.1, read on the forward strand.
ATGTTGGTATTTTAATACACTGCTTTTGGAGGTTTGATCTTGAACCTCAAGGACACTGTTACTAACTCATTACAACTCTGCCTCTCATAGATGCTACAAATGCCAAGTTCAAAGTACAAAACCACAAACTTTGTTTTAAAAGCAGTAAAATCTGTGCTTTCTTCTCCTATTAGAGAAATCACAGTACCTGTAAAAATAAAAGCCAGATTTCCGGAGAAATAACAAGTCCCTGCTGCTGCAAACAATCAGTGGCTAAAGTTGTAGAATCAAACTTAGGCTTCTCCCATGCTGAAGCAAATAGCACTGCACAATGCCAGCCAGTTAGCCACTGTTAAACACTTTAGTGGTGTTATGCAAGTTGTATAATGTTAGTACTCATCATATGGCGAAAAACAGTGCTTGTCAGTACTCTGAAGTACTCTGACCTTTTGAAGTAGCAAGTTTTAACAGCAGCAAAAATAGCAACAAATACAATTTTGAAGACAATCAAAACTGAAAAGAGGCACTGTGGCTACTGCTAAATAGGTTTCCTCTTAAAATTTGTTATGCCTCATGAAGACTTGGTTCACTGGATACAATGAAAATATTCAATTTCCTCTTTAACTGTGAATTTCTCATTTTTTTAAAAAAAAAAAAAAAAAACAAAAAAAAAAACAAAAAAGGAGATGTGAACCAAATAGCTCAAAAAGCAGAAGACAACCAGAAACATTCCAAATACCTTTTTATGATTTTCAGACCAATCTGGTTGATTCCACAGGCCTTATTCATGATTCTCAGCATTTAATGAAGTGCTATTGGAAAAAGAGACTTCCAAAGATAGGGTCTGAATAGTGTAAGCAACAAAAAGCAAAAAAACTGAGAACTGAATTGATGCAATATAGTCCACATTTTTGGTCTAATAAAATAGATACAGAGTTCTTAGGGTAGACAGACTAATGCAGAAGAATAACCATTACAGACAATGCCTGTCAGTAGAGCAATCAGCCTTACTGAACAAAGAAAATTACTCTTAGACTGAGGGTACAGGACAAGGAAGGAATTCAGTCCATTACATGTGATGACAGAAGTCATACTATACAAAGCTCTTTCATACAATCACAGAATGGTTTGGGATCGAAGGGACCTCAAAGATCATCTAGTCCAAATCCCCACCTGCATGAGCTGGGACACCTCTCACTACACCAAGTTGCTCAGAGCTCCATCCAGTCTGGCCTTGAACACTCCCAGGGCTGGGGCAGCCACAACTTCCTTAGGCAACCTGTTCCAGCGTCTCACCACCCTCACAGTAAAGAATTTCCTCCTAATGTGTCCCCTCTTCCAGTTTTGATCCATTACTTCCTGTCCTCTCACTACAAGCCCTTGTAAAAAGTCCCTCCCCAGCTTTCCTGTAGGCCCCTTCACGTACCGGATGATGACTGCTCTAAGGTCGCAATGGAGCATTCTCTTTTTCTAGATGGAACAACCCCAGCTCTCTCAGCCTTTCTTCATCAGAGAGGTGCTTCAGCCCTCTGATCATCTTTATGGCCCCCTCTGGACTCCTGCCAGCAGTCCCATGTCTTTCTTATGCTGGGGACTCCAGAGCTGAACACAGTACTCTATGTGGGGTCACACAACAGCAGAGCAGAGGGGAGAATTGTCTCCCTTGACCTGCAGGCCACACTTCCTTTGACGCAGCCAGGACACGGTTGGCTTTCTGGGCTGCAAGCACACAATGCCAGCTTATGTTGAGCTTTTCATCAGCCATCACCCCCAAGTCCTTTTCATCAGGGCTGTTCTCAATCCCTTCTCCATCCAAACTCTAATTGTGCTTGGGATTGCCCCAATCCTTGTGCAGGACCTTTCACTTGACCTCACTGAACTTCATGCAGTTGGCACAGGCCCACCTCTCAAGCCTGCCAAGGTCCATCTGGATGGCCTCCCTTCCCTCCAACATGTCAACTACACCACACAGGACAGTGTAATCAGCAAACTTCCTGAAGGTGCAATTCAGTTCCACTGTCCATGTCACTAACACAGATGTTGAACAGCATCAGTCCCAGTACTGACCCCTGAGGAACAGCCTTCATCACTAGTCTCCATTTGGACATCGAGCCATTGACCATTTTCATTAAATAGTCAGATCCCATCTCAAAACAAGTTGACTTTTTCTCCCCTATATCATCTCCTTACTTTTCTTTCTGGAAAGTGGTTTAAGAATCTCACACTAATGATTTAAAACTTTGTCACTACAAGATTGGGTTTAGACATAGTGTATCACCTCTTCTTTTTGTACCAATATCATCCCTTATGTAGAGGTTAAGGATTTCCACACCAATACTTACCATACGTATTTAATATACACATACTCCTAATTTACTGTTAAAATATTTGGCAATTCAGTGCTTTTCAAGCAGCTTGGAGTAAAATCTTGGACCCAATGGAATTAATGACACAATCTGACCAATTCCATGTAGTTAGAATCTCATCGAAGTTTTCCAATCAATATCACTAGACACAGATATCTTACTGGGACTATAAATACATATGTAAAATAAAGTTATGTAAAAGAAAAGAAATTAAATAGGGGTGGATTCCCTTTTTCTTCCTGTCTCTAAATAGTTTCTTCTTATAATTGAAACATGTTGTCACAGTGTATGAGTACCAAAAATAGAAAGCATGGAGCAAAAGTGTATTTATACTCTCCATAACTATATAAATCAGAAGGCTGTTGACTTCTTTCAACAACTCTGTGAATTCTTAGTTCCAAAGGAACTAAACATTCTTACTGGATAGTTTACCAAACACCATTACATAATTTTCAACTATGCATGTACCTATTTCTAAAAACAATTAAACATCTACAAAGCCCTTGCATTTTAGAACATTTAAAGTTAAAAGTCCCACTCTGTCCTTTCCTAGCTATCATGCTAGGAAAAGCTAACGGGCATGACAAATTTTTCCATTGTATTGGAGTTGGAACATGAGAAAAGTTACAGTTGCTTTAGGCTCCCTTGTCCTTAGACACTCATAATTTTTACAAAACATCACAGAATGTATTGTTCTAACATTTTTAAAGCTTAGTTTCACCTTAAGAATCATTTCCTCTGCTGCTGAAAATTTAGAGGAGGAAGCGACTATTCATAAAGACATTAAAAAACCCTTTTAATGAAATGCAATCTTTATTTTGAGGAAAGCTAAAGAAAGAACGTATTTCTATAGAATCCAGATCTTTTGGTACAAATTAAATTGACATCAGCTCCTTAGAAAGATCTTGCACATAGAGAAAAATTCTCTAATATCTCAGTGGAAAAGGCATCTAAGCAATTAATCTATGAAGAACAATGACTCTATCTGGCTGCTAGGACAAAAAGTGAACTCTCTTGGCAGCCAGGAAAAATGATGGGATTATTCACAAAGGAACTAAAATACTATTTTTTTCTCTAAATCAGCCTGCCAGTGCAAAACAATAGAGTAGAGCTAAATATTACAAAGGAAGCTCTTCTGGAATAAAAGATTGGAGATATATCACTCTTCCTTCCCAAATGCAGACCTAAAAATGAACAGCAGATCTAGTCCCTCTATAATTACACAATAGCAGAAAACTCATTTAAACAGTACATCAGGAAGCATACTCAGGTATTTCAAAATTTGGACTTACAAATAAGTAAATAACCAAACAGGTAAATAAACATGTAAATATAAGCTGGCCAATAACGCTCTTATTCTGACTCAATTTGAAACTTCTGAAGACCTAAAGCAAATCGTGTAAATAAATAAATGAAGTTTACCTGCCTATGAAGAGATCTAAATTCTGCGATTAACACAGAAATGTACATTTCTGTCGAATTAATCCATATTTTCCTTTACATAACACAAGTACTTAAAAACATAATTATTCTTGAGGCCCTTTTTCATTTTTATCTTCTTGGGTATTTTCTATCGGAAAACAAGCATTTAGCTAGCTTATTCTTCTAAAATATATTTTCTAATTACTTTTTTTTAAATAAAAATGCTTAATATTCTGTTATTTCTTCTCAAGAGAAACAAATGGCTGTATAGAGGTTTGTATGTTTAGGAAGAAAAGAGCCTTTAAAATCATTTATGGTAAGGCATCAAATAACAGGCAGAAGCAGTAAGTTTATAAAATGTGCGAGAAGTATTTGCTCCAAGTTAGGTAATACCTTTTACATGGATTGAAATAGGCCCAGGCCTGGTCTCGTTAAGGTTGAAGGCAAAACTACCTTGTTGCCAGTGGAGAAATGTTGTATTCTTTATACCCCTAACAAAATATATGAGACCTAAAGATGTAAGAAAGTGTTAGCCTCTTGTGCTAAGGGATAAATGTACTTAATAATGTGCATCGGAGTGACAGGGTAAAAATCATGCTATCATAAAAATGGAGTTCTGCTCTTGGTTTTGTCAGAAGTACAGGTGTGTGGTGTGATCCGAGATTATCTGCATTATCCAGGGGATGGCAGATAGATCATTGGACCTGTAGAAGGCCCATGCTTTTCTGGAACATTATCTAGAGGCCAAGCAAGATAAACCACAGTGCCTAAACAGCACCAGGCTCCTAGACAAGTGTAATGAACCCCACCATTGCAGAGGGAAGGAATTCAACCCTAAATTACGTCATCAGAATGCCAGTGTCTACCTTGGGGAGCCCCATGTCTTGACACATTCCACCATCACTTAACATTTAGAACAGGATTTAGCTACCTAAACAGAAGTGTCTAGTGTCATTTGAGATGACAAGGACACACTATCTGGCTTCATGTTGCTAGCCCAAAAAGAGGAAGCTTTCTTAGGTCTCATTATTTCTGCCAGTCTTGTGCATATCTTGGCCAAGGGCACATCAAATGATGCTGGATGCCTACACATATGCAACTGAATCATACTACTAATCAATACTAACAGTAGAGTCCAGAAAAAAGATTCAACTCCTGCTGATACAGACATTAACTTAACGGGTTTGTCTCTCTGCATTATTGACTTCAGGAAGCAGACGTTATTAATGCAGAGTGTCCTCATTTGAGCCAGGACAGACCCAACAGAGAGATTCTGACAGTCATTTAATTGCTGGTCCAGTGTTAAACCATGATAGATAGGAAACATGTACAGCACATTTGAACACCTAAACCTAAGTACTTTCCTCTCAAACCAAATCCCTTTCCCAATATAACTCTACAGCTTGCACACTTGCAGGAAAATACACCTCATGCAAATCATCCTGCACAAATCTGATCCTCAGGATGTCTATCAGCAAATATAGTCAACCTTCCCACATAAAATGCCTTGAGATCCTTGTTTCACAATGTTACATAATCAGCAAAGCATAGATATTATGATAGCTCATACGTGCCAGTGTCATGAACATCTTTAAATCAGTGTTTATAACGACACTAATTGCAAAATACATTTTTTTAACAGAGCATAGTATCTAGTTATTCTTAAGACTCCTACTAATACCTGATTTTATTCACCGGGTAGTAATACTTCAATGTATCAAGGCATACTAATAACGCTCTCCTGAGACAGTCTCAGGAATCCATACACATCTACATGTATCAGGCAGCATTGGTCCATTTCAACTGCACTAAGGATTTCAAATGGAGTGAAAATTTAAAATCAATCCTTCATTTCTCTCTGCCCTTCCTGTATTTTTCATTCCGTATAGTCAAAGAAACACATCAAATTACCAATCAGTGCATGCCGTCTATGCTCATAAACAGCTGCTGTCATCTTGGATTTTAGAACACACATCACTTCCTATCAGGAATTGCCTAAACTAAGCCAGCTTCTCTCTGGGCAGCAAATGGATTGAGAACAGCCCTGAGGAAAAGGACTTGGGGGTGATGGCTGATGAAAAGCTCAACATAAGCTGGCATTGTGTGCTTGCAGCCCAGAAAGCCAACCGTGTCCTGGGCTGCGTCAAAGGAAGTGTGGCCAGCAGGTCAAGGGAGGTGATTCTCCCCTCTGCTCTGCTGTTGTGTGACCCCACATAGAGTACTGTGTTCAGCTCTGGAGTCCCCAGCATAAGAAAGACATGGGACTGCTGGCAGGAGTCCAGAAGGGGCCATAAAGATGATCAGAGGGCTGAAGCACCTCTCTGATGAAGAAAGGCTGAGAGAGCTGGGGTTGTTCCATCTAGAAAAAGAGAATGCTCCATTGCGACCTTAGAGCAGTCATCATCTGGTACGTGAAGGGGGGCCTACAGGAAAGCTGGGGAGGGACTTTTTACAAGGGCTTGTAGTGAGAAGACAGGAAGTAATGGATCAAAACTGGAAGAGGGGACACATTAGGAGGAAATTCTTTACTGTGAGGGTGGTGAGACGCTGGAACAGGTTGCCTAAGGAAGTTGTGGCTGCCCCATCCCTGGGAGTGTTCAAGGCCAGACTGGATGGAGCTTTGAGCAACCTGGTGTAGTGGGAGGTGTCCATGCCCATGGCAGGGGGGTTAGAATTAGATGATCTTTGTGGTCCCTTCGATCACTAACTATTCTATGGTTCTATGATTCTTCAGACTGCTGCCAGTAGCAAGTAAGAGTCTATTGAAAAGAATTATTCCACTGTAGTTTTCCCTACTGTACTTTTTTACCAGTTGGTTGTTTGGTGTGTTTTTTTCATTTCCAATTTTGGAAGTCCCATCACTGTGGATTTTAGAACTTGACAAAACTCCAGCAAATATACAAGAGTTAGCAATCCTGGACTGGCAGAGAAATAGGCTCTTGATAAGTCTTTCCCATCTCTAATATGCCTGATTCTATGGTTCAACAATGACTGATAATTTTCCTTGGCTGCAGGCAATAGTCTGTAGGAGGACAAGCTAAGGGGGGAAAAAAAAACAAAACACAAACCCCAGAAAGATGAAAACAAGAGATAAGAAAGAGGCAAGGAAAAGAAAATCAAGGAGGAAATCAGAAAGAAGGAAGGAAGGTCATAAGGTAAACTCATGGTACAGGAAACCTCAAGAACAAGATTCAGCTTCTACTTCTATCATGCCTAACATGTCAGCATAGCAAATCTGATTTCCCCTGTGCCTCATCCTCTCACTATTCCATTTTTAACACCCAGAGCTATGAGAGCAGCATGTCTGGCTATTAGTGGTGTTTAATAAAAAACATTAATACCTGGAGCAGTGGAAGGCAAAACTTTTATTGTATTTCACAAAAATCCACAAATAAAAAAGAAGCTTAGCTACTGTGATGACAAAGTAATATGAATGTTTGTGGAACAATTTACTTATTCGATAGTACATTCATTCAAAAATAGCACAGGTTCTAATTTTGCATTGTTTGATATTTACAGTCTGATCCAAAATCCATTTTAATTTTTAAGACTTGTATTTATTTAAATACATATTAAAGCAGACTACTTGCTTTTGTATTTGGGTAACAAAAGTCATCTTATTCAAACTTTCATTCTGAAAGTGAATGTGATACTCTCTACCTTCAGTCATCTAATGGCATCCTGTAATCCTACTGACAGTGTTCTCTACCAAATTTTGGCACTTAAATTTGAAAAAAAAAAACAAACATACATAAAAAAACTACCAGGGTATCATGTGTTACAGACATGTTTTTCACCTTTTCTGCTCTGGTACTTGTTTCTTAAACATGTTCACTACTTGAATGATTACACAAATCATCAAATTGAAATGCTGTATTTATATTTCATGAAAAAAGTGAAACAGTCCTGAGATGAATGATGAAGATATATTCTTGGCTCTTTTACATCACTTCTCTTCTATCGTTCTTGACATGTATTGGAAAAGGCAGCAAATACTCTTCAATTAGTCCAATTCACATTTGTGCGAGCTAGATTACAAAGATGGCTAAGCTATGTGATTGATATAAAGACTCATGATGGAACTGGACACACAACCCAGATCTTCAGCCCCCCAGCACAATGCCCAAGTTAGTTACTCACATCACCTCTTTTTCCTATGTATTTAAAAACACATGCAACATAGAAAGACATAATAAAGATCTTCCCAAAGCTGACATTCCATGTATGAGTAATGAAGGACAGGAGTATCAGAATCCAGCACTTCATAATCAATAAGGAAAATCAAAACATGTAACACAGGCTTGGGCTGTGAGGTGTTTTTTTTTAATCTTTAAAAAAACATAGATGTAATGAGAGGAAAAAAAAAACCTCACTTGCCAAGACCAAAGTCAAGCTGTAGAGTTAGCAACATAATACTATTACTTCTAGTAATAATAATAGATTTTACTGTGTGGAAGACAGATCATTTATTTTACTTGCAATTAGATGTATTATTACTATTCTGTACAGCATGTAAGCCCTGACATGTAGGAAAACACAATCTGTCAATTTCTCTGCAAAGACAGTGGGTCAAAGCAATTTCCTAGACAAGCATCACACAACCAACATCTGAGGTAAGAAAGAAAAGTACAACAGGATCATCACCTTCAGTTCTGGCTGCTGTACAAAAAGGAAACAATTTCCTCTTTGGTACACTTTGTAAATATCCACTGATATATTTAAAGGAAGTATCTTCCCTTCCATTGAAAGGGATGCTTGTTTTTCTGTTTTGCTATCTCCATTATAAAGAAATTTATAATTTTCCATATGCCTTTCAGCTGGTCATTTTCTGAAAAGGTAAGTCTCCTCCTTGCCAACCTTTATTTCACACTTAAAAGTGAAAATGTGATTACATGTCAGCAAAAATGAACAGGACTAATGAAATAAAACAACTGTTTCTCTACAAAATAATGCAGAAAAAATATTAAAGAACAGATTTTCTGAGGTTAACATTTCTTTTCAAATTATCTATACAAATGCAAAACCAGTTCACTTGTTTCAAAAATTACAAAAATGGGTAACAGCATCTCCATGTATTACAGACATGTCATGTGAATGGGAAAATCTGATGAAGATCAATATAGATTTGTCTTACAGCCATTACTTTGTCCCCCATAACCAAGGCATGTTATGAAGAGTGAGTTACTGAAGAGTGAGAACTAGTGAGTTAATATGACCAGAAGCTCAAAGCAGTGGGTATGAGTCCTAGAGGGACATTCTTTCCTCAAGCTCTGAGCCATCTGGTATAGAGGCAAAGCCACTGCTATTCAAGAGGTAGCATCAGAGAGACAAATCTACTTTCACTCTGGCCCTACAGTAACAGACATTCTTTTAAGATGCAGCTATAAAGAGTTTGTTCTAATATTCTTCCCAGTGTTCCAATATTCTTCTCTATATACAAATACTCCATAGTGCAACTGTCTCATTCCACGCCGCTATTCCATACAAGAGTCAATCACGATGTGATTCATAAAGAACTAATACAAAAGGCAAAATACTTTTCATCCAACCACAACTGTCAAATAACAAGCTTTATAAATGTTTTCTCACAGCATAATAAAAACTGCTATTGTTCTACAGAACTATTGTGGCTCATTGCTTCAGCTGCATATACCCTGTCCCAGCAGTTTTAATGCCAGAATTTTAAACCCCTTTCCCAATACTGGGCTCAAGGCTCAGCACTTGAGATTGGATTGCACTGAAATCCACAGGGCTAAGTTTCCTCACACCCCGAAACCTTGATCTTGAAATTAACACGAGATTTTAAGTATGGCAAAAACACCTGAACAAGCCCATAAATCAATTATGTCCCATAGTACCTCAAAAGGTATGCCAGGATCATTATGATCACAGCTGAAGTGCAGGTAACTCCTCAGCTGGTATAAACCAGCTGATAATAAGCAGAGAAACATTGTACCAAGTGTTTTGGTTAATAAGCAAAACTCCAGAAATATTTTTTTCTACTGCTGTAATTTATGTCAATTCAAATTCATCATGGAAATAAGTTGTTACCACTTAATTGCTCTTACTGTACAGCAAAGATGCTTATAATGAATGATAAGCAGGAACATGAATGAACAGTTGCCAGGCAACCAATAAATAAAGGTTCCAGATAGCATGACCTCTCTTTAAAGGATAAAGCTCTAATCATAATTATTTTTCAAATTCATTTCAGTGCCAACTAAAATCATGTTTGCAGCACTAATCCTGGTCTTCTTCATACAAAATGAAACCAAATCTGTCACTTGACATATAACAGATAACAAATTAAACAGACTCAACCTGCTCCTTCAGGTTATGGTCAATAGTGTAGTTTGAGGATAGTAAACAGTTTAGACAATAAACTAGAATTCAAAACAGAGAGGTGCAAAGAATCTTACTTTAAGGACCTTCAAAAACACCAACACAAAGTCCTCAGTGTTTAACTCCACCAAATCATTATTCAGTAAAGTAGAAGGATGAGACACACTTCATAATACTGGAAACAGATGCAGTCTGAAATGTTTTTAAATCTGTAAAATACCACATTCTATCTTTATAAACTCTTACAATTCAGTCTTGCCAAGTGCATAAGCAGAGCAGAGGTGCCTAGAGCAAGCACTGACCTTTTAGATGGATTCAAATAAAACTGACAAAGAGTAGCATAAATCTTAAACCAGTTAAAGAACACAGTATATCCACTCTGAAGAAACAATGAATGGTTATTCAGGAGTTTTACATTATGCCTTCTGAATAATGGAAGTGGGAGAGCTTGGGTGTGTTCAGAGTTTTTTGGTGGGCTAATAAATTGTTTATTTTAGTAAGATCTCATGTCAGAAAACATTAGGAATACATGTTTTGGTAGTTTTATCTGGCACTACATAAGGTGATTACATAAATCTCTTTATTTAACCATTTTACTTGTTTTCTTTAGTAGTACAGAGAAACACTAATAGCTGTGTTGCTTCAATGGTAAATAGTCAAAAACTTGCAATAGGAAAGTAAGTTGAAATATGATTGCAAAAAAAATACGTCTTGCACCTAAGGTCTAATATGTCAATTGTGAGTGTCGAAGAACTGGGATTCTCTTTTCAATCATTTTGTTTCCATTTGAACAAAATGCAGACAACAGAGTCCATAAACTTCCCTGAAACATTAATAGCACAAAATAATCTCCTACTTTACAGTAGAAAATTGATCTACTTTAATTTTGGTAAACAGGAATTATAGTTTCAATTACACCAGAGACTGTACTCTGCCAACTAGTAGTCTCCACATGTGCTTCTCTACATCAAATGCTAGCCAGATCATTCTACAGCAGGTAGTTGCTTTCTGTGACAGAAAAGTGTTCTGTTGCCTGTCACACACATAACTTTCCAATTATTTTTCTTATCTAGATATTTCAGTTCATCAGAAGCCTTTACAGAAGGCTTTCTATTTATCTGTATTTCCTCAATAATCAAATAGGAAATATGCCACATTGCACTTTTATTGACTGATATTTCAACCACTAAACACCTCCACTACCTGATTCAGTAACTCCTCTCCATCCTTCTAATAATTTCTGTTTTAACTTCTTGTTCTAAGAAAAATCCAATTCTTTTCATTGATACCTTCTGCAAGAGTGAGACTGAGAATTCAAATAACTGAGAATCATGCAGACTGACTGAAACTTAAAACAATGGAGAAGAGCCTACAAATTCCTTTTAGGACACATGGCACTATTTATACCAAAAATCACCTTAATGGCATCTCCATAGTTTTGAGCTCACATTTTAACAAATTATAAACATACTGTGTTGTGCTTGCAAACCTGACAACCAAGCCCACTAGTTGAAAAGTGTGTAAAGCTATTTTTGGAGGATTTTTTCCCCTCCCAAATGTGTATTCCTTCTCAATTACCAGCTGAAGAATTAAACTCTGTTTTTAAGCTTAAAAGACCCAAAGCCTATAGAAGAAAACGTCATGCAGTACCATTCAGCAGGAGCTGCAGGCTAACTGTAAAGTTTATTAACAATGAAAACCACAGAGTTCTCAACCACTTATTAGCATGGAGAAAACTGATGCTATTTTTTTTTAAATTTGGATTCTACTTTATTTTGTACCATGATATGCAACTTAACTGTCCAACCTCTGAAAATGGGAGGAGAGAAAATTCTGTATTTTTTTAAAGAGCTGCTCACACTAAAATAAGAGTAATTTTAAGATCTCCCCTAGGGATTCAGCTCTACATATTTAGCATTAGAAGAAGAAAAATAGAGTGTATCTGCCAGCTTGAGGAGAGATGATGAAGCATGCTTTGTCTCTAGTGTCTCCCACATCACAGATAGTCAATGAAACTAGGTGTGATTCTAAGAACACTTCCTTGCTCAACGGGATTTCTACAGACACCCAGCTGATACAGTTGCTCACAGGAGTAAGAGTAGGCAGTATTAGAATCCAGAAATCAATCTTATTCTAGATTCATGCTGATCCTGTCTTCTGACCAAAGTATTCTTATCTCAATAACCATTTTTTCCTTAACAAAATTGTGACATTGTACATCTATTTTTATATTTTAAAGTAAATTAAATATACATATACCTGTTATTTAAATATATACATGAACTAATGGATAATAACAGAAGAGAAATTCACAGTATAATACCAGCACAAACAGTACAGTATATTATTTTAGGAAAACATATAAATACATATATGTAGCTTATATGGAGGATACTTGTGTAAGATCATATATAGACACATCCAATAACACAAGAAGCAATTTATCTTTGAGCAACAAAAGGTATTACTACTGTAGTGAGGAACGTGGGGCAGGGGGAGGGAGTTGACTGCTCTATCAATTTTTAGTAACAAAGTATCTTGTGTGTGCTTGTTTCAATTTTACATAACTATTATTACATTTACTATCTCAGCGATGGATATTTTCCTTTGCTAGTGTACATAAATGGTTGAAATTCGTTGAAAAACTCTACATTGATGGACATACTCTTCATACATGCACTTACTCTTTGGACCAATAGCTCAGTACTGAGAAGAGAGAGCTTAACAGTGCAGTCCTTAGGTTTTTTTCATGATGTCAGACACAATGCCTCACAAAAATGGCACTGGTTATCAGTGAACTTGGAAAATTAATGCTAAAATCTTCCTACCCATAAAACTATGTGCATCTTAAACTTCATCATGATTAAACTATGAGTTTACAATCCTGTCTCATGTGGCTTTACCACAAAGCTCTCACTGACTCAAGAGTGCACGTGTGGCCCTCCAGAGTCCTATACTCCATTGATCTGAATCCTACTCACCTATGTCTATTACATTAAACACTACCTACATTAATACTTTTCAGAATTGACAACTCAGCTATCATTGAAAGCTTGAGGACTTCATCCATGTAGATGTTTGGCTAAAATAACTTTTACTGAGGGACAACAAAATTCTAGAGAACAGCAATGTTCATACAAGCTTAGAAACTTCAGCTTTTGTGTTTTTCTTTGAAAAGATAACATTAAATACCTTTGAGCTGCAGTACTATTTCCTAAAAATTGCTCTGGCTCACAGTCTAACAAACCCACGTTGAAACAAACAAATAAAAAAATCTAACACTACTACAAAGATTTTGTTTATCAATCAGGAATTTTGATTAAATGAGATAGGGTAACAAGAGGAAATAAATGATCTCTGCATTATATAATGCTCAACAGGCATTAACTACTCTTTATTTGGAGACAACAAAGAAGGGAAAAAAATCTGCTTTGCAACCATCCTAAGCATTTGTTCAGTGACATTTCATTCAACTAAACATATACCACTTCTTTCCTGAACCCTATTTTGCATATCTCTTCTTAATATTATAAGAAATATTTGCCATATTTTCACAATTTACTACCAAGTACAACTGTTTTAGGCACTTGTGCTGACACAGAGGTTTGTACAGCACAATACATACATGCTGTTGCCAACTCCCTTGTCTCAGATTTCCCATGCTTTTAGCCTTTACAGTTCCAAACAACAACAAAAAAAATTGAATTTTCAGCACAGTCCAATGTGAATATGACAATGGCTGTTTGTGGGGAAAACATCAGGTCCATTTAGCCCAAAACCATGCCACTGACAGTGGTCAAAAGCAGTGGCTTAGGGAAAAGTCCCATATTTTAGAACAGTTCTTGAATACTAGAGTAATTCCCTGGAACACTCCTGGCTCCTTGCAATCTGTGGCTCAAAGACTTACATGAAAGGAGACTGGAAGAGCTGGCATATGACAACATATTTTGTTTCAGAAGGGTTGGGAGGAAGAACAGGAGATGGTAGATTTCAAAAGGTAGAAATATGTGTCCTCATCACACACACACACGCACTACTTCATTCCACCCAACAGTGTTTCTTGCTCCTCATATTGCCTTTGCCCTAAAAATGTGCCGTTTGCCATATGGAAGAGGTGGCAAAAATGAAAGTGTTTCCCCTTCTTTCCTCATAAAGCCTCCTTCTGACTGGGGTTGGCCTCCTGTTCATATTCCACTTGACTAAACCAATTTTTTTCTCCTCCCACACTAGCTCCATCTGCCGCCCGTCTCTCCAGCAGAGCCAGATGCCAGCTAAGCAGACTACTGTGGGAGGAGAAAGTTCTGTCGCTGGAACTTCTTCCCTCTGCCCTGCAGGGGGCCAGCCTGTGAAGCCTGGAGAGGAGACAGAGAGCAACTTCCTCTCTTGCACGCTGCTTTCCCTTGCTCATCAGTAAAGAAGGCAGCTGAGGACAGGAGAAAAAGGAGGATAAAACTTCAAAGTGCACTCTGAAATTTGCGACTTTATATTTATACAGGAAAAGTCTCACACTTGTACTCCAGAGCATGGTGCACACCACATAAACGTATAAGAAGACATGAGTCCTGCCCCTAAGAGCTTACAATCAAACAGAAGCAGAGATTGTACATTTGTGATAAGGAAAGAAAAAAGAGTGACTAGAGCGTAGATGACAGAGAAAAAAGGATTAGGATTTCCAATCAGAAGATTTCTTAATGATGGAGCAAAAAGGCAATGCTTTCTGGAGAGATGCAAGTCAAAAGAGGAAGCTATGTATGTGTGCTGTTAAGCTGAGAGGAGGTTTGCATGTGGTGAAGAAAACTGCTTTCAGGAAGGGAGAGACTCGAATGAAAGCAGACATGGGAAAGAAGAAGTGATTTTTAATGCATTTCAGGTGATCTCGCATGAGACAGACGGGAAGCAGTACAGGTAAGAACTTTAGACAAAAAGGAAGACAGGGGATGGACGAGCATCTGCGGGAGCAATCTTGCCAGAGACAGTAGCAAGAGTAAGTGTCCCTGAGTGAAAACAAGCAAGTGTGCATATGTGCGAGACAGAGGAAAACGCACAGACTTCAGTTCTCTGAGAAAGAATTGTGGGAACACAAGAGACGAAAGAGACTACGAATAAGAATTTGTGAGGGTGATATGGGTGCAGCAGAAAGTTTGGAGTGGGCAGGAGAGACAAGAGTGAAGGAACACTGGGATCTAACAGAAAACCAGAATTATGTATTAGAACATGAAAAAGCACATATAAATTAAAGTGACACGTAACAGGAAAGATTAGGAAGTTGAATAGTCAGGGAAAAGGAACAGAGAAATACACACATCACATTGAAACAGATTAAGAAAGAGGGCTCACACCAGAACAAATGGAATGGCAGAAGGGGAAAAAAGGAGGAAAGAATATATGCAGAGATTATAAAGTCAGTAAAAGAACACTAGTTAGTAAAAAGTATCAAATGGGAAAACTGGAAGTATATAGAAGAGTGACTGGAAATGGATGTCCACTGAATTCTCACTGTCACTGTAAACTCTTAGGATTTGTCCCACATAGGTATCCCCACATTTTCATCTTCTTTTCCACCTGGAAAAATCCTATTTCCTGGTCCTCCACACCCTCTTAACTTTTTGTGTTGTAGTTGCACCTTTATGTCGTCTGTTTCGCTGTTTCTAATGGCAACTCTTTTTGTTACGTTTAAGTGGGTAAAAGATGAGGGGTTTTTTGTCAAATACTCTACCACAAAGAAACGTGCCAAAATCTCAAGCTTCCTTCCTCCTGATCCCAAAACGCTCTTTCATTCATTCTTTAAAAAAAAAACACAAACAAAAAACAACAAAACAACAACAACAAAAAACCGGCAGTATCTGAAGTCCAAGATATTCAAGATATTCACAGAGCCTGCCCTGAGCTGGGTGTACACACTACGCCCCAGGTTTCCTCGGTGCCCGGACTGAGGCGGGCAGGGCAGGGGGGAGGCAGCGGCTGCGCTCCCGCCCTCAGCATCGCGCTTTGTGCTGCCGCCGGTAACGGGATCTCCGGATGAAACGCATCCATCAAGCGGGGGAACTCAGGGAGGGGAGCTAGCTACCGGCTGCTGGAAAGAAAACCAGCACAGACGTATGCCCCGGCTGCTGAAAGACATGGCTGGTTGGCTGGTTGGTTTTATTTTATTTAGGGGATATAAGACACAGGGAAGGGGGCAGAGGGAGATGGGGAGGCTCGCACACGCATACGGCTGATCTTACCTCCACATTGAAATACTGCTCCGCTTTGCACACTGTAGTACATAAAATCCAAAGGAAGGTTTGCAAGAAAAACACCCTGGACTGAGACACGAAATCCAACCGGCTTCCAGTGCTGAATGCGAGTACGATCATAGTGAACTGTGCTTCAGTGGATGGAAGATCTCTCTCGCTCTCTTTCTCTCTTTGCCTTCAACACATACACAAACAAACCACCCCCTCCCCGTGTCGGTGAAGAGCCCGTAGCGCAGGTTCACCCACAGCAGGGGAGGAGGAGGAGCAGACACTTCACGGCACAGGCGGCGACAGGGTCAGCTCTCGCTCATCCTCACCGCCAGTCCCGTCAGGAGGGAATGTGGCGTCCGAATGCAGCGGCAGCTCCTCCACGACTCCTCTCTGCCCAGCAGCAGCAACCGCCTCCCCGTGTCCTCCCTCCTCCCCTCCTTTCCTCCCTCCTCCCTCCTCCCCTCCTTTCCTCCCTCCTCTCCCTCCACCTCCTTTGCCTCCTCCCCCTTCGCCTCGTCCCGGGGAAGGCTGGCCCAGTCGCTCGGCTCGGCTCGCCTCGGCTCGGCTCGGCTCCCTGCTTTGATTTGATTTGCCTTGCCTTGCCTTGCCCCCCGCCGCTCCCCTCTACTCCAGAATGTTCAGCCGAAACCTACATGGCCCCGCCCCGTCGGCTTCTTAAAGGCGACGGCCCCATTCTCGCCATCGCTGCCGCTGTACGGCCGCGATCTATAGGGAGCCAGCACGCTCGCCCGCTGCTACCGAGAGTGGTAGTCGGAGGGCGGCCGCCCTGGAGGCCGTTTCTCACACGAACGTATCAAGCAGCCGCAGAAGAGGCGGCTCCGCCGGGAGCGCGGGCTTGCCCTCACTGAGGAGAGGCTGGCGCGACATGAATGCTCCCAGTGTTTCCCTGCTGCTGGGGGACGCGAGTGCGGTCGGGGAAGTGCGTGTACCCAGGGGTTACCATGCGTACGCACCCCCCCGGGCCGCGCTCTCCGGGCCGCGTGTGCGCTGGGGAGCGGGCCGCAAGCGGGGCGGGGGTGTGCACGCTGCTCCCCTTCAGCCACTGTGCAACGCCTGCCCAGTACGAGCTGCGGGAGCGGCTGGCGGAGCGCAAGTTGCTCAGCCTCGGTGGTCCTCTCCCGCCTCAGGGAGCCCAGGGACGGTCCGCTTTAGCAGATCAAGCCTAACAGCCTGGTTGTGGCGCTGGGAAGCAGCTTCGCTGGCACCGAGACGGACCGCGGAGAGGGAGGAGCGCGTAGCGTAAGCGGCACGTTAACATGGTTGGACGGCGGAGAGGTGGAGTTGCCCGAAATGAGCCCTTGGTGCGGAAGGGTCATCGCATAGTCATTAAGCTGTTGCAGGGCGAGTTGTGTTGTCAGCGGCTCGGAAGAAAATCCAGTCACTGCTGACAAAGCTCACAGAAAATTAGATCACGATAGTGTAGTTAACACTGATATAAACAAACCGGACAAAATCTGGGTATTGGGTTACTTGGAAATCTATTTTACTGCGTCCAAATATATGTTCATATATTTGAGGGAAAACAATGTGTGAAATATGTGTGGCATAAATTTTATGCTGGACGTTGTGATGTTCAAAATGCCTTGTGGTTATGGTAGATAAAACACTCCTGCAGTGATTTTTATGGTTAATGTGACATTTTATTTTATTTTTATGTTACCCAGTCGAAGGTGGAATGATCCACAACATTAATGGGACAAGTTATTGGGGGAAAAAGAAAAGGGGGGGGGAACGAAGGAAAAAAAAAAAGAGCAAGCTTACTGAAAAAAATAAGCAACTGGCAAGTTGGCACTTTGGTGGCCAGTACTGGAAGTCAAAAATGATCTGAACAAATTGAAGAACTGTCTTGGAACCATCCGGAGGAAACGTAATGCTGACAAATGCAAATCACCTTTGGGAAGAAAAATCAAAAAGAATAATCAAAAGGATACTGGTAAAACAGCAGCTCTTCGTAAGAGAATCTGGGGGCTGTAATGGACTGTAAATGAGTCAGCAGTGTGCCACCGTTACAAGACAGCCTCGTTGTGGAATGTATTAATAGGTGTGCAGTACATCTTACAGGACAAACTATTTTTCTGGTAGGGACTGATGAAGCCAACTGTGTTTGGTCTCAAATTAAAGATACTCCAGAGGAAAGTAACAAAATATTAAAACATGTAGAAAGTAAGACATATGTATAGAAGTTGAAATAACACAATTTATTTAGTCTGAGAAGTCTCTTTATATGGAAAGTGTTGCTGTGAAAAGGACAGATATTTTATTCTTTCTGGATTTGGGATGAAGGAAAAAATGAATCAACTAAATTATTCAGAAAGTTCAGATTCAGTGTTAGAAAAAACTTTCTAAAGTGTGATGGTAGTAGCATTTGGAAAAAGATACCTAGTGGGAGTGTGGAATCTCTTCCATACACAGGTTTGATAGGCAAGAATATTATAGCTATCTTTTCTCCACTCCTAATCAGTGGATTGTATTATGAGATATAGTAAACTTTTTTGCTTCTAGTACATCAGTAATTAATTTCATTTTATTACTCTAGGAATTAATCGCTGTGACTGGTGTGAAAGAAACACTAACTAACTGTATACTGTCCCTTTTGGTTTTCCTCTTCTAAGGGACCTTATTCTTGTTTTCACTCTTGGCAAGCACTGGCTCTGTTTTTGCTGGTGTATTTTGTAGAGTCTGTCAGTAGCGTGATACACGGAAATAGGTAAGTTACTGTAGCTGGAATTTCATTCATCTGCCCTGTCAGGACTGCTATGTCTATTTCTTGTGAAAAGCATGGGGCCATAAATACAGGTACCTACTTCCTTTACACTCTGTCCCTTAGAAGAAGAAAGAAAAAAAGCAATGGTATAAATAGAATGGTGCAGAACAAAAGCACTTGAGTATTTGTTAGCGTGTTTGAGGGGAGAGAGGGAAATGACAGAGGTAAAGAAAGAGATTGGTAAGGAAAGAGAGTAGCAACGTGTCAATATGATTGCCAAGGGAAGAGACAAGGCATATGAAGGCCAGGGAAGATCTTTGAAATTAAAAATATCATTCAGTAATGCTTGTTTGAGGGAAAAAATGTCAGCAATGATGGCGAAAAGGACTTTGAATATTTATGAGTAAGCTGTGGGCAGGAACATACAGGAGTCGGGTCAGAGCCTCGTGGGACTTGTAAGAAGGTATGAAGAAACAAAATAATTTAAAACTTCATACAGGGGGTGGTTTGTAGATATGTGTATAAGAGATTAAGGGAGAGATTAAAAAAAACATAAAGTAACAAAGATGAAAGAGTAAGTAAACAAGGACAGAAACAAAAAAATGCAATTGAAATAAATGAGGGCTGTTTGTTAAAGTACTCAAATACTTCACGTCATATACTTTATAAGCATCTTGCAGATTTTTATCTGTATCAAATATCAGTATGATATTTATTTTCTTGCCTATGGCAGTTTCCAGCAGTTATTAATAAGCAGTGAGCAGGTTTGTAGGGAAACAAAATTGAAAAACTGAGATTTCCATGTAGTTCTAAAATTTTTAGCCTCTTTGAAAGGCAGGAAGAGGACTGTCTCTTGTGCTCCCAATCAGCCCATTTACCAGCTGAGTTTCTTAGACTGTGTAGAATGGTCATTTATGGATGACTAGAGTCACAGGTTTACAATGGATGATTATTAGAAGTAGACGTAGATGTCCTTAAACATAAAAATCTTCCACTTTGCTATACGTTAATAAAAATTTGTATGATAACTAAAAAAATAAAAATATTACATGTTGTCATTTCTGCATTTTGTGTTGCATAGCTGCTGATAGTACCAGTTGGAACTTTTAAAGAGAAGAGAGCTTCATTACAAGATACAATAAACTGCAAAGATTGAGGGTAGATATTACATATCTCACAGATCTATATTTTTCTCAGACTGGTATTTTTAATTCTGGTTTAGAAAAGATGTTCTAAACACCTGGCCTTTCACTGGTGGAACGAGACTTTCACATGTACGTCCACTTGAATTGTGTTTGACTATTTGAAAGGACCTACAGGACATGAAGGCAACAAATGAGTTTAACAGTGTAGGAGAAAATACTGCATTTAATGTGTATTACTACCAGGATCAAACTCGTATCATCTGTGTTCAGGTATATATGGTCCTTTACACAGTTTTCACTGTAGGCATAAGGCTGTCTGGTCAGGAAGTAGAACTGACTTACACTGCCAGGGTGCTTTACTGTGTTGTCTTACAGCTCCATTGATGGCTTTCTAAAGAACCTAAATAAATGACAGTGTAAAATATCAGACATAATTGGTATAGGATCATAAGGAAAATTCCTGGAGCCATAAAAGTCAGTAATATTTTAGGATATTTTGGCTAGTGTTTGGTTGCAGTTCTTCACAAAGAGCCACTGAATTCAGAGAGGAAGAAAAAAATGAAGCTATATGTTGAATTTCTAATTCATAGAGTCATAGTATCATAGAATAATGTAGATTCAACTGTCTATACAAAGTAGAGGCCACTTAGGTTACTCTGGTGCTTGTTCAGGGAGCTGTGAATTAAGTGGGTTAGCCCCAGCATAATTTCCTAGTCTTCAATATGATTTCTCTTGTCTCAGGGAGCTCTTTTGAGGGTAAAATTTCTTCTGTGAGGCCTTCAGTGATTTTGGTCATTGTGGTGATGACACCCATTTCAGCAAGTAGAGCAGGTATCTCCTAGTTTCTTGAAAGGAGGAAAAGTGGCCAAGAGAAATAGATAGAGAAAATATGATTCAGTAGCTGAAGACTGAGAGAAATATATTTTAAAGTGAAATATACAGTGTGAAAGAGAAATGGCTCCTGGAACAAAACATGAAGAAATACACAGTAGTAATAAAAAACACCTTTTTTTGATAATAAGATATTCATAAGAATATTTATAGAAACATGACTTAATACTGGGTTTGTGAATAATAGGTTCAAAAAATGCACTGGAGCAGCCAAGTTCTTATTTACTCTGTGTAACTGTTCATATCAAACTTTCTGTACGTTATGACAATTTTAATGCTGCTGCTTTCTCTCCCAATTCTGATACATTTTTTCTATGCTTTCTGATTTTTTGACTCAGTCTGCGGAGCAAGAAAGGCTCATGCAAGCATCAAGTCCATCAGCAATTTCTCAACATAAATATCTCAAACTAAAGGGTTCTTTACAGCCAAAGGCTGGAGTGGTCCAGCTGTTCTCTGGACTGTGCTGGGGATTATGGTCATAGAATTGTTTGGATTAGAAGAGAACTTAAAGATCATCTAGTTCCAACCCCCCTGCATGGACAGGGACTCCTACTAGACCAGGTTGTTACAAGCCCCATCCAACATGGGGGCAAGTGTTCATCCTTGAACACTTTCAGGGAAAGGGGCATCCACAACCTTTTTGGACAACCTGTTCCAGTGTCTCATCACCTTCACAGAAAAGAAGTTCTTTCTAATATCTCATCTAAAGCTACCTTCTTTCAGTTTAAAACTGTTCCTCCTTGTCCTGTCACTACATGCCCTTATAAATGTCCCTCCCCAGCTTTTCTGTAGGCCACCTTCAAGTACTAGAAAGCTGCTCTAAGGCCTCTGTAGAGCCTTCTCTTCTCCAGGCTGAACAATCCCAGCTCTCTCATCCTTTCTTCTTCGGAGAGGTGCTTCAGTTCTCTGATTATCTTCATGGCCCTTCTCTGGACTGGCTCCAACAGCCGCATATCTTTATGTTGGGGACCCTGGATCTGGACACAGTACTCCAGGTGGAGTCTCACGAGAGTGGAATAGAGGGGGGAGAATCACCTCCCTTGACCTGCTGGCCACACTTCCTTTGATGCAGCCTAGGACACAGTTGGCTTTCTGGACTGCAAGCACATGTTGAGCTTTTAATCAACCATCACCCCCAAGTCCTTTTCCTCAGGGCTGTTCTCAATCCATTCTCCACCCAGCTGGTATTTGTGCTTGGAATTGCCCTGACCCAGGTGCAGGACCTTGCACTTGGCCAGGAATGATTCTAAATTAATGAAGCCCAAACTGAATTTTACCCTGTTAGTTTTTTTCATCAGTCAAATTTCATTCTGGCAGTTCTTGGCTATTCCAGTGATAGTCATGACCCTAGCAACAGCAATAAAAAAATATATTACATACAATATGTGAAAAAGGCTGAAGATGCTGGTGTAGATGTGATTGTCGGGATGAGAAGATTTCTTAGAATCTGACGGTCTGTCACAATATTACTGTAGCATTTCTGGAGGGAAGGACCTAATATAAAGAGGTACACTTCAAACCTAGCTGTGTATATGATTGTATTGTAGGTGTGTGTAGAGCTAAAAAAATAGATTTAAAAATAGATTTCTAGTGCTGTATTGGGCCAAATTATGGTAAAGGAAAAAGATGGGAAGATAAACTGGTGAGACACAACTGAAAATTATTAGCCTTAAAAAGTCTGTATATACATGGCTGCTGGTAACAGTGACAGTGGCAAGAAAGTGAGATAAGCAGTCCAATTTTGTATCTGTATTCTGGGAAGAACACACAGAAAGTAGTTAGATTATGGTGTGGACATTTATAAGGTCTTACTGGTTCAGTTAGATGGGATCTGTGTAACTCAGGCGCAAAAAAAGACAAAAACTACTGAAGATTTTTGCAACACTACATCCTCCCCCTCCAATTTTGCTCTGTACAGTGTGTGAGCAGAAACACTCTCCTGCTTCATTGTAAAATTTTGCATTGTCTTTCTTCAAGAAAGCCACTATCTATTGTGTTGGATCTGTGTGTGTGGGCTTTGGTAGCACAGGAAGGGGCCACAGAGGTGGCTCCTGTAAGAAGTTGCTGGAAACTCCTCCAGCTCCAGAGTCAGACCCACCTCTGGCCAAGGCTTTGCCATCAGCAAAGGTGCTAATGCCTCTGTGATCAACGTATTTAAGAAGGGCAAAATGAAACTGGTAAAAGAGCAACAGAGGAGAGGGGGCGGTGAGAGCAACACCTAAGCAGAGATACCAAGCTCAGTGAGAAAGGAGGGGAGGAGGTGCCCAAGCAGAGATGGCAGCTGTTCCCCTTCAGCCCATGGAGGAGCATGGTAGGGCAGCCCTTGAAAGACCACTGTGGAGCAGATACAGACGTGCAGCTGGTGAAGGACCATGGCGGAGCAGAAGTGGACCTGCAGCTGTGGAGGACCTCATGCCAGGGGAGGTGACTGTACCTGAAGAAAAGGCTGTGACTCTGTGGGAAGCCCGCACTGGACCAGTCTATTCCTGAAGGACTGCGCCTCGTGGGATGTACTTATGTTGGAAGGGTTAATGAAGGACTACTACCAATGGGGGGACCCCATGCTGGAGTAGGGAAAGAGTGTGAGGAGGAAGGAGCAGAAGAAAACAACATGTGATGATTTGACCACAACCCCCATTCCCCATTCGCGGGCATCGCTAGCAGGGAGGAGGTTGAGAAATTGGGAGATACGTGATTTGGGCCTAGGAAGAAGGGAGAGGTGGAGGAGGAAGGGATTTAAGATCTTGTTTTGTTTCTCTTTGTCCCACTCAGATTTGATTGGTGAGAAATTAAATTGATTTTTTTTCCCCAAATCAAGTCTGTTTTGCCTGTAACCATAATTGGTGAGTGAACCCTCTCTGTCCTTGTCTCGACCCATGAGCTTTTCATTATATTTTTTCCTCCCCATCCCACCATGGGGGAAGGAGTGAGCTAGTGGCTGTGTGGGTTTTGTTGTTATCTGAGCCTAAACTACAACATTTATATATTTTTAAATTTAAGTAATTAAGACATACAGGTTTTCGTATCTTTCTTCTGTTTTCCTTCTGGGATTTTTCTGGTATTCTCAATTTTATTTTCTTCTAACTTCTGTATTGCAAGACACTTCATAAAAGCACAAGAACTGGCTATACAGTATTTCCACATCATTAAGGGGTCTCCCAGCAGAGATCCTAAGCATATGTTCTTAGTCATGCATAACTGAAGAAGAGGCAGAATTATGATTAGACCTTTAGCTTGAGAGAGGCTTCCAAAGAATGCTCATACTTTAAGGTTGAAATGTCAAGGCAAACTAGCAGACTTGAACACCTAGTTCTCACTAATTTTTATGGGAACTGGACCAACCTATTCCACAGACATATTTGAAAACACCAGGCTTACACCTCATCTATTTCATTGTCACATGGTGGAAAAGATGAAATAAAAATTAAAGAAAGAGAATTAGAAATAGACTTGCTGATATAGATAATTATTTTTTAAAGTGCATTTACTGCTGTTTATTAAGTTGCTTAGTCATCATTGAAGCTTTCACAGGGTTCACATTAATTGACTGATATTGCCGTTGCCCAGTTTATTAACTGCTCTGAAAGCCTTTCTTACTGTTCAGATTATTTAGTATTATTATCATTGTTACTGTGTCCAGCCATTCATAGTGAAAAATCACCTTCTTCATAGTGAGTGGGCTTTATGAGTTGAGGGGCCTCAGGATTGTCAGGATTAGTAAAATTTCTGGAGGACAGAGGATGACAACAGCATAATTAGAAATATGTGGGGTCTTTTAATTGCAACACACATTCTAGGGTTGCTGTTCTGTGAGGGTGTGTATTTGTGTGCATGCACATGTGTGTATGTGTGTGTGTGAGAGAAGGAAAGGAGGGAGGGCACACAAGACAGTTCCAGATTTTCTTAATAGACTATAATGTCTAGTTTTTCATTACTACTATCCAGAAAGCTGCCAGAAAGCAGAATAAGAGGTGGAGTTCTGAGAAAAAGGCTTCTTGGTTTTCTCAAGCCTATACAGGTACTTATCATCAAAATACATTATGTTCATCCGTGTTTAGTATTGAACAAAATTAGCACTACACAAATGCTTGGTATGCTTAAGAAAACATATGTATACATATGAACTACCAGAGATAATGCAGATTTTACGAGCTCTAACTTCTCAGTCTTGAACATCAAATCTATAAATTTACAATTTTTTGTTAACCAACTAAGTGAGCTTTTCTATTTTTTAATTATCATTAAAACATTGAGATTGCGGTTCATAAAATAATTTAGTTGGAAATTTATTTTCATGCTGTTTGTCCTTCATTTTTTGCTCAGGTGATATTCAGATACATGTAGTGTTTAAGTGCATAACAGTAAGGTTTGTAGTTGGTTTTCTTCCTTAGGCAATGTAGTTCTGAGCAAAGGCTATCATAGGAACAGTCAAAAACTAAAATTTGAGGGTTAAAAATTTAAATATCCACAGAGAAAAAATTTAGATTCAAACCACATAAGGGATCAAGAATCGAAATAAAATAGTTAATTTTATGTTTAGATGAGGAAATCAAATACATCTGTAAGTATATGACCATACTGAAAATATTCAGAGACCATAAATAATAATCAGATAACTTATGAAGCTATGCAGACTCATACAAAACGCAGAAATTTCCATTAAGTCTTCTGCAAATAACCTGTGCATTAAAAATAATTTGCTTAAAAATTCAGCTCTAAAAAAGTAAGTGTAGAGCAGACAGACGCATTTCCAGCATTCAGATGAGGTCTCAAGTCAATACTCTGTACACTGGTACTTTCATTATTTTCACTGGGACTAACTTTTACTACCAAAGGACCTGTCTCAGAAAATCTGTATTTGACCTAAATAATGTCCTGTAGTCCTGTACAACCAAATACTCTGCTAATGCATAAGAGTGCAGATTATGTGTGTATGTGACCAGAGAAGCACTAGTAACTTTGAAAACTGAATATTGTTTAATTTTTATAGTATGAATTTCGCATAAATGGAAAGTCTATGGACCTTAGGTCTTCAGTCTAACAAGATTATGTCATTATTCAAAAGTGGTTCTGCTATGTGTTAAGGTAACTTTATCATTATGGCACTTTACAAATATTTAATAAGTTTTACGCCTTTTTCCTAATCATGCTATACAGTTCCTTGGATTCTTACTAACTTTTTCCCTTTTCAATTGCAGTGATACAAGTAAAATTATTTGCCAACACATGCCAATGCATATTACCTTTTTTCTTCAGAGCAGTATCACTGGGTATGTACTTTTCTAACAATCCAGAACTCCAGGTTACTTGATAGTTCTTCATACAATGACATTTGGCATCATGCTGTTGAACTGGGACCTGGGAATCTCCATTTGTCTATCTCCCCACAGGATCAAGACAGTTGATGTTATGCATTTTCAAGATTTGATGGTTCAGGTCCCAAATTTATGTAAATGTTTGCTCTATATATTTTAGCTTAACACCCTATTCCACACAAAAGCACTTTGTTGCCATGATGAAACAGATAATCCCATTTTATTGGGTATATTCACCAATCAATTTAGTGTATGTTTTTCATGGAGGGCAACGGGACAATGTGGAACAATGCATGAGCAGGTGATGAAAAAAGTTCCTTTCTTAATGTAGCGTTTTTAGAAATCCAGTTTCTGAAGAGTATACTATCATGTTGATATATACAGTCTAGAAGTAATTACTAGAAGAAGCTGAAAAAAAGATTGACAAAGCTCAGTTTTCAGTATTCTTGTATCGAACTGGAAAGGTGGCGCCTTTCTGTCCCAGTTGACCCCTTCCAGGAAACACCTTCTCTGAAGCTCTATTCCATTTTTTCATTAATTATTTGAACGATGAAATGAAGGGCATAGCTATGTAATTTACAAACGGCACAATATTTGTGGACTTTGCAGGTATTCTGGAGATCAGTGTATGTCAGATAGAAGATCTCAGTTCTGGTTAAATTTAACAATGACAAATACAAGTACCCTGCTTGGAAAAGATGTCATGTAGGCAAATCCAAAAGGAGGAAAAGCAATACAAGAAAGACTACAGAAAAGTATAGATGTACAATATTCTGAATTAAGGTTTATAAGATGTTGCCAAAAAAGGTAAATGTCATTCTGGGAAACGATCATGGAAAATTGACAGCTTTGAATTACATTGTTTGCTTCCTTTCTAAGTCTTGGCAAGGCTTCAGCTAGAAGTTTAGGTTTGAGCACCATTTCTAAGAGAAAAGAAACAGAAAGGAGCAACAAAGTGATCAGAGATTTAAAAGCATATGGGAAAAGGTTATGTCTTGGACAGAAAAATGGCTTTGTAGGACCTAGAAAGGAAGACAGTGCAGAGGACATGGTAATGGTATCTATGAAACTGTTCAGTTATCATTAAAAGGATACATTTATTCTCCACCACTGTGGGATAAATTTGACTAAATTTAAAAACAAGATATTTGATTTAGACATATTTTTTCCTTGCCATAACAACATGTAAATATTGGAAGAGGCTACTTAGGAAGGTCATAAAAGTTTCAATAATAAGAATGTTTGAAGTTAGTCCTGCCTCAAAGCAGAGTAGACTGACCAATGACCCATTGAATTATCTTTTTACTGAATTATAGGTAAGGACTGCCATCAACATTAAAAAAAAAACAAATTTATATTTGATCTGGATTTAAGTATGTACAGAAGTATTTTTTCCATAGGAAGAATTTTTTACTCATTCCACTCCTTGAGAATTAATATAAGACAGAGGAATATTTGCATTTCTCCAGTACATACATTAGATTTATTTGGTAAAGATAGGTTTCTCCAGGTTTTTTGGTTGGTTTTTGTTGGTTGGTTGGTTGGTTTGGGTTTTGTGTTGTGTTTTTTCTTGTTGTTGTTATTGTTTTGTTTGCTTGTTTTTTTTAATCAGGAAAGATCCTCACAATGGGAAGTTTTGTGGAACACATTAGTGTGCTGACTAATGGGACTATTCTTTGAAATGGTAGTATTCTCTGCCTTCAGTTTTGCTGACAGATGATATATTTTTCCTTAGCTCTTTGAACTAATAGCTTCTTTTCATTTAATGATTAGAAATGTGCTTGCTTGGAGTGGTATGACCTTGCCATTCTGAGAAAACGATGACAATAATATGTTTGTGATGCAATTACAGCATGTACTGCTTTGGGAAGTGATCTCATTTTCAGAAACCCATAGCTCCTCATAATAGTTGCCAGTACAGTCCCTAAACTTGGCTTCTCAGATACAAAAGTGTAAAGTTTGCCTGGACACTATGCAGATGCCACTAACTAATTAGACGGTAGCCATCTTTTAAGGCATCTTGTTGGTCATGAACTTGAGGATCCTGTTAAAGACACTGACCACAACAACTTATTTTCTATATAGCCTCTTCTAGTATTTTTTTGGTTGGTTGGTTGGTTTTGGTTTTTTTATTGGAAGAGGAAAAATGCAAGAATAGGATAACTTTAAACTTTGGTCCACATTATTGAAGACCATCCTGTTATTAATGCACTTGTAAAGGGATCATTTCAAGATGAGCAGTGATACTGCTCATCATATAATTCTTCTTCTTACTGTTTGCTGTAATAAGCAGTGTGTCGTATTTGTCCTAAATGTCTACAACCAGGAAAACCATTGACTTAGTTTCAGTCATGAAGAAAGAGAAAAAGAAGAAACAGCACCTCTGAGCATGTTGTGCCTTATTAACAACATGTCTGGTATGGCTAGCAACCTTTCACATGATTTGAGCAATAGATGGTATGGGATAGAAAAGCAAAAAAGTGAGGCACACAGAAGCACGACCGTATGTTGAGTAACCTACTCTTTATGCAAGGAATTTTCATTAAGGTAATCTAATGCATACAGGGAATGCATTCTGTAAATATTTTTTTTTTTATTATTTCTTGTTTGTGTTTGTCTATGAATATCCTAATGAACTGGAATTAGATTGCAGGATTTTACTTATTTGGTTAGATAGCTATTTTTAAGAAGTAGTGGATTTAAAGGAAATTCTGGAGAATGTTTATGTAAGATGAGTCTTGTACCTGTAAACAAAACTAGTCATCGCAATTCAAATACTTTGCAATTGGAGACCTCATCAGCTGCAGGTAAATGGAAAAAAAACACAAAAATTTCCTAGGACCCAGATCTTCTCTTTTAAAATGTGTGAGGATACTAATGCCATTCTCTAGGACCATATGTCCTTCTTTGAGTTATCATCTGGAATGAAGCTGAAGCAGCTCCAGAGACTTTATTTCTGTGGCCCCCAGTCAAAAGTTTTTTTACTTTCCTTGGAGGGAGAGGAAAGATCTTTTTTTTTTCTTCATGTATCTGTTATCTTATCACATTCATTAATTTTACTCAAAGAATTTGCAGATGTTCCCACTTCATACTGCTCCAACTAGGACACAACCCTCTGATGAGTGCATGCAAAGAGCCAGAATCTTTGGGTCTCCTTTCCATTTACAAAGTCTCCTCAGAAGTCCCATCCTAAAATCATGTCTAACACTTAACCAAGTTGATGAAAATGAATTTTTTTTGTGACACAAAGGTTAAAGAAATGAAAGTAACTCTGGTTATCCTTAATTTCTCAAATCTGGGCCACCAACAGTTAAGATGAATATAAATGAACAATTTGTTGCTTAAAAATACAGTCATTACACAAAATCTTATGTTTGTTTTATAAAGATTGTATTGCTATTCTTTGTCACTGCTGCCTCCGTATGGACTCTGATGAATTATGTAATTAGTTGTGGACTAGACCTATTTGAAACTTTGGCTTCCTCTACTTTCAGGTACTTCTGATAATTTTACTTCATATCTAATTGCATGTGGGACTCCTGCATACTGTAACAGAATGCTCCAGCAAGAGTTTCACTAATAGCAGTAGGTTGTAAATGTTAAAGTTTTTCCAATGCTACAAAGTCTGCATCGCTTTCCTAGAAGTAGGTCATGGGTAAAACTAAGTCTACCCTTCACGCTAGTCATCCTTTTGCTTGTAGAAGATATGATCAATTACCTACAGAGCTCAAATTATCTATCAGATAGTAAAGAGAAGACAAGGAAAGCAAAAGAATAAAGTGTAGAACAAAATAATAAGACAGAGAAGCAGTAGTGAGATAGAACATGAGCTTACAATTTCTCATACAATTTCCATGAAGAATATCAACCTTCTCAGGCTTTACTGTCACCATTTTCTGATAATTCTTCTGCCTGTTTCCCCACTCTTTGGGAGACATTTTCACTTTGGTGGTGAATGGAAGAAGCAATCTCTTCCTTGTTCAGAGTGTTACGTTGCATTTGTGACATCCATCTGAAGACCACTTTCATATTGCTTGATAATAAGGAAAGAGCAGAGGAGAACAATACAAAAACAACCAAAAAAGAGAAAATGAATGGTAAAAAATGAGGAGTCTAGCTGAATGGGGGAATATCCTTTTCAGATGTAAACAAGAGATTGATTGTATGTGGTAAGGATGAGATATCTGTGCATCTAAGAGCAGGAAAAGTGATACCATCTGAGAATATAATGATTGGAACAACGGAGCAAAGAGATACTGAAGTAATAGGATGAGATCAAGAAGTGGAACTATGAGACTTTATTACTTCTTGACTGAATTGGGAGAAAAGAATTTTAGTCTGGAAAGTGCTAGAAATATTTTGAAACAACAAGGACAATATTAAAAGGAAAATGTTAAACAAAACCAAGGTAAAAGATATATTTGGATCCAGTCATCTCCCTGCCCTTCTAACAAATGAACTGTTGTTGCCTTCCAAGTCTGTTTTTCAGGTAGTGCCAAAAACAGTTTTTGACTCCTTATAAGAAAAAGGATTAAGTCCTGGGTCCAATGAAATTGAAAGGAAGGTCTGTCATATAATTACAAGCCAGGGATATGAGTTCACCCAGTGTATTGAATATTTGCCTTTATACATTGCATTACATTTCAAAATTTATCTCCTGTGCCTCTTCTAATAAGACAGTTACTTGAGCTACAGACTTGAGTTAATGAGGATGTTTTAAGAAGCAGGGGAAAGAGTGAGATTGTAAGTATAAAAAAATGTAGAAAGGGTAACACCAGGCAGAGGAACATGTTGCCTGTATATTAAAGTAGAAGAATACAAACACTTTAATGCAACATGGCGAACTTTGCATTTTGAGAAGGGAAAAGAAGATAGGTCAGCTAATCACAAAAGTGTCTCTTTCATTTACACTAACATACTAACTATACATAGGAACAAAGAATATTAATCTAGCTCCCTGAGATCAGGAAAAGTCTATATTGGCACTAGTTGACACATCCAAATAAAAATGACATTGCTTCTCATGCTGGAAATAAGTTAAAATCCATGAAGAACAAAAGAGTGCAGTCTTGCTATGAGATAGATGTACATATTTCTTCCTAGAGAATTTAAATATCAGGTTAATATAAAACCACAGATATAATGGGAAGTGTCTGCAATATTTTTTTTTAGTTAAAGTTGGCTATATCAAATCTCATAAAACAAGTCATAGATCCTTATTCACAAATGTTGCCATAAATGTAGATTCTTTCTATTGTTGGCTCTGTTCATAGAGCCAATCCTATTATTTCATAGACTTTAATAAAATTCTTAACAAGATAAGCGTAATTCAAACTTGGTGTCATGATCCAATAGTTGGATATATGGCAATTTTTTTTACAATCTCACCAGGACAAAACAAAGATAATACAATATCGGGTGCACAAACAGACACTGGGGCTGGTGTGCAGTCTTAGAGATGGGGCAGAGCCCCCTTGCTTTCTAACACTCCGCACCACAGTGGGAGGCTGGGGTGGCTGGACTCTGCCTTCCCTCTCCTGGTATAAGCCACACAGCAGCTGCACCCGTTTGTCCAGCAGGACCTGTGAAAAGGTTTAAAGGTGATCCCAAATGGTGACATTAAGACACAAACGAGGTCAGATGTCACGTGCACACTGAACTTTATTGGAGTTACACAGCAAAAATTCAAAATCCCTAGAGCAGATAGGACCGAGAGGAAAAGAGACAGAAAGGAAAGAAGAAAGCAGAAGTATGGAGAATAACAAGTGATAGGATAGTTACCAGCATGGTCCAGCGACGGCGGTGGGGAAGCTCTCCGCTGCATTGATAGTGTCACAGCTTTTTAGACAGTTCTTGCCCGTTCTCCCCTTTCTCCCTGGACAGAGGAGGGAATTCCACTGCCTCTTCCCTGTCGGTTTCTCCAAGGTAGTTTTCAGGAGGCCTTGACTCCCTTCTCACAAATCTTTCCTCAGACTCAAAGCAGGGAGGAGGTAGGTACCAGTCTGTGTCTTGCAGATGGTCTTTGTCTGTCTAATTAACAAGATAAGACATTAATCTAGCCAGCAACATGTCCTTGACTAATTTCCATGTGAAACGGGATGTTGAGACAACTTGGCACCACAGGATTAGTTTATCAAAGTGAGAATGGGAAATTGATTCCTTAGTAAGAGGAATCCTCCTTTAATTTTTTATTACATAACCTAGTACTGGATCACAGTTAAGTATGACCAATTAAATGCTTGTTTACTTGCTACAGCTGCATATAGTGTGTTGTATAGTTGATCTGACCCCAGGAATAGTACAGGGATGGAACTGTGTGCATGGCTGACATCCATCTTGCCACTCCCCTTGCTCACTCTTAGAAGCTGTGTGTATGATGCTTTATATCAATATGGCGATACCTGTGTTATGGAGCACTTGAACTGATTGATTTTTTTTATTATGGCAGAGGCAAAGCACCCTCTTGGCAGATTCCATTTACTTGCTTTCTTCTCCAAGGACGTATAAGATACACGGTATCTGCCCACACTTTCACCACCGGATTAATGTTGTGCGCATTCCCCACCCCCAGACGTTGACTCCCAGGTAGGCACCAGATAGTCCAAGAATTCTTTGTGTTTGCCTAAACAAATTTTAAACTGCAGATACAACATAGCAGTTAAATGCCACTGTTCAAAAGTCTCTGAAATGTGTTAAGTGAAAGGTGGTTTTTAATAATGTATTAGGCTTGTGTATGACAGGAGCAGAATATTAGGTTAGAAAATATCTAGAACAGTGCCATAAATGTATTGTTGAAAAATGTACCTCTAATTCTTTATGAGTGATGTGTAGAAGTCCTGTCCCCCCTTAAAACTCAGAAACATTAGACATGATTCATAAAATTCAATCAAATATAAATTTGTGTCGAACTTACTGATACTGGATGTAAATTTTTTAGGCAAGAATTCTCATTTTATTCACCTATTTGCCAGGAAGCAGCCAGAGCCTGCCTGGAACATTGAAGAGGATGAGCCAAGAACCTGAGCAGAGCAGTGACCTCTCAGACAAAGGCACAGCCCTTCTGCATCAGGGCACGGTGGGGAGAGAGGTAGGGTCCGTCAAAAGTTCCAGATAAGGTGAGATAATGTGTCAAGTTGAGCCCAGGGGTCTCCTCAGGAGTAACAGAAGACAGGGCTGGAAACAAGGCTGCTACAGCATGGGTACAAGATCTATCCAGGAACCCAACAAAGCAGGACAGCAGGAGACAGCTCTGGGCTCCAGGGCACCTACAGCATAACTCAGGTCTGGGTGTCCAGGCATGAGCTTGAACCAAACCCCTATCCCCAAGGGAAGCACGGTTGGGTGAAGGTCCAGATGAGGCTGCTTAGGGTAGGTAAAGCCTATTAATGTACTCAGGGCCCTGACAGCATACATCCAAAGTAATCCCATTCACTTCAAAGCATAAGAAATGGAATTTACAGTAATCAGCATCTCTCAGTCAAGCTTTCAAGCCCACTATGTGCTAAGAAATAGTTTAGAAAAATTATGAGTCATTTAATAAATATTGATGTTGGTCCTTATTGGGGGAAATAAGTCTTATTGATGCACTCAGAATATCAAAACAACACCCACTGGATGTATAAAACAGATTAAATGACCAAATTATATTAATATTAGAATTACTGCAACATGTAAATTTGTTATATTTTGAAGCCATGTGTTATTCCCATCATTCCATATTTCATAAAAATTCAGACACATCCCAAAGAGACGTTCATTGATCCCTGTTCCCAATTAAAATGTATAAAATATAATTAATTTTAAATATAAAGGCCAGATTTACACACATTTGAAGGGGTCTAAATATATAGATTGATGCTGAGTGCGATTTACAATGGCAAGTCAGGTTAATTTAACAATGCTTTTAGAAGTAGATGAGTTAAGTACTTACTCTAGTGGGTTCTTTTAAAAATCTAGCTATGTTTCACTCACCTTAACTATCTTTATTAGATTGGCCCATTTGATTCTAAACTTCATAGGGTTATTCAAAAACCTGTAATATTCAGTGGATACTCTGATACTTCTGGGTTAACACACTTCTGAAGTAATACATTTGTATTTTTTTTGTTGCCTCTCAGTGCTTACCCTCCCTTTTTCTTTGATAGAACATTATCCTAGATTTGCTCACTGTCCTCAACAAAAGCCGTGTGAGTTTGACGTGCTGACTAATTTCAGAAATTTAACTGAGCATTGACACTAAATTAAAATATTAATAATGGCTGAGTTATGAAGACTAATACACATATTGCATCACGGAAATGACAGTCACCCACTCAGTCTGATTGTATGGTTTGGGCCTTAGGCCTTCATGCCATGCTTGCTTGCTTGGTGCCACAGCCAGGTAGATTTCGAACTTTTATTGCTACAGATTTTACTCATTGTTTAATGTGATACATGAAGTTTCCCATCTTCCAATGTAATTTACATTTTATAATCCCAAACACATACTTTGCAAAAAGTAACTCATGGGATATTATTCTATCAGGGATATTTTCTGGTTGAGACTCACTTTTCTGTGTTACAGAGCATATGTTTTTCAAAATGTTTTCAGGATAATTATACTTTTACAAATTAGTAAATCCACTAGAGGGCAATAACATTGCTAATCTAGCTGACACAACAACATTCCAGTTGATTAAAATATTTAGGAGAATAAGGAAAGGCACAGGAAATCATCTAAGTGACAGGGTATTTGTACTGACTCCAAACTGGGAACACTACTTGTCCTGCTTCTTCGATTCTCCTACTCCAGACATACAAACTAACACCCAGGGTAAACATCTTCAGATGTTCTGACCCTGTATTCCATGAGGAGAAAAGGGAATGTCAAAAGGACAATTTTGTAAGTAAAAGTGTAATTTAACCTGTAATTTAGCCCTTCAATCTTTAGCCTGAACAGTGACCGTGTGTTTTACTAGTTAAAATGTCATTTACTTATACAAATAAGTTGGGAAAGTAAAATTTTTGCCAAACCATCCCCAGTTTCAGCCTTATTTAGAAAACCCCTTCCTGACCTGCAAAGTACCAATCAGAAAGACTTAACAGTGTCTTTAAAAAGCTATTCTTTAGGGGTTTATACCAACTCTTATAGTATCAGAAGAAAAAAGCGAGTCAGGAATGGTAGAAGATATAGAAGAATCATTAGTCACTTCCTAAAATGTTCTGACTGGTGGGAATGGCTAAAAGAATATTCCTGAAGGGGAGAGGCTGAGACCATATTACCATATGTCCACACATCTTCCCCACCTCATTCCTCGGAGCTTTGCATCTGTCATGTATGTTTCACATCTGATGAAATGAGTAGTAATTTCTACAGTAAGGGAAAGCATAATTTTAATTAATGTACAAAGGAAATATCTGAAATCTGTTTTGCTTTACCTTTTTGATGCAAATCTAGGTAATACGGAAAGTATAAGAAAATTATTAATACAGTGCAATTTCAGATTTTTACAGGATAAATTCTAAGAGGGATGCAGAAATATTACCAGGATATCTATAATAGTCTGCCCATTTGTCTGGCTAGATAAGTCTAATGCAAAACTGTCCATATTGGTATTATGAAAGTTTTGGTGGAATCCCATATACACTTAAATCATCTGCAAAATAAAAGACATCAATCTCATTAATAAACTATCTCATTTATATAATGAATTAATATATTGATTGTGTAAACAAGACAGGGTAAAAGGTGGAAAAAACATCAGTAATTTTTTTTTTTATTCCCTGCATGATAATTGTCTGCTGTCTAAAAAACGTAAAGCCTTAAAAAAGAGATCAGGAAAATAAATCATGTCCTCATGAGTAATTTGAAGACCCTCCAGACTCAGGAAATCTGACAATTCTATTTTGGATTTAATTCCAAACAGAACCTTCCATAACAAAATACCGCTAGCCTGTTTGATATTATTTGAATCCTGTTAAACAGAGAAAACCATAACTAAATCTGGGTAGACTATAAAGGCTATACGTAATTTGAAGTGCTATTACATTTGAGATTATGACAAAATTATCCTCTCTGTAGTGATAGTTATTACATGTGAATCCTGGGAACAGCAGCTGAGGAAAGCTGAAGAAACATTACTCAGTAGTTGCAGCACTAGGCAGGTCTCTCTGAGGTTTGGACCTTTCAGGCAGAGGAAGTATGGGCAGAAAATAAGTATGAAGAATATAAGACAATATTTAAAAAGGCATATGTTAGAATATTCTGAAAAAATAACATGCAACTATTAGTAAACAAAAAATTCAACTAATCTGTGTTCAGTTATGAAACTAAAATTGCAGATTTATTTGCATAATTAAAGTAAAAATAAAGGCCTCTTTAAATTTCATCCCAATATCAACAAAGTTTTAATGATACCTCTAGTTACTATATACACATACACTTATGTGCAGGCCTGAAATGGATTAAGGAAATAATAAACATACATACGAAGTTATGAGCAAATCAGTTTAAATGGAAATATGTTCCAGATGCCAAAGGAGATGCTGGTAAAATGCTGGGCTGTGACGTCAAAGATTATGAGTAAACAGGGTTTAGTAGTTGCATTGAATTAATCCTGAAGATAAAGTAGCATTGATATGCACTACAGGAGGAATTCACACAGGAAACTGTAAACTAGAAGGTCGTAACTGTTGCACTAAATGGATGGGGGAAAATGTTCTGCTTGAGCCTTCTCTGTGGCACAGCACAGGTGCCCTGTCATTCCAGGGCTGCTGAATTCCATATGCCTTGTGATAGGTACCTGGAAGCAAGGTAAATTAATACGAAACCATATTTTCCTTTTGCCTGGGTAAATGTTTAGATCCAAAGTCCAAATGTACAGTTTTGGGAACAATTTTCCCAAAATATATAGGCCTGGTCCTACAAGACTGTGATATCTGCATCAGTTGTGATCAATCTCCTCTGGGTAATAGATATGCAAGAATAAAACAGCACATCTAAATATTGAAACTCAGCTAGAAAACCTAGAATCTCCAGAATGTCCCAAGTGAGGTTTTGATGCAATAATCTTGCAGGAAAGCCATCTACTCTACCTAGTGCATTGAACATTGCTGCCAGAGCCTTGGGGGCACCACCAGCCCCAGCTGCTCCTGTCCAGCCCCTCTGTCCATCCCCCCTCACCCTACCTATGTCCCAGAACCCCACGTCAGCCCCCCCAGGGCTGTCAGCTCCCTGCCACAGCAGTGCTGCATCTGGGCTAGTGTTCAGCTCCCCACAGTCCTGCCCTGCCATTAGGACTGCCGAGCTGGGTCCACCTGCAGGCCCACACCCGGGCATGTCCCTGTTCCCATCCCCAGGGATGGGCCTGATGCCCCAGACTGTGTTATCCTCAGTTTCCCTTGCTGGACATGAACCTGACTTGACCTGTCTTGACCTCAGACATACCTGACCCACATGACCTTGCCTGGTCATCTAAACTCTGGGGTGAACCTAGCTGCCATCTTCAGGCCTGCCCTGCCACCTCACTCACTTCCTCAGGAGGAACCAGCTGGTCCTGGTGGCTCCCTGGTAATCAGCTTCTGAGCAAGCTTTCACTTACAATGTTTGTAAAGCATTGAGAAATAATACAGATTTTAATTTATAATCTTGAAATTACAAGTTCCGCATCCAAATACAAACATGTTGTTCTCTTTGTGTATTAAAAAGTTATATTCAGTGCATTATGCTGTAGATCCAGGTACAACACAGTTAAAATAAACTTCATACTTTATTGCAATCAAAGCTTTTTCCGTTACTGTATCTTCACAAATTAAAAAATAACTTCATAATAGTAGTATTATTAAATGTCATGTGAAGTCTTACCTCCCAAAAACTAGTCCTGAAAGTAAAACTACAAATTTATTCCTAAAGATTTTTAGTAGGAAGGTATCACCAACAATGAGCACCATACTCACTCTCATGCAAGTATAAGCATCTTCTATGGACACCTCAGTAACTGGATGAACTTTAAATACATTAATAGGCCCTGTTTGCATATGAGAGAGGTTCCTCCTAAACGACTAGGACTTTAACTTAAAATGCTGAACCCCTTCTGGAAGAATCTTTCTACAGAGAATACAGAAGAAGCCAAAGAATAGACATAATTATAGGTATAGATATAATAAGATATACTTTAAAAAATGTCTTTTTCTTTTTTTCTGAAGATGAGTCCAAATTTGTAGGCTTTCTCTATCTAGTATATAATTTTCTGGAAGTCAGAAATTGTGCTATTATGATGCCAGAGGTGGTTAAATCATTAAATAATGTATTTCTGAAAAATCAGAACTAAAATCCAGTGAATCATAGACAGGATGGTTGTGATCCACATTTGTGCTTAAATCACAATCTCTGCTGATTTTCTTTGTCTGAAAAGTAATACATAAGTGTATCTATCCTAGGCAGCAGAAATAACTTCTGGTGAAAAGGTACAAGGAAATATATTGATTTATAAGCTAAGTTATTCCATTTAAGAATTTTTTGTTTTGTTTTAGTGTCTTCATTTTCTGAATATGATTTACCCATTAGTAATTAGCTGCCCAGGGAGGTGGTGGAGGCACTGTCCCTGGAGGTGTTCAGAAAATGGGTGGACCTGGTGTTTTGGGAGATGGTTTAGTGGGTAGGGGTTGTAGGGCAAACGGATGGACATGATGGGTAATCTTGAAGGTCTTTTCTAACCTTGATGATTCTATGATCCTCTCGGCAAGTTAAGGCAAGAAATGTCAGTGGGATAGGTAATTCTTCCTTAAAAATTGTGCTTCAGGATGTCACGCCATCTCTATGATGACATGACAAAGAAAGGAAAGGAAGAGAAGGGGAAGGGAAGGGAGAAGGAGAGAGGGAAGAAAGGAGGGAAGGAGGGAGAGAGGGAAGGGGAAGGGGAGGGAGGGAGGGAGGGAGGGAGGGAGGGAGGGAGGGAGGGAGGGAGGGAGGTAAGTTTAAAGAATTCTCAGTTCCTGGTACTTAATGCTTCTCAAAGATGCTGTGGTTTCTT
This sequence comes from Hemiprocne comata, assembly GCA_020745705.1. Classification (NCBI taxonomy): domain Eukaryota; kingdom Metazoa; phylum Chordata; class Aves; order Apodiformes; family Apodidae; genus Hemiprocne; species Hemiprocne comata. Next base: position 137,497,188 of record CM036587.1, read on the forward strand.
GCTGCCATAATTATTACAGTTTCCTTATGACTTTGCCATGCCTGGCCTTTTGTGTCTAAGACACAAGGTGCCAGACAAATGAGAGAAGAAAGAGTGAAATTCTTGACCCAGGCAGATACAGAGGAACTACAAAATGTGATTTTCTCTGTCCAGCTCTCAGATAGCACTGCTTTTTCAAATGCAACCCTCTGAAGTTTTGTAACATTAGTTAGAAAGACATAGTAGATTGACCAATGTGCTGTGCTCTGAAAATGTTTAATAAGAATCAGTGCAGTTTTATTGGGGTCTGCATTTTTAGGCATGATAACAAATCTGATCTCAATACTTAAAATATTTTTTATTTTTTAACGTTTGCTGTTCCATGTCTTCATGACCTTAGAAGTTACAAAAGGAATGTTCTCTGGCAGCTTCTTAATTCAGTTTTCTTGTATTAATTGTTTTGTAATTCTTAAAATTTAATGTATAGAAAAGTCCCCTGCAAAGGTAAAAAGCAAAGTTTGCCAACAGCTAAATGCTGCTTACTCTTCATTTACTGACACAAGCTACCAACTCTACTTCTATGTTAAATATTTTTTTGTCTCTGGATTATATAGTGGATATGCAAATGTACATACAATGGTGACCTTCAGATGTTAACTGACAGACACATACATATATAGTTTATCATTTCAGCAGTCTAATCAGACATTCAGGCTGATCGATGGTGATTTAAATTAGATTATTTCTCTCCAGTTTGTAGCATGGAAGACTTTCAATACTGTGCAACTTTATGGAGTGATGGAAGAACATGATATATTTTGCTAAAGACAAAAACAAACAAGATCAATTTTCTCTGTTTAATAGCAAGATGGTTGAGGTCTGAAAGAAATTTAAATGCTCCTGCCTACAAATGAGGCCTATTCCATAATTTTACACTCTTAAGTACATAATTACTGAAACCACATAAAGCAGAGATGAGTAAAACAACAAAAACAATCACAACTTTTCTTTCTTAATATGCCTCTGCTATTACTACCTGAATGAAAGGCACAAACGGTTGTGGTTTTTTATAAACTTGAAGTCTTTTTCAATCAGGTGTTAAATAATTCAATGAATATGCTTGGGTCATTATGCAGAGAACTGCCTTGGGTCCCCTATAAAATAACATTATTAGCCTAAACTGCTTGCAGAGCAGTGTCAGAATGATACAAAAAAAAATATTTCTGAGCAGGCTACTCTGAATTAGAGCCATTGGCTGTGTCCCTTTGGATGACGAGTGACTTTAGTGATTCTCCTTGAAAAGGATTTTGAGTGTTCATGTTAGAAGAAATGCTCATTTCACTTTAAATACATTTCTACTAAAGGTGGGAAGTAGCTGTGTCACACTAGTGAAATTGAACTAATTTTAATATTTCTTTTATATTTTCATTAAGATATACACATTATTGTGAACAAAGTAACAGGTAAAGCAGGTTTAGTATTTGTTTTTCTCTCTTTTCTGTTCAGAGTACTAAGTTAAAATAATAATAAGAAAAAATCCTCAGAGCAACCTCCTAATGAATCTAATGTTTCTCTGAAGGCTGAAACTTACCAGCTCAGATTAACAACTGGATGTAAGTGAAGTCTAAAATGCTTTTGTATGTCATCCTGTATTGATGAGTTTACTTCTCTTCTTGGCTTTCTTTTTCTATTCTTATTTCAAAGGTCAAATTTAACAAAATCTGGTTTTATTCACTGTCTTTCCCATTCAAGGTACCCTGAAGTGTTTTAAAAGATAATGACACACAACCTGGTCTTTTCAATGGATGTGTAAGAAGGAGTAGAATATGTCTGGTAAAAGCAGGGGGATGTTCTACACATCTTCATGTAGGTGACATTTGTCTTGACCTCATGTGGAACGTTCCTAAATAATAGTTGTAGGCAGAGCTTTTGCAAGGGGAGGACAGCCTGAGCAGGCAGCCCAAATGTTACCCCTCCCAAGGGAAAGGATATGACTGAAGTGTAAGTGGAACTTCCCCTGCTCCAGTCTCCCGGAGCAGCCTGTGCCAGGCAATCTTGTGAAGTACAAATTAAAGGGAAGAATGGGGAAAATGCAGCCAGAGCACCAGGAGATACATCTTCTTTCTCCACTCCAGTCATTTAGTTGCCCCATACAATATAAAGGCAAGTAAATGTCTAGCTGGATGCAAAGTGATGTATTTGACTCTGATTTTAGATATTAATGCCTACATCACAAGAGAAATAAATACAGTTTAAGCCATCACATATAAAATTGATAAATACCAGTATCAGTTTATCGCTTTTACCCATATTTTCAGCAGCTTCTGCAAAGCATTAGGACTTACCAGGTATAAGAAGCCTTCAAACAGTGCAGTGTAACCTAATAACTTTGGGCAGCACTACCAAAACTTTCAAATGTAGTGGATGCATGATTCACACTCCCCATCCCACCATCTTCTATCCTAGGAGTGCTTTCTAAATTAGGCTTCTAAATTACTTCTTCAAAGTAATCATATTGTCATTTTTCCTGTTACTGCTGCGTTGTGGCAAAAAGATGTTACTCCTCTCTGCAAGCATCATTTAAATGAAAACACTTATCTCTGAGAATAGATATTTAAAGAAAAGCACCTTAAATTGGCAACAGCACACAAGCACAAAGGAATAGAAGGTACCTGATTTTCTTACTGAAAGACAAACCTGTTGTCTGCATCATATTAAGCATTCTGATAGCCATGTTAATTTGCAACCACAGTAACATTAGACTTACAAGACTAGCAGTTATGGCAGGAAAGTATTTTGAAGGAAGAAATAAGATGGCAGCTTATTTACAGCTAGGATCCTTGTACTTCCTGTAAATAAATAATTTTCCTAATAAAAAAATCACTTTATCTTTAGAAACTTGATGTGGTTTTGTCTATGTACTGAGTTACTGTAACTAAAGTAACTACTGTTACATTAGTCATGGTGGCAGGGAGTTATCTTGTCAGATCCAGAATTAAGAAGAGTATTTTATTAGTGCAGAAAGACAGCAAAGTGGTACCATGGAAAAAGAAGATAAAACAGCAAGAATAAAGCACTTTTTTTCTCCTCTACTGCATTGTTCAGGGAAAAGGACAAAGCTTTTGGCAGGAATAATAGCAGAAGAGTAGAATTTGTGATAACATCCAGAGTAAGACAGAAGAAAAACACTCTTTTTACTCAAAATCAAGATGCAATATGGGTACTACTAGATACTTACAAATCTGAGTATTCTGCCATCTGCTTATAATTGAAAAAAGGTCACATGTAACCTAAAACAGAATTTAAGAGAGAATGTGAGATAATAGCTATAATCTAAGAAAAATATCTCCAAATAAAAACGAAATTGTCATCGACAGAGTAAACTGAAGGGGAAATATATGCCTAGATGCACCTTGTGAGACAGAACTGTAGTAGAGAATAGAAAGCCTACAAAGACATATCATTACGTCAAAAACTAGCACAGGATGAATCATCCTTAATAAAAATAAACAGAATATTTTAATAACCTGAAGACTAGCAGTATTCAAAACCACTTCAGATAGCATTGAAAAGAGGTATCATTATGCACAACATTGGTATGCTGTCCAGTTTCAGCAAATAACACTCAGTTATTGCGATATAAAAATGAATTATGTCATATTGAGACATATGAACCAATCACTGACAGTTTTTGTTTTATATTTTGGCAGAAACCCCAAAATTTTAATGCCTATTGGCAGAATATCATTAGAGAACAGGGTGATACCAAATTGTATCTTTTTTTTTTTTTGCCAATATATTCATTTATTAGATGAAAAAAAAATGAAAACAAAGAAATAGCAATTCCTGTCAAGGTACTAGTAGGCAGAATGCAGATAAACTGAATATTCAGTGAGATTACTCCAGTCTTCATTTCTCCACAGGTGGTGGTCTTCAGCTTTACCTTAAACATTCAGAAAAAATAAAGGAACCCCAGAGTAACGAATAGTAATGAATAGGAAATTACTCCAACAATTTATAGAGGTGGTTAATTAACTCCTTAGCTTCAGAATACCATGAACTCTTGAGGAGCTTTGTATATAATGATGCAATATTGAAATAGAGAGCAAGGGGCAGCATTTAAAGAAAGAAATAAAATCGTAAGAGGGTCACGAGTCCTGGAGAACCTTACGTCTTCAGAAGCTAGAACAGCAATATACTATTTTAGAATGATGTTTCTGGCACCACTGATAGCATCTGCTAGTAAGTCTAGGAACTGAGAAAAAGGACATACTTAAAGACATGATTCCTATAAGTGCTTTTTGTTGTGGATCACTTTCCAGAAGTAATTTTTAATACAAATATAACATATTTAGTCACATTATTTTTAAACTTCCATAAAGAAGCTGCAATGAAGATAAAATGCAATAAATTATATTAAATCTCTTGAGTCTGGAAGGCATAACATTGTATTGCTCAAAAATGGCTCTACTGTTGAATTTAACATAGCTGACAGGGTCTTGGTACAGGGGCAGCAGTTGTGACTGGTGTGTGAGGAGACCATGAACTGCCATGAGCCAGCTCTGACGCCAGTGGGAGTCAGTCATTATGCACCAAAACCACAGCCAGGGAGAGTAGCATGGTGCCATGGCTTTGTTATGTTTAAGAAAAAGTAGCAGCCACTGTGGAGGTAACAAGATGAAGGAAACAATGTCGGGGACATAGCTGAAGATGCACTCTTGGAAGGAAATTCTCTGTGACAAGCAATGTACAGTCCTGAAAGACTGCAGCCCACGGGTAAGCCCCACAGGGACGTGGACATCCCTGAGGCACTGTGTCCATGGGTGACCCTTGTTCAGACAAGGGCACCCCTGGGGGAATGTTGGCAACTCAAAACAAGTAAGAAGCAAGGAGTAGCAGAAAGAAACCATGAGGCACCATCTCCCAACCTCTTGTGCTGTCCATCATGTCAACAGAGGAAAAATGTCCCTGGAAAAATGATGGAGCAGCTCATTCTGGAAGTAATTTCTAAGCCCATGGAAGAGAAGAAGGTTATCGGGAGTAGCCAGCATGGATTTGCCAAGGGGAAATCATGCTTGACTAACCTGATAGCCTTCTATGAGGTTGTGACTGAATGGGTAGACAAAGGGAGACCAGTGGATATAGTCTACCTTGACTTTTGACACTGTCTCCCATAACATCCTCGTGAGCAAACTCAGGAAGTGTGGGGTAGAAAAGTGGACAGTGAGATGGATTGAGAACTGGCTAAACAATAGAGACCAGAGGGTAGTGGTCAGTGGTGCAGAGTCCAGCTGGAGACCTGTAACTAATGGAGTCCCCCAGGGATCAGTGCTGGGTTCAGTCCTGTTCTAGATATTCATCAACGACCTGGATGAGGGGACAGAGTGTATTCTCAACAAGTTTGCTGATGATACCAAACTGGGAGGATTGGCTGATTCACCAGGAGGCTGCGCAGCCATTCAGCAAGATTTGGACAGACTGGAGAGACGGGCAAAGATGAACCTAATGAGGTTCAACAAGAGTAAGTGTAGAGTCCTGCACCTGGGAAGGAATAACAAGATGCACCAGTACAGATTAGGAGCTGACCTGCTAGAAAGCAGCTCTGTAGAGAAGGACATTGGAGTCCTTCTGGTGGACAAGTTATCCATGGGACAGCAATTGTGGGCAAGTGTTTAACTGTTATGTCTTTTTTTTTTCTCAGTACCTGAATCAGTATTAAATTTGTTTCAGTTGGTAATAAAGTAAATTAAACTATATTCTTCAAGTCAAGGCTATTTGCCCACAACAGAATACAGAGAGAGTATCTCTGAATACAGAGAGATATCCAGCAATGGATATGAAAGAGAGAGGGAGATCCTGGAGAGAGTCCAGAAAAGGACCTCTAAGGTTACTGAGGGACTGGAGCATCAGTTACATGAGGGAAGCCTGAGGGTTCTGAAACTGTTCAACCTGGAGAACAGAAAGCTCAGGAGAGATCTTATCAATGTGTACAAATATCTGAATACAAGGAGTAAAAAAGATGGAGCTAGGCTCTTCTCGGTGGGGCCCAGTGACAGGAAAAGGGCGATAATCCCAAGCTGAAACACAGGAGGTTCTTTCTGAGCATAAGCAAAGACTTTTTCTCTGTGAGTGTGACCAAGGACTGGTGCAGGTTGCCCAGAGAAGTTGTGATGTCTCCATCCTTGGAGATAGCCAAAAGATATCTGGACATAGACCTGGGTAACCAACCCTAGGTGACCCTACTTGAGCAGAGCAGATTAGACCATGACTTCCAGAGGTCCTGGCCAACCTCTGCCAGTCTGTGAGGTAAACCCAGCTGTTATTCCGTTAGCAACTCAATCAATTTGCCAGAACTGGTATCAAACTGACCAAGGGGGCCACTGGGAAAATACAAAAAGTTAATTGGTAACCTGGAAAACCACAGACTCACTCACCTTATAGTAGCCCTGTTTGGCATGTACAGAGTCTTCTGGAGAATGGCAATTAGCAGTAGGTGCTAGCTTTGAATGAAATCACACCCCTGTTATCTGCTGTGTTTTCAGACTTGTTGCACCTCTTGTACAAGCTAGAAGCCAGAAGTACTAAGTAAAGGATGTGGTAGATTAACCTGGGGCTGCAGTCAAATGCCCACTTGGCTGCTCACTCACTCTGCCTCCTCACCAGAGCAGGGGCAGAAAGTAGGGCAAAAAAGCCCAAGTGTCAAGATGAAGATAGGTGGATCGCTGACCAGTTGCTGTCATGGGCAAAACACACTTGACTTGGAGAGAATTAATTTAATTTATTGCCAGTTAAAAAAGATATGGATAGTGAGAAACAGACAAAAATTAAAACATCACCTGTCCCTCACCCACCCCCATTTTCCCAGGCTCAAATTAATTTCCCAGGCTCCTTTATTCCCAACTCCTCTACTTTTCCCTTACTCCCTGGGGAATAGAGGGCTGTTCATAACAGTTCTTCTCTGCTGCTCCTTCCTTAACACACTTTTCCCTTGCGCCTGCATAGGTCCTCTCCATCGGTTGCAGTCCTTCAGTAAGTACGCACCTGCTCCACTGTGATCTCCTCCACAAGCTACAAGGAAATCTCTATGCCTGGACCACTTCATTCTCCTCATCTTCTCTGCCCTTGGTGTTCACAGGATTGTTTCTTGCTCTTTATTTTTCACCTTTTCATCCAGTGTGGTGAGTTTTGCCCTTTCTCAAATATATTTTCACAGAGGCACCACCAACATTCCTCAGCTTTGTCCTGCAGTGGGGCCATTGCAGAGCTAACTGGAAGCAGCTGTGTCTGGCATGGGGCAGCCCCTGGTCTCTTCTCACAGAGGCCACCACTGCATCTCTCCTTCAACCTTGTCATGTATACCCAATAAAAGAACAGCAGGTAATCATTACTTTTTCAATCCCAAATTTGCCAATAATTGTTCAAAACTAAAAGGGCCCACTTAAAAAATATTTTTTTTTATGTTTTTCATGGCCATATGGACAGATACATCACAGCTGAACAAATTGCTCAAGTGCCTTGGATGCCCATCTGTAATCAACAAGCATGCCTTCTTGATTGTTAACAGATTTTGGTGCACATTACCAGTTATAATGAATTTACCAAACTTTTATATCAAGTAACCTCCAAAAAAGAGTCATTTTGAGAGGGAAGAGAAACAGCAGCAAGATTTTGACCAGATATAATTTTTTTTATATATATACCAGTGCAGAAAAGAACAGCAGTTTGTAGCAACAAGAGCAGGAGCTTGTGGCAATGAACCCCTCAAGAGATGAGAGGCAAACTCTTGGGATTCTGGGGTTGGAGCTGCAAAAGAGCCGAAATAACTACATTCTGGAGCAAGAGATTCAAGCTGCAGATGAGGACATAGTGCATGCCATTGAAGTGTCAGGCACAGAGCAGCTGCTGTGGTTATAACCTAAACTACCTGTCCTGAATTTTTTGTTTGATTCAAAACCCACTAGTGGAAGAGCAACCAATGAAAACTGGAAAAAATTGTACTGGCCTTCACCGAGTAGGCATGTACCGATTCACGATCTAGACTGGGATTAGTTGAGATTATTAGTCCATAGCCTGTAAACCAATAATGTGAGGAAACCAAATTTCTTAGGCTGTTGAAGCCCTGTCATATGATGAATCAAGTGCTGAAAACAATGGAGTTTGTTTACAGATGGATCTTGTAAAATTACAGCAGGAATCAGGAGGTGGTGAGCTGCTACTTGGAATCCCTCCATGGGAGAAGCACCACCTGCAAAGTGACTGGAGACTCTAGTCATTTTGCAGAAGTAATAGTCTTGAAAATAGCCTTGGAACATGTTCAGGAGCATCACTGGCCCCAGTATATGTACATACAAACTCCTAAACGGTGGCTAATGCAGCGTGGAAATGTCTCAAACTGGAACCATGTTAACTGGCAACAGTGAGCAGCTGAGCCTGGGAAGAGAGCAGGAAAGGTTTATTGTATATTTTCCTTTTTCCTCAGGACCTGAATCAGTAATCAAATTTGTGTTAATTGCCAAAAAAACTTAAGTAAAATTTCTCTGAAAATATTTTGCTTCTGACAACTGTTGGCAAGGTAGTGCAAACAAGATTTCTAGAGGACAGCTCTGAAATGCAAAATATTGATTTCATCAACTTGCTACTATACCCTTATTTCATGAAAGTACTAAGAAGGATATTGAATGGGTGGACAGATCTGAAGGAGAAAACGTACCCAGTTGCTGAGGGGACTGTACAGGTAGCCCTTTGCAGATCTAGAAGCAGACCGAAGAAAAATGGATGTTTCACTCCAGACATAAGTAGACTAGCCTATGTGTATGCAAGCTTATTTGGCATATGTTTGAGTAGTGAGAAGAGTGCAAACAATAGACACATAGCCACACCAAATTCTCGACTAAACCTAGAAAACATCAGATCAGGATTTAGGATGACAGAAGGTTAATTTTCAGATTTCTTGGAGTCTTTCCTGAGGGCAAAAAATTTGATAAAGTAAGATAGATTTTATAAGTTCTGACCTATCTGACATTGACTCAGGAAATGAACAACACATTGCAGGTGAATTCAAGTGGTTCAGTGGCATCTGGGAATCTGAAAACATAATGGATAGCAGTGGGCATGCATAATCCCCTGGAAAGACGTCCAAGAAACTGATGACAAGGGCAAACAAACAGAAAAGGATCCTTACTTGCTAGGGTTGGATCCAGCAAAACATCTTCCCAGGTAACAAAGCAAAGCCTGGTGGGATAGAAAAACATTTTTTCCCCTCAAGCAATCTGGACCTCACTAGAGAAATTACAGACCCTGTCCCATTTAGGACAGTGCCAAGCAAAATGGACAACTCTGTAGCAAATAAGTCAATGACCTGAAGTGAGGATGTACAGATGAAAATGATTTGAGTCCAACCATTGTATCACTACAGAAACAACAGCAATAGCCCATGTTCCCATGGAAAACTTTGCATATAAGGTAAACAGAGACTGAGAACAGTGGAGAGAAAACCATGGACAGCAGCATAGTATTAGCAGACAGACAGCATATAAAGGACAGGAAGAATCTGACCTAGAGTGACCTAGAATGTGACATCTTATGAGAAATGAATGTGCCTAATACATCTATGACAAAGGTTAAATGACCTGACAAGTCCTCTTAGGCACCACAAATACTTCCAAAAATCAGACTTTTGAAGACCAAAATATTTTTAGCATTTATGTTTGATAGGCATTCTGAAAAGATTTGTTCCCATTTTGTTTCAGAAATAATCATCAACCTTCATCCTGAAACACAAAATCTGGATTTAGCCAATTGTATGTCAAACCTGTTTCAAACTGATGGCAAGATCTTTCATTTTTCCACTACATCACATCTATGACTTTTTTTAATGTCTCAGCTAATATATAGACTTTCTGAAAAGAAACAAAATAGCTTAAATAATCAAATATTCTCAAATGTGAGTTGTAACATTAATTTGGTGTACATTATTTAAGCAGTTAGTGCAAATACAAAGGGATAAAAAATTATTTTATAAAACATAGCATGTTACCATTACCACGATCTCTGATTTCATTTTTAGGTGAAAAATGTTGCATTTATCCTGTATCATCGTATCTTCAGGAAGTATATAGAATATGCTTTAGTATGTTGATAGAAGCCTTTATGCTAAATAAATTATCTGTGTTATGGATTCTAACTTTGATCTAGGCTAGATCGGGTTAACCATGTAAGTCACTTAGAGTTACCTCAATATGAAATTTTGCAAAGTTTGTCTTTGCAGTATCAGGGACGAATTTACTAATTAACACTGACTAGAGAGTTCAGTTTATACTTAATTTGCATGAGGAGAACTGAAAGCAGGTTCTTAATTTTATTTCCACCACACTAGGACCAACAGAACTTCAGTGTTATAAATGGAAATCAGCACTGGCAGGTGAAAATTAATAGGAAACAAGAAGAGTGCGTTTAGAAGGGCAACACCTCTAACTTTCTCTCAGTGAGACTATAGGAGAGATGACAATGTGGCAGCACCCATTTCACATCACCCCATTCACTTGCTGAATTGAGTACTCTTATTTTAATGAAAAGCATAATTGATCCAGTGTAGACATGCAGGATGGATGAAAGAAGTGTTGCCAAGTACTGCAGGAATAAACCAAATAGATATTTTTCTGTGAAGTATATACATGTTGGATATGAAATATTAAATAACATTACAGTGCTTTAAAATACAGCCCTAGAGAATGATGATACTTAGGCTTCACAGCAAATATACTTTCCTTATCTGTGAAATATCTATAGTAAAAGAGATCACCCTTTTTGACATATGTAGACATGAAATATGGGGTTTGGTTTATTTTTTTAAAGTAGCCAGTGTTCTTGAACATGAAGTCTACCTCCTTTTTCTTATTTTATTTAAAAATTTATGCACATATTGTCAAAGCTCTCTGTATGTTTCTGGATATTCATACCAAATATAATTTAATTCAGGGAACTATTCAGCTTTATGCTATTTCTGGGAAGACGTCAGAGACTGAATTTTAATCCTAGTTGCCAGTATAACTAAGAATTTTTTTGATAGTTCACAAGCAGATGGTCAAGGTTTTAATATAATTTCCAGGTTTTACATAGAATACCTAAACTTACAGTAGGGAGATACTCTAAAGAGATTGTTTACCAAATCCAGAAATTGAGCATTACATTATAATTCAAAATAAGACAGTGAAGGCAGTTAACCACTGAGACAGTTTAACAAGAACTGTGGTAGATTTTTTTATCACACAAAATTGAAAACAATGTTTTCCTAAAAGAAATGCTCTAATTAATAAATGAGCTAAAGGGCATGGTGATGAATTTCTATTCCTTTGACACGTGAAAGATGTAATTATAATGATACTTCTCACCTTAAGTACTCTAAAAAGAGTTTTTACCTAACAACACACCTCTAACATCTCATCACAACAGGGATGGCTATAGTCCATCCTAAAAGGAAAAATTAAACATCTTATGCTGCTGACTGCATGCTGTGATTTGAGAGCATTTATGTGACACCCATCACTTCCATTCTTATTGCTCCTAGTACAACTTTTGCCTAGTACTAAAAATTTAAAGTCAGTGAAAACTGAGAAGTTTCCCCTGACTTCACATACAAAAACTGTCTGTCTGGAAAACGGTTTTATATTTTATGTTAGCTGGAAGGTTTTTTTTAAGTGTATGGGATTAAACTTTGATTTTGTAGGTTTTAAAATTGCACAGTCATATATGTGCTCACATGTTCATAGATACAGTGTGGGGCATGAAGAGAGAAAAGGTAACGACTTTAGAGCCTGATTCTAACACTATATTTTTATTGGAATGAACTAGCCATTTCACTATATCATTACAATGCTGATTTAAAGCCTTAAAATGCAATACTTAATCATTTCTGGGGGGTGGGGGGGGAAAGTGATGGTTGGAATACAGCTTATCTGTAAAGGAAATAGAGGGTTGGAAAGGAGGTAGGAGAATGTGGTTAGGTTTTTTAAATGTAAATTTTAAAATGTTAAAAATAATTTTAATTGCCCTGGCATTGCATGAACATTATTGGATTAGTCATTAATGCAGGCTGGCAGCAGGTTTAATACCTTTCCTTCTCTAGCTGTGTGAGGAAACAGATCGTTTTAATGGATATTTAAATCCTCAAGATGTATCTACTACTGAAAAAGCTTCAGTGTAAAACTGGCAGAACCATAGCGACTTCCTAATTTTATTCAAAACTGTCTCAGTGCAGCTTATATGTCATGTAGAGATTGCTCACAAAAGACAGCTCTTGTTTACAGAATGGCAGCGACAAAGAGTTTGGCCCCATGTTTGCTTTGTCTTCTTTGCTTTCCTTCCTTCCTATTTTAAGGTTACAGTTTGAGAGCAGCTGGTAGAAATTTGCTGTTTTCTTCCAATCTGTAAGGCTTTCACTGAGAATGGTTAGTGGGGCTTGTGAGTAGTTTGGAAATTAAATCATTATTAAATAATTCTAAGTTAATTGATTCCCACTGGGTTGTGACTTTGCATTTAAGTTTGGACTCAACCACTTCCCTAGACAGCCTGTTAAAGTGCCTGACAAACCTTTCAGTGAATAAATTTATCCTAATATTCAATCTAAACATTCCCCAGTGCAACTAGAGGCTGTTTGTTCCTGTCCTATCATTTCTTACCTGGGACCAACACCCACCTCACTAGACCGTCCTTTCAGGTAGTTGTAGAGAGTTATAAGGTCTCCCCTCAGCCTTCTTTTCTCCAGACTAAACAACCCCAGTTCCCTCAGCCACTCCTCATAAGACTTGTGCTCCAGACCCTTCACCAACTTTGTCGCCCTTCTCTGGACTCACTCCAGCACCTCAACATCTTTCTTGTAGTGGGGGGTCCAAAACTGAACACAGTATTTGAGGTGTGGCCTCACCAATGCTGAGTATGGGGGGAAAATCATCTCTCTAGACCTGATGGCTACACTATTCCTGATGCAGGCCAGGATGTTGTTGGCCTTCTTGGCCACCTGCACACATTGCTCATGTTCAGCCAGCTGTCAACCAATACCCCCAGGTCTTTTTCCACCAGGTAGCCTTCCAGCCTCTCTTCTCCAAGCCTGTGTCATAGTATGGGGTTGTTGTGACCCAAGTGCCAGACTCAACACTTGGCCTTCTTGAATCTAGTTACATCTACGTCTTCCATAAAAATATGATGCTTAAGTGTGTGTCAGCTCCCAAATTATATCAGTAGAGTCAACTTTCACAGTGCCTACAGCTTTTTGATTTGTGACTTGCAGGCATGATTCCCAGGTACATAGAGGGTATTTACATTGGTGTCTAGATGAGACTTGTATTACGGTCTCTAGATGGAGACCTAGTAATGCTCTGGATACAGGCTGCTTCTTTTAGCAGGTGCATCACAGTTTTAAGCAATAACCAGGTGATAGATGCTCTGTTATCCCCCCCATTACCCTCCCAGATGACGATAAAAGGGGAATAAAGGAGAGGGACTTTAAGGTTGGAAAAACCACTAGAATAGGTTTAATGAAAGAATAGTAATAATTATGATTTATAGACAAATATGTAAAGATATTCAAATATAGAAATGAATATGCAAATACAAAAGACACACTCCTGTGACATTCAGGGTATATGGTGCTTGTCTTGAACAATCCAAGAGATAAAGTGTATTCAGACACTTATGTGTCTGGTGTTCGTGTGGAGACACCCAAGAGATAAGCAGTATTTAAAAAAGAGACAGCAAGCCACTGAACCAGTTTTACTCAACTGATAATGGCAAGACCCCCTGCAATGTGGCAAATGCTAAAGGCAAACCAGAGAGTTTGGTGTGCGAAGTGCTGAGATTGCAGACAAAAAGGCACACAACTGGTGGCACAGCTAGCACTGAGCAAGGACATCCAGCAATAACCAGGCCTTGAATTAATCAAGAGGCTCAGAGTGTGTTTTCATGTAAATCACCAACCTGGCAGAAAAGACTTAAAGTCTATACAGATAACTGGACCAAATGAATGCAGGAGGTGATAAAGAATTTTCACTGCAAACGTGGAACAGTGATTGGGTAACTTCTGTGGCATATCCCAGGAATTAACTGTATAAAGGAGAAGAGCACCAGTCTCAAGTCGGTCTGCTAAGGTCGGACCACCCCCCCCACACTTCTACTATAAGACCAACAGGATGTCGCTGAAGCTCTGGGTGGTGACTTTGCTTTAACTCTTTATTTCCTTTCCTGATCTCTCTCTTTTGTAGTTTAGGGTTAGTTATTTCATCTATTATAAGCTTATGACAAATATATAGTTATAACTCTTACCAGCTGATTTGTACCTAAATAAAAGCCTATTTGTGCACCCAATATTGTATTATCTTTGTTTTGCCCTGGTGGGATCGCAAAGAATCTCCACATATCCAACTATCAGATCATGACAATTCCTCAGGTGGTAATTACTTCCCAACCAGAAAAGTCCCAAACTGGATTCGGCAGCAGATGGGGGTACCTGAGTCCAGGGTTCTGGTGACAATGCACAAAAAACTTGGAGCGGCCAAGCCAGTCCTACACAGGAAGACAGCAGAAGGCAACCTGTCTTGTTGAACGATGTTCTACTCCAGCAAGAAAGCCTAATGCAGGAACACCAGCTGTATAGGTAGATATGACAAATACGCAAACCCAAATCCAGTCAGCACACAAGCCCAAGACACCAGAAGAAGGCTTTCTGAGGAGCCATTTTTATGCTGAGCACCATGGGCAGAAACACTGTGGTTGGTCCATTTGGGTCATCTGAACCATGCTCTCCTCCCCATAGGCACAGCTGCTCCCCCCCATTATAACAACAGGCTGGCAGCAGCTGGTGGGGTCCTGGGCGGTTTCAGGTTAGTTTGGTGTCGCGAACCGAGATGGGCAAAGCCGCGACCCACTGCCCCTCACAAAGGGATCGAGGGCTGAGGACCACTCCCTGTCACACTCACAAACAGTGCTCAAGAATCAATAGGTTTATTAAAGGCACTATGGTTTAGGCAAGGTCGTTTCTACGTGTGAGGAGCGCATCACCGGGAATGTCGCTGGATTAAAGGCCATTCTAGGGTCCGTGTCTCACATTTGGCTATTGGAAATTTATCCTGGTCCTCTCAAACCAGGACACAGGTGTCACAAGAGATTCTATTCTTATCATTGAATCATACAATGCTTTGAGTTGGAAGGGGCCTTAAAGATCATCTAGTTCCAACCCCCCTGCATGGGCAGGGACACCTTCCAACCACACCAGGTTGCTCAAAGCCCCATCCAGTGTAGCCTTGAAGACTCCCATAGAAGGGACATCCACAACTTTTCCAGACAACCTGTTCCAGTGTCCAGCCCCACTGGAAATAATTTCTTCTTAATATCTCATCTAAATCTACCTTCTTTCAGTTTAAAGCCATTACCTCTCATCCTATCACTACATGCCCTTGTAAAAAGTCCCTCCCCAGCTTTCCTGTAAGCCCTTCAGGTACTGAAAGGCCACTGTAAGGCTCCCCTGGAGCCTGCTCTTCTCCAGGCTGAACAACTCTCTCAGCCTGTCTTCAAAGGAGAGGTGCTCCATCCTGCTGATCATCCTTGTGACCCTCCTCTGGACTTGCTCCAACATTGTCATGCCCGTCTGTTGTTACGGGCTCCAGAATGTGACACAGTACTCCAGGTGGGCTATCACAACAGTGGAGTAGAGGGGGAGAATCACCTCCTTTGACCTGCTGGCCACACTTCTTTTGATGCAGCCCAGGTTATGGTTAGCTTTCCAACTAGCTCAAAAAGATGATATGTCTGTAGTACCATCCCGTGTTACTTACCAGGGTTTTGAAAAGGTGCAGGTTTTTGTTTTTTTTCCAAGAGCTCCACATGCCTGGGAAAATCATGTTATGTAGTGCAGTATCATGCAAAAAAGCACAAGTGTGTCCTGCTATCTGTAAGTATCTTGAAAAAGTTTGCACTCCATGGTATTTTTCAGATTCTTGGCTCATAAAATCATGAACATTTCTTCATTTATCTAAATAAACAAGTAATAATAATAATAATAATAAATTACTCTTAACTATGCTGGGCAATCCTTCCTGAAGTCCTTGTAAAAGGTGTCTCCAGCCTAACAACATTTAAAGCAAAAACAAAGCCCTTGTTAGTGTTCCAACACTAGCAACCATCAATAAATCTTTTAAACACACAGGAAATGTATAAAAGAAAATCAAAGCACATGAAACTGAAATTATCAGTGAAGGTGAATAAACAAACTATTACTAGCTGAAATAGTTTGGGCTATTCAGCCTGGAGAAGAGAAGGCTCCGGGGAGACATTATAGTGGCTTTCCAGTACCTGAAGGGGATCTACAGTAAAGCTGAGGAGGGGCTTTTCACCAGAGAGAGCAGTGGTAGGACAAGGTGTAATGGTTTTAAACTGAAAGAGGGTATATTTAGGTTAGACATCAGGAAGAAATTCTTCACCATGAGGGTAGTAAGGTGCTGGAACAGGTTGCCTAGGGAGTTTGTGGAAGCCCCCTCCCTGGAGGTGTTCAAGGCCAGGTTGGAAGAGGTTTTGTGCAGCCTGGTCTAGTGTGAGGTGTCCCTGCTCATAGCAGGGAGGTTGGAACTAGATGATCTTTAAGGTCCCTTCCAACCTTAACCATTCTATGATTCTATGATTCTATGATTCTATACTACATTCCTTTGGTTTTTTTCCTTTTAACTGTGTGGAATCTAACACGGGAAAAGAGTCACTTGACAGCATTTGGAAAACATTAGGGGTAGCATTAAATATGCTGTTTCTGGCAGAAGAGATACAAGCTGGGCTAGGTTATATTGAGTAGCTATTACTGTTACAGAAATCCAGTCATTTTTATTTTAATACATGCAAGGGCAGGAAAAAGATAAAAACTCAGTGACACTGAGTCTCAATTGCAACTTAAAAATAAGGAAATTACAAGTACCCTGCACAGTCTTATCTGTCACTTCCAGACTTGATAAGACTTTACCCATGCCTGTGAGTAGATGAATGAGTCTGATGTAAGAAAGTTTAAGTTTCCTGACTTATACATGTCTGTATAGGTAATCCATGTGTGTAAAATAACCTATCCCAGAATTGTTAGTCCCTTTAAAAATATTCAGGACACATTATACCAGAGTCCATCCTGGCAAATCCCTAATTATCTGGAGGAAGTTCTTTACTCCTAAACTCATGTAGTGCTAAGTGATAGCTTCTCTTTCTTCAGTCTATACATTTGAAAAGAAAGTCCAATGAGGATTCTGGATCCTGGATCCTGAATCACTTGCTTAAGCTGTATAAAGGCACATGATTTTGACATGCTTCCCTTCCTGACTTCTGCATTTGCTATAGTGTAGTTTAAGAATACTCCTCACTCAACAACATGCATTCTGGATTGCCTAATACCCCATGTACGCTGTGAGAGATCAAGCTCTTAATTCTGTGTTTTAGATTCCAGTCTGGTAGGTCTCACTTGTCAGACCCATATGCTCCTAGATAGCTACCTAATACCTTCAATTTAAGTATCTAATGAAGTAGTAAGATTTATTGCCAGTGCAAGGATGTATTTGTCCAAGGTTAAGCACCTAAATTAGGCAGATATTATCTCCCTCATTAGGACTTCAAAGGCACCTATGTCTCTCGAGGGACCAGATAAAGGTAAGCTTTACCTTTAGAAGGTAACTAAACTAAACTAAAATGGAAAGTAAACAGAATAGGCTATATTTAAGAACACTTTAGGGTCTAGCCTGCAATGCCTGCTCTTGCATTTTGATTTTTTTGTTTTGTCCCATTTATGTTTAATTACAGTCCTCAGAATCGGTCAGACATCCTCACATGATGCTCTGTATTTAAAGTGGTTTCCACTTCTCTGTCATCAATAAATTTAATTATTACATTGACACTTTTGTGCCAAGTCACTAATTAAATATTAAAATAACATCAGACCCTAACCATTTAGGAACTTCACCAGTAACTTTTTTCTATGAAGACAAATCTCATTTCAGTTCTTTTCCATACTTCATTGGTCAGTTTCTTACCTCTCATACAATTTCTTTACTTGTTCCCATTTTCTCTGGTTTAATGAACATCCCATGTGACACTGCATCAATTTCTTTTAGTGAAGAGCAGATTAAATCTGCTGCATTTCTCTAAATGGCTTATGAACAAAGGAAACATGATACATTATATTAAATCAGCTCAGAAATTACATCTCAGCAAAGTTTGGTCTAGAGAGATAATAATTTTAAGATATTAATCAAAAATGAGAAGCAATGTTCTCAGAATTCATCCAGAGTCCAGACTGAAAGACTCCGTATTAAAATAGGTGGAGAGAAACCAAAACAACACTATCTAGAAAAATCAGACAAAAAAAAATAATTTAAATGACAGTTATTAACTGAACTATTTTAATGATCTGATATTTAGACACCAATCAGCTGGATACCCTACTTCCTTGGCAACTGCAAATGCTGGCTTTACAATTTAATATGATGTTTTATTTCCCTCCTGCTTGGTTCTTTCTTTCTGACAGTGTGATGAATTATATTGGTGTTGCAAGTTATTGGGTCACTACAGTTAGAGCAAAAACTCATTTTTATGACAGCACTAAGATATTACTTTTCCTATTTCTTGAAAATGAAAAGAGTCTTTTTAAATTTGCAACTTTTTCCACGTGCATCAAAAAATTATTTCTGTGTGTATTACTTTGTAATACACATCACATCCATGTGTCACATCTGACAACAATAAGCCCTGATACGTTTCTTGCTAAGTAAACACCTGAAATACAGCACTACTCCACAGGAAAGGAGTAACCTGGGAACTACAGATGCACTGAGGGCTCTTGTAATTCACTAACACAGAAATGTCTTATTTGGTGAAGTGATGAGCACATTCTGTATACTACTTTCCAGCCACGACAGAATGTATTTTTATTTCTTCTGTGAGCAGGAGAACATGAAAGATTAGTACACGGATGTGCAATAATGCTTATCAAACAGCAAAATCAGAAGTGAACAAGATCAAGAGCAATTCATTGCTCACAAAATATAGACTTGAAATCTAGGGATGATCTCTGAGAATGATTATTCTGGAAACAGTGGATGAAATCTTGGCTGTGCTGAAGTCAGTGAGCTGTTGCCATCAATTTAAACACAGATGGAGTTCCAGCTTCTTGTTTATTCTTCATTTTCACACGACCCTGTTTTTTGGTTCTCTGGACACTTTGTATTCATAGTGCATTACAACTGTTTCATTTTTCAGCTTGGGCCTAGGAAAAATTTGCACATCTGTATGTCCAAAGCACTTGGGTTATCTCACTGCTTTTTTATTGATTACTTATATATGCAAATTTATTCTTGAGCATTACCGTGGGAAGGGTTGGAGAGTCTCTGAGAAATGTGAGCATGTGAAAGGCAATTACATAAGCTTGACACAAGATCAATGGGAAAAAAACAGCTTACTGTCTCTAATGGTGTGTCTGTTTCTAAAGAAACCTGATATTCTTAAACACCCCGAAGGCTATCTACCAAGATGCTCAGGGCACACAGCCTACATGAAGAGATTAAGGGACCTTCTTTGGACTGTCAGAGAGAAGACAAGGGACAATGAAATACCGGAAGGGTAGTTACAAACACGATGGAGCCAAACTCTTCTTAGCAAATGTTTCAACTAGAGGCAATAGCATAATTCAGGATGGAAGGAACTCGAGAGGTCTCTAGTCGAAGCTACTACTTATAGTCAACTGTGACATCAGACCACATTGCTCACATCTTCACTCAGTCTGGTCTTAAAAGCCTTCAAAGATGGAAAATGCACAACCTCCCCGGTCAACCTGTTCCATTGTTGAGTGCCCTCATTCTGTAAAAGTTTATCCTTATATCTAGTTTGAGTCTCTCTTGCTTTTATCTTATGCACCCACTGTGCACCACTGTGAAGAGCCTGACACCAACTTCTTGATGACCTCGCTATTAGTACTGGTAGGCTGATATTAGGTTTCCTGAGGCCTTCACTTCTACAGGGTGAACAAGTCCAGCTTCCTCAGCCTTCCCTGATAGGGCAAGTTCTCCAGCCCCAGCCATCATGGTGGCTTGCTTCTGAATTAATTCAGAATATTTTTTATACTGGGGGGCCTAAAACTTGAGGTAGTATTCCAGATGTGGTTTCATGAGAACTGAGTAGAGTGGAACTTCCACTGATCTCTTTGCTGTGCTCACCCAGGATGCACTCTTGCTGCCAGCACACACTGCTGGCTTGTACTGCTGTCTATGAAGACCCTCAGGTCCTTTTCAGCAGATCTGCTCCCCATCTAGGTTCTTTGCAGCCTGGATTGTTTCCGGGCGTTCTACTTTCCAAGATGCAGGACTTGAAGTTTGTCCTTGTGGAATTTCATAGGGTTCCTGTTGGCCTATTCCTTCAGCCTGTCCAGGACAACTTGGATGGGTGTCCTGCTCTCAACCATGTCAGCTATTCCCTCCATTTTAGTGTGAGCTGCAAACCTGAGGAGACTGCACTCAGTCATTCCTTCAAGATAATGGTGCTAAAGAGAACTGGCCCCAGAGCAGATCCCTGCATTTCTACACTTTTTACCAGCCTCTAGATAGAGCATAACCCATTAACCGCTACCCTCTGAGCCCACTACCCTCCAACCTTCTTTTTATCAAGACTGTAATGTCCTAGTTTGGATTCAACAATATTGTAGAAGATAGTATCAAAAGCTAAGATCAGGGTAAATTATATTCACTGCTCACATCTCATTCGCAGACCTTTTCATTTTATCATAGAAGGCAATCACATTGGTCAGACGAGAATTATCTTTGGTAAATCTGTGCTGTTTCCACTCAATTTCGTCTCCCTTGTATGCCCAAGGATGTGTACCAAAAAGATATTTTCCCAGGCAAGAAGCAGACTGACTGGCCTGCCACAGACTGAGGCTTGAAATACTGAGGTTGGAGATTAGGTGAAAGATTCGATAAGGAGTAATACAGGGCTGGAACAGATTATGGAATTTCCACCTCTGGAGCTTGTCAATTCTCAGCTAGGCAAAGACATTACTGACCTAGTTAAACACTGATGGTCTCCTATGTTAAAATAGCAGGTTGGATTAGATGACCTGCAAAAGTCTGTCTAATTAGCATCTCTGTGACTTTATAAATCTTTGATATAATTAGTCATAAAGTTCAGAAGATTTTAAATATTCTATAGATTATGGGATTTCTTTGATGTTGAGATGCATTTATTACTCTTAATAATAACCCTATTGTTTTGTGGAAATTTATCTTATGTCGCACCACAATTATATTTTCTATGTTCATCAGATTAAGCCATTTTGTGGTTTTCATGTAGCCTACATAGAACAGTGTTTTACCCATAATAGATTATCTTTGCATGACTCTGGGAAAAGAAGAAGTAGTTAAGGATGCTCTAAGGCAACATTTTAAGTACAAGAGAGCTTTAGAAAACATTACAGAGAAAATGTACAGCCATTTAAAGGCTGCTCTCATATGAAGTTCACAATTACTCCTAATATTGAGAACAGAAGAATTAGGTGGCATTGTCCCTCCTCAACCATCCTACACCTTACAGGCACTGAAAGAACTTTTTAGCATCTACTTAGCAATATGAATGACTGCATTTCAAACTGCTTTGCATCCAAGGATTACTTAAGTACCTTACAGAAGTTGTTGAATCCCATCAGCTATATCATACAGATGGGAAAATTAAGAAAGAAATTATTAAAGCCATTATTTCAAGAGTGGCAGTTTAGTAGTGTTACGAGCACTCAGCATCTTGCAGGAATATGTCCAAGAGTTTCATTCAAAAACAACTGTGTTGAACTGACTTTATGAGAGTCATAACGAAGAGGATGTTGTTCCAGCAGAGCTGCATTTTCCCTCTTTGTGTCATCATCATGTTTGGTATGCCTTCTAATTACTGTTTGGTATTGCTAATGTTTTTCTGTATGTAGACACCCTTTTTCACGCCTTAAAATTGTGTTATTCCAACGTGATTGGATCTTCAAAATCCAAATCTTATTGAAAGTAATAGGGATTAGACCTGAATAAGTACCTAGTAAAATACATACAAAATTCTCAGATTCTATAGTAATTTTAAGAATTGAAAATACTTTACCATGCAATCTGTTAACATATATAGAGTTTTCTTAGAAATTAGGCATGGAACTGATTTTTTAATCTGATTTTACTTTCTTGTATGTTTGAATGCTTTTTTACAAGCTGTGTGAAATTTTATTTTCTCTTTTAGTTTATCATCTTATGTACACAAAATTTTCTGTCCATCCAAAGCCATGACTACAAAAAGGGATACAATCTGTTTAGTAAGTTTTATAGGCACAGAATAACTTCCACAAGAATGGGATGCATTCGTTTAAGGCTTGTATTTTATCATCTGTTTTCATCTCTACTCACTACACTATTTTCTCTATGATTTATTCATCAATTTCCAGACCCTGGGGAAACATCAACCAACTGCTTAAAAACCTGAAATCAATGCACTGAAAAACTATCCTCCATCTCACACACTGCAGACCTTAGTGCTACATCCTCATTTTCATCTTGGAAATAATGATCTCACTGTAACTACTTTAAGGCCCAGGTTCTAATCTAGCTAAGTGTTAAAATGGAATGAGCAGAAGGTCTCTTAACCAGAAAAAAACACTTTATTTATCACATTTTAAACTCACTTATTTACTCACTGTTGTTGCCATTGTCAAGAAACAGATAACATTCAGAGAGCTCAAAACTGGACGGTGAATGACATCACAGTGTTGTGAAACACTGGTGGAATTTCACTTCTGACTTTGTCACCAACTGTGCCTCTGTAAGCAGGTCTGAAGGGACCTCTAAGGAAGCTGCTCTTCTGGCTCATACCCACGGTACTCTCTATGACTAACAGTCATGACAGTTGCTCACCTACTGCTGAGTGCCAGACAATGGCAGGCGCTGTCCCTGCATGTCCCTCAGTAGGTGCCAAAGGGAGCCAGCTTGTATCTCTTCAGACCAATTTTATCCAGTTTGTTATCAGGCCAATCCCCACTGCTTTAGTATTTATCTCTAAGCAAGGATTTTCATAAAATGAACTTAAATCAAGTTTTTAAAGATCTAAGCTTTCTATATAATCTGTTTACCTGCTAGGAAAAGAGGAATATAAACACCATGGGAACACCCAGGCTGGAAAGATTAGTGGCCCTTGAAATAGCGAAGTATCAGTGAACAGCAAACAAACATTTTCTCATGTACAAACTGCATTGTGAAAACAGTCTATACCTCATTGGGCAAAAATAAACAGATTAGTGCCCCATGCAACTGATGTATTTTACAGTCTGGGCATTGACATAACAAGCTTATGAAGTTGGGGCCAGGCCAGTTCTGATTCCAGGAACACAGCAAGAGATTGATTAAAGTGAGCTTTATACCATCTGTGGTCAGGTTATGCTTGATATAGTTCATATATCTGCAAGAGCAGCAATAAATATGCCAGTAGAGACAACAGGTTTTCATGAACTGAGAAAAGAAATAAGAGCCAAACAGGAAGATGGCTTCTGCCTATGAGTAAGGATTCAAGAATGAGTGTCTCCCTGGTACCTGTGAGAAAAGATCGCCTGCAAAAGAAAGCTGGTACTGGAAGATGCTCCCTCAGAAATTAATTTATGATTCAAACTCAAATTCATTCCAATATTTATTCAATTAAATTTGGTATAGGCATTTTGGCAGAAATTCAAAGTCTACATTAGCAAGACAGTAGCAAAATATATATCTGGTTAGGAATGACGGGCTCTCAACTGCGTTACTGTATTAATGAGATTGAAAGTAAAGGCAACATTATAGCCAGGGCATAAACAGGCATTTTAATTGTCTTCAGTGGTATGGTACACATTTATGCCAGGTATAAGTCTTGCCACAAGAGGGTCAGGCAGACCAAAGTAGTCCTTTCTTCACACCTTCAGCTAACACTGAGCAGCTGTCATTCCCACCACAAAAATTACTTGATTCCATATACATGCCACTTCTGATCCATCCACAGCACAGGCCTTGTGCCAGGTCCTGCTGTGGGTGGCTTGGCAGGGAGCTTCATTAAGATCTGAATTACCATCACACATCATCACGAATATCTGTTTTTGAACTTGTGGCAGTTATGTCAAAGAATAAAGCAGAGAATAGATTTTGCCATTAATCTCCTGTTTAATGTTTTGTTATCTCAAATATCTAATTGGATCAAGAAAAGATTTGCTGATTCCTATCAGCATTTTAGCACTAAATTCAGAAAAGTTGGTACACTACAGAAAACACTTTCAATGTTTAAGGGAAGTAAAGAAGTAGATAGCTGAAAACAGTAAAGCATATGATTTAGGCAGATAAAGTAGTACTGTGTAGTAATTCAGATACAAGGTTGTTGCCACTTTGACTTGGCTTTTGATATGAAGCTTTCCAAAACGGGCTATGTGTGGATTTATAAGAATAAAAAAGTGAAGGAATATTTCTGTAATAGTGTAAATTCCTGAGTTTCTCAATCACGTGCAATGCCTGTTTAATTTATTGTGGAGCAGTACATTATTTTTAAAAAGTAACAAATCCATTCTATGTTATTAATTAATGCTATAAATTATTGCAAGTATTATTTGATGGTGTTTGCTGGGGTAGATCCTCCTTCTTCTCATTAAATTACAATGTTCTTATTAAATCCCATAACATATGGAATTAGACAGTAATGCCATAAGACCAAGCAGCTGTCACAGATTGCTAATATCATCTTCTGTCATTGCCTTTTAGAAACTATTTCATTACAAAATAAGTCTAATCATCTCACCTTTCCTAGGAACACCTTTTCTTACCTAGCCTTTTGACACAAGATTATCTTTTCAAACTGTATAATATCAGATGCAATCTTTGGATATGTCTTTGTGTATTCTTTGGAATATTCTCAGGTAGGAATACTCACCTACTTGTTACTTAATAGTTTTAAGCTTTACTCCTTTTTGATCCATTTTATGTGATTTTTGATGGCCAGAATAACTCAGCAAATGTTAAGCACAAAGTTGCTATTTAGGCATTAAGATTCACACTCACATGCTCCCATTACCTTTGCTGATGTATGACTTTTCAGTCACATTTTTCATTTGACCAGGCTAATTCTAGGCTCTTTTTTCTGGATTTCATGCTTGAGCTTCTTTTGCCTATAAACAAAGCCATATGCCACTTTGAGGATGATGTGTCGTTTTGATGGTTTAATACCACAAAACCTTCCTGGGAACCCTAATCCATAAAGAGGTGGGAAATATTTTTTACAAGTTGTGTACCTTTCATCTTCTTGATCTCATACAGACAGATGTTTGAATATTATTTTAGTAATTTAAAATACGCATTTTTAAGCATTACATTTTTGTTTGCCACATTTTAATACATCTCTTCTGCTTTGAAACCCAAATTTACTAGGTCCCAAAAAATTCCATATTTTGGACTCTGTGTGAAGCAGTGGCTCTCCAATACAAGCCAAGAACCCATATGGCTGCTTTATTTGACCTTCAATAACAGAGTCCTTTCAGATTTATTTTACTACTTAGATGAAAGGAAAAAAAAAAAAAGAAGCCAAGTTCAAAAGCAAGAGCCATCCATGGCTTAGAGAGCATGAAAGGCTGATTCTAGGCTTACCATGGTGAATGACAGACTCCCAAATGCAGGTCCAAGCTTTGCCACTGTCTTGCCACTACCTTTGCCACTTCTCTGAGCCCAAAGTGGAAGACTATCAGTTCTTATGTTAGTCGTAGGTTCAGTGCTTTCTTCAGCCTAAGGGAGTAGAAAATGCACGTCCATGCAGATGGCTTAGGTAAAAGTACTTACCCAGCCTCAGAGAGAAGTGTGTGTAACACATGCATAACCTTTAGGCCAATCTCAAAATAATTGTCTGATAATGTGTGACTCAAGAGTTTTAGAAGGGCTAATAGCCCTATGGGTTTATTTTCACTTAGAAGCAAAAAAATGTGTTTTATATATCTGGTAAAACATTGATTTGTGTTCCAGTGTTTGGTGTGCTTCTGATATTGTGAGAAATAGTCACTGGATGATTTCTAAACATAGGGAAAGCAGTTTTATCTCACACTTCAGTTTTGGGTAGAGCTGAACTCTTTTGTGTGAATTTTATTGAATTTAAACCAAGGGACACATCTGGTAAGAAAAATTGTAGCTCAGTTACTCAAAAGTTGATAAAATTAATTGCAAGTAGAAATAGAAATATGTGAAGGAATAGCATCATCTTATTACTTAAAGAATCTTTTGAGGCTTGCATTTTACTTGCAAGAGATCTTGAAAAAGAAGTCACATAAACACAGTTGCCTAGTAGTATCTAATTACATTATCAGGATACACTTGTCACCAAGATTATATGCTGCAGTAAGTGCAATAATAAATAATATCCGAAAAGGTTTTGCTGAAGAAATTCCAAAGGCTGAATCGTCGTTTTTGTTAAAATAATTACATTGGGAAGAGTTTCAAAATTAGAAGAGGACCCATTCACTTAACCATATAGAAAGGATTAAACAGTGGTGGTGGTACATTCAGATAGTCTTTGGCCCATCCTCAGCATAGTTGGGAGTATTTGAGTACTCACAAAATTCTTAGCTCAGCGGGAATTTTCTACATTAAGTTTTGATGTTCTTTTTAATTTCTCCCTTAAGTAACATCTATTGAGGGACATTTTCAGGTTAGACAGTTTTTTTATTTTTTTTACAAGATCAGCTGTTTTTAAAATTGAGAAATGAAATGCTAAATCTTAACCCAATGGGAAAAAGGGATGGAAAAGGTTGGCTACATGCATGAAGGGGGCCAAAAATCTCCATGGCACTAGCCCTGACCTGGCAATTCCCTGTCCCTGGAGTCACTCATGACATGTAAAGCCATGGGATTGTGCATGGCAGTTTTCCATCTTACTGAAAAGAAATCCAGACCCAGAGGATCTCCTTTTCCTCTTGCACAGAAGGCATTGCCTTTTTATTGATGGAAATCAAAGTGATCATTTATATGCCTGAAACAGAGGAGAGCTAGAGCCAAGAAATTTTGCTTTTCTAATTTCCTCCTTTCTGGAGTTTTCATGTGAGGAGGTATCATTAAGCCTATATAGTGCAGGAGGCTAATAAAAGTCCGTTATCTGTAGGCTATTCTACTTTAACTTTATTCTACTTTAACATGAAAAGAATGCTTGTTCTTTAAGGCAAGCATTCAGGATCCCAGATTGAAGGGGAAGACCTCTAGTGTCCTATTCATTTATGCCATAGGAATAGATAGACAGATCTGTGCATTGTACTATTGGCAATAGAAGAAGCTCTAAAAGATGAATTAGGAAGCTGTAATTCCCTTCAGGAACCTGTATATGAGTTATGAGAGAAACTGGATTAAGATGCTAAGAAAAATGTCCTTATACTTCCTCCCACCTACTCCTCTGGGGAATAACTAAGATGCTGAATTTATCAGACATGAATCTGGAAAGAACTTCACACAGTTAAGACGATTATTTGGGGTAAGAGCTCTGGCCATAGTTATGACATTCCTGTGGTAAACATACAGATATCGCATATAAAATGTGAATTTATGCTGGATCATGTCCCATCTGCAGTTATCTGCTCATTTTAATTTCAAATTCGTGCTTCTCTTCTATCTCCACTTAACGAAACATACTTTGTTTCTAATTCCTAAAAATCCAACCTCAGAATAGTCTAGTAGCCTTGGCTCAAAGAATTGTGAAATGCAACTAAGCAGCTGGAAAGGAGGCTTGTTGGAGATCTCCCTTTCTTGGATTAATTTAGTTGAACAACTAAATCTGAGCTATGAAGTTTTTATTAAGTACTTCACTCCATAACAACATTTATTGCTACCTTACTTTATCAGTGATGTTTGATACCAGCTTTAGGCTTTATTATTATAATAAAAGCTAATTGGCCAGTTCAGATTTTTCTAAAAGTATTTTAAATATATGTATCAAATACACAAATACTTTTCAAACAGATAAGCCAGTTGTGGACACCACTGAAGCCTAATGAAATGAGATCCTAAGGTAAATATTAGAGTAAGTGACACAGTATCTCTACTGGCTTTGATCACTGTTAATTTATTACCTTCCTGATATTTGAATACTTACAAGATCATCAATTTAATAACTTCCATTACTGTAAATAGAAATACAAAAAGTCTTATTTATCATGTCCATGTGAAGAAGTATTGTTCTTTTGAAAACACAAACTAGGTCTTGATTGAACTGAAGAATATGAGACTGTAAACAAAATAAAAAGTTAATATCCTTTTATGCTTCCTTTGATGCAGGCAATGTATAAAATACACATAACTTGAGAAAACTGTAAAGCCTATTCATACTTACACATGGAAAATAAGGAGGTGATTGGTGACAGCCAAGATGGCTTCACTAAGGGCAAATCATGCCTGACCAATTTGATGGCTTTCTATGACAAGGATACAGAGACAGTGGATAATGGCAGAGCAACTGATGTCATCTACCTGGATTTGTGCAAGCCATTTGACACTGTCCCACATGACATCCTGGTCTGCAAACTGGCAAGTCATGGATTTGACAGACGGACCACTTGGTGGGTAAGAAATTGGCTGGATGGCCACATCCAGAGAGTTGTGGTCAATGGTTCAGTGTCCAAGTGGAGGCAAGTGATGAGTAGTGTTCTTCAGGGGCAAATACTGGGATCAGTGCTGTTTAACATCTTTGTTGGAGGCATGGACAATGGGATTGAGTGTATCTCAGCAAGTTTGCTGACTACCAAGCTGTGTGGTGTGGTTGACACCGTAGAGGGAAGGGATGCCATCCAGAGGGACCTTGACAGGCTGGAGAGGTGGGCCAATGCCAACCTCATGAGGTTCAGCAAGGCCAAGTTCAAGGTCCTTCATCTGGGGTGGTGCGACGCCAGGCACAAATACAGGCTGGGGGGAGAATGGCTAGAGAGAAGCCCTGAGGAGAAGGACTTGGAGGTGGTAGTAGATCGACATGTGCCGCCAGTGTGTGCTCGCAGCCCAGAGGGCCAACTGCATCCTGGGCTGCATCAAAAGAAGTGTGGCCAGCAGGGTTAGGGAGGGGATTCTGCCCCTCTGCTCTGGTGAGACTGCATGTGGAGTACTGTGTACAGCTCTGGAGCCCTTAGCACAGGAAAGACATGGAGCTGTTGAAGGGCCACGAAGATGATCAGAGGGCTGGAGCACCTCTGCTATGAAGACAGGCTGAGGGAGTTTGGGCTATTGAACCTGGAGAAGAGAAGGCTCTGGGGAGACCTTTTAGGGGCCTTCCAGTACCTGAAGGGGGTCTAACAGGAAAACTGGGGAGGGGCTTTTCACCAGAGAGGGCAGCGATAGGACAAGAGGTAGTGTTTTTAAACTGAAAGAGAGGAGATTTAGGTTAGACATCACAACGAAATTCTTCACCATGAGGGTAGTAAGGCACTGGAATAGGTAGCCCAGGGAGGTTGTGGAAGCCCCTTCCTCAGACGTGTTCAAGGCCAGGTTGGATGAGGCCTTGTGCAGCCTACTCTAGCGTGAGGTGTCCCTGCTCATCATAGCAGGGAGGTTGGAACTAGATGATCTTTAAGGTCCCTTCCAACCTTAACCATTCTATGATTCTACGATTTTGCCCGATATTTTTCTGTTTGAGATCTTTTACCTAACAAAACCTTTTTTCTTCAGGGGTTCATGAATTAGAAGCCAAACCATAGTTAATTTGTCAAATGTCTGGGATTTTCCATAGATACATTATCAACATGCTGCTTTCACCTGTTGTAAAACCCAAAGGTGTTTATGAGTTATGCTCAGAGGTGACTAAGCCCTGTCTATCACTGAGTGTCAGACAGTAACATATAGGCCAAGGAAAAAGACAGGGAGTCAGAAACTCAGAAAATTTGGGAACACACAGATACCACATTAAATCTCTCATATTATGTCAACTGTTGCAAAATGACAAAAATATACCAGACAAATGGCTACTGTAACCTATTTTCAAACTTTTGCTTTTCCTTTAAAACTTAAACATTGCATTGAAATTTTCTTTATCAGCACATCATCCATTTGGAAGTGCAGAATACTCCATGTGCTAGAGGATGGCAGATTATCTGGCTAGTTCTAGTAAAAAGGCCTAAGAACCTGTGAGTTGAATCTCCCAACTTTGAGTTTAGTGGAGGTTGGAAAAGCAATGAGAAATTTCTTGAGCCAAGTGATGTTTCTTTAAAGGGTCACGAAGACTATTATGCACTGAAAACATCGAGTGTTTGGTAAGCATTTGGAGACCCTAAGATAGAAAATATTATTTAAATTTAAAGGATTATATCTATGTATTTATTCATGAGAGAGACTGAAGTGGGATTGGCTTTGTGTCAAAAACTGTCAAACAAAAATAGAATTCCTTCTGGATTGTTGTCTTGAGGATTCCTCCTGCTGCCTTAGAAACTTATGTGGAGACATTTACAAGTGTATTATAGTCCAGGAGGTTGTACACAGGACTAGAAATAGGATAGATTATATTTTACACCTCTGACCTCTGACCTTAATTCTTTTGTGATCTTTGAAATGTCATTCTGCCTTCTTTTCTTTCCTATCTATTGTCAAGCTTTTCTCTTTTTGAAAATTTGCAAGAACAAAGAAAGGAGAGAGGGCTTAGGAGCCATTACAAGAATGCCTTCATAGCTTCATTGTCTCCTTCAACCTCAATCTAACCTCTCATCAGAGTGACTGACCCCTAGTACCTATTTTTGTGATTAATTAAAAAATGAAATCTGATTATTCTGTAGAAGTTAGTGTAATATTATTACTGCTATTGACACTAGTAATAGTAATAATAATTATAATAATGTTGTTATGTATGTATTGATCTAAAAATGCATTAGCTGTACATTAGTGTCTCAGACTACAAGTTCACATAACTGGGAGATCACCTGGTTGTATGGATGTGTCAAAACCAGACAGCAGTCTCATTTTGGTTAAAGCAAGTCAGCGTGTACAAGGACTGTAATGTACTCTTGTAGGTCCATAATCTGAACAACGAGGTGACCAGCAAGCCCATCAGTTGTATGTAGGTAGTAAGTTAATTCTTTGCAGAATGTGAATAAGGCATGGGCCATACATATTTTTGTTCTTGAGAAGCATACTGAGAAATGGATGCATCAGGAAGATTGCACAGATTCCCTTTCAGCTGCATGTGCCTGTAGAATAGCCATATTCAGAATAATCAGATTATAGATTATTCTGTCCATGAAAAATTCATGCTTTGACTTTTCCTTTAAACACTATGCTTTATTGATTTTTAAATGTCACGAAAAGGACATGTAATTATTTAGCATAGAAAAAACAGGTTTAGATCTTTCAATAAACAGAGGAGACAGAAGACTCATAATAAGAAATGACAGCTCACAGTCCTTATTTCATAAATTATGTAAAAGGAAGAAGAAAGAAAATAATAGTAATAATTTAATGGTTATAAATCAGATCAAGTAAGATAATAAAAAATATTTTATGTGATTATTTGTTTGGCTTTTTTTGTGGATTCCAGTCAGTCACATTTTTTACCTTTTGGAGTTTTTTATTAAAGCCAGTACAAATTATTGTTTTCTGGCCAAAATATTTGCAAATAGAGAACACAGGGTCACATCTACAAAACCAACCTGGAATCTAAGTTTACGTTTGCATATGTGAGGATCTGTAGTAGAGCTGCTTGAATGTTTATCCAATCAGGAAATAAGAACAATACCATGTGCCTTTGCTGATTAAGGCATCCAACACATGAATACGCTGTAAAAACAATTCATATTCAGTCCCTAAAACTAACAACTTTTTAAGAAGCTATTTTAATTCTGAATATTGAATACATTTGAAAGAACTGCAATCTGCTCACAGATATGCCATATGAAAAAGATTTAGATAAATTATTCATAACTAATGTTCTAAACAATATCCATCAATATCCAATGTTCCCAGAGGTGTTTATGTAACAGCAAAATGTGTAAATACAGATATGAGAGTGGACTGCTCTATATTGTTCTTGAGAAAATGAAAGGAAATAGCTTGTAACTTTAACCTATAACCCACAAAAAGAGCAATTTAGAAACAATTTAGTAAAATAACTTTTCCAATAACAATTCAAGATTTTATTTGCATGATATTCTTCCGCAGATCAGTTGTGTAGAGAAGAGTTCGGCAGCTGTGCCCCTGATTTGGCAGTGGTTCTATGTCATAACCCTTGGTATAGTTAAAATATACCAACAAAAAAATTGAAGAAAAAAAAATGTTTTCCCCAAACTACTGAAGTTACTCTAATGTACTATAATATTGGACAGGAGAAAAACAAATATGCTGTCCAAATAGACCTCTGCATAAGAACAGACAAATAATATTATCTTAAAGTATTCAGAAATTCATTATATAATAGAAGATACTATATGGCAATAGCATGATATGATTTAATTCTGTAAAACTGTAGAACTCTCAGTTACACAAAACCTAAGCAGATGGGACACACATTCCCATACAGAAAGAGACCTAAACTATGTATTTGGATGTGTATGGCTAAGTCTTGGATTCACAGTTGACAGTAGAACTGCAGAGGACACCCCCAGGGATCAAAGTTTATAAAAAAAATTTGTTTGTGTTTAAAGTAATAAAGCAAAAATCTGGATCCTGATGTAGCACTTGAGTAATGTTCAAGGACATTAGTTCTCCTTTCTCCCCCACACCAATTTGTGCCTATGATTGTAAAAACACAAGTGACACAGAAACAAATTCTGAGGCATCTGATCTCAGTTGTGCAATTATCTCTGGATTTTAGCCCTTATTTTTCTGAAAAACTCAAAGTGATGATCCAACATTCCCCATGGGAAAGCCATACTATGTCTGTGGAAGAAATGTAAAATAAATAAACTCTGCAGTGAACATTTAAGGACTCTGTACAAATCATTGGGCTGTTATGTCTGTGAAGCAACATCTGTAGTAACAAAATCCCAAAATGTTCCCAGGAATTTTCTGGTAAAAAGCAGTTGCCCTGTGACAATACTATACCAGGGACTGTGCTAACCATTGCACAACATAGATAATCACATTCCATTGCCTGAAAAATCTGTCTATACAGCCAGAAACAAATGCATCCTACAGTTATACATTTTATACTACAGACAAGAACCAGAGCTTGCCTCTTGGAAGTCTGTCTTTGGAAGAAAGTGTCACTGAAGTATCTTCTCTATGATCTACATACGTGAAGAGAAAGCTTCATTTGTTGCTTCCTTTCACAGGGCTAGAATTCAAAGCAGGAGAATTTCTCTAGTGGTTGCATACTGGAACTCTGTGTACTACAGGGACTGAAGAATATCAGACTCCCAAGAAGAATACAATAAAAAGAGGATGGAAGAGTGTCTCAAAAAAGGATTTAAGCAGCCAACAAAGGCAAGAGCTAGCCTAAGGGCTTCAAAGAAGTGGGGCTGAAGTCGCCCCCTTGCCGAGGGCTGGGGAGCCTGGCTCAGAACTGCAGGGAGGCATCCTGATATTTCAAGATCCTCTTTTGTCTGAAACTGTTACTATTCCAGTGAATAATGAACAGGTAGATCTTCAGCAGGACTTCTAGCTTTAAAATGTGCAAAACCTCA
Organism: Hemiprocne comata; assembly: GCA_020745705.1. Lineage (NCBI taxonomy): Eukaryota > Metazoa > Chordata > Aves > Apodiformes > Apodidae > Hemiprocne > Hemiprocne comata. The sequence goes on from CM036587.1 coordinate 137,530,816, forward strand.
AAGCATTTTATAAGAAATATGACAATCAGGGTTTTACATACCAGGACTGTTGTACATGGGTTTGCAAGACAGCAGACTTCTCTCTGGGAACTTGCCTGGCAAAAGTAAAAGAATTCAGTTTCTTTTTGTGTTACAATTCAAAGACCCTAAGATACGTCAAAGACTTCCATGTTTTCAGGCCATAGGTTGTTACCACATCTCAATACAATGCTTAATTGTCAAACTTATCTGCTTGTTTTTTTCATGAATTAAACACAGCCTCCTACAGAACACAGGGAGGTTTCATTTCCATTATAACATATTTCATTGTTTAGGATTTTCTGTGGGAGGAAAATCATCATTGTATTAGAGGAAAACAGGGATAAAAAATATTCATTGCATCATAACTGAGATTCATACAGTACTGAGAGGCTTGATTTTAGAGCAGCTAGATTGTCTGGAGAATCTGCAAAGGAACAGATTTTTCTAGCTTCATATTCTTGGTTATAGCCGATGTTAACCTTAGGACACTTATGGGTAATATACACAGATTTTTGTTAATGTTGAGTAATAAATATATAGAAACTTTTATCTGGTTGACTTATTGACAAGATGCATCCCTAACATAAAGAACATGTAGCACTAGCTATTTATGTAGCAGTAAACTTTCTATTTTACAAAAGAGAAAACTTAAATTAGGGACAACATCCTTGATAGACATGGGAATAGTACTAGTCTTTTCTGCGTAACTCTAGGCTACAAGGGCATACAACTGAATCTCATAAACGGGCTGAAAATTAAAGTGAAGGCATCTTCCTTGTCCTTTGCCATGCATTTTCAAGTTTTTTTTTAAACATTTAGTAAATTATCTTATTCAACTTGGGGGGGGGGGAGGGGCTGGCACGTGGGAGAGGGAGTTGGTATGATACTTTTATTGTCTTGTAATGAGTTGGAAGAGTCTGAATTTCTGAGACTTGTCAGACAAGTGATATTTGTTTGACTTCAGTCAAATATATTAGGTAATGTCTGAAAGAGCAAAAGGTACTTGTATAGAATATTCCATCAACTAGTATACATAATAGATGGAGTCACATATGGCATGAGCTTTGAATTGTAGCTGCCACTGAGGCCATCAACACAGGTATTTAGACATGATTGGATTGGAGATGTTAATGTGATTTTTGCAAAAAAAAAATAGGATTTAGAGGAAATGTATCCTGGAAAATTAATTTAATTTCGAGTTTTTAAGAGCACTGAAGATTAAAAAAAAATTTTATTATCTAGACCACTTTTTTAAAGTTACCATCAGAAGGATTATTGCCTCCTAGCAGAGGTGGACAGGGCACCTTGAGCCAACACTACCTGCTCTTAAATTCATTGGGAAGAAGACTGAAAACTTGTAGAAACTGCAAGGCAAATACCAGTTCCTTCTGCATCAGATTGTTTTGTCAAGGAGGATTCATCTCACTAGATAAGTGTGTGCTGAACAAATATGTGATGTCTGGCTTTCTCAGAGTCTTCCATTCTTCAGTCCGTTCAGATCTTATTATCATTCTGGCTTGGATAATGCTCCTGTTTCAAGTTTTGCATTTTCCCTTTTCAGAGAAATAAAAATACCACAAAAACAGTCTGCTGGTTTGGAAGTCAAAATATGATCAAGATTGCTTGTATTTGCTATTATTTCCAGTGGTATTAATGTATCTTCTATAATCTGTATTTTAAATTTTTTTCTTTTTCTATTGTCATGCTCAAGTTCTCCCTTTCTGGGAAATGAGGTGAATCTATGTTTGCTGTCTTCTATGATCACTAAAAAGATTTCACAGGTGTGCAGTTGAGGTTCAATTCCCAAAGTGGTTTTGCACACAAGACCATAGATCAATCATTTTCTGAACAGCAAAGAGGGCAAGTCAGTAGAAGAATTTGTTCAGAATTAGTTTTCTGGGTTATTAAATTTTCACGTAGATGTATTATTTGGTCATTCAAAACATTTTCCATAAACATTTTGAACTTGGGCTCTGAAAACTGAATTCTGCCAAAATTGATAGCTCTTTAGAAGTAGTCTGTCGTATACAGTTTGTCAGAAAAATGAGTCTTAAATACATCTGTGACAACCCTTGATTTTTACTTCTTAAGGGTTTGGGGTTTTTTGGGGGACAGAATTCACACCAGAGTTAAACAGCTATGACCAGTGCTCAAAATCTGAAAGACTGAGGCTAGATGCATGCCTGTTAGGTGGATTAACACAATCCAAATACCTGCTACCAGATGAGAAAGCAGGCCATTCTCATACCATCTGATTGGCATACTGTTAAGTCTTCAAAAAATTACCCTATTTAAATATTAATACATGCAGACAGAATTCTCATATGGTATTATTTTTAAAAATAAATAATAAACGTAGAAAAAACAAGAGAAAGCATGAATAATCTTGCGTTTCAAGCTCTTTGATGCATGATAGTTTTGTGGTGCTGTGAGGATGGGTGATTGGGGGACTAGAGCATGTGAACTCTGAGTCTGTTAACTTCCTATTTTCAGGCTTTTCTGTGAGGCATTCTGACAGTAAAAATCAAATAAATAAATAAATAAATAATTGAAAGGAGTTGCCTGTCCAAGAAAGCAAAGGCATTCTTTTTTTACTCACAGACAGAAAAGGTAGTGCTATGCTGTGCTTGATGCATCCCAGGACACCATTGGCCCTTTTGGCTGCCAGAACACACTGTTGAGAAATATTCAACTTGCCATCAACCCAAACCCCCTGATGTCTTTCTGCAGGGCTGCTCTCCAGTATCTCGTCCCCAGTTTGTATGTATGAGAGGCTGGAGAGCAGCCTCTTGTGCAATCACAAACTATCCCTTTCCAGAAGCAACATAGGAAGTGTAGTAGGGTATTGGTTGAACTGATCTTATATGCAAGACTTATCCACACAGTATATTTGTTCTTGTATCCACATTATTGATGCTTTAAAGAGTAATCAGATATGCTTACCTTTTTCTTCCCTTGGAACTGATTGCAGAGAGATAGTTCTTGTTACTTCACTGAGAGTTTTTTGCTTTTTTGCCTTTTTCTTTTTTTTAATCCTCTCAGTGCTTTTTTCCACTTGGGACTGCTTGAAATAGAATTTTTCTGTTCTGAAGTGTATGTACTGAGTCTTGCTTTGTTATAAGACAAAGGGAAAAGTAGCAAAGGAAAGTACAGTTCAGGTACAACACTGGAGAAACTGTAGCAGAAAAAGGTTGTGAATTCAGTGTGTATGCTCAAATGAGAGAGGAACCTTCACCTGTCTTCTGATGCTTTCTCACTTACTGTTGAGAGCCACAGTTGCCCTGAGATATTTATACACAATGGAAGAACTCTAGCAGAGGATGCTGTAAAAAACCAAAATCATCCACATTACAATACCCTTAAACTCACCACTGAAGGAGTTTGAGTTAAATCTCTACAGCAAATCAAACAAGAAAAAAAATCCTATCTGGAAATTGAGTCATATACATGTATGTTGACTTAACTTCCAGGAAATCCTTGCACTGTTTGCTTGTTCAATAGTCACATTGTAATTAAAATTGCATGGCCCATTGGAAAAGGCTGTGTGGAATCAGTATGGATATGGCCTGATCTGGAAGAAGACAGACCTTGTTTATCAGTGGCTGAAGCCTTGGTTTTCAGGGACTGCAAGGTCTAAGCAGCTGGAATGTGTGGAACTGAATTTTTGTGGGCTTCAGGAGCTCCAGTTACTGAGGGGTACAGATGCTGGATGATCATGCAGTGCTAGTTTCCTAAGAGTTATGGGATTTGATCTGTCAGAGAAGGTTGCAGAAACAAACAAAATACACTGAACTGTGTTTTATTGCTGTCACCCAACATAAGCATGATCCTCCTTTATAGCAGGCAACTGTCAGGGTTTTGCACAACTAGCCAGCTATCATATCCCTCATGGTTTGGCTCTCTTAATTCAGTGAATGAGCAGCCATTCATAGCTGTGGTCTCATAGGGGATCCACATCTGCTCTTCTGACAGTCGTGCTCTTTGCTATCACAAGGGCCGTGCAATATGTTCCTGGCAAAGGGGATCCTTCCAAGGAGGCAGAGATCAGATTCAACTGAAGACTGAAACTGCTCCGTTTTCCCTCTAGGCTGCCACACATACTTTTCACTTACCAAGGTGCTCTTCTGCCTTACTGAAAGAAGCTCTGGAAACAATCAATATTGCCTATGAACAGGTCTCTAATTTCAGGTATCATGAAGCTGGTAGAGTATGTAATACAAATCTGAATTAACTATTTGTAACTATTAAATAGATGAACCAGTAACATGAACATTTGCAGAACCCTTCTCTAACTGGAACTAACTGGCATAAGGTGTGCTAGCTGAGTCCTATCAAACTCTAATGAACTTCAGAAGAGCCTACTGGAAATATTCTGCAGCTCGCACTGACTCCCAGACTGCTTGACAATTGCTTGAAAGAGTGTGGTGTGGGCCAAAACTCTGTCAGGCAAAAATATTACAAGTTAGCTGTAAGACAATAAAATTTAAGAGCCCAGAAATGTTCCTTGTAACTGTTGCATGTACCCTGTATATCATGACTTGCTTGCTTGCCATCATCCAGGGTAGAATTATGGAAGATGTGGATGGACGTAATGAGCTAGTTGCCAGATCATCCATAAGTGACTGCAGCAAAGTGTTGGCAGTGATCTACAGCTGTTGTAACAACAACAAATTATTGAACCTAACATGAAAGAAGAGGGGGAGAGGGAAAAAACAGAAAACAGGGTAATAGATATGCATATACAACCCAGCAGTAGCATGAACATAGCTGATCATGAAGGACAATTCCACTGTGATTTCTTGTGTCTTGGTCATTTGGAAGTGTCATGGAACCAGATTTCTCAAAATGGGGAATATCCCTTCTGGAGTTGCATTATAGGAAATCTTGTTTCTCAAGATAAATTGAGAGCAAAGAGATAAGAGTCGGTATTGCCAGCTTCTAAATGTGTCTTCTGCCCACTGACACTCTGTAATCAGTTTATGTTCTGCACTAAATGAGGAGTGACCTCAGTAAAAGTCTTCACAAATGTGAATTCTCCTTCAACTGGCTCTCCTCCCACATTTGTAGCAAAATCTTCTGCCACTAATTATTTTTTCTTCTCAGAAACTCAGAGGCCGAGTGCAATAGAAGCCATTCATCACCATGTTGAAGGTCAGTTCAGCCTCCTGTAATTTAATTTCTTCATGTACTTCCTCTCTCTGTATCTGGTTCATGGTAAACAAGACAGCTTGCTCCCATATATTGGTATGACCACAGCTGGGCAGAGATCAAGTCTTTTGCAGCAGCTATTCTATGTTTGTCTTGTCAGAATTATAGAATGGTTTTGGTTGGAAAGGACCTTAAAGATCATGTTGTTCCAACCTGTCTGCATGGGCAGGAACATCTTCCACTACACCAGGTTGCTCAAAGTCTCATCCAACATGGCCTTGAACACTTCCAGGGAAGAGGTCAACCTGTTCCAGTGTTTCACCAGCGTCACAGGAAATATTTTTTTCCTAATGTCTAGTCTAAATCTGCCCTTTTCCAGTTAAAAGCCATTACCCCTTGTCCTGTCACTACAAGCCCTTGTAAAAGGTCCCTCCCCAGCTTTCCTGTAGGCCCTCCTCTGGACTTCCTCTAGCAGCTCCATGTCTTTCTTGTGTTGGAGGCTCCAGAGTGAGATACAGTACTCCAGGTGAGGTCTCACAAGAGTGGAGCAGAGGGGAAGAATCACCTCCCTTGGCCTGCTGGCCACACTTCTTTTGATGCAGCTCAGGAAATGGCTGGCTTTCTGGGCAAGCGTACATTGCCAGCTCATGCTGAGCTTCTCATCAGCCAGCACCCCCAGAATGAGCCACATATGAAAATAAAATTTTGATTGGACAGTCCACTGATGGTCACCTGGACCAGCAGTGTCACGTTATTGCTCTTTTAACGGAGCATTCTTTTTAGGCACTGGTTGGCCTGAAACATAAAGAAAACCACTCCAGACTGCACACAGTTCACAGAGGAAAAGTTGAATACATTGCAGTTTCAGATGCAGAGATTGTTAAAGACAGATGTAAGATTATGTATACGAGTAACAAGGTCAGCAAATGTCACTTGCACGCTCTTGCTAATTTAGCAATATAATTTAACATGCGATAATGAGACTGAACTTGCTCAACTCTACCATTAGATGACTGAACAGCACAAGCATTCAATTGTTAATGCTAGTTGTCTTCCTTCTCTGCTAGCTAATTCTCTGTTTTGTGAATCACAGAATCACAGAATCTTAGGGGTTGGAAGGGACCTCAAAAGATCATCTAGTCCAACCCCTGCCAGGCAGGGTCACCTAGAGTACATCACACAGGAACTTGTCCAGGCGGGTTTTGAATGTCTCCAGCAAAGGAGACTCCACAACCTCCCTGGGCAGCCTGTTCCAGTGCTCTGTCACTCTCACAGTAAAGAAGTTTTTACTCACTTTTACATGGAACCTCCTATGCTCCAGTTTGCACCCATGGTCCCTTGTCCTATCACAGGACATCACTGAGAAATGCCTGGCTCTGTCATCCTGACACTTGCCCTTAACATATTTATAAACATTGGTGAGGTCGCCCCTCAGTCTCCTCTCCTCCAAGCTAAAGAGACCCAGCTCTCTCAGCCTTTCCTCATAAGGGAGATGTTCCACTCCCTTAATCATCTTGGTGGCTCTGTGCTGGACTCTTTCAAGCAGTTCCCTGTCCTTCTTGAACTGGTGGGCCCAGAACTGAACACAATATTCCAGATGCAGCCTCACCAAGGCAGAATAGAGGGGGAGGAGAATCTCTCTTGACCTACTAACCACACCCTTTCTAATACACCCCACGATGCCTTTGGCCTTCTTGGCTACAAGGGCACATTGCTGACTCATGGTCATCCTCCTGTCCACCAGGACCCCCAGGTCCCTTTCCCCTACACTGCTCTCCAGCAGGTCAGCCCCCAACCTGTACTGGTACATGGGGTTGTTCTTCCCCAGACACAAGACTCTACACTTGCCCTTGTTGTATTTCATTAAGTTTCTCCCTGCCCAACTGTCCAGCCTGTCCAGGTCTTGCTGAATGGCAGCACAGCCTTCTGGTGTGTCAGCCCCTCCTCCCAGTTTAGTGTCATCAGCAAACCTGTGGGGGGTACACTGTGTTCCCTCATCCAGGTGGTTGATGAAAATATTGAATAGTGCTGGTCCCAGTACCGACCCCTGAGGGACTCCACTACTCACAGACCTCCAACTAGATTCTGTCCCATTGACCACGACTCTCTGACTTCTTCCTTTCAAAAAATTTATGATCCATCTCACTACCTGATCATCAAGACCACACTTCCTCAGTTAACTACCAGGATGCTGTGGGAGACAGTGTCAAATGCTTTACTGAAATCAAGATAAACCACATCTACTGCTCTACCATCATCTATCCACCTAGTTACATCCTCATAGAAGGCTATAAGGTTGGTCAAACATGACTTCCCCTTGGTAAAACCATGTTGACTGCTCTTAATGACACCCTCATCCTTGATGTGCCTAGAGACAGTGCCAAGAATAAGTTGTTCCATCACCTTTCCAGGGATGGAGGTGAGGCTGACCGGTCTATAGTTCCCTGGGTCCTCCTTCTTGCCCTTTTTGTAGACTGGCATGACATTTGCTTTCCTTCATTCCTCAGGCACTTCTCCTATTGCCCAGGACCTACCAAAGATGATGGAGAGTGGCCTAGCAATGACCTCCGCCAGCTCCCTCATCACCCACGGGTGTATTCCATCCAGACCCATCAATTTATGGATGTCCAGATTGCTTAACTGATCCCTAACCCAATCTTCATCAACCAAGGCAAACTCCTCCTTTATCCTGACTTCCTCTGGGGCTTCAGGGGTCTGGGGCTCCTGGGGAGAGTCTGCAGCAGAGTAGACAGAGGCAAAGAAGGCATTCAGTAACTCAGTCTTCTTTATATCCTCTGTCACCAGGGCACCCACCTCATTCAGCAGTGGGCCTATATTGCCTCTAGTGTTAGTTTTATCTGCAATGTATTTGAAGAAGCCCTTTCTATTGTCTTTGGCCTCACTTGCAAGGTGTAATTAGCTTTCCTAATTGCCTCCCTACATCCTCTGACAACAGTTCTATATTCCTTCCAAGTGGCCAGCCCCTCCTCCCATGATCTACAGATTCTCTTTTTCCACTTGAGTTTGCCCAGCAGTTCCTTGTTTAACCATGCAGGTCTCCTGGCTCCCTTTCTTGATTTCCTACCCATTGGGATGCTCAGATCCTGAGCTTGGAAGAAGTGGTCCTTGAATGTTGACCAGCTATCTTGAGTCCCTTTACCATCTAGTACCCTGTCACATGGGATTTCCGTTAACAATTGCTTGAAGGGATCACAGTTGGCCCTGCTGAAGTCCAGGATTGTGATCCTGCTAGATATTCTGTTTCTCCCACACAGGATGCTGAACTGCACCATCTCATGGTCACTGCAGCTAAGGCTGCCTTTGATCGTCACCATTTCAACGAGACCCTCCTTGTTAGTGAGTACAAGATCCAGCAGCACTCCTCTCCTAGTTGATTTGTCCACCATTGCATCAAGAAGTTATCATCAATGCACTGGAGGAACCTCCTGAACTGTGAATGGCTGGCTGAGTAGGCCTTCCAGCAAATATCTGGGTAGCTAAAATCCCCCATGAGGACCAAGGCCTGTAATTGCGGGGCTGGTTTCAGCTGCCTGTAGAAAGCCTCATCAACTCCCTCATCTTGATCAGGAGGCCTGTAATAGACCTCCACAACAGTATCACCCATGCTAGCCTGCCCCATAATTCATATCCACAAACTTTCCACTCGCTCCTCATCCGCCCCTGGACAGAACTCAATACATTCTAGTTGCTCTCCCACATAGAGAACAACTCCACTACCTTGCTTTGCTGACCTGTCTTTACTAAAAAGGACATAGCCATCCATGACCACATTCCAGTCGTGTGAGCTGTCCCACCATATCTCTGTGATTGCCACCAGATCATAACCCCTTGATCACACACAGATTTCTTAACTCCTCCTGTTATGTTAACTGCTGTTCTATTATTCTGCATCATAATATTGTTTATTATTTTTATTTATTCAATCACAATAACTAAACCAAGGGCAGTGAGACCACCTACTTTTACGTTTTTGCTGCTGCTTCTTAAGTATCATACAGGTTGCATGTGCCCAAAGTGCTTTCCAGCTTTCCCACATGACCTAATAAAATATATTCCCTCTCCTCACACGTCTTGCATCTATCAGTAGAAGATAACAGAACCATTACAATTTGAAGGCACCTTCTGAGATCATCTGGTCCAACTCCCTGATCAAGCAGGGTCATCTAGAGTGGGTTACCCAGGATCATGTCCAGTCAGGTTTTGAATATCTCCACGGAGGGAGACTTCACAACCTCTCTATGTCAGTGTTTGAGCACACTCACAGAAAAAAAAAAAAAAAAAAGTTTTCTTGTGTTCAGATGAAATTTAATGTTTTTAACTTTGTCTCCATTGTCTCTTATTATGTCAATGGGCACTACTGAGAACAGATCGACTCCTGCTTCTTCATTCCCTCCATCAAGTAATGGATAAGTTTTTCCCAAGCCTGTTCTTTCCCAAGTTGAATTTTATCTGTATAGACAAAGAAGTAAGTAAGATGGTCTAGAAGTGAAATAAAATACTCTGTTCCTGAGTGAAACTAAACCTTTATCTGAAGGGATTTGGACAGTACTAAGTATTATTTTTATTTATTTATTTATTTCTAATTTGGTTTTTTTAGCACTTGCCGTGGTATTTTTTTCCTGAGTTTTTTTTGGGCGGGGTTGTTTTGTTTTGTTTTTCTTTCTGGGGCTTCGTTACTCAGAATTTTCTACTGAATTACTAATATTAATAGCACCTGTTATGTCAACATCACATTGTATCTCTAATCTAAGGAGGTCTTTTCCTCTTTTTTTTTGCATCTTCACCAATTACTTTTTTCCCTGGTAGAAAATATCCATGTCGTGTGAGTTGTATGAACATCATATCTTAGAAGGAAGACCTGATGTTTTTCTTGTACATCTTCACTAGTGTGGCTATGGTTAGCAAAAATCCTGGCAGAGTATAAATAAAAAGTTATTTGCAGTAGTTTCATTTCTAAATGTTAATTGCATGGCAGCAGCTTATAAATACTTAATGATGAGCTTCTAATTGTGTGCCAGCACCACAGTGGGATCCAACATAATACCAAAAATTTACGTATTCATGAATATACCCATACTTGTGCATGGAAGAAGGTGTAATTGAGCAGAAATCAAACAACAGTCTTTGGTTTCTCCTACAGAATCACAGAATCACCAAGGCTGGAAAAGACCTTTAAGATCATCAAGTCCAGCCTATGACCAACACCACCACACTGTCTAGACCATGGCACTAAGTGCCACATCCAGCCTTGCCTTGAACACATCCAGGGACGGTGCCTCCACCACTTCCCTGGGAAGTCTATTCCAATGTCTAATCACCCTCTCCGTGAGGAAGTGCTTCCTAATATCCAGCCTAAACCTCCCCTGGAGCAGGTTGAGGCTGTGCCCTCTTGTCTTGTTGCTAGTTGCCTGGAAAAAGAGCCCAGCCCCCACCTGACTACAACCTCCCTTCAGGTAGTTGAAGAGAGTGATGAGATCCCTGTAGCACAGGAGTCAGACTAGATGATCTCTAGAGATCCCTTCCAACTCTGACAATCCTGTGATTCTGTGATTTTAGGCTGTAGATAGAGCTTCAGCTTGTCCAAAATAATGTGTAGTCTGCAATGTTATGGGTAATGAATACTGCATATAATTAGTGTCCATTCCATTTCTACTTGCTGACAAGAATTTTAAGTATAAAATATAGCTGGCATTTGTTTAGTCTAGAACCAACAGGCTTTTATCTAAATTTTCTGTGATGTAAGTTGGCATCAATGTTTTTAAAACTCCGCTCTGTTTCAGTGGATATTTACAGTTGTCTGGAACTGGGAAAGTTTGTTTTGGACCATGTAGGTACTTCAGTAGATCAGCTATAAGGGATGACTTGCAAATGCAAGTGGTAAGGATTGGAGGGAAGTAGATGGGCTTTATTTTTTATATTTTTACAGAAGCTTGCCTTACAGGCCCTAGAAAGCATCTGTTTATCAATGTGAAAGCAACGAGCCACCTTTCCCAGCCCTGAAAGAATCTAGTGTGAGAGTTTCTATTGAGGCACAATTTTACTCTCCAGAAACAAACCAAGTAAAACATGAAAACAAACCATTGCTTATTTTTCCTGCAGATTCTCAGCCCTGAAGGACTGGAGGGTTTTTTCCTTATGCCTCGTTGGGCGTGGTACTCTCTGCTTCACCCTGCTCGGTCTTGCAATCTAATGTGGCAGCTCACCTGCAGATCTCTTTCAAATGAGTCACTTCTGACCTCTGTAATCATGTCAGCCTTTTTCACTGGACCTATTAATTGAAAAACACAGGCTGGCTTCTGACACCCTGTCTCCTAAAGGGAGACAGGCTGCTTCAGTACAAGCCAGTCTCTGCTTGGGGCTTGTTGGCACTGCTACAATCCAGACAACAGTGACAGTTAATTTAATGTATCTCTGCCTAATTATGTGTATTTCCACAGAAGCTATTATTCAAGGATCCCTATGCAGTTTCTGCAATCAAGAATTATTAAGATTTGTACAAGACCTGCACACTATATAGTAAGAAAATCACTATATCTAGCACTGAGCAATCCTTCTTGTAGGACGTAGTATCTTTTAAAAAATGACTTGCCAAGAAATTCAGAGTGCCTATGCTCTTCCCATCAGCTTCCCAGCTATCTCCACAAACTGTATACCTGTCTCTTCCTCATGTATGTAGCACAGTGGCATAGTTTCCTTATTATTCCACTCGCCAGCTGCTGTTGATCAGAGAATATAGAAACTCCTACTGATGGCATACTTTCACATGTCAGCTAAACCTCTTCCTTGTCATGCAACAGACCCCCTAACACAAGAGTCAGCACTGCCCACCTGGGTGATAGGTCTGCTGAGGCACTTGTTCTCAAGCAGTGTGCCATAAACTCAGTAGTTATAGGGTAAAGAATAAAAAATCTGATCGAGAAGTCTTTTCAGCCCCGTAATTTTGAACAGTGATGTTTTATGCTTGTCCTCTTTAGGCTGCTTTAGGTGGGAGCAGCTTTCCACCCTGATAGAGAGACTTCTTTTCTCTTGGCCTATTCCAGTCTGCTTGACATTGCAGACCATCTTGTTCATCCTCTCAGCTATATATTTTTCCCACTTCTGCTGAATGTAACATGCAGAGTCCACAGTGATGTGCCACTGAAATTGTTCATGTCCTGTGATACTGGAGGGCTCTGGTTCTGTCTGGAGGAGGCTGGAACATGGCTGAAACCAGCAAGATGCCAGCTCTCAGTATTAGTTCATGTTCTTCATCAGAACACAGCAAGGAAAAATTTCTGGTAAAAAAATTTTTGTTTTTCATTACTAATTGTCCTTAAAAGTTCCCATTTTATCCCAATCTATCTTTTTTTTTTTTTTTACTGACAAGAATCCTAACATGCATATTCTAGTTAAAATTAAAAAAAAATGATTACAGTAATTATCAATATACAGTGCTACCACATAGACACTATAGCTGTATAAAATAATACATTTTAAAATATTCCTAAATTAATCTTCAACATTAAATCCAAACATTTGACGGAAGACAAGTAATGTGATAATATACTCTCTAGGTTACAGAAACAACCAACTCCTTAGTGAAATTATTGAAACTAGCAATCACAAGCAATCTGTTTTTCTGTGTGCATAATGTGCCCACTGGAGTACAGCAGGTGTTAGAACTAAGGGCATATGATGAGACAGCACTGTAATATGCCAGGCTTACCTATGTTTTTGCCCTGCTGCTGATGTTTTTTTCTTATCTAAATCAGAGCACTTTTTATAAATTCATTTGATTAAACCCACTTTTATTAGAGCAATCTCTTTTATGTTGTGTTAATGTGGAACTTTAATATTTAGAATACCTATTTTTCAAATAACACTAACACAGAAGTATTTTAAAAGTTCAGCTAAAAAAAATCCATTCTTTATCCTTCCAAATTATTCAAATATAGCTTTCTCATACCTACTTCTGTCCCAGTGATATTCCCGTGGCTTTTAATTCTTCATTCTGCTGTGTACATCAGTGGTCTCCTTAAAATCCCAGGGAAGCCTTTTAATGTACAGAAAGCTCCAGCAATGGGATGTGGCAGCTCAATACTGCAAGGTCATTTAAAGTGTTTTCTCACCTGATTTCCTATTTCCCCAGGGGAAATTACTTCACAGGATCACCTTTTTTCTTAGTTCAAAAAGATTAAGAAACTTGTCATATATCAAACTGGGATTTTTTTACATAACCAGAAGCGCTGGAAGTTGAATAGTACTCACAAAGTACAAGAGACCCCAAACTAGGAAATAGGATAACAGTTGCAAGGCATATTGTTGAAGAAGTGAATTTCTGTATTTCTGTAACAGCACTTGTTAAACATGTATCTTGTTTAAGGTCATAGAATAATAGAATGGTTGGCTTGGGAGGAACCTTAAAGATCATATAGTTCTAACACCCCTGTCATGATGGGCAGGGACACCACCCACTGGACCAGGTTGCTCCAAGCCCCATCCAACCTGGCCTTGAACACTTCCAGGGAGGGGGCAAAATTCTTCACCCCTGCTTCATAAGATGTTTGCCCTTGGTGCTTATTTCTAGGTATATATTTTCTAGAAAAATGAGCCAGCAATATTCTCTTACTTTCTTAGTCATGATTACATTTTCCTCTTGTAAGAATACTTTTTATCTGCCAGAACAACATGATTCTTCAGTGGCCATATATCAGCAAATTGTTCAGTATCTGTGGAGATACTTAACAGGACATGAGATCTCAAAATTAATATAACTTATCAAGAAGAAATGAGGGATACCTTGGAATGCCTCCACCATAGCTGTCTTGGTTTGATTTTTGTGCTCTTGTCTAAAAATAATGTTTCTAAGATTATTTTCAAAATGTTAAGAAAAACAAATAAGTTTTTTAAGTAGTGGAAGATAATGAAACATTTGTGTTTCATTAAATGTGGACATTGCTTACACTGAAATTAGAATAATAATAATAGTAATTATAATAATTTAAAAAAAAAAAAAAAAGTGCAACCCAAGCCAAGAAGGATGGAAAGGACCTCTGGAGATCCTGCTCCAACCAAGGTTAAATTCAAAATTAGACTGTGCTGCTGAAGGCCTTGTCTAGTTGTGTAGTGAAATACTCCAAGGACAGAGATTCCATGTTCTCTGGGGGTTCTTACATTCCTATATGAAAGTATAATATGCCTGCAAGAGTCTTCTAGAGAGTGCATGCACAGATTCATAATGGTTTGCATAATGTATTTTGCATGTGGTTTTAGAAGTACATACAACATTTAGTCCAATGATTCCTTCTGACATTCAGCTCTACAGTTCCATGATTTTTCTATTCCTTACACTTTAAGATGTACCTCAAAATCAATTATGCATGCATTGTTTTCTACTAGTAAGATAGAAAATGTATATTTCATAAAAATCTTGCCCCCCCAGAAGCTAATGGGAAAGATCCCCTATGGTACAGTGGGATCAAGGTTCCACTGAAGGTACACATAAAATATGATCTATTTCTGGTTGCTATAAATATGCAAATGTCTTTGGCAATATAAAAAATGGATATTTTCAATACCACACTACCTTAACTGCAATATTTGTACTATTTTGACACTTCATGTAGGAGATTCCTCAAACACTCCATAAATTTAAGGAATGGTTCTGGTAAGTGTCCAGTTGTTACTGGCTCCCAGTGTAAGATGAAGCACAGGATATACAATACCTTACAGTGCTGTCCTAAAAAATAAATCTTTCTATTTATGCCTTGGATATCTCTTGCTTCTGAAAAATTCTTTAAGTCAAGATATCACAGCTAGAGCCTAATTCCAGGCAATGTTTTCTAGGTCAGTGGCAAAAACAGTCTTTCTTCAGTTTTCAGGAGGCTTTTAGTAAAATTTCAAGCTGCTTGCACTTGGTTGAGATTTAAATGAAACATAAGGGAGTTGAAGAACATGGAATAGAACTGTCATATATTGTCATATATTGTCAGAGGGGAAGAAAAGAAGAAAGATTCTGTGTGGAAAGAGAGGAAAGTAAGAAAAGATGGGAGAAAGCTGATCTAGAAAAAAAAAATTAAATTGAAAATAATGTGATACAATTTATCCTTTTTTCTCTCACTCACTTCACCTATACTATAAAACTGCCAGTATGATCTCTGACATATTTGTTGCTCAGGCCAGACAGCATCCTTACCGTTTCTGGCCACATTTCAGAAGTTAGAGTAGGGCAGGTAGAAAATTACTGTTACTGTGTTACTGGCCTGTTTGAGGGGCTAATATTATGTATTGTGGTTGTTATGATCTCTATGGAGGTTGGAGTGATTCGCTTCAGAGCAGACCCAGTCCCAGGCACATTTGATTTATTAGAGCAAACATATCCTTTGAGTACTTTTTCTAGTGCGTCATACTTTCATCTTTATCTCAGCTCTAGACCTAAGGGCAACCTAAAGTTTCTTATTACTCTTGAGCTTACTTACTATTTGAACATCACCTGCATCTACATCGTGACTTCCAGTGTGATGATACTTTTGGACCCATTCTTCCTCTCTGCAGACATAAAGCCCCTGCCTCAGTATGATCCCTAGCTTTTTGCTTTTTAGCACTGTCAGAAAAGAAGCGAAGTCGAATGAGGCACTGCGTGCCCAAGAGACACCTGCTTACTCAAATGACATCAGTGTATATGGGCTTGAACAAGCTGAATTCTAGATGTTGCAGGAGCAGATATAAAGTAGGGAGGGAATTACTGCAGTGTACTTTGTTGTTTTGTTTTTTTTTCTTTTTTGTTTTTGCGGTACTGAACACCAGAAAATTATAGTGGATGTGGGAAAATCACACTGCATAGCAGGAGAACAGCGTGTTGCATTGTTTGATGGATGGAACCATGGAGATTACATTTCTGTTTATCAGTTTCCCAGTTTGTAAATCTAAGAACATTTTAATGACACATTTCTTGTTTTGTAAATATGGCTATCCTGGCTAGAAATGAAAGATCATGTGTCTCACCTTTAATAGCAGGTTGGGGATGCAGAGTTTAGGATGGATTAGCTCATGACAGCTGGCTTTGCTAATACCTTTTGTGTCCTGCTCTATTGGTTTACTGAAGTTTCAACTGTTTGTAGCTGAGATGCTCATTCATTATGTCTTTGGAATGGCTCAAATGCAGGTTACATTCTCTGTCACATGCATTTATCTCCTCTAATTACATGCTTCTATTTTCACTCATTCCAAAGTGCTCAAAACTTTCGCATAATTTTCAGGGAGAGTAAGCACTGTTTGGCTGTTTCTGTTACAGTGCATGCCTCAGTGGAGAAGCATTCTCCTAGACCAAATGTATTCTTTTAGCACATGTCAAACTTTTGGCTGCTAAAAGAACACCTCACAAAATACCATGGCTGCAGAGATACAATTAATTTACTAGCTATAGCAATAGTGTTCAGGCCACAGCCTGAACTCTCATTATCCCTGCCTAGACATGTGTTCTTTGCAAGTAATTTTCAGCATCTTCAATCTGGCAATTGATAGGTACAACAATTTCACTTTCAGAAGAAAGAGAAAAATATGCTTCCAGAAACCTTCTGAGTTATTATTTTCTTTCAACCTTCCAATATTTAGAGACATTTATTTACTAATCAGTGAAGATGTCTGACATTATAAGAAGCCTAAAAGCTTTTGATTACACAAAAGCCTGTGACCAGAGCACAGGAGTAGCAGAAAAAAGAGATTGTCTTACTTCAAGTAGTGCAAGTCTTAGACGTTAGAACAGTTACTCTTAATTTGACCTAATACAAATGAACTTGGGTTTTGCCTTTGTAAGGAAAAAAGATGTTGGAAATGTTACTGTGGTTTTGCTGGTGGCTTTTTCATCTCCAGAAGAGTGGAATCATGATGTATAGACTCAGTGTTCAATTACCATTTCCTCACTGTGCCTTGAATGGAAATCACTTAAAATAAAATATTATATTAACAAAAAAATTAAAAACACAAGGCAACAACTTAGTCCCTTATGATACAATTTCTTTGAAATTATTTTCAGAAATGTGCACCCCTGCAGCCTGGCTTTTAATTTGTATATTTTTTTAAGTACATAATAGTATAGACATCCCACTGTAAGACTGGAACCATTCATAAGTTGAAGGAATGAAAATTCAGTTTGTTTTTATTAATTCATGCAGGAGCAGCTCATGTCTGGTATGCACAACCTACATTTGCCAGTTTGTGTTTAAACGCTGCAAAAGAAATGCATTCCCTCTTTATTGCTACAGTTGCTTTAAATTAAAATTGTGAAGAAATACAATGTTAGGTAACACAAAGCTTCTTTTATTTCTCTTAAACAAAAATCTTTATGAACATGCTGATGTATTTTGTAAACATAATAAATTTTATCTAGCGAATCAGTGGGAAAACATAGCCCCAAGGCTCAACTCTGTGGTGTCTCTCAGAAATGATACTAGTAAAGTTATGCTAAAACTATCATAAAAGTAAGGAGAAAAAAACCTTTCAGCAAATGCTTGCAACATTTTACTAGTAATGGAACCATATTTGCTCAAATGAGAACATTTTGGTAAAAGCTTACAGAGCAAAAGGCACTACATTTCCTTTATGCAAATTAAAGATAGAGCATTAAAGGTCAGATGTAAAACTGCCAAATAGCTTTCTCTCTATTGATTTTGTAGTGTGCTAAAAAGAGAGGATCTAGCCTGCTTGTGACATGAATGACTGTCTTTGTGAAAGTCTGAAAGACCAATAGAGCAAACCGTCGAGTAAGAAGGTATGAGACCTGCAGAGACAAAGATAGAGGCAAGCCTTCAAGGTCCAAGGTGTCAAAGGAACAACATCCCTGAAAGCTCATCAATGGTAATGCCAGGTTCCAACCTCCATTGATTTTTGGCTCTGGGCTCTGCCAGCTGTCAGTGTCAGTCAAACGCAGAGGCTCCAGAAGAACAATAGCCTGCGTGAGTGATGTTCCCAAGGCTGGCTGTCTCACCAGGAGACATATTTGAAAAGCTGAAGCAGAAGGCGAAGGCAACGGAAAACTATTGTTCTAATTTCTTTTGTTAGTGAATGGTAGTGCTCTACTATACAATACTTGTACAATATATTCCTTTGGTTCATTAAGGCAAAAGTTGGACCTGAACTGCATATTGCCTTGGCAACCAGCATGCAGTAGTCATCTTCAGGGGAAACATGAGGTCAGAAGTCCTTAAAGTTTTTCAAGTTGGTTCCTGTCAACATAACTTCTGTATTACTTGGGTTACGGTTGGAAAGCTGGTTGTAAAAATGTCTTGAAAACCCCATTAAAAAGACTAGTCTAGGAGTACAAATATGTTCATTTAGGTTCCATTATTTATCTGTATGAAATAAAAACCTTTTTTCATATGAGTAAATATAAAAAAAAAAATAAAAAAAATTCAGGCATAGTATAGAGAAATGTAACAGAGAAGCATACAATTTTATTTTCAGACTATGTTTAGGTAGATCTCTTTTCTGCTGAAAGCCATAAAAAATAATTTGTAGTTTTCAGCATAGGGAGGAGATTTTTTTTCTTTTCTCTTAGAAAATCAGTTCACTTCTAAGAATTGCTTCTGCCGTTAACAGGGAAACCTTGACAGGAGGTTTTGAATGGCAGCAGTTGAGCATGTGCTGAATTTCATGTTATGTAAGTCAAGGCTGAATAGTAGCACTAGTGTTTGTGTTACTAGAGTTTGGTTATATTTAACTTCCATTATCAGCTGTTATCTCTGAGCTCAATCTAACGAAAGTAAGTTCAAGCACAAAAAGAGTTGCTCAGCTTGATTGCAATTTGAAATAAATTTGCTGCCTTGCTTTTGCTTTGCCTCAAATAATTAAGTACATTAAAAGATATAATTTGTCCTGTTTCATAATCACTAAAAATATCAACTTCTTTTACTCTTATTAGTAGTCTGGATCAATAGATTGAACTTTATGTAGAATCTCTTGGCATGACAATATTTTCTGCAGTTGGGACAATGCTGTTGCATATTGTTGTTTCCCTGAAGTGCTATAGCCAGTTTACATTTTATCTCCAATACTTTGTAATGAATATTTGATACTTGAATTGATACACCACAGGATTGCAGGTATGGTTACAGACCAGTGGAATAACAAAAAAAACCCACAATATATATTTTTATAGATTGAAGAAAAATTAAAAATAGGGTGGGAGAAAAAATGTCTTATTTGAAAGAAAAAATCACCAAGGGTCAGAGAAACTATCTAGTCTGATGAAAATGAGTTTAAAGAGGGAGGAGAAAAAAAAAAAGGAAAGAGAAATTTTAAAGTGCCTGTTGAAGGGAAAATATGCTGGCGAGAAGCTCAGTTAGGTTATTCAATAGTTTTTAAAGAGCAACAGTTGAAGTCTTCTCATTCAGGACATATAAAGTTTCAAGTGACAGAAAATTAAAAATTGTACTGTAGGGAACAGTTATATAGTGGTAGAGAGATGGACAAAATTATCTAAGAAATGTTTTCCTTGCCCAGTTTCTATGATTCTGAGAAAATACTTCTTCAACATTAGAGTGTCTTTCTGTGCAAAAACATAATTGCAAAACAAGCTGTCCCCTTTCTCCTGTGAAAAGTATAGGATATAGAAGGGGAGTGCAGACTGGATAATATAAATGGAGAAATGGCTAGACTAGTTATAGATATAAAAGCAGCAGTCAGATTTGAATCTGCATATATTATAGTGACAGGCACCACACACAAAAAGAGGCCTATTGGAATGTTACATCAGGAAGCAATCTTACACTTACCACTGAAAAATAATAATCTCAAAACTGCTCCGATATATCTTAGCCAAGCTTCCCTCCTGCTATGTATACAAGCAGAGAGAAAATGTAAAAAAATTATGAACAAAAATCCATGATACATAATCAGGAGAAAACAAGCTTAGTAGAATAAGAGTGTCTCTGGCATTTTTCAATTCCAGTTCTTTCCCAAATAAGAAAATGACTGGTTGCATGTGTTTCCAGAGGGGAGAAATCTACAAGAAATTAACAGAAGAGTTCAGACATAGGAGGTTTTGTGCTAGTGTATCTGCAACAATCCTCACCTAGATATGTGTAGGAGCTATTAGCATGTCTGTTAGCTATTAGCTATTAGCATATTATAGCTATTATACCTATAGCTATGAGCATCCTGCCTGTCAAATCTTTTGAACACCTTTTCATAAACTCCAAAATGAACAGACTGGCTCTGTTTCAGCATTGTCTTCTCACTCTTTTTTCTGCAGAATACAAAAGCTACCAAATAGATCAGCACAAGCTGACTGACTGACTCATCGTCAACAGGTTTGCGACTGTTTGAAGTGATGTTTTATGTAGTTGGAATCTGAAGGCCTGAGTCCCAGATGGAAGCAGTAATTAAGAAAACCACTCCAAAATCTACACGTTAATGATTCCCTTCACACAGTGTTCCAGTGGAAAAATCAAAACGTAGTATTAATGTAAGAGTGTCTATCCAATGTCACATATAGCATAATATTCTTGGTATTACCTGCACGCTGCTTGTCTTTCAAATTCCATTTAAATGAAGGGAGAATAATAAATAAAAAATAATTGTGCTGACAAAGCCTCATTCAATTAATATTTTACAATACCTTAACCTAAGTGAGAAATCTGATTTTTATGTTACAGGTAAAGAGACCAAGGAGCAGAGGGGCAGTTTAAAAAAAAATCTGCATGCATCTAAAAATACTGATTTATGTAGGGTTTAAAAATTATTTAGGTGTCTCATTCCAGTGAGTATGCAATTAAAATTCTGAAGTTAAAACTCTGACTAAAAAAAAATGGAGTAAATTTGTTAATCCCATCACACATTTTGAGTAAGTGGCAAAAAAGAAAAAGCACACATCAAACTCATTGTCTAATCTTGCAGTGAGACCCTGGCTTCTCTAAAACCAAATATAAAATACCTATTGACTTCTGTTTTATCCATAAACTTAAAGGAGTTTTAACATTTTATTTAGCTTAGCTGAGTCAGGTGATCCAGGTTTAAAATATCAAGCAAGCATCTTTCACAGATACTAGATGCCAGCGCTTACTAGACAACTTGCATAAAAGAGCAGAATAGCTCTGTGGTTCTAAATAAAGTGAGACCAATTTAGAAAAGCTTGAGGAATAGCTGGTCTCACCAGATCAATTTTGTAAAGAGATTTTGGAAGATCATTGAAAACCAGGAAAGAAGCCAATGGGACAACACAGAAGAGAGAGGTCAAGAATAGCAGTTGTGAATGCTGGGAAAGTGTCAGAAAAGAGGAAGGATGGAGGCTCAGACTGGAACCTCTGCCTTTAAAATGGCATTTAATAATAAGTTTATGGTTTGGCTGTTTAAACTTACATTTGGCTTCAACTGGAAACACAAGCTGTTAGCCTGATTGCAAATTTTTTATGTTAAAAATATCTGATCCTAGGTTAATTTTAAAATCCAGAGTAATCATTTCTGTATTAAAAAAAAAATAAAAAAATGAGCTGGAAAGCAAAAGGAAGATATCACATGAAAATAAAAAGCAGACTGTTGATATTTCTGTGAACACATGTTCTTTATTTGCTGCTGTCATTGACAACATTTGGGTTTTAGTGAAGTAATTTGCCTTTCGAAAAACATCTACTGCATCTGGCTGTTGGTTGCAATATCAAAAACTCTCCACCTGGTGACTGTTGATAGTGAACCACTGTAGTGTCTGACACAATGTCAGGTTGTCTTCTCTTCAAGGAGATTTCCACACACTTCTATTGCTTCAAAAACAGTAATAAGGGAATTGTTCTAATGCCAAGCCTGAAGATTTTTGAAAGTTTCCTTGTGCATGCGTTTATGCACTGAGTATTTACATGAAAAGAAATAAAGGGAAGAATATTTAAAAATGCATGAAATGAAATTTAAAGGTAATAAAGCTTACTCTGATTATCTGGTCCTTGAGGAAGGTGGAGTGGAATGAGCATAATTTCCCAAATACATTTATCCTACAGATACTTAGAATAAAGGAAATGTAGGATGTTTCAACCAGAGTTTCTTCTTTTTCATCATATGTATTTCTGTCATATTCCTGGCTAACCCGTGAGTTATTTAATAAGTTGGTTGCAGAATACCTCTGGAAGTTTTGTCCAACCTCCTGCTCAATACTAGATCAGTCCTAATGCACGGTGATAGAAATACAGCCTGTAAATTAGCTTCCAGCTGGCACAGAAGACCCCTAGCACTGTCTAAATACTTATTATGGGCACTTTTCTCTCACCGTCAGTACTGCAGTAGTCAGCCAGACACTTCATCTCACCTTCAATAATGAAAGGAAATTAATTTGATAAAAAGTGAATGTTCTAGTAGGATATTACGTTAGCTAGACTGATACCAAAGGAGATACTCACAGTAGGTATCTGGTCTTGAATTTACTTGTATCTTTTGAGTACCTATTTCGTATTAGTAAAATCGTTACCCTCAAAGAGCTGTGATAATTGCAAACTAAAACTGTTGTTTTCTTACGTGATAAATTCCTTTGTATATGTTCCTGCATTTTCTGCAGTTCCACTTGCTGAAGCTTCATACAAGTAATGTGGATGCCTGCTTTGGAAAACTTTGTCAGCAGTGCAATTGGAGTTTCTCCAGTAGTATGTTCTTGAACAAAAAAGGTTTCACTGAATCTGGATGCTGTGGATCAGAGTTTCATTCCTGTGTTTCAATATACTGTGATATATCATATAGGATTATACGCACCATAGGAGTCATCAGCAGAATTGAAAAGAAGTTGAAAACACAAATCTAAATCAGGTATTGCTTTTTTCATATGGTACCTGGGAAATACCCTTGAAGATATTTTTAGGAGAAAAGTAATTATATTTGTAGTGATTTAAGATTAAAAAAAAACAAACTGGAGATAAAAATTATCTTCTAGACATACACAGTTAAACACAAAACACAAATGTTCTCATGACAAATAAACATGCAAAATTACACACAGACAAAGGTTAACAGAGCTCATTAATCACATAGTTGAACTTCTTCTATTTAAGGTTGAACTTATTTAAGTTAAGGCAAACACAAACTTTAATGAATAATGAGGAAAAACAATGAAAATGCAGCTTCCTAACCAAGATTTTTGTGCAGACTGATTTATCCTCACTTTCAGGATAGTGCTAATGTAATTACTATGAAATTAACAACATAAGAGTCTTCATTTAATTTCTGTATGGCATTGTATTAGTCAAGTTTTTAACTTAAAAGATTTATAAAACTGTATGTTAATGGACTCAGTCCTTTATTCAAACAAAAGATATAGTTACTTCATAGGAAATTATGATAAAGTAGTTTTACTCAGTGAAAAGAAAAAAAACCACAAAACCCTCCTGTGTAGGATAAGAACCCAGAGGAATTCTATCAATAATTTAAACATGAATTAGCTCTCTTCTGTTAGAATTTTTGCTGATTTTTTACAGACAGCGTGTTTCTTCTGTGCAGACAGAAATAATTTCTATCTTTCTTATGAAATACAAAAAATGATTCTAGCTTTTAAGACATAGAGTGATATCATTAATCAGTTGTGGCTGTACAACAGTGTTAAAGACTTGGCTGTTCAGCCCATTATATACAGATTAATTTACCCATAATAATAATATTCATGGAAAAAATCTGCAAGTGAATGTATCTATGCATATACAAGAAATACATTAATTGATACATTTCTGCCTAAGAAATAGAAGAGTGCAATACAGTATTCTTCCCCCAAGTAATCAACACCATGGTTATATGTAATGTGACAGACTGGAACTGCTCTATTGATAAATTGCTGAATTGCTCTTTTGACAGATGCATGAACACAGTTTCTGTTTACCTGTTCAGGTTGTATAAGCCTCCGGTAGGGGAAGGAGGAATTTTTTTTTTTCTCAAATTAGCATGAACTGACTTGCTGTACTGAAAGAGCTTGGAGTAATTATACACACTCAGAATAACCCAATGGCACTGCCAGGTAGTTAATTCTAGTTATCTTGAAGCAGGATATGCAGATGGTTGAGTCTACATACATGTGCAATTTACTATCAGTAGTTATGTTCAATAAGCTGCAGAGGGGTGGCCCTTGTAAATCCTACCACTGACTCAGTCAAGAAAGATCCAAATCCAAGCCATCTGCAAGCCAGACTACATGGGTTAAATTGAAAGACTTTACTAGTACATAGATTCTGTATCTGTACCTTTTTTTAAGATCAGTCTCTGGATTCAGTCCCCAGAGATGTTTGTCTGAGAGCCTGTGGAATGCCTGCAGACTGCCTGTGAACACTCTGCTCAATGCTTGGAGAAAGATCCCATATGATCTCTGGCCATGCCAAGTTTGCTGGCTTGCTAGGTGCATGTAGCTGAGTGGTCCTGAGGATAGCCTCATGTCTTCCCTCAGTAGACAATACACACTTATACAGGGAACCTGGACAATTAGATTGTGAATATTTGTCTAAATTTTGAGGTCTACTGCTCATTGTGCCAATCCATGCAGATGGAATTGATTTTGTAGTGGGATTCACATTTCTCTTTCCAATTGTAAGGCTGGCATGTTATAAGATGCATAATGATGGGAGGCTGATAATAGAATTACAAACTGCATACGGTAAACCTACTGAAAGGTGAAGGAGCTGTTATTAAGCAATAAGTTTAAGGCTTAAGACTTACATGAATTTTACAGCCCTGAAATACTTACAGTGGAGCAGAAGCAAGAGCTTCAGGGATTGACAAAATAATTTCTTTATGTATTTAATAATCTCACATATATAGAGTTGCCTAGCCGAAATATAGAAAAGGCAACATGGCAACTGTGTAGTATTGTAGAACAGTAGTTGCAAACAGATCCTCTATCAAGGTGGCAAAAACTATGATTAAAGTTTTCTTATGTGGTATTTCCCTTTTTGACTGTATGTTCTGTGGTTCTTAAGTCTAAGACATCCACGTGCATCTGTGACCTGACTCTCTGTTCTGGATTCTGCTCTAACAGATGAGCACCTAAATACATGACCCCGCAGTGTCCACATTTATATTCCCCAATTCCTTTTCTGAAGGTGTGCCCTAACTTCTTTCCCAGTCACAGTTCTTCTAAAAGTAACACAGTTTAAGTAAGCAATACATTTAGATTAAGTCTTTGTCGGGTATAAAAACGTGTTTTATTTTCTGAGGCAAAGATGAAAAATTACCCCTCTTCGTGTCATCTCTGAGAGATTGTTCATGTAAAGTATCCATATTTAAGTATTTGTTAACACTTTGTAAAAGAACTTTTACCCCATGCCCAACTGCAAAGTATTTAATTTGAGAGTCATGCTGTTCATTAGCTCTCATCCTCATTAACATTTGCCACATTCTGTTACTGCAGGAGGTCAGTAGTTTGTAATTTTTCGTTG
This sequence comes from Hemiprocne comata, assembly GCA_020745705.1. NCBI lineage: Eukaryota > Metazoa > Chordata > Aves > Apodiformes > Apodidae > Hemiprocne > Hemiprocne comata. The sequence goes on from CM036587.1 coordinate 137,556,372, forward strand.
CAGAAAGTCATAAGCAAAAAAATGTGACATCCCAAATGTCACATTATTTTATTTTGCAAGAACAGGACAAAAGAGAAATTAAGTAGTTTCTTACATGGATAAAAACATACAGAACTAGTCTACAGATGTGAAGAGCATCTGTTAATTTATCTAGTATATAGGAAGTCAGAGAGCACTAATCAATATGGAACATACAGTATTTAATTACATTAATGGAACTGAAGTCTAACTAGAATACTAAAATGTACGGTTGTTCCAAACAATTTAAAGCAATACATTCAAAGGGAATTTCAGATGTTGGCAAAGGTATTTGGAATTTGTGTTGGTCTCATGTTCCTGTGGGTTTTTCTTCTTTTCAAATATGGAATTTGAAATACAAATTACAAGTGAATCTTCAGTTATAAAAATAGTTTTTACCCATAGTTCACCCCAAAGTGAACTTTACATTGTGTTACAAGGAAAGGTCAACATTTCTTTTCTTGAGAAGATGAATAATTTACTCAAAGCATAAAAGGAAGTCTTATTTTTGCCTATTTCCTAGTCAGAAATATTCATATTTTACTGAGAATAATACTATAACTTACTTTTTTACTGTTCATTTACAATGAATAGTTAATCTCTTTCTCGGCTGTATATTTAGTAGCTTATTTAAATCTGTAATAATGCCTCTACTTTTAAAAGTGCATGTATCTGTGTCATAAGTGTGTCCATATGTAAGTGTGCACCCACATTTTAGGAGAAAAAAAATATAAAACTCTATCTTCTATTTCTATAGCAAGACTTAGTTCCCTGTATTTTAGGTGCTGAATACGAATAGCTAAAATGTTCAGAGGGTATTCAGAAGTTGATGGTTATTCCCTAAGGATATTTTGTTCTATACCTCAGCTATTGTCTGTGAGATCTGTTTTTTGATTAAGAATCATAAGATACCACTGAAAATGTTTTCATCTTCTCTTTTTCAAACAAAAAGAAGAATGGGATCGTAGCAGTAGCCAAACTGAAATGCTCCAAAACTATTAGTCGAGTACTGACCAGAGTATCAAGAACTTTAACATCTTCCTTAAGAAAATAATTATGTTACAAATTATAAAAAACAAGGTGGATACTTTAGTATCAAAGTGGATATTTATCTCCAACCAATTACCCAATAATTCAATTATGTCAGGTATTGCATGTACTAGCAAGGCCAACAAGCCAATATAAGGTAATGTTTTTATGCATATGGGATTGTACCTGTCACTGAACAGCTGAGGCTTTAATTTGTTTCTCACATATATTAGAAAAATACAGAGTTTGAAAATTGGATTAATATTGCAGAAAGAAAAATTCCAATTTAGAAACAAAACCACTTAAATTCCTGTTTTCTTACAGATGTTGCAAAGGTGCCTGCCCTGCAGACAAATTATAATTCTGTGGGGAAAGAAGTGTTCATTGGTGACAGCCAGCAAGTGTAGACTTATAAAACATTTACAAAACAGGAAGCAACTATGAGAGAAGACATTTTTTCTGTAATTTATCTAGCAATCCCATGCTACACCTTTCACTTCTCCACTTTATAAAATATTCCCACTTATACATCTAGTGAGGAAGTATTGTTCTCTTTATAACTAGAAACTAGCTGTGACTGAAAACAAAGAAATTCTAGGTTCCAGTTATGTATTAAAATACACTTTGAATAAAGATAGGCCTATATAATAAAGTCAAAAAGATTATTAACAAACAGCATTTGCAGTGGTTTGGTCATGAAATGCATACAAGGGAAACTGCAATCTGTAAGTTCTTTCTCAAATACAATATTTAGAAAGAGAACCTTTGCTTTCTGTATTATAATGTCAAAAAAAAAAAAAAAAAAAAAGCAAGCTGGTTTATGCTATTTTTATTCTAATAACTTTAGTTTGAACCTTAAAACAGTAATATTTTTAGACAAGGAAAATATCTTTGTAGGACAATGTTCTTCCTCATTATGACCTAAGATATTGAAACAATGATGTACATGTCTCCAAGTATTCCTACCGTACCCTGGTTTGAAGCGGGATGAAGCCAATTTTCTTTTTACTGTTTTTTTTCTTCAGTGAGCAATTCTTTAACTAGCAGCAGGTTTCCCAGCTACTGAACTCATACCTCTGAAATGTTTATGTTACTGCTGAGATGCCGAGGACACTTTGTTCTACTTGTTGAATCTGCGGCCTCAGACGCTAAAGGAGCAGAAGAGTCGTATCTGTAACCCTCCCCTACGGAGAAGTGGACTAGACACACAGCAAAACTGGCCAAAGTATTCCATTCTATCTATCTGCATAAGCTCGGTATAAGGTCAGGGATCATGGAAGTCAAGCCCCTCCTGCTTCTTCTTCCCTTCTCTTCTGTTCATACCTGTCATCCAGGGAGGACTCTGTCTATCCATCACCACTGACCCCCAGGCCCGTGTGTTCCTGACCCTCCTAACTCTCCCCTCAGCTCCTGTCTGCTCTGCCGCTCTCTCCGGCAGCGCTCCGGGACATTGCAGAACTGCTCACAGCTCAGGAGATACCCTGGGAGTTGCTGGGGGTGGGGAGAGGCAATAGAGTTTTGCACATTCCTGAGCACACATGTATATATTTTTATGTATCTTCTTTTATCATTAGTACTTAATTAAAGGTGTCTAGTTTAGTTTTTGATCTAGGATGTCTCTCTCCTTAATTCTCTGTCTCCTCCCCTACTTGGCTGGAAGGGGGAGGGGATCGAGAGCTGGTTCAATCGCCGATCCCAAGTCGAACTGTGACATACAGTTAGGACTTAAATCTTACAGCACATTCAATACCTAGTGTTTTAACTTCATCTGAACTTGTTAATTCCCGAATCTATTTGAATGAATTATCAGTAGAAAGTCTTAAAACTTTTTTGTTGGGAAACATATTACTGGAGTAATTCAGAAGCTACCAATACTAATGTAAAAGATTTTTTGTGTAATACTGAATTCTCTTACTCAGTGAAGATCTGACTTGAATTATGAGGATGGACAAAAGAAGCAAGAGCAATGTCTGTTTAAAATAAACATTAACTCTGAAGATTCAAACTGATTACATGAACAATTGTATCTTAGTGCCTTTTATTTTTGGGAAAGAAACATTACGTTATATATCAAAGTGTATACGCATAGTCTTACATATTTTACAGGTCATATTTAAATGAATATATTTTTCAGTTTTATAGTTCATACTTGCATTATATTTCATGTAGTGTTTTGCTTTCTGAAGCAGTTTATTACAACCTTGGTCAGCATTTCTAGGCAGTAAGAATGATGTATAATTAAACTCAGTGCAATGACATCTAATGGATATTGTAGTCCTACAATAGGTAACCCTTGTTTTAGGTACCAGTTTGACAGTCTCAGAAGACATCTATTAAATGTATCTAGATCAGTAATATTGTGTCATGAAAATAAAAAATAAAACATGTAATGCTAATAATTTACTTGTTTTCTGTAACTGTTTTGACTAGTGTCCCAGTATTTTACTATGGTGGGAGAGGTTCTGAAGTCTTTTGTCAAAAGAGCTCTAGAGAAATTTTGTGGCAATTTTGAAAGGTACACCTAATCAGTTAGAACTTGGAAGTTATTGAGACTAACTTGTACAATTGTGTCTACCAATGCGTCAAAACTGTAAAATGAAAGAGGCAATTATTACCAAAAACCCCCCCAAAACGAAAAAAAACCCCAAACAAACAAAAAACCAAACCAAAACAAACCAGTCAAGAGGATAGAACATTATTTAATATTTCTGGTTACCCTTTAAGACAGTGTTTTGAATTTCAACTCATAACAGTAAAAAGGTAGTGAGATGGTGTCTAAAAGGAATGGTTTTCCCTGCTGTAGTCAACAGCTGGCTGCAGCTTCTTGTCCTTTCACATTCCACTGTGAGACAAACTTGAATAGCTCCATACCCTTCAGTGCTGATCCTGCACAAGCTGAAAACACCATGACTTTTCACATAGACTGTGACAGAAACACCATTAAGCCCTTAGACTGTGATAGACAGGCATGCCTGGAATTTAATTAGTTCTGGAACGTTTAACAGCCACCTCATGGCTGATTAAGGAAGAGCATCATCCATTTGTTCAGTGAAAGATACCAGTGCTGAAAAAAATCCTTGAGGTGGGTTTAAATCAGGCATATCAGGTTTCCATTAAGTATATATACTATTTCCTGAAAATAAAATAAGCCCATTGAACCAGTAAACATGAAATATTGAGGGACTTCCTCTGACAGGAGAGCTCAAGGACAGTCAGTCGAAAAGCTCAACAATCTGTTCTCTCTGAAACACCTTCTCACTCAACAGAAAAATGGAATTAGCAAAACTTTCTCCCTGGCGAAGGATCACACCATGCTGTGAAAAAAAGCCTTAGGAACAGAAATTTGGACAATAAACTACAAAATCATGGCTCTGATCAGGATGAAAGATCAAAATAGCCTCCAAGTCGGACAGTGTCAGATATAGGATCATGAACTTGATGAACCTTCAGATGGTGGCTTCTGCATTCTCATTAAAGAAAATAATGGAATTTTGTAGGGGGCGCTGTGGAAGGCTGGAAGCAGAAAAATGTTGCTGGCGGGAGGAGTGCCCTTGGAAGTCTGCTTTCACAAACATGTCCCCTTTTGCTTATTGTCTTCCACACAACACAGAGCTGCTGCTTTTTGCAACAAGGGATTCCTTATCAATTTTACAGGCTTTCCATAGAGATGGCATACCACTTTCCTTCACAAAGATCAGGAAACTCAGTGGTGCAATACTAGGAGATACAAACAACAGTAGGTACACATTTCCTTAATGCTGTCTTCATATCCAGAAATGTAATATTTAATCTCAAACACTCTCACTGACGTTTTTACCCTGTAAATAATGGTAGTCTCTGTGATTGCCTATTTTGCCTGTTTTTTCCTGGGTTATATTTACATATTTATGAAGTGGTGGCTGTCTTTTGTGAGAGAGAAAAAATTAGTAATAAACAAGATCTCTTTGTACTTCCTTCACCCTCACTGTAAGCAGTGGCAGACTCCTCTCCAAGGATGGTGACACACTGAGCAGTTTTAATGCCAAATAGCAAAATTGTCAAGAACATTTCATACAGGTTGCCTGGCTTTGAATTTTAATGTTTCATTTAATTTCTTTCTTTACATAACGACTTTAGGACCATCTCTTAGTTTGAATCTCTCTTGCATATTATCACTCACTCTCTAAATTTTCATGATAGAAATTTTAGACAAGGTGAGATATTGGTGCTGGCTAAAACAATAAGAAGCTCAGAAAAAATAATAGTGTTTAAAAGCTAATTTCATTGTAAAATTCCTGGAATAGAAAAACTTAATTTTCTTTTTAAACTTTTCTAATTTTAACAGATATTTTTCTTCACAGGAAGTGAGTTTTCCCACTCAGAATGTCTGATTTTCAGAGCACAGACCTTAGGTTAATGGAAAATCTTCCAAACAACAGCGTATAGCTTTAAAGTCAATAAACTGTCCATTAAATGTTCTATTTTTGATGGAAAAGTAGTTGTTTGAGGTTTCCCTGTGCAGTTAAGGAGGGCACAAACTTCTGCTACATTTTCACCTTCGCACTGGAGGAAAATGTATCCTACTAATATGTCAGAGATGCAACCCTCTGTTGTTAATTCACTTTATGTTCAGGCAACATCTGAGATTCACTTTATCGTAAAATTGTTCTTAGTGTATATGAGGCCTAAACATCCCTTCCTGAAAGAGATAAAAATGTAATTAAGGTCTGATATGATCCACTGTCGGAGATGGAGCATTAAACTAAACAGCTATTAGATTTACTTCTGGTCTTGCCAAGTCTAGTGTAAATCTCATTATTTAACAACCTCAAAACTATCTTTCTTTTATTTTTATTTTACACATAGAGGTGAGCATAATTCCTTCATATTTATCTTCAATGTTCATATCTTTGTTGGTCTCTAGATTCACATTTTTAACATTTGGCTACGAATGGGAAGGATTTGTTTAAATGATAACTGATTTTCTCTTACTATAGCATGACTCCAAAAGCTGTGACTTAGAAACATTATAGAATCCATTATCTCAAACTGTATGATTTTAAAGTATCTGCTGTAACAATTGCCATTTACAAGTCCAGATCTAGCAAAAACCACTCATGATAAAATTTATTATGCTACAATTCTAGTAAAATTTTTTATAATTATTGTGGTCTTCCTCTTACAATTGTTCTGTGAATTTCTGGAATACTTGTTTATAATTCTAGCCAAGATAATGGTCACTTGTGTGATATCAATCCTTGACAACTTTCCCTGTGAGTAAGAAAAAAAAAAATATTAAAGCAAAAGGCAGAAAACTTCAGATGAAAAAAAAAAATCATCTGGAAATGCTAAAAAACTGGAATAATGGAGAAAAAAGATGAAGAGGTTTGATATTTTTTCTCACTTTAGGAAAAAATACTTGAGAGGATAAAACATTTCTTATCTGTTTCAAAAACTGTGAATGCATCATAGTAATACAGGCACTAACAGATTTGATATTAAGATGCTTAAATGTAGTTGTGTAAATACAAATCTTTACATAGCAGTTTGGTGTTCAGTAGCTCACTGCATCTAGTGGAGATCTAGGACTCAGTCTGGTTGCCAATCCAGGTTGAAATCCCTAAGTAAATCCTGCCTGCCGTGAAACTTTTGCTGTAGGGCATAGCTCCTGTGCCACCTCTTCACAACTCCATAAGAATAGTTCACCTGCTATTAAGACATTTAAAATTACATGAGATCCTTACATTTTGGCACTTGAGCACAGGATCTGTAGGATCACAACTGAGAGGATGACAGGAAAAAAAACGTATGGTACCTGATACGTGATGAACGTTTTGTTTTCTTCTTCTTCTTCTTCCCCGTGCAACACTTCAGGCATGGGGTGGAGTGGCTGGAAAGCTGCCCAGCAGAAAAGGACCTGGGAGTGTTGGTTGACAGCTGGATGAACATGAGCCAGCAGTGTGCCCAGCTGGCCAAGAAGGCCAATAGCATCCTGGCTTGTATCAGAGAGAGTGTGGCCAGCAGGAGTAAAGGACTTACTGTCTAAGGAGGTGCTAGTACTTTTTTGCAAAGATCAAACCAATTAACAGATTAAATTATAATGACTTGCAATGAACTCTGGGTTGATTTGTGATTAGCATGTGACACATTCCAGTAATACCAGTCTGAACATTTTAATCTAATTAGAGGAAAATAATAAGATATGATGCGTCTGATGTTTCTTGCAATAAGCCACATTTGACACTGAGCATGAAAATGAAAAAGCAGCTGGTATTAAAAATATAAAAGTAAAATAAACAATATATAATAATCTGTCTTACATAATAAAAATAAAATAATGCTGTAAATGAAATAATATAAATATAATCTTCTAGCTAATGTATCTTGCTCTAATATAATATGACATGCTGGTAATTTTAACGCCTAATATGAAAGAACATGATGTCTGATACAGAAGGAAAACAAGTTTTGAAATGTTGGAATTTCCTGTGCACCAGAAAATTTGACTGCCATCTAGCTCTAAATGCACAAGAATGGTGAGGGTATGGAGAAAAACTGAAAAAAAAAAATTAAGAAGGGGAAAGTCTGAAAGAAAAAGCTAGATGAGTTGGCTCATACCTTGGGATTAGTGAGATTCACCCCCACCCGAAATTTATAACCCTTGGTAAAATCTTTCTGTGTTTGTCTCCCCACTGCACTGAGCACATGTCAAACATGGCTGGTGCTGTAACACACAGGAGCAAGGAGCATTAGCTGGCTCAGGAGCTTGTTGTACCTGCACAGTGCAAATATCGTGGGCAGCCCCAGTAGCTAAAAAGCATTTGAGCCTACCCTGAGACAAATAATTCCGTGCTCCTTGTCATGAGCTCAGAGTAGGGGCCATGTTTACTACAGACCTGGGTATCTGTGGCTAAACAAAGAAAAGGGAGATTTTCAAATTTCTGTCAAACAATCTTTCCCAGTATTGGAGAAAAACAGAGAAACAATGTTTATTTTAAGACTTAGGAGTAGCAAGATAAATTTGGATAATCAGTTTGTAAATTCATAGCTCTAGAGATGTGCATATTAATAATATTCTCTACACCTGGGAAGCACTAGCTTAAAGGAAATTCTAGTTTAAAGTAAAAAGGACATGTTACATAACAAAAGATTCTGAGGAATGAAATGAGAGAACAGGACAGCTATGTTTTTCCTGAGTGTGTTCATTTGAATATTTCCCCCATTGTCAATTATGTTTCTCGAGAAATAAAATATTCAAAGTCTAGACTTTTAGTACTCAAAAATGAGGAATTCACATTTACTGTGTAAAATACCAGTTATGTTTAGTACATAATTGGTTTCAGTTCGCTTTAATTAAATTGACATTGTCTGTCAGTTCTACAGTATGTAACTCAAGAACTTTTATGTCCAGTATAGAAAAGGAAAATTCAAAATTATTCTTTGGGGTTTTTTTTATTTGATGAGTATTTCTTCCAGCATCTTTGATTTTAGGCTGCCCAATATCGCCTCATAATTCAAGAGCAGAAAGTAGGGCCCTTTGCTGAGGTAGATTGGGAACATTTTGAGTAATATTACATTTTCCAACAGAAGTTGGCTTGCTGCAATTTTGTAATTCTGAAGATGCTAGGGAGCATTTTGAAATTACAAAGAAATTTTATATTTGGCCTAATTTTAGAGATCTCCTAGGTCCATCAAGATGAAGCTGACATTATATGTCTCAAATTAATATGAAAATTATCCCTTTCAGCTGGTATGTGTGTATTCATATGTCTCTTTAGGTTATGGATAAATGAATCCTCAAAAATTCAAGTTAAAAAAATTTCAGCTATTTAACAAAGTAATTCGCTGCTCGTTCAACAGATAATCTAAAGATAGAAGGCCATGACTTCTGGATGATAGGGAATTAATTTTTTCTCTCTGAGCAACAGTATCTGTTTGCACCCCATGAAAACAAGATCTGTAGGCACAAATTCAGATTTGGTGTAAGCAGGTGATGTTCACTCGAAGGTAATGGGCTTATATAAAGGTTGAATTCCACACAATATACATACTTAAATGTGTTTGTTTGTTGTTTTTTTTTTTTTGTTTGGAATTTAATCAGAAACCATATGATTAGGGTGTTATTTATGGTTCTAACTATGAAGTAAGAGCATTCTTATATATATTGCTTTTTAAACTGCAGCACTTCTAAGCTAAAAAAAATACTAAGTTTAAAATAACTGTTCTTTTTCACAAAATTATAGATTGTTGATAGATTCCCAGTAGAAATATTTTAACAATAATTTTGTATTAGTATTATAAACCATTAAGTCTCTAACTAGTAAAGCAGTGCTTTTTCATAGATGATTAGGCTTTGCAGATTGTTTTACAGCATTGGAATCAAAGTGATTAATAATAATAACAACAATAATATGACAACAACAATAATGAAAGAGGTAATATAACGACTACTTTGTAATTTTATGAGGCATGCATTTGTCATGCAGTGAAGCTCACTTACATAGTGACCCTTAAATAATTCTAATTTACTACTGTTCATTGATAATAGTTTGGCTCAAAGAGGCAGAAAAATCTTCAACTCAGAGAAAAGAAACCTATATATATGGCTGATATTATTTAATACTCTATTTTCTGCCTGGGGTTTCAATTACTGGAACATATGGGCAATATTACAAATTATAATGCCTGTAGAGTATAATTCTGAGAAAGATAATTCCCTGGTTTTGTGTTTCATCCAATTGATCCTCTCTACTTTTTAATTTATTTTTTTTTTCAAGCAGGTGAAGATTTATAACACATTTAGGCTATAGAATCATTAGTACCTGTCTTTGCATAACATTCAGTTAAGCAAGTCTTTGCATACTTTTCATTAAAATTCATGTCTGTTTAAATTAATTCTTATTTTTCTGATTTGGTCACAGCTACAGATTCAAGCTGCATGTCAATTTTCTTTGGTTTTCTTAAGAATCTCTTATAACCTAAGTTTGATTTCAAATAAGAAATTTTTTGAATTTTGTAACTCGCACTCTTCAGCCAAAAATGCTTTGAAAAGAGGGAATTGATGACTGTTCCTTTGACTTCTGTCCTGATTTGAGCCAGGATAGAAGTAATTTTTTTAGCAATTTTACTTTTCAATTAGGTTTCTTCTAAGTAACTGCACTTTCTGAAATTAACAGGATGTTATTCAGTCAGTGTCTGCTAGGACTGATTGCCAGCCTGGTGTTAAACCTTGACAACTTCCTAACCTTTTATTCATAAATAGAATTGTCTGAAGAGTTTCTTTTTCAAAAAAGAGTTTTAAACAGCACATTAAATTAGAAACTCTTTACAGTAGAGGAAGTACAGGTTATGTGTTCAATAGTAATAACACATATATTCCAAGCAAAGTATAGCATTGTTTCTTTTGGCTCATATTTCCTCAGATTATTTCAGATGTTCATCTCATACATTCAGGAAATGATTCTGCTTCTTGGGGTTCTGTCACTTCTATTCTGTGTATTTTTTTCAAGCATTCAAAGTTATAGCTGTTTTTATTGCATGCACAGATTTTCAAAATGTATATTAACTGAATTTTAACTGAACATTTCCCTTTCAGTTTGAATATTGGGGACTTTGATTTATGTATAAATCAAACAATTCCCTTTAAATTTCTATAGGCTTTACTCTCAGTAAGAGCAGGTGAAATTACATTGTGGTGCAGTGCCATAACTGCTAATGGCAACCTTTTTAATAACAGCTTCTAGAGCTAGGTCACTCTTCTGGTAGATGACTTTATATTGTTTCAACTTTCTGCAGAGCTCTGCTAGGATTTTTCTTCCTAATATAGCCTTGTAGTGTAAACATTTCCTAGAAATTCTGTAGAAATAAAACATATTCAATATATAAATAGTTCTGTTTCTTTCATACACATTTGTCTTCACATTTTTATGCATAATAATCTACTAGATATAAATCCAGTTAAATAAATCTTCTGTATGATTTTGTGAGTTATAACTCACAAAAATAAATTCCTAGGCAAAACATTACTTTTAAGAGCATTTTTAAATGAGATATAAGAGGTTTAACAAAAATTCAGTAAGAGGATCTGCTAAGCTGATGTGTTTTTAGTTAGTGTATTATAAGGGGAAAACCACACTTTAAGAAAAGATTTGGAGAAGTAAAAGTACACCACGCCTAATGTGTAAATTTCCCCTTCATAAACATTTTTGGAAGTCCAGTCAGCTATTTCTTATCTCTTTATTTACCTGTTTTATTGTGGTGTAAGGAAAAGATAGAAAATAAGAGAGAGAGAAAAAAATCAGCTGCAAGGCCAAAATTGTTTGTACGTTGCGTTTTACAGAATTAAAATGGAAGAAGCATAATATCCTTCATCATTGCTTCAGGTGATAGCAATTTTCATATTCCAATACCTAGCAATTTGTAATTAGCAGTAATTATTTTCATTACAGCAAAACGTGTACATGACATCAGCAGCTGAAATTCAGCAGCAAAGCTAACAGGAAAAGGGAGTGAATATTAAATGACTTTTAGACTACCACCGTGAAAAATAGTTTAGGGGTAAATACGATGGAAAGTGAGAGAGAGGATACTTTAGCCAAAGAAGAATACACAAAATTAGATACTCAGAGACAATGATGTGAAAGAGTCCAACAGAAGAGGGAAAGGGGAAAGGAAACAGATAACACAAACTAATAATTGGAGAAGAAACATTGAAAATAGAGTGGGAAATGAATTTGGGTATAAAGAAAGGAAAATATGAAAGAAAGAAGCAGAAAATACAGTTTACCCAAATTTCTTCGTATAGAAAGTACTGTCAGGACTCCCTACACCCAGAACCTTATCACAGAATCACAGAATCACAGAATCACCAAGGCTGGAAAAGACCTTTAAGATCATCAAGTCCAGTCTATGACCAACACCACCACACCATCTAGACTATGGCACTAAGTGCCACATCCAGCCTTTCCTTGAACACATCCAGGGACGGTGCCTCCACCACTTCCCTGGGAAATTTATTCCAATGTCTAATCACCCTCTCCGTGAGGAAGTGCTTCCTAATATCCAACCTTTATGTTACAGTACCCTTTACCCACATTTCAATGGATACCACAGACCCAATACTCTTCATCCTCTACACTCAGCACTCTCAACCCAAAAGTCATCTACAAGTCCTCTCACCTGCATTAGTTTGCCCCTGGAGTCTGCTGTCTTGCCTACCCTGCAGTATTCCCATGGACACAAAGACCACATGCCCTTTCATGATCTCCACAGTCTGTATGATCTGTGGGAGATCTGCTCTGTCTCAAAGCAGTCATTGTCCCCATTTCAAGCATAAGACTCTTCTTGATGCTTTAATTTCAAGATGCCTAAACCATGAAAATGATAATCAGTCATTGCCAGTAAGAAGGTGGATGTGGACTGAAGATTCGTGGAAAACATCTCTGGGTGACATGACACACATTCACCCTCAGAAATAGTTTTCTTTCTTTTGCACTGTGTTCCTGATTCCTTTACTTATTCCTTAAAAGGAACTGTCCTTTTTGCAACAGTTAGGGAGAATAGGAATCCCAAAGGAAGATTGTTTCTCTGTTTTCATTGTAATATGTTTTCCTGTTTAGAAACACCACCAGTTGTGTTGAGAACAGGATGTTTATCTTGCCTTACCAGCTTCCCACAGTGGATTACGTATAGGCTCATATATCCTTCTCTGAACTTGGGTCCCTATCTCACACATAAAGATGTGCTTTTACAGTCTACCTCTCAAGTGGCACAGAAACTTCTCTCTCAAACTGTAGATAATAATGCTAAAACTGAGTGTGAGGAAATACTGTCCGGGACATGTCCAGTACTGACAAGTGCATATTGATAAGTTTGGTAAACTTGTTTAATTTATAAAAGCCAGACCTAAAAAAAAAAATAAAAAATACATGAGGGTTATAAAGAATAATGAATACCAAGTTAATATATATTAATACAGAATTCAGAAAGACAGTGATTAAATAGTGTCCACATATCCCCAATCAGCTGACCTCAGCCATTCTAACAAGTAAAATGTATGGTTTTCAGTAACTCACAGAAGTCACCTACAATGCCTTAGACAACATATATCTTTTATACCTTTATTGGAGGTTAGTGTGATAAGTAAATGACCTTCTATCATTGTCATGATGAATACAGAGAAGTGAGATAGTGTAGACCTGCTCTCATCAATTGCTTGATGCTTTTGACACATTTCAATTTGTGCTCAGTGAGTTTAACAGTTGAGATCTAACAAAGTGTTACCCAAAGTAATGTTATTTTGCTCTTTTTCATACAGCAGGTTTTTGTATTTAGTGCTTGTGGAGGCTGGTTGGTTATTATAAATTCTCTTTTAATATAATATGTCTCAAAGAGGCATGATTAAAGTGCCAGTCAGTTGTTGGCCATTCTTGGTCTGATGGAAGTCCTTTTAAAGGCAGTGAGCCTTCAGATGCATTTAATTCCAATAGTCAGACACTTTTACTTGAGAACTTTTTTGCCCCTTTCATCTTGCCTGGGTTGGTGTTGCTCCAGTATAGTTAAGGAAGGTTTTGCCAGGTTGTAAGATCATTACAAAGAGAAAAAGGCATATTGAGAGATAATCTAGTACCTATTCACACTCCTAGATAATTTCTCCTTTTGTATTATCTAGATTTAACAAAGTCAGTAATTTCTTCTTTGTCATGTTTGCCAGACCTTTATTCATTTTTCACAGCCATCCATCAGACTCTATTTTCTCTTGTTTTCCTGCTGGACCTGCTGCTTGTGAAGAGAGAAGGTCTTGTGGGGGATGTAAAGTTTGGAGGTTGTCTTGGGCAGAGTGATCACAAAATGATAAAGTGTTCTCAATTCTTGGAGAAGCAAGGGTAGGAGCCAACAGAACTGCCACTTTGGACTTGGGAAGGGCAGACGTTGGCCTGTTTTGAAGCATGGCTGAGAGTGTCCCTTGGGACACAGTCCTGAAAGGCAAAGGAGCCCAGGAAGTCTGGTCATACTTCCAGGAGGAACTGTTAAAGGCACAGGAGAAGGCCATCGCCAGGACCTGAAAAATAAGCCATTGAGGCAGAAGACCAGCCTGGCTAAACAGAGAGCTTTGGCTGGACCTCAGGAACAAAAGGAAAGTTTACAGCCTTTGGAAAACGGTGTTGGCAACTTATAAGGAATACCAAGACGTAGTGAAACTATGGAGGGGGAAAATTAGAAGTTCCAAAGCTCAAGCAGAATTCAACTTGGCCACTGTGGTTAAAGACAACAAGAAGAGGTTTTTTCAGTATATCAGCAGAAAAAGGAAGATTAGGGAAATTGTAGGCCCGCTGATGGATGAAGTGGGCACCCTAATGGTGGAAGACACAGAGAAGGTAGAGTTACTGAATGCCTTCATTGCTTCAGTCTTCACTGCTAAAGCTGTCCTTCATAAATTCCAGACTCTGAAGGCAAGGCAAAAGGTCTGGAGAGACGAAGAATTTCCCTCAGTAGAGGAGGACCGGGTTAGAGACCACTTGGCCAAACTGGACATCCATATGTCCATGGGCCCTGATGGGATGCACCCGGTAGTGCTGAGAGGACTGGCAGATGCTATTACTGGGCCACTCTCCATCATTTTTGAAAGGTCATGGAGAAGAGGAGAGGTGCCTGAGGACTGGAGAAAGGCCAATATTACTCCAGTCTTCAAAAAGGGCAAAAGGAGGACCCAGGGAACTACAGGTCAGTTAGTCTCACCTCTGTCCCTGGGAAGGTGATGGAGTGACTCATTCTGGATGTCATCTCTAAACACGTTGAGGAACAGGAAGTTATTGGGATTGGTCAACATGGATTTTTCAAGGATAAGTCATTCTTGACCTATCTGCTAGCCTTCTGTGATGACATAACTGGTTGGCTGGATGAGGGGAGAGTAGCAGATGTCATCTACCTTGACTTCATCAAGGCTTTTGACACTGTCTCCCATAACATACTCATTAGGAAACTGAAGGAGCGTGAGTTAGATGAGTGGACAAAGAGGTGGATTAAGAGCTGGCTGTGTGATAGAACTCAGAGGGTTGCGATTAATGGAGCAGGTTTGAGTTGGAGACCTGTAACCAGTGGAGTCCCCCAGGGGTCAATACTCTGTCCGATCTTGTTCAACATACCCGCACAAGGGGATAGAGTGTATCCTCAGCAAGTTTGCTAATGATACCAAACTGGGAGGGGTGGCTGACACTCCAGAGGGCTGTGCTGCCATTGAGCATGACCTGGACAAGCTGGAGAGCTGGGCAGAGAAGAACCTAATGAGGTTCAACAAGGGGGAATGTAGGGTCCTGCACCTGGGGAGGAAGAACCCTATGCACCAATATAGGTTAGGGGTGGACCTGCTGGAAAGCAGTTCTGAGGAGAAGGATCTAGGAGTCCTGGTAAATGGTAAATTATCCATGAGCCAGCAATGTGCCCTTGCCACCAAGAAGGCCAGTGGAATCCTGGGGTGCATAAGGAAGAGTGTGGCCAGTAGGTCGAGAGAGGTCATTCTCCCCCTTTACTCTGCCCTGGTGAGGCCACATCTGGAATACTGAATCCAGTTCTGGGCTCCCCCGTTCAAGAGAGACAGGGAACTGCTGGAGAGAGTCCAGCAGCGGTCAACAAAGATGACTGGGGGACTGGAGCATCTCTCTGATGAGGAAAGGCTGAGAGAGCTGGGACTCTAGCCTGGAGAAGAGAAGGCAGAGGGGAGACCTTATTAATAATACCTGTAAGTATCTAAAGGGTGGGTGCAAGGAGGATGGAGCCAGACTCATCGCAGTAGTTCCCATTGACAGGACGAGGGGCAATGGGCACAAGCTGGATCATAGGAAGTTTTATTTAAATATGAGTAATAGCTTATTTATGGTGAGGGTGACAAAGCACTGGAACAGGCTGCCCAGGGAGGTTGTAGAGTCTCCTTCTCTGGAGACATTCAAGACCTGCCTGGATGCAGTCCTGGGTAATGTGCTCTAGGCAATCCTGCTTTAGCAGGGGAGTTGCACTGGAGGATCTTTAGAGGTCCCTTCCAACTCTGACAATTCTGTAATTCTGCGAGTCCATAATTATCCATATTGGTAATTATTTTTATTTAACACAATATTCAACTTATTGCTCTTTTAGGGAAAAAAGGATATCATAGGTTTTATAACAGCAGTATTCCTTTTTATGTATCTAAGTATGCTATTCACCTTTTGCCAGATTTGCTTATGTACCTACGTTCAGAACTTTTGCAGAATTGCTGCCAAGGTACTTGTTTCTCATCTTTTTTTTCTTTTCCTGGTGTTCATAATTTCTGCCTAAATCGAGAACGTTAGCACTTGCCAATAGTGAACTGCAACATTCTTTTTTTAAAGACCTTTTCTCCACTTTGTCAAGACTTTTTCTTTTTTTTTTTTTTTAATTCTGAATTGGATCTCTGTTGAAGTTTTCAGCTTTGCAAAAATAGAAGCAGATGAAACTAAGATCTGAGAAATCGCTTGACACAAACAATTATGTTAAAGAGTTACACATTGAGACTACCCATCTCCTGGGAAGGATTTATTAGTGATTCACTCTTAGTTAGAAGAGAAAATAAAGTTATATTATTTTAGCTTTTAGCTGGTTGAGTTGATTGCTAGAATGATTTTCAGGTAAAAAGGCAAAAATTGAAGTGTTAATGGTAATGTAAATGTGGTGATAGAAGAGAGCTGTTAACAGAATTATAAATTATTAGCTGAAGTAGCTTCATCCAATTTATTTCCATCTCAACTGAGAGACTTTACTTGTCTTTTGGTAATAGAGCTCAGAATCCCCAGAACAGAGGGGATTCTATCTTCCCACAGTGACTACTGAGTTGCAAGCAGTTAGTGATTTGAGCAATAAGAGGTGTTCAATCAGGCATCATGTGATTAGATTTAATCGTACTGTTGACTCTTCCAAAAAGGGTAAAGGCCCTTCTGGCTTGATCATCTGGAAATTAATATACCTATTGTGCATAAGCTTTTAATAAAAATGTCTAAGTTTACTGAAGGCAGCAGACTTCTTCCTGATACATACTTTCAGTCTGAGGGAGAAACACTGATATTTAATATCTGAATGTACTTTACAGATGGTATTGCATTTACCATAGCAATTTCTTTCATGTTTCCCTAGCACACCTATGAGAATATGAGATATTGTCAAAACTTTTGCTGAAGTCAAGATGTATGACGTTTACTCCCTCTCTTCCACTGACATGGCCCCTAACCCTGTCACTGGAAAAAATTATGTTGACTTGAAATAATTTGGCTTTGACAAATAAAGTGACTACTCCTCACTTATTCATCAGCCTTGGTGTTTACAAATAGTTTGATTTTTTGTTCAGAATTTTATTTAAGAATTCAAGCTAATTTGACAGATCTGCTGTTATTTTTCTTTCTCTTCTTTCCTCTTTGAAAGGCAACTGTTATGAGAGATATTCAAACTGCATCTCACATACTTTTATACATATCATTTAGATTCCAAAAGTAGCTTTAACTACAATCAATGGAGAAGAGAAAAAAAAAAAAAGCCACCAAAGCAAAACACAAACCAAAACAGAGCACAGTAGTGCCTAAGGAAGCCTGAGATTAGTCTCCTTATATGCCTGGGAAACTATGGCTGTCTCCTGTGCTTATATATGGCAACTGGGAGGCTAATTACCTTACTTATACACCCAGACTAAGCGTCTAATATGAATTCATATGCTTCTATATTTTCAGTTTGCCAGTCTTCAAGGACCTTCACCTGTCTTCCTTGACTTCAGAAAGGTAATAGTGATTATCTTTGTGATGTCTTTGCCAGTTCTTTACAGAGGCTAGGTGAGACAGCATTCCACATTGTGTTTGTGCATATTATACGGGTAATTTCTTTGGTATTCTGATTTTGTTCCTGACATTTTTTTTTGTCTATTTTTATAAACATTCAGTGTCAGTTCCCACTTTCAGTTGGCTTATTCTCATATGCAATGTCAAACCAAGACCCATAGTTTGGTCATGATGTTCTTTTATTATTTTTCCTATTCTTTACACTCCACAGTGCTTTCTGTTGCTCTTTGAGAAATCCAGATGTCTCAGCTGTGATCCTCACGTAAAAGGAAACAAACATCAGAGTAGACTTGTTTAATTTATACTGACTGTGATGTGACATATGTGTTTTAATTCCTTTTACATGCAAGAGCTTTAAGTAATGGGAAGGATAATATTAGAATTACATTACTTCTTTTGTCCTGCCTTTTCTTCATCCATATTCAAATTTTTCATTGTTGGGTATTTTCTGTGTCCTTATGGTAGATGAAGGAGTCAGAGAAGTGACTCAGACCCTTTTGAGAGGTATCTTTGAAAATGCCACTCTCCAACTATGAATTCCCTGTAGCCACAAGTGTCTTTGTTTTTGCAAACCTCTACTCTAATAACTGCTACTCAAAAATTAAATAAATTAATTTTATAAAACCTATATGAAAAAAATCTATGACATAATAATGTCATATGCAGGAAATACTTATGGTAACTAAATATATGACTGATTTATAACTCTCCTTCGAATATATAACTTATAGAGAGAAGACACTCAGCCAGGTGTAAAACTGTTGGTCATTGCCATGCAGCTTGCACCTGGTTGCCTGTGTCAGAGGTTTGACCAGAATGGAAAAGTGGTGACAGGTCCCATACTCAGACTTCATATATAGACCAGTCCCTTGACTATTTTCTCATGCCAAAGGTGAGTCTTGCAGAACTTGCAAAGCCATGTCAACTACTTTCTATTTTGTGGATAAACAGATAGCTGACTCATTTTGTCATGACAAAATTTAGTGTAACTATTTAGTATAATAACAGCAATAGCATAAAAAATCCAGTGCAATCATAAAACCAATTATGAAGCCACAGAAAAATATTATAACAAGCTTTTAATGAGGTTATTTCTCCTGCAATAATCTGAAAACCCTCTATGTTGATTAGGGTGATTGATAAAATGATAGTTGTCTGCTGCACTATAAAAAATGGGAGGATATTACTACTGTAATACTTACTAGCATGCATGGTAAAGAATCAATATGTAAGCACTTAACTAAGGACGTTACGTGTGATAAGCAAAACAATTTCCTAAAGATCAGATGATGGTCAAGCAATGACAAAGCTCTGATGAAATTACTATTTTGGTGAAGAAATCTGATCAAGTTAATGCAGTTTTTCTAAACCTTGCTGAAGGCAGACCAAACATAAAATTCAGATTATGCTGACTTGATGAGAACACCAAAAGGGCAAGCTAATCTACTTCATAATGTGACAATAAGGAATAAAATCCCACTGGAGAGAGTTTAGGAAGAGGTTAACATGGAGTCTTCTTAGCAGTGATAAAGGTACATAACTAGCACATTTATTTGATTATCCTATTAAACAGGTAGAAATGAAGATGTGTCCAAATAGAATCACAGAAGTAGCACTAGGATGAAAGCAAAGACAAATCAGGTTTAGGTTCCTACTCTTTTATGGTGCAAGTTGATGACTAAAGGGACTAACAAAAGAGCTCGTTAAGAAGCAATAAACAAGTCGATAAAGATGTAAATGGCTAAAATGCTGAGACAAAACTCTCACAGGACTTGATTCACAAGAATGTTTTTCTTTGGTGATTTCAGTATAATTGCAGTGCAAAAGTAGAATCGCATAATGTGGCATCAGCTAAATTGTCTCAAAACCAAAAGCAGTTAACAGTTTCCCATCAAAGATAAAAAGGTATGTGCAAGTGAAGGGATTCTGGAATAATTCTGTGTTGTAGAAATAGGCATTCAAACATTCAAAAACTTTGGGGTTTATTTTGCATTATTTAACTATACCTGATTTTTGCATTAGTTTATTTGCCATGCGTTTCATCATGCTCACCTACCTTTATCTTACGGGTGAATGAAAGACTTACACAACTTGAAACACAAAGCTTTGTGATGTGGAAACTAATTAGAATAATTATTACTAGTAACAAATAATTCCTTCCACAAATCCTATTGAGTTATTTTAACGAATTTGTCTTTAGGATGTTCATTAAAATTCTATGCCTAAATACCCTGGAACCCAGTTTGACTCCAACTTGCCATTTCCTATGCTTTGCTTCAACTGACTATTGCAGCTCCTGGCACAGGATTAACTCCATCTTTGTTTATGTGTGCGATAGCAAAAAGATTAATAACAGAGAACTCTCTTGTTGCTAATCATTCTTTCCAGAGTGCAGACAGAAAAAACCCTCTTGTAACCCTAAATCTATATTTCAAGTATCCTAAATATAGATATTAACTAGAATACTGCATATTTATCTGCTTAAATTAATTCAGGAAAAGATTACAATGAAGGATTTCTGTGTCATTTAGATGGTCCTGCATCTTACATTTTATTACAGAGTAAAAACTAATTTCAACAGTCTTTGTATTTTGTATTGGTGTTTTCATTTTAATATCATTTCCCTAAATTTATTAATTTAAGTTCAATGCATCTCTCATGGCCTATTTGAAACAAAGGGAGCAGTGGGGCCTAACTGAAAATGTAGTGGCTCAGAGGCTTTTTCCTGAACCCATTCTTCAAGTTGAATTTCAATCACACTGCAGGTCTCATTTTTAGAAGGAAAGGCTTTAAGCCAGCCAGATCAGACCCAGGTTTTAAAATTTATTTTTAGCTCAGAATTTATAGGGTTTAATTGTTGGAAATTTCTGGTGAAGAAAGTGAAATGTATACAGCATACAGCAAGATGTACCTTGCGTTTTCCATCATTAAAAAAAAAACAGTGAAAAACATATGGCTGAAGTTTGAACCATGGTAGTTACTGTGGAATATATGCCACATGTTAAATTTTCTCTTAAAATCAATAAAATTCAGTTTTAGAACAGTAGTGCAGGAAATAAAATGTTTTCCCATGCTTAGTCATTGTTTTAAGTAACTATTTCAGTTGCTACATTTCAGAGTGAAAATTTAAATCTTGCAGAGAGAATATGAATGATTTCATGCAAAAAGCCATTGAAATACGGCTATGGTGCAAGCCTCTGAAAATCTCATATTGCTCAAAATTGAACATGCTGAGTACAGAATTCATCTTTCTGCATCTTCACTCTACTGACCAGATACACAGGTACTCCTCCAAAAAGTAGCTGTTGTAACCTCTTTAAAAGCCTTAATCCATAGAGAAACAGACACACACACACAACAAAAAATACCCAGTCAAAGCAAGAATGCCTGGAATTTCAGAAAACTGACTTTCTCTTTCAACATTTTCCATTCACTTCCACCTAGATCTCCTTCCCTCACCACTTTCCTGTCCCATCAGACACACTTTTGTTCAATAGTGGCACTCCACTTCCTATTTTTCTGTGGTGTAATTAGTCCTTGGATAGTGTCACACACAGAAATTACTTTCAATGAGTAACACAATTTGCTGCTATCGCTGCTTCTGCCCTGTGTTGAAAAAAAACACACATGTTTAAACGGATTCTATCATCTAATTAAACTGGAATCTTTTTTGGGAAAGAGACTATTGTATTATGAAAGGTATTACCAAGGGGACAAAAATTAGAACATGAAAGGAAAATAGAGATTGCAGAGAAATACTGGCAATTCTAAGAATGCCAAAATGAGCATTTCCTATACTATTTTATGCACTTTTTTTGTACCTTCGCATAGGTTTTGCATGATCACAGATGTCTAAACCTCTCTGCAGAACTGCCTTTTCATTTTTTCAGTTTCAGGAGGTCTCAAGTACTGAAACAAGGCCGCATGGAGATAAGTTGTTTCGGTATCTTTGTCTCAAGAGGATATGTTAAAAATCAGGCTTCCCTGTCTCTTCCATGCATTTCCTATTAAATAATCAAATGTTGAGATCCTTTGCAGCATTGTTACGCTTTTAGCACTTGTAAGCCATGCAGACCTGTAGCAACTGATGACCTGCACCAGGTTTTAACAGACATTTTCAAAGCATAAAATTAAAATTAAATAAAATGCACATAGACTTTTATATTTACTGCAATTGACCTGTTTTTAGATAGCTGTCAATGCTGTTATTAGTGCTAATATGTTCTATGTAGCCACTAATATTTAAGTTACTAATAATTTTTTTAAAATATTACTGAGCACTATATAATTGAAATATAATAAATCATTACAGAACCAGTAATTATGATGATGTTACTTTTAGTCATATACTTTTAAAGAAAAATGTATATGTATTACAGCACAGGTGTTGGCATAAACCACAACTCCAGATCTAGTGTATAGTATGTAAAATCCCATTATCTGTGTGAATTTCTCTGCAAAATAATAAATTTGTTTTCAACTGTTTGAACAGATTGTATTTACTTCAGTTTACTTCTTGTTTCTTGTAGGGCATTTCTTTCTTTCATTTCAATGAGTAAACTATAAGTGGTGTTTCTTGCCAGGAGTTGGGGGTTTTTTGTTTGTTCTGTTTTCTTTTTTTAGAATGGACACATTAATTTTGAGGTAGCTTAATTGTTTTTGACATTTTCCATACTTTTCAAAATAAAACCAACAACAAAAATATTTCTGTATTCTTCTCTATCTGGAGAAAAATTAAAACCTTTTCCTCAGTAAAATCATTCTATGAAAGCATCAATTTAAGAGAGAAAGCAACTTCCCTTTTAAATTATTTTTTAACAATAAACATTTCAACAAGAGTTTGGTGCTGAAGCATATTACAAAGCAAAACAGAGAAGCTAATTCTGCCACTTCATTTGTTACAGAAAATCAACCAAAAGAGTCCTGTTGTCCAGAACTGAGAGCTTAACACATTTCATGCATTCTAGTAGCATAAAAAGAAAATAGGACCATAGGCACTAGCTCTCTACATTCTTGATGAGGTTTTGCTATTGCACACTTGTTTCATAAATTATCTTTTGGTCTCAAGCCATGTTCAGCCTTCACTTGATGCTCTGATCTCTAAATTGCCAGAGGACCTGAAATGCAGGAGGATTCAGCAGGATGTCTTCTGTTATCATCCCAACAGCTAAAGTCTGGCATGGCAGCATGGCATCTGATTGGTAGATTGCCACCTAATAAATTAATTTAATAGATAATAGAATTTAATTGCCTGAGTCTCTCCTTTCTGTAGCATCAGCAAACCTGATGAGTAGCTTACGTTTTTGCTGACACAGTCAGCAGTTGTGATGGCCTTTACATCAGTAATATCACTTTTTGGCCAAGACAGGAGGAAAGCTTTGAGGGTTCACATCACTTCTTTATTTCTGGCTAAGCTACTTGTATAGACCTTGTTAAGGCTTCATTTTCTACACATACGTTCCTTACTTGGGAAAACTGCTCCTAATTAAATGTCAATAGGAAAACCAGAGAAAGAAACTCTTTTTGGATTACTGTGATTTGTGAGTCCAGTAACACTCCTGATGTTTCAAAACACTGGAAAATTGTGATGGCTCAAAGAGCACTTCTTTGTACAAAGATTTTAACAGAACAGTTCTGTTGAAGAAATGCACCTTCTATACACTGTTTGCTTACTGAGTCAGGAGAAGTCAGAAACCTAGATAAGGAAAAATTTTTATCCATGTTTCTGAAAAGAGGCTTCTGTTTTCAGTTATGTTTTTGCTGCTGACTTGAGAATTGTGGCATTTGACATTGTGCTATCAACCACAGAAATTCTACTGTCAAGTTACAGTACCTGGACACCTGGTACCAGTAGTTTTCTGTTTCTAGTGGAAACATCAGAATTTTTTTAGAAAATAACATCTTTGTCCCTCCTTACTATATTTTAGGCCACAACTCAGCACCATTGCTCTAGCTGCACTCCATTTCTACCCTGCTCTTTATACACTGAACACACTACTCTTGATTCGTGGTATGTTTGCTAGCTAAGCAGCTGGTAGGTGCATCACACACTGTCTTTCAATGAGAACGGGGCTTGTTCTCAGATTAGTGTGGCTCAGTGTCCAAATGGAGATCAGTGATGAGTGGTGTCCCTCATGGATCCATACTGAGACCAGAACTGTTTAATAACTTCATTGGTAACACAGACTGTGGTATTGAGTGCACCCTCAGCAAGTTTGCGGATGACATCAAGCTGAGTGATGTAATTGACAACACTCCTGATGGATGGGATGACATCCAGGGGGACCTGGACAAACTGAAGAAGTGAACCCACTTGAAATGAATGAATTTCAACAAGGCCAGGTACAAGGTCCTGCACATGGGTCAGGGCAACCCCTGGTGTCAATACAGTCTGGGGGATGAAGGGATTGAGAGCAACCCTGTGGAGAAGGTTTTGAGGGTACTGATAGATGAAAATCTGGACGTGAGCTTGCAATGTGCACTTGCAGTCCAGAAAGCCAAACATATTCTGGGACAGCATAAAAAAAAGCATGACCAGCAGGTCAAGGGAGGTCATTCTGCCCCTCCACTCTGCTCTAGTGAGACCCCACCTGGAGTACAAGAAGGAGATGGATCTGTTGGAGCGTGTCGAGAGGAGGGCAACAAAAAAGACCAAAAGACTGGAGCACCTCTTTTATGAAGACAGGCTGAGGGAGTTGGCATTGTTCAGTCTGAAGAAGAAAAGACTGGGGGGACCCTATAGCAACCTTCCATTACCTGAAAGGGCCTATAAGAAGGCTGGGGAAGACCTGTTCACTGGGGCATGTAACAATAGGACAAGGGGTAATGGTTTCAAGCTAGAGAAGAGTAGATTTAGGTTGGACATTAGGAAAAAGTTCTTCGATATGAGGGTGGTGGATCACTGGAACAGGTTGCCTAGAGAGGTGGTGAGGGCCTCATCCCTGAAGACATTCAAGGTCTGTCTTGATGGGGTTCTGAGCAATCTGTTCTAGTGTGACATGTCCCTGCTTATTGTAGGGGGGTTGGACTAGATGACCTTTAGAGGTCCCTTCCAACTCAAGACATTCTATGATTCTATGATTCAGTTCTAGAGTCCTCAGCACAAGGAAGACATGGACCTGTTGGGTCAGGTCCAGAGGAGGGCCAGAAAATTGAAGACAACAGATTTACACTAAATGTAAGGAAGAAATTTTTTATAATGAGGGTGGTAGAGCACTGGAATGGGTTGCTCAGGGAGCTGGCATTTGCTCCATCCCTGGAAACATTAAAGGTCAGGCTGGGCGGAATGCTGAGCAACCTGATCTAGGTGAAGATGTCCCTGCTCACTGCAGAGGGGTTGGGCTAGATGACTCATAAATGTGCTTTCCAACCCAAACTATTCTATGATTCTATAAGGCTTTTTTAGAGTGAAATCTGAAATAAACCAAATTTCTATTTAGGTCTTAAGCTAATTCCTTTAAGACCTGGGTGTGAGTTAATTAAGTTTTAATCATCTGGAAAATCTTTAACTTTAGCCCAGTATTACAGGTACCAAATCCTTAGTCCAACAACATCATATGGGCTGGACGTAACCTCCTGCTTTGCTCCAGATATGAGACAAAAATAATTAGTAAGCATTTCTGCCTTTCTTTTTAGAGTTCATAGAATCATAGAATCCTTTAGGTTGGAAAAGACCTTTAAGATCATCAAGTCCAACCTTTAACCCTACTTACCATGTTCACCCCTAAACCATATCCCCAGGCACCACATCTATATGACTTTTAAACACATCCAGGGATGGTGACTCAAACACCTCTCTGGGCACCCTGTTCCAATGGCTGACAATCCTTTCAGAGAAGAAAAAATTCCTAATGTCCAGCCTAAACCTTCCCTGATGTAGCTTTAGGCCATTCCCTCCTGTCCCATGACTATTTACTTGTGAGAAGAGACCAGCACGTACCTCTCTACAATATCCTTTCAGGTAGTTGTAGAGAGCAATAAGGTTTCCCCTCAGCCTCCTTTTCTTTAGACTAAATAGCCCCAGTTCTCCCAGAGGCTATTTAGTTCTTGTAATTTGATTTTTTTCTTGTTTATTTTTGTAAAAATTCTTTCAACAAGATCTTACTTCTTTACTACTACTGTCCAAAACAGTGCAAAAAACTTACATGAAATGTTAAACTTTCACAAGCACTGTTTTAGTAGTGTTAGCAAAGGTAGTGCAGACCTTAACACTGATATAAAATATTGGGACCTTTATGGTTAGTGTCAAAAAAGCCCCAAACCCTAGACAGCTATTTTTTTTTTCATATTTATCATAATTATCTCAGTTATTAGTTCCATATCTGGGTAAAAGAATTATACCAGTAGTTCAAAGTGCCTACTACTGAAATGCAGCCTTCAAGGCAGTGTTTGTGAATACTGCCTGAAATACTCAGAAAATCATTTTCACCTCTCTGTGCTTCAGTTATCTCATCTGGAAACAATGGATATAATAATACCTCTTCTGCAGTTCACCACAGTTCTATGCAAGATTTATTCAATAGACTTAGTAGTGAGGACAAGAAATGTATCATGGAAAGGCGTTAACAAACTGTTTCTCTTCAGATATTAGTATTCATTTACATATACACGTCCACTTGCCTTACACTTTCAGTAGCTGGTTTAAAAAAGGAAAACCTTTTTAAGTTGATGACCATTCATTTAATTATTCTTCATTGAGCCCTATAAATACAGAATACATAGTTTTCTGTTGCAGTACTTGAAGCCTACAGGGAACAGATGAATAAGTACTGTAAAACTTCAGTATAGTGTAAAATGATGCAGGAGAACTGTGGAAAAACACACACATATATATATAAAATATATTTATTTAAAATTATATATGTATATAAAATATATCTTTGAATTAATTGCTTTTTCTAAGTATCACAGCTGGAACTGCTTTGTGATGAATCAATATAATAACCCAGCTTTATAAGGAGTGCTAGAAATGATAGGAGAGAAACAGTCCTGCAGTATATGGGTGATACTGGTGTTTGGCAATTGCCAGAATCATTTATGGATTCTATTTTTACAATATTCTGCAATAAAAGGAAAGAAGTGTGCTTTTCTACCTCTGAAGAAAATGTAAAATGTTACAAGAATTTATATTAACAGAAGCATTATGGTCATATCAAGTCTTAAGAGGAAAATATAATATTATGCATAACAAAAACTAATAAAAAAGAAGTCTCTAAGCTTTTCTTACATTATTTATTTTTACTAACAGCTACCAAGAGCCATTTATCAGATTTTAAATTACTTTTAAAAATCTTTCTTCTGGTAGTATTCACATCTTGAATTTCTGATATGATTTTAACTTTCAGTCTGGATACAAAAGAATGAAAAAGCTTCTGTATTTATGGATTACTTAATTTGATCCACCATAGCAGAAGTGCAATTTGAAGCAATCCTAGCAACTAGGCAAGAGAAACCTTACAATGAAGTGCTGATTACTGCATGAAAGTACAGCAACAAAGTGTCATTCTTGCTCTCTCATTCCACTCTAATTTATCTGTCTCAAATCCCTCAGAGCAAACACAGCTTTATCTTGAAGAGAAAAAAATGTATCTTCTCCCAGGACTTAAACTATGGCAGTGGTGTAGGAAAAGCAGAGGGGTTAGATTTCAGCACTGATCAAGAGATGCCATCATCCTTCCCTTGGCTTGCAGGATTGGAGATTTTATGATATTTACCATAGTAGATACTTCAGGTTAATATGACACTTTTTAATGAACTGAGAAACAAAGGTAGGACACAGCTGGCTGCAGGTCACATTTTTTTCCTTTGTTGTACAAAGGCTGTCTTGAAGGGCATTGTGTTTACAATGCTCCTTTAGAAACAGCAGTGACATCCAACCAAGACCAGAAGATGTAATAGGATTTTTTTCCCTCTCCACAAAACAGACACTTGTTTTTTCTACAAGAATAATGTAGGCAATTCTGCACACTAGTAAGGCCCTTGGGTATCTGCAATTTTTCTGGTGGTCTGAAAATTAAGTGTAAATTAACACACCATGTGCTAAAGTAGAAGAAGTTTTGATCTAAAGAGAAATTCTGAAAGTGGCTAAAAGGAGGCAAATGTAATTCTGGTCTTAACTTCTGTTTCAAAATGAATACTAAAATCTCAGTGAAAACATTGGTCTGAATATGCCATTTATGTCACGCATTCCCATGCCAGTTAAAATAAAATATTTTCTGTTCAAAAGAGAACTCATAATACTCTCTTGGAATTCTGCTGTTTTGCTGTCTTCAGTCTATCCCACAATCATCTAATTTTTACAGGTGTTGCTCAGATAGTTCATATATGAAACTCTGTTTCCCATGTGGATTACCAGAATGTCTGATATAGTTAACTAATATATAGATATATTTGTATATACATTTAGAAATGCATTTATTATTAATATATTTTATATATATAATATTAGAAGGAAAGCAAATTAAACAAAAACCTGATAATTATTACAATGTTGATCCAGGGAGATGATGTTTATTAGAACTTTTTTGCTATTTCTTAACAACCAGTGCATGCTGCAGCACCATGGTTGGGCTCTCTGACTGTATATTCTTTGCAAACTCCTGCAGATATGTTATTACACCTAACAGCATAAAAGTTCCCTGTTTCTCTCATAGGGCCTAGTCACACAGGTTCTAAAACTTCAATTGCACAGCCCCAATGTATATCAGACCATGGAAGGCACCTGAAACTAAGGTAAACTTTATCTCAGACCTTTTGACAGCAAAAGAATCAAGTGAACAACACCCTTCAACATATGCTGAGGTTTCTAAATCCTGCACCAGCACTCATCCTCAAAAAGGGGAGATGTGACTGGTTTAATGGGCCTTTTGTTGCTTCCATTAGCATCTGTACTCCATCATGAGGAGTAGGAACGGGATGTGAATGAAGCAGGCAAGATAAACTAGTCCAGTATTTAGAAAAAAGAAAAGAGAGTGTGATATGGTATGGCTGCTTTACCTCTCACCTCAGGGTTGGAGTGGATTTCTGTCCTTCAGGGTTCAGATGCATACACTGGCTATCCTAACTCTGCTGGTGTGAGATCTTGCTGAGCATGCTTCCCTTTGCTTACATTACTCTTCTTTGCTATGGTATGGTTTCAAAGAATAGACAACTTGAGCCCATAGGCAGAAGGGAGCTGTGGTGTGTTCTAACCAGTCTGAGTGGCCACAAGGATCATGAGTGGAAGAGCCACGCTGTGGATGTGTCTTCACAGTCTTGATATATCCAGTCCAACAGTCCTGATGAAACCTTTGAGCCCTCCTGAGTTAAGCCTTTAAACTACACATCTACTAGTTATAAACAGAGAAAACTAGAGAAACATTTTCATTATAGCTTGGTGCCAGGCTACAATTTTGGTTCTCTGTAATAAATCAACAGGTAGACAGTCATTGTTACCAATCTGTCACAAATGGAAGGAAAGTACTTATGACTTGACCCCTCAGCTGCAGAAACAGAAACTCATCCCCTATTTTTTTCTTTCCCACAAATGATAACTTCAAGTCTTTCTCTGATGTCAATGCACTGAGTGAACTAATAAGCCCCATATCAGCTTATTAATAGCTAATATTAATTAGCCTCGTCCCTTTTTTGTCAGGCTTTAACTAATCTGATACGGTAGAGCTGTGTAACCCTGAATCAGGCAACTGTTGAAAGAACTCTTTGAGAAAGCTGAGAGAAGTATCCTCAGGGGTTTCCTCTTGGCCCATCTCAAGAGTCACATGTTAAGCTCCCCTTCCCTTGCAGAGCAGCCCACTTTTGCTACCCCTGACACCTGAAGAAAAAAAAATAAATAAAAAAATCATAGAATAGTTTGGGTTGGAAGGAACATCAAAGATCTTCTAGTTCCAACGCCCATCTAGAAATGTAACTTAACTTTCTCTACCTGAATGTGTACCTTCCTCTATGGTCCAATGAATACCTTTCTTAAGGAAAGACTTGGTCTCTGGCTGTTTTCTATTAAAGACGTTTTTAAGTTTTATCTGGATCTTTTCATACTGGATTTATACAGTCAGACAATCTATTCCCATTATAATGTATTCAATTTTCTTTATGACTATAATTTCTACATAAAACAAGTTTCCAAAGAATTCTGCCAATCTGAGGTATTGATCCATAATCAAGTGACAGCTTTAGAGTTCTGAGTCACCTGAAAAATCACGTTCAGCATTTTTTCCCCAATCAAGCCTTGCACATAGGAATTTCCTTTTTTTTTTTTCTTTTTGCTGAAAGGGAGCTAGACTAGATTGTTTAGCATTTGTAATAAGAATGTGATTGTTTCAGTGTACATAAAAAAACAGTATTAAAATTATTACAGCTGGATGTTTAAAAGGCTGTGCCATGGGAAGTAAAGGGGGTAAGTGCTACATTTAAAATTCCCCACATTATTTAGGTAAAAAATGTTTACAAATATTGAGGAGTTCTTCTCAGCTGTCTGCCTGAACCTTCTTTCACTAGGCTGTTTTTTTAATCTAGCAAATATAAGAAAGCCTCAAAGCTAGAAAAAAAGCTCCAAGCACAAAAACATAAAGAGCATTCTAATTATATAGCAAAGCATATTTCATGTCATTAACCAAATGTGATGTTCTTCCTTAACTATAATTCGTCTAAGTTACAATGGAGTAACAACAAGAACAAAGACAAAAGAACACATGTAGTTAAGGTTCCAGCTGTTGCACATCTTCAGACATTGATACAGGTGGATTATGGTATATAACTGAGAGAAGCAGAAATTGTGCGTTGAAAAACAAAATCTCTTCACAATTGAACTTTCTCATATCTCAGGAAAAGAGAATAATTAGAATTCCCTTAACAGTAAGAGATGCTTATGATTATGTCTGTTGAAGACAATTCCGTTTAGGGTAAACCTCAAAAACTTGCATCTGGAAAGCAATTGTAGCTGTGGAATAAGAATTTACTCACTTGAATGTTCACTACCTTGATTTCATGGGTAATAGTTTTAAAATAGGAACACGTTCACAGACTAGAAAAATCATAACAAGAAGATAAATTCTTTATTAACTTACTTTTTCCTAAAAAGTAGGAGGGTTTGGAGGTCTTTTCTTACTGAAATATCACTGTAGGACTAAAAAATAGTCTTAGCCTCTAGACCAATATCTTGCTTCAAAGCCAGGTCAGCTCTCAGGTCAGGCCGTGTTGCTCAGGTTTTACTCAGTTGGAGCTTGAAAACATTCCAAGAGGCAATCTCTCTGGGCAACCTCTTCCACTGCCTGACTCTCCTTGTGGGGGAAAAGTGTCATGTTATATCTGGACTAATCCCTTTGTGCTTCAATTTAAGTCTGTTGTCTCTTGAACACCTATGATACACTGCTGCAAAGAGCCTTGTTCATCTCCTTAGTGATGTCCCTGTAAGTGTTGGAAGGTAGCAGTGAGGATCCCCAAATCCATCCCTTCTCCTGGCTGAACAAGCCCCAATCCCTTAGCCTCTCCTTGAAGGGCTAGTACTTCAGCCCCAACCATGTGTGGGTTGAGCTTGGTTGGCTGCCAGATGTCCACATCCCATAACAGTACATTCTCAGACTTTCCCCCTGCTCCAACATGGGTCCTCTCCTTGGGCTGCAGTCCTTCAGGGTGAACCAGCTCCAGTGTGGACTCTTTTATGGGCTGCAGGGAAATACTGATACTACCATGTTCTCTCTATGGTCTGCAAGGATTGCTCTGGCACCTGAAACACCTCCTTACCCTCCTTATTCTATGACTTGGGGTTCACAGGACTATTTCTCACTTTTTTATCATAGAATCATAGAATGGTTAAGGCTGGAAGGGACCTTAAAGATCATCAGGTTTCAACCTCCTTCCTATTAGCAAGGAAACCTCACACTAGAACAGGTTGCACAAGGCCTCATCCAACTTGGCCTTAAACACCTCCAGGGAGCGGGCTTCCACAACCTTGCTAGGCAACCTGTTTCAGTGCCTTACTACCCTCATGGTGAAGAATTTCTTCCTGATGTCTAACTTGTATCTACCCTCTTTCAGTTTAAAACCATTACTCCTTGTCCTATCACTACCCTGCCTGGTGAAAAGCCGCTCCCCAGCTTTTCTGTAAGCTGCTTCAGTTACTGGAAGGCCCCTATAAGGTCCTCCCCAGAGTCTTCTCCTCTCCAGACTGAATAGCCCCAACTCCCTCAGCCTGTCTTCACAGAAAAGGTAATCCAGCCTTTAAAACATCTTCATGGCCCTTCTCTGAACCCTCTCCAACAGCTCCATGCCTTTCCTGTGATGAGGGCTCCAGAGCTGTACACACTAATCCAGGTGCAGCCTCACCAGAGCAGAGTAGAGGGGCAGAATCACCTCCCTAGCCCTGCTGGCCACACTTCTTTTGATGCAGCACCAGGCAGTGACACTCCTCAGTGCCTCTGCAGTGTTTTTCTTTCTCTTAAACGTGTTTTCCCAGAGGGGCCACCAGTGTGGCTGATGGGCTCAGATGTGTCCTGCAGTGGTTCCACTGGACCTGACTGGAGCCAGCTGGAACCAGCAGGAACCAGGTGTGTCCAGCACAAAGCAGCACTTGGCAACTCCTCACAGAGGCTATCTTGCGGCCCTCCCACTGCCAGCACCTGGGTGGACACTGGCACCATGTGCAGGGTCCTTTCACTAAAATCACTCCAGTTTGTTGATGCCTTTGCTCTACTGAGAGCAGGCCCAAACCTACAGCTACCCCATTCTTCCCTCATTTCCAATAATTTTTTTTCTTTTCTCTGGTATTTTATTATTCTGTGGTAATGACCAGTCTCAGTGAATATGTTAAATACCAGGCACGGGCACATTTTTGGTAGGAAGCAGGACTTCAGCCATCCTCTTTATCACCAGCTAGTTCATATCCCTGTACCACAGGATGTGGTGGTGATCAGGCTGCTCTGCAGCCCTCAGTTGTGTTGATGGCTGAGCAAATTCTGAGAAATACTTGAAATAAAAGGAGAATTTGTCCCTGCTGAAGATGATAGAGGGCTGGAGCACCTCTCTAATAAAGACAGGCTGAAAGAGTTGTTCAGTCTGGATAGAGAAGGCCCCAGGGAGGCCTTATAGCAGCCTTCCAGTACCTGAAGGGGCCTACAGGAAAGCTGGGGAGGGGCTTTTTACAAGGGCATGTAGTGATAGGATGTGGGGTAAAGGTTTTGAGATTAAAGAGGGTAGATTGAGATATTCCCTGGAAGTGTTCAAGGCCAGGCTGGATGACACTTTGAGCATCCTGCCTTCTAGTGGAAGGTGTGTTAACTCCTGCAGGGGGGTTGGATCGAGATGATCTTCCAACACAAACCATTCTATAGTTCTATGGTAATGCAGATTAACTAGCCTCTCACCTACCATATCTCTGATGTAGTGGATACTTGACAGCCTGCTCAAAAAGTTTTGTGCCAGAGCTAGAAATATTGCCTAAGCCATTTCTACCTTTACATATTCTGGTCTTCATTTTGACCAAAGAGGAATATTAATTAAATTACCTGGACTATGCCTGAAAATAATTCATTTTAACACATTAACCATGGGAAACATGCAGGAAGAAATTATCTTAAGCCTTGATTACAAACTCTGTTCATGTTTATAAGAGTAAATCAGGAATACATATGAACAATTCTACTAATATATATATTATAGCATTTTACGAGCATTTATTTACCCAGTAAAACCACCTTCCTTTGACTTCAGCAGAAGTCTTTCCAGAGTGAAGATTAAGAAATGTGAAACTTCATACTACCATGGAAATATGTATATAGTGCCTTTACTGAGTCTAATGACACAGCAGGAAAGCCCTCAAAATCCTGAATGTACTAATAAACTACTTCTTAAAAGGTCATATTCCCACAGTGACCAAAAAGATAATTCTGAGCTATTTTACTAAGATTGAACTACATCAAAATCACAAGACGAAACCTATGATCTTCTTTCATTTTCTAAAACTGGCAAAAAATTTAAGACTTCATCTGTGAGGTTCTTTTTTTCCACCTCACATCTTTTCACTTACAGTGCTGACAACCAAGATGTTTACTGTTCTATTAATATCAAACCGGCATATGCAGAATGACTTCGGGGTTGTTCTGATTCAAATTCTGTGGAAACAAATGTGCTGAGAAAAGGAAAAATGAAATTGAAAAGTAAATGCAAGTTGAGGATAACTAACTAATTCTTAGAACAATTTGTCAAAGCACGCAATGGGTCCTGCAACACCTAGGAGTTCCTGGTTTAAGAATGGATTTCTTTTTAAAAGTAGTTTAAAGCTTGGTCATGTGTTATTCGGCTTGATAGCTTTCATTTACAAACAAGAAAGAACATTTTTTTCACCTCAGAAATTACTACGTGAAAATATATAGCTTATTTTGTAATGGTTGATAGAAATAAGAATGTTTACTTCTCAATTTAAGGAGAAAAAACAACCACCTCCCTTCTGAATAAAAAGTCCCCGATAGCTGCAATTGAAACACCAGCAGGTGATTAACTGTAAATAACTACCAACTTTTTGGCAATCTTAACGAGGACAGCAGGAAGGATAAACATTTCTTTATCATATAATTAAATATTGTTCCTATTGTTATTGCTACATATAGTTTGAATCTCTGTGCTGTGTTTCACACTGCACTAGACATAGGAAAACAAATAAAGACGTAGCCCTTGTCCTTGGGAGTTAATGATCCA
Source organism: Hemiprocne comata (assembly GCA_020745705.1). Lineage (NCBI taxonomy): Eukaryota > Metazoa > Chordata > Aves > Apodiformes > Apodidae > Hemiprocne > Hemiprocne comata. Next base: position 137,590,916 of record CM036587.1, read on the forward strand.
AAAATAACCTACTCGCAGAAAAGTTTCTGCCAGGTGAGAACATTGGTAGGTGGTGGTAGAGAACAATTCTCTGCCAGTTATAAACTGGATCAACAGATAACAAAGAGACTTTGCTGTGCCAGACTGATGGTCTGGCACATTCGGTCAGCATTAAAATCACATGCAGATGCTGCAAATATTTAGAAAGCAGGAGGACAACTTAAGTTTGAAAACTCTGTAATGGTCTTTTCTGATATGTTGTCCTGGAAGACTTGCAAAGGAAGAAAAAGGAAGGAATTTGAAGACTACTGTTGCGAATTTTCTTTTGTGTCAGGTACTTTAATAATAGTAATTTTCCTAGTGTTAAACTTCTACTTTACTCTTTGCGTGCTGCACTACTAACGGATGCAGGATTTTCCTTTGAGATTTTATTGCATTTTGGCATTGTCTCTGTCCTTCTGCTTGTTTTTTCATCCATCTTTTCTGTGAATTTTCTGAAGTGTGTTCTGAATAGGCAGAGGTAGATGTATATGGGGAATCAAGCAATGCAAACACAAGAAAAAGGTTTCCATAAGAAAACTTGAAATGTCACAAAAGACTAATGTTTCCATTTAACTTGACTGTGAATCTACATTTCTGTCTTGTCTTTGCAATTCTACCTACTTCTAAACTTCTGCTAGAACTAAAAAAAGTCAGAGAGGACTGTGTGCACATTTAAATTTTGAAAATACGTTATATATTATGGCTCAAGTTATTTGCTTTTACTCAATAAGTGCTTGCCAGGCACAAAGAAATTTGGTGAACCTTTCTCTTCATGTTAAAGAAGATGGGAAAAAAAAAACAACAATCATAGTTATTCCAATACCTTTTTTTAACAAATGAGCACACACTATAAGAATTATTCTGCCTTCACTTTTACCCATTATCAAACATAACTGTATGACACAACAAAGGCATAAAAATGCTATTGGTTTCATCCACCTCTTGCCAGTGTGAGACAAAAAAAAAGTGGTCTTTATTTTCATTACAGACTCGGAAATTAACCAAATGGAGGCATTAATAATGCTGAAGGAATTGATAGATTATTAGAATGCGTTTTTCCTTCTTTTTCATTGATACCGCTGCCAGAATAAGTCAACAAGATTTCAATATTCAGAAAGCAGAGTAAGAATTGAAAACTAAACAGCTTTTGTCAGTTCAATTATTCATTTATTCACTATAAAGAATGGAACAATACTCAAACAAGTATTTTTTCCTTTAGATTAAAATTTATATTAAATGAAAGTGGGCTTCCTGAAGGCCAATTATAGCACAATAATGCCTTAGGAACAAGGCTGTGTTGGTTTGTAATGTACCCAGTATGACATATTTAGTTGTATAGCAAAACACTGCATTCCTAGTGGTCCTATTTGATATTATTGTCGCTTTAGTATGAATTTATAAAATCTTTGAAGTTAAGTTCAGGGAGATCAAGCAGTGAATTATGCAGTCATGTCAAGAGGTTTTGTGTTGATTTTGTGAGAAGTTGAGAAACAAAGTGCAGAATCCACTGGCAGGAGAGAGGCAGTATGAATTTGAATTATGCAAGACCCAAAAATTCATGATAGGGAGATTTTCAGAAGAACCTCAGATTTTACGTAGAGGTGCATGAGGAGCCGTGGAGGGAGTCAAGGAAGAACCAGAATGACCCACAAATATAAGTAAGGAAGAACACATCATTATTACCTGCCTCTCTGCCTTCCTCAATGAAATTAGTTCAGACACTGCTGCAGTGTCCTCATAAAAGCCTCTATCCTGAGCTTACAGCACCCTTTGCAAAAAAGTGAGAAATACAGTCAAATCAGACTGAAATGTAACAGTAGCTCTACATAGCCAAGCCAAAGAAAATGATCAGCTGTAAAGAAATCAAATCCAAGAACTAACTCTCTCCTCCACAGATACAAGCCCTAAGCATATTTTTGTCTTTCACAAAGTGTGAGCATTTCAGCATGTCCTGCAGGTCAGGAAATATTAGGAAGCAATTTGCTCATAATGGAAGTGAATGCAAATCAATCTGTTTGAATAAAATTACTTAGTAGAGATGGGGTGGGAGAGAGTTTGCCTTCATCTAGAAAAAAAAAAAAAATAGAGATGTGGAGCCTTAATTGTGTACTTCTTTTCCTCAAACTGCTCGGGTTGGCAGCTCAAAAAGGGTGGTACTACATCCTACACTGCCTCTCCTGCAATCTGTTCATGCCAGGACCGTCCATCTGTTAGGTTTAAACAGGCCTCCAGTTGCTTATGTGTTTGTTCACAGATGTAGGTAGGAGGTTTGACTGCAGGTTTCTAAAACTTGAATCCAAGATTATGAGACACATTTGCAAACATACTTGCGTATCACAGAGTCTAATCTATTTGCTGGGAAATGCTCTATTGTTTGACTTGCAAATAATTCCATTTAAATTGAAACATGGTAGCAATACTTACGCACATAAAACTAAATTTGCACATTATCATTAAAATTTAGTCTGGAACTGTAAAATGTACAATGACAGAAAACATGAAAGACAGCATTAATCAAATTATTATATATGAAATAGAATGTATTTGAGAGGAGAAAGGTCTGCAAGGGGAGTTTTTTTCAAAGAAAACTGTTTCTTAAACCATGGAAAGTGCAGCACTAGACAATAACATCATTTCAGTTGATTCCTAAGGGTCCTTTACAAGTAAATCAATTACTGTATTTTTAACAATGGTCTGAATTTGCCTCTTCATAAGAAAATTACAGATTACTGCAACAGTTTAATTGCACCTGAAAATCCTTTCTAATTCTTTCTGTCTTTCCTCAAGAATCTTCCTTTCTCCCAAAAGAAAATTCTTGATATTAGAAAGTAAGTGTGGAATACAACAGAGATGGTACAGAACAAAATGCACCAACACATGACCATCCTATTTTGGCAGGAAGATACTTTGTAGGAAGATGTTACTATGATATTTAACAAAATATAAAGTGAGATCTTCTTCCTACTCTACCAGCTGTTGCAGATAATTAGATTGCAGTCTAATGACTTGAGTTCACTTGCCAGTGAAACTCTGTGGGACAAGGCTAATATTGTTATCACTGGGTTTTATGGCTATTTGACACCCTTATGAACACAATTTTGTTTGGAAAAAAGTAATTGCTCAGTGAATCACAAGAAACATGTGCATATGGATTATTTCATTTTTATCCTAAACATATGTTTTGATACATGTCTAAGGGACAAATTCCTCATTATATCATGAAAGAGCAGGTTCCCTGTTCATGTAGTTTCTCATCACATCCAGAGTGGTTCAGCTGCTGAGCTGCAGAACAAGTCCAACCTCCCTAGAGTACAGTTCTGTTCCCAGACACTGTTCTGCAAGATAACGAAAATACAATTCAGAAACAAATGGGACTCTACCACGCAGGTCTTCGGACAGGCCAAAGTCTACTTGCCTAAAGTCCAGGGTAGTGAGCTTACTGTGCACCATCCCTTCTGTCCTAAGGATCTTGAACTCCACCCTTTTATGGTCACTGCAGCCAAGGCTGCCCTTGAGCATCACGTTCCCCACCAGCCCCTCCTTGATAGTGAGAACAAGGTCCAGAATAGCACTTCGCCTCATTGGATCCTCTGTCACTTGAAGAAGGAAGTTACCATCAATACATTCCAGGGACCTCCTGAATTGCTTATGCTCTGCTGTATTGTGCCTCTAAAAGATACTGAGGTGACGGAATTCCCCCATGAGGACCAGGGCTTCTGAACATGAGGCTACTCCTATCTGTCTATAAAAGGCTTCATCCACTTGCTCTTCCTGTTTGTGTGGCCTTTAGCAGACTCCCACTACAATGTCCCGTGTCCCTGCCCTCCATTTAACCCTGACCCATAAGCTCTTGGTTGGCTTCTCATCCATCCCCAGGCAGAGCTCCATGCACTCCAGCTGGTTGTTGACTCAGACGGTGACAACCCCGCCTCTTCTACCCTCCCTGTTCTTCCTAAAGAGCCTGTATCCTACCATTCCAGCACTCCAGTCACAGGAGTCATCCCACCATATCTCTGTAATGCCAGTAAGATCATAGCCCTGCAGGAACAAACACATTTTGAACTCCTCTTGCTTAGGCCCCATGCTGCATGCTTTTGCATAGAAGCATTTAAGTTGGGACCCCGACGAAACTGACTTACTGGCTGGAGTGGCTGGAATTCCTTCGAGGTATTTCTCCAGTGCTTCTCTGTTGGCTCCTATTACCTCAGGAGCCCCTTACTAATACTCTGTAAGATTTAAAGTGTGCTGCAGTGTGTCCAGCACATCTCTGAGCAACATGCTGAGGGTGCCAACCCTCTAACCTTGGCATGTCATCCCACAGCTTGTCACAGAAAAGCCTGGTATTATCCTACCCCCTCTTCAAGTCTAGTTTAAAGCTCTGTCAATGAGTCCCACAAGCTCCTGAGCAATGACCCTCTTACCCCTTAAAGGTGAATCCCATCTGTCACCAGCATTCCTGGTGATGTGTAGGCCATCCCATTATCAAAAAACTCACAGTTGTGGCAGTGACACCAGCAATGGATGTTATTAATCTATTAATCTATTAATCTATTAATGTATTAATAGACTGGATCCATCTGCTTCATCAAATGTCTCTGCCCACAACTGGAAGGAGAGAGGAAAAAAAATCTGTGCCCCAGCTTCCCTCACTAACTGTCCCAAGACCCTGAAGTCTCTTTTATCTGCCTGTGGGCTACATGTTGCAGCTTCATTACCACCAACATGGGAGGTCTCCCCCAAGCCTTCTCTTCTCCAGGCTGAACAATCCCAGTTCTCTCAACCTGTCCTCATAGGAGAGGTGTTGCATCCCTCTAATTAATTTTGTGGCCCTCCTCTGGACCTGTTCCAACAGGCCCATGTCTTTACTGTACTGAAGACTCCAGAGCTGAACACAGTACTCCAGGTGCGGTCTCATCAGTGCAGAGCAGAGGGGGAGAATCATCTCCCTCAACCAGCTGGTCACGCTTCTTTTGATGCAGCCCAGGACACAGTTGACTTCCTGGGCTGCAAGCACACATTGCCAGCTCACATTCAGCTTTTAATTCACCAGTACCCTTAAGACCTTCTCCACAGTGCTGCTCTCAGTTGTTTCATCCCCCAGCCTCTATTGATACTGGGGCTTGCCTTGACTCAGGTGCAGGACCTTGCACTTGGCCTTGTTCAACTTCATGATGTTCACATGAACCCACTCCTCAAGGCTTTCAAGGTTCTCCTAGGTGGCATTTCTTCCCTCTTATGAATCAACTACACCATTCAATTTGTTGTGGCCTGGAAACTTGCTGAGGGTACACTCAGTCCCACCCTCTGTGTTCATTGATGAAGATATTAAATAGGGCTCATCCCAGTACTGAACCCTGAGGGACATCTCTCATTACTGGTTTCCACCTGGACTTTGAGTCACTGCCTCAGTTTCCAGTTCTTATCCGTAAGTTTTCACCTTGCTTGTGACCCCTCTGGCCCTCCTTCCTCACCTGTCTCTTCTGAACAACTTGTACTCATCAGTAGCCACAGATCTGATTTTAGCTATGAAGGGCTGCTGAGTACCACTTCCAGGCAGCTGAGTACCTGTATTAGAACCAGACAGGTCTTGCAATCAATTTTTTATATTTTTCTTAAATTCACAAAACTTGTCTATTCTCACAAACTATTACTTACTCTTCTATATGCGTACTGAACAAAGAGAAAGGAAAAAAAAATGAAAAAAAAAAATAGATTTCAGCAAAAGAAAAGCTTATACTTTATCTGCCACCATTAAAATACTACACTCAACAGTGGGCTGATACAACTGGGTGATAATGATTGCCTATATTTTTCAAACATAGATTTATAAGTGAAAAGTACACACTTCAACTGATGTGTAGCCTCCTAGACTAATGTTCTTCTTTCGCTTTTGTGACCAGATAAAAATAAGGAAAAAGGCCCAGATTCACCTAGACCTACTCCTATAGACTCTGTTGGAATTAGGTTAGAAAGGAATGTTTATTAAAGATTTTGGTCATAAGCAGCAGGATGAGCTTCCAGGATTTATATCATACCCCTGGCTGCTGTCATTAAGGATGATGATCTGAATTTTAGTAGTAGGCTGTAGACTTCCAGTTAATTGAGTTTGCCATTGAATTACCACCCTGAAATTTCTGCTCTGTTTAGATGACACCAAATACTGCATGTTGCAGATCCTACTGAAAAGTTATCCAAATAAAATGAATACTTACTTTTTTTCATCTGTCAAGGTTTGACTCAGGATCGGCAATTAAACCAGAGACAACAAGCTCTCAATCCCCTCCCTCTCCCACCCAGGTAGGAAAGGAGAGAGAGAATTAGGAGACTTAGCTGGATTGAAAACTAAATTAGACAGCTTTAATTATATGTACAATTATATACAAGTATGTTCAGGAATGTGCAAAAGCCTCTTGCCTCCCCCCACCCCCAGCAACTCTCCCAGCACTCTCCTTAGCTGTGAGCAGTCCCAAAAAGTCTCAGCTCACTGTCCGGGATAACAGCAGAGCAGACAGGGCTGTGGGGAGAGTTATGAGGGTCAGGGCTGAGCCTGGGGTCGATGGTGATGGATGGATGGAGTCCTCCCTGGACACTGGCCAGACAGAAGAGAAGAGAAGAAGAAGCAGGAAGGAAGTTGTCTTCTGTGATCTCTGACCTTCCTCTGAGCTTACGTAGATCTATGGAATGGAATACCTTTGGTCAGTTCTGCTGTCTGTCTAGTCCAGCTCCCCTACGGGGGGGGGGTCACAGATACAACTCTCCTGTCCCGGTAGCCTCTGTAGCAGCAGAGCTAAGAAGCAACCTTGGAGTCTCAGCAGTAACATAAACATTCCAGTGTTATCAGTCCACTAGCTGGAACACTTGCTGCTAGTTAAAAGAGAGCTTACTGAAGAAAAAAAAAAATCAGTAAAAGGAAAATTAGCTTAAACCTGGCTTAACCCAAGACATCATCCCAGACATTAGCTGGCCAAGTCTGAATGAGAGGTATGGCAAACTTGAGCAGTGACAGCCTCTGAAATAAAGAATTCAGCCTTCCATATGGTATCTTTTAGGCAGTTTAAAATCTAATGATAAAGCACACTATTGTGGTGCCTTATCCTAAGGAGTGGTATGAAACGGTAAGTAGCAAAGGAGTATGTATCGGCAACTATGGTCCAAAAGCTCAAGGTAGAGTAGAAGTGGGACACTAACAGAAAGACAGATGGTTAAAATAGGTGAGTCCCTGTATTTAGAAGGACTTCAGAGTAAATTTAACTGCAATTTGTCTCTTAATCTTCTGTTAGTTTGGCAATGAAAGTATCTACCCCATACACAAACACATTTTCAGCTCCTCAGTTGTCCTGTAGAGCCATACAAATATATTTTTAGATAATATGCCACCACTTAAGAATCAAAGATCAACTTTTTTTTTTTTTTTTTTTTTTTTTTTTAAATATATTTAGGACTTTAAGCAGGATTCCTTCCTGCATTCCTCCTCTGTTCTTCTCTTGCATCTCCTCCCCATTCCTGTCTACAGTGTGGTGTAATCTATTTTGGGATCTATTTCTTTTTACCAGATTTTAGACATCTGGATCAAGAAGACAATATACTTATGGAATAGGTGCCTACATATTCACAAGTGCTGCTGAAAGAAGTTGTGTTAGTTCAGTTTTTCTGCGCTTTCTGTGTCAAAATGGACAGGAATGTTTTTTCCTGAGAGTTCATCTCATCATTCTAATTGACTTAATTTAATGAGTCCATAACACAACTCTGTTGTCCTTAATAAACTGGTAGAAGGTTAAACCAAGTGCATTCATGACTTGAATTATTGTATGTTATCAATTTAATTTCACTTGTACATAATTTCAAAGACCTTAATTTGCTTTTACAAGAAAAAGTAACACAATCAGAACAGAGTAGATACAGACATGAAAATTACATTCTTCAAACAATAAAATCCTTCAGGAAAACCAACATGCTTGATTTAGAGTCAGCAGAATTATGTATTTACATTCAGCAGTCAAATTCTCTTCACAGACCTGATTGCAAATGTAGAACTGATCTGTACTGGTGAAGTCCAAACATGAGTATGTTTGAAGCATTTTTGATCCTGCAGTTGATTTGATCCAAGAACATCCCATGAAACAATGACTGTGCATGAGCACTGGGTAATTTCTGCCCCCTCCAAACAGATACATTTTAAAAATGCCACGGAATATTTTCCTAACTTCCACCTAGCTATAACATGCTGTAGAATAATTTCTATTGCTGTAAGCCAAAATATTTGGTAGATGAGGATTGGGTTAGGGATCAGTTAAGCAATCTGGACATCCATAAATTGATAGGTCCAGATGGAATGCATCCAAGGGTGCTGAGGGAGCTGGCGGAGGTTGTTGCTAGGCCACTCTCCATCATCTTTGGTAAGTCATGGGCAACAGGAGAGGTGCCTGAGGACTGGAGGATAGCAAATGTCACACCAGTCTACAAGAAGGGCAAGAAGGAGGACCCGGGTAACTATAGACCGGTCAGCCTCACCTCCATCCCTGGAAAGGTGATGGAACAACTTGTTCTTGGCACTGTCTCTAGGCATATCAAGGATGAGGGTGTCATTAAGAGCAGTCAACATGGTTTTACCAAGGGGAAGTCATGTTTGACCAACCTTATAGCCTTCTATGAGGATGTAACTAGGTGGATAGATGATGGAAGTGCAGTAGATGTGGTTTATCTTGATTTCAGTAAAGCATTTGACACTGTCTCCCACAGCATCCTTGTAGATAAGTTGATTAAGTATGGGTTTGGTGATCAGGTAGTGAGATGGATCATAAATTTTTTGAAAGGAAGAAGTCAGACAGTTGTGGTCAATGGGACAGAATCTAGTTGGAGGTCTGTGAGTAGTGGAGTCCCTCAGGGGTCAGTACTGGGACTGGTACTGTTCAGTATTTTCATCAACCACCTGGATGAGGGAACAGAGTTTACCCCCAGCAAGTTTGCTGATGACACTAAACTGGGAGGAGTGGCTGACACACCAGAAGGCTGTGCTGCCATTCAGAGAGACCTGGACAGGCTGGACAGTTGGGTGGGGAGAAACTTGATGAAATTCAACAAGGGCAAGTGTAGAGTCTTGCATCTGGGGAAGAACAACCCCATGTGCCAGTACAGGTTGGGAGATGACCTGCTGGAGAGCAGTGTAGGAGAAAGGGACCTGGGGGTCCTGGTGGACAGAAGGAGGTCCATGAGCCATCAATGTGCCCTTGTGGCCAAGAAGGCCAATAGCATTCTGGGGTGCATTAGAAAGGGTGTGGTTAGTAGGTCAAGAGAGGTTCTCCTCCCCCTCTATTCTGCCTTGGTGAGGCTGCATCTGGAATATTGTGTTCAGTTCTGGGCCCCTCAGTTCAAGAAGGACAGGGAACTGCTTGAAAGAGTCCAGCGCAGAGCCACCAAGATGATTAAGGGAGTGGAACATCTCCCTTATGAGGAAAGGCTGAGAGAGCTGGGTCTCTTTAGCTTGGAGAAGAGGAGACTGAGGGGCAACCTCATCAAAGTTTACAAATATGGGAAGGGGGAGTGTCAGGATGATGGAGCCAGGCTTTTTTCAGTGACGTCCAGTGATAGGACAAGGGGCAATGGGTGCAAACTGGAGCATAGGAGGTTCCATGTAAATCTCAGAAAAAACTTCTTTGCTGTGAGAGTGACAGAGCACTGCAACAGGCTGCCCAGAGAGGTTGTGGAGTCTCCTTCGCTGGAGACATTCAAAAACCACCTGGACAAGTTCCTGTGTGATGTGCTGTAGGTGACCCTGCCTGGCAGGGGGGTTGGACTAGATGATCTTTCAAGGTCCCTTCCAACCCCTAGGATTCTGTGATTCGGTGATATTGAAATGGTGGCAGAGGGTGGATAATTTTCCATATTTTGATGATTTAATAGATAGTTTTGCTGTTGACCAGTTAGAAAAATAGGTAACATTTTTCAGGGAACATTAAATGTGAGGTGGATAGCTCTGTATCTATGGGGGAAAACACCACACAAAAACCCCCTTACTTTAGATGCAGCTAGGATGTTCACTGTAGAGAAGAACAGCTGTGTAGAGAAGCTACTATGCAGTAAATTCCCAGCCTGGCACTCTAACTTTTCTGTGTAGATAACCCCCAAAACCATTCAGGCAGGTCAATGAAGTGCCTGCTTTTATTGCCATTAAAGTGAGTTACAGCTGTTTACAATTGCTGCAAGATAGTCCAAATGGAGGAAGCAAACATTAACAACATTAAAGGATGATCCCACTATGAAATGTGTCTCTGCAAAAATTATACTTAAAGTTCAATGTCTGTCATGTTTTCCAAGTTCCCAGTTCAAATATGCTTGGTTTTAAAATTAAAAAGTGTATTCCATCTGCCAGCCCTGCATATTCAATTTTAAATTTGTAAGTGAGGCTGCTGCTTTTTGGATCCAACATCACTCAGGGTGAAGATTCCACAAGATAAATTCTCTTTAAATTTCTGTTTATGTGACTCAGAATACCACCTCTGTGTGTATGTTTGGAGACCACAAGGACCAAGGAGAAAGGCAGCGGCAACAGTAAGTGCTGTGCCTTAACAAAAAAGTATTCCATATTGAGATGGGCAGGGGGCTTCCAGGAGCCAGGGAAGCCTGTGGGAGAGTGGAGAGATCTGGCGAGAGTCAGCAGCTCTCGCGAGAGAAGCCAATGTGTGGGGGGGTGGGGGGTGTTGCCAGGGCAACCACAGGACTTTTAAATGCAGCTATGGAAGAGCAGCGGAACAAGCCGGGGGGCAATGTGAGCCTGAGCCTGAGGGGAGGAACCGGCAAAACTGGAAGTGACCTGGAAGCAGCGGCTCTCCCACTGAAAGTGCGAGCAGGACGTGTAGGAGAGCTCAGCCATAGTCTCCACCAGGCAAAAGGCAGTGTCCTCTATGCCGGCCAGAATGGACGAGATAACCCAGTTAGAACTCCCATGGAAACATGCAGCTGTCCAGGTCACAGGCTGCAAGGAGTGCCAGAGCCTTACACCGGCAACAAGTGGCAGTTATGAGAACTGGTGCATCCACTGGGAACAGGTGGACGATCTGCTCAGCCTGGTAGCAGAGCTGCATGAGAAGGTCGAAAGGTTAAGCAGCATTAGGGAGGCTGAACAGGAGATAGACTGGTAAAGCCAGGCTCTGCCCTCCTTAAAACAGAAACAGGAGCACCCGTCAGAGAGCACTCAGGATCAAAGGGCCTCTGTGTCCTGCCTCTGTTGACCAAAGGCAGAAGCCTAAATGAAAAGCGTGAATGAAGGCAAGTTTGTGGTAAGAGCAGCAGTCGAAATCCCCTCGTGCTCACCTCGCCCCCCCAGGTGGCTCTGAGCAACAGGTATGAGGATGGTTGAGAAGGAACAGCTGGATGAGGATGGGGACAATAGGCAAGCTACACCAGAGTTGTCTACGCAGTCAGACAAGCCTACTGCCCATATCACCACCACACACAAAAGTAAAAAAAGAAGGGTTCTAGTTGTAGGGAACTCTGTTCTGAGAGGAAAAGAGAGTCCAATATGCTGCATTGACTCTCCTCACAGGGATGTCTGTTGTCTCCCTGAAGCCTGGGTTAAGGACATCGCTAGAAAACTTAATAGCTTAGTGAGGTCCACAGATTGCTACCAACTACTGATTTTTCATGTGAGTGGAGAGGAAGCAGCAAATAGTAGTCCAAAGACAATCAAGAAAGACTTAAGGGCATTGGGACAGTTAGTGATAGAATCTGGGGCACAGGTTATTTTTTCGTCCCTCCTTCCAGTTGAAAGCAGTGACATTGGAAGGAACAGGAGGAATCTATCAACAATCTATAAACATGTGGCTCTGTAGCTGGTGTCACCAGCACAGTTTTGGGGGTTTTGATAATGGGATGGCCTACATGGCACCAGGAATGTTGACATCAAATGGGAGACACCTTTCTCAAAGGGGGAAAAGGGTCATTACACAAGAGATTGCAGGGCTGATTGACAGGGCTTTAAACTAGATGCGAAGGGGGAGGGGGATAATATAACTTTGCTGGCTTAAAAAGCATTCCATCTTGTGTGGGGGGAGAAGGAAAAACAGTCCGTTCCCCACAAGATGTAAAGAAAACCAAGAAGGGCTTCTACAGGTACGTAAACCAGAAAAGGAAGGTTAAAGAAAGTATACCTCCCGATGAGCAACAGTGGTGAACTAGTAACAACAGATGAGGAGAAGGCTGAGATTCTCAACAACTTTTTATACCTCAGTCTTCACTGGCAACTCCTCTCCTCATGGCTCTCAAGTTGATGGCCCACAAGACACAGACCAGGGAGACAAAGTCCCTCTCACCGTAAGTGAAGACAAGGTTCCTGACCATCTGAGGAATCTGAATGTACACAAGCTCATGGGACCTGATGAGATGCATCCCAGAGTCCTGAAGGAACTGGCTGATGTAGTTGCCAAGCCAATTTCCCGGATATTTGAAAAGTCATGGCAGTCAGGTGAAGTCCTTGGTGACTGGAAGAAAGGTAACATTATGCCCATTTTTAAAAAGGGTAGAAAGGTGGACCCTGGGAACTACTGACCTGTCAGCCTCACCTTGTGCCTGGGAAGATCATGGAACAGATCCTCCCAGAAGACATGCTCAGGCACATGGAGAACAGGGAGGAGATTCAGGACAGCCAGCATGGCTTTATTAGGGGCAAATCCTGCCTGACCAACCTAGTGGCTTTCTACAATGGAGTGACTTCACTAGTGGACAAGGGGAGACCTATGGATGCCATCTATCTGGACTTCTGCAAGGCCTTTGACATGGTCCCCCACAACATCTTTCTCTCTATGTTTGAGGGATATGGGTTTGATGGGTGGACTGTTCAGTGGATAAGGAATTGTCTGAATGGTCACATCCAGAGGGTAGTGGTGAATGGCTTGATGTCCAGATGGAAAACAGTGACAAGTGGTGTCCCTCAGGGGTCTGTACTGGGACCAATGTTGTTTAATATCTTAATTAATGATATTGACAGTGGCATTGAGAGCACCCTCAGCAAGTCTGCTGATGACACCAAGCTGGTGGTGTGGTTGATAGGCCAGAGGGACGGGATGCCATCCAGAGGGACCTGGACAAGCTGGAGAATTGGGTCCAGGTGAACCTCATGAGGTTCAACAAGGCCAAGTGCTGAGTCCTGCACCTGGGCCAGGGCAACCAGATATAATCAGTACAGGCTGGGGGAAGACATGTTAGGCAGCAGTCCTGTGGAAAAAGACCTGGGGGTATTACTGGATCAAAAGCTGGACATGAGTCACCAATGTGCAATTGCAGCCCAGAAGGCCAACTGCATCCTGGGCTGCATCACAAGAAGTGTGGCCAGCAGATCGAGAGAGGTGGTTCTGCCCCTTTAGTCTGCCCTGGTGAGACCTCACCTGGAATACTGCGTCCAGCTCTGGAGCCCTCAATACAAGGACATGGACATGTTACAGCATGTTGAGAGGAGGGCAACAAAAAAGATAAAAAGACTGGAACACCTCTCTTATGAAGACAGTCTGAGGGAGTTGGGGTTGTTCAGTTTGAAGAAGAGAATACTCCAGGGGGACCCTATAGCAACCTTCCATTACCTGAAAGGGATCTATAAGAAGGCTGGGGAAGACCTTTTTCACAAGGGCATGTAATGATAGGACAAGGAGTAATGGTTTCAAGCTAGAGAAGGGTGGATTTAGGTTGGACATTAGGAAAAAGTTCTTTAATATGAGGGTGGTGGATCACTGGAACAGGTTGTCTAGAGAAGTGGTGGAGGCCTCATCCCTGGAGACATTCAAGGTCAGGCTTGATGGGACTCTGAGCAATCTGTTCTAGTGTGATATGTCCCTGCTTATTGTAGGGGGGTTGAACTCGATGACCTTTAGAGGTCCCTTCCAACTCAAGACATTCTATGAACTGGTATACATTAGGGGTTGACCTGCTAGAAAGCAGCCCCACGGAGAAGGACCTTGGGGTCCTGGTGGACAACAAGTTATCCATGGGACAGCAATATGCCCTTGTGGCCAAGAGAGCCAATAATATCTTGGGATGTATTAAGAACAGTGTAGCCAGCAGGTCAAACAGGTTCTTCTCCCCCTCTGCTCTGACCTCGTAAGACCACATCTGGAGTATTGTGTCCAGTTCTGGGCTCCCCAGTTCAAGAGGGACAGGCATTTACTTGAGAGGTTCCAACGGAGGGCTACAAGGATGATTAAAGGACTGGAACATCTGTCATATGATGAAAGGCAAAGAGAGCTGGGGCTGTTTAGTCTTGAGAAGACTAAGAGTGGTTCTTATTAATGTCTACAAATATCTGAAGGGTGGGTGTCAAGAATGGGCGAATCTCTTTTTAGTGGTGCCCTGTGATAGGACGAGGGGAAATGGCACCAATTTACAACATAGGAAGTTCCACCTCAACGTAAGGAAAAACTTCTTTACTGGGGGGCTGATGGAGCACTGGAACAGGCTGCCCAGAATGGTTGTAGAGTCTCCTTCTCTGGAGACTTTCAAGACCCGTCTGGACACATTCCTGTGTGATCTGCCCTAGGTGTTCTTGCTGCAGCAGGGGGGTTGGACTTGATGATCTTCAGAGGTCCCTTCGAACCCCTATGATTCTGTGATGCTATGATTCTATGATGTGACATTTTAAGAACAAAGCTTCTCAGATATTTAGCTTCTTGAAAATTGCTGTGACAAATAATTTAAACTCTTCTGTGTAAGCATCAAACTCTGGATCCCACCCATAGACGATCCGCTGAAAAAAAAATCAGCTTCCATTTCATTTGAGTTCATTGAGATTAATTCCCTCAAAATGCAGCAATCCAACTTTTTTATTTAGAACTCAGACAATATTAGGCTAAGAGTTGTGACTTGTCTTGCAGAAGACGTAGGACCATTTACAGTTGCTTCTGAAAACTGGAAAAATTAGGCTCTTCAATGTTTTTTTTCTTTAAGGAAAAAAAACCCTGTTCCTCACAGTAGGGAAGGAGATAAAATGTTTATCAAGAATCCTGATTTTTTTTAACATATGGTTTCCTAATGACATGAACAGCAGAGATAATCCTTCCACGAGGAAGAGTTGAAGATGGCTGTGGAGTCGGTAGGAAAATGAACAAAGAAGCAGAATATATACATTGAGTTGCTGAGTTTCATTCTATTATCTTCTTTATTTTCCTTTTGTTTTCAGAGCAGTGAAAAAGGCCAATGCTTCACAGGGTTTCATTTTCCTTCCCTGTAATTGACAATGTCACCATCCGGTATTCAGATACATGGCAATTTTTTATAAAGGTGATCCCAAATGGTGAAATTAAGACGCAAACGAGGTCAGATGTCATGCACACAACAAACTTTGATTAGAGCAACACAGCAAAAGTCCCTAGAGCAGATAGGACAGGCAGGAAAACAGAGACAAAAAAGAAAGGAGAAAGCAGAGAGATAAGAGGACAGCAAGCGAGAGAATAGTTACCACCTACGGTCCAGCGATGTCGTCGGTGGGGAAGTGGTTCCTGGTGGGGAAGTGCTTCAAATGCACCCACAGAGTCCCAGATTTTTATACAGTTCTTGCCCACTGCACCCCCACTTTTCTCCCTGCGTCAGGGAAAAACTCCTATCTTCTCAGTCCTCTGAGATGGGGGGGGGGTAGGTATGGGCTGGGTTAAGTCCTGCAGATAGTCTTTGTTTGGATAATCGATGAGATCTCTGCATTACAAAGAGGAGGTTGAGACAACTGGCACCACAGGCTTAGTTTATTGCAGTGGTTTTGGTCCTAGGAAGTGGCTTGAGACCTGCACTCTTTATCTTGTCCTGCTAAGTTGGTGGCTTTCATGAGATATCATATCAAGGTCTAGTTATCACTGGATATCCTGCTCCCAGAGCCAGCTGTAGATCTCCTTTTTCTCCAAGCTTAGCATGTCCCACACTAAACTCCCCAGTTACTTGCTGCAGGAGGGGAAAAACCGCTTGGGTGGGTTGCTGAGACATCAACAGATGTTGTTTAACTCTCAGATGCCACAAGACAGACAACAGATATCCTGAGTGCCAGAGTCCATCACTTACCTCTTGGATTGTTCGAGACAAGCACTATACATTCTGAATGCCACAGACAACAACAGAAGAGTCTGAAGAAGTGACTAGGAAACAGCATGTGATTCTGATTAAAAGAAATAAGAAGACAAAACTGACAAAAAGAAAGTGCCTTTCACCAGGTAAGGCTTCTAGGAGACATTTTCAATGTCATGGCCAAAGAGTGAAAGTCAGGCTATAGTAGTGTCTAGGTGTAATAAGCACAAATAAGCAAAAAACAGCATTTACAATGGTGACACCAGCTTCTATTCTTAACTGAACAATTTATGTTGACATAACCATTACCTTTCTCCTGTTCATACTCAGGAATAAGTGCTGATAGCATCCGAAAGAGAGACTGTGTGAGCAGATCATGAAAGGGAAGTGCTGACTCATCTTCTGTGTAAAAGATAATGCCCTCTGCTGACTGACAGGCATATTAGCAGTCAGGCCAGCTAAATTACCAGTTGTCTGTGGATTTTTCGTATAAACTTGAATGTCTGGTTGCCAGGAATATGTTACACTTGACACAGGAATATAAAGAATGGAAAACTGTTTGTCTGCATATAGGAGATGTAAAAGGAAAGGTAATTTCCTCAGTTGTTTTGTTTTTTTTTTTCAATCTTACCAAGAAGCATTTTGTAGGGAGACAGGCAGAAGTTAAAAAAAAAACAAACAACAAACAAAAAACAAGCCAAAACAAACAGGACAACAAATCCCACTTTTGCTAGCATGCCTAGAAAGGTGTATCAGGACATTCAAAGTGAATATTTGTTGAAATGAAAAAGAACAATTCAGAACTGATCTTGTTGTCTCTTGCTGTACAGATTTTTTGCAAATATTTAAGTGATGAGTTTGTTAGCTAGGAAGCTTGATAAAAAAAAGAATTTTTTTTTTTTTTTTTTATATAGCATTAGCTGGAAGTGAATTTGAAACTCCATTGTTTGCAGGTAAGAAAAGTTAAAAGCTAGGACTTTGGTGACTGTTGAGGTTTCTTGCTTATTGACCTAAAGTTTGTTAGCTGTTGTCTGAAACAGACTATTATAATCTAATAGACATGCAGAATCTGGGAATGGGAGGGGACGTGGCATGGACTTTGATGGTTTCTAATTGCTTTACTGCAATGTTGTTAGGGAACATTAGGGAACATTACTGAGATAAAGTTTTCCCTCAAAAAATATTATATATTTATGAAGCCACATTTAGAAAGGGATAGTAAGAAAGATATTCTTATTTCTGTACTAACTTTCTAATCTTTTATTCCTTTGATATTTTGGTAGGAATTGAGTTACTTCACAGAGTGAGAAGGGACAGATGATAGGTTCCTCATTTTCATATTTATTTTTTTAGTGTTAAGCAGATCTGTAATGACTTCAAGCAAGAGTTCTGTTGCTGAAATTATTACTATAATTCAAAAAGGAATATTCCTTTAGTCTTTTATTTTTAAGTGATTTCTTATTTGAGAATATGTATTATTTATACTTAAACATTATCATTTGTTATATATTTCTCTGGTGTGATAAAGCATATAAATCAAAAAATAGAAATGCTAACATAATAAATAGATTAATAGAATTGGTTATTAAATGCTGAAACTGACATACTGTATGGTAATTGGGTGTACTTAATAGCATTTGAAATATGGCAGTAGAATACACAGGTAATATTTGGCAGACAGCTGTTCTTTTCCTCAAGGAAAAGTAAAATCATAGAATCATAGAATCATAGAATCCTAGGGGTTGGAAGGGACCTCGAAAGATCATCTAGTCCAACCCCCCAGAGCAGGGTCACCTAGAGCACATCACACAGGAACTTGTCCAGGTGGGTTTTGAATGTCTCCAGTGAAGGAGACTCCACAACCTCTCTGGGCAGCCTGTTCCAGTGCTCTGTCACTCTCACAGTAAAAAAGTTTTTTCTGATATTCACCTTGAACCTCCTATGCTCCAATTTGCACCCATTGCCCCTTGTCCTATCACTGGTCACCACTGAGAAAAGCTTAACTCCATCTTCCTGACACTCCCCCTTCCCATATTTGTAAACTTTGATGAGGTTGCCCCTCAGTCTCCTTTTTTCCAAGCTAAAGAGACCCAGCTCCCTCAGCCTTTCCTCATAAGGGAGATGTTCCACTCCCTTAATCATTTTAGTAGCTCTGCGCTGGACTCTTTCAAGCAGTTCCCTGTCCTTCTTGAACTGAGGGGCCCAGAACTGGACACAATACTCCAGATGCAGCCTCACCAAGGCAGAATAGAGGGGGAGGAGAATATTTCTTGACCTACTAACCACACCCTTTCTAATGCACCCCAGGATGCCTTTGGCCTTCCTAGCCACAAGGGCACATTGCTGGCTCATGGACCTCCTTCTGTCTACCAGGACCCCCAGGTCCCTTTCACCTACACTGCTCTCCAGCAGGTCATCTCCCAACCTTTACTGGTACATGGTGTTTCTCTTCCCCAAATGCAAAACTCTACACTTGCCCCTGTTGAACTTCATCAGGTTTCTCTCCGCCCAACTCTCCAGCCTGTCTAAGTCTCTCTCTCTCTGAATGGCAGCACAGCCTTCTGGTGTGTCAGCCACTCCTCCCAGCTTAGTGTCATCAGCAAACTTGCTGGGGGTAAACTCTGTACCCTCATCCAGGTCGTTGATGAAGATGTTGAACAACACCAGTCCCAGTACTGACCCCTGAGGGACTCCACTAGTCACAGACCTCCAACTAGATTCTGTCCCATTGACTACAACTCTCTGACTCCTTTCTTTCAACCAGTTCTTGATCCATCTCACTACCTGATCACCAAACCCATACTTAATCAACTTATCTACAAGGATGCTGTGGGAGACAGTGTCAAATGCTTTACTGAAATCTAGATAAAACCACATCTACTACTCTACCATCATCTATCCACCTAGTAATTTCCTCATAGAAGGCTATAAGGTTAGTCAAACATGACTTACCCTTGATAAAACCATGCTGACTGCTCTTGATGACCCCCATGTCCTTGATATGCCTAGAGATAGTGACAAGAACAAGTTGCTCCATCACCTTTCCAGGGATGGAGGTGAGGCTGACCGGTCTATAGTTACCCGGGTCCTCCTTCTTGCCCTTCTTGTAGACTGGTGTGACATTTGCTGTCCTCCAGTCCTCAGGCACCTCTCCCGTTACCCATGACTTACCGAAGATGATGGAGAGTGGCCTAGCAATGACCTCTGCCAGCTCCCTCAGCACCCTTGGATGCATTCCATCCAGACCCATCGATTTATGGATTTCCAGATTACTCAACTGATCCTTAACCCAATCCTCATCTACCATGGCAAACTCCTCCATTATCTTGACTTCTTCTGGGGCTATATGAATCTGGGGCTCATGGGGAAAGCCTGCAGGAGTAAAGACAGAGGCAAAGAAGGCATTCAGCACCTCTGCCTTCTTTTTGTCCTCTGTCACCAGGGCTCCCCCCTCATTCCTCAGTGGGCCAATATTGCCTCTAGTGTTAGCTTTGTTAGCTATGTATTTGAAAAAGCCCTTTCTATTATCCTTAACCTGACTTGCAAGGTTAAGTTCCAAGGAGGCCTTAGCTTTCCTAATTGCCTCCCTACATCCTCTGACAACAGCCCTATATTCCTCCCAAGTGACCAGCCCCTCCTTCCATGATCTGTAGATTTTCCTTTTCCACTTAAGTTTGCCCAGCAGTTCCTTTTTTAACCATGATGGTCTCCTAGCTCCCTTACTAGATTTCCTAACCATTGGGACGCTCTGATCCTGTGCTTGCAAGAAGTGGTCTTTGAATGTTGACCAGCTATCTTGAGCCCCTTTACCTTCTAGCACCCTGTCCCATGGGACTTCCCTTAACTGTTTACTGAGGAGGCCAAAGTTTGCCCTGTGGAAGTCCAGGGTTCTGGTCCTGCTGGGTATTCTGTTCCTTCCACACAGGATCCTGAACTCCACCATCTCGTGATCACTGCAGCCAAGGCTGCCACTGACCACCACTGCTTCAACAAGGCCCTCCTTGTTGGTGAGTACAAGATCCAGCAGCGCTCCTCTTCTAGTCAGCTCGTCCACCATTTGTATCAAGAAGTTATCATCAATGCACTGGAGGAACCTCCTAGACTGTGAAAGGCTGGCTGTGTGAGTCTTCCAGCAGATACCAGGGTAGTTAAAATCTCCCATGAGGACTAGGGACTGTAGTTGTGAGGCTGCTTTCAGTTGCCTGTAGAAAGCCTCATCAACTTCCTCGCCTTGATCAGGAGGTCTGTAGTAGACCCCCACCACTGTATCACCCACACCAGCCTGCCCCTTAATTCTTACCCACAGACTTTCAACTTGCCCCTCATCAGCCCCTGCACAAAACTCAATATATATACTTTTCTATAATAAAATACTTTTCTATAAATTACATACTTAGAAAACTACTTTAATTTTGATGTGTTAAAAGAGAAATAAAAAAATCCAACATACAACAGAACTGGCTGTAATAATAATTTTTTAAAATTTTTTGGTGGCTGAGTGAAAAATGCTTAATTGGAACTTAAAGGAAACAGCGACTCTGGTGGTTATTCATTTTATTTTTAAATTTTAGTAAAGATTGCTGTCAAATGTCTTTGCCTACTGAAATTCCTCCAGAATTCAATATTATTGGTGGGATTTCATAGTTAGCAGTAAGAATTATGAATTTGCGCTTTAACTGTGATGAGTTCTTGAATTACAGAGGTTAAACACAGACTAGGAGCTCCTGATGGGAGGGAGGAGGAGTTTCATCTGATCTACTCAGCTTGCTGGTACCCCCCTCTTACATTTCTCTCACTTCACTTCATTCTTACAAAAAGGAGCCTACAACAAATACTGAAGTGCAAGGCTCATTGTAGACCAGCTGCTAAACAACATTAAAAAAAAACCCCACAAAACAAACATTAAATAAAACTTTTCTTCTTTATTTCTTGTATCTGATATTATCATAAATATTTTATGTAAGTGGAGAGTAGAAATATTAATTTTTAAAATGTGTAACATTAGTGCTCAGTTGACTGGGCTTTGATACTTGAAACCTGGGTTACTTTGAAAAATGGAGTCTCTCCTGTTTCTTGGGTAGGGCCTGACATACATTGACTCCAAGGGATGCACAGTCCAGTGGCAGGAGTTCACTTACGATATCCAGGTTGCTCAGGATATGGATGATACAGAAAAGGTCATCTACACAGGCTTCATTTCCATCTTCCAATGTTCAAAAGATCCTAACCATTTAGATAGTTAAAAAAAATGCTACATCGTAGTTTATTCCACAGGCCTTGATGATAGACAAGCTCTAAAATTCAGAGGACGTCTCACCACTGTTGAGTAGAAAAAACTGAAAGCAAACACATCACCCTTTATTTCCATGGTAGTACACCTGCCATGATTATTCTATCATTACTGGCACATGTCTTGTGAAGGTGGTGGAAATCTGCACTGAAAAAGGGCCAAACATAAGCAGACATAGAAATTGTAAGAAGTAAAGGGAGCTCCAAAAGTGGTTTTGAAAGTTGTCCTCAATAGGGATCTCAGGATCACAATCACCTTCATTGCAAAACTTGACTAAAACCAGTTGGTTTTACAGCTTTGCAACCAGATCAACCCTTTCCTTGAGAGGTACAAACGTAACTGTTACAGAAGTATTTGCTTCAAATTCTGTTTCCCAACAGAAACCTCTTCACTGCATCCTGCTGTCCACAGTTGCTTAGGTGATGGAGGCAGGAGAACCCACCTGCAGCCCCAGCAAGGACATCTGCCCTATGGTCATTACATCAGCACATGACAGGAGGAAGGGGCAGATCAGCTGCACTCTGTCTATAGTGAAAGGAAGGGAAGTCAGGCCTGGGAACACTTTAGAGGTGCAGATAGGCATTGACTATCACAGTCAAGTATGTGGAACGGCGGCCAAGGAGTAGCAACCAGGGACACAATAGTTTCATTCTTTTGTTTTGTTTCTGGTCAGAACCTTAGCTTGAAAACTTGGAATAGTTTTCCCTGTGAATAACAACAAGTGAAAAAGAAATCCATTATGCTGAGTTGTTTCTAGCTGTTGAGCTAGACATCTCTGACTCATTCTGTTCTTATACATACTGTGCATACGCCCACCATATATTGTCTGAGCACAGCCATAACCTTGCAACTTTATTGTTTAAAGATAAACCTCATTTTCATGGTATCTTTTAGTGCCATGTAAACTTACTGTCAAATAATACTCTTACTGAAGTAAATAGTGGAAATCTGTTTGTTTGTTTGTTTGTTTGTTTTTAAAGATCTAGGTGTAAACTTCAGACTTAAACTGTACAGTAAAAATGTGGGGTTTTAGAATGCTCTATAACTGATCACAGAACTATATATGCATTTATACACAGTTTATATAGCAAATTTTTTTGTGTCTATATCTGTGCTGTATATGTCTCACATAAATACATATGTATGGGTATGTGTGTGTGTATAGTTATGTAACTATTTATATACATATTTACTTTTATGTGTATACACATACATGTTTTTTTAGCTCCCCATTCTAAAAAGCATCCTCAGATATTTAGCTTAACAGGTTGGTAGTCCAACCATATTATCATGAGAAGAATTGAACTACATGTAAGAAGAATGATTTGTTGGACTTTAAAAGATGCTATTTGTCAGTCTTGAGAGTTTAAATGGTCTGTTTATAATTTTCTATTAAGTAGGGAAAGTCTATTAAAACATCTGGTAAGAGTATAATTGAATTTTCCTCTCTAACATCATTCCATCCTTGAAGTACTTGGAAGGGACTATATTAGGTGACCTCAGACCATAAAAAAATTGTAGTTAGTAGGTTCAGTCTTTCAGCCTTCATTGTAAGGTTTCTCTAACAATGCTATTTTAGTGCTATTGCTAGGGAGTAAAATTCTGTGAAATTTAAAAGAGAATGAATTAGTTTCAGATGGTATTTTGGACTTGTATAAATTAAATGACGTTTAATTTATAAATAAGTATTTATGGTCTAAATATTCTCTTGTTACAGCCAGTCTCCTTGCTTGAACTTTACTCAAGCCGAATAATCTTTTACTCTACAAGTAACTCAGGTGACCTGAGCTAGATATTCCTGAAGTTGCACACTATTGCATAGGTGTGGGGTCATTTTTACAGGATGCAGGCCTTGTAAGCCTGAAGCAGAAGGACTACGTGACACTGACCAAGTTCGACTCAGACTTAAGCCCACAAGAATGAGGAACTGGCATGCTGACAATGCAGAAGAAGAAGATAAGAAACAGAGAAACAGAGTGCTGGATTTAGATATCTTAGTGCATGAACAAGTTGTAGTAACCAATTATAGAGAATAACGAGGCGCGTGCTTTAAGTATCCAATTATAATAAGTACTTTGTCACGTGGACATGAGCTGAGAGTTTAAAAGCTTAGCCTTCTGATGAATAAATGATCTTCTGATTTATCACTCAGGAGTCCGTGTCATCAATCCCTTCAAATGGTGACCCCAATGTGATACAGGTCCAGAATGTGCCAGGAGGGACTCCAGCCGAACGATCGTCTCGCCAGCTGGACTGAGCAGACAGGAGAAAGCCCCAGAAGAAACCTGGGTAATCACCGAGATAAGGTGAGCGGCTGGATAGACTTTTAAAAGCAGTAACGATGGGGGCTCAATTGTCAGCATGCCAGTTCCTCATTGTTGTGGGCTTAAGTCTGAGTCGAACTTGGTCAGTGTCATGTAGTCCTTCTGCTTCAGGCTTGCAAGGCCTGCATCCTGTAAAAATGACCCCACACATTGGTACAGAGATTACAGGGTTTTGTGTAACTTGTAGAAGGATGACGGATGATGAGAGGTGCCTGTATCTTCCTAATCTTCCCTGCAATCCCGCTTTTCCATTGAATTCTTTCCCCATGACTGTGGAAAGCATCATTATTCTGGCTTTCTGTAGCCCTGCCATCTAGACACCGTGTCCAGTTTCTCATGTCCAGATTGTGTCCAAGTCTTGCATACGACATATGCATAATACATCTAACAGACAGTCCCATCCTTTCCTCCACTTAAACCTTTCCCAGAGTCTACTTGTCTCATTACCCATCACAATACATTTTTACTGATGTTTCCAAAATGCTGTTGCATAGGTATTTTTCCTGACTTATTACTGTGAGCACATGACCCCTTTCCTCAACTTCCTCAGGTTCCCACTTCTTTATTACTTCAGAAGTTATATGCCTTTGTTTACAAGGTTTTTCCAATCTTTCTTCACCTTGAGTCTTACTTCTTCCAGATTGAGATCCCAAGTGTCTGTCTCTTGTACCGGCATAACCCACAGTAACAACGTAACATAACACAGTGACTGTCATTCATTCTTTGATTTTCCAGCCATGTCTTTCTGCTTTCACCCACAGCACCTGTCATGCTTTAAGAGAGCTCGTGCAGGTCCCATGTAACCTTCCTCTCATTCCTGCATAGAACTTCCCACTGCTGAGGGGTTTGCAGAAGCTGTTGACAATGAAGGTGCTTCAGAGTGTGCTGTCCTACAGCTTACCCTGTTGAATGCTATTGTTTAACAGCTTCTTTTTCTTGCCTTGTCAGTATCCTTGAGTTTCTTCTCATAAACCAGAAGTATGCACGGTCTTTCTGTTTCATGTACAACACCCAGTGCAGAGATTCCTAATCTTTAACTGGAGTTCCTGGGGTCTGTGGTAGTAGAAGTAATAAATGATTAAAAAAAATAGTTTCTTGAAAGTGATAGGAAAATTAACTCCTGACATATGTGTAACAAGGAACAGTTTGCTGAGATGCATTATGAATCACAGTTTATATTAATTTGTATCATTCTTCTTTATCACCAGTGTTTAGCTCTGGACCTTATTGTGTGCTCACTGCCTCCTCATTCTGTACACCTGACAGAAACCCTCGTGTGGTTTACCCAGAGATGAACTGTACCTGCACTACCAAGAAGTGAGACTGGTGAACTGCACCTAAATGAGGGCTACTACATCACCAGATTGGTCCACTGGTCCTCCAGTGCACTGGTTTGTAGTAAATATTTTCCAAATCTGTTTTTCTTTTGAGGTCCAACAGGTTACAGTGATTGTATAACTTTTAACCAACTGTATTGTGGCAGTCTGAAATAGCAAAACAACAAAGGAATGAGATAATGACAGAGGCAATGTTTGTAGATAGAAGCATAATAACTTTTAAAGCAATCGTAGCTGGGAATATAAACAAGCTTTCAAGCATAATCTGAAAGAGAAGCAGCAAACTGCAGACTAGTAATGAAAAGAGGAGTTCCAAAGTACTTTGGCTTTATCAGTGGATTCAGTACACATTATATATTTGAAATTAATCTTTATACTTTGTCGTTAGGCTGTTTCAGAGCCCTCCTTGAAACGTGGCATTGAAACAGGACTGTTAGGCAGGAAGCAATGCTTTTTGCTGCAATTTCTTCACTCATTTACAATGGTATTTAGCGGCTGCTGTGCTGAACAGGATTCATCTTCTCATTTCCCCTCATCAGATCTGGTTTACATTTCTGGTGCCTCTCACTCCATCACAGTCAGTGACAGATAAGGAAAGCTAAGACATGAAAGAAATTGTGAAGGCCTGATCCAACAATTTCTCAGCTCACAATGGTATGAGTCGAATAGATAACAGAGGTTTTTTCAGGCAAGGAGAGAAATACGAAGAGGAAGGATAAGACCTGAATGAGGAAGGGATGTTCTTTGAGGGAAGTTTGGAACAAAACAGAACAAGCAAAAAAGGGGCTAGAAGAAAAAAACACTCAATTGGAGAGAGGAGGCGAGAAGAAAATCACAACAGTAAAGGATTTTGAAATTACTCAGTCTGAAGGGGGAAGAACTTAACTGAAGAAAAGAAGTAAAGAAAATGTGAATTGAACAACAAAAGGGAAGTGTCTTCCTTTCCACATTTTTTTTTCTAACATTAAAAAAAAAAAATCTTGTTTCTGTTGGATATTTATGTCATATATTCCTGTCTAATGGCAGAATAAAAAAACCAACATCACTGGTCTGGATAGGCTTTCAGCACTGATGTTTCAAACCAAACGTCTACATTTGATAAACCTGATAAGAATATCTATTAATTTTTGTGGTACACATGGGGAAGTTCCATGGACTTTGTCTGTTTTAAAGTATTTGGTAAATTAGCACTTTCTCTTTTCAGAATATTCACAAATCCAAGTAGAAACCCTTCACAATAAAAACTTTTCTGTCTCTTCTCATCCAGGTGTTAGGTAGTTGATGAATAAGGGATACCATAAGATGCAATATCAGGAAGGGTTTCCCTGACAGAAGCATAGATGCGTTTGCACTCACAAAGGGAAGCTGATATACCAGAACAAGTGGAATAGATGTAACTTGTGTAGGTAGCCTGCAAGTGCTCTGCACAGTGCATATGTCCCAGCATGTTGAACACACAGTATGCATGCTTTAGAACCAATCTGTGCATAAACTGTGGTCATCTGCCAGGAAACATGGACATCAAGCAGCATTCATGGAGATGCAGCCTTCAAGGGATGGCATACAGAGGGACCTTG
The DNA here is from genome assembly GCA_020745705.1 of Hemiprocne comata. Classification (NCBI taxonomy): domain Eukaryota; kingdom Metazoa; phylum Chordata; class Aves; order Apodiformes; family Apodidae; genus Hemiprocne; species Hemiprocne comata. The sequence goes on from CM036587.1 coordinate 137,617,497, forward strand.
ACAGGCTTGAGAAATAGGCTTGTGCAAACTGCATGAAGTTCAACAAGGCCAAGTGCAACATTCTGCACCTGGGTCGGGGCAACACCAAGCACAGATACAGGCTGGGTGGAGAATAGATTTAAAACAGTCCAGAGGAGATGGACTTGGGAGTAATGGTGGACAAGAAGCTCAACACGAGCCAGCAATGTGTGCTTGCAACCCACAAAGCCAACCGTGTCCTGGGCTGCATCAAAAGAAGGGTAGCCAGCACATCAAGGGAGGTGATTCTCTCCCCCTTTGCTCAGCTCTCATGAGACCCCACCTGGAGTACTGTGTCCAATTCTGGAGTCCCCAACATAAGAAGGACATGGAGCTCCTGGAGAAGGTCTAGAGGAGGGCCACAAAGATGATCCGAGGGCTGGAGCAGCTCTGCTATGAAGACAGGCTGAGAGAGTTGGGGCTGTTCAGCCCGAAGAAGAGAAGGCTACGGGGGGACCTTGTAGTGGCCTTCCAGTACCAGAAAGGGGCCTACAGGAAATCTAGGGAGGCACTTTTTGCAAGGGCTTGTAGTGAAAGAACAAGGGCTAATGGATCAAAACTGGAAGAGGGCAGTGTTCAAGGCCAATTTGGATGGGGCTCTGAGAAACCTGATCTATTGGGAGGTGTCCTTGCCCATGCAGGGGCGGTGGAACTTGATGATCTTTAAGGTCCCTTTCAACTTAAACCATTCTATGATTCTGTGTAGCCCAGGCTGCTATATATTTGCAGGTTCAAAGAAAGTGCCAGTATGTTTTTTTTGCTTTCTTCATGGATGGAATTTCCAGACTAAATATAAATATAAGGAAAGTTGTAGACATACGCCCATGTAGAAACCTGTCCAGGGATGTATATTTAGTTCTACATGTGGGGATCTGGAATTACAAATCAAATAGCAATTTAAGGATAGAACTCACTTTATAGCATTTATCTGCATAATAGCATTTTCATATAATGGAGACTCTTTGACCCTGTATTTAACATGGAAATTGTTGATACAAGAAGAAAAGAGAACTGTGACATAAAAACATTCTGAACTAACCCATCTCTCTTTCCTGATTCCTGTTTTGTTTCTCTCCTGCCTCCTATAAAGCCTTTCCCTGTATCCAGCTTAAATCCTGAATGTGGAAAATGGATCAAGATAACTGGATTGTTGTGCTGAAGTGGAGCTGTAATTCTATAACACACATCTGAGGATTGTCTGAGGGTTTTTTTTTAATGTTTTTTAATGTTCTGGGTGGTGTTTTTTAAAGACTTTTAAATAGAAAGAGAGCTTTCCATGCCACTATGCTGTACAATGTGCTCTCAGTTCAGGAGCAGACATACAAGGTTTTGTGGCTGAAAAAGGAGCAACATTTAACAGTTTACTTCAACCTCATAGTAATTCGGTGATTCTTCTGCTCTTAAGTTCCTTATATAAATTTTTCAGTGCGTAGAAGCTTTAGGTTCAGAAGATGTGGCCTCATTTTCACATTTCTGTTTGACTAAGCATATCAGATAATGACAGTTTTGTGAAAAATTGTCTTCGTAACAAATACCTGTAAAGTACAGGATTTTCAGATTGAGAGCCATCCTTGTTTTGTGCACCTAAACAGTTTACGTGTCTTCATTCATTCACTGCTGCAAATTTGGAGGCTAGTTTTTGGCTTGCATGGATGTTACAGGGCAATTTCCTTCTTATTCCCATTTGGTATGAAGTAAGCTGACATTTATTTCCATATAACCTTGTGCATCCTGCTCTTTGTGCTGTAGCAAGTGAAGATTGCAGTGGGGAAAAACATCCATCAGAAAACATTGCTTTTTTTCTTTGTCTCTCTAATCTGCTTTGTACCTACCGAGTCTGTGAATTCTTTTGCTGTAAAGGAAAGCAGTATGCTGCCAACAGCTGAATCCCCCAACAATGTCAATCAATAAGGCTCTGGGCTAAAAAAATCTGAGTACTACAGATTTTGGGATTTAATTTCATTTCTACTCCTACCCATCATTTTCCAAATAACCCATCTTTTTACTTGTTTAGTATTTCTTTCTCTGATGCCTGGACTATTTCTGTTATACTTCAAAGTCCTACCGTGCTCTATGAGAAGGTCTTCCTAACAAGACCCTCAGGAAAAATACCACAAAGATGAAATTGCAGAGTCTCAGTTGTTCTTGCTGTGGTTCATAAGTTTTCTGACAGAATAGATTTTCATGGGGAAAATGCTGATTTATAAGAATTGAAATTATTAATATTAATACTAACTGAATGGAAACCTGCTTCCATAGGAGACAACTTACCTCTCTGAAATTCCATTTCCTCAAAACCTGTCAACCAGGCACAGGATTGATAGTAATTTCCAAGCTTCATGGACACAGCTTTTATTTCCTTTTAGATCCCAATAGGGAACTAGAGATCTCAGAGCTTCTGAACATCACATTTACCACCTGACTAATTTTACTAGTTACCTGCCTGGAAGACTTCAAGGCTTTCCTGGTTAATCAGAGGACCTGATTCTTGTTATTGCTGGCTGAAGAGGTTACTGATAAGCCAAGGGAACCCATTAAACTGGATCTTCATGAGCTCATTTTGGCTCCAAAATTTCCTCTCCTTTACAAACTTCTTTGTCATGGAAAGTACTGCTTCTCATCCAATTACAATTTCAACTTCATCCCTCAAGAATTCAAACCCACATTTTTTCATAGAAAATAATTTCTAACTTTTCACTTATTAAAAATTTTGCTTTTAATAGTAGCAAACAAGAAGGCTTCTTCTTCATTCATGTATGACTCTCCTTTAATTTTTTAACTCTCTTCTGTCCAGATTTATCTCACATGGTATGACTTTGGTTAGCAAGGTAAATCCTTTGCTCTGTCTTTGTGCTTTTTGCTACCTCAATTATCTTAAACTTTCAACCACTCTTTCTTCTTTCAGTAAGAGATTCTTTCAATAACTTTTCCCATTTTGAAATTGATTTTTACTTTGGAATTTCAGAACACCACTATTTTTCACTCAGTTCTTGGTAGGCCACAAGTACAGGTGTAGGATTTTCAGCTTTTACCAGAGGGGTTTTCCTTTTATCAAGTTACATGGTTGTCTGAGCTCAGTATCTCTCATTACACTCCCATTTTAACTTGCAGACATTCCCTGCCATGACCCAAGTGAACTTGCAGTGTAAATTAGGATAGAGAACTTAATTCAGCTTGGTGGCATTGAGCCTTAGTTGCTAAACAAGCAGCAGTCATTCAGTCCTGCACAGTCATGCACTGCTCCATTGCCTGTCTGATTTCTGAGAAAGCTCTAAAATTGTCACATGCATTGGTTGCAGTTATGTATAGAAACACTAATTTCTAATAAAATTTTGTCTACAATTATTAGCAGAACATTGAGAAGACAGTGATCTAGGCATGGTGATGTTCAAAATCTTTGTAAACCTTGACTTAGTTAAGCTTCCACTTTATCACCAGTAAATACAATTTTCTTTTATAAAATGACCATCAGCTTTGCAAGTTGACCACTTGACTATTTCATATTCAGCAGTCTCACATGGCTTCTCTACATTTGCTATAGCTTAAAGATTGTTATGGTACCGTATCAAAAGTCTTAAAGAAGTCTTATCCTGTATCTACATGTGCAAACGTAATAGGAAGAAAAATACAGAATCTTATACATATTCAGCTGATATGAGACCCAAGCAATGTGGTGACTCTCCAGTATGTCCTTGAGACTCAACTCCATGTTATTTCTTCACTGTTTGCTGAAACTCTTGTCCTCTTCATCTCATCCCAGTTCTCGTTATACCTCTGTGCTGAATTCCTCACCCCTTAGTGTTTAATATTTAAATTTTTGGATTGCTCCATCCTTGGTGAGTACTTAATCTAGCTGTGTTTATAATTATTATATATTCTTTCTTCTAAGCTGGAACATAGGAAGTTTCATTTAAATATGAGGAAAAACTTTACGGTGAGGGTGACAGCGCACTGGAACAGGCTGCCCAGGAGGTTGTGGAGTTGCCTTTGGAGATATGCAAGACCCACCTGGATGCAGTCGTGAATAACGTGCTCTAGGCAATCCTGCTTTAGCAGGGCAGTTGGATTAGGTGATCTCTAGAGGCCCCTTCAAACTCTGACAATTCTGTGATTCTGTGAGTCTGTGATTCTACCTTTTCCCACACAAATGTCAGGGTGCTGCACAGGCCAGGGACTCCCTGGGGGCCATGAGTGGGGAAACCTGGGGCAGCAGGGCAGGACCTTGCAGCCAGGGTGCATCCCACCACCTCAGCAGGGGCAGCTGGGAGACAGCTGGAGCAGCTCCAGCCCAGGGCTTCAGGAAACTTGTAGGGACCAGGCAGGGCTGTGGGTCCAGAGGTGGGGGTCAGGACCAGGCCTGATGAGGGGAACCAGGGTCATACACAGCCCTGGGATGGTCATGCAGGGCCATGGTGATGTTAGTGCCCTCAAGGCCTGGACAACTAATTTGTTATTGAGTCTTGCCCTTTCATTTGCCAATACCTTTACAATAATATGCGTTATCTTAACACAATATGCCAAATTTAGTCACTTCACATCATAGTGGCTTAATGTATCTTTGTGTTCTTCACAAAAATGTGGCAGGTTTGTGTTTCATGTGAGTGGAAAATAATGAGATTTAATGCTGAATTTGGAACTAATAGGGATCTTTTAATCTTCCTTGGTGTTTTAGAGTTTTATTTTAAGTATATTTTGGGCTACTGTTCTCCAGGGATTAGTTTTTGACAAAACTAATTTTTTCCTCTCTATACCCTTTCTCTCAAATTTAATTTCATAAGGAAATTTACTCAGCAGAGCTTGAGTATATACAGGAAGTACAATATAGAAATTATAGTTAGTTTGAGATATGTTTTGCTTATCAGTTGATGACACTGAAACATTAGTCTGGGAAAAGTTGGTAGAGAAAGATAGTTAAAGTAATAACAATTACATTGAAAGGTGACGAGTATAGACCAGGTATGTATCATGTCAGCTGAAAGCAAATGCAGAAATACACAGACTATACAGTGTGGCAGTACATTCCTTAGGCTTGAATTCTCTGAGGATAGTAGAAAAACCCTGATGGCTGGAACATAGAACTAAGCTAAAAGATTATGTTTCTGTTCACTGTCCTCATACTTTGACCACAGAGAAGTCACGTGGCCAGTTCAAGTTTCCATCGCCCTATCTATAAAATGTTTTCTAATCTTCATAAAGCCTGGTAAAGCATTTTTAAAGGATGTGAAACATTCATAGATCCTCAGCTAAAAGATGAAAAAAGTGCACAGTGTTAGTGATATCTTACCCATGTACAAGACAAAATATGCACAAATGTGCAACAAGAAAGTTTTGAACACTGGTCATCTTTAAACATGTGCAGGAAGGAAGCTGCTTAACAAGACATTGAGAAGATAGGGTGATGAATGAAGCATAAAGCTGTAGATAATTGAAAATTATATACTTACAAAATCTGATTTGCATAAGGGAGATGAGTTACATGTGAGGAGAAGAAAAGTTGTACTGTTTTACAATTACAAGATTTAGAAAATAATGTATGGTATGCAAATTATATGCAGGCTCAAGTCAGGTTGCATCTGTGCAAGGTAATCTCCTATTTGGTACTGCACTCTTTCCTTATAACACAGTCATGAACCTTAATTCATTAATACCCCATAGAAGTAATAAAATGCTTCTTTCCAACTACATGATGAGAATTATTTCTTGGTCTGCATGGCTTTCAGTGAGATACCATTGGGTTCGTACATTAGCTCTTCTCCAACTTTTCAGAAGGTGTATATTAAAGCTGTCATAATAATTAAAAAAAAAAAGTGTATGCTTCAAACCAATGGTCTGAAATCCCAAGAATTTAAGGAGAATGCTTTTGATGCCTGTTGGCTAAAAGTGAGAAGAGTCTTGCTGGAGATCCAAGTGGAGACAAGCCCAAAGGGGCAGGAGGCTCTGCCAACATTTCCTAGCAACTGAAGGCAAATGAATAGAAGGGTCAGTGTTTGCATGCATTTCAGTTAACATGGTAGTGTGCAGCTTTTGTTAAAATTCAGTCTTAAGTTGGGGCTGTTAAATGGTGCAGTATCTAATAATGAATTCTATTGGACAGCTGGGTAAAGATGCCTTGACAAGCAAAAGGAAAGCCAAAGGGAAGGACAGTAGGAGTCTCTTCATGGTTGTTTCAGGAACACAAACTTCTTTGAGATGCTGCATGCTAATTTCTCCATTAAAACCATGTACGTTTGAGGACAGTAATGGCCAGGTTAAGAAGTAGATGGCAGTCAGAGTGTGAGAGGTATCTTTTTTTAGGTCTGATTTGAAAACTGGAAACTACTAGTGAAGTCTAAACTAGTAAGGAAAGGGAGGGAGAGTTGATGGGGTTGAAGAATTCTCTCCTTCTGTGTCCTGCCGTATGAAGAGTTTAATCCAGTTCAAAAAGCACAGCATCAGTTAAATCCACATTTATTGCTGTGGTTGTCCCCAGACAGATTCCTAGGCCTAGAATGCTTGCAATAGCAGGCTAATTTATTCTGCCTGAACAAGTGCCTTTTCTCACCAGAAGGATGCCCTTTTTGAACAGAGTCATGTCAAAATAGCTTCCTTTTTCTACATGATAAACTCTGTTCTACATCTATCCTGCTGATTTCAGACATCCGTAGGGTATTTGAACCGTACAGTGATGAAACAAATCTAGGCAGTTGGGGAATCACTCACAGACAATTTCAGTGAAGGTAATGAACATGTGGATGGATGCCTTTTCTTAACTGTACCAGTACGTGCAAGCTAAGACATTTCTCAGTGGACGGAGACAATGTAAATTATTCATATGATGCAAACTGTTACTAGGCTGTGAATACCACACACAAAAGAACTGTGGCTTCCTTTTCATAAGGTTTTTTCTCTCAACTTCTATTTTTCTCTCCTCATCAACAGAAATTATCAGAATTTTCTGACTGAACTCTGAACTGTGATCAAAAACTACAGCTAAGACTTACCTAATCAATTAATTTTATCATGGCATGTTCATTTGTTCCACAAAAAAAAATAAATTCCTCATGCTTTCTACGAAAACCATATACTTAATGAAAAAAAAAAAAACAGTTTAGTCAGGAAACAATTATACACAAACAGTTTTGACAGGAGATATTAGTCAGTCCCATTTATCCATCATTCATGCTGAATAATAGTTGGCCATATCCAGAAAAATAACTGTATCTGACTGTGTTACCTTTACTAATAGTATTATGCATCTCTGAAGCTTTGTAATCCTTAGTACTTGGGCCTCAGCTAGTTTCCCCATGGAAATGAGTTTTGACCTCCAAGGATTAATAGGGACTTTGAGTGAACTAATGACAAATTACTATTAATGTATCTTTTATTAGATGTGCTGCCCTTTCCTTTCTTATAATTCAAATGCTTTTTCATACTTTAATTTAGCCACCTATACTCAAATAATAGAAGTACTATAAATATAATGTAAATATAAAAAAATTCTGGAAGGAAAATTTCCTTTACTTCAGAGAAAGCAACAATGCTTACCTGGACATCAGTTAAGATTCAGATCATTTAGACATATATGTTTCTATGGGAAACACTCTAGTGAGGAAATGGTGGAACAAAACTACTTGTTCGATTTATTTTTTTTTATACAACCTTCTTCTGCATAAATACTGTAGCTCTTTATCACATAATCACATTGTAGTATTTCACAGGAATTGTGCCTTATTCAGGAAGAATGGAATGTGGTGTGGAATGAAACATAGCTTTATAATAACTAAGGTTATTAGACAAAGGACAGTTGCTTTTTTTGTTAGAAATCTGGGACATGTGTAATCCATAAAGCAGGAAGTTCTGCAGTTATACAAAAGTTCTGGGATCTGGATGTTTAACTCTAGCATTTTCTCGAGTAACTGATGAGTATTTATTTTCCAGAAACTCAGCCTCTGAAATAGATGAAAACTATTCATAGGGTCTTAATAAAAGATAGATTGATTGATCTTTGTGGAATATTCCTTTGAGTGAGTGTACAATGGAGAAACCCAGGTGGAAGTGAATAGTTCTGTATTTAGTGCAGAAGCTTGAATGGTGAGCTGTAAATAATACATGAAAATAACCTTGATTGAGGATAAAAAAATACTTTTTAATACTATAATTGCCCATTCAGTGCCACTATTCATTGTGTGCTGTGGAAAGACCAATATGCAGTCAGAAACTTCAAATCTGTGTTGGCAAACATAGGGGGAATTAAAGTTGACCAGATAATCTGACTGAAGTTGACTCACATCCACCCACCATGCGTTGCAGGGAAAGCAAACATATGCTTCTTTGAACTCATGCATATATAAAAATCTTTAATGTTCTCTTATATAAAAACCTCCACAATCTGCCAACAAGTATAGTAAAATTTTTTGCCCCTTTAGCAGGTTTAATGAATGGAGCAACTAAGATACTCTTCACAGAAGACCTGAGTGATCTAAACTAAATGGTACTAAACTTCACTCTGTGTATTACAAATACCTTACATGTGAGTTTAATTTATTTCAGAATCACATTTGGGTTTGTTGGGTTTTTTTGTAGACGTATGATCTTGAAAAGAAAATTACAGGACTTCTTCTTTTGCCTCTTCCAACAGATGAATTCTGCTTTTAACAGAAATTCTTAATTCCTAAATGTAGGCATTTACAAATTTTATTATTGGGTTTCTTTCCATCTCTATTACTTCAGCCTTGATGAATCTTCTTTCCTCCTTCTATGACATCCTTATTCTCTTTTATATTACGTTAGTCCCAGAGGACCTCCTATTAATTTGTATACAGATCACTCCTGAAGACCAATAAATACACTATTTCATACTATGCAGTTCTTAAGCAAAATCTGTATGAACCAATAATTTCTAATATGGACCTGTTCAAAGCATCTTCATGAAGTCCAAATATATCACATATATTTCAATTCTTGATCTAGAAAATAATCCAATAATTTATAAAAAAATAAATAAATTGGGTAAGTCTTGCACAATCTATTTTAAGTAAATCAGGTTTATTCTTATTCTTTAACTTACTTATGTTAGAACAAACACAACAACACAAAAACCACAAGAAACAAGGTCCTCACTGTTTTGAATCCTACCAACAATTCTGAGTCCTAGTGCGATTTTGTTACTTTCTCCTACTACTTTATTACAGGAAATCAAGAATTGCTTTCAGAACTCTTTTTTGTTTACCCTTCCATTTACAACTGATTCTCTTTCCTAAACTAAAATCTGACCTTTGCCTATATATACTGTATGCAGCATACAGAACTTGATTTCATTGAAAGGAACTTTGAGAAAAAGTGAACAGAAAAAAAAATAGGCTTTATTCTAGTGGGTTCTGTGACTCCCTTCTTTGCTGACTCGAATGTTGGCTTGATTTCATAAATTGTAATGTTTTGGTTGCAGTTGTCTAAGGGTCAATTTGCTGTAGGGCTGTACTGTCCTTTTAGATGGCATTTAATTTTCAGTTGTATAAAAATTTTGTACCTCTTATATAGTGTTCTACAAATGCCTTATGACATCCATCCTCAATGTCTTTTATGATAAAGCATTGCCTGGATCCCCTATGTCTTTGTTTATTACACTGTGAAACACATGTATTGCATTCTATCCTCTACAAGTGTTTTGCATTTTAATAAATATAGATCAGTTAATTTCATATTTCTGTACAAGTCATAATTTAAATCTCATGTTGAGATTCTGATAAACATACTTGTAGATGCAGTCATGGAATTCCCTCCCCATCTTTTCACTTATTCCAAGAATTCACAGTACTTGCTTTCTTGTTTAAATATTTGTGATATAGTCATTATACTACTTTACTTTATCTAATCTCTCTCTATTGTTTTTATAGATCATATATAAGCTGCTGTGGCAATGCCTTACTGTGGAAATGCTGTATGGATAGGCCCACAGGCTAGAGAGGCTACAATATAAAAATATATTTTTGATAAAAAATCTGTGAAATAGAATGTCACTTTCTTTTCTTCATGTAACAAATCACTATGTGGAAGGCCAAACTTGTATCTTTGTTGTCATTTCCAGAAATAAAACAGTGCCAGCCTTTTAAAATAGCTTTGAAGTAGCTGTGTAAATTATAAAATAATTTCATGGAGAGGATTTATTTTCCTCTCCACAGGAAAAATTGGTAGAGAAGAAAGCTCAGTTATACTTTTTGAAAGTTTTACTCAGTTCCTGGAAGACACTAGAAAACATGCACTTTTGTCTCTTTGTAAAGCCCTGAACTGTATAGAATCAACTTGATGTTTTTGCAATGAAATATTAAATTCATGCTGGTTAGCTCTGATTCTGTCTTTAGTAATAATTATATTAATAACATTGGGAAAAGCTGGATCGATTGGTGTCACTATGGCTATGATCAAATTGCTGCTGTGGCTTAAGACACTAAAAACCTAAAGAATTTTGTTACAACGTTGAGTTTAAGTTAGACATTTCACATCAGTGAGCTGAGCCAAACAGTTGGATACTGCTGTTGTTGAAAACTGTTTACACATTTCATTCTGTGAATATGCACCCATAAGATGACAAAATGAAGGCTGAATAACTGCAATTGCATGCAGGTACTGTACTTTTAGCTTAAACCATATATAAAGTAAGAGTAACTTGATTTAGGTCTCTTTTACTGAGATGTAAGTCATAAGAGCAGCTCAATGAGGCTCACATAATTAGCAGACATCAGCTGATGGGCAATAATTTACTGAGCCACTGCATCTTGATTGGTGTGTGTGTAAAGGCTCTGTTTCTGTATCTGAAAAACAGAGATAGTGTTTCCTTTCAGCTCTCATGAGGACCCTGGGAGGATTAAAGTTTGCTCACTGCTTCAAAATGTAAACTACTACATAAAATGAATCAAGCACTAAAATGATGCCACCCTTTGGAAAAGATAAGTGAACACATTCAGTCTGCCAGAGAAAGCAAAGCAGTCATGCACAACATTAATATTTTGTCTCCAAGATGTGAAAGTGTAGTGTGGATCTCTAAATACTAGAAAGTTGAGAAAAGGGTCAAATATCTAAAGCATGAGAAAATAAACAAGAAACACATTACAGTAATATCTTCTGTCTGATTAGGTGTATGTGTCTTTAATGGGCTTGTGTGTGCAGTTGTATAAGATTTCTTATTAATTTGTTGTTGAAAAATTACCTGTCAGACAGTTTGATATTGCTGTGGAAGTGAACTTAAGTCTATAGTCATCCTGTGAACAGCAAGATTTATTTGTCATTAATCAAAGTTTAATATATGCGGTCTGTCTTGCAAGAGTAATAGTGAGCAAAGGGGAGTGAGGAAAAAGGGAATAGTGTAGCAGACCACAGTTTATGCTTTTGAAAGTGTCCCAGCTTTACTCTGCTTGCTCTGTTTAAAAAAAAAAAAAAAAAAAAAAAAAAAAAAAAAAAAAAAAAAAGTGATCAAAGGACTGGAATTGCAAAGTCCTTTGAGAGTTGCCTGGCAAGCACCATGTGATGACTAGCTTTTGTGCTGCTCAAGCAGCAGTCTGTTCTGTGCACTATCTGGACTCTCATTATCCCTCATCTATCAAATCTGCTGCAGTGAAAAGAGGTCAACTTGTAAAGTAGCAGTGGCAGAAGCAGAGACATGAGCTCTCCTCTTTGGTGAGGTAGTTGTCAGTTCTTCTCTAATGCTGTTAATCCACTTCCCAGGACTAAAGTGCTGAATGTCATTTCCTTCCTTTGCACTCTGACCTGTCCATAAGAGATGCTAAAGGAAACTTTTTATTTCTGACAACTCCAGGATTTTGTTGGGATCGTATGCTGAGGGATGACAAATGGATGTTTTTGGTCCTTTCGGAAAATTCAGAAGAGCCAGGTTGCACAGCAACTTTCTATTTTTCAAGATTCAAGCAAAAACAAAGATCTGGAAAAGATATATTTGGTACTTGTCACAGTCTGCCAAGGTAGCTTCATATGCTGGCATTAAACTCATATTGTCAATTACAGAAAGAAAGTGCTCAGGATATCAACTAATCAGTTCCCATGTGCAAGGTTAAAATATTTTCTTTTCCACAGAGCTTATGCCACTACCTGCTGATCAAAATGCTGCTCTGTCCCACTGGAGGACACCTAGGAGTAAATCTGCTTTAAGATAACGTGTCCCCTAAATTTGTCATTAAAACCCAATTCTTGCCCCCTCAGTGAGATCCACAAGGGTCAATAAATACCTATTTGAAGCCTCCTGCAAATTCTAAGTCAAAGGCTGAAATATCACCAGTCATCTGAGGCTTGATTTTTTCATAATGAATCTTAATAGGTTTGGAAGTTTTTCTGCTTCTTTTTTTTTTGCCTGTAAATAACTAAAGTTTAAATATTCATGGGAAATTCTCTTTAAGTGAAATAGTGAGACTGAGAATATATTTGTAATGTTTTACATGTCTTATGATTTGTGGGGAAAATGTATAATAACTGTTGACAACTGTGTATTTTTGCTGAAAAAATTAATCACTTGAAAACTGAAATACACTTTAAATATTTGGAGAAACACATATTAAGCTTGATGCTCAAAAGCTCACAGAGGACATAATAACATAGGTTGAGAACTCCCTGTTATTATTATCTGTTATGGAGAGCTTGTTGACAGCTTCCTCAAATCTTTTTTGTCAGAAATTTTTATCATAGATGTAATGATGATTCAGTGAAACAAAATTAATTATCAAGTTTCTTTTGTTTTCACTAAATTGTTAAAGACAATGTTGTGCAAATAAAATTAGGGTCATATTTTATCAGGGACTTTGATTTGGCCTAGACTGAAGGTTCAGCCAAGACCGAAGATTTGGCCTACACGAGTTACATTTGCCCTTCACAGCTTAAATAGAAAGACTAAGTGATCATGGTGTTTTTTCTTAGAAGGCTTGTTATAAGACACCTAACTGGGAATCAAGCAAGGCTACAGCCAAATGCTTCCTTTGTCTAAATGGCACAACGGCATATGAGAACAAGTGCAGCTTTATTTTTCACTTGGGCTGACTACTCTATATGATTGTAACGGTTTGACTCAGAATCGAAAAATAAACCAGAGACAACAATGCTCTCGATCCCCTCCCGCTCCCAACCAGGTAGGGAAGGAGAGAGAGAATTAGGAGAGAGACTTTGCTGGACTGAAAACTAAATTAGACAGTTTTAATTATATGTACAATTATATACAAGTATGTTCAGGAATGTGCAAAAGCCTCTTGCCTCCCCCCACCCCCAGCAACTCCCCCGGCACTCTCCTGAGCTGTGACCAGTCCTGAAATGTCTCAGTCCACTGTCCAGGATAACAGGAGAGCAGACAGGGCTGTGGGGAGAGTTATGAGGGTCAGGGCTGAGCCTGGGGTCGACGGTGATGGATGGATGGAGTACTCCGTGGGCACCGGCCATGGACAGAAGAGAAGGGAAGAAGAAGCAGGAAGGAAGTTGTCTTCTGTGATCTCTGACCTTCCTCTGAGCTTACGTAGATATATGGAATGGAATACCTTTGGTCAGTTCTGCTGTCTGTCTAGTCCAGCTCCCCTAATGGGGGTCATAGATACTCCTGCCCCAGTAGCCTCTGTAGCAGCAGAGCTAAGAAGCGACCTTGGAGTCTCAGCAGTAACATAAACATTCCAGTGTTATCAGTCCACTAGCTGGAACGCTTGCTGCTAGTTAAAAGAGAGCTTACTGAAGGAAAAAGAAATCAGTAAAAGGAAAATTAGCTTAATCTTGGCTCAACTCAGGACAATGATTAAGTGTGTCCTATTTCTAACTTCTGAAAAGGTCAAGGAATTTTTCTCTCTCCCATTTTCTCACGCTACATAGTAGCCCTTAATTGTTAGTTGGAATTTCAGTATATTGTTTGTCTAAAATTAGAAGACAAAGCCAAATTAACTTTTAAAGAACTATTGCTTCTTGTAATGGTGCCATTTGGTGAAACCACACTCGAGGTTTATTTGAGAATTATATTCTGCTATAAAATGTCTGTTTCTAATCTTCTTTTTCTCTTTTTTAACCAAAATAGGTGAAATCTTAATGTATCACTTGTATTAACAATTAAGAAAACACACAATGAGGTAAAAGGAAAAAAAAGGAACTAGCCTGCCACACTTGCTAATTTGATGAATGTGAGAGAAAAACCGAGATTTGATGAGAGAAAAGCAATGAGCCTTGATAGTCTATAGCTTGACTCAGTTTCAGACTTCCATACAAGCATCTTTTATGGCTACAGACAGAAAGGAAACATATTAGGTCTCAGGTAGATGGTCTGAATACCTTATGAAGGTAGCATTTAGGCTGTTCCCCTTCTTTTAGTCATTAATAATTAATAAGAAAAAGAAATTATTTTTATTTAAAATTCGTTGTCAAAAGCCAGATTCTTTCACACTAACACATTTCACAAAGCTATCCTGATGTCAAGTAAAATTTGTCTGAAAATATTTCTTGGACCCATGATAGATTTTTGAGCAAAGCTCCACAGACAAATTGGCCCAGAGAAAGTTGTTGCTAAGTGCTTTTACTTAGGATATAGAAAATAAAACACTAAGTCCCTTCTCCCCCAGACATTAATTAGAATCTAAACTTTTCATGCATGCCTAGAGTATGGGCTCCTCTGAAATCGGCCATCTCTCCCTTTTCTTCCCTAAAATTCTTGAAAGCCTGTTTTGTTCACATCAGGAACTGAAAACAAATGCCAGAACTCTGACATTTATCATAAGATGGAAATCTTGTTTTCCATCCAGCTGTATTCAATATTTCAGGGAAAAGAGACAAAAGGCATTCATCTTTATTTTTTGTGTATAAATTGAGAATGACATGCATTAAAGAACTATTTTTCTAGAGACTTCTATGGGCATTGGAGTGGTCAAGAGATATAGTTAATGTTGCCTGGAAGAATCATTCTGCACAGAAAAACTGAGACAGGTAATGAACTGACTTTATAATTTATATAACTGATGACTTCTGTTATCACAGCTAGTTCTTTCTTAAGAACTCAAGTATATAACACATTCTGGCAAGTTCTTGAGATAGAATAAGACAATCTGGCTTTTTCAAAACGGAGTTGTACTGTTTTGTACCAAATCAGTAGGTATGTCCTATGCCTGATGGGTCTTGTTCTAGTTTGAGCATTTGGTATATCACTAAGTTCAGGTGTGATGCGGCACTATAAATTGATGGCAGTAAAGGTAGTCTGAGCAAACAGCCTAGTGTTAGAACTTCTGGGACAGCTCCAAAAATTCCCTTGGGCAGCATGAAAAGTCAAGTCCATATACAGATGTAAAAACAGGTGTTGTGAAAAAAAAAAAAAAAAAGTCAAAAAAATTTGGTCTTTTTATCATTCCTCTAAATCAGTTGGGTTTTTATTTCAGTATTTTCTTCTGAAATTATTTTGAAATCTAGCACTACCCCTGTCTGTGGATGAGAGTTATAGGTACTGTCAAACGTACCCGCCTCAGCAAATATCCCGAGGACTGACAGTTAACAAATTGAGTTACCTGAAAATTAATCTTTTGCAGTTGTATATTGTGTTTACTTAACTGAATGGTAATAGCTATATTTGTAAATGTAATCCAAATACATAATACTTCTCCCTATGTAAAGACCAATAAATGAATACTAGGAAGAATTAGAGATGTTTTACTCTAAAGCAATAATTTACAGCTCGCATAATTATTTTTCTGAATGAGAGCTCTTCCAATGTTCATGTTATCATTGATAATAAAGTCATGGTAGGAGGAATGTTAATTAAAAAGTGTAAATCATACCCTAGTGAGAGTGAAATATCTACTTAAATTCCTATAGCCCTGATTTTAGAAATATTGAATAAATCTGCATTGCCTCTAAGTATTAGTTCTCTTTTAAGTAGTTGCATTTATTTATCTTCAATAGTTTTAATTTCCTGAGGATTTTATGGGGAAATAGAATGTCATTAAAGGGTAAATCTGATAGAAATGTAATAAGACATTATAGTAAAAGTAACTATTTTTCTGTTTTATTGAAAATAAACACATCTCAAAGGTGATGTGGTAACAGTTAAAACGTAGAACATACAATAAGAGGCAGCTGAACTTCATAAATCACTCACATCCCCTTGTTTCTTTTTTTCCTACAGGAATATCTCATATATCTAGAAAAATAAACCTGTAGCTGTGATTCCAGTGGTCTATCCTACTATGTCAGTGCAATACCAACATGGGTATGCAAAGCCTTGAGAATCAGATGGGAATCGTTTCCTGATATCAGCTGTTGCAGTATGACAGCATTAAAGGATTTTAATAGGTGTTTGTCATTTTAACCAACTCTCCCCAGTGCTAAAATATCAGGTGATAGTCTAGTACTGTTACCAATGAAATATGTTCCTTTTGTCTTCCATAAGAAGTAACTGCAGAAGAAAGGATGGCACAGTAAATTTTTTTTACAAACTTATGCAAATTGCAAGAATTCTGTCGGAACAAGCCTCCTTGCTATAACCGTTTCTGGTACCTCAAACATCCAGGTGTTGAACCTTTATTTGGGCCTCTGAACAATAACACATGCTTCATATACATTTGAGCAAGTGTTTCTGCGTTTAAAAGTGGAATCTATGGGAATAATGATTCAGTTCTTGAAGTGTTTTGTTCCCTTTTTGCCTATCTGCAAAAATGTCAAATACAAAATGGTCACAATAAACGTACAATTGTCATTTAGTGCCTTTTCCAGTTAAAGACAGTTTTCAACAAGTTTATGTGCAACAGTCGCTGAGATTCCAATAAATGAGTGATGTAATTCAGCACAGAACCCTCTATTGACAATACAAAATATTAAAATTGAAGATCATATTGAAAATATACACTCTAATGTAGTAACTGTAGGTAAGAAATTACTTTTAACGATGGAGCCTGAATGTATAGGTTTACCTCATCTCACTGATACAAAGCAGGTGAACTATCTCTATTGCTCTCTTCCATCTGAATGTTCTTAGAGTAAAAGAAAACTTCAGTATTTATGGAGAAATTCTATTTCTTACTATAATGGTAGTGCAAATATGTCCAGTAATGTTCTTCTGAATATTCCAAGTCACCCATCAGAAAATTGTAACTAAGTCTATAGGCTGTTCATATTTTTATTTTTATTGAGATTATTTATGCAATTAACTGTTTATGGACATATTTCAATGTGTTTCCTTTATCTGCTGAATTTGCATCACAGTAAGGTAAAAATTATCTAGATCAAATATAAATGAGTTATCAGACTGTGAAAATTTTGGAGTACAGCTATAAGCACAAAATAATGAAATCAATAGAATTGAATGCAAATACTAAAATCTCATTTCAGGGCTTTTTATGTTGTTGTTTTGTTGGGTTTTTTTAATCAGCTTGCAAAGAAACATATATATGGTATTAAAAAAGACTATTATAATCTTTCCTTGATATAGGAATCTTGTAACTGATTTAAAACATTTCAAAAATGAAATGTTTGCAAAATCACACCTGCAGTTCTAAATGACTGCTTTAGTTCGGTGAGAAGAGTCAATTCTCTACGAAGGAGTGAAAGTAGTTTTAAAATTCCTTAGTCTTACAAAACTAAGACTCGAATTTTCTGCCTCTACACCCATAGATTGTCACGAAACTCACAGGAATCAGAGAAAAAGTTTATTTATTTTTTTGCTTGTAGCCACCAATGCTAGTGATGTGTCTCTGAGGATCTCCTAATGATCTAAAAGTTTTTCTTTGGGTATAGTGTGTTGCTTTTGTAGAACTGTATGGGCACAAAAGCATGAATCACTGACTTCAGGTCATCATTTGCCGAAAGGAGCTAGATTTTGCCAGAAATTGTTGATTGATACTGGAAGTTATTGCTGCTTGAAGAAACCTGGGGCATTCATAGGCTGACTAACTAAAGGGAATGTGCACTGTCAAATAAAGGATATTTGATGTTGACTGCACACACAGATGTGTGAATAATGAATGTTTTTTGTTTTGAGGCCAAGCAAAAATGTTTGTTTTAAAAACATTGAAGTGAAACTGTAAAAGGAAATAAAAAAGGTCTTTTTCCTGACCAGAAGTGTTTTCCATATGAAACACAGGCTTGTGATTTATAACTTATCCCTCTTCCTCCCCCCTAAAATTTATATTTTTCAGAAAACTGATTTGCTTACAGAGAAAAACACAGTTCTGGCTTGTAATGTTCGATGCTGCTACAGCTAGAACAGTCTTTATTTATTTAGAACATTAACTAACCACACACACATTAATAGTAAATACTGATAAATTAAGTTCTTTTACAGTTTGCAAAGACTTCAGAATTTCCAACCAAGTTACTGAGGGTCTTTTTGCTAACTCAATCTATATGCTGTAATTTATTCTTTAACAGCTAGATTCCTTTCTAATGAAATGTGCATTCAACTAGATGTTTGATATGCAAAAGCTGTTTTTGCAAAATAATTTACACTGTCTCTCAGTGGTCTGTCTCTCATGGTCTCCTTTGAAGGAACTATGAAGCCTGCAGAGGACACCTATGATGAATGACTTCTTGGACAGTGCAGCTGACCTGTCCTCAAGAAGGCTCTGGTAAGGTTTATGTAGACAGTTCTTTTAGATATCTTGATAACCTCTTCTTGACAAGTGAATTGTATGAATCTTTGTTATTCATACATTCATTCTTTTTCACACAATTTCAATTTTCTCATCCCCAGTTTTAATATCTTGCTGCCTAAACCAAAAGCCAACATTTTTCACAGTTAGTAAGTTTTCTCATAGTATCATCATTCTGGTTGGAAAAGACCTTCAAGATTGTCAAATCCAACCACTACTCTAGCTCTGCCACGTCCACCACCAAACCCTGTCCCCTGGCACCACATCTGTCTTTTTAGATGTATCCAGGGATGGTGGCTCAAACACCTCCTTGGACAGCCTGGATCCCCAAGTCCAACTCCCGCCCCAGAATAAGACAACCCCAAGGTTCATACCATGTCCCTGAGGGCATCGCCCACATGTTTCTTGGATATTGTCATGCTTGGTGCCATTATTGCTTCCCTGAGGAGCCTATTCCAGTGCTCCACCACCCTCTGGTTGAAAAATCCCCTTCTAGTGTCCAACCTAAACCTCCTCCTGCACATCTTCCTACCATTCCCTCAGGTCCTATCACTGGTCACCAGAGAGAAGAGGTCAGCACCTGCTCCTCCACCGTCCCTAGTGAGGAAGCAGTAAGCTGCAATGAGGTCTCCCCTCAGTCTCCTCTTCTCCAGGCTGAACAGACCAAGTGCTTTCAGCCACTCCTCATACGGCATCCCCTCCAAACCCTTCACCAACCTTGTGTCCCTCCTCTGGACACTCTCCAGCATCTTCATATCCTTTTTGTACTGTGGCACCCAGAACTGCACACAGTACTCAAGATGGGGCAGCACCAGTGCAGAGTAAAGTGGGACAATCACCTCCCTCGACCAGCTGGCTATGACATGCTTGATGCACCCCAGGACTCGGTTGGCCCTCCTGGCTGCCAGGGCACACTGCTGGCTCATGTTCAACCTGCCATCGACCAGAACCCCCAGGTCCCTCTCCGCAGGGCTGCTCTCCAGCCTCTCACTCCCCAGACTGTCTGTATATCCAGGGTTACCGTGTCCCAGCTGCAAAACCCGGCACTTCTCTTTGTTCAGCTTCACGCCACTGGCAATTGCCCAGCTCTCTTATTTGTTCAGATCCCTCTGCAGGGCCTCTCTGCCCTCGAGAGTGTCGACTGCTCCTCCCAATTTAGTGTTGTCTGCAAACTTAATAAGTAGGCCTTCAAGTCCTGCATCTAAGTCATTTATGAATATATTGAAGAGTGCTGGCCCTAAGATGGATCCCTGTGGAACCCCACTAGTGACCGGTCGCCAGCCTGATGTGGCCTCATTTACTGTGACTCTTTGAGCTCAACCCATCAGCCAATTACTCACCCAATGTATTATCTATTATATTCTCAAACCTACTTTCCTCTCCAAAGCCACTTCAAGGTTCCTCTTTGACTTCTACTTCTGTATCCAACTCTCCACCTCCCATCTTCAGTCAGGGAATTGAATTTCTGTCTCTTCCTCTACAATACTGAGTTGCCTCGTCCTTTCAAGATTTTCCATTATGATATCTGCTTTTTCTAGTTTATGACTCATTCTGGATAGTATATTGTTATATTTCCTTTCACTTATGCTACATCAAAATAAATGGCACTGCAGAAATATAATTTACAAGGGATGCAAATATTAATGCCCTTTTCAGTAAGAAAGTACCTACAATTGATTAATTTTTTTTAAAATGTTCTGAACATTTAGAAAATATTGATATCAAAATACTGATGGCAGTATGTCCATATTCTTAACTTTAATTAGCTCTTAATTATTTAACTTTCTTTGGGAATATGAAGTTGCAAAGGTGAATAAACCTAAAGTAGTTGACTTGAAATGGTTTTCAGATATTTGGCATTTTATGAAGCATTAACAGCATATGACCATCAGTCAGCATTGTAAAAGCATGTGGAAGGTCAAGCATGATATTTTTTATGTTATAAAAGGGCCTACTAACATTTAAGTTTTGTGCTTTAAAACCTCCTTTTTTTTTCAACTGTCATATTAACAATGTGATCTAAAATATAATTTTTGCCTTTAGGTGACACAGCATTTTATGAAATGGATGCTCTGTAGATAAAACTTTCTAGAGACAGAGACAATTTCTCCAGTATACATTAAAAGGATTTTCACTGGCAGCTTCTGTGTCAGATGCTGCTGTGGAAGCATTGGCACATGATGACTCGATGTGCCCAAGTAGCTCCATCATTTGAGACAGCTCTCCTTTCCTTCAGGGCTAATCTGATGTCAAAGCAGGACCAAAGGTGAAATCTGGCCATTTTCCAAACTGATGGTTACTCTTATTTACAATTAGCCAGATAAATATCTGCCAGATATTTACATAACAATGTGTTTGGGAGTCTTATGCAGCCTGGCCTCTCTCACCAATTTGTTGTGTCACTTTCAAGACCTTGAATCACTTTAGCTGCTTCAAGAAACCTCTAGATTTGCATAGCCATGGACAGTGAATGAAGTAGCAATTAATGTTGGTAGCAGTGCTATGAAACTAAATTATTCTGGCTGAGCTCCATCTGACTAAAGGGCTGAGTTCTGTAGTGATGGAAAGAATCTCTCCTTTGCCTGCAGATGGTGAACTACGGGAAGCTATGCTCATTTCCAGTTCTCCACAGGACTCACCAATGAGCAACAGCAAAACCAAGTTTTAGAGTTTGGGATCTAATGTGATGTTAGTGGATGCATACTGTGTATGCATATTTAACGGAGATCTAATGCACAAGTGTCCCTGCTAGTCCTCTGCAGGATCTAGACAAGAATATATAGGAGCAAAATTGAATTTTGAGTTTAGCAATCCAATTGTCTTTAGCTGCTGATAAAAAATGTACTCAGAGGAAAATATCAATTGGTGATGACACTTGAGAAAGACTGGCCCTGAATTTTCTCAGTTCAGGAAGTAGGAAACAATGAGAGTTTGTAACAATATGCTACAATCTTGAAACCAAATAGGTTTACAGAAAAGATAATATATATCTCCCTAAATCTTCCTTTTATGCCTACTCTGCCTTCTTCATCTTGGTCACTTTGAGGTCATATTTTGTTTTATGCTTTTTGCAGTTACCATTTTTGTCTAAATTATTTTTGCAGGTTGTAAGAATACTTCTGTTTTCATAAACACAGCATATTGTGTTCTATCAGGCTGAATGATCTTCCATTTACATTAAGGAAAACAAGGAAATAAGAGATAAATTAGTAAGTTCTGCATGACAGAGAAAGGACCGTGTTTGTCACTCATTCTGACAGCAGCTGTCTTGAACCAAACAATAAACAGGAAGAAGGTTAATACCCTCCCACTTAAAGAAATAGAAAATGAGCAGAGAACAGCACAACATCTCACTTTCTGATTCCATCATTATAATATTAAAAAAAATATGGAAAATGAAACCTGTAAAGTTGTCCTATCTCAGAGAAATGTAGAACAGAATATAATGAAACATTCACAGTGCAAGTTTTAAGTCCTAAATAGCTTCAAGTAGGAAACTATAGGGTGCTGTGAAGTGGGAGAAAAGAGATGAGTAGTGGTTATTTCAAAGAATGCAAAAGCATCGTGGAGATGTTCCAAATGGAGCAATATAGATCACTTCCTTATCAGAGCTATCTTGGGGTAAATAAAGGGGTTTGATCTGTAGCTTCTTGATCTCTAATCCTGAGATTAGAGAGTGCCCTGATTTTTGTCACCACAAGCTTTCTACATCATGGGAAGCACGTGCAGGCAGTGACTGTAAAAACAGGAGGATCTGGTTGACAACGCACTACTGTGGACTGTGGGACTAGAATTTAGGAGGCTGAGGTCCAGTTCTTAACCTAATAAGTTAAAAAAGCCAGTCTATGAAGCTGGAAGGACTAAAGATAGAAAATGTGTATAAGGCTCAGCAATCATTCCAATCCAAAGTTTAAATCATACAGGATTTACATCCTAGCCTTCTAGGAATTATTTCCACAGCAAAATAAACTGACAACTTGGAAGGAACTAAAATTAACATTAATCAGCAAATAAAGTTTTTTGCATTAAAAAATAAAAGTGGAATTGGCAAAACTCAAGCTGAGTGTGACTTGGAAAAGGAAATGAAAACTCATAAAAACAGAACAAAGAAAGATGTGATGGAGAATTTATACATTGTCAGTGGGGTAGGAAATAAAGACAATTCAGAATCAGCTAAATCTAAGCTCAAAGCTAAATGAATACTTTTCCTTAGTTCCCTGTGAGAAAGACTTAAGTGCACACTAAGCAAAAGTGATCACAACAGACACTGCTCCAAGGCAGGTAGCTGCTTTTCTGGAATAGTGAGAGAAATGCCAGTCCACTTCACACAGAATTAAAATTTATCAAGTCAGCATCAACACCATATGACTGGACAAAAGGGAATATGATGCTTATGTTTAAGAAAGAGGAAAAAGTGTTCAAGTAAACTGCAGACTCATTTCTCTGATCACAGTAATCAATAGGGCTTCAAACCATGTTTTGGAGATGATAATATAGAATTAAAAAAACAAAAGGGTATGATGAAACTAGAATTTTTTGAAAGTTGTTTCATGATCTTTTCTAGATTTCTGCTGTTGTGAAATATTGGGTTGTCCTTTTTTTAGAGAATAATGATGCAGCAGAGCTAGTCTACTTCAGAGAAGTCTTTGATGTGATACTGCATTGGAATTTACTCATTATGCTAGAGCAGACAGATAGGGTGGACAAGAAATCAGTTAATGTGAGAAAAGGTGCTGGCTTACATTGAAAGTGGAATTACTAGGCTGGTGAAAGATTATGAAGGGAGTTCCTCAAAGATCAACCTTGAGACAGGTCTGATTTAATATTTTCATGTATTATCTTGGCACACACAAACATCCTAACACAATTTTCTGATGACACAAAGTTATTTGACTTTTTCAATGCAAAGGTAAATTGGAAGAACTTAGAAAACACAAATTACTTGGATGACCTTGAAAACTGGAGCAATGGTAATGGGGAAAAGTATAGCATTGCAAAGTGCAAAGTCATGCACTTCCAGACTAATGAAAAATACTCCTGTATGAATTGGAGGATTATCAGTTGAGAATAACAGAGGAATAAAATCAAAACTGGGTTAATTCAGAAAGAATACAGGCCATTATATGATGTATCTGTGAAATGTATCTTAGGAAATAGAGTGTGAGGTTTTTCTGAGAGAGATAAGGAAAGCCCTACCTATAATATAATGTGTAACTAAGTCACTCATGTTCAAGAAAACTCAATTTAAACTAGTCTAAAAGAGGGAAAACCTGTTGGTAGATAACAAACCTATGTTTTAGTAGAAGACTAAAAGAATTTAAGAAGTTCACTTTAGTAAGTGAAGGCTAAGAAATAACATTACTCATCTCCAGGAGCAGAAAAAGCAGTGAACATGTGTAAGCTAGTCAACACTTGATGGAAGTCCAAAATTAGAACCATTGAAGGAATTACTTTCTAAAATACTCTTACATTCTAAGAAACTTTACTCATTTAAAGATGCAGTTAAATAAGTGGCTGAAAAAACTTTATAACATGTAGATACTTATAGCAGCAGGGGATAGGATGCATTGATAAGGCCCTTGGTTTTGTGTTTATTGTACATTAAGAAAAAGTTGGGAAATGATCTTACTATGGTGAGAGAAACGAGTTGCTGAAAACCAGCACAGGCGGTTCATTTGTAAACTTATCAAAAAATTATCAAAATGGAATGTCTTCTAGCATTTGTAACATCCTTTCAGTATAAAATTATTAGGTCTTGATTACTTACTCTAATTCTCTGTGTAAGGGTGTCTTAAGTTTCTGAGAGCATGATATCATAGAATCATAGAGTTCTAGAATGGTTTGGATTGGAAGGGACTTTTAAAGACCATTTAGTCCAAATCCCCTGCCACAGACAGGGCTGTTTTTCACTAGACCAGGTCCCTACATTTCAACAAAAGAATGAACTAATTAGAGAAGGATCAGAAGAGATCGATTTTCTGGGGTGCAGGAAACATGACCAAAATCAGAAGCTGAAGGATTGGATACAGTTATTCCAAAAAAATACAATAGTGACTAGACTCTTGCAAGTTTTCTTCAGAAAGAAGAGAGGAATTATCCATGATGGATAGGTTATGACATAACGGACTTAAATCTTTCTTACTAATGTTCAGGACAAAATTTTGAATGGTAAAAATAGTTGAATGCTGGGATAAACTGGCCTGGAGGTTTGAAGAATCTCCATTACTGGGATACCTTTAAGAGCGCAGTCAAAAACATCTGTCAGAAATGTCATAATTGTGAACATTCCTGGGTTTAGATAAGGAAATTTACAAGACGACAAACTTAATCTTTTATGACTCTGCAGAACCAATGTTACTTTTTTTGTCTCCATTCCCAGACTTTGAGGTGTACATTATAAAAAGTTTTCATGTTAGTATTCACCAGAGTAGATATTTGCAAATAAGATTTAAAGAGGTTTGCTGAAAAAAGATAATTTTTGAATGCAAGATACTCTTTGCCCTGTATTATCCTGAAGAACCAAACAACAAATTAAATAAATATAAGCTTACTATACCTTCCTATTTTATATGATATCATTATGATATAATTTACAAAAGAAAACAGCACATTTTTAAAATTAATACAAAAAGACAACAATAATAGGCTGTCCTTGTTAACTGAAATTGGTGATCTCATGTAATCTCACCTGTTCCTATCCTTCCTTCTGTTCACAACACTATTGTTAAATTTTCACAAGAATCTTAAACTAAAAATAAAGAATATGAAAGATACAAACATTTAAGTGTTAATTATGAGAGTTTCAAGTTCTTTAGAGAGACACTAATACACCAATTATTATTGGAATAATAATAGTTCCATATATTCCCTTTCAAGTGTCTCAGGATAAACATTGAATATATCAATTACTTTTTCTCAAGAGATAAGTAATTTTTGTCTTGCTAAGGAAGAAGAAAAAAATTTTTTTTTTAATGTTAACTTAATCCCATCTGCTACTGTATTGCAATTACAGAAGCTTTCCAAGGAAATATACTTTGATATATTAAAGACAGCAATTATCAACCTACATGACATTTGTTAGATGTCATGCATAGTTTATTTTTTCTCTGAAAGTATAGCCAGAAAAGCAAAACATTCAGTAAGTCAATCAATGCACTTACTCAATTATCCCTGAATCTCCCCAGAAAAAATGAAATGCAATAATGAAAGTTACAGTATGTGTATGATTTTGTCAGTCTAAGATAAATCATTGTTTTTTATTATTTCCTACGATGCTTCATAACTGAAATATAGCTTGGCAGCTTTGGTTCATTTTTCATTATAATGCTAGTCCTCTGACTTCAGACAGTAACATCTATTCACGTATCTATAAAAGACTAATCTGTCCATGTGTGCTTTTGGCAAAATACTCCTAAACAGATGAATAGATTTTTGCAATGACTTGTTAATTGACACTTTATGACTGGAGACATTACTTATGGGGTAAAAACTCCAAAATGGCTTGTCCACTTGATGTGCTAAGACCAAACAGTACCAAAAGTGTTTATAGCTAATTCAGGTAGTGCTCTTCTTACAGACATTTCTGTACTTCTCTGTGTTTTTTTAAGTCCAGAACACCAAAATGAATATAAAAAACTCCTGTTACTGGGAGGGAGATTGTTCAGGGCCTTGTGAATTGATGTAATATTTAAAATGTTGCATTTTCTTTCTGTTTAATCTTTTCCGGTGTCAGTCCATGCAGACTACTTAGCTCAAGTTTTTCACTTTTCAACACAACATTTATTCTTTCTGTCCAGATAGTTATTTCTTCTCTCCTTTGAATTATTCTTTGACATCTTGAATTCATAGTTTTATTCACTTCAAGAGAAGCTCGAAGCAGCTTGGTCTGGACCATAGCTATTACTTGGCTTCCAGTCCAGTTTTCTAAATGCATTTGTTTTATTTGGCTCTCAGTCCCAAGTCTCCTACTGATTTCCATGCCAATTTTTCATAATTTTTTTTTTAAGTTTCTCTAACAGTCCAACTCAGACTACAAATTCCTCAGAGGTGAAATTCTATTAAGTCTTTTTTAACCTTATCATGCTTACCTGAAGGCTGGTGCTGTGGGAGGGTTTGGGGAATTAGCCTTTTGTGATACAGTGTAATAAACACTAAACTGAATGCTTATCTTCTATGAGTGAATTTCATGACAGGGGTGAGCATCTTCAGAGCAATCTATGAGCAACACAAGACTCTCTCAACAAAGCAGCTGAGGGGATAGTTAAGCACTTACATGGCTCCTTCTTTGCTGTAAATCTCACTTTTACTTGCAAAAAATTCTACAAATTATGTTTTTGCTTTCGCATCTGCATAGCTACATTAATGACAACGACACATATCTCATTGTCAGTGTAAAAGACAAATAGGCATCACAAAATTCCCTAAGATGCAGCAAGGAGAATTAATTTGGCCTTAGTTTGCCTGTAAGATTATTTCAATGCATATTCTGGCTAAGGCATAGAGTAACTCTGTGTTACTTCAGCAGCCTAAGTCATGGTTTTACTAAACAATTTCCAGTTTAAAGGGTCCTAATTCCACAGTTAAAATTTGTCAGTCACTAAAATACAAGGTCATAGTACTGTTATCATATTTTATCTGTACTTCTTTGGCTTTCAGCCTCATTTCAATAAATTATCACATTTACAACCTACCTTCAAGATATCTCTTGGAGTTAAACCATCCCATGTAGCAGATGATGCATGTTGGAATCCTCTCTGGAGGTTTAGTCCAATTAATCATGGAGCTAATGCAGAATGTGGCTCTCTGCTTAAGAAGTTGTGTGTCACACAGCACTCATATGCACCAGTGCTCTGTAATTTGCACTGTCAGCAGGTTGCCGTGTGCCATACAGGGTGTTGATTTTCACTTCAGTAATTCTAAATCATTGCCCACATAGAAGAGAAAGTTAGTAGTCTCCATTCTTCTTTTTCTCTGGGAAAGTGGTCTGAGTCATGGATTAATTGTGCCATGGGTGCAGAATCAAACAAGTGGGGTTCAGTCCCACTAACTCAAGCTGACATTTGTGCTAATGTTTGTCACAGGGTTTCTGGTCAGCTCAGAGCAAGCTTGTGTCTGACCATAGACTGTTATGTACTGTATTACACCAACATTGTATCACATGTGAGGTGAAAAATTCATTGGCAGTCAGCAATTTCAGACACAAAAAATAGAATTGTTCCTTTTAGAAGAGACAAACTGAAATGTGGAAGCACTGGAACTTGAACAATGCTGCAGGGGTGAGACTGCTACTGACCCTTCCTGTGGAAGGCAACTTGCTGGTTCTCTCTGTGAACCCTAGTGTCTGCCACAAGGATAATTTCTCAGGTATTTAAAGGCTGACATGTTCTGTGTTAATTTGTAAGGGCTTTCACAATAACTTTGGGGTGTTAAAAACAGGACTGCATTGTTACACCTGAACTGAGAGCACATCCTGAACTGACTGTGATTCTGAGGCTTATATGTGAAAAACATACAGGAAGCAGTTACTGCGTAACAGGGTGGAGTGCCCAGGGTGCAATTTAGAAAACAGAAATTAGGTTCCTGCTTTGCATGAGTCCCTTGAAAAGCTTACCAGTCCCCACTAACTATAAAGTCTTAAGGAGGCTGGACTGGGACAGATGAATACTGCTTTATGAATGATCTTCTAGCTCTGCCTGTGAGCAGCTTCAACAGGGCTTCAGACCTACTGGAGCAGGGATGCCAACCTATATGGAAGCTGAGGAGCTGAACTGACTTACGAGTAAGTTCAGATTCCCAGGGTCTCTGTCAAAGCACAGCCCCACTGACGAGGTGGCACATGCTGACAGCCAGAGTTGGTGGGTGCCTTTCTGGGGATGTGTGAGGGTGGTTGAAGTCTGCGACTGTCTGCTTCTGTGTCCGGGTTTGAGCCAGGATGAAGCTAATTTTCCTTCTACTGATTTTTTTTTCCTTCAGTAAGCTTTCTTTTAACTAGCAGCAAGTGTTCTAGCTAGTGGACTGATAACACTGGGATGTTTATGTTACTGCTGAGACTCCAAGGTAGCTTCTTAGCTCTGCTGCTACAGAGGCTACTGGGGCAGAAGAGTCATATCTGTAACTAGATGGACAGCAAAACTGGCCAGAAATATTCCACTCCATATATCTATGTAACCTCGGTGTAGGGTCAGAGATCACAGAAGACAACTTCCTTCCTGCTTCTTCTTCCCATCTCTTCTGTCCATGTCTGGTGTCTGGGGAGGACTCCATCTATCCATTACTGTTGACCCCCAGGCTCGTGCACTCCTGACCCTTTATAACTCTACCCTCAGCTCCTGTCTGTGGTCCACGACTTTTCAGGACTGTTCACAGCTAAGGAGAGTGCTGTGGGAGTTTATGGGGGTGGGGGGAAGAAATAGGGGTTTGCACATTCCTGAACACATTTGTATATAATTACATATTTTCTTTTGTCATTAGTGTTTAATTAAAGCTGTCTGGTTTAGTTTTTTTCAATCCAGAAAAGTCTCTCTCCTTTTTATATCTCTTCTTTCCCTACCTGGGGGAGGGGAGAGGGGATCAAAAGCATTGTTGTCGCTGGTTCAATTGCCAATCCTGAGTCAGACTGTGACACCCTGGCTCTTTAGCCATGCCCTTATTGCATGTCAAGAGCATCTTCGCACACTGCTTCCCACAGGAGGAACTTCATTGTACTGTCAGCCCACAATGTACAAGAAATGGAAAAAATGGATTCCAAGCATATACCAAAACCAACCAACCAAACCAAAATCAACCCCCCATAATCCAGGAGGATGCAGTTAGAGACCTGTTGCAGCACCTAGACACTCAAAAGTCTATGGGGCCAGATGGGATTCACCCAAGGGTACTGAGGGAGCTGGCAGAGGAGATCGCCAAGCCTCTTTCCATCATCTACCAACAGTCCTGGATAACAGGGGAGGTCCCAGATGACTGGAGGCTTGCCAGTGTGACACCTATCTACAAAAAGGGCCTGAAGGAGGATCCTGGGAACTACAGGCCTTTCAGCCTGACCTCAGTACCAGGGACAATCATGGAGAGGCTAATCTTGAGTGCGTTCACATAGCAAGTGCAGGACAGCCAAGGGATCAGGCCCAGCCAGAATGGGTTCAGGAAAGGCCGATCCTGCTTGACTAACCTGATCTCCTTCTATGATCAGATGACCTGCCTGGTGGATGAGGGAAGAGCTGTTGACGTTGTCTATCTAGACTTTGGTAAAGCCTTTGACACCATTTCCCACAGCATTCTCCTGGAGAAGCTGGTGGCACATGGAGTAGACAGGTGCACTCTCTGCTGGGTAAAAAGCTGGCTGGCTGGCCAAGCCCAGAGAGTTGTAGTGAAGGGGGTTGGATCCAGTTGGCGGCCGGTCACCAGTGGCGTCCCCCAGGGCTCAGTTTTGGGTCCATTCCTGTTCAATACCTTTATTAATGATCTAGATGAGGGAATTGAGTCCTTCCTAAGTAAGTTTGCAGATGACACTAAACTGGGTGGAAGTGTCGATTTGCTTGAGGGTGGGAAGTCTCTGCAGAGAGACCTGGACAGGCTGGATCAATGGGCGGAGGCCAACAGTATGAGGTTTAACAAGACCAAGTGCTGGGTCCTGCACTTCGGTCACAACAACCCCATGCAAAGCTACAGGCTTGGGGATGAGTGGTTGGAAAGCTGCATGGTGGAGAAGGACCTGGGGGTGCTGGTTGACAGCCGACTTAACATAAGCCAGCAGTGTGCCCAGGTGGCCAAGAAGGCCAATGGCATCCTGGCCTGCATCAGGAATAGTGTGGCCAGCAGGACTGGAGAGGTGGTCATGCCCCTGTACTTGGCATTGGTGAGGCCACACCTTGAATACTGTGTTCAGTTCTGGACCCCTCACTACAAGAAAGATGTCAAGTTGCTGGAGCGTGTCCAGAGAAGAGCTACCAGGCTGGTGAAAGGCCTGGAGGACAAGTCCTACAAGGAGAGGCTGAGGGAACTGAGGTTGTTTAGTTTGAAGAAGAGGAGGCTGAGGGGTGACCTCATTGCTCTCTACAACTACCTGAAAGGAGGTTGTAGGGAGGTGGGTGCTGGTCTCTTCAGTGAATTATGACAGGATGAGAGGGAATGGCCTGAAATTGCACCAGGGGAGGTTTAGGCTGGATATTAGAAAGAATTTCTTTACTGAAAGAGTGGTTGGACACTGGAACAGGCTGCCCAGGGAGGTGGTGGAGTCACCATCCCTGGAAGTGTTTAAAAGAAATATAGATGTGGTGCTTAGGGACATGATTTGAGCACTGAACAGGTAGATAAAGGTTATGGTGGATGGATTTAGGTTATGGTTGGACTTGATGATCTTCGAGGTCTTTTCCAACCAGGTTGATTCTGTGACTCTGTGAAAAATTACTTTATCTTCAGAAACTGTGTGGCAGCAAAGGAAAGAAAGATTATTTATTTTAATTGTGTTCACTTTCTTCCATCTCTGTCTAAAGTTGTGCCACTAAATGTGCGTATCCTTTGAACTGCATTAAAAAAATAATACTGCAGTACTTTTGCAAGTTCAGAAGTGATTAATTTGGAACAAAACAATAATATCCAAAAACTTTGCAAAAATATTTCTATTAATCTATGGTGTCACTTCAAATCTCATGAAATTATATTTTGCATAGCACACATACCATATGTAGTACTAGATGGGCTGTGTCAACATTAAGTATGTAATATCTTGCACTATCAAGAAAATGCTATGTTGCTATGTTGTCCTCTTTCCCAGATGTATGGCAAAGCTAAGAGGAAGAAAACTGAAACTCATAAACAGAAGTTTTATTCTGATGCTTACTGAATATCTGAGACTTTGAAGACCTGTGTTTGTCTGATTCAGTAGCACTTTTTAATGTTCTTTTGTGTACTACTATATTTTCCCAGGAAACATGTCAGCTTGGTCCTAAATGATCGCTATGTGCTCCTGCTTTTAAAACATATGCAAAAATTCTATTAAAAATTATACTGCATTTTACAATGCCTCGTTATGACATGTAAAATTAATGTCAAAAGCCAACATTTAATTTTGATGCACTGCTAGCAACTTCTGTGATGTGCTATGGGAAACTAATTTGATATTAATGTCTTAATGTTTTTTGTGTTCTAGTTTCTTGTGGGTGTTTCAGAATTAATATTATTTAAAAAATAGTTTTAGTATTGCTGATAATATTTTTGTACTTGTGTCTACAAAATATAGTAGGTTATTTGGAGGGAATTTCTTGCTTCATTCTGAAAATATTAAAATCTGTATTTCTGAGAATTCATTATTTTGTCCTATTTCCTCCTTTTTTAAAATCTCACCTACCCAAATCAGTATTCTGCAACAGAACTTCAACTCTCATCACAGCTTTCATTCCTAGATGTACGTGTTCTCATGAAACAGTGAAACAGGCTAAAAACTTGACAGTCATCAAAGTTTGAGAGAAAAGGTTAAAAATATAATATTTAAGAACCTGAAATAGCAAAAAGGCAGCACCCAAGAAAGGCGGCACCAATGTGTTCTTGTATTTTATTTTTTTTTAGTCTTATTACTTTTTAATTATAAATTGTGGGGGTTATATTCCTTAATCTAAGACTTTTGGCTGTGCCATTAACAGTATTCTATGCTCATCTTCTATAGGATGTTATGCTAAATGCTTCCTCATCAGAGATGACTCCTAGGTTAATCTGTCTGATTGAATATCGCAAGAGAGCAGATTTAGTGTACCAGGACTAACATGTCAGAAGGATTTCCCAAAATGAGTCAAATATAAATCCTGCAACATTTTTGCCACTGTCATGTCCCACAAGGTGGGTACAGCATTACCACGTCCCACAAGGTGGGCATAGCACTTTCACATCCCACAAGGTGGGTATGGTGTTATCAAGTCCCACAAAGTGGTCATGGCTCCCCAGAGGTGGGGGCCCAAACAAAATATAAATACCTCTTTTAACAACCCATTCGACAAGATTAAGCTCGGGAATACTCTGCGCGGTACTCTAGGAGTCAGACCATCACCCAGGAGGCTTTCACAAAACATACCTTTACTTAAGATTAAGATTATAAAGCTTGTCAAAGGAAACATACAACAATATCACACTCTCAAAGCAATAGATTACAATTAGCAAAACTTATGGTCCTCTCAAAACAACAGGCTACAACAGGAAAAACTTAGCAAAATAAGAAATGATGGTACCCCTATGTGCCGAGAATAAGGTTAGAAAGAGAGAGAGAGAGATGAAGAGAGAGGCAGAGAAACGAAGTGACAGAGAGACAGAGATAAGAAAGAGCGGATAGGAGAGATATCACCACCCTTGGATCCAGCGACGATCTCAGCATGATGTTGTGGTCCTTGGATGGTGGGCGTGCACCCCAAGCATTTCAAGTCTGCCTCTTTGATGGCACCTGGCCCCACCTCTCCTGGTGAGGCTCAGCCTGCTTTGTGCAGACTCAGTGTTGGATTTGGGAATGTTCTGGAAATGAGTCGGTGGGGCACAGGGGTCCAGGTGATCACTTGGCCCCTCCCATCTGGGTTGACCAAGCAATGACCTTTATTGTCACGCATGCGCTCTGTCCTTAAACAGGACAGTGGTCTTTTGCAAGATAGCACTGTGCCTCCACGGGGCTCCTCTTGCTGGCCACTGCTCCTTATCAAGTAAGGACAGTGTCCCATTTACCAGGGTGGCTGCCAAAGGAGGGGCTCCCCTTTCAAGTACAGTGTCCACTTTTTCAGGGTGGTTACCAAACAAGGGGCTCTCCTTGCAAGAACAGGGTCCAGGTGGTTATCGCATGAGGCCCCCACCCGAGCACAATGTCCAGTTTGTCAGGGCAGGTGTTTTGAGACAATTATTCTTTTTGGGACTCTACAGCCACCCCTTCTGAAAGCAAATCACATTACAAAATTTTGTGAAAATCATTCTTCATTGGGCTTTACTGCAAGGTAGTATCTTTTACAAGGGGTAGCAATTTCCTTGTAAATAATGTTTCTGTTCTAATGGATGTCTGCAGGCTTTAAAATATTTTCTCTTCCGGAGCTGCAGGGAAAAAGTCAGGACATTTTATATCTTTAAAATCTGCACTCTCATCTTTTCAAAGACTCAGAACATTCTACTTCTTCAAGAGATAAAAGTTTGAAAATCGTATAATCATAGAATACCAGGTTGGAAGGGACCTTAAGGGTCACCTGTTCCAACCTTTCTAGGTAATACTATAGTTTATATGAGACTTGAAGTAGTGAGTTGTTTTTTAATAAAAAAATATTTTAGGTCATTTTAGATATTTAGGAATCCCTTGAAACTATGACAAAAAAACAGATATTAAAGATAAGGGGGAAAAAAAAGGAGAATTCAAACAAAAAGTTTCTATGTATAAAAAATTTGAAAGGTCTGTGCATGCACAGAAAACAAATCCAAACCCACAAACCTTTATTGATTTTTTTGTTGAGATTTGCATCACTTATAGCTTATCCACCCCAAAACTTCTGCTTGTAAGGTTTTACTCTATGCAGTGCTATCTTGCATTCTCCAATCATGAATCATAGAAGGCATTGAGATAGAAGTGACAAATTGTTTAGTCACATGGAAACTGTATTCCTCATTTCTCTTTGCTCACCTCATTTTCACTCTGCTTGTTTGTCTCAGGTTAAACTTCGAATATTTCACAGCTCTGAAAACCTTCTAACAGCTCCCACTTTTGTCTTTTAGAGCAGGATGTTGTAAAAATCAACATTTCTCTCAAAAGTGGAATTTCTCTACTTGCATTAGCCCCAAACTTGAGCTTTCTCAGCATTCAGGGTAGACAGTATTTTTTCCAGAAACATTTCCTTTTTTACCACTAATTTAAAAGCAG
Source organism: Hemiprocne comata (assembly GCA_020745705.1). Taxonomy (NCBI): domain Eukaryota; kingdom Metazoa; phylum Chordata; class Aves; order Apodiformes; family Apodidae; genus Hemiprocne; species Hemiprocne comata. The sequence goes on from CM036587.1 coordinate 137,651,955, forward strand.
TTAAACTGAGCATGCTTGTACAGCTCCAGGTTTGTCATAAATAATATCTGAAAGTTACTCATTTTTATACTTATTCTTTTTTCATGTTAGTATCTATTTAAATGCACGTTTCATATGCATGGCAGTAGAAATATTAATTTATATATGGCTTTCAATCATTTCTATGTATCTTACTTCGCTTTGTGGCACAGCTATTAGATTCAGTGTGAAAGAGTTATATTATGATGTTGCATTGCAAGAAACCCTCCAACTGCTAATTCTGTCCTCCATTTTTCAAGTCATGAATTTTATGAAGGCACTGGATCTGGAATGACTGATTTTACAACCTAAAGGTAGAAGATAAAATTCTTTTTATGGCAGGAAAACATCTAAAATGAGATGTTTTACAGACCTCTTGTTCTGTTTGTGTTGGAAGCTAAAGTATTTGCTGTTTTTTCAAACTGTTTTGCTTTTTAACTAGCACAGTGTACTCATTCAAACACCAGAATTTAGATATATCCCAGCTCATAAATGGTTCCCTACATTTCTTTCAGAGCAAGATATCAAATTTTCAGAAAAATTACTTGTGTTCATCTTGAGAATCTTAGTATAGATAAGGTGATAAAACTTCGGTTATTATTGCCACATTGAACTTCATAAATGGCACTTAAATACAGAAGCTTGTTCTAAGTCTTTAAGTGATAAAATTGAAATTTGGCTTGAGAAAAAAAAAAAAAAAAAGAATAAATTTTCTCCTGTGTCATCTTGTTTTCTTTATGGAAAAAAGATGTTACCTTATTTGGAAACTACATAAAACTGGAGGATTTATGTGGGGTTTAGATGATATATAGACCTATATCATTCTGTGCAGAGGTGAATTTCCCTCTGTGGTAAAGTAATGCCTCCCATCTCAGCTTGGAATGTGCCTAGCACAGCAAGGACTTGATTCTGATTAATGACTGCAATATTATTTGTTTCATTTTGTTCTTACTCCTAATCAAATTATATAAATACATTTTACGGTTCTCTTCTGAATCACAGAACATAATCTATGTCAAATGAAGTATGTTTTCTCCTCACAACCATTATGACAAATAAAATGGTAAAATCATAAGTATTGTTGGTTAACAGGTGATTTCAGACTATTAATGTAAACAAATAATACTTGGCTTCATTTCCAAAATGTTGCTGGTGGACCCACATGATCTCTCATCTATTGAATGAAATAGAGTATTTCAGTAAAGTTTCTCTCTTAAGTAGGATATACAGACAGAGTTTCATGTTTGTTTTTCCAGTATTCTTCCATCTATATGCTATACAGAGTTTGATCTTTTCAATTAATTTGTGTCAAAGATTTGCATGTGTAAACTGGTAAGGCACACGAGTTAGAGCGGTTTCCATGTTTTCTCCCCTAGCAGCAGTGCAGTTCTCCCTTTTGACAGTGAGGATATGATCTTGGCAGGGAGCATTTGGCAGTTTCATGAAAGCAAGTCCACAGAGGACAGGCTGTGCTGGCAGAGGGTGCCCACACCATTTGTATAATTCCATGCAATAAAACTTTGTGTTTCATCTCTTCTGATATCAGCCTGTCTGTAAAGACAAAGAGGAAAGAGGAGACTGATCACAAACATGTCCGAGGGAGAGATTTCTAGGCTGCAGGATACAGAGGGGGAAAGAAAACAAGGAGGTGATTGGAGCAAGGGTCTGAAAACCTTCTGCACAAATAAAGAGGGGAAGAGAGATGGCAGAAAGGAACAAAGATCAGGCAGCCAGACCACAGAGGGGGCAGAAGATCACAGAGAAATAAGCAAAGATTTCTGCAGCCCAAAATGTCTCTGAGCTGGTTCAAACCAAAACCGCATGCAAGGGCAATCTTACAAGAAAGAACTGTTTGTAAGCTTTTTATTGCTAGGTGTGGGAGGGTGACCTTGGCTGGACACTAGGTGCCCACCAAAGCCACTCTGTCACTTCCCTCCTCAGCTGAACAGGGAAGAGAAAGTATAGCAAAAAGGGTCATGGACTGAGATAAGGGCAGGGAGAAATCACTCACCAGTTACCAGCATGGGCAAAACTGACCCAGCTTGGGGAAATTACTTTAGTTTATTAACAATTAAAATCAGAGTATGGTAATGAGAAATAAAAAATAAACCTTAAAACACTTTCCCCCTACTTATCCCATCTTTCCATGCTAAACTTTGCTCCCAATTCTTCTATCTCCTACTCCCCAGCAGCACATGGGGATGGGGAATGGGGGTTGTGGTCAGTACATCACACATTGTCTCTGCTGCTCTTTCCTCCTCAGGGGGAGGACTCCTCACACTCTTCCTCTGCTCCAGTGTGGTGTTCCTCCCAAAGGAGACAGTCCTCCACTAACGTCTCCAACATGAATCCTTCTTGTGGGCTGCAGTCCTTCACAAACTGCTCTACTGTGGCTCCCTTCCACAAGGTGCAGTCCTTCAGAAACAGATTGCTCCAGAATGGTAGCCCCATGGAGTCACAAGTCCTGCCAGAAAATCTACTCCAGAATGGGCTTCTATCTCGATGGGTACACAGGTCCTGCCAGGAGCCTACTCCAGCATGGGATTCCCATGGGGTCACAGACTTGTTCAGACATCCACCTGCTCCAGTGCAGTCTTCCACAGATTGCAGGTGGATATCTGCTTCACCATGGACCTCCAAGGGCTGCAGGGGGACAGCCTGCCTCACCATGGTCTTCACCTCAGGCTGCAGGAGAATCTCTGCTCCGGTACCTGGAGCACCTCCTTCCCCTTCTTTTTCACTAGCCTGGGTGTCTGCAGAGTTGGTTCTCTCACATATTCTCACTCCTCTCTTCTGACTGCTGCTGGTGTTGTGCAGGGTTTTTTTCCCCTTCTTAAATATGTTATCACAGAAGTGCTCCTACTGTCACTGATGGGTTTGGCCTTGGTCATCACTAGGTCTGTGTTGGAGCTGGCTGGTATTGGCTCTGTTGCACACAGAGGAAGCTTCTGACATCTCACAGAAGCCACCTCTGTAGCTCCTCCACTACCAAAACCTTGCCATGTAAACCTAATGCCCGATGCATACATAATCATTCTAGATTTTCTCTCTTTTAAAGTTTATATGCCAATGAAACCTGCCTTTTCCAGTTTAATAGCCAATATTGCAGCTTGTCTAGAGGAGCTTGCATAAAAGGCAAGTTCTAAGCACATTCAGTTCAAAGATTTGACCAAGCCAATGCTCCATCACATTCAACTAGCTTGTTCCTACATATTATTGTATCAGAAACTGTCCAGCTTCATTAGTGTGAAACACCACTGAAGTTAATGAGAGGATCAAAGTACACTGTCATGGAGAGAGTTCAGCTAAGCTAAGACTATTATTCTCTGGAATCCAGGCTAACTGTGCTGCTGCTGGCTTTGGTGTCATTCTTCAATATCTTATACAGTTATAGATTTACTAAGTGGACAAATTGCTTAGGCTATACAATCAGAAAGGCCATATGGCAAATCAAAGCAAGCTGTGAAGTATAACATGAGAAATTATGTCTTTACTGGTAGTATTCAAATATATATAAGTAGCTTTCCTCTGTTGCCTTAAGTTAATTTAGAGATTCCCCATCCAGACCCTTTCACAGTTAATACCTGACTCAATTTGAGAAAAAAAGTATACTAGTCATTGAACAAAATTATTGTACTCATTAAAAGGTGAACCCCATGTAGCTCTGTAAGAACTTTATCCCATTCTTTATATCTGTATCCTTTGTGTGAATGAAAACATCTATCACTTCCTCCAGTCTGGAGCACAGCTACCTAATCACCATCCTATTTCTAGCCTCAGAGAATTGAAACTCAAGGGCAAACAAGACCGTATTGGAAACATCTGAATATGTTCCTAATGGATGGTTGTTATCAGAGTTCTCCCATTTTGCCATCCTCAGACAATTTTATGTTTTGTAGATGGATGGCAGCCTTTATTTTTACTATTTCCCAGCTTCCATGATTAGCATTTAATCTTATTGGTGTTTCCAAGTACTCTCAGGGTCATGGTACCAGGAATACTGGTTATATAGAAAAAATAAATTTACTTATCAGAAAAGTATTCAGGTAGAGATAAGAATTCAGTGCAGCTGAAGGAAAGAGAGAGATGATAACTGAATAGTGGAGTACCTTGGATTTGGAACAGATGCAGACAGACACATCCATAAAGATTTTGATTAAATGAATACTATCAGGCTGCTTCACCTTGTCTCAAAATAAGAGGCCTATAGAGCATCCTTCCTTCATAGAGGAAAAAGCTCTGGGACTCTACAAAGCAGGACCATCTACCTTGGGTCTGTGTGGGGATACAGAAGCTCCTGCCACCAGAATAGCTCCTAGGGAAGTCTAACACTGTCCCAAGAGGCTGCCAGGGTTCCTCTCCAAGTTTGTGACACTGCTTATTTCAGGAGGCACTTCCAGTCTTCTCTTTCTTTTTAGCTCATCCTTTCTACTTCCAAGGTTTAAATTTTCTGCAATTTATATGATAGATGACTACTGTTTCTTCTTGCCTCATCCTTTACATATCTTCCAAAATATTCAGTTATTCAACAGCCTTCTGTCTGCATATAGTAAATCTTACAAATACTTCATGAAAAATAGATCAATGAGTCTTTCTTTTCCTGTAATTTATTCTTTTTCCTAAAGCATATGTAAAACTGTCAAAAGTAGCGTAAACATTTAATTGCTAAAATCATGTTAATGTTTAATGAAATGTAGAAAACTTTAATTCCTGCATCGTTTTTGAAATGGAATTTCAGCTTCAAAACCATGAAACCCTTTTTGAAAATATTACCTTGTCTTTTTCTAATAATTTTCTCAGTAATTAGGTCCTTTAGTTTCTTTATGGAGGTACATTTCAGTCTGACTATATTAGTAGAATCAAGACATTGAATTTTATGTCCTTTCTCTTTTGAATTACACATCACAAAACTAGGAAAATGCACTATTAAAAAAATAAAAATATTTGAAAAATATAAACATAAATGTGAATTTAAGGATATGTTTCAAACTTCTACTTAGAAAATTCAAATCCTGTCTATACAACATACTGTTCTTTGGAGTTAACAAATAAAAATCCATTATGCCTGCATTATAATTTAAAGTATATTAAAAGCAAGGCTTTTGTGTGGGGTTCAGCAGGACTTGAAATGAACTAACTCATATGCCTGAAAAAGCATCAAGTTCACTACAAGTTCTTTCATGCTTAATGTCTCCCTGATAACAGCACTGACAAACTCTGCCTTGTATCCATTCACAGTATTTTTGCAGATCAAGATGAAAGGCATGAACAAAAATCTCAGCTACCACATTGTTTTTGAGAAATGTATCCGATGCTCAAGTTGTTCCATGTATTTCATTAAATCTTAATAAATAGTGTTACTTGCTACTCGGTACAGTTCTGGATAAAAATTTAATCATCTAAACAATTCCACAAAGAAATCTAGTTTTTAGCTCAGGACAAGCAATTCTTGTCCTTCAAAAATTTTTCATATTTTATTATTTTTATCTTAGAACATAGGGCTAATCATTTTTCAGAGAAGGTTAGTGCTCATCCAATTTCATGGGGTTATTGGTTCATATCACAGATGTAAAAAATGCAAGTGTTGGTTATTTCATCTTTTCTAAAAATACAGACTACTGCAGGACAGAGTAATGGCATTTGGCTTATCTCTCAAGCACAAATATAACTTGGAGACCACTGGTGCATTTTAGGAAAGTAGTACCAATTTCTCATGTAAAACGCCAATCTCATTACAACATTCTCTCAGCTGCAGTCCTCCTAAATAGTATATTTGTACCGACTGCTAATATTCTTTCCTTTCAAAAAGTAAAATATATATGGAACATTACTGAAGTTTTTCTACATGTTGGTAGGTCACTTGAGGCCACCTCTTAGTCTCTGAGCCCAGAGGAGATAAGGTTCAACACAAGAAGGGTTATTAGATTTTTGGTAAACCTTGGAAAAGGTTGAGGTCAAGTTTATCACGTCCTACATATCTTTTGATTTTCGTCAGATACTCAGATATGAAGGGAAGGAGAGATTAACCTCTCTTTATTTTAACTGTCTAAATAAAAGGTGCTAAGTCAGAACAAGACAGATGTCTTGGTTTCTTCTAAACATTGGAGAGGGAGGTTTGGGAATTTCAGTCCAGTTTTATAATGAAGTTAATTTTAACATGAATATCACTTATTTTAAAGCTGAATGGAAAAATAATTTGTATATCCAGCTAAAAAATAACATTTTTAATGTCCAAGTTTCATTGATACTTCAGTGATCATAACATACAGATACAGATCCATATAGTTAAGGATATCTGGAAATTAGTTCAAAGAATTAAGGTTCTTCTGCTATAGAATACCCTCAGAAAACCTGCAGAGAGTTCCGTGATCTTCAGACCAAAAAAGAATTTAATAAATCTGCATAAAATATTTCTACATACTATTATTCACATGATGTATACAAATTAGTTTACAGATGACAGGAATATAATGCATGTTTCTCTAAGTACACTGGACTCAATAAAAATCTTCTTTATATTAATTACTGAATAGTTCTTCCAAGTCAGACTATAGCGAAGCCACTGCATAAATGCAGCCATTTCACAGAGCACTGTTTTCTGTCTCTCCTAGGCAGTCAGGCCAAAGACTTCATGGACATGAGCAATGAATATATGTCCCTGGATGCTGGTCCTGCCTAAGCAAGTTCAAAGCAGCATTAACAGGACCTTTTTTTTTTTAAAGACATTAGTTTGATACTTAGCAGAGGCTCCAAATTCATTTAAAAATTAGGCTTATTTACAAAAGTCCATGCTTTGTAAATGTAACCGAATTAATCCCGGTCTGTAGATTCATACCTACAGGCTATGTGAATTCATTTCCATGGCATTGGTTGCTGAGGAACTGCTAATATTTCATTTCAGATGTTAAGAGCAGTTGTGTCAATCCTGTCTGTCACTGGTAGGAAAGGGGTAGAGATAAGTTTTTGGTTTGATTTGTTTTGTTTTTTTCCTTAGCAACTGGACTCCTTTCAGCTTTTCTGCTACACTGCAGCCCTAAGTATTATTTCTAAATATTTTTGCTTCACAATAGTCAGGATTCTCCCCTCATTTCTTAGTCACTATGTGATTCATTACTGGGAGTGCAGCAAAAGTAAGTTTTCCAACAGCTCACCTACCTAAAGATCCTCTTCTGCTCTGATAATATACAACGAGACCAAACAGAGGAGAAATGACTGCAGCACTGAACTCTGTAAAAAGAGGTGACAATTCAAAGGAGCAGTTATTTCTTTCAAACTGACTGTCTAGTCAAAATCTGGGGTCCTGTGAACTATTTCACTTGGAAGGAAAGGAAAATTATGAAGCCAGTTTACAGATACAGACCTATCCTTATTTACATGTGGCATGGGAAACTACTTCATACTGTACTTAAGGAAATCTAACACTAAAAGATGGTCAACACTAACTTCAAAATTATTTCATAAGGGTTCTCTCTCAGCTCTTTCAAAAAAGCTTTTTTTTTTTTGGCTCATCATTCTGTCTTTATTTTCATTTCTCTGTATCTGCTTGTGTGATTTGTCTCACTGCTTTTCTCTTTCATAAATTTAGCTACACTAAAATAATAGCCTACCTGAAAAAGGGAATTCCTTATGATTTTTTTATTAGCCAGGTGCTTTGTGAAAGGAACCTTACTTCATAGCGCAAGGCTTTAGTCAAGTCAACTTGCAAATGTAATTACACTGCAGTATCAGCATTACACTGGTATGCATACTGTATTAATATAAACTTTATGTACTACATAAAATTTTACTCAATGCTCAGTATTTGTAAATACTTTGAGGTGTCATAAAAGGGTAGACTCATGTTATTTTCATCTGGTGCTCATATGAAGTAGACCAATCATTGTCTTTATAACCAGGACATCAGCACAAATGTTAAGTATTCATTCTTAACACGTGTATAATCATTGCTAGAATGAAGACCTCATGATTTCCAACAAAACCAGCACTTGGAATAATAATAAGTTGCTAGTAAAAAATGAAAAATTGGGTGCAAATAGTTAGAAAACCCACCAGCATGGTAACATGGCATCAGTATGGAGACAAATGTAACGAGCTTATTGATCCCTTCATACTAAAGAAAAGTAAAAAATATCTGAAATTAGAAGGTGTTTCAGTGAATATTACAGCAGCAGGTGCACAACCATTACTGCCACCTACAAAACAGATTCAGCAATGCTCATTAAGGTGTAGTCCTGATTTGATTTGATATGATTGACACAGTTCTCATCCTCTTAGGCATATATTGATTTCTGTAGCACCCAGCAAGAGCAGTACAACCCAGAGAGACTGGACAACCTAAATATTAATAATAATTTAATGCTTGTATGGAACAAGCTTTATATTCAAGTAACTATACAAATATTAAACAACTAATAGAAACTAAAGTTACTCCTTTACAATCTCATTATGTTAATGGGGTATATTACTTACTCTCCATCTTCTCTTTCATGCTTTTCACTCTTTTCATTTGAGCATTTTGTGGTAAACTCTAGGGATCAATTTCTACAGCTAAGAAAGATGCATACATGCATAATACATTTTACAAACTCCTCCTTAAACTGTGTCTGCTGCAGAATGTAGACCAGAGGTCTTAAAATGAGGGGTCCCATAAAGATTCTCTTTTTCTGGTATTGTGAGTGAAGCATTGACTGAACCAAAATAATTTAAGGTATAATTAGAGCTGGTTGGAATTTTCCTGAGACTAATTTACTGGAAGAGAATGTCAGTGTCTCAAAAATCTTTAAATGTACAATCTGGGTCATCTACTAGAATTTTATGATGGGGGAAAGCCCTTAGACAGAACTCAAGGTCATCCAACTCTGAGTGGCCCAATAGGTTTATGGGTCCAGTGTTCAACAGCTGGGGAAAAGTAATATGACTAGTTCATTGACTTTGTGTTTTGAAGATGGAAATATTAAAGAAATACAAAGCATAATTATTTTTATGCCTTATTCTTTATTCAAAGTTTCCTGTAGTTTGCCTATTGACTGTAGCATCCTGGACCTTTTTCATCTTGCCTCAATAATTGGATTCTCTCTACTCTAAATTTTGTCTTTCTTGCTGCATAGCAGCAGCAGTATAGGGCATATGGTCTGCATGCACAAAGATGTACATAGGCCACCACACCACTTCCCAGTGCAGTTGGAGCAATCAGCTCTGCTTTGTCAAGCCTTTTATGCTTTTGACCTGCTGTAGGATAGTAATCAAGGCCATCTGGAAGATGAGTGAGAACCTCCACATGAAATCTGTACTTCATGATTAGTCCTTCTGTCCTTGGCTTGATTCAACAGAGATACAGGTTCATTAGCACTGACAACATGTTACAAAACTTCCCTCTTCATGGCTGTTTTTCTCTAAATAGTGAGCTCCTGTGGAAGACCATTCTTTTTATGGTGTGACTTGGAAAAAGGTCACACAATGTGACATATAGAAAAATATTTCAACACGTTCCTCTGATTTGTTTTGTTGTTTGTTTTGGTTTTGTTTGTTGGTTTTTTTTTTAAATTATAGGGTCATAGAATCATAGGGATTGGAAGGCACCTCTGAAGATCATCAAGTCCAACCCCCCTGCTGCAGCAAGAACACCTAGGGAAGATCACACAGGAACCCGTCCAGACAGGTCTTGAAAGTCTCCAGAGAAGGAGACTCCACAGCATCTCTGGGCAGCCTGTTCCAGTGCTCCGTCACCCTCACAGTAAAGAGGTTTTTCCTCATGTTGAGGTAGAACTTCCTGTGTTGCAACTTGGTGCCATTTCCCCTCATCCTATCACAGGGCACCACTAAAAAGAGATTGGCCCATTCTTGACATCTACCCTTTAGATATTTATAGACATTAATAAGGTCCCCTCTTAGTCTTCTCTTCTCAAGACTAAACAGCCCCAGCTCTCTTAGCCTTTCGTCATATGACAGATGTTCCAGTCCTTTAATCATCCTTGTAGCCCTCTGTTGGAATCTCTCAAGTAAATGCCTGTCCCTCTTGAACTGGGGAGCCCAGAACTGGACACAATCTCCAGATGTGGTCTTACTAGGGCAGAGTAGAGGGGGAGGAGAACCTCCCTTGACCTGCTGGCCACATTGTTCTTAATACATCCCAAGATACTGTTGGCCCTCTTGGCCACAAGGGCACATTGCTGTCCCATGGATACCCTGTTGTCCACCAGGACCCCACGCTCCTTCTCCGTGGCGCTGCTTTTGTTTTCAACCCCTAATCTACTTTAAGGTTGGTTCTTAACTAAACTGGCAGACACTCACTATGAAAAACACACAAGTGAAAAACTAATTGCTGACTTTATATCTTACAGTGGTTTAATCAGTCTGTCGGTTTAGTCAGTCTGTCGCTTTGAGTGTTTTGTTTTTCTTTCTTTTAAACTGTTGAAATAACACCTTTACTTGGGGGCTTGGAACTTAATTAGGCAGATATAATAAAGGGCTTTTTAAAGGTTAATATAACTGCCAAGCTGTAGTACCTATCATTTCAGTTTCATTATCAGCTCGAGCTTCCTAGTAAGCCTCTTGCACAAACCTCAAGACATATTGTTATTACTGCCGCAACTTCACTATCACCTTAAGAGACTCACATGTTTATCCAGTATTTTGCACCACAAATTATGGATAAGAGTCATTATTTCTTGTGTTTGTATAATGCTGAGCAAAACATTACCCAGTTGCCTTCTCTGCAAAATGCTCTATAAATATTAAGCACCAATGTCATAATTGTGGTTATTGTTGTGTTTGTTATTATTATTGATACATTTATTATTATGTAATGTCATACTGAACATCTTCAAGCTACTACATATGTCTTGAATATTTGTTATACTGTAATACAGTATCTTGAACCTCTATTGTAGACATTCTAAGTATTGTTCTTTCTTATCTTTCAGCATATGTTGTCAAAATAAAGCCCATATGCCACATTGATGAATCTGTATATCTGCATTAATTATCCAGCTATTGTTGACTTTCTGGGGGCACATGTGCATGTTTTATTCAAGCTGGTTGATCCCACTGGGAAGCAGCAAGTGTGGGCTTCTCTCCTGAGGGAAAGGAGCTGGGAGATGAGGGCAATGCCAGGCTGACAGGGCAGTGCCCTCATGGGCACAGTCCTACTATGCTTGAACCAGGAGAGCAGAGCAGGTCCAGTGAGAGTAACCAGTGTCAGCTGAGAGCCCAGGCATCCACAGAGAAATTTGCAGTGGCCAGGCATGTTTGAGGAGAAGGCAGAAGGTGAAGCCAGTAGGGTCAGGTCAGGGTCAAGAGGGCTGGGACTAGGCACCTGCGAGGTGGCTTATGTGAGGAGCTGAGGGAGACTGAGTGGGATTGGCTTTTGAGCCTAGGGGTGAGGGTGCCTGGGTGAATCCCAGAGGAGGCTCCTCACAGCCTCTCTTTGTAGAGCTCTTTGCACAGGTCTCTGAACCTTGACTGTGCTGTTCCAGCACTCACTTCCCAGCAGCCCCAGATTATCCTCCAGGAAGCAGGGGGACAACATGCAGAGCTTGTTGATGCACTCAGGGCCTTGACAGATACATGGTGGTCTGTTGTGGGACTAGGATTTTCCTACATGTGCTCTGCCTTGCTAGTTAGTTGCTATCGAAAAAGAGAATTAATTCCCAAGTAATGCCAAGAAAAAAATGTTCCTTGAAGCATTTGGAGGAGGGGTAGTAAAATAAGTAATTATGCCAGACACTGAAGTAGTGGTGGGTCACTGCAGCAACTTAAGACCATAGTGGAGCACATGGACACAAATACAAGCCCCATAATTTTGTACTGTTTCTTAACTTTCATCAAACTATTCCCAAGTGTAGTGTATCCACTGAGTTTGCTGGCTTCTCCTCTCACTTCATGACTCTTCCAGTATCCATTATCTTCTCCACCTTCACAGCTCTGACCCGACTGTATTTGGCTATGTCAGGTGCTTTTAACTGTCCTTATGTCCTCTTTAAAACATCCCCCAAACTCATAACAACCTAAACCACTCCATATTGAATTTGATTTCTCTCTCTGTCATCCCTTGTTGCCTTCTTCCTGCCTGACTAAATGATCAGCATGATCAGAGGAGAATTCCTAGTTTTTGCAGTTCTTTGCATATCTCTAAGTCCATTTGGGAGACTCAGTTCTGAGCTAGGTAAAAAAGTTCATCCTGGTCTGATCCCAGGAAACCTTACTCCACAAGGTAAAGTGGAAAGCAGAAAATTATGCAGAGGAAGGGAACAGCTGGTGTACTTCGACACATGTGCAGAAGCCCAGTTGCACAAACCTTTGAACCTGTAATTATAGAAGCTTGGAAGCTTTAGATCCTTATGAGATTTAGTGTGAATGAGGACTGGTTGAATCACATTGTCCTTAGGAACTTGAGTTCGTTGTTCATACCACCTTTATAAATACTAAAGATGAGTGAACATGCATGTAAATATTTTCATTTAAAATAAGAACATGCATATATAGGTCAGTAAGCAGATGGTGCTCTGAACTCTGGGCTTTAGTGTTAAATTCTCAGTCTGCCTTTTGATTAAAATAAGAAATTAAGGGAAGCAAGATGGACCAGGAAAACACAGCTGCTATTTCAGATGTTACGCTTGGTCACCTCTCTTAAGTATTGCAACATCTTGGAATTACATGCAATATATACTGTGGTCTCTTGTATACACTCTAAGTTCTTGGGGACTTGGACCTTTATAACCTGACTTTTTAATGCCATCACGAGAGATGCTGAGAAGCATATATGTGTAATGGTTTGGTTGTAAGGCTGAATAGGGATTTGTAGTCTAATTTTGTGTCCTGGATTTGTGCTAGTATTTTTGCATTATCTTATGATGGTGGGAAATGGATTAATGATGAATGAATGAACTCTGCATATTATCTTTCATCTGGACTGGACTCAATTACTTTAAAAATGTGCAGTTAAATTAGATTACAAACTAGTCTCAATTTAAACTGTTTCTTGGGCAGCATGCATGTAAAAATTAAAAATTTCTGCTTTTGCAAACCTAAAAAACATTTTTGTAGTATGAAAATCTCTCAGATCATAAAGACTCTTTCCATGGTTCTTTGATAACTCATTACTCGAAGGATGTAGCATTTTTTAGTTCAATAGATTTTTTTTTTATCATCTCCTATTTCAACATGTTATTACTTATTTTTTAATATTTATTGTACAGGAAGTAGCCTTGATGAGAATTCCAGAAACTTGAAGTTCTTAAATAGATTCATCGATTTTCAAGTTTTAACTCTCTAGAAACTCTAGCTCTTTGATAGGATATACAGGATTAATACATTATATGCCAAAAAATGTAATTTAAAAGGTAACAATAGAAACAGCTGTAATTTTCCAGATACACTATGAAAATATCAAATAACTTTAGGATATTATGCTAGAAGTTTCTTCTACTAATTAAATCTAAACCTACAACCATTAAGGAAATGAAAAAGCCTTCTGTAATGAACTTAAGTTTCAGAAGACTCTAAAATATTCAAAAATACAATTAAAATAAAAAGCATCATATTACTTAGAAACCAGTCCCACAACTGTCTTAATTATTTTATGTATGTGTGAATGTCAGATATTTCAGGGAATCTAAACATTTCTGTATGGTAATGTCATATATAAAATCATTTTTAAAGTAAGAATATGTAAAATTTAGACTTTCAGCATATATCCAGGATTTACTCACTATGTAAGTGCCTTGTAAAGCTAGATCTTAACATGCTAAAGCCCCTTTCATTTTTGCAGCCTTGTCATTTCTTCTGCATCTGTTGATATCATCAGCCTGTAACACTTAGAAGAAGGAAGCTCCATTTCCAAGTCCAGGGAAGAGTGATTATGAATTCAATATGCCAGCAGAGAAATTCAAACAGAGGTCAAGTATCATGTATCCTATTAGTATGTGGGATTGCTATCAGTCATCCAGGGTTTTTTTTAAGTCATCTCAGTTCAACTTTAGGATAACTTTTGGACACATCTGTTTTCAGGTTTAAATTTTTACAAAGACAACATCCAAAAATTTTTTTTGTAAATCACACAGTAACATGTAGCTTTGAGGGAAACTAGGCTAGCAAAATTCTGTCCATACTGAAATGAACTGCCAGTTATCCTCAGACAAGTGAAAGTTTTACCAGATTAGTCCAGTGTCAAAAGCTGAACTGGAACTGGAGGGAAGAATGCTTTCAAACCCATTGAAACATAGTGGAATCAAAGCATCATGTTTGTTTTCTGTAACAGTCTTTGTTTCAAAGAAAGAAAAAGAACAGGGACCTGGAAATCATCTATACAGTCACCATGTCAAATTCCCAAGGAGTTGAATGGCATTTTGAACTGAATGCTATTGAATGCCATTGCATCACCTTAATTTCTGACATGAGCTAACCTTTGTTTAGAACCCCTCCTCTAGCATATTGGTATAACCAGCCAAAGAATTAGCCTTAATTTTTCCATTCGGAATGCAAAACTGTATAAATAATTAGAAATTTAGGTCTGTCACTGTATTTTTTTTTTCTGAATAATTTCTGTACTCTACAGACTTTCTAAAAAGTTGGACTATATTGTTTAAAAATATGTTGTCTGTAGATTTCCAAAGATGGAACATAACAACGTTGTGGTTCTATTTAAAACAACAATCCTTGGCATAACCTAAAACCATCACATTAGGTATAAGTCTCTCTCAGTGGATCACTACTGAAAAAGATATTTTCTAGAGAGATGTTAAACTGAAGGAGGCAATTCACTATTTGATTCAAAGGCAGTATTTCTTTCTATAGTTTTTAGTTAATCCTGTCATTGAGATTTTTAAATTATGAAAATAGAATAAAGTGAAGACTGAGTAAAATTGATTCCAGGTCTTGTTCCTACTGTGTGCTGCATTTTATTTTACTGCCAATAACATTGAGATTACAATAAACTATTTACCCATTTGGCCGTAGATGTGACCCAACTGAAACAAAAATGTAGGGCAGGAGAAGGAGGGGGACAATAAAGACAAGAGACAGGTGACATCTCCTGACATATAGAGGGTGATTGATCTTCTAATTGTGCTTTTGCAGGCAGATAAAGCATTATTCCAACACAAATGCACACACAACAAGGAAGAACTCCAGAAATTGAACACGAAAGGGGTAAAGCACTTCAGAAGATCTTCAAAGTCCATTCAAATCAGTAAGAGTGTCTGATCGAATTTAACAGGGTTTGGTTCAGGTTTTGATTGAAACCCGCACCGCAAATAAATGTTGTATGCTTAGCTGAAAAAAACCCAACACATTATTGATAGGCCTTGTGTGATATCTGTGCTCCATATGACCATTCTTCCAGTGTTTGATAAATAATACAGAACGTTTTAACCTTGAAAGTGGCCAGGAAAACTTCAGAGGAATAAAGCTCCATCAGTAAACAGTGTCGATTAGGTAGCCTGTACTATGGCGATGACTGATTCCTGGATGAATCACCTTGAAACATACCTTTCAGATCTATTTGCCTGATAGATCTTGGTGACCTCAGAAAGGCAACATTATTTCTTGTATATATTTACATATTATCATTTACATCGTCTATACTTACAGCTCAACCTACCACTTCTCTTGGAGCATTATATTAACATTTCTACCTGTAACTGTATTTAGGGCTTATGAAGTATTAATAGCATAAGCCAACATTTATATTAAATAATTTTTTGTGTGTGATTATAGACATGATTTGACATTATAGCCCTGGGAAAAAAAGAAATCTATTTAACTTTCATAAGGACATCAGGTTATAACACTTTTCCCAACTTTGCCTCATGTAGACCAAAGTGTAGAAGTCTTATTCAGCAAAGGCTGAAATAGAAACAAAAAATGGTCTTTACTTAAAATTCTGCTCAAACCCTGCCTCTAGACACTAATATTTCACAATAGAGCTGTTTTATCTATGAAATAAAATAGTATTGTAAAATATGTTTTTCCTTCAAAGAAAGTTATTGGTAATAATTCCCGTGCTAACTGGATGTTTCCTGTTTTGCCATCAACATAGACTGTAAAGCGCTACAAGAGAGACCCAGCAAGAATATAATAAACTAACTCTTTAACAATGGCAACTTGAATGAATAAGCAAGACTTTCCAGTGAATGTGATTTATTTGTCATGTATAAAAGATACCCTTAAATCAACTTTTGTTCAATTAGATTGCTTTTCATACAGAGAGAATGAAATTTGAGAATCACAGTCAAATTTTCCCGTAGGCATGTGAACAAGTCATGCTCAAACTGAATGTATTATTTCTAAGCAAAGATTTTTATTTAAATCTGTTTTCCCATAATAAAGGAATTGCTAGTATGCAATAGAAAGCACCATCTGAAGTGTTATACACAAGTATGATTTAATCTCCTAACTGCCACAGGAATAACATGTCCAAATTTCAGGTCTTGAAAGCCTCTTTCAGTTGTATGCAAGTCCTTGAGGAAGCACCTATGTTTTTGACATTACTCCCCTCCAGACAGTTCAGTTCTGGGCCTCTCAAGAAAGACAGTTTTTACTGCCTTTACTGCACTGAGCATGCCAACATTTTCTTTCTGATTCAGTGTCTGTGCTCCACACACCTTGCCTGCAAGCTGAATTTGCTAAACCAATATTTATTAACTTGCGGAGTCTGCAGACCACTCAATCATGACACGTGGGAGGGAGCTCTGGTGAATGGCTATAATGCCTTCCCCATGAACACTTAGGCATAGTTCTACCTGTGTAAACAAAACAAGTAAAGGTGGCTGAAAGTAAAAAGAAAGATAATGTGGCTCTCCAAAGTTTAGCATTATTTTATTTGCTTTTAATGAATACCATCAAGGAAAGAGTGTCTGAAATAGTCTGCGTTTATCTCAGAGGAAGGGTAAAAAATGCTATGAATCTATAATTAAATACTTAAATATTTAAATTACCTACTTTAAGAGATGTTAAAAAGCATTTTTAAAGATTGAAAAATGTACTGAGTTAGTGTTTCCTTGCTCTTCCAGAGTACAATGTTAACAGCAGTAACCTTTTCTTCCCTGAGGATATAGTACCCTGCTGGGAGCTGGTGCTGTGTCCTGCAGGGAGAAGTTTTGTACCCGTGTTGGATGGCAAGGAATCCTACATATCGATACACTGAACACTGCCACACTCTCAGAACAGGCTTCAAAAGGCAGAAAGCTGTGTTGTTCCCATTAAGCTCATGGATCAGAAAGACAGGAACTGCACTTTCCTTCATTTGGTCGCAAGGTGAATGGGGAAACCTGCTTGTCAGAGCTGGATCTCTGCTAAAGACCCTCCTGTGACAGGACACCCTTGTTCACTTTTTTGAGAGCTGTGCTGTCACAAGGGCAAATAAAAAGAAAAAATAGCAAACATTCATTAGGTCAGTGATCACCGAAGATGTCAATAGCCTGCAAGATATTGATAACGATGCTTGTCCTTGGTGGCAGACTCAGCAGAAAGCAAATCCAAGTGTGCTAATGAACTACATTTTTGGGGAGTAGGGTTTGCCCTTCCATTATGGGATGAAGAAAAACAAAAAGATTAAGAAGACTTGGTTTTAGAAAGTAGCTTCATACCACATTAATGAACCACAATGTTAATTGTCACCTTTCAATCAATGTAAATAGAGGCCATGATTTTTAAAGATAATTAATCTATAATCTTTCCTATAAGCCAAACTAGCAGCTCTATCACTAAAAACTCTGACTCCAAAAACAACTTCAGTATTTATTTTGTCATCTGGTGAACTCCAGTTGAATTGTTTCAGTCTTTGTGCTATTTTACCTTAAGAAACATGTTTTCTTGTTAGTAAATTATAGCCAATTGTGCAGATAAGCTCAGCTCTGATTTTTATGTGAGCATGGAATTAAAATTTTCAGGTTTTTGGTAGACAGAGCATTGCAGTATTTAAAAATTCATATTTAGATGTAAATGTCTATTTTTTACCTCCAGCAAAATTTTGTATTGCAGGATGAAGTTTTCATCATACTCAATAAAAATATGCACTTTTATGAAATGTTAATCAAAAAGCTTGTCAGATCTGTCCAAAGGCAATCAGTGGATCAAAGAACTAAGGAAAAAAACCCTTGATTTGTTATCAACTATACTTCCCTCTTGTTCTTACTATAAATAAGTGTGCTCCTGTTTTAGGTTTAAAACAAACTTTCACTGTTTTGACTTGTAAGTTTAATTGATTTCAATATATAAAAACACACACTGATTTAATAAGATAAGGATCAGTCCCAGAACTTTTAATTCTTCATTAGCTTTCACTGAATGTGGCTTGTACATATGTCAGTCTGTTCTAAACTATTTTTAAGGCTGGTTTTCTGCTTCAAGACACTAGGGAGAAAAATCTCACACGAACCTCATTTAAAATTATCTGTAAAATACACATTGGGATGAAACTTACCACAATTAAGGATGCCCAGGTTGTAACATGAGTTGCACTGAGCCATCTGAAGGTAATAAAAATTACTTATTCTCCAAGACAATCAGTCCTCCAATTACCCACCAAAACCTGGGCTTGGATGTCGGCTATCCAATAATGTATCTGTTATTTGTCAGGAAACCCTGCCAGAAGCATTTCTTTTTCTTTGCAGATATAAATATGAAACACAGACATCAGACACATAGGGGTGTCGTTTCTTTTAAGGTCTGCAAAAATAATTTCTGTGTCTGGAAGGTCCCATTTGCAAATGGTTTGTACTCTGGGAAAGGGATTTCAAAAGGTTTTTAACAACTCTGAAGTTGGATAATGAGGGGGAGACACTCCTTTTCCAGAGTTATGTTATGTTTTCATGGATTGTGGCCACATGCCAGAGGGCTTGGTAATCGTTATTCTGAGCCCCCAAATGATTTCTAGGGATTAAGTGCAAAATAATTGTTTTGAACAGATCATTTCACCCTGCAGTTAATTTTCCAGTGAGACTTGTGAAACAGGACACTTGACAATCTTGCCTCCTGATTCTGGGGAAATGTGATTGAATTAGTTCAACATACTGTTTGGCACAGTTATCTGAAACTCCAGTGTTTCCTGAAGTCCTTGTGCTGTTTCCTTTATTTAAATTTTTATTATTGTTTAGAAACAAGTGAATCCTTTCCTCTATTTCATGTTTTTTCTGCACAAAGAGATTGTTCAAACTCTCAGTCTGAGGTGAGGGTTTTGGGTGAGCTGGACACACTATTTTGGGGATGAACTTGTGAGTCTGTATATCATCAGCAGTGGAGCTGAACCTCATTGGCAACAGGACTGTGTGATAGCTGTGTACATGACAGCCACCACTACCTGCTCATAGGTAAATAGGGATTTAGAGACCCTAGCGGACCTTCATCATTCCCAAGGTCTGTCACAGATTTTGTGGTTATGTCCATCTTTGCAAACTATACAGAACAAGGACATGGGCTTGAGCTTTACCTTTACTGTCCAAATGTTGGCATACACCTTGAAGTGTTTTGGCCCAGAGCAGCTAGTAGCGCCCCACACAATGAGGGAGCATGGTCTGGAGGACAGAATGGCCTCCAGATCGGTCTCAATATACCATCCTCTTTTGAGGGGAAGTATTTAGCTGTATGAGATATGCTAGTTGTCTCAAAGCATGGGTTTGTCACCTAACACAGGCTTTTGTCACCTGCAAACAGGCAGGGATCCAGCATCCCTTGTCTCCTATGGGAACACTGCCCTAGTCATCGGTCATATGCTCTTTCCTCCTCTTCAAAAAGTAGCTCCCATTCTGGAGCAGTCTGTTCCTGAAGGGCTGGACCAAATGGAAGGGCCCCATGCTGGAGCAATGCTTGAAGAACTGCAGGCAGTGGGAAGGACCTACATCGCAGAAGACTACAGAAGACTATCTCCTGTGGGAGGGACCCCACCCTGGAGCACAGGAATAGTGTGAGAAGGAGAACCTGAAAGGAAGAATGATGAACTGACCATAACCCCCATTCCCCATCCTCCTGCTCAGAGGAAGGGGGGTAGAAGAATTGAGAGTGAAGTTTAGCCTGGGAAGTAGGAAAGGGTGGAGGTAAGGTCATTTTAGATTTATTAACCTAGTCTTTTTTTAATTGGCATTAAATTAAATTGATTTCCCCGAGTCAAGTCTGTTTCACTCATGACGGTAACTAGTGAGTGATCTCCCTGTCCTTATCCTGACCCACAAACTTTTTGTCATATTTCCTCCCCCTGTCCTGTTGAGAAGGGGGAGTGATAGAGTGGTTTTTGTGCCTGATGGCGAGCCAAGGTCAACTCAACATAAGACTCCATGTATTTTTGAAACATTGCTAGAAGACAATCCTCATTTAAAAAGTATATAGAAAGTAATTATATACAGATAATTATGACAATTTTTGCCAATAGTAATCAGTTTTCCTTTGACCTATTATTCTTGAACAATGGAATGCATTGCTGTCTCCATTTCACAATTTTCCTAGTCTTTTGGCTGCTTCTTTTTTGAAAGCTTCATGGTACCATCAGTTGTTACATGATTGAATACCTCGTCATGCATTGTTGGACAATGAGCCACAGTGCTGTAACCAGGTAACAGAGTTGATACAGGCAAGCAATTTTGAGTACTAGAAGCTGTCTGGAACTCCAGCTTGGCTAATTTATCTGCTCAGAAATTAAATTTTATAAAAGCATTTAAGGACAATCTACTGTAACAAATAAATCAAAACAAAACAGCCCATTATACCTCTTCTACACTGTGGAACTTGTAAAATATGCTTACTTTTTATCCTTTTGGAAAACCAAACAAAAATTATTTTATGTGTAGAAAATGTTTATTTTTTTCTGCAAAGTATATATGACCTACAAAAAAATTTCCAAAGATTAAAAAAAGTTATCACAGACAAGCCATAAACTAGTAATCCAAACAGGCTGGCAAACAGAGAAGGTAAATTATAAAAATGAAAATAATACATAAACAAGGTTTAACTTGTTGGAAACTAATGTATCGGGCTGTCACAAGGCTCTACAAAACAATGCTCCGACTTTTTGCAGAAAGGTTAAGTGGCCCTTGAATTTAAAAAGGTTGAGAAACACTTCTCTGAGATGGACTATTGAGAATAAAAGACACTTTAGCAGTTGTTAATGGCTGTCTTTCAAAATGTAACTAACTGATTAAGAAACCGCATTTCTCAGAGTTTTTAAATTCTGTTTCATTCCAGCCTTAATTTGATTCCTTTCAAGCAATTTTTTACTTTTTCTGAGAGTCATTAGCTAACAGCAGGTCTCTACATCCTCTGTCACTGAGATGCACAAGGAAGAGTGAAAAGAGGAAGATCATATACAGAAAATAATTATATGAAAGTTTTCTGAAAGACTGATTGAGTATCTATTGCTAGACCTTGGTCAGAGTTGGTAGAAATTACTTTTTTTGAGTTTGGGGAGCAAAGTGATGGTACAAGCCAAAATAAGAAAAAGGCATTGGCAGCTTGTGGTGAATAACTAACTCCTAAGTGTAGCTCAAGCCCTAAAGCAGCTGCGGTGATTCAGCAGGGAGCTTTCTGAAAGGAACGCCTCCAAAGGGCCATGTTTAACTGTTTATTTGGCTCTGTATTACAACCTGGAAAAGATTTAACTTAATTATTTTGCTACCCCTGATTTGTTATATGGTTTAAATTGTTGATTCTAATAGCTATTCACATTTTTAGGAAGAGGAGAGAATTATAATGATTGCTATCAAAAAGTCAGTCTTTAGAAGCACATGGTATTTGGAATACTGTATTTCTCAGCCCTTAAAATAGGAGATAACTGAGGTATCACAGATACTGTGGTAAAGTAATTCTTGGTAAATACTGGTGTTTTTTTTAAATACTAACCACAGTGGTTACCAATTATAGGCAGTGGAATAATGGCATATCTACACTCAGTGTTTCAATTGCTTCAGGATAAAACTATTAATTGTATACTGTCATTTACTGCGTATGAAGATAGATTAACTACCCTGCCATCAAGAGCTGATTAGTCTCAATAATGAGCTTTGTTACTGGTCCTTTTCTTCTGAAGAACTGAAAGTAAATGTAGTTATTTAACTTTTTTTTTTTTCTCTTGATGTGGTGAACTTTTGTAAGTTTTCTTTTTTAATTATTCATTTCCCGAAGAAGAGCCTGTAGCATTGTAGCTGCCTATAGCAGCCTGCAGTGGGATTTCCCTTCAAAAGTATCTTCAAAAGTATCAGCTCCTCACTGATTTTTGTGCATCAGGATGAACTTGAATAACCATTTGAATCACAAATGTCTGACCCTGAGCACTTTTGGGACTTTGGCAGCTCCTTATCAGAGCTAAACCAGTACAGCCTGTCTGCCACTAATTTTACTAGTATTTTAGTAAAGCTTTTACTCCTAAAAACAGTGCTCTCCAGGCATGTTGCTTCTCCTTCAATTAAGTTATTCTGAGATAAAATCGCAGTAAGTGAAAGACTAAGGCCTACAGGATTTGTTATTGGTATTGGATAATGATGTAACTATGCTACTCTTTCTTCATTATCTGTAGTCCAAATAATTCAAAATTATTTTTGTTTTAAATCTGTTTTTATCTTGAAAGGTGATAAGGCAACAGTGTTACCCATTTTAAGGGTAGCACTAAGCTGTAGTGGTAACGCTTTGAATGCAACCTATTTTTAATAGTAAAAAAATCCAAAGGAAAAATTTATTACTTAATTTTCTTCACTCGAGGCAGCTGGCTTATACCAAGCAACCATATATTGCAATGTTTTGTATTCTTGAAAAACTAATTTTGTTTTATAAAGGAAGAAGATTTCCACTATGGATTTCTCTTTTTTTTTTCCTGAAAATTATTTTCAATTATTTCTCTATAGTACTGGGCCTGTTTGGAAGGGCTATCATGAACAAAATATGTCTGTGGAGCAAATGGAGTAAAGGCATAGTGAGAAACAGTGTGTCTGAATGATTGTCCTTAAGAACAGCTATAAGAGCAAGATCTGTGCATTGAATACCAGGCTACGGTACGACACCTTTCCCAGTATATGTATTTTATGGATTTGGCTCAAACAAGACAGACTATATTATAATCAGCTGTGCAAACAAGTAAGTGCAATATATACTGAACCAATACACCTTCATTTAAACCGTTATTGCTTTCATAGTATTGTATTGACTTCATATGTTGGGCCCTCCTGACAGAGTGTGGATTTGTGGCCATTTAGTGCAATATTTTTCATACAGCTTAGAGTGCAAACTCAGATCTTGGTAGACATTAATAGATTTTATGCATAGCTCTCTTGTAGGCAACTTTAAGAGATTGTTCCTCTAATGGCCATGCAATACAGCATGATAGAAGCAACAAGTCAAGTATCCATAACTCCTCATGGCATTTGTATTTCTTAACCTCACCTGAGAATAAGGAGAGTCCTGCTGCATAAGAATTTTTTTGTTCTGTCTGCTCTTTTATCCTTCTGCCAGGAAATATTAAAATCTATTATTAAAAAATATTAACACTAGCTGTTTATTTCCCACAGCAGTGATAATTTAACCTCCTTTTCACCTACCTCATCTTGGATGAATTTTGTTCTAGCCATCAAGGGACACATATGCAGATACTTATTCTCGAAAGCTTTTTTTTAGTTGAAGTATTTTTGCAAGATTTCTTTCTGCCTTTGGCAATTGTCATTGCCCATGTATAGTACATGGCAGGCCAGCTCTCCCTCTCTGCTACCCCCAGAAAACTCTTGGGATATTCGTTCCCATTTTAACTGCATTTAAGAGCTCATTTCTCATCATTGTGGTAGAATATCACCATAAAATCATGCTTAACAAGGTCTGTCAAATAAAAAATGGCTGATCCTCTATTTATTCAAATATGGTATTGAGCAAGTATGTTTTGCTTCTAAATCAGAAGAATGACCTAGTAATAACTCTGCAGATAATATATTTTTCTAATAGCAAATTATTGATACTAGTAACATAAATTTTAGAAAGAGGGTTTTTTTGCTCAAGATTTTAACATAGTAAAATTTTTCACCAGTTTGAGAAATGCCCTTTTGTCATGACATGGCATGACCAGCAGCAATAAAAAGTCACTCTCCATTTCACTATACTCTCCTGCAATTCCCTCCCTACACCACAGCCTCAAAAAGGAGTGGAAAAAAAAAGGGCCTCCATTGACGGGTCTCCAGACAGAAGTAGGTTTTCAAAGGGCTCAACCCTGCTGCAGCTCCACATGAAGCACTGTCAATTGAGGTTAAAGAGCTTTGTGTATAATAACACTTGAGTTTATTTTAAGGTGGAAGAGATCAGCACCAGGAGGTGTCATACTCATGAATTTATTCTCCAGAGTTTTTTGCACACTTGTATTGACAAGCCACTGAAATTATAGCCTCTAATCCCCTAAGCACACCTTTCTGCAGTTCAGTCTTAATTTACTAGCAGAAATAGAGGCAACCACCTACTTCTTTGCCTCCTCTGCTCAGTACCATTTCTCCTTTGTTCCGTTCATTTAATTTCTTTTTTATTGTGTGCTGCTTCTTTTGCTTAAGACCTGTCCCACACTTCTCCACAGGTTTTACCACACTCTTTATTACATGCTTCATTACGTCTGCGTGTGGTTTCATGAGCTGACTGAGTGATTCTTAGGGGAGAATGGAATGATGTCAGATGAGACAAGAAAAGAGAACTATGGGGTGGCAAGGTGAGTAGAGCAAGCTGCAATAAAAGAAACAGAAAGGAGATTTCTCTGAGGACTTGCTTCACATCTGTTAAGAGGAACACTTTTGAACATGGTTAGTTCATATTCAGTTTTCTTTTTTTTAACTCACAGCGCTTTCAAGTAATTTGGTTATCATAGACACATTGTTGACCAACTTTGTAATCTTAAAGGATGTTAATTAGAGCAAGATGAAAAAAAAACCCAACATAATATATTCTAAATAAAAGACTTTTATCTTCCTTGTAAAATCATATTTCCTCTTTTCTTTTTTCTTTTTAAAATTGATTTAAACCCATCCAATGAGAACTTATTTTTCACACTGAAGGAAAAAAGACCAAAACAAAAATAAATACGTCTGCTGACATTTCTTTCTTTAACTGCCTAAAAGTTAAAATCCTAAGAAACAATAATAGGCCACTTGTGACCTGCTGCTGTGATGATAATGGTATTTGAAGCATTGTTTTCATGAGCGGAGCCTGCCTAGACAATGCGTCATTGGTTCATTGTAATTTCATCATATGTTATAAACGAAACTCCTGGGGGAGCTGCAGGCACAGTGTGGTCACATAACACAAATCAACTTTTTGTATGCAAGTATACTACACAAAGATGTAAAGTAAGCCACGCATAAACCTGCTGTGTTATAGCAATTTGTTATCATTATTGTAATTTTAAGATGCCATTCCAAATCCTCACTCTGTACCTCTGTCTTAAAATGGCCTTGATGTGTCAGTTAATGTTGCTGAAAAGATGGCAATATAATGCAAAAAGATTGGAAAAAGCAAAAATCTACTCTAGTTTTTCTCTGTCAAAGATGACACTTTGACTCTTCTAAGATCAGGGGTCTGTGCCTCAGGGGACAACAATTGTGGGAAAGGTGAGAAATTGTGTTTTTACTCCTTTCTGCATCATGCTTTATTTAGCTTTTAATACAAACCACACTGTTTAGGACTCACAAAGCTACACAGACTTACACAGTGACTGTTATCTCTGATGTGTGTGTTTTTCCACACGTGCAGAGAACTAAAAAAATCTCAGTTAATAGTTAAGCAGTTGTCTTTTCTAAGGAACAGACACATGCCTTTGTTTCCTGTGTAAAGGAAGATATTCTTCAGTGGGAATTCATGGAGGTATTTAGTTCCTGTGCAGAGAAAATCTGCTTAAAGGTAATGTAATAAAAAGTATGTTAGCTCCTCAAGAGCAGACATTCTGTCTGCAATAGACCTTAGAACAAGTGTATCACAACAAGCTCACAGGTCCTTCTGGGTATGGACAAGCCAGATACAAAAGTCTTTCTACATCTGATTGAGATAAAATCTATATAGATATTTACAAAGTCTGCAGCTGAATTCAAGGTGTTATGAGTCCATTAGACAGAGGGTGCTTTAGAGAAGAACAGCAAATATGTTAACAGACACCTGGAAAATCTGGAGTCCGGGCTTCATTTACAGATGGCTCCTTCTGGAAGGGGGCTCAGAATTCAGCCCATCATAGGTTATATTATTGAATGTCTGCAAATACAGAGATGAGATATCTCCAAGAAAGCCCACAGTCTGTATTGCTTGGGGAACAGTATTCTGTGGATTAAAAAGAGAAAAAGCTGGGATAGTAGGATTTGACCTGAGGAAAGTCACTGACCAAAGCAGCCTCTATTATATTCTATATCTGCATTACCCATAAAAGCATATTTGACACTACGTTTCCTCTGATTTCATGACCTGCTGTAGACTGCTGTTCAATTTTTGGTATGGGCAAACCTAGCATAACAAATAGAGGTCTGTCAGAGCTGGATATTTGTTTGGCTACATGGGAGTTTAATATGAACCCCTGCAGACTTACATATTCTTAATTTTCAAATTAACTTTTCAGAAAAATCTCAGCAAAAATAGCAGCAACATATATTTGTATATATAGTGATATTGATAAAATACAGCAGGCAAAATGAATGAAATGAAATAATACATATGACGTATTTTAGATTAACCAGAAACTGTTCTGTACCATACCTTCTATTTTATAAAAACTGCTACATTACTGTTTGAAATCATAAAATGAAACAAAACGTGCTACAAAGCTGTATTCTCACTTTATGTCTCCTGACAAATGACAAGCCGCTCCTTTTTCAGATCATTTGTGGGTTTTGCTGTTTTCATTTTGTAATATAAAATTTAAGAAAATTAAAAAGTAGAACCTACTAAGCTGGTGATGACAGGGTTTGCTCTTGTACATCTAAGACAGGACAGATTCAGACATTATAAGGTCAGAAAGAATTGGTTTTCTTACTTCCTATATAATGCACACTATAGCACATAACTGAATTAATTCTCACTTGATACAAGATGCACCTTTGCAAAGCACTGAGATTTGTTTAAAATTTTTCACTACTTTGTCACCCAATGGACCTCTTCAGAAAGCTGTTCCAGTGGTTAATTATGCTGTTAAACAAAACAACACCAGAACAGGTGTCCTTTCTGCATTTATCTCCCATCAGCTTCCAGCCACCAGAACTGTATTATTTCTGACAGATTGTGGAAATTTCAGATGTTGAATATTTTTTCCTTAAATAGGCATTTGCAAACTCTAAGACACTCTTCAGTCTCCTCTTTGTTAAGCTAGCACATTTAACTAAGGTTTATGTATAAAAACACAAAACAAAACTGTGTTTCTGTACAGACGTGATGTTGTAAGTACATGTAATACTGAAGAAACTTAACCCAGCTACACCTGAGTTGGCACCTTCCTTACTGCCCTGAGCTATGTATTGAGATGTGTAACACCCACCCTGAGATCATTCATACACACAAATGAACCACAGATTATGTGAGTTCACGATTTCTTGATAGATTTGGTTATCAGATACAGATGTGAAAACACTAAAGTTACACTGAGCACCCTGTTTCTATCATTTGCATTTAAAAGTGTCTCAGAATACTTGTATCACCATTTGTTGTCTAGTTTAGTTCTTATTACATCTACTTTAACTTCCTGTCAATATTTTCTACCTGATACAGCATTTTTTTCTACATTTCAGGACTGAGGTTGAAATATGTAGCAAACCACTGTCAAACAGACATTAACTACATTATTTTTATGTCCCTGTTCTTTCTCATATTTTTTCTCAGTCTTTTGAAACCAATGCTTTTAAACAGTGAATATGTGCATGTGTGTGAGCAAGTTCATGTGGAAGAATAAATATGCACATTCTCTATCCCTAGATATGAAATTTGAGCAAGTCACGATCATTCAAACATCATAATTTTCTGCTCTTTGATCCCTTCCTCTGCCTCTATCAGGAGGGGGCCTAATACTGTGTTTCTCTTATTGAAAAAAGTGTCCCTTGCAATGTTTTGGAATTGTACTATCAGTACATCCTTTTAAATGGATAGAAAATTGTAAGATAAGACCAAAAAAAATGCTTTCAGTTCAGCTGTTAACTGTTCTTTCCATTTCCTCTTAGAAACAGAATAGTGTAATGAGATATAAGATTTTGACAGTTAGTGGTCAGGGTGGTCTGTGGTCATAGAATGGGACAAAAAGGTAAAAATGAGGACAGTGAGTACTGACAGTAAGATCATGGAACAGATCCTGCTGGCAGAACTGTCTAAACATATGGAAGACAGTGAGGTAATAACAGACAGCCAACATGGCTTCACCAAGGGCAAATCTTGCCTGACTAATCTAATGGCCTTTTACAATGGAGTAACTGCATCCATAGACAACACAAGAGCTACGGATGTCATCTATCTAGACTTCTGCTACAGTCCCCCACAGCATTCTGGTCATTAAATTGGGGATAAATGGGATTGACAGATGGACTGGTTGGTGGATAAGGAACTGGCTGGCTGGATACATCCGAAGAGTTACAGCAAATGACTCAAAGTCCAAGTGGAAACCAGTAACAAGAGATGTCCCTCAGAGTTTGGTCCTGGGACCAGCACTATTTAGTATCTTCATCAATTAACATAGAGGGTGGGAATGAGTGTACCCTCAGCAAGTTTCCAGGACACAACAAGCTGAATGGTGCAGTTGATTTATAAGAGGGAAGAAATGCCACCTAGGAAAACCTTGAAAGCCTTGAGGAGTGGGTTCATGTGAACATCATGAAGTTGAACAAGGCCAAGTGCAATGTGTCAGGGCAAGCCCCAGTATCAATACAGGCTGGGGGATGAAATAATTGAGAGTAGCCCTGTGGAGAAGGATTTGAGGGTACTGGGGGATGAAAAGCTGGACATGAGCCAGCAATGTGTACTTGCAGTGCAGAAAGCCAACTGTATCCTAAGCTGCATCTAAAAAAGAGTGTCCAACAGGTCGAGGGAGGTGATTCTCCTCTTTACTTTGCACTCATGAGACCTCACCTGGGATACTGCATCCAGCTCTGGGGTCTACAGTACAAAAAAGACATGGACCTGTTAGAGCGGGTCCAGAGCAGGGCCATGATTGGGCTTGAGCACCTCTCTAAGAAGACAGGCTGAGAGAGTTGGGGTTGTTCAGCCTGGAAGAGAGAAGTCTTTGGGAGACCTTAATGTGGTCTTTAAATATATACAGGAGGCTTACAGATAGACAAAGACTTTTTACCAAAGCCTGTAGTGGCACGACAAGGGACAATGATTTTAAACAGAAAGACAGTAAATTTAGATTGCACATAAGGAATAAATGTTTTTACAATGAGGGTGTTGAGACACTGGAACAGGTTGCCCAGAGAAGTTGTGCATGTCCCACCACTGGAAATGTTCATGGTCAAGTCAGATGGGGCTTTGAGCAACCTGGTCTAGTGGAAGATGTCCCTGCCCATGGGAAGGGCAATTGAACTATATTCTTTTTAAATTTCCCTTCAAACTTAAACTATTCTATGATTGTGTGAAGATTCTTTCACACCAATAAACACTTGACTCTCTGTCTTGCTATCTACTGATATATCAACCTTTGTCAGTTTCTTTCTGCCTATGATAAACCATTTTTCTTAGACAGTCATGCAAGTCATACAAACTGCTTTTTGAACAAACCTATTATTCAAATTCCTGTTTTTATGAGTTAAAATATCAATGTAGAGCAAAACAAATATTGTATTTCTTCAGGCAGTGAAATATTAGATTATTCCTTCAGTCATATTTCACAGCTTTTGCAAGAAAATTGTTTTGCAGAAAAATGGCTCTTCCCTACTGTAAAAATGGAGTCAGTTTTAATACAAAACAACAAATCATTAGTAAGCAACAACACTAATCACTACCATATTAACCTCAAGCAAATTCCTGATGTCCACAGCTCCTGATCACTAGTAAGCTGCTGTCAGTATTTCCATTTCATTTTCTTTCCACTCTGAATTTAAAAAAATCTCAGTGTTTTTATTTTCCAATTAATTTCAGGCCATGCTGCATTGACAGATTCACCAGGGCAGGATCATAGGCTTGCACTGGACACACTGCTTGAATGAGAGAGCACCAGGGTAAGCCTGTGCTGGTGTACAGTCCTTCCCACAGAACTATGTCTCTTCACACCAGCTGAGGTTTGGTCCTTGTATATTGTTATCAGGGGCTTCCAGCACTCTGTCAATTCTTTCAGTAATCTAAAAAATAAGATTTCTCTTCATACAGAATTGACATTTAGATACAAATCTTTCATGGAGCTAAGTTTGATCCGTCTAGATAAGATGGATTTGTATTGCTTATATGTGGTTGAGATTATGTGGCCTAACTCACATTTTATTTACTTCTTGGGATTCATAGTTTGTCAGACCAGGAGCAAGGAAGCTGGTGGTTACTCCCCAAAGTACAAAGTTTTAAGGAAACAGTTACAACAGACAGTTACAGGAATACCATTCCCATAAGGGATTTCTCTAAAAAAAATTGTCCAGCTCTGAATTTCTTTTCCCATGTCATCTCCAGAGATTTGTGAAGGAAGAATTTTTTTATTTAGTTCTAACTGAATTCACTCTCAGCATCCTTATTCCCATGGCTTCATTTGAGACATCCTAGGAAGGGTGAGCACAATTTTCTTCAACCGTGAGATGGATGGAGTGGATGAAGTTTATTTCGTCTTTGTACCACTTGACAGTAAGGGATTTTGTAGACTTTAGATGTAAAATTTATTATCCAAATATAAACTTGTACAATTAAGTGAGTGAGTCCCACAGCTCACACACTTAGCTGGTGAGAATTCACTGTGCTGCTATTCCATGTGAATCCATAAACACAGATATTACTATCACAAGCCCAAGACATTTATTTCAGTGTTAAAAAAAGAAGCATTTTTCCAAGTCCTGGTACTCAGAATTGGAGTAAAATGTCTTGAATCTTCTACAGTGCTTCCTAATGGCAAAATAACTGGCTTGTGAGAATAAAAATTATTCAAAGCAGTACCCATAAACTTGAAAAAAACTTCAAAGCTTTTTCAAACTGGCAACATGGCGAGCTGAAAAATACCCAAACAACTAAAAATGAACCACACACAGACACACACTCCTCCAAGTGTGAGAGAGACATGCAATTTCAGTTATGGTTTCTTTTTTTAATTTTTTTAATTTTTTTTAAAATATGTGTGATTCTTGCTTTTATCACAAATGGAAATATTTTTATGTTATTTAAAAGAGCCAAAATTAAGAATCCGTCAATCTCTCTGACGATAAAACAAACACAAAAAACCCACAAAACATTTCTTGAAAGAATTCATCCTTTATTTTTTCATAACAATTTCAGATAAGTACAACGTAGTTCAGATTGTTAATCAAATGGAACTAATTCTTAGATTATATAAGGTTTGAATACCACTAATTATGATAGTATTTTCTTTTAGAAGACTTTAAACAGAGTTTTGACATGTTTGGTTACTCAAGAGAACTCAGTACTGAAATTCATTTTTTTTTCTTGTTTTAACATCAAGAATGTTAACAGAAAATTTGCAATATATTAATAGAACTCTGTGAATTAGGGACAAGGCCAACAAGACTGATATTGCTGTGGGAGTCTGCTACAGACCTGCCAGCCAGGGCAGTGAGGTGGATGAACTGTTCTATAAATACCTGGCTGAAATCTCACGGTCATTTGCCCTTGTTCTTGTGGGCACTTCAACTTCCCTGACGTCTTCTGGATCTACAACACAGCAGAGAGGGAACAGTCCCAGAGGTTCCTGGAATGTGTCAAAGATAACTTCCTGACACAGGAATGTAAACCCCATATATAAGAAGGGATGGAAGGATGATCTGGAAAGTTACAGCCCTGTTAGTCTGACTTCAGTACCAGGGAAGCTGATGGAACAGATCATCCTGAGTAGTGTTATGTGCTACATGCAGAACAACCAGGTGTCAGGCCCAGTCAGCTTGGGTTCATGAAGGGCAGGTCCTGTTTGACTAACGTTATCTCCTTCTACAACACGGTGAGCTGTTTATTGGATGAGGGAAGGCCTGTGGATGTTGTCTACCTTGACTTTAGCAAGGCCTTTGACAAGGTTTCCCACAATGTTCTCCTAGAGAAGCTGGCTGCTGGTGGCTTGAATGTGCACACACTTTACTGGATAAAAAACTGGTTGCACAGCCAGGTGCAAAGAGTTGTGTTGAATGGAGTTAAATCCAGTTGGTGGCTGGTCACAAGTGGTGTTCCCCAGGGCTCAGTGCTGGGGCGGCTCCTGTTCAACATCTTTATTGATGACTTGGATGTTTGTAAGTTTGTAATGTAAGTTCGTAGATGACATTAAGTTGGGTTGAGTGTCGGCCTGCTTGAGAGTTGGGAGGCTCTGCAGAGGGATCTGGACAGATTTGATCAATGGGCCAAGGCCCATTGTATGAGTTTCAATAAGGCCAAATGCTGGGTCCTGCACTTTGGCCACAACAACCCCTGTCAGCACTACAGGCTTGGGGAGGAGTGGCTGGAGAGCTGCCCAGCAGAGAGGGACCTGGGAATGTTGATTGACAGCTGGCTGAACATGAGCCAGCAGTGTGACCAGGTGGTCAAGAAGGCCAACAGCATCCTGGCCTGCATCAGGAATAGTGTGACCAGCAGGACCAAGGAGGTGATCCTGCCCCTCTACTCGTCCTTGGTGAGGCTGCACCTCAAGTACCGTGTGCAGTTTTGGTCACTGCAGTATGAGAAGAACATCGAGGTGATGGAGAGGGTGCAGAGAAGGGCAGCTAGGCTGATTAGGGGTCTGGAGAACTGGCCTTATGAGGAGAGGCTGAGGGAGCTGGAGCTGTTCAACCTGGAGAACGGGAGGCTAAGGGGAGACCTCATTGCTCTCAACAACTACCTGAAAGGGGGTTGTGGTGAGGTGGGTGTTGGCCTCTTCTCCCTAGTGACTAGCGACAGGACAAGAAGAAATGGGGTCAAGTTGTGACACGGGAGGTTCAGATTGGATATTAAAAAAAATTTCTTCACAGAAAGAGTGGTGAGGCATTGGAACAGGCTGCCCAGGGAGGAGGTGGAGGCACCGTCCCTGGAGGTGTTCAAAAACCAAGTGGAAATGGTGTTTCAGGAGATGGTTTAGTGGTTAGGGGTTGTAGGGTGGATGGTTGGATTTGATGATCTTGAAGGTCTTTTCCTACCTAGATGATTCTATGATTCTATGACTATGTTTATGAATATAAGGATTAATAGATTGTGGATATCTTAAAAAAAAAAAAAAAAATATTCTGTCTGCTTCCAGGTTATTTTATAGGTTTTGTTTCCTCCCTCCTGCTCCATCATTCTAGTTGGTTCAAATGCTATCCCCAGAAATAACGAAACCCCTGGCTGTTATATGTATGTTATAACTATAGCATGTGCCTTTTCTACATTAACATTTACATTACATTTTAATATACGTATTTGCATATGTCCTGATAGTTATTCTTTCTTAAAATGTGAAACTAATTATTTTATTGGAAAATAAAAATATATTTTCATATTAAAATTAACTGATAAACTTTGTTTTAAAAATAGGTATCTTTTTATATTTTCCATTCTGAACATTTCTTGGAAATATCTGGAAGAATTAACATCAGGGAATACAGAAAACGAGAATCCTTACTGCATGGAAATGTCAACATTTGTTCTCTTTCTAAATAATGATGGAAAACACGGAAGTTTCCCAAAGATTATTCTCTGAAACATTTCATTTCATTGTTTCCAATAAAAGCTAAGTCTTTCACTACAGCTGTTTTGGAACAGAAATGAACATTTTGGTATTCAGTTGGCTGTGTAAGCTTAAGTAAAAACCGTTTTTGCTTGACTTATCATTAAATTTTTCCTTTCCAATACATTGTTGTTTGCCCAGCATTCATTCTCCCATGAAGTCTACAGCATG
The DNA here is from genome assembly GCA_020745705.1 of Hemiprocne comata. Lineage (NCBI taxonomy): Eukaryota > Metazoa > Chordata > Aves > Apodiformes > Apodidae > Hemiprocne > Hemiprocne comata. The sequence goes on from CM036587.1 coordinate 137,685,913, forward strand.
TAGTGCTGACCCTGGGTCAGGCTTCTCAGCCAAACTCCTCACTCGTGAGACACCAGTCAAGCACAAGGCAAGATGGAGCTACCAGGCAAAGGATGTGGCCAGACCTGCAGAGGGAAGATGAGCCACCCAAACTGCAAGTGACCTGCAGTTCACATGAGAATAAATTCTGTTTGAACTCAGAGGGGATGTTGTGATTTGGTTTAAGAAAAATAAATGGTTTCGTTTGAGTCTCAACATTATCCTCCAATGCAGTATTTTAGTTTTTCAACAGAAAATAATTTGGGTAAAATCACTAATTGCTTGAGGTAATTCTGAACTCTGTGGAAAGTGTACAGTCTCTTTAGGAAATACTGGAAGAAAATTCCTATATTGGTTTTAGCTAATATCTATTTTAAAAAAATAAAAAAATAATAAAAAAAAAAAAAGATGGAATAATCAAGATTTTTTATTTGGCATTTCTCATTTGGCCCACAGAATACTTTTAGCATCTTCCCTTACCTGTTCACAGATATACACTAGAGGCACTATGTTTTATATATTTGTGGATACATTTTCAAGGTTGGTATCTTAGTTTCATTAGTTTTATATTAAAAGGAGTAAAAGTAAAGAAATCTGTTCTACACTAGCGGTGATTATATAGGTATTGTAAATGAAAAAAAGCCAACAGTTTTATAGTTGTAAGGAAGATATTGATCACAAAGTATTACGTGAAAGGCATCTGTCATTGAAATGCTGAAACAAGTTGTTTTAAGAAGTCTAACATGTGTCTCTGTGTATGTGGGAGGAGACAACACTTTGTGTAACTGTGTGTAGATAATCACTGAATAATGATCATACAAGAGGAAAAACCCACAAATTGTTACTAACCCTCAGGCTTACACAGAAAAAGCTGCATTCATGTGAGTGTATTGTTTTTAATTATTCAATGACACAAAACCTGTAGATAAAACACACACTAATCTTTAATTTGACTAACCCTCAGGCCCATAAGACCTATTGAGGATGTAAAGAGGATTAATAAAGAGGTAGACAGAAAAAAGAAGGATGTGCAAGTTGTCCTCAGTGATCATTAACGGTATAAATTGTGCAGAGATTTCATAAATTAGACTAAATAATTCAGTTTTCTTTAGCTGGCATTGCTGCATTTTAGAATCATACAGAATAATAACCACAGATATTCCAAACTATAAAAAGGCTTTGATAATAATTTCCCCGGCCTTGTTATCTTCGGCAGTTATCTTTCTGTTGACAAAATGGGACAGATGCTACTCTGAAATAATTCTTAAGAAGGATAATATTCTAGTTCTAGTTCTTAATAAAAGTTAAAATCTCAGTGATTGACATAACAATAATAATGACCTTGTCAAATGAACATCCAAATCTTGTAAAGAATAATAATGAATTAAATGAGCAAGCAAATATAAAAGGAAAAGAAAAAGAAAAAAAAGAAAGAAAATAGATTGGAGTTTCTAAAGAGTTTTGTATATCCAGTTGAAAAATATTGTCCTTTTTTTTTTGGTTTGTTTGTTCCCAGCTCAGATATTTTTCATAGTTCACATGACAAAACATATCTGTTATCCCTAGTAGTTTGTTCAATCTGAAGCTGAAGTATGGAGATCTCTATAGTTATGAATGTTACAAGTAGGATGTTTACTAGATGTGAAGCAAATTCATCTAGAAAATTGAAATTAAATGTGGCCTATTTGGATCAAGTGATGGCCCATCCTGATCTGACTCATGATCCTGATCTCACTGCATGATTCCCCCAGCTGTTGCTAAGTTAGTCTGATCAGTTCCAAAATTTAAACAAAGTCCTGTGGCTTTGCAAAGTGTTACAGAGAAGCTTTAGCTCCAAGGGCCAATACATCTCCCACCAGATCATGACTAGCCAGCTTAATCGCCTTTCCGGCTGTTAGCGCTGCCAGAGGGGCACAAAACAATGGGACTGAGGATCTGGCTGGGTGTCTAATCCTGTGGGGACCTGGACAAATCTCTTCAACTCCTTTCAAATCTTCTGAAACTAGCAATCATTAGCATACAAATAATTAAAGAACTGATACCATCTTAGGCTTTAAAAACTCCTCTGGCTTTTGTCTGTCATGCAGCACTTCAAGTGTATCACATATATTCACTGGAGCTAGCAAAAAGATATGACTGACATGACTTGTATTTGCCACACTGCAGAATATAGATTAGCAAATAGATGTGCAGAGTCTGGGACAAATCTGGTTGTGCTGAATTTTACTACAAGCAGAAATAATTCTGCATCTTGCTATGATTAAACTCAGCAGGAAGAGTCACAATGAATTGTGTTAAATCAAGCATGACCTTACAAAGCTTAATACAGATCAAACAAATTTAGAAATGATTTTTCATGGTTAGGCATGTAAAATACAGAATGGACAGAAATGCAGGAAGACAGACAGAAAGAACAATATAATGACCCATATACAGTGTCAACGTTTGTATTATTCACCAGATTTATTAAAGGAGAAGTATATCAGGTATAAGAAGTATATTAAAATAGTTCTGCTTGTTTATATAAATAATTATAAGGACGTTCCCCTGTTGAGTCAATGACACTGGAAATGTTTAAACCTGTATTATTTTACAGCTTGGAGACATGCCTAACTTCCCAGTTAAGTAATAAAGCTAGAAAGGAAAAGGAGGAGAAGGTATGAAAGGGCACAAATGGCACATTTTTCTTTGATACTATTAGGGTTTCAATATTCCTGTTGTCTGCTGTGTGTTCCTGATGGATTACTACTGTAGGTGTGGAAGATAAAGAACGTGGATTGTGGCACATTTTACCTGTGGTGTAGATACCCAAGTATCAGGAGAGGAAGAAAAGAGCTGGGAAAATCCAGAAGTTGTTTTTCAAATCCTTCAGATTTTATTGGAAGAAAAACTGTTAGTTTCTGAATCTAAGTGGCTATAAAGCCAAGGTAAGGCAAGAACAGAAATTTTAAAATAGTATTGTCAGAATAATAAAGACATGATATGTCTTGAGCAGGTATAACACTTAATGGCTGCCAATTTAATGACCATTCTGATGGGGAATTTAACATGATATGTAGCAGAAGAGAAAGAATAAAGTTCTGACCACATGTACAGCACAGTATTAGTTCTGTCTTTTCTTTTTTGCTACCCCTATGCTTTAAGAGATGCGGAGGAAGAAAGGAAAAAATGGGCATTGGTCTGCAAAGTATCTCGTGTTTTATTGGTATAGAGTACTAAGTGCTTACAAACCTATGGAGCAGAACCCACAGTATTACATTTGGTCTGGATTTTGCAAACACTTATTGCTGTTTCTCATGTTGATAGGTCTGTTCACATTGCTGGGCTGTATAATTGTCATAAATTACAACTTTGTTGCTTAATGTTAACTGAACTGCAGAAAGAGATAATTGCTTTTCAGATGTGGAATTGCATTCATTTGAATCTCTGGCATGTGTATTTTTTTGTGTTAGTATTTCTTTTCTTGCTTACTTGCTTGATAATTATGATATGTACATGAAATTTTGTCTTGGTTTGGAAAAAATATTCCCTGGCTACTGTATTCCAGTTTTCCTGGAAAGTCGTAAGCTATATTTAAATACCTAGGACTTCTGTCGTGCCTCCTACTGAGAAAGTTTGCCTTTCTGAGTACTGGCATTAAGCAAAGAAACTGGGGGACAGCATAGTCTGTTTCATATCACCACTGCAAATACTTCAGAATCTTGTATCTCTGTATTTACGAAAACTACCATGGCATTACAGCCCTGCTGGAAATCATGAATGTAAATTACTTTATGATAAAAAAAAAAAAGCAATATCTTCTTTAGTATATTTTCAAATATCTGACTTCAAAGCAGAGAACATTAATAAACATTAAGGAATTTAAAGTGGGGGGGGATGCAGGGAAGAATTTTGCCTTCAGATTAAGTATAATTTTATTTCTCATCATCTCAGTAGTCTGCCAAAGAAATGCCAGGGCATTACTGTCTCCCAGTCAGTAGCAAATGTACAAAGCTTGATTGAATTATGATATAGGGGTATGGGGAATGTAGTCCTAAAATAAATTAAAAAATCCCCACCAAACAGGAAAACCTTTTTGCTGATCCTGACTTTCCTCAGTTGTTCAGTGGAGGTAAACTGTTGCAGCACATGTTCCACATATTACACTAAAATAAGAATTAATAGTCTTAACTTTAGGTCCTGATTTAGCAATGCTTGGGCAAGAATCTATTTTGAAAATTGATGGGGAATTTGTTGCTGGTCTTTAATGCATGTCTTTGTAAGTGCAATCTATCAGAAATTGATGGATAAGTGTCAGTTAGGTGGGCAATCTCCCTGCAATATGTCTCTATTTTTTTTTATTTTTTTTTTCCTGGCTGCAGCATCCCACCTCTTCATAGCTCTTCACCTCATCATTTCTTCATTCTTATTTCCAAGATTTCACTTACCTCAGTGGCCTCACAACCAAACCCCTGACCCTTCACATCTGTGTCTTCTTTCTGGTGCTAGGGTTTTGCAAGCTGTCTCCCATCACTAAATGTCATTTTAAACCAATCTTTTTCAATCAGCTTTGCAAAAAGGTCAGCTGCAACACTCACAACCTCTATTAGCCTGACCTTCTGGCCCATCAAACTCCAGCTTCATCTCCTCCTCAAGGTTTTAAGTGCTCTCATAGTGTGGTTTATTATTTTTAGAAGAAATATGAAATTGCAGCAGGACCCAGCAGAGTCAGGAAGAGATAATCAACCAAAAAACTCCTCCAGAGTGGGACTGGAGAGAGCTTCTAACTCACACCTATGCAATGTGTTTCCATCCTAAGAACAAACTTTTTTTCCTATAAATGTAAGATACCAAAAGTCAGGCTTTCAATATTTTTATTCTTCTTCCCCAGCCACGTCCTTATTGCTAGGTTTTATACATTTCTTTCTTTTAGTTCTCCATACATTGGACTTGTCTTTTGCACTCTGTTACCAGCTTTCTGTTCTGTAATTACCATTAGCTTAACAGCAGCCAGCCCAGCCAAAGCCATGGCGTGAACTCACACCCCTCCAGATGAGAAGTGAGGAGCAGTGCCTGTGTCGGTCTGCTCCAGCAGTTCCCATTTTCCTGAGGAAGACCTTTAGTGGCTGCTGGCTGTGCACCAGCCGTGACCCCTGTGGTAAGTAAAAGGATGCTGTTCATCACTGTGACAGCTCCGTTCCCGCTGCCAGCAGCATCACCTGGCTGGGGAAAGGAAACCGTGGGATTGTCAGGAGCAGAGGCATTGCAGTCAACCAGATCTAGCAGGACTGGTAAATGTATTACATTGGCTAGAAATTTTGTAAAAACTCCTTTATAAGAACAATACAATAGAGCGATGTCACTCAGCCAGCCCACAGCCTGTAGCTGTCCTCACATCCCATCTTAAAACTCAATTAAGCTACAAAAAAAGAAAAAAAAAAAAAGAAAAATATATGGTTATGCTATTATTGCATGAAAAGTAAAGGGGAAAACGTTATAGGGGAAAATATGTCCTAACCCTGCCTGCACTGAGCAACTTCATAATCTCATGAGTGGAACTGCTCCTGTCAGAGTGGTCCCTGCCCTGCTCATGCCTTGGCTGGGAGGAGAGTCACAGCTTCCAAAACCACTCCTGAGGGATTGCTGGGTCTGAATAGCATTTGGGGCAGCAGCGGCCCCCTACAAAAAGCTCCATGGAGCACCAGACTGCAGGATGAAATCCTGAAACATTAATGAAAAAGCTGCAGTAATAACAGTTCTGTAGGATAATTTTCCTTTGTGCTAGCTACTGACATTTGTGACAAAAGTCTCAAATATAGTGAAGCGTTTTTGGCTGTCTTTGCTTTAAAGAAGTTGCTCTTCTTGGGATACCTCTGGAAACAAAAAGTCTGGTTGGGAGATCTCTTTCTTGAATAAATAAGTACCCCAGTATCTGAATACTGACTTGTCAGGAAAGACTTGGAGAATTTTTGCTGAGTTTATGTAATATATACACTAATAATATATTAATATATTGGAATTGCACAAGGCTTTTTTTTAATTCAGAGTTTATAAAATTTCAGAAATACAAATTCCCTTCAAACATGAAATTCAGACGTTCAGGGTTCTTTTGAATAACTACGACTTTTCTAAACAATAGTAAAAATATGCAACTATTCATGGATGGTTTCTTTCGCTCTTCCTATTTTCAGTGTAAAACACTAACAGAAGAAGGCTTCAATAATAAGAGGTTAAATATATTTTAGTCCGAAGTACAATAGCCTTATATGAAAGATAATTTTTCATTGGGCATCTTTATAATGAGTGCTTTAAATCACTGTTGGTCCTAAAATGAGATGCCCCACTTTCTCTTTGGTCTCTTGTGAACTCATTAAGGCAGTAACATTTATTTTAGAGAACATTCTAATGACTTGTAGAACATGTTGGTCTTCATACACTCAATGCACAAGAGAAAAAAAAAAAAAAAAGGCTTTAAAATTATATAGCAAACAAGGCAAAATGCAGTGCTTCCTGCTGCTTAGTCTTACAAATGGGTGAAGTGATATTTTCATTCCTAAAGCAACTAAACCCTCATTGATAGTGGCTTTTAATATTGTGGACCTTGGTAGTACAGAAAATACTTGGCCATAACTAATGCCTTGACGGGAAATGTGCTAACATATAGATTAAAAAAAAAAATAAATCAAGACATTTGAATTGCCTTGTGGTTCAGAGCCAGAGAATCAATGTAAATTTATATTTTGTAGATTTTTTAAGTATAGGTCAATGTTAATAAAAATAATTAAGTATTTTGGCACATATTTTACATTTTATCCTAATGACATAATTATGTATATAAAGAATGTGAAATAAAATGTACTTTAGTACAAAATTTCAGTCTGTAGAAGGCAGCTTTACACAATATAGCATTATTTTACATATTTTTTATAACAATCCTGCCAACTTTGCTGTCCAAGTAAAACCAATTGCAGATCTGACTGCTTAAAGAAACGAATGCAAATGGTAAATATTTTCACTGAGAGCAAAAATGGTCAAACAATCCACAACTTCCTCTTCATTTGGGAATCTTGTAGAATCTCATAATCCAGCAGGATTTTCCTATATTGAGAAAAGAAATTATAAACCCAATGCAGAATGCTGCCAGATGATCTAGGGGAAATTTCAAGGAAAGAAGTATCTGTGACTTGCTCTCAGACTACTCCCCTTGCAGAAATATGTAGAGCACCTCCTGGGAGATCTGTTAGTTCTCAGAGCCGTGTCCCCTTGACCTCTTCTCTTAAATTTGAGGTGCAATCTGGCAAAGTGGTAGTCCAACTTCCCTTTAAAGAATTCTTTTTCCAGTGTTTCTGGGAATAGAATTGCTTATTAAGTTTCAGTGAATGAGAATATGCAGGAACTTTCTGAAAAAGACAGTAGGGCTTACTCTTTTTGTAACCAAAGTCCTTCCTACAACCAAAATGCCAAACAAACAAAAAAGGCACAGTAGTTTCTTTTTCACTCTCCTTTTCCTTCAGTTATGTATTAGGCTTCAAGTGCATTTTTTTCCTCTTTTTTTGTTTTTGTTTGTTTGTTTTTTCTTCGTTTTGGTTTTTTTCTTTTCTTGTTTTTGTCAGCTATGCCTGAGATCTTTTCAGAATGATCCATGCAACATAAAAATTGTTTAGACTTGACAGAAATTAAAAGTGTAACCCCAAAAGCTCAGGACCACTCTGAAGGACTTTCTGTAGCTTTCGTGTTCTCTGCTCATCTTTTTCAGCCTTAGCATCTGGGCAGATTTCAAGAGGATGTTAGCAAGGAGAAAACATTTCAGTCTATGTGCCCCTATTTTAAATTTTCGTAACTCCTAAATGATCAGCAATGGAGGAATTTCAGAACTAAGACAAGAAAATGTCCTTGATCCAGTGCATACTTCTTCTTAAACCTTCCATGAATTCAAACTCCTTCATGGGTACAGCTAGTGAATTAAAACAAACAGAAAACATCTCTGGGAGCTCTGGCTGTAGGTGAATAACCTTTATCTATTGCCAAAGTATGGATTAATAAGCCAAGCCATAGCTAAACAATGTAGGGAAAGGTGACTTTATTGTTGCTACAGTCACAAAGGTGACGCAAAAGCAATTATCTTTTGTTGACACACAGACTTGTAAAATTTCAAACACCTGGGAATCAGTTGGAACATTAGAAATAAGTAAAAAACTACATAAAAACCTCTTAAAACTATAATCCAATATTTGTCTCAGTAAGTCCTGTGATATCACAATGGAATAGCTCTTATCAAGTCTGTGATAAAGAAAAACTGCCAGCTTCCTCTTGCATAGCTGGTGAAATAGTAGAAGAAGACACTAATTTACTTGCTATACGCAGGTTTCACATTGAGAACCATTCCAGATGGTTACACCATGCCTGAGAGAATTTAGTAAGTTAAACAAAGTTGAGGTAATGAACTTATTCCTTGAGTTACAGGTGTGAATAGCTTTATGCACAACTGCTCTGAAAAGCTGGATGCAGACATTTGTCTCTGTTGTGAAGAAATCCAAATGTTCCATTTTCTTTCTGCCTGGGCTTCAGGAATAGGTTCACTGAGTCATGCTGGAAATTGTGATTAACTCCCAAAGCTGACTTTAGATTGTGACTCATGAGGTTTACAAACTTTTTTAATGATTTGAGGTTTCCTAAAGTTCTTTAAATATCTATTGGGAGAGAGATGGATGAACAGAAAAACAGTTAAATCTAGAGATATAATGAAGAAAAAAATCTTTTTTTTTCACTTATGTATGCTAAATGAGTAAAACAGATTGTAATTGCAGAACCTAGTAATTTTAAATATGTCTGTAGCGATTCCATCAAGAGTTCTGTTGAGAATTGCACAAAAAATAGGCTTATCATTTCTATTTCACACTTTAATGATTGAACTTAGACTTTAAATTTCATGCAGTAATTCTTCAGTGGATGTGTGATTGTCCATAATAGACTTGCTGAACAGGAAACACAAAGGATTATATGATTTTGAAAGTCTTCTCTAAGAAATTATTTAGTTACTCAACACAAGTAGACAAAAATTTTTGGGCCACATACTAGTGTACATGCATGAATACACACCCTTAAAATCTCACAGGCACCTCAAAATTCAAAAGCTTTTTCCTGAAGATTAATTAGTTGTTTCTGTTTGTAATTTTTTTCCGTTCAAAAAAAACCACAGCAGTGGAACAAGTAAGTTGCTCCTGTGTTTTTAGGACTTGTACTTAGTTGACAGCCTGTGCTTTCCCTCTGTCCCACCATCTTGTTGCCAAAAGAAGGATCGGGCAGCATCCTACCCACTCCAATCAACAAGTATTTGTCACAGTTTCCATACAATGTAAAAAAAGTTGATAATTCAGCCCCACATCCACAGAACAGGTATTTAAACTGTCATCAGCCAGACTAGATTATACCTTTATGATGGGGATACCTTTATAACCTTTGCATCACTGCAATGTGAGACAGAAACTGTAAACCAATTGCCTCTTCTTGTGAAAAGGAAAAAGAAATAGTTTGGTTTTGGTGGAGGGAGAGGAAAAGAATGCTGCATACTAAATCAAGCTGCACATTACATTGATATTCCATTACAAAGGTAACTGCTGCTTCTAATTTAGGCTGTGGTTTACTAGAAACCAATCTGAGTCAAGGGATCTTCAGAAAATTTGCAGACTGAACTCTGCCTGATGGAGGTATAGTGTATGAAGGAGGATGTCTGGAAAAGATAAGAGCTGGTAATAAATTCTGTCCCCTGTTAATTACCATAATCATACAGGAAATTCACAGTCTTCTGTCCAGCCAGTTTCCCAGGACTTTTCTGTTGTCTGTCTGCATTCTCTGTTAGTTTCCCTCATACCAGACCCCCAGTTCTTGAAGGCTTGTTACACATGTGAATGCCCCTACACCAGAAAATAGCACGTTTTAATTATTTCAGCTCATTTTCTTAAAATGCACTTGTCTAACATATTCCTGTGTATAACCAGAGCTAAAGGAAGGGGGTGCCAAGGACCCATGAAACTAGTGAGTGATTTATACACATGAAGGGAGGAGGCTGCAGATGTAGGTCAGTGAATAACACTGCAGAGAAGCAAGCTGCTCCGTGGTGTTGCTGCACTCCAGGTCCGACCACCAGTGTGGAGGGGATGGGCAGTGCATGGGACTGAGTCCGTCCTGTCACTGGAGGCTTCTGTGTTTTTATTTTCAGAGGTTATATAGGTACAAAATCAGCTGAAAGGTTTTGAGTTAAAACTTAATGGGAAGTGGGGCTCATCCCACATGTCTGGGTTTTTTCTGACAAAAACTGAAATGACACAAGCCACATTATGACTCATTTGAATTTACATGACCTTCGATCACCCAGGCACTTGTCTACAGAGGTCAGTCCTCAGTGTTCCTTTGGAAATGACCTTTAAGAAGGTCAACAATGCACCAGTTATGTGGAGGAACAAGTATTACATCCTCTCATACAGGCATACAGAGAGACAGATGACTGTTCTCTTCCAGGGTAAAACTTAGGTGCTCACAATAAGAGGCAAGAACAGCTAGTCTTATCTCACACTAAACTTTAAAGTAGGATTTTAAAAATGTTAGGCTGTTCATGAAAATAGGGCCTTCTGGTCTCAAATAGACATTGGAAATCTATATAATACACATACATAATTCTAAAAGACAGTCGTGTATTTTTTTTCAAATTTTATTTAATATTATTATATAACTTCAGACCTAGAAACATTAAATCTCAATCAAAAGAAGTTTACTTGATATTCATTGTTAGCATTAATGCAAGACTTGTATTTCAGAGAGAAGCAAATTAAGTCATTTGCAGACACTGTCTCAGTTTGGGGTTTTAACAAAGTCAGTCTGGTCCCAGTGAGTAATGAGCAGCAAGCTCATTTCAAACTTAAAAGATATAATATTTGTTGGGTTTTTCTATTCATATAATTGCAAGATTTTATCCAGAGAATTCAGTATCTACCTGGGACTTTCTATTATGTCAGAAATGTTTTTCACAGGGTTATTCTAAAAAAAAATAAAAAAATAAAGGGGACAAATGCTGTTCTCTTGGCTTGCTCAGTTTTCAGTTTTGCAGCACTTTCATTGCAGATGCCCTGCAAGGCCTATTTTTATCTCATGTCTGATACTTTGGTGGCACTGGAATCAACTGTCCATCATGTTAGTTCACATGATCCATTTTAAGGGAACATGTGTTCCCTCAGCTACATTTAGCAGAGCATATACTCATGGACATGGATCAGTGAGTATGCTTTATTTCTTGAAGGGATTTAGGTCCCTGCAGAGGAGACCTCTGAGAGTCATTTTGTCTCTTGTGGTTCCCTGGAATGGCTTCTAATATTGTCAAAATAGGGGCTCTGAAGACTTTCAGAGTGCCATCTGCAAGTATATGATAATAATTTTCAGTCCTCATGAAACCAATGCAGTCAATTCCAGAACTAATAAAATTCCTTGGAGAACCAGTATGAGCTGCAAAAGTTCCCATGTGGCACCACAAAAGATTAATTTTAAGTTTTAAGAAGTCTAGACAATGGAATTAAGAAAACAAAATAAATTTTTATGGCTGCTTTAGTGATTTGGGGCCAGTTTGGTACCTCTTAGACTTCTGTTTCCCTTTAGATGAGATAGATAGAAAGTTCTATCTATCATGGTATTTAGAGAGTCCTCTGGAGAAAAATTTCCCTTTGTGTATTGTTTGCATATGAATTAGCCATCTCTAGCTATTCAGGTCAAGCAGAAACGAGGTGGATATTGCTATTTCCATTATTTTCAAAAATGTTTCAAGAAATGCTTCCTTCTGTTCCTCAAGCCTGAGGGAACAGAAATTAGACATTGAAAGCATAGACTTTTCAGAGCAAATCATCATACACTTATGTTCCAAAAATATTTCTAAAACAAAGCATGTTTTTAAGATTATTTTAATAGATAAAATGTTAATTCAATTTTGATAAATATGAGTGCTACATATTGCCTCACCTATGTTATGAGCCAAAGCAAGAGCTTCTTGCCTTGGGAAATAGTACTTCATTACAAGCTGTAGGAGTTCCTAGAGAATTCAAAGTCATATATCTTACTCGTAAAAACCAGAAAATCATTGCTTTAGCACTGTTTCTTTCTTAATGTTGCATTTCTCTGAACTTTTTTTTTTATTCAAGTGTATTGAACTTCATTTTAGTTTGAGTTTATTCTCACATCTTATTTGCATATTACTTGTTGCCTAGTCTGAGTTTTCTTCTTTAAACTTGATCTTAATTATATCGGGATTACTTTGGTCTAACATTTTTTTGCCTCTTTCAGTACTGAAGACACAGATTCAAATTTTTACTAAGTGTTCATATTCCAGTCCCCGAAAAAAATCTATGACAGAAGTGGAATAATCATTAAACACACATGCCCTACATAATAGGAAAGGTGGTTGAAAAATTATTTCTGTAAAAAGAATGTATAAAGTTCAAGAAAAAATGCAAATCACAAATCCTGGAAATTTCCCTGTTTAAGATATTTTCCTTTATTATGGCTGTTACCTCTTTTGGATAGAAAGGAAGATACTAATGTAAAGTTCTGTCCTGCTAAAAAGGATAATTCAGAAGAGTTAAGCAGTTTACAGAATGATTTTTTTTTAAAAAACATCTGTAAGGTCATATGTAAATACATTAATTCTTTTTTCCAGCTGTCTACTGTAAAACTAGGAGTCTTTTTTTGCATCTGGGCATGGATTTGGTACAATCTGTAACACCCCTGAGAACAACATTGCAATATCTAACAATACCTAGATGCTACCTATCATTTATTTGCTATTGAAATAATGTTTTTTGTCTATAGATGTCAAAGTACAGTACACTTTGGCCAATATTACATTTCATAGACATGAAAAATGAGTTGCTGAGATTCTAAACTACTTCTCCAAGGCACCTTATGATTTTATAGCACATTCACAAATTAATTTATGTGTTCTTATCTAAAGTACCCTATATATCAGACTTCATGTATACTTTTCAAACACACTATAACTCAGAGCAGTTTGTTGGTTTTTTTTACATTGTAAGCTGACCAGACTTTCATACCTGATACCTAATTGTGCTTTAGGAAACATTCAAAAAATTGTTGGCTTAAAAATTTTATAGACATTATCTCTACTCCTAGTTTTCCATTAAATTAACTTTTGTTCATTTTCAGGCTAGCTTAAAGCAAGCCTGACCAGCTACTTGCTCCATTTATGCTAGATAACTGTTAAAACTCAAGAGGACATCATGGATACAAAGAAAATAGAATACATTGAATTTAATTTATGATTCGTTTTTATTTTGTATGTTTTGTCATGACTGAGAGTTTGCCTGATTTGAGACCCCAAATCCATAGAAAATCCATGCAAAAATAGTATGAGGGTGTATCTATGCTATTAGGTTGAGTAATTTCTTGTTTAGCTCCAAAGTACTTGTCTCCCTGTCATCTACACACTGTGCAAGGAGGTTCCTATGCAGACATCAGTCTCAGCTAAATCAGGTAATTCCCTTAGCAAAAAAATACCTGGGTAGAAAGGAAGGACCCTGCTCCAAAATCTCCTTCCAGTGGAGAGAAGAGCATTTTTGCACCAGTCAACCTAGATGCATCCAGTGTGAATTTCCTGTTCACAAGACAGAGTTAGTCTGGACTCCTTAAACAGACCAACAACCTTGACAGTGTTGCCACATAGCACATGTCAGTGAGAAATCCTCTTCCTGAGCAGAAAAAAAAGTAGAAAATCCAAATAGCAACAAGTTTTTCAAACTGAAAAATCAGATTTAAATATATTTTGATTATGTCGGTTAAAACACTTCATCTCAGTCATTTTAAAATACGTGTTTCAAGATTTCTCTTTATTTTACTTGGGGTTTTTGGGTGAATACAATTTCAATTCATTAGTTACATTTCAAACAAAAAACAGTTAGTTAGAAACAATATTTAATTTAGGCAATATAGACAAAAGTATTTTGTGATAAGCTTTGAAAGGTGGGGTTTTTTTAGTCCAAAATATGACATTTGTTGAAACTGTTGCAAGTGAAAGACTTGCTCCATGTAGAAGTAACAGAAGGACTTCTCTGTATTTTCTTTCAACAAGTGATGTAATGGCAGCTTTTGGCAGACTTTACAGCAAACTTAGACCAAAACAAATATTCAAATACGAATGCTTTTAAGATTGTTTTTTTAAAGCTATTATCAAGCAATCTCCCCAAAACACTGAATCACACTACACATTTTCTTTAAGTTTATTAACACACTGAAAATGTTTCAGTCTTTATTTCTCTATTTTCAAAATCTCTGAGGTATTGACGAATTTGAGAGGTCTGCCTTGGGGAAAATCAAGCTAAAATTTATTTAAGTTTATTACTTATCTTCTTTGGAATCCTTTAATGGGTCTGCAAGCCAACAACCTGGAAGCTGTTGCTTTGTCTAACTCTTGCTCTATCCCCTCCCTAGGAGGCCTATGAAACATCCACAAGATGGCATTATCTAATACTGTTTTTTTAATGGACCTTCATACTGTGACTTCTTGGTTTAAGTTAATGATTAATTGCTTTAGATTACAGTGATTTGGCCTAGTGGACAGTCTCCTAGTAATTAAATATGTTATTAATTTAAGTAGACCATAAGACATTAAGAAACAGTATCAAATTCCAGAGGTTTTGTCCATGCTAACGACAATATACCTGATCAGATTTTTTTATTTTTAAAAAGGAAGTGTATTATTTTTCACAAAAGGCTGAGTGAATTCCCATAGTCATCTTTGAAATATCTCCATGGGTTTGAAATACCATTGCATAAGGCCATGAAGAAATATTAGATATGAGTGCACAGACTACATACAAGGCAAAATTCATAGTTTTATGAAGTCATAGAATTTTATTAACTCTTAATAAAAAAAATGTACAGGCATTTGAAATATGAATGTGCTAAAGAGACAACTTACTTGTTTTACTTTTTCTCCCCTAACTTGCACAATATTTTGTTATTTAGCTTAAGTACTATCAGAATCCACATTTCTTGATAGAGGAGATTAAAAAAATTATTTTCAAATCACTATTAGCTCAAAATAGAAGAGCCATCCTTGCCCCTGCTTCTCAGAAACTGTTGACTGTCAGAGCATTTCTGGCTTTGATTTGAGCCAAATATTGAGGAATGATCTGATCCTGACCTCATATCTATTAAGGGATGAGCAAAATTCCATAACTTCAGTTACTGTTGTGGAAATGTAAATATCTACTCTAATAATTAAATTTAAATCAAAAATTAATGACAAAAAAGTCTTCTCAGATGATACTTAAAATTTAAAAAAATGTTTTCAAAACTGCAGTTACTAAGAGGTTACAGAAAAGTTTTGGACTGAAAAACTAATGTTTGGTAGGTTTTAATTTACCTGAGAGTCTTCCCTGTTAAAGTATGAATATCTTGCAATTTTCCTCACTGAAAGAAAAGAATAAAAAAAGCCTGTTTAAGATTTTAATACCAGAGCAAAGTAAAAATGCACTGTTCCCCTGTTGCCTGTGGCAGTTCTTAACTGTGTCAATGCCAAGCATGTAAGCCATTAATTGAGCCTAAAAAAAAAAAACAAAACAAAATAAAAAACCCACCAAACCTATGAAAAAAATCACAAGATATATCAAAGTAATATTAATTTATTTTAAAATTGCTCAGGAAGATTTTGACAGTGAGATATAATCCATAAACAAAAGAAAAAGGAATGAAATATTATTTTGCATTATTTCATTTTTCAAGAAAGACATACTGATGAAAATCTTCTAATACTGTGAAGCAGCAATGCACGAGCTATCACTGGTGGCAGGTAGATGCTATAGGGCTCAAATTCCAAGCCTACTTTTGGTCTGTTAGCACTAAATAACCTCTGATTCTATAATTATGTTTTTGTTTACTCTAAGGCTTTGTATGGGTTTACAAGAGGAAGATAATACACTTTCAAAAGTTCTACCTAAAGTGTATTCATTTCTATAACAATTGAGTATCTGGACTTTGGACAGAAAATGCACATAATCATATCATAATTTAGTGTAGAGGTGCTATGAATAATTCAGGATCTGATCATCCTGGATATAGCCCTGATCAGTCTAAGCTACCTTCATTAGTCCTGGTTTGAACAAGGGGAGCTGACCTGCTTGAGGCCCCTTCCAACCTCAATTCTATGATTCAATGACTTATACTAACAAAGTAATAACGGCAATTCCTTTTTTCCCCACAGATAATTACAAATAATATATAAACAAATAAGCAGGGATGTTTTCACTTCAAATGTCTGGTTTAAGTCTCAGGGTTTTAGCACTATCCAGACATTATTCTTACCCAATACTAACACCAAAAGCATTAATCTGTAACAGGCCTGTGTCTCTGGTGAAACTATGAAGTAAATATTACTTTAACAAACAGAATTAAATACAGTAAACCTACTGTGGGCCTAAGGAATGACTGGAAAAATAGTTTCTCCTCTTTCTAAACAGACTTTTTAACTGTTAGATTAATAATTTTATGAGCATTTGTAAATTTTAGTTATTTGGCTTGGTAGTCTACAATATATTTAGTGTATGCAGTTCCATCTGTTGACATTACATTTACAATGAATCCGCAGTTTTCTTAATTTCTTCCTTGTTTCTAAGTAACCAGAGGGAAATCTGTGAAACTAAAACCCAATTAAAGTTTAGATTTGTTAAGTAACATTCTTGAGAGTGTTAATAATCAAAACTTAGAGGTGTTTATGAAAAACCCCTCAAGCAAGAAGTAATTCACAGCTTCTGAATATGTAGCCACTGAATATGTGATGTATGGAGGTATCTAGTAAAAAAGAATTATATTATTTTGTTATTTTATTCTGAAAGAGATACATTGCATCCAAGAAGAAACCAAAAGAGTGCTCAGTTAGATGATCACAGAAACTGTTAGTATTCTTGTATTTTGATATTTTGGTATTCCCAACCAAAATAATCAACTCATCTTAGCAATGAAATAATATATGAAATAAGGCTAGACAGGCAAATATAAGAGAAGTAAAATAAGAAGACAAAAAAGAAAGTAAAAAACAGTGCCTGTTTAAAATATAATAAATGACAAACTTTGTAACAGAATTCAAGAGAATCAGAAGGTCTAACGAGTCTTCAAGGAAAATGAACAAATTATGTTAAATACAAATGGTTTTGTCTTAGACAATTTAATATTAGACAAGCATGTTATCCTAATACAAATAGAAAATTGATTTCTAACATATGAAGAAGACTTTAGGAAAAAACAACAACAACAACAAAACCAACAAACAACTTCCAATTCTGTTCAGTAAGTGTTTATTATGCCAGAGGAACAAAATCTTGGGATACCTAGTTCTAAAGTTTAAAAACAAAATTAAAACAAACAATCAAACAAGTAAGGAAACAAAAAAAAAAAACAACAAAAAAAACCCACCAAAATCAAAAAACCAAACCAAACCAAAACTTCACAGTGTTTGCTAGTTGTGTTCCATTAAGTTGTTGCATTATGCCCTCAAATTCAGACATAAGACTACTGAAATATATCTCTGTCAAACTGTTGAGATGTGAAGGCTCCATATCATGAAGAATACCTGGTACGATATGCTTTCATTCTTCTTGTCTAACTGAAAAAAAGGCAGCAAATGGAAAAGGACTTAGAAGTTAAGATCTGGAAACAGGCATACAGCTGCATAATACAGCAATTTTCTAAAGTTTGCATTGAAAACACAAGCTAAAATATATTTTAATTTTGCACAATGAATTTGCCTCCACAACTGAAGCAAAATAGGTATTCAGTAGGTGATTCACCATAATCTCTGGCTTGCAAAAAATTCTTTCCTATAGGCAGTTATCATGGATGTAATAAACCATATTGCTGAAATCAGTTTGTTGCCATGTACTAATGATTTTGTGATACGTAAGACTGTCATGACCTGAAAGTCATCTATTAACCCTGAGCACATATGTATTTATGCATCTAGCCTATGAGACAAAAAAAAAGGAAGACACCTTGCCAACAAGTCATATGGCACAGGCTGTCTCAGATCCATGCTGCCAGGGACTAACCCCTGCTATAACATGCCCACCACAATGCTCCCAGAGCACTTGGCTCTGGGTGTCCTCTCCAGGGAATATCCTGTAACCCTAAGACATAATTATATTAAACTGAAAGTATGCAATGCATACCCTAGAGGAAGGCTTGGTGGTCTGTCATGATGCAAGAAAGTACAAACCTTGCTGAGATTGTGCTGAAGTACTGTGTACAACAAGGAGGCCCATGCTTGATGCACTTTCATTTATGTGCCATGCTTCAGGAATCAATTGCTTGTTCCTGGGACTTGCTTTATAGAGAGACAATGAGAGTGGTTCATAACTTATCCAATGAACATGCTGAAAAGATGAATAATGTGGGACATGCAGGTTTCAATACTCATACGTACTTGTTTACTCTGTTTTATCCTTATAAGTCTAGGCACATGCCAATTAAGAGAGTCAGGTCATCACAGAAGTGACCATAAAAGGGAGTTCAGAAGACTGAAGAAATGTAAATATTACAGGTCAATAAAAGTATATGATAGTTGGCTTTGAACAATAATTTAAGAAGTGAACATAAATCTTCTGGAATAAAAATATGTCAATATCTTAACAGACTGAATGCAAAGTTGGGAAATCACAAGCGAGTCAGTAAGCAGTGTACCACAGCAGTGAGCTAGCTCATTTATGGTTGCATTTTAGGTATTCTGTGATAAGAGGAAAAAAATAAAGAATGTGAGATCTCTAATGCAGTTGCTCTAATTGACAACATGTTTCAGGAGGGTAAGCAACACCACTGTGTGCACAGTCTTCAGAAAACTGAGTTCTGTAACCGTATATTGATTTTACAGTTGCAAAAGACTGAATCAAAGTAGCAGTGCACAAAACAGGATATTGTGGACTCCTTAGAGGTCAGTTGGACAATGAACTGTAAAATAACTGTGTGTTAAAATAAAAGGGTCTAAAAGTTGCCAGTACCGGATAGTGAGTGCCATAAAAGAAGATTTATTAGATATTAGATAACAAACGTTTACCATTTGGGGAATAAAAAACCCACACAAACCTACAGATGAGGTGCACTAGGGACAAAGAGAGTCTTGAGCTGACAGGGAAGTTCAGGATTTAAGAGAGTATTGCAGTCAATTTAAAGGAAAGATAAGTTCTTTCATTTATAATTTGCAAGGTAATGCTTACAGTTTCGAATCTAGGAGCTTTTGTGTGGTTGTATGTTAAATTTTTATGTTTTCTAAAGTAACAATAAAACATGAAGTGTATTTCGTAAAATTACTTGCCAATGTCCTTCCAAAGCACATAAAAGCATTTTTTCATGGGGTAATAATGACTTGCTGTGATATCTGTTTTATATGTTCCATATTTATTTCACTTCTCTGCCTTCTTCCTGTTTTTCAGAAATGCATCTTCCAAACAGAAATGGAATGAAGTGGTAATGACATTTTATGTGAGGTTTTTTCAGAGGTAGAAATTAATCAGTTTGTGAGTTGATTATCTCAAGATCTAGAAGTCCTGGTAAGTATACCATGGGACAACGAGGTGAGTGATTTTGGCATGCTGCAGAACTGACTGACTTGGAAATCAGGTCAACAGAAAAGAACCTGAGTGACTTGATGGACCTGGACTTAGTTTGCTACGGAATATGAGTCAGAAACGCATGTTTGTACTGCTTGTATTAACTACATACTGGGCTACATTAGCAAAATCATAGCTTGGTAAAGCTTGATGGTCAAGGAAAGTAATTATTACCCTTAGCTCAGCCCTTGGGGAAGGGACCACATCTAGAATAAAGCATCCAATTTTGTCCTCTAGTGCAAGAGCTGTATCAATACACAGGAGAGAATTCAGTGGAGGACTATTATGATCAGCAAGGAGCTGGAACCTTGGTGAGACCAAAGGAACAGGGTTTATTTAGCCTGCAGAAAAGAAACCTGAGGAGAAACCTAAGTTCAGTCAGTCTTCCTCCACTTACTTTTTGTAAACAGTGGAGACAGACATTTGTAGGAGGTACACAACAACAGAACAAGAGGCAAATGACAAAAGTTGCAACAAAGAAAATTCCAGTTGGATATGAGGAAAAACCTCTTGACATGAGGGTGATCAAATACAGGAACAGTTTGCTGAAGGAGACTTTGGAGTCTCCATCGTTGGAAGTTTCAGAAGTCATCTGAATCTGACCATGAACAGCCAGATCTGACAAAAGCTATCCCTGTTTTGAGAGGGAGTTTGAACTAAGTGACTTCCAGAGGTCCCTTCAAACTCAATTGTCTTGTGATTTCATGATTCAATGATTCTATTTCTGGGTAACATTTGATCTGAAAAATAAGCAAATTTCAGGGGCAATAGATCCCTTTGACACTTTTAGTAACCTGCTTTATTTTCATTATTGTGACTCTGGTGGTTTGGGCCTAACACAACAAAGAAACAGCCACGTGGCTGCTCACTCATCTCCTTACCACCCCCACCCCTCCACCAGGATGGGGAAGACAAAGGCCAACTAGAAACTCATGGGTCGAGACAAGTACAAGGAGGGTTCACTCACTGATTAAGGTCACAGGCAAAACAGACTCAACTTGGAGAAAAATAATAATTTAATTTCACACTAATCAGATGCACACAGGACACAGACAACACAAAGAGCAAGGCTTACATTCGTTAACCCACCCCTCCCTTCTTCCCGGACCCAAATTACTTTGTTCCTGATTTCTCTACCTCCTTCCCCTCACCGGCACAGGGGGACAGGGGATGGGGTTTAGAGTTGATTTACAGTCTGGTG
The DNA here is from genome assembly GCA_020745705.1 of Hemiprocne comata. Taxonomy (NCBI): domain Eukaryota; kingdom Metazoa; phylum Chordata; class Aves; order Apodiformes; family Apodidae; genus Hemiprocne; species Hemiprocne comata. Next base: position 137,706,763 of record CM036587.1, read on the forward strand.
GTTCTTGCTGCTCCTTCCTCCTCAGGAAGAAGGATTCCTTGCAGTCCTCCCCTGCTTTCCCATGGGGTCCCTTGAATGGGAAAGAGTCCTCCATGAACCTCTCCTTCATGAGTCCTTCCCACGAGGTACAGTCCCTCAGGAGCAAGCTGCTCCAGCATGGGCTTCCCACACAGCCATGGGCTGCTTCAGGAACAGTCACCTCTCCTGGTGCAGGGTCTTCCACAGCTGCATAATCTGAGTCCACTGGCAGCAAATTCACATTCACCCCTCCTGGCACCTTCAGGGAATGTTCCACCACGTTCCTCCATGAAAGCAGGGGGACAGCCTGCCATATCGCCATAGGTTGCAGGGAAACTTCTGCTTGGGCACCTTCTTCCTTACCAACCATAGAATCTTCACTCCATCACTGCTCTGCCTCTCCAGCTCAGCTCTCTCTCACTGCTTGCTCTACTCCAGTCTTTCATATGTTAATCGCAGATGAGCATCCATTGTCTCTCTCTAATGGCTCCTTGGATCTCTGGTTTTGGAGTAGGGGGAGCTTCTGAGCTTCTTACTGGAGCCACCCCTGGACCCCTCCCCAAAAAACTACCAAAAAACCTGCCAAACCAAACCAGCATAGTCACTCTGCCTTTCAAATGTGACAAGATCTTATGCTTTAGTAAGTATAATTGATTTACATCACCTTGTATGTACCACAGACACAAAGCTAAAATAAGCAATCTCAGGCTTGCTGCAAGCATTCTGGGGTAGTATCATGCCAACTAAAAGGCAAATACCATAAAATCTCTCTGCAGGGCTTGATCTCACTTCCACTGCATTCAGAGAGAAACCCAGAATGATGGTTTATAGCGATGAGTAAAGAGAATACTTGGGAGCAGGCTGCCCAGGGAGGTGGTGGAGTCAACATCCCTGAAGGTGTTCAAGAAATGTGTAGATGTGGCCCTTCAGGGCATGCTCTAGTGGGCATGGTGGGTTTTTTGTGGGTTATGTGGTGTTGGTTTTGTGGGTTGTGGGATCAAGAGCACCCTGATGAAGTTTCCTGATGACACCAAAATGAGTGGAGAGGTTGACGCTCCAGAAAGGAGAGCTACCTTCTAGGATGACCTAGACAGGCTGGAGGAGTGTGCTAGCAGGAATCATATGAAGTTCCATGGGGAGAAGTGTAAGGTCTTTCACCTGGGAACACATAACCCAAGAGCGCAGTACAGACTAGTGTCCACCGGGCTGGAGCAGCCCTGTGGAAAGGGACCTGGGGGTCTTGGTGGATAACAGGCTCAACATGAGTGAACAGTGTGATGCTGCAGTGGCAAAGAAAGCCAACAGGATGCTGGGCTACATCAACAAGGGCATCACCAGCAGATATAAAGAAAACATCATCCTGCTCTACTCGGCATTTGTCAGACCACACCTGGAGTATTGCGTTCAGTTTTGGTCCCTGCTCTACAAAAAGAACACAGACAGGCTGGAGAGGGTCCAGAGAAGGGCCACAAGGATCATCAGAGGACTGGAGGACCTGGCATATGAGGAGAGGTTGAGAAAACTGGGTTTGTTCAGCCTTGAGAAAAGAAGGCTTCGGGGAGACCTTATTACCAAGTTCCATTACTTAAAGGATGGCTACCAAGAAGATGGAGACTCTCTATTTACAAGGAGTCACATGGAAAAAACAAGGGGTAATGGGCATAAGTTGCTCCTGGGGAGATTCCAATTGGACTCAAGAGGTAAATTTTTCACCATGAGGACAGTCAAACATTGGAATGGTCTCCCAAGGGAAGTGGTAGACTCCCCCACATTGAGCAGTTTTAAGTCTCAGCTAACAGGGTTCTGAGCCATCTCATATAAATTATAGTAGTAGTACCTAGAAAGGTTGGACCAGGTGATCCTTGAGGTCCTTTCCAACCTGGCATTCTATGATTCTATGAAAAAATAGCAGAAATCCGATATCCAAGGGTAATGTTTTATATTCAAGAATAATAAAAGGCCCTAAAATATTTTTAGGTTTATTAAATGAGCTGAAGAACAGTAAATGCTTGCAGGAAAATCTTACTTTGACAAGTAGGAGAAAAAAAATCACGAGAAAGACTGCTGGACCTCATTATGTCATTGACTGTTACTGTGAGTCATGAAAGGGAATGACACCACATTGCACTGCAGCGTTACAAGTCCCGAATCAGAGCAAGTATATTCATACTCCCAGATCTTATCCTCCAAAATTATTCTACAGTTTACTATTGTTTAGTTCTTTACAATTTCATCAAGCAGGGCACTGCAACACAATTACCATAAAATGAGGAATTAAAATCCACTCACTTTTATTTACATTAATGTTATATGAATTCCTGGATTACTACAAGGAAACTTTCATCATATTGTATGTAGTCTGCTAACATGTGGTTCCTACTTTTTGTGGTACCAAAATTCTTTTACTATTCTGAATGTCCTTAACATTCACCAACATTTTAATACAATGGAAATTAAGATAACCATATTATCATATGAATACATAAAAATATGCAGTATTATCTCTTTGAAGCATCAGACTAATTCTCACCTGATTTATGCTGAAACTGTTACATTTGATATATATGCATAGAAGGAAATAAAATTATTTTGAGTCATGAGAATCACCTGCATAATCTTATCTGTAATGTGGATGAATCCACCTTAGAAGTGCTACGAACAGCTCAGAGGTAACGAATAGCATCTGCATGATAACATAGTGAGAAATCAGAATTAATCTAGCTATTTATGTGGAAATGCTGCATGAGAGTGATTTGTAAACCTTCTTTCAGAGCTAAAATAAGAAAACATTTATCTTTCCCCTTAACCTTTTGTCAGAGAAAAACAACAACAAAAACAAAGTCAGATTGGATTCCACTTTTAAATTAATACGAGTATGACTGCAATGGCAATTTAAAATTCCCCATGTCTAAGTTTTTCTGTTTCAAAAACACAGATAATAATGGTGATTTATTTCTAAAATGCAGAGGAGTTGTACAGGAAATTCATTATATAGAGTTTGGTTTACCTTTGCAGTTATTTTTCTTATTTTTTAACATAATCTATTTCACAAGTGTGAACTCAGTCTCACCACCCACTGGGGAGGTATTTTTTATTATGTTGATCTTCCAAATGGACAAACTCTGATGTAGAGATGTTAATTCTGGCATTTCCACAAGCTCATGCAGACACAGCAGCCTGCACTGAAAGGGCACAGCACATTCACGGTCCCTATGGGTGTTTTCAGAATGTTATCCAAAATATCCAAGTTTCTGAAGTACCTTACAGGAACACTGTACATTTATTATTTTTACAAGTAGTGCTTACAGGGAAAATTTATGTCAAACATTAATTAATATAATTAGACCTTCAGATGTTGATTTTTTCCTGGGGAAATAAAGTTACTATGCAAGTTACTGCTGAGGGACAAATCTGCTGCTAGTAAAAAAGTAGAGAGAAAGACAAAGGCTTCCCTAGCTCCCCACCAGATGAACAATGCTCCTGCACCTTCCCTTGGCTGCCCCTGGGACCTTGTACCAGGGTCCTCTGGGTGCCCAGCTCCTGCACAATGGGAATAGGAGCGATACTCATGGTTCTGGTGCAGAATAGGAAATATAATGGAAGGTATGCAGGCAGTCTTGGAGGCCAAAGAAAGACTGAGACTTTCAAGAGGTGACTGAGACTCACTGGGAAAAAAGACAGTAAAAGCAGGAGCTATGATGTATATTGAAATTGGACAAAGGGACAACATAGATTTGGGTGAAGAGTCTCCAGTTTCGAAAATACAAGTGGGATATAAGAGGCCAGAGACAGATGAGAAAGACCTATTAGATAAGAAATTGAAAAAAAATAGATTTCAGTCATGGATTGAACTAAAAAAGGAGCTGGGGATTAAGGAAAAAACGCATGTACTGGGCAAGGGAAAAAAGACTCGTATTGTTTCAGATCTTCTGGAGTGTTCTTCACAGTTTCATATTGATGTTCTCCTTGATTTTATCTGCCTTCACTTCTAACCAGCTCTTTATTTGGCAAGTATAAACAGCAAAGTTAATATGACTGATATGAGCTATTAGTTCTTTATGGTGCATCTGCTACTACTTAGTGTCTTAAATATCATTAATACTTTAGATTATGAGCTCAGTGTATTGATTTCTCCTCTTAGGGTCTTCTACTAACAAAAATAACTCATCTCCTCACACATTGGAAGTATTTTCACTATGTAAAAAATGTGTTGCTACAAAATAACAAGGGTAAAAAAATTATTTGGTTGTTTGGAGTTTTTTTACTTGAAAGTACTATAGAGGTCATAGCAAAGATGTGCAAATATGTTTGTTTAATATGCAAAGATTTTACCATACAGATGGCAGCAATGCATTATGGTTAACATTTTCCTGAACATCATGAGTTTGGCATTTTTCATAAGCATTAACATTTTATATCCTGCTTCTTACTCTTGGCAGAGTGGGTTGATTTTTGAGTACTAAGCCCCTCACATTTCCCTGGAAAGCCAGACACATTACAACAGGTGTGCTGAGCAGCTGTGCTTTAGGAAGCTTTGAGGTGGTGAAGATTGCCACTTCTCAGTGGCAGACAAATCTTCTATAAATGTTTCAGATGAATGCTGCTACCAACCTGAGACTTTCCAATTCCTTAAGAGCTTAAGGGGAGCATACCCCAAGCAGCATGGTGGAATTTCCCTCTTAAAAATGATGAAGGCCTGCTGAGTAGGTACCACAGTAAAAACAAAGGACAGGAAATTCCCTGATACCTTTCAGGTCAAAGAAGAATCAAAGAAATCCATATGGGACAACAATCCATAAAGCCAGGGTTCCTCCTGAGAAGAGGAAACTCTCATACAAGAGTTTCCTGTATCACAGAACTTGTGAATGAGATGGTACATTATGCATAACACATGATCTGTCTGGGCACACTGTTGACCTACAACTGGAAAATTAGCAAGATTCACCCCGGAAACACCAGCGTAAGCTCTGGAATGGAGTAAGCCACCTTGCTCTTGCCAAGGGCACTCACTTGAGAACAGAAGACCATATCGTTTATGGAACGTACATTATTTTTTCAGCTTGTTCATTCACTTTCCCTATATAGGAAAGCAAATCATGTTGCTGGGAGCCAGGTCTCAGAGAACGAAAATAGATTTATGTTTTTCAGAGCCCTTATAGCTTTTGAAAATTAGACTTTTAGAGCTGAGTACATAGTTTTAAGTTTATACTTTACTAAATACACTTAAACACTATTTATGCTCTCAGTACAGTTCTGAAAGTGTTCATTATTTGAAATTATTCAGTGAATTGTTTTCCATTCTGGTTTTACTCTGTGGTTGAACACAAAATTATCCTAAAAATATTCAAGCTAAAGAATTCAAATCTGAATCATAGAATCATAGAATCATAGAATCATAGAATCGTAGGGGTTGGAAGGGACCTCGAAAGATCATCTAGTCCAACCCCCCCTGCCAGAGCAGGGTCACCTAGAGCACATCACACAGGAACGCATCCAGGTGGGTTTTGAATGTCTCCAGTGAAGGAGACTCCACAACCTCCCTGGGCAGCCTGTTCCAGTGCTCTGTCACTCTCACAGTAAAGAAGTTTTTTCTGATATTCACCTTGAACCTCCTATGCTCCAATTTACACCCATTACCCCTTGTCCTATCACTGGTCATCACTGAGAAGAGCCTAACTCCATCTCCCTGACACTCACCCCTTACATATTTGTAAACATTGATGAGGTCACCCCTCAGCCTCCTTTTTTCCAAGCTAAAGAGACCCAGCTCCCTCAGCCTTTCCTCATAAGGGAGATGTTCCACTCCCTTAATCATCTTTGTGGCTCTGCAACTATCAGTTGCTTTTGGTTATTCACAAATACTACGCAAATACGCACGTGCACAGACATTTATAGCTTCTTAGTTATCTCTCTTTTCTAGATGATGGTTAATGTTTTTCAAATGGTGTTGGAAGAGCTAACACTTTGTCACCAAGGGGGAGTTAAGTCCTGCAAATTAATCAGCAAGCTCTAAGATGTTTTGGTTTGATACAGAGACTACATTTAATTTCCTGACTCCAAATTCACACATGCATGGGAGTTTCAGGACATAGCCTTAAAAATCCGTGCTACTCCCTCATATGAAACATTTACCAAGAAAACCTGAAGTAAAAAGTGATATATTAGAAAATATAATTCAAACATTTTAGACAATTCAGTTGTTCTTTTCTCTACATTCATCACCTGACAGAGGAGTAGATCTGACCTGCAGGCTCAAATCCCTAATGGAAATCCATGTTTTCTTGATTCTTAATGATCATACAGCACATCTGTACATGCTCTGTAACTCTAGTTTATGATTTCAAATGCTTACATTAGCTTGAAACCAGCACCTTTTCTGGGAAAAAGGCTATTTTTCTCCCCTAGTTATCATCATCCAGCACTGGAGATGATGTTACTGAAGAACACATGTTCACAGCTGTATAAACCCATTTTATGTTACTCTATTTTAATGCCTGACACACATGCATTGCATGCTTCTAAACACCACATGCCCAGTATCATAAAATGAAGACATGGGGAAAGTTTATTGCTGACACTTCTAAATAATTATTTTTTTCCTGTTAACTCAAAAGCTGCAAAGGGTTTAGAATGCAATTACAAACAATATACTACCAGGTTTAGTACCTATTTTACTGCAGTAATAGCTATGGTTTGTGAATATAAAGAAGGGCTCTAATCATTCTGTGCCCATTCATTCATAGATTCATAAACTTCAAGGGCAGGTGGAATCAGAGCAGACTGTCAATCTGATTTCTTTGCAATTCAATTTTGCCTCTTTGAGCACAGCTTAGCAGTGATATAATTCTCCTGAACTGTAACATGGATAAATATAATATAATTGGCCTCTACAAGTATTAATGGTACATATTTTATTTCAATCAATATGTATCTGAAGGAAATTTGTTTAGTTTAGGAGTGACGGTGCTATAAAATTACACAGGTGAGAGCCACATCTGGCCTGTAAGCAGATAAGGACCAATTGCCAAATCAAATAACCACTAAAATTACCAGTGTGTAGTGGGTCCATCCCATCTTGTGAACATGAGGCTGCTCCTATCTACCTATAAAGGTCCTCATCCATTCGGTCTTCCTGGTCAGGTGGCCTGTAACAGACTCCCATTATAATGTGCTCTGTTCCTGCCCTCTCTCTAATACTAACAAAGGTCTGCTAGAAAACTGGAATCTGGAGCAGGACTGAATTCTCAAAGAGATTGAAATGCAAAAATGCCATTAATTTTGCTTTAGGCAGGTTACAAGTCCAGGCATCAAAACCAAAGATTTTGGAGGTCTGCCTGACAATATAGTCATGCTTTGGACATATCTGCCCATTGTAATTTGGCCTCTGAAATTATGTGCTTTGATGATCAGAATTCTTCAAACAAACCAACTTCAGATAAAACTGTGCAGGGAGACCACAGGTCAGATATTGCTTTTCACTCATGAATTAACGTGTAAAGGCATTCCCTCTTTCCACTTAGTCACTTTTTCAAGTTGCTGCAACTGCAACTGAAACAGGAAACAGAAGCTGAACATTCACAGTATCACAGTATCACACAGTATCATTCTGGTTGGAAAAGACCTTCAAGATCATCAAGTCCAACCACTACTCTAGCTCTGCCGTGTCTACCACTAAACCCTGTCCCCTGGGACCACATCTGTCTTTTTAGATTTCTCCAGAGATGGTGGCTCAACCACCTCCTCAGACAGCCTGGATCCCCAAGTCCAACTCCTGCCCCAGAACAAGACAACCCCAAGGTTCATACCATGTCCCTGAGGGCATTGTCCACATGTTTCTTGAATATTGTCAGGCTTGGTGCCATTACTGCTTCCCTGAGGAGCCAATTCCAGTGCTCCACCACCCTCTGGGAAAAGAATCTCTTCCTAATGTCCAACCTAAACCTCCCCTGCACATCTTCCTACCATTCCCTTGGGTCCTATCACTGGTCACCAGAGAGAAGAGATCAACGCCTTCTCCTCCTCCTTCCCTAATGAGGAAGCAGTAAGCTGCAATGAGGTCTCCCCTCAGTCTCCTGTTCTCCAGGCTGAACAGACCAAGTGCTTTCAGCCACTCCTCATATGGCATCCCCTCCAAACCCTTCACCAACCTTGTGTCCCTCCTCTGGACACTCTCCAGCATCTTCATATCCTTTTTGTACTGTGGCACCCAGAACTGCACACAGTACTCAAGATGGGGCCGCACCAGTGCAGAGTGAAGTGGGACAATCACCTCCCTCGACCAGCTGGCTATGCCATGCTTGATGGATCCCAGGACTCAGTTGGCCCTCCTGGCTGCCAGGGCACACTGCTGGCTCATGTTCAACTTGCCTTGGACCAGAACCCCCAGGTCCCTCTCCGCAGGGCTGCTCTCCAGCCTTTCGCTGCCCAGACTGTCTGTATATCCAGGGTTACCGTGTCCCAGGTGCAAAACCCGGCACTTCTCCTTGTTCAACTTCATGCCATTGGCAATTGCCCAGCTCTCTAATTTGTTCAGATCCCTCTGCAGGGCCTCTCTGCCCTCGAGAGTGTCAACTGCTCCTCCCAATTTGGTGTCATCCTCTGTCGGCTGTTTCAGAGGAGAGAACTTTAATTAAAAAATCTTTTGTTAAGGGACAATTTGCAAAGCTGCTGAAGTGATACCTAACAAGGAGTCTGTGTTAGAAACTGCCCCCTGATACTCCTTCAAGTTCTTTATTCCTGATGGTATGTAAGTCACCTTCCATCTTCTCCACAGGTTACTTAATAGTGACTTAATAGGCCTGTGTTAGGTCTATTAGGATGCTGCCTGGGATTTATCTGTTTAACATCCATCCTCATCCACCTCCACATCATGCATTTCCTAACCATGGCATTGCCCAGAGCCTACATTAGAACTGTGGCAATGACAGCATCTCTCTATACCCACAAGATGCTACCACCACAAATGGCTTTGAACCAGGACTTCTGCACTGTCAGGTGACTTCTGCAGTCACCTGACAGTGCAAAAGTCCTGCTCTGCCAAACACATTAGCACAAGGCTATTTCCAGTGGGTCTGGTCTTTTGGGCATTCTTCATGTCCCTTAGTGCTGTAGGGTGGAAGGAGGAGTAGGGGACATGATTTGTAAAATGACATGAGCTAAGGTTAAAAGCCTCAGTCCCATTTCAAAGGCAGTGAGCTGGTTGAAATGTGTCCCCCAAAGACTGAGAAATATAATTTTAATAGTACCTAGTATAGTGTATGAAGGTCCTATTTAATTGTTGTCAGAATTCAAGTGTCAAGCTTAAAAAAAATCAGAGTAGATTAAAAATCCCTGTTAGAAATATATAGCCAAACATTCATCTTAATCGATTGAACGGATGTATGAAATTATGTAGGCCAGCAGCTTCCTTTTCTTTTTCAGATGACGGTTAAGATTGTTAGGCAATCAAATAAAACCAGAAGCTTTTGTGGCTTTAGAAAAGCACCAGATACAAAGACCTGTGATAATGCAACAAAGATTGGCAAGAGTGCAGTTAAAGAAGTTACTTTGTCCAAGTGCTTAAATTACAGCTGTTTGTAAGTAGCTGCTTGAACTGGAGCTTACCAGTATAAAAACGATTCTTTGCTCTGATCTAGTAAAACTGTACACATTTTGTAAGACAGCATAAAATTTGAAGTACATTATCCCAGTTCTTGTCTCCGTATCTTAAGAACAAAATGTTTACTTAAAGTAAGAACATTTTTTTATTATATTGTGATTTTATGGTTTCTGGAGGTATTTATAACTGAATTGCAAATTTTCTGTTTTGGTATGCTTAGCTTTTCTTTTCTATATTTAACTGTTAGCTATAACTCTCATAAGGCCCCTTATAATTCAATAAATTGCATTTCATAACCACATAAAATTATTGTTTAAAGGAAGCACAGTAGATAAAAATATATATCAACAATATTTTATTAATAATAGTAGATATATGGTATGGTAAAGTTCATGGCAAGATTTCTTTTACATAAATAGCAAAAAAAGATTAACATCTTATTCACGTTTTGATATCTATATAGTCTATATCTCCTAAACATAGCAGTCAAAAGTTATCCCTAGTGTAAAGCTATTAAGGTCAGTGGAGTTTTACCCAGGATTCATTTGTTCCATTCAAACTTGTTGTTTAGAAAGTAATTCAAGGTTACTATCGTTATATGAGGCAGTAATGTTTGGAACAGAATTATCTCTTTTATATGAAAGGTCTTTCTGTATACTCAAACTAAATGCAAATAATGAGTCTGTTTACCTTATTCATGGATCATGCTTCAGGACCTCTTTCACTTTGAAAAGGCATTTTATTATTACATATACTTCTACTACTGGTTAATATATTTTTGCATGCAAATAAACCTTGAGGAAGATTGTTTTAACAGATTTCCATGATGCTGCCTTAGATAAACCTCTTAGCAACATTTATGGCTCAGAATTCACAATGAGCTACTTCCACATTTCTGTTTCTTTTAGATAGAAATTTTAATTTTGCTGGATCCTGCAGAGCTAAACTGTTTCTCACATAAATAAATGAAATTATAATGATAAGTAAGTGGTAACAATTTTTGATGCTTGATTTAGTAAAAAAGTTCAATTTTTCATCCCCAAACACATAATGTACTTTACACAGAAAGAAGTGTAGCTTGGCCCAGTCAGTTATACTGTAAAACATGAACTCATTTGTTACTAAATCGAATCTCAGCAGCCAGTTCAGCATGGTAAAGTGAGTTATGGTACCACAATTATTGCATCATGGATAACATCAGCTTCCTTCAAAGCACATTGAAAATAGCATCATCTAATATTTTCTCAGAGCAGACACTATTCTGAATAGATAGATTCCAAACATTCAAGAAAGGATGAAGCAGCCAAATTCTGTATGTGGATAAACAAGCAGGAATGATGTGTGTGTTAACTACCTTCATTTGAGAAAGCACCACAGCTGTCAGTCTTGAAAAAGAACCCAGATATGATTAGTGGTCTTGCAAGAAAACAGGGATAGAGGGTCTGTAAGAAGATGGCATCCCTGTGAAACTTCATAAAAATGCATCCCCTGGGGTACTTGAACAGCAGCTGTAAAACCTTGGGTCTTTATTACTCAGGGCTCCAGCAATTGCTGAAACCTTTCATACACTACCACAATATAGGGAAAATGGTCAAGACTTTAGTCCCTTTACCCCATTAGAAAGATAATTAATTATGAGAGAACATGCATTTAAATGTCTCTCTAGAGTCCCTTTCATAGTTACTCCCTCTGTCATGTGTTGATCTACAGGACACCAGGCATACTGGCAACAGATAGGGAAAGCCTAACCCAAAGGGGAAGAAGGATCCTGGGACAAGAGTTAACAGGGCCCATTGAAAGCTTTAAACTAGGTTTGAAGAGGGATGGGGATGAAACCAGGCTTACTAGAGAGGAAGCTGGGAGCAACATGCAAGTGCTTGTGGGTAAAAGTGCTAGCAAGGTCTTACAGTCTGTTGTCTCAGTGGAGGTGGGGGATAGTGATCCATGTGGCAGCAAAGATATGAGGATTAGTGATAGGTTGACAGCTATGGAGGTGTCTGAGTGTGGTCAGGTGGGAATTAGGGCTTGTCCCCCCAGAAAGGTGGCAGGACCATTAGCCCAGCTGAAGTGCATGTACACCAATGCATGCCGTATGGGCAGAAAACAGGAGAAGCTGGAGGCCATTGTACAGCAAGAAAACTGTGATATAGTTGCCATCACAGAAACGTGGTGGGAAGACTCACAAAACTGGAGTGTTGCAGTTCATGGCTACCAACTTTTAGAAGGAGTAGACAAGGAAGGAGAGGCGATGTGGTGTCTCTCTATGTTAGGGATAGATATGAATGCCTAGAACTTAATGATGTGAATGACAGTGTTGAGTGTTTATGGGTAAGAATCAAGGGGAAGGCCAATAAGGCAGACATCATGGTGGGAGTTTGTTATAGACACCCCAACCAGGATGTAGAGGCTGATGAAGTATTCTTTAAGCAGCTGGCAGAGGTCTCACAATCACCTGCCCTTGTTCTTGTCAGGGACTTCAACTTCCCAGATGTCTGCTGGAAATATAACACAGCAGAGAGGGAACAGTCCCAGAGGTTCCTGGAGTGTGTGGAAGAATTTCCTGACACAGCTGTTGAGGGAGCCAACTAGGAAAAGTGCCCTGCTGGAGGGGCTGCTTGTTAATAGAGAAAGTCTTGTGGGGAATGTAAAAGTTGGACGTTGTCTTGGGCAGAGTGATAATGAAATGATTGAATTTTCAATTCCTGGAGAAGCAGGAGGGGAGGGAAAGCCAGCAGAACTCCCACCTTGGACTTCATAGAATCATTATAGAATTGTTTGAGTTGGAAGGAATATTAAAGATCATCTAATTCCAACCCCCCAGCATGGGCAGGGACACCTCCCACTAGATCAGGTTGCTCAGAGCCCCATCTAACCTGGTCTTGAGCACTCCCAGGGATGGGGCTTCCACAACTTCCCTGTTCCAGTGTCTCACCACCCTCACACTAAAGAATTTCTTCCTAATGTCTAACCTATATCTACCCTCTTCCAGTTTTGATCCATTACCTCTTGTCCTCTCACTACAAAGTCTTGTAAAAAGTCCCTCCCCAGCTTTCCTGTAGGCCCCCTTCAGGCACTGGAAGACTGCTATAAGGTCTCCTTGGAGCCCTCTCTTCTCCAGGCTGAAGAGCCCCAACTCTCTCATCCTGTCCTCGTAGGAGAGGTGCTCCAGTCTTTGGACCATCTTCATGGCCCTTCTCTGGACTTCCTCCATGAGCTCTATGTCCTTATGTTGGGGGCTCCAGAATTGGTCATAGTATTCCAGGTGGGGTCTCATGAGAGCCAAATAAAGGGGGAGAATCACCTCCCTCGACCTACTGGCTATGCTTCTTTGACTTTCAAAGGGCAGACTTTGGCCTGTTTTGAAGCATGGTTGAGAGTGTCCCTTGGGAGACAGTCCTGACAGGCAAAGGAGCCCAGGAAGGCTGGTCATACTTCAAGGAGGAACTGTTAAGGGCACAGGAGAAGGCCATCGCCAGGACCTGAAAAATGAGCCAATGGGGAAGAAGACCAGCCTGGCTAAACAGAGAGCTTTGGCTGGACCTCAGGAACAAAAGGAAAGTTTACAGTCTTTGGAAAAGTGGGTTGGCAACTTATGAGGAATACCAAGATGTAGTGAAGCTATGGAGGGGGAAAATTAGAAGGGCCAAGGTTCAAGCAGAATTCAACTTGGCCACTGCAGTTAAAGACAACAAGAAGAGGTTTTTTCAGTATATCAGCAGAAAAAGGAAGACTAGGGAAATTGTAGGTCCACTGATGGATGAGGTGGGCACATTAATGGTGGAAGACACAGAGAAGGTGGAGTTACTGAATGCCTTCATTGCTTCAGTCTTCACTACTAAAGCTGTCTCTCATGAATCCCAGACCCCGGAGGTAAGAGAAAAGGTCTGGAGAGAGGAAGAATTTCCCTTAGTAGAGGAGGACCAGGTTAGAGACCACTTGGCCAAACTGGACATTCGTAAGTCCGTGGGCCCTGATGGGATGCACCCGGTAGTGCTGAGAGGACTGGCAGATGTTATTACTGGGCCACTCTCCATCATTTTTGAAAGGTCATGGAGAAGAGGAGAGGTACCTGAGGACTGAAGGAAGGCCAATGTCATTCCAGCCTTCAAAAAAGGCAAGATGGATGACCCAGGGAACTACAGGTCAGTTAGTCTCACCTCTGTTCCTGGGATGGTGATGGAGCGACTCCTTCTGGATGTCATCTTTAAACATGTTGAAGAACAGGAAGTTATTGGGATTGATCAACATGGATTTTTCAAGGGTAAGTCATTCTTGACCAATCTGCTAGCCTTCTATGATGTCATAATTGGTTGGCTGGATGAGGAGAGAACAGCAGATGTCATCTACCTTGATTTCAGCAAGGCTTTTGACACTGCCTCCCGTAACATCCTCATCAAGAAACTTGGGAAATGTTGGTTTGATGGGTAGAGAGTAAGGTGGATTGAGAGCTGGTTGAGTGACAGAGCACAGAGGATCATGATGAATGGTGCAGGGTCAAGTTGGAGGCCTCTAGCCAGCAGTGTTCCCCAAGGGTCAGTACTGGGTTCCATCTTGTTTAACATAGTAATCAGAGACCTAGATAAGGGGACAGAGCATATCCTCAGCAAGTTTGCTGATGATACAAAACTGGGAGGAGTGGCTGACACTCCAGAGGGCTGTGCTGCCATCCAGAGTGACCTGGACAGGCTGAAGAGTTTGGCAGAGAGGAGCTTAATGAGATTTAACAAGAGCAAATTTAAGGCCCTGCATCTGCAGAGGAACAACTCCATACATCAGTATAGATTAGGGGCTGACCTTCTGGAAAGCAGCTCTGAGGAGAAGGATCTTAGAGTTCTGATAGACAATAAGTGAACAACGAGCCAACATTGAGCTTTTGTGGCCAAGAAGGGCAATGGTATCTTGGTATGTATTAGAAAGAGTGTGGCCAGCAGGTCAAGGGAGGTCATCCTCTCCCTTTATTCTGCCCTAGTGAGGCCACATCGGGAATATTGTGTTCAATTCTGGCCTGCCCAATTCAAGAGAGACAGGGAATTGCTGGAGACAGTCAAGTGGAGGGCAACGAAGATGACTGGGGGACTGGAACATCTCTTTTATGAGGAAAGCTTGAGAGAGCTGGGACTCTCTATCCTGGAGAAGAGAAGTCTGAGGGGAGATTTTATTAATAGCTAAAGGACAAGTGTAAGGAGGATGGAGTCAGGCTTGTTTCAGTAGTACCTGGACAAGTAGCAATGGGCATAAACTGGAACATGGGAAGTTCCATCTGAACAAGAGGGAAAACTTCTTTATGGTGAGAGTGTCAAGGCACTGGAACAGGCTGCCCGGGGGGGTTGTGAAATCTCCTTCTCTGGAGATGTTCAAGACCTGCCTGGATGCAATCACATGCAATGTGCTCTAGGGGATCCTGCTTTAGCAGTAGGGTTAGACTAGGTGATCTGTAGAGATCCCTTACAACTCTGATGATTCTGTGATGCTGTTATTTTTCTTCTCTCTCTGTGCCAGTTAAATGCTTTCTACAAACCACTGTTCTTTCTCTTTCCCCTGCAACACTGATATCTTCAAAGGAACAAAATCAAGACTATGCAAATATCTGCTTATCTCTTTTGCAACTTGCTTTTGAGGAGTTGTAATAGTAGGTCTTCCCTCGAGGAGGCCAGTTCTGTAAAGACCTGGTGGTGGACCATTGTGTAAGTTTGGAACGATGTTCAAGAGGTGCAATGATGTATAGTTTGTTCCTTTCCTCCTCCCTCCCTCCTGGCAATAATCTGGCAGCAACTCAGGATAAAAAAGAGTCATTGAGGGCAGAATAAGTTCCCTTAGCCCACATATCTTTAGTAGAGGTAGAGGCAGACTAAGAAATAACCCAAGACTTATTTCATTTTTTAGCTAGCACAGGTAGTGTGGCCTCATAGACACCTGGGGATGCAGGTGGTTCATTTTTGCACCAGAGGAAAAGCAGGAAAAAACTGTCGTTCTTGGAGCCAAAACTTTTTTTCCAGCTTATGCCAAGGCCGTTCATCTATGTGCCACCCAAAGAATTGTGACAAAGCCACTTCTAACTGTGCAATTAGCTGTGCTGGCAGTAAGCTCAGCTGAAAGCCTTGGCTCGTGTTTGATAGCGATAGCCTAAGTGCAGACACTATAAAAATTGTCCTGGTTTGAGCCAGGATGAAGCCAATTTTCCTTTTACTGATTTTATTTTTCCTTCAGTAAGCTCATCTTTAACTAGCAGCAAGTTTTCCAGCTAGTGGACTGATAACACTGGAATGTTTATGCTACTGTTGAGATGCCAATGTCACTTTACTTTGCTGCCTCAGATGCTGCTGGGAGCAGCCCATAGGGAGGGTGGACTAGACAGACAGCAAAATTGACCAAAGTATTCCATTCCATATATCTACGTATGCTCGGTGTAAGGTCAGAGATCACAGAAGACAACTTCCTTCCTGCTTCTTCTTTCCCTCTCTTCCGTTCATGGCCAGCATCCGGGGAGGACTCCGTCTATCCATCACTGTTGATCCCTAGGCTCATACATTCCTGACCCTCATAACTCTCCCCTCAGCTCCTGTCTGCTCTGCCACTCTCTCTAGCAGCACTCCAGGACTTTTTGGGACTGCTCACAGGTCAGGAGAGTGACATGGGAGTTGCTGGGAGTGGGGGGAGGCAATAGGGTTTTGCACATTCCTGAACATACTTGTATATAATTGTACATATTTTCTTTTATCATTAGTGTTTAATTAAAGCTGTCCAGTTTAGTTTTCAATCCAGAAAGTCTCTCTCCTCAATTCTCTCTCTCCTTCCCTACCTAGATGGGAGGGGGAACGGATTGAGAGCATTGTTGTCACTGGTTTAATTGCCGATCCTGAGTCAAACCATAACAAAAAGAAAAGAAAAGCTGCCTTGTATGTGTCCACTGTTTTCCTGAGACTTCTGTGGAAAGCAAGGGCTCATGGTTTGGGCCTAACATGACAACAAAGAAACAGCCACACGGCTACTCACTCAACTCCCCCCCCTCACATACACTCTGGGATGAGGACAAAGGCCAACTAGAAGCTCATGGGTTGAGACAACAGGCGAGGAGGACTCTTCACTGATTAAGGTCCCAGGCAAAACAGGCTCAACTTGGAGAAAAATAATAATTTAATTTCACACTAATCAGATGCACACAGGACACAGACAACACAAAGAGCAGGGCTTACATACGTTACCCCACCCCTCCCTTCTTCCGGACCCAAATTACTTTGTTCCCTATTTCTCTACCTCTTTCCCCTAGCAGCACAGGGGGACAGGGGATGGGGTTTAGAGTTGATTTACAGTCTGGTGGTTCTTGCTGCTCCTTCCTCCTCAGGAAGAAGGATTCCTTACAGTCCTCCCCTGCTTTCCCATAGGGTTCCTTACATGGGAGAGAGCCTTCCATGAACCTCTCCTTCATGATTCCTTCCCACGAGGTCCAGAGCAAGAAGCTCCAGCAAGGGCTTTCCACAGAGTCACTGGCTGCTTCAGGAACTGTCACGTCTCCTGGCACGGGGTCTTCCACAGCTGCATAATTCGAGTCCACTGGCAGCAAATTCAAGTCCACTGGCTGCAAAATCCAAGTCCACTGGACAGGTTCACCCCTCCTGGTGCCTTCAGGGAATGTTCCACCACGTTTCTCCATGAAAGCAGGGGGACAGCCTGCCATCGTGCCATAGGTTTCAGGGAAACTTCTGTTTGGGCATCTTCTTCCCCTTCTTCTGCACTGCCTTTGTCCTCTCCAGCTCAGCTCTTCTTTCTTCTAAGTGCTCGCTCCACTCAGGTCTTATATCAGTTCTTTCATATTTAATTGCAGAGGTGCATCTATTATCTCTCTAATGGCTCCTTGGCTAGTTTTGGAGCAGGGGGAGCTTCTGAGCTTCTTATCGAAGCCAATCCTTGAGTCCTTTCCCACTACCAAAAAAATCCCACCAAACCAAACCAACACACAAGGACTTTCCGTTACAGGTAGCCTAAAACAGTCTCTCTTCTCTCATGCTACATTGCAATCTGATGGCTATGTGATTCCTTTACATCAAGTCACTTTCATCTCTACTTGGAGCCCTTATTAGCCATTATTTTACCCCTTTAAAAAATAGTTTACTTATAAATTTAATAAAAATTGTGTTATGTAAAATAGAGTTGAATTAATACTAAATGCTTATTCCTGGAAAATATGTTTGGTCATTAAACTTGACAGTCATTGCTTATGTGGTAAATATTGCCAGTGCCAAGAATGCTTTGGCAGTTTGTGCCAGCTACAGGTCCATTATTTTAATTGCCTTTAACCTATAATCAATATTTTCTTCTTTCAATACTACTAGATGCATAGCTAAGCAATGCAAAGAAGAGATGTATAGTCTATTGCACCTTATAGTCTGCTTTAATGTCTGGGAGATGCAGCAAAATGCACATAGTAATCTTTTCATCATCAAAACTATTCCAGCTTCTTGGGCAACCTTTCACAGGAGAAATTAAAACATCTGTTTGTTTTACTTTAACAAACATGATGTTAACTTTTAGGCCAAATTCATTTACATCAATGTAAACTTGGAATGATTAATTAGAAGCTAAAGGAATTTAACTTCAAGCTGTTTGCAAATAAGAATGAGATTCTGCTCACAGGACTGGATTCCTTTCATTAACTGTTGTAAAACTGTGCATGATCATAAGAACAGTTCCAGAGAGGTCACTGGAACCTGTAACACATATAAACATCAGCTTTTCTCTGTTCCGGTGATCAGCTGTTAGATGCTGTGTCTAAAAATGGGGCAAAATGATGGACTGAAGAATACCATGCAGTCAGGGAACAGTGCACCTTGTGGGAGGCATTCTGGGTGCATCAAAGAAACTACATCTGCAGTTATATAGTTTTCCATTGCTGGGTTGTTTTTTTTTCTCTTTAAAAGTAAAGGTACTCCACATTTTTGTGGGGAAATAAGTAGGCAGCTTTGGTTTAAAATGCACAATAATCTTTGTACCAAGCATATTTGAAAAGTATGACTTTAAATTATCAATGACCATCCCATCCTTAGCTAAGCTTAACTTACATTGTTTCTATAGACATTATGTCTAAACATGATATTTAAATCAGGCCCATTAAGCTCCTGAATCATGTTCTGTAAAATTCCTGTTCCCACTGAAAGGAAATAATTCTTTGTGAAGTCTCAATTCCATCACAATTAGAAAAAGTAATCCAATTTACTTCATTTGTGGCAGAATTTCATTCTTAGAGATCAAGCTGGTTCTTAGGAGAAATCACCTGAGGGGTGCACAATTTAGGCTAGTTTCATGCATAGAACAATGTAGAAGCACAAGAAAATACATTTCTCAGACTGCCTAACTGCATCAACAAAATGAAAATAGTTGGGTAAGTAGAAAATGCAAAATTCTTTCAAAGGAAGGAGAGGAAAAGAGTAAAAACAGAGGCATAGTCACAGAAAAGGTTGTTTTGTGTCCATTCAATTTCCATTGAAAATGTGTTGCTATGACTGAGTTGTCTTCTTCCAATTTCTCAAAAAAAAGCATGTTTTTTTTTCATGTTACTATCCATGTACATCATGCATTCACAAGCACACACATTCTGCAGCCTCCTACTCTCCCACAGCCTGGTGTAGGTAACTCTGCACTTGCAGCTGACACAATATTGCTGCTTTGCCAGCTGGCAGAGCATACACTTCTACACGGGACCACAAGCCCTTGAGGGACCATGAGTCCATCTCTAAACTGTAGCTGCACTACTGGGCCAACTCAATAATTTATGCTTATTAATAATGCATCACAGTGAATCATTACTCCTTTAACTTTTAAAACAATTGTTTTAACATTTTTAATGTTTATGTGCCATCGATGAATTATGCTTTTATTTATTTCAGCAACAGACATACTGGATTATAATAACAAAGACACTAGCTCTCAGTGGACAAGAACAACAAGGTTCTGAGGGGTGGTCAGACTGGTAATTAGCTAGGAGAAAAGAGGGTGAAATAGAGCAGCACATAATCATTGTAAAAGCTGGAATTTGCAGAAAGAAAGAAGATGCTTCCGCCTGTTGATACCAACCCCTCATTCCAATATCAATGCAGTTCCCCGGACTATGAAGTACTATAAAATCTGTAAGACAGAGAAGTTAGATCTGTTATGTTACAATATTATGTCAAAGGTAATTATGATAATACAGTCAGCAGCTCACTGAATCATGACACTTTTGAATCCTCTTTACAAGTACCACATACATTACAGAGCCATTATAACCACTGGCACACACTATAAGATGCTATGAGTTTTGTATTTTATACATTGGAATTCATGAATTTTCTATATGATAACCCAAAGCTCTTAGCTGCTATACCATGGCTAACACAAATAGCTGCTTCCTCTCATATAATATCGATGTTTTAAAATATTGCCCTTTGGTGACAGTTTTGAGGTCTAGTAAAGGAATCTTTCACACAAGCTCAGTGTAAAACAACAAAGGTGCAAGTCATTTATAGGGCAGCCACATGAACATAGTACTTTTATTTTCCAGCAAGTTACCCTGAAATTGGAACTTCTGGAGAGCATTATCTATGTCCCAAAAGCACTTTTCACCAGTTTTGGACTAATCTAAAAATTCACCCTTTATGCATTATGTGTTTTTATCTCTTAGGAAAATAAAGTCTAATTTTTCAGACTTGAATGCATGCAGACACTATGCCCAGGATGATATGTATAAATACTTAATTAAAAAGTTAGACCTAGTTTAAGTGCTTTTACTATCAAAAGAAAGAACTGCAGCCTGAGAGTTTCTACAGCAGCCCAAAATCCTGCCTGTGATGATTTCTACTACTTTTTGCAAGTCCAGCATTTTATAGCCTCCCTATCCCAATTCCACAATCCAAGCGTGGCCCACAGTCCCTCTATGCAGGATTAGCATCCAATGCAGCATCCAATGCAGCATCCAGCCAATCACTAAATCATAAGAAAACATCCTTCCCACAAATGCTGTAAGACATAGCCCTGGAAGAACACGACAGAGAACTAATCTTCATGATCATAAACTCCACTTTCCCTGAGAACCACAAAAGAGACAGAGCAGCTCTTGCACTAAGTTGTATTCATTTGAAGACTATGTCTTACAGAGCAGTCGTGACTAATACATTTTAGAAGGTATTTTGGAGCCTCCAACATAAGAAGGACATGGAGCTGCTGGAGAAAGTCCAGAGAAGGGCCGTGAAGATTATCCAAGGGCTGAAGCATCTTTCCTACAAAGACAGGCTGAGAGAGTTAGGGTTTTTCAGCCTGGAGAAGAGAAGGCTCCAGGCAGACCTTATAGCGGCCTTTCAATACCCAAAGGCGACTTCCAGGAAAGCTGAGGAGGGACTTTTTACAAGGACTTGTAGTGAGAGGACAAGGGGTAATGGATTAAAATTGGAAGAGGGTAGATATAGGTTAGACATTAGGAAGAAATTCTTTAGTGTGAGGGTGATGAGACACTGGAACAGGTTGCCCAGGGAAGTTGTGGAAGCCCCATCCCTGGAGGTGTCCAAGGCCAAGTTGGATGGGGCCTTGAGCAACCTGATCTAGTGGGAGGTGTCCCTGCCCATACTGGGGGGTTGGAATTAGATTATCTTTAAGCTCCCTTCCAACTCAAACCATTCTATGATTCTATGATGATTCTATGATTCTTCTTCCTGGGATCAAGTTTTTAGTACAAAGATTATCCATTTCCCTAGATTCTGGAAGTACGAAAAAAAAAAAAAAGATTTTAACAGCTAAGCAGAGCTGAGTGTTTGGTAGTTCCCATACTGTTGCATTTTGCCCTTCAGTTGAAACTTCATTTCTGATTGTAAAAAAAAGATTTGTTAAAAAAAAAGTTGCTTAGAATCTTCCAGGTAATTGACAAAAACTCAGAAACTTACAGTAAGCTTATATTGTCCGCCTGTCACAAAAATCTGCTTGAACTCTCATTTGCTTATCAAATTGTTCTGAAAGATAAACTGTTTCAGTCCAGTCCAAGCAATTTGTATTTCACATGTTTGAGTAGATCATTCTGATTTTCTAGGCTTACTCTGGTCTGTTGCTTTTACAGTGCTTTAAGATCACAATCATGGATGGCAGAGTGAGTCTGTGGGGAGAAAAAGGCCCAGAAAAGGCACTTGGTCAGACAACGTGACTTCCACCTGAGCTCCACAGCATCTCTCCATGGGCAGTACAATAGCAGCTTACAGAGCCATAAAGAGCATGTTCAGTTGTAGACTTTTATTTAGATGTAAGACTCAAGTTATTTGAAACAAAGACTTAATATATTTGAAGACACAGCCAGGGAGGTTTGTAATTTTTTTTGTTATTGTCCAGGAAGAATGACAACTGTTTTACTCAGTACACAGATATCGATGTAGTGAGGGATTGGAAATCAGATTAGAGACCAAACAGATATCGTAAACCACAGAACACCAATTCAGCTGATTACTAAAATGCAATACATCTTGGATTTTTAGTTAAACTGAGGTTGTACTATCTAATCTTTCTGCCTGTGCTAATAGTTCGAAAATGGCAGACCATAAGTATGTTGGTTTTTTTCATAGGATTTGCTATAAATTTGTTGAAAAAGACAAAAATTATCCACTTTATTATGTATTTATAATCTGCTAATACATCACCAATTATGTCTCACTGAGTACCGGGTGAACAAAGCAGGAGCACTTGGTAAGTACTGATAAGAGACGAAAAGTTAATAAAACCTTATTTGCTCAATAAAGAAGGGAGTAGGTGGACAAACAGGATTTAGTCTGAATCACAACAGAGGCAATATCTAAGAAGCTTCAGGAACTAAGTAGAAATAAGATCTCCATTAGATTGGAAAATTTGTGTCCTTTGTGTTATTTAATATCCAGCACAGTTTCAGAAAGCTAACTGCTGAGCCCCAAGCCGGCTGGAGACTTCTTATGTATTCTAGATTGATTAAGAATCAGTTTCTGACATCAGGCTCGGGTCTCTGTTAGACATATGTCTATGCCTCTGACAGGCATTTGCAGGCAGAGATTTTTCAGAGGCAGCAAGTGAAGGCACAAACTCTGTCCTCATGTGTATTACAATTACGTGCATTTGGAAACATTGAACTTGTAAAAGCAACACCACACATTTAATGAAGATAGAAAAGGGAAAAAGAAAGATAGGCTTTAATGAGGCTTTAATTAATGTTACATAAACCCTGGTATGTGAGAAAAGTAAATTCTTACTGGCTACATAAAAATTGTGTCTCAGAGATAGCCTGCAGGTATGTGCAGCCATGGGGTGTGCTGCATCTCAGATGACTCCACCTAAGGGGTACACTACAGAGCCTCATCTCCACCAATTACTCTGTGGCTTAATCCTACTTATATGTTCTCTCTCTTTTCTAAAAGTAATCTTCACAATTCCCAGGAGTCGTCCAAAGCCAGGTGGACACTCGCATAACACTGAAAAAAGCAAATGCATCCTGGTACAATGATTAGATTAGTCTTATTTGGACTTCTGAATCTTCGAACACCTCAGACAAGTACCATCCTGCCCAAAGCACTGACATGAAACATGGCATTGTACAATACCTTAGGCATTTTTCTTTCTTTGAATGCCAAACACTCTTCTTTTTAGTTAAAAAAACTATAAACTATGTGATAAGGCTAAGGATCCTTCCATAATCCTTCCAGGATCTTTTCCATTGACTCTTACTGGCAGTCCTAATTCCCTTACATTGGTCCTGAATTCACCATTTTTTATGTTCTTTAGGTAAAACTAATCTGAGTCAACCAAGCAGTGTATTCATATGTTTCAGCCGTATTCTGAATGTTATGGTAGTTGAATCATCTGTTATTCATATTCATGCACTCAGGTTTTTTATGGCCCCAAAAGAATTTATTTACATTACAACAGCTCCTGTAATAAGTATCCAGCTCAAAAGATCAAATGTTTTATGGCTGTTTCTTGCATATAGAATATCAGTGCAATATGGAATTTTTATAACGACGTGTCCATTAATTAACACCAAATTACAATGCAGAACCTATATAAAAGATGATGAATACCACACAAATTCATTTTGATTACTGTTATTATGCTGAATACTAAATGAAGCTGGAAAGATAGGACCTTTTAAGTGTCAGCAGATGTTTTTGATCAGTGTTTATCTTTTTCAGTATAATTTAATGAGAGATCATATGTTAATATGCAGCTGGAGAAAACTACCTTTCGGATTCAACAAGCCTGAGAAGAATTTCCAGCTGCCATTGCATATACCAGAGCTGTAATTACCAATCATCACAGAATAAATTTTAAAAAGCCAAATTCCCAAATTAGAATATGTGTAAAGTGACTATAAACTTAACACAATGAGGTAGACCTGTTCTTATGTAAGAGCAACTGATGTGGTTTTTTTCAGTCTGCTACTAGCCAAAGTTATTTCCCTCAGTTTGGGCTCACTCTTTTCAGTATCATATTTGGAAACAGCTTGTCTGAGTCCCAAACATATAATTCTTAAAACTTTCTTTCCTGTTCCTCCATAAAGACAATAAATTTTGCTGGTTCTCCAAGGGAGTTTGTAACAAGTTTCCGAAATTAGTCAGTCCAAATTATCTCAACTAAGTAAAGATTAATCAGAGTCTACTTGGGGACATGTTTATGCAATTCTGATTTTTGTAGATGGGATGTTGATGGATTCCTAGTGGGTGCAGAGGATTATTTATGTTGTCAGTCTGAATCACTGTGCCATATTGTAACTGGGGCAAGACCCAATGTTATTGTCTTTTAACTGTATCTATCCCAACTGCACTGTAAAAACAGTATGCTAGATTTTATAAACTGTGGTTACTTATTGACAGTTGATAATATTATACACATATGCAGGTAGACTGGAAAGATCAAATTCATGCCTACAAAGAGCTTTTTTTTTAAAAAAAAAAATGTCTCCTTTTCAAGAATAGCTGAATCCATTCAGAGAACGAAAAAGTTACATTCTCAGTCTCTCCTGAAACCAAAATTCTGTCTCTTTATAATACATTAAGCCCACCTGTGAGCCACTGTGTAATATCAACCAAAACCCTCTTTTTTTCCCCTTTCTGAAGTGTACTTCTGGATGTCACCAAGTGAAATTGTGTCCCTCAGCTACTCGTGAAGGCCTATGTGATGTTTGCATTTTTGCTTAGGCAGAGTTTCCCGGGAATTGACATAATCTTTCCTCTTTGATGGCTTCAATCACTTGATAAATAGCTTGCTTAGGAAATGTTACCACCAAGAGCACTAACTATTTTGTCAATTTTCATGCTGCATTTCAGAATTTCATTTGATTGCTTCCAAGAATCAGCATATAAAACATAGCCATTTCTTTTATATGTTTTGGCCAGCATTAAATCTATTCATAGAATAATGAGTCACTCTTCGCAGCACTTCCTGAAGCAAGTATCCTTTGTCAAAAGGCCCTTTTGCTGCTATATCCAGGTAGATGGCAAAGGATCCTTTAAGATTCTGCTAAGTAAAATGGATGTCTTTCATAGAATCATACCATACAATGGGTTGGGTTGAAAGGGACCTTGAAGATCAGCTAGTTCCAACCCCCCTGCATGGGTAGTGACATCTTCTACTAGATCAGGCTACTCAAAGCCCCATCCAACCTGGCCTTGAACACCTGCAGGGAGGGGTCATCTGCAACCTCTGTGGGCAACCTGTTCCAGTGCCTCACCATCCTCACACTACAGAATTTCTTCCTAAGGTCTAACCTAAATCTATCTTCTTAAGTTTAAAACCATTACCCCTCATCCTACCATTACACACCCTTGTAAAAAGCCCCTCTCCAGCTTTCCTGTAGGCCCCCTTCAGGTACTGGAAGACTGCTATCAGGTCTGCGTGAAGCCTTCTCTTCTCCAGGCTGAACAGCCCCAGCTCTCAGCCTGTCTTCATAAGGTAGGTGCACCAGCCCTCGGATCATCTTTGTGGCCTTCCTCTGGACTTGCTCCAAGAGCTCTATGTCCGTCCTGTGTTGAAGGCTCCAGAACCAAAATCAGAATACAAGAGCTGAATCTGGGAGGAGAATAATCTTCTTCTAGCTTGGAAATCTAGACCGGTGGTCAAACCCTGTATGAGAATTCATTATTTTCTGCAAAGATCTGTTCTGACTAGAGAACAGACCTTATCAGTGAAGGAGAACACACATCTGTGCATTGATCTTCTGAACTTCCAATTAAGTATAACAAGCAAATTGTCTTTTGTGGATATCTTTGTAAAACTAATCTCCTTAAGAAAAACTAAAGGAAGGAAGGAAGCTGAATGTTACCCAGGAGCTCTATACTAACTTCCAGCAAGTAGTAGCATTCTGAGAGGTAACATGCAAGAATTCACTATGATACTACCCAAAGACAGAGAAGAAAATACTAAAAGCCTTTGACAGTGGAGAAAAAAGTGTACAATCTGAGGACTATAGCAAGCTTAATCCACTCCTATACTGGCTTGAACTGTATTGTAATATGCTGAGATAATGAACATGAAATTGGAATTTTCTTGATATTGGAAGTGAGAACAGAATTAGATAGCTATATATATGCAGGTGTTACTGGAACTGATAGTCAAAAAAACTGGGAGTATATTTACACCATAATTTTATACTACTGATTGTCAACTGTAAGGTAGATGGACTGCCTTTAGAGAGCCAATGAAAGGTAAATCTCTTTTTTTTGTCAGTAATCTACATTTTGCTACGGAGTGGTTCTGTGTCTTCACTGGAAAATTACTTAAAGATCTACAAATAATATTTTTTTTTAAAGACTAGAAATAGGTGATTTAAACATTCACTCTATAAGAACACAAAAATGTGATCTCTGGGACAACTTGAAGATAAAAACAAAATAAAGATTAAATTAAAGCAGAAGAAAGTGGGAGTACAAAATCAGCCAGATAAGTTTTAGAAATAAGCCTGAAGAGTATGAAAAAGGGACTTCCACGATCATTACCAGGCAGAAAAAAGAAAGTAAATGTCACAGAGAAGGATGAAGATGAGTTTCTTTGCTTCATTCTACACTAGAAAGGTTAACTGTGACTAGAATTTTAAAAATTAATTTTAATGAAGAGGTAGACATTCAAGCTAGAAGAGAAGGACAAGCTAAATAACATTCAAATAAGATAGATGTGTTCAAGTCAGCAAGGCCTGACGGAATCCATCTTAGAACTAGCCAAAGCAATTTCTGAGCCATAATCAATTATCTTTGAAAATTCATGGAAGACCAGTAATGCCCCAAAGGAGGAGGTTAAATGTAGAATCTATCTTTTAAAAGGGAGAAGTAGAACTCAGGGAATTATAGATCTGTCAACCTAACTTTGGTGCACTGAAATATTTTTGAGCAAATATTAAAAAACTTTAATCTAGAAGATAATAAGGCATATAAAAAAAGCTAACAAGGGTTTGTCATATCAAACTAATTTAAATTCCTTCCTTGACAGGTTAAATGGACTAGTATGTAGGGAGAAGCAGTAAATGCCTAAGCAGGGCTTCTGGTACACAATTTTATTGTATAATATTTTTCTAATCAAGGTGAGAATTTTTGTTTCAGGTGTTACTACCATTACTGGGAACACAACAGATTGGAAGATGGCCCCCAAAAGTTCTACTGGTATTTGACTAATAAAATAGGGGCATATCAAAGAAGAATTCTTCAAGAATCTATCTAGGACTCAACTTTTACCAGGACCCAAACACACTATTTTCAGTAATGGTTTTGTGTAAGAACTGGGAAATATGCTTACAAAATATGCAAATGGCATTAAAATAAGAAGGACTGCAAAGATGTTCTAAGACTACCAGAGGATCATAAGAAATTAGAGAGTATGAATGATCAAACTCTCTAAATGATCTGAGGTGTATAATAGATGAGAAACAAATTCTCAGTTCATCGTGGTGTTAGGAAAAAAAAGAAAAGACAGAAATCTTTCCAGGATGCATTAAAATACAAGAATCTGTTCTTCTGTACTAGTGAGATTTGAGATAGAATTTTGTGTTTAGTTTTCATTACCTAGATCTATAACAAAAATATGAAATAAAGGGGAGTCTGAAGAACACAAGAATGCTAAAAGACTGTAAATGTGGCATATTGGAAAGCTGTTGAAAGAACTGAGTGTATTTCATTTAGGAAAAAGATTAATCAGTTATCCACTAATAATAAACATTTTTTACTAACAGGATAGCATCCAATAGCTGTCCATGCAAGAGGTACACTAAAAAACTTCTCAATAAAGTAACAGCAACCAAGAAGGAAGTTGTACTTCATAAAGTCTTTCTAAAAGTAACTCTGAAAGTGGCTGTCTAGGTATATTGGACAGTATCTACAGAAACTCTTACTCCTTGTGACAATCAGCAGCCATCTAGGAGAAGTGAATTCCCAGCTCTTCATGGTTATCACAGGCAGAGTTAGGTGTGAACTCAGCCTTTCAGTCTGCCTGAGAAAAAGGAGTCACTACAGTCTTGCTGGTCCTTTCTGAATTACCTTTTAATAGGCATTTGAAAAGCAACCAAATGTTTTTTTGAATCTTCTTTGATGTAGTATTCTCCACTGGGGTTCTTAACAAGTGAGATAAATGTGTTGACTCAATTAAGCATTCTCTTTTTTCAAGAGACCTGAGTGTTTTCCAAATTATTGAGTATGATCTTGCTTTTCTGTTATTAATAGATACAAATCCATTACAGCTGTTTTTCCCCTCAGTTTATTTTCACTCGTTAGACAAATTTCATTCTAAACGGTTCATAATTCATCAAAGGTGAATTTGTGTCTGACTACAAGTATATTTCTATCAGTGTGAGAGGGAAAGGAAATTACAATTCATGTGTCTACACACAATTAAGGTAATCGGGATAACCTTCAGGAGAAGGAAGATTGTGTCAATTCTAGTCTGAGGAGCAATTTTCCTCAAACTGTTTTCAAAGCCAAAAGCCAATTTCTGACAGACAGTTATTGCTGCCAGGACTTGATTTTTCCTGGGATTTTTTTTTTTCTTTGCATCAGATGGCTGTAAGCAATTTTGAATAAAGCACTGTAAATGCTAAATAGTTTCTTTAACTTCTGTTGCACTGTGGACTGGCAATGACAAGTGCTGAACCTTTCCAGTGGAGCCATAACAAGGGAGCTGTGAAGAAATTTGAAGCATGTAGTAGAGTGGAAGGGAAGCAGTGACTGAGAGTGATACTGATGTAAAAGCCATGATGGATTTTAAATGTGTGAACAAGTGTATGTTTATGTCTCTCTGAAGTTTTACAAAAAGCTGGAGCTTGGAACAACAGCAGTTATGGAGATTTTCATAGTTCAAACAGTACCTGGTCCATGCATGAAACTGAAAAACTGCAGAAAAAGAGAGAAGACACAGTTTTAGGAGGAAATTTTGTACCTTTAGAGGACTTCAATAGTAAGGGATAAAGAAACAGAAGCTCTCTAGGGAATAGACTTAAGTTGTTTCACTCAGTCTGTGCTGGCAGAAATTGTGAAGCTATGAAATAGCAAGTACTTTTATTTATTAATTCCTGGTTAGATTTGAAATCATACCAAGTGCTGTAGGAAGGTCAGTTCCTGAAAGTTTATGCAGCATGTGCCAGTTTTCCTTCCCTTCCCCCTCCTAAAAAAGGACATTGAAATCTCACATCTTGAAGTCTTCCCCAAGACTCTGAGTGAAATCATTGAGACAGTTACCAGAGAGTTATACACATCCCCAGTCACAATGACTTTCTCCAGCAAAGGCAGTGCATTTCAAATGGAGTTTGTAGTAGTTACCCTTCATCCAGCAAAATATGCATTAGGAAGCCTACTTAGCTGGAGAATAGATATTTCCTCCTAATGATTATTGCACATGCTCCTGTTTTGACAGAGCAAAATCACCCATTTCTGGCAAGCAAACTAAAATGTCAATGTGCAATTTTCTGTGCCTTGCCTGTGCACAATTTTTAATACCCATAACCTGATGAAGAAACAAGGAGGATCTACAGGAACTGCCAGAAGAGCCCTGCAGCTGTTCTTTTCTGATTATACTACCTTGGCATAAGCCCATTATTAAAGATTTCTAACTAACAGTAATGGGCAGCCCACTGTGCAAAGCAGGCTGTTCTCAAGTGGCCAGTCTGAGCAGTACACGACCAACTTACAGCTCACATGGTTCTCAAAATCTGTGGGAGTCAGGCTGTTCCAAGCATTTATTCTGGATACCACTGTATTTCAAGGCATGCAATAATAGCTTTTCCAGCAGAAATACAGTACATCCCTAATGAATCCCACAGTGCTGATCTCACAATAACTGGGCACGATGATCAGTTATCTGATCAGCATAACCCAAGTACAGTAGGTAATTTTGAAGAAAAGCAGAAACCAAGGGAGGTACATTCCATCTACTTAACTCCATTGCAAGATAACACATTTGAATAATAGTTTTAATTACATTAAGGTAATTTAATTAAGACTGGGCTGGTTCAGGGAAGACAAAGCAGTGTTCAAGGCTTTTAAAATGCTTTCTTTCCTCTTTGTTCTGAAGAGTGTGTTCAGTTGTACAAGATCTTAACGTCATCAAGTTCATAACATTGCCAATCTGGTAAGCTTCAGGTTTTTGGTCATTGATGATAGAATGTGACCTTTGATAGAGAGAGGTTTTGTTCAAACTGTTAGTGAAAATAAAATATAATTTTACTTTTTAATTTGACTAATGAAAATCTGGCAGCATCTGGTTATGTACTACGTATCTGTGGACACTGTCTTACCTGTATTGTTGTTAATATTCTTTCATGCAAATAGTTGTCTATGTTTCAGGGGCTTTATTATTAATTTAAACAAGGAACCAATTACAGGAAAAACAAACAAAAACATTTTTATTTTTTTTTTAAGGGTGGTTAAGTTTTGATTCCAAAAAGTAAACAACTTGGAAGTTCTTTTTCAGGCAGGGGTTATAAATGGGAACAAGAAAATTAACAAATTGGGAAAAGGCCATGAAGATAATTTCATAGTAGGAGGGGCTAAGAGAGCTGGGACTATTCAGCCCAGAGAGGATAAAGCTCAGGGGAATCTTATCAGTGTGTATAAATACCTGATTGGAGGGAGCAAAGAAGAGGAATCCAGTAATGCCCAGCAGCAGGACCAGAGGCAGTAGTAACAGATTAGCAAACACGAAAATCCATCCGAACACAAGAAAAAAAAATATTCTGAGACTAAAATATTCATGGTAAAAAACGCTGAAACTGGTAGCCCAGTGAGGCTGTGAGGTCTCCATTCACAGAGATATTAAAGTACATTTGGATCTGGAGGAATTAGTGTCATAGCAAGGAATGACAAAAAATTAGGGAAAATCATTAATATTTAAATAATTAAAATTTTGAAGGTTTTTCATCTGACTGCAGAAACTTTCCTACTTTAGGAAAATGAGCAGTGGGATATTTGAGCTCTACTTGGAAGAAGAAACAGTAGAACTAATACATGTAATATTCACTAAGACTTAATATCACATAGACTATTTTCTACATGAAATTCATATCTTTGCAATTTGCATTTTATTGGTTAGTTTCATAGACCATTCAATTAAGAGACAGAAACGATACTACATTGTGCATCCATGCATCAGCTGAGCTAAAGACAGATTGCTAACCATCTAAACAGGAACTATTGTATTCATGAGAAAGGCTGCAATAATTTTAAAAGAGAAATTATGTTTAATTTTGAAAACTTTTATAGAAGTTTTATATGCTGGCTAAAAGGACTCACTTTGACCTTATTCATAGCATAGAGAAAAAAAAATCATTAGAATAAATGTAATAATGTACAGGAAATACTGATGCTGAAGCAAAAATCAGCATAGTTCTAAAAAGCAAGAGACTGGTGAGTTCTCTTGATAAATTCAAAGTTCTATGGACTGCAGAATTAAAATTAAAATGTTCCACTTCACTGCAAATCTTCTATTGAAAAAGTTTGCATCATTTCTAATGGGCCTAGCAATATTCATCACACTGAAGCTGTGAAAGGGTAAGGAAGGGGATGAAGAAATTTTTCAAAGAAAACAGTTCTGTTGGCCAGGACACAAAGAAGCCAATTAAGTTTCCAACAGCAAATCAGTCAGGAAGTTCATCTGAAAATGCACAGAGCTCCTCAAAGGAAAAAAGAAAATAGACAAAGGATATGCTGGGAATATATTCTGACACTCCAGATGAGACATTTTTCTCCCTGTTACTTTACACTACCTGTTTGCACTTCCTCTCACTTAAATAGAATTATATATCTGGGAAAAGTTGTAGAATCAAGGGTAATAGTGGGGCTTCAGGGGCATGGAGAAACTGTCTGGTAAGGACAGTATGTAATACCATGATTCTTTCCATTAAATTTACATTTAAGTATGGGAACTGATGTGACCTTCATCAAGGTAAGCAAGTTCTGTCTTCCAGCAGGAAGATCAATCAGAAAACTTCACCAATTTTAATTAACCAGATTTCTTCCCCATGCCTCTTCCTGCGTGGTTGCCTGTGTGGAAACATAATATTTAGTAGAATGCTTATGTATTGTATTTTAACCTCTAAGTGGCCAATTTTATGGACCTTTGGGAGGGGACCTACTTGGTGGCTCTGTTTGTCATTTTGGATGTATTGTAGAATAGTAAGATGAATGTTTGCCAATGGTAGAAACATCACACTTGTCAAAACAACTAATTAGGAGTAGGGTAAAGAGGAGTTTAAAAAAGCAGTGAAGGACATGTAGGTTATATGGTGAGGGAGCTTTTTCCGTGTGAAAAGAAAAATATTTGGACAGATTGATTGGGGAATTCATGGGCTAACACTTGAAGGTTCTTAAAAAATGTATGTGTTGAAACTAAGATCAGATTAGCAAAATTTGTAGTGTGAAATTTGAGTAGATAGTATTTTTACATTATTTTAGCTGTACCCTCCATGATTTCTGTGAAGGCACAGACTGGTGAGACAAGTTAGGTGCTCACATGGCCTCTGCATCTTGTGCTGTGGTGCATGGACATTCTTCCAGCCTGGAACTACTTGGTCCTTGATATGGCTTTCCAAGAAAAGGTGTTCCTGGAGGCTCCCATTTTGAGTGTAAGAGCATCATATGAAAGATGGACACATGCTGAAACAATTATAGTTCTCAAGTTAATAGTACAGGGTACTGTGTGGAATAGGGTCTCCCTGGGGACTAGGAGTTGCAGGGGTTCCCCAGGGTGGCAGGGCATGGCCATGCAGTCCGTGTCATCCCACTGCTCCAGCCAAGGAGCACGGAAGCTGGGGGGTAGCTCCAGTCTCAGGGATCAGGCACTGCTTTGGAGAAAGGGTGAAACAAGCATGGCCTGGGATTTCAGTACCTGTGAGGAGCTGGACAACTAAGATTACCTGAAGCTACAATTGTCTAAATTACAGTTGCCTGGAATTACAGAAAAAATCTTATGTATTAAATGACAAAGAATTATAATTACACCATTTATTTTGTTTTTCTAAAAATGTTCATAAGAGGAAGATTGAAACTGGGTGGGACAAACAGAAGAGGAAATTACTTCTTGCAAAGCTTCCTTTCTGCCAGAAAGCCATCTGCTCTTACAGTAGAAATTCATTAGTGGATTTAATAAAATGCACAACCGACAAGTAGCAGAAATAATTAATTTGGATTCAAATTGAACTCAATTCTAGTGAAAGTGGCTTTTTTCCATCTATGTTTATATAGAATGTATAGTGGTTGATCAATGCTCCTGGATGCAATTTCACCAATGAAGAAAAAGGAAAGATAACTCAGGAATAGGATTGCTAAATGAGAGCTGCTGTTTCCACTGTAGAACAGGGAAAAGCAGAGCATCAAACTTGTATATAGAGATCATATTTAAAGGAATCACCCTGAAAAATAAAAATAATAGCAAGCAGATTCTTTCCTAAGCTAGAAGTGTGCTCTTGGAGGATCTATTACATTTCATAGAATCATATTTGTTTAATATTCATCGTGGTTTTGTTTGCCCTTCTTGTTATGGTATCTCTTTAGTCAAGTATCACTCTTTTATTATTCTAGGTTGTCTACAGCCTATTAGTTAACAGGACACACCTGGTTACGGAAAACAGGTACAGTGCGTACAGTCTACAATCTAGGGCATTATTTACATAAGAAAGATTCAGTATAGATCTATATGTCTCAGCTTTCTGTGAATAATCTACTTCATATTCAAATTTAGACAGCCTTCCTAATTTTATCTTGAGTTTTAATTTCTGCTCTAAAAAATCCATAAAGATACTTCAAAATCAGTAATTCACTGTAAGATCTGACTTGATGCATCGCTATTTTGAATAAATTTTCAAAACTGCTCTCACTCTACTTCCAATCCTAATTGCTTGTTTCTTACTATATATTCTCTACTGTTCCGTTTTTATCCTACTATAGTAACTCTGTCTTACTCAAATGCAGGAGCACAATCATGATTCAATTCTAACTTCATCTTGATAGCAACTTCATAGACTCTGAGTCTGTTCCTGCCTTGCTTTTATGTGTTCATGTGCAGCCTCATCAAGAAATCCTCAAGTATCTTGATTCACAAGACATTCAGTCTCATTTTACCACTTGTCAGTGAGCTGTCCATATCTATAAAATGCTAGCAGGCAAATGAAGAAAAGCTATTTCCCAGGACACATGACAGTGAAGCCAAGACAAAACCCTTGAAGGCAAACACTAGCCTATCAGACATGTTTCCAACACATACACATGCTCTGAGAACCTTAAATAAAAAATTCCCCAGTAAATTGCCACAGCACATGCCTGCACAGCCAATAAAACTCAATGAAAAAGACAAAATTATCTTCTAAATTCAAGATCTCCTCAATGCACTACACTCACAGCCAAAGAAGCAGCTTTGTAGCTACCATGAAGTCACAGGAACAGGAATGCTGTGGGGAGATCACAGTCATTAAATTAGACATCATATATTACTCTTATCCTCTTTGACTATGGTAACAGCTATGGGGAGCAGTGTTTGGTAGATATTACAGTGGATGGCAGAATCATATAATAAGCCTGTTAGATTTTTGTTAGCTCAATCCCACATATAATACCCTGAAGATCCAGACATCTGACAGCTTGCTAATTTTTTACCCTCTTAAGTGAATAGCTATTGACTATTAGCTTCCAAATAATGATGCTCACACACTTATGAATAGGGAGGGAAACCTGTATGGTCAATGCTAACTGCTGCAGTTCAAAAAGCAAGTTCAAGGACTCTTTCCTGAAAAAAACAACTTAAAGACCTCTAGCTGTCTCTGCTCATCCCCAGTGTGCAACACTCCCCCCACCCATGAAGTTGAGAAAGGAAGTTCAAGAGATGCCTGTCCTAACCTTTTATTCTGTCTCCTAGAGCAGCTATAATAGTATGGAAGTTTAATTTGATTCAAAAGCATGTAACTTGAACAATTGCCAAAATGCCTGAAATATTCTTTTCATCATAGTTATCACTGGGATAATGGCACTCAGCTGTGCTTCCTACATCCAATCTGACAGCACTTTGAAAATGTTTCTGAAACACAAAAAATTGAAAATAGTGTTGCAACCAGGCAACTATACAACAGAGAGGAAGGAACGTTGGGACTGGCTCCAGGGTCCCAAATTGCAGCTGATTCCATGAGGTTTTGCTTAATCCAGAATGATAAAGAGCCACTAATCCCCACTGCCTAGCAACAGAGCATTGACCCCAGATATCTACCAAAAACATGGTGCCTTGTTTGTGAAGAAAAATCAATCAGAAAAAAACCTTACAACTTTGAGCAATATGTTTCAGAAAATATGCTGTTTATATCCCATAAGAGCAAACACTGTTAAAATGTAATGTATTAAATCAAAATACTGTTCTTCAACATTTCCCTGTGTGTGCAAGAGTTACATATAAGACAGACTGTGGGGGCAGATGAAGCAGATACAGCATTCCCTCAACTGTTGGAGGGTGAGGTAACCTAAAACATAAAGCTGAGCAGAAACTAATTTGGTTTAGCTTACCTTTTCTTTAATTTCTGCCAGACAGTAGTGTTGTCATGACAGAAGTGGGATTCAAATGAGAAGATGGCAGATTTACAAATTTTCATGGGAAGTATGGTACCCATCTGGATAGGTTCTGAAGTGCAAGGTGCTAATCTTAATGGATAAAATTATAAATGCTTTTGGATACAGTGATATGGAGAACAGTCAGCTTGCTACTCAGTGTGGACAACAAAGATCAGTGCCAGTATCTAAATCCTTGTGGAAGAGAGGGAACTACCGGAAGATTTCTTTCATGTTGCATCCATGAGCTGACAAACCTATTTTCTTTACTAAAAGGATAAATAACTATTATAAGGTTTATTGAAGTCAGAATGCACCCATGATGCTTTGAGTGTTTATAAATTGGGAAAAAACGTCATGATGTCTACCTTGGAAAGTTTACAGTGTGTGGAGTGTAACAGGAAAGGTTCATATTGGAAAGGCAGTACAGTTGGTCATTTGCCATGTTTTGGGACAGACAAAATAAGTCAGCTAGCTTTTGTATGAGTCTACAACAGGCATTTGCCTGTAGATAAACACAGACCTGGAAGAAGAGCTCAAGAAAATTATTCCATGGAGTAATGAGATGAAGGTGGTAAGAATATGCATACGACAAAATATAAAAAGTCATCTGGTTTGATATGCAGAGGTTATGCACAGTAGAAATATGCTAAGTCAGCTCCTCTCATTCATCTAGTCCATTTTGCCAACAAGTGCATTGGAAGGGGGGGAAGCACAGGGAAAAAGTGTCATATCCCATCTCCTCCCTGTTCCTTTTAAGTATCAGGAACATTACAGAAAACCTTCCAGACAGAGCATCTGTTGAGACTGCCATTACTCTGGTTCTTGTATGGGGTTCACACGTGCATATTCTTACCCTTTCCCTCCCCCAAGTCCTTTCACTGCACAAATTCAACTGCCAGGGACAATCTAAACCTTAATTGTAGAGTATGTCAACAGTTTGTCATTTTAAGTCTTACATAACTTGGCAGTGTTCCCTGAACCTTGTCAGTTCTCTTTTTGAGTGTTTACATATGGGCATAATAAATATTACAGATAGCTGTGACTGGATCTAAAACTATCTGCCTTGTAGTTTGAAATCCACAGCATGCCATAGAAAGTTGCATGTGATTCAAAAGAAAAAAAAAAACAAACCTAATTTTTCTTGATGCATTTTCATCTCTAAAACAGTCTTCTTTGATGTAAAAAAGAATACATTTTGGTTTAATTCTATCATCAGATCTTACACAGAAAATGTCAAATTTCACTTCAACTTATTTCACTGATACATCCAACATACCAACAAATTTCATATCACCTTATTTTCCCTAACTTATTAAGGGAGAAGTCACTCATATACTGGAGCCACAATACCAGGCATAGCAGTGTTACACATAAATAAGGAGTGACTTGCAGACATACAGGCAGTCGTATCTTAAAAGTCTGGAGAGTATTGCTCTTGACCTTAGAAATCTTGCCTGCTGTCTTCAGGATATCTAGAACGAGGCAAATGCAAATGGCATTGAAGAAATACAAATGATTTTAATTTGCAGATACATAATCTAGTATAAAATGTGTAGAGTCTTTATCCCAAAGCATGCATCTTTGTTGTGTTGCTGCTTGTGAAATATATGGACTTCAGTTTTTTATTCCCTCTTTTTGCTACACTGTCATCGAATGCAGAACAAATTATTTTGTTTCTGCCATTACCCACATGAACGTAGTCACTCTTTGGATCATGAACGAACCATGAAGATTTGTATACCCATATTTCAGCATGATTTTTTGGGCTTCAAATGTCCTTTTTTAACATCATGCATGTCCAGAAAAATAATTCTATACACACACGCATATGAAGTAGAAATGTTTGAAGATAAGAAATATAACTATATATTCTTTATAGGATAATTAAATACAGATTAATTCATCAAGAATGCAAGCAGATCATGAAAGTGATGTAAATAATTAAATCTGTAACTGTAAGATTTCCAACAGTAGCATATTGCTCACAAGCACTTTGTACTTCAGGTGTAAATTAGCCTGGACAGGAAAACCTTCACAGTTCCAGAATCAAGCTAGAAGCTGTTGTGTTTTTGCTCCAAAAGTAAAATACACCAGTAAAATTTTTTTGACAAGTACAGATAAAGTGCTGGTGAGGGGAAAATATAAATTTGATGCTCACATATCATGAAAGATATTTTTGCACTGTTTATACCTGAATTACTTTTTAATATTAACATTGATTCTAAATTACCCACTGGTAGCCACAATATCAGATCTAAAGTGGAATAGAGACTTGTAATACATTAGTCATGAGTTCTACTATTCACATATATTACTGGTCATTAAGTGTCTGATTTTGAATCTTCACTATTAGATTAGGTTACAATTTCTTAAGAGACCATGAGGGAGAAAGCTTAAATAATGGTATTCAGTTGTTTATTTTACTACTTAATAACTTGAATGAAATACCATGAAACCTCAAAGCTTGAAAGAATGACAATAAATCAAGTAGTGTAACATTCTATTTAGCAATTGTACCAGAAATAAATAATGGAGAAAACTTTTCAAGAATAAGTCCTAAAGTTTGTGTCTACATGTTTGCCATGTCTTAATTTTTCTAAAGTCCTAAGCTAAGAGCTTCCAGGTAAATCAATCACACTCCTAATTGTTGGCCTGTATGCCTTTGAGCTTGTGCCAGAGCTGAATAGCAGAAGGCAAAGGAGATGGCTCTAGGAAAGTCCAAACAAGACAATTTCAATTTCTTTCCCTTTGGAGGCCCTGTGATGTTTTGCACTATATGCAGATTTGTGCTAAAATCCTAACATTGTTATTTGTTTCAACTGTTTCATTAAACGTCAACAGAGGAAGATGTATTTAATTGTCATTCACCAGCCTCTGGGCTGGAGACAACTTGCTCAAAAGTTCTATCATTTATGATGTTGACAGGATAGCCTAGTCAGGGATTCTAAAGCCTAGGTTGGCACAGAAAAGCAGGACTGCACACAAAATGATGCAGAAGCAATGCCATCCTGGCCACAGGATTTCAAATACTCTTAGCAGCTGTCATTGTAGTAATAGACTTCCCTCAAACTCTAACAAAGGATAAGTTTATGGTCTTTGAAAATTACTCTAAGGAGAAAAACAGTTATCTTACACTACTGAGCCTTGGTTTACGTCTATGCTAGGAAGTTGAGCAGTGCTGGGAACTTTCCCAGGCACCACGGTTGTCTGTGTGCTTGGACTGGGAGAACAGTCTTGGGGACACTTCTGGGTCTGACACAAATGACAGTGACTGAAACAATCCCTGGGCATCGTTAAGGAGTTAGCATAGACTAGGACCTATTCCCAGTAAGTAGTTTACATGAGGCCATGCTGTTTTGGAATTAGGCTTGATGATAAAGACACAGTTTCAAGCCAGTTGACATCAGTGCCAGAGATGACATCCTGGTCCCATTTACATTTCTCATGCTCATTAGCTAAACCCACTAGTTATGACCATAGCTTAGAAATAGTAACAGCCCTAAGTAAAGATGTAGAATGTGAAAGGATTTTCTATTACGGATCAATTAGAGAACACGTGGGTTTTTTGTATTATTCTCCTTTTGAAAATGAAAGTGGCATGGCTTTTTCATTACTTATTTATTAAATTAGCTTCTTTAGGACAATTTTTCTAAGGTAAGTCTATTAAGTTCTCTAACTGTCTAGGATAATTAATGATTTTATCAAATTTATCTAAGCATATCTGAAAATACTGGACACTGTACAGGATTTTAAAACATACGAAAGCGAAAAGATATAGTTGCTATGATTTTAAAAAGCGACTAAGAATTTCTGTAATATTTTTTAGAGCATTTACCATATATGCCGAAAAGGTTCTGTTTTCTAAAATTCAGATGTGTCAAATTCGATATCATTAAAAAAAAACCCTTCCCCAAACCAAAACCATCTCAACAAGGCAATTCTGGTCAAAATCCTACTTTTGGAGTGAAGTTGCTTAAACCCAAACTACAGGTATCTTTTCTTCCCTAATGTGAAATCATTATCATAGAGCTGGAGTAACTTACCATTTCTTGTTCTAGCACGGAGATAGCTTCATCTCATAGCAAACAGCTCCCTCTGCATCAGAATCAGACATGAGAAAGACAGTTAGGAAAAAAGTGCTTCAAATTGTTCAACATGAAAAGTGGCTCTTTCTGGACATGGTGAACTGCCAGCTCTTATGCTGAACAGATAGATATTGTTTTCCCACAAAGGTTGATTTATAGAATAAGAATGAATGACTCTTCTTTTTGCTCCTTGAAAGAGCACATTTGCCCGTAAACTGTTATTCTTTTATATGGTCGTGTTGAACTTAGAAAGAAAGGACAAAAGTACTAGTCTGAATCCTGCCATAAAACCACCACTTGAGGCAAAATTTAATGGTGTTCATCACTCTAATTAAAAATTTGATTTTTTTTTTCTCTTGCATGCATGTAAAGTCCAAATTATTTTGCAAAATGCATACTTGTTATTTTACACTGTACAAAATTGTTTTGGTACACCAGGCAGATGTTTTAAACAAATGGCAAACATTGTGTTCTACTCTAAGACCTGGAATCTTCGTAGCTATAGAGTGGAGAAGAAAAATCCCATAGGAAGGGACCATTTGATGACTTCCTGCCATTCTCCGATGTCTCTGAACATGAAGCTCTGATGTAGAGGGACATTCCCAGATCTGAAGGAGACAGACCTGCAGGAGACACTCATGTGGTCATTTTGGTGATGTTGCCACCCAAGGGTGTTTTACATTATGCTGCCATAACTTGACTTTCACATTGCTGACAAAGCCAACTTCATTCTGTTTGGGGCATGCAGACATCTTCTCTTGGGTTGCCAGTTTTGACCTGGCACAAATGTATTAGGCAGAAATGGCAGACAAATTATACTCAAGAGATGTCTAATTTCTCTCACATTTCTTTTGAAAGTAACTTCAAAAGCAGGACGGGAAAAGTTATGGGAACTCACAAAGAGCCCTTCTTTAAAGGAAAAAGCCACAATTTTTATCTGTTGTATCTGATGACAGAGGCCAGCAAAATAGGAATAAGAAAGTGTTTTTGAAGCTTTTCTTAATCATTCAGTTAATTAAAAAATATAATGAGAGGTGTTATATGAAATAATTTTATCATTTAAAAATCATTATTAGTACAACTGCAGAGGTCAATACTGTAAGCAACCATCCTTCTTTCTTACTTAACTCAACTTTTCCTTGATTGATTGACTTTTGCTTAAGTATTAGAAGGTCATATGTCTTGTGGTTCCTCCCACAGCTTACAGCCACAATGACAACATATTGCAGACAGAAGGTGGATGTAGTCTGGTACTCAGGAATCCCTTGAATGCAAAGGGGATAGGTGGAGAGACTAGATACATCTGAACCATCTCCTTCTCCTAATTCTATTTCCCCATCTGAAGCACCTTAAAAACAAGACAAAAGCCTGGCAGTCATTGCACCCCTTTGATCCACAGCTCCTGAAATATATCTTTCTTCCAGATACAACTAAAGGAGTCTTTGAGGCTAGCTGAACTTGTATTGTGAGTCTTCTGGATAAAGATATAATTGTACCACATCTCTCACCTTCCTATCTGAAGTTTAAATGTAATTTAATGTTGATTTAATGTTGAAACTAGAAGTGCCACTCAGAGGAGCTGGTTACTACTCATTCCATTTCTCCAAAATAAAAAATCTGTCTAGTAGTAAACTTTTATCCTATACAAATGAGCATGTTGAGACAATTTCTGTTTTGCATGGAAATATACTCCCGAAATAATAAAACTAAAAACTAGTATTTGCTTTAAACATGAACATTATTCCATGCATCTCCTGTGATATTTCCCTTAGCAAAAGAATAGAGGATACTGAAGGACACAGTGATAAATTTGCCATGGATTCCGTTTGCAGTGTGAAAGAAAAGATGCCATCCCTCATGGTGAAGCCAAGAGCATAGAGTAAGCACAAAGGTGCAGAATAGGATCATGGAGGACATATGTAAACTGTCTCTTACTTCCAAAGCATCCACCTCCTGTGGTATTTATGCCAGCAGCTTTTGTCACTCTATCCACTCTTCACTTCATAATCCTTGTTCTCTAACTGAGAATTCTTCTGTTCATGCATTCTGTTCTACGTGACCATCCTTTAGCAGGGGGCTTGGCCTAGATGATCTCCAGAGGTCCCTTCCAACACCTACCATTCTGTGATTCCTAGTCTGTCATCCATCGAGCACTGCTTTGCTCCAACTTTTCTCTTAGTCCCCCAATTATAGTTGATGTTCTCTGTCAAATATTATTAGAAGAAATCTCAATGCTTTATTGCACCTTTCCTTTCCTTTCCTTTCCTTTCCTTTCCTTTCCTTTCCTTTCCTTTCCTTTCCTTTCCTTTCCTTTCCTTTCCTTTCCTTTCCTTTCCTTTCCTTTCCTTTCCTTTCCTTTCCTTTCCTTTCCTTTCCTTTCCTTTCCTTTCCTTTCCTTTCCTTTCCTTTCCTTTCCTTTCCTTTCCTTTCCTCTTTCCTTTCCTCTTTCCTTTTCATTCTCTTTCTTTTTTTTCCCTTCAACCTGGCTCTGTTCTTGGCCAAGGAATCTTCCTCTACATCCTAACTTATGCCTCCAGTTAGCGATGGTTCTTTGTCATATTTGAATCGCTGGTGAAAAGCTAAATTTTCTTCTCTGTCCCTTTGTTTGTTGTTTGCTTCTTTTTTCTTTCCCACTACCAGG
Source organism: Hemiprocne comata (assembly GCA_020745705.1). Classification (NCBI taxonomy): domain Eukaryota; kingdom Metazoa; phylum Chordata; class Aves; order Apodiformes; family Apodidae; genus Hemiprocne; species Hemiprocne comata. Next base: position 137,749,135 of record CM036587.1, read on the forward strand.
ATTTGAAAACATGTTACACAGATACCCAGTACTCCCTTATGAAAGTTCCCAGATTCTCTCAAAGCCAAATGAAATAGCGAACATCTGACTGGATGTGAGTGTTTGCAACACAGGTGTTTACATCTGAGCCACTCACTCTCAGGCTTCCCAGAATTTCCACCCAGCAGGATACAATTTATCTCAGCCTAAAATAGACACCTACATTCTGTCACATGAATCATACCCTAAACTCCACTGACTATACTAACAAAAATTCTTTTGACTGTTGCTAGAAGCCTACACAAGCAGCTCAGATGTAGAAACCTGTGTTGTAGCTCTTAAAGTCAGCTGTGACAAATGCCGCTGTCAGACTTGTGCCTTTATTCCCTTTCCAACAAACAACCTTTCAGTCAAGGGGAAACTCATGGCAGGACTGATGCTGGACTGTCCCAGGCTGACGTTCTGTGCTGAAGGCAATGTAAACTGAAGGCAACCTTAATATAGCTGTGATATTATCTCCCTTGCTTGTCTGTCCTTGAAACAGTGTGAAATGCAGATCTTTCGTTTACCATAACTACTTTTTCAAAAATAGCATGTGGGTCATGAACTCCAGCAGCTCAATTTGAACACAGTAATTGTTCTTTCTGTTTTGTACTTGATGTTTCCTTCTGGCAGACAACTCTCATGCCAGATACCATAAATGACCTACGGTAAGTAGCAAGCCACCAAGGTGGTAACCTTATGATTCCCCACACTGTTCTGCCCCTGTCTTGTTTCATCACCTCAGTACCGTGTATTATGTTGACGTGGTTGTCTCCCAAAGGCAACTGTGCCTTTCTCCAGGGGTGGAGTCACCTGACATTTTTTCATAAATGTTGTAAAGGTCGGCTTTTCACTGGCAGGCTTAGTGTGCCTTATTAAACTTTATCTTTTCTGGCTTTGTGATGTAAATCTGATTTATTTACTAAGGTGGTTCACTGGCTTAAGAGAATGTTATTTTCAAGGCACATACTGATACTGTTTTTTCCAAGTACACACAAACAAAACTGAGGATGTCAAACAAAATTGCCCAGGATTTCTATGAGTTTCATTTCCATGCTTTGCTCTTTTGCCTGATTTTGATATCTTTTGAAATAAAGTCTGAGTGTCTTGTGAAAAAAATGGAAATGAGATGAAAGTATTCAAAAACATGATGAGCAAATGAACATATGAAGCAGTACAGCATCTATAGCATGGCAGCAATCCAGAGATTCCTAGGTAATCATGTAAGTTTATAAAAGTCTTTATGCAATTTGATCATAAACTAAAATGCCTCACCACAGATGGCAGGTTAGCATGGCAGTAGCCCTCACCCCGTAGATGGGGTCTGACCCTTAAATACTTAAAACATTTCATTCTTCATTAAAACAAATGTGCCAGCAAGGAACAGAAAAGACAGCAGAACAGCAACTGACAGCAGCAAGCGCAGTGCTGAAAGCCCTCAACAGCTACCCTCAAAAAGAGGGGGCAGTGGCCAGAGTAGGATGGAGCTGAGCTGCCCCAGCGCCGTGCAGCAGCGCAAGCACAGACAGGGACAGCGTTTGCAGTACACACAGACAGCATGAGGAGCCAGCTAACATTGCTGAGCACTAGCTCAGGGAACGCTGGTGTCAGACACACAGCAGCAAGGCCAGCAGAGAAACTGGAAGCTTTGATAGGATGAAATATACTTACCGAAGAGAGAAATTGAGACTGAAAATTAATTGAAAGCTACTCATCTCCAGTGAGGAAATACAAAGAGATTGAAAAGGGAAGGTGGAGAGATAAAGGCAAAGTTTTGGCCAACGGGAGAGAAAACAATAGAGGATAATCTAGTGAATCAGAGTATTTAAACACATGGTTATGTTTTAATGTATGAGTAATCCCACTGACTTCAACATATACTTAAATGTTTTGCTGGATCGAGACTTTAATGTACACTTGAATTAAACTGTAACATGAGGATTTAGAAGCGAGCTCATTTCAGGTTTCACTGGCTAGCCAGAGTTTTGCTTAACTGACGTTTGGAGTGGAGATTTTTAATGAACATCTAGGTGCTTCAGAAAGCAATTAGTCTGTGACTCAGTAATGGTATTTTTTTTCTCTAAAAAATAAATCCCCATTCCAAATTAATATGTTGCAGATTAAACTTGGGGTACACCATGCTGCTGGTGCATAATTACAGCTAACACATATGTAAAGCATATACATTTATGGTTGTTATTTATAGATATATATATGTACAGTTTCTTTCCAGCCACTTCTTAGCCTTCTAGATGCTTATCAAGATGGGCTGGAAGTTCATGTAATTGTGTATACCTCTGTTTAGTACTCCATATTATAATATATGCAACAGAGTTAAGGGAGACTAAAGAAAGGAAAGAATCATGAAGAAATAAACTAAATATAAGGCAACTGTAATAAAGTGTTAAGTTTAATAAAGTTAACACTTCAAAAGTGTTAAGATAGTGGCTGGCCCATTGCTTAGGAGGTTCTGAATTTCAATATTCAGAATAGCATGGTTCACCAGTTGGCTTTGGTGGCATCAGCTAGAGAGAACTATGGCTGCAGGTTTTTTATTGATCTCTCTCCTTCTTCGCCTTTGCTAGCAGTTTATTACCAAAAGCACTTGGCTGTTTTAGCTACATCTGGGAGCCAACCTAGAACTGATACTAAAACCATAAGAAGACCAATGAAAATAACCAGCTGGAATTCATCCATGGAAGGCTGGAATTATTGTGTGTTTTTTTATGATGCCCTGTTTAGTATTAAGCATGGTAGCCTCAGGAAGGAAAAAAGGAGCATGCAAGTCCGCTGTCAGTCGAGTCTGATACACAACCAGCAATGCTGCCTTGTCAAGTGAGTCTAATCAGACCAGCATTCAATTCCTGGAGGAAAATGGACAACAGGTGTTAAGTCCACCTGGATTGGTTGAATTATCCTGGCTAGCAGAAGAAGACCGAAGCCTCGTGTTCACCATGAGAGCAATTGGGTTATGTGGTTCTGTGCAAAACACAGTGCTGGGAATCAAATGTGGCACTGAAAGATGTGCATAAGAAAGACTGCACTGAAGTTCACTAAGGATCTGTGCCTATGAGATTCAATCAGAAGTGAGGGGAGTGAAAATAACAAGTAGAAAGATAGTACAGTAATTTCTAAGATCAATAATTTCAGAAAACAGCCAATACAGTTAGGGGGAAAAAATGGGCATTAGCACCACAATAAAACACTTTCCTCAAAAGTTATACCCATTTAGACCCCCCTGTCATTTCAGTTATATATCTGTTATTTATTTCTCTTCTTATCCTTTTGATTAAAAAATTAGTATATCATGATATCCTCCTCATTTCAGGAAAAACCTTTAATCCTATGTTTACATCTCACTGGCTACAAACAGACATCCAAAATTTCCAGTTAAGCACTACTCACGGCAAAGGGACTTGATTAATGTTGCTCTGCCACTGAATCCTTGTTTTAATTTCCCCCAAAAGTAGCAGAGCTCAGGCTGTTGCCATGTCAAAGGAGCTGCAGAGGAGGAAGCCTTGCATGGGGTCAGCACAGTGCTCTTCCCAGGGTAATGCCCACCACCACTGCTCAAACACAGCTCTATGACAGCTAGGGCTCAAGATGTTATCTTCACAGAGCAGTGCATTTTACATGCAAGCAAAACTTCAGTGATGGACAGATAGCTTCTGGGAGGGGTTCTGACACATGTGGTGTTGTGTGTAGCTGGTTAGTGGTAGCCACATTGAATCCTTGGATTTCAGTTGATGTAGCAGACACCTAAATACCACACAGCTGCTCACTCACTTGCTCTCCACCCCCTGGGAAGTGGGAGAGAGAATCAGAATGGTAAAGGTAAAGGTAAAGAGAGGCGTGGTTTGAAATGAAAACAAAATTTAATAATTATAATAATAATAACTATAATAATTAAAATATACAAACAAGTGATGCACAGTGCAACTGCTCCCCACATGCTAACCAATGCCTATCCCATCCCTGCCTAATGATCCCAGAGGACAGAAACCCCAAAAACACAGTCCTGGAAGAGAGAGCAAGACCTCCCAGCCTACTCTCATTTATATATTGAGCATAATTGTTGCATGTATGCAATATCATTTTGGCCAATTTGGACCCATTGATCTGGCTATGCTCCCTCCCAGTGTCTTCTGCACCTGCACACTAGAAAAGCATGGAAAGTAGAAAAATCCTTGGTTTCTTAGCAACAATTAAAAACATCAGTATATTATCAACATTATTCTCATACCAAATCCCACACTAAATCCAAAACACAGCACTGTTGTCACTGCTAAGCAGAAAATTAGCTCTACCCCAGCTGGAACCAGGACACACAGCCAAGGAGCGTTGAAAGAAGACTTTTGTCTGTCCTATGTTTATATTATATGCCATGTTGCAAGGTTAATGTGGTTCTTCTTCAGTAGCTACGCAGGATTTACTCCTCTGTACCTTTAGTGCGTAGTTCAGTTTCTGTAAAGCAGTTTTCTGTTTCTCAGAAGCTCTGGAGTTTGGCCACAGCTAGACAGGGTGTGCTGATGCTGTCAGTGCACTGCATTCATTCAGTAGGTGCAATATACATGTCCTATTTTTATTTCCAGAATTAAGCCAATCTGCAGTCTTAGGGTCAGGTGAAGGCTTTTTTTTTTTTTGAGTCAATTGTTTTTTATCTTTCAATTTTACAAGCCCAGGCCTGGAGTGGAAAGATTCCCATGAGAAAGGCAAAGGTCTAGCAAGCTCTGAGCTGGTAACAACCTTGAAAGGTACAAACAGAGGCCAAGTTGATGTTCGTAACACCAGCTGCTTTTCAGTGTTGAAGAACATGGACTCCAGCCCAGCCACAACTAGGCCTGAAACAGATATAAAGTAAGAATGAACAGATAAACAAAAGAGTTTGCTTTGTGAAAAAAGGACCTTCTTGGTTTTTTCTACTCTTTTCCTTTTATTCTCCAATAAGAGATGTTGGAGGTGTGGCTAAATAGTTAAATGATAGAAGTTAATCTACTTTATTTTATAAAAGCCTGGTCCCATCTTTGATCGGGAGACTTCCTGTACACTTTCCCAGGAGGTGTGCTGGACCTTCTCCTTTCCAGCAGGGTTGCCTGCCAGAGAGATTAATCCCTGAGAATTAAGACCCACGTAACAACACCCAATTGCAGCTGTACAAAAGTGAGAGATACTAACTCCTTTATTGTCTTTATTGGTAAATTGTCAACATTTTAACGGTTAACCTTTATTGTTTGATCTAACTACTAGCAGTACATTTTATTATTAAGATATCTTTTGCATTCTGACCTTAGCTTCTTTTCCAATGTCCCATTTCCCTACAATTTGACTGCTTCTGCCTTCTACTTTAAAGAGTTAAGAACCCAGCATTATATGCAATAAACCTTGTTCTGTGCATATACGTCTCATCTGCTCTCTTTCCCTGTTTGGGACACTCGGGGACCCCACAGTGCAAGAGTGCAGATATCTCATGGCATTCCTATTGACATCCAAGAGATGTCAAGACAACTGACACATCTCAGAAGACCTAGCTCATTCAAAAAAGTGCCCCCACCACTTAACTACAAACATCCAGCATAGCTTAGCATAAAGCAAGCAACTAAAAGTGGAAACTGATTTTTTCAGATCTTTAAGAGGTTCTCAGCATATCAGGTACATAACAGTATGTCATCTGAGACTGTTTGTTTTGCCCCCAGTCCCTCGAAATCCAACCAAAGTTTTGATTGTCACTTTTTCCCCAGAATCTGTGCTATATAGGTTACTGTGATGACACACGCCTCTTCTATTTGGGACAATTTGTTTCAGCTTGTGTATCTTGAGTTTAGGTATAAGTCAGGTAGAAACAGTGAGAAAATAAGATACCTATCTCTCAATAGCTGTCTACACCTACTAGTAATGTGTTAAAAAAAAAAGAAAAAAAGTCACAAATGCTTATGTCTTGGATTGATGATTAAAGTCTTTTGCAAGTATCTATTTCTCATGGCAGAATAATCAGAAAGATTCGATATGGGTAGGAACTTACAAGACAGTTTTTTACAGAAGGTGTAAAAATCCTTCCTTCCCTGAAGCACTCACAAATATCACAGTAAAACACATTGACAAGTTGGACAGGACAATATTTATACTAGTGTGATAAAAATAAAGACTATCAAGTGCTATAAAGCCAGGTGCACACTTCTTTAGGGAAGAGAATTTAAAGACAATGTGAGTGAAACCGATCAATGAGGCCCTCTGTTCAGAATCAGCTCAAAAGGAAAGGGTACTGCAATGGCTTTTGTTCTCCAAGTTGAGGAACTGCCATTCTTTTCTTTCCTAATGTCAGCAACAGCAACACAACCACTTTCAATAACTTCAAACCGTTGTAAAAGCTCTATCAAGATGTCCAAAATCATTTTCACCAAACAGCTTTCAGCTGCTCTTTTGGAGTCATAACACCACTATATAGGTGAAAAGTTCTAAATCCTGCTTGTGCTGCTGTGACTCACACAGTGCCTCAAGGCGCTTATGTTTCTGAGAAAGTATTTCAGTTTGCCACTCACAGTTAAGAGATATTTACCACCAAATTGTTGAAGCCAGAATTGAGTTTCTCCAACAGCTAATGTTCCTAGCAATCTAATCATTAAATAAAAGCTGTCATCAATATAAAGCCGATTTTTGCTGTGCTAAAGATTTTTTCATAGTATTTGCTATTAAAACACAGCAAAGCCACTAGATGTTTTGTTAATTTTTTTAAAAAATCACACTAAGCAAAGAAAAAGACCTTAGTCTTAATCTTTAAAACTAATACTTTCAGCCATTGAATTAAAAAAAATATTTTGAGGAATGCCAAGTTTTTTAATAACAACTCACAACTTGCAGGTCAGAAACAGCGTTACATATTTGCTGGAAAATATCCATTAAAAAAAAAAAGGGAAAAATTTGTATTGAGTGTTAAAGGCTGTGAAAACTATCAGTGGGATTTCTTTAAATGCAGCTCTCTGAAAACTCAGAGACTAGGCTAATGGACCTTTTTGTCTCCACTGCTGGGGTGTGTCACTCCTTTTACTGCACGATTCAGCTAACTACGAATTGTGCCAAATGATTAGCAGTGGCCAGCCATTAGACCACTGATGCTGGGTGGGTGACTCACTTTGTTTTTAGGACATTAACCTGTCCGTGTTCTAATGAGACAAAGTTGTACTGATCTAGTGGTAAAATACAAAATTTAAGTGTTTGTCGTAAGAGACCTAGTTGCTCCCACCTGAGTCTATGTGAAGTCTCCAGTGTACTCATGAGCAAGGCAGAGGTTAAGCACCACAAAAATCTCAGAGTATGAAAATGAGTTTTGCAGATCAGATGGTGTAAAATGCCCATGGTAGCAAAGGCATTCACATTAATAAAGAGATTTTCATTGCCTACATTTCCTGATGGTGCAGATACTCAATCTCTGAGCAGTAAGATTTTAAAGGGGAAGATGCTGAAGAGTTCTGAAATCTATGTTCTTTCTTATCCAGCATTTTCTTGTTCCAGACAATCTTTTTACAACTCTGTTAGCCACAAAGAAATCCTTGCAACTACTGCTATTTTGTTTTGATTTTATAAGTCAACAAGAGAAGAGGTAAATAAAATGAGCAAATGTATTTCACCACTTACTTGGTTTGGAAGTTTACTAGGTCACATCTAGGCCCACCAGCTTCTACCACGTTCTGATACTAAATCATCTGGAAGGTACTGAGGAAGTTCTTACTTCTTACAGAGGAATATAATAGAGTTGAAAAGTAAGCTGAAATTGGTTTATATGATAGGAGAAGAATGGAACATGCTGGGATGAGTGGCACTGCATTAGACAGTAGACTAGAAGTTGAGATTGTGCTGAAGCTATAACTTGTGGCTGCAATTGACTCACAAGTGTGGGGAACATGGCTTCTAATTATTTCTTATATCTTACGGGCTTCCAGTTCAAACTGTTGACTCAGGCTCCACTTTCCCTCTTTTGTAGATACATTTTGAAAGTTTTTTTCTTGCTACCTACCGGTAGATGGACATTGACAGCAAACTAACATTTAACTCTGTCTTCCTTGTCATAGACAGCAATGATAATTATGCAACTGCAAACAAATGTTTTTTAATTCAGTAAAAATAGTACTGTTTAATGGCAAGGACTTGCTCAGTATTTAAAATACAAGACAACTTAGAGCATTGACAAATATGACAAATACATATAAAAACCTTTAAATTAAGGAAGAAAAGATATAAATATTGCCTTGTCAACTTGTTTAGTGTTATCAACAGCCAACAATATGAAGTGCCAATCTGAAAGGTATTATTTGGAATCAAGCAACAAAGCCAAGCAACACTAAATTTTGAACGTATTGGGACTTAAACTAAAATGCTGTTTGCCATTTAAATACTCCCAAAGTAATCCTGATATATCATTCATCCTCAATAATAGAAAATGAAAGAAGAATGCCAAAGGTACCAAATATATCAAAAGATGATATCGTATTATGATTTCTGTGATGTCCATAAACTTATTTTTTTTAAAATAACTGTGATATGGGGAGACAGAAGGATGTAAAAAAAGGTGACTTTATTAACAGCAAAAGTTAGGTGTAAATAATAAGGTGGGAGCACTGCCACCAAGTGGAAGTAGGAGCTGTGTCCATTCAGAGGTCTATCTCATTCTCTAATGTTTCAGACTATGGCATCCTGGTCCAAATTTCACACAATTGCAAACAGGCTATACCTTGGGGTACGGATATGGGATAACTGCAAACAAACTATTCCTTGGGGTATAGATGTAAGATATGGGATTTCCCAATGTTCTGTCTATAAGAAGTTTATTTGACGATGCCTTCCAGTACACATGCATGTTAAGTTGTGCAAGTATCACTGCCTTTCACTATCTGCATAATTAGTTTAAAAATCCTGCTCATTTACTGATGTTGATTTCTTTCAGTGATCAGCTGCTCTGATTGGATATTGAACATGTTAAATAATACTTTTGAACAATTTTAATCTGCTTCTCTTTTGAACTTCATTAATTTCTCCTTCTTGCATTAAGAAAATGTTCACACCATACAATAAACTACTCTTTCCAATTTGCATTAATTTCTGCACAGGTCATAATTATATTTCATTTGTTAGCATTCTGTCCGTTCACATTGTTAGAAATGTTTTTGTTCATGTTCATTGGCAGACTTTTTGGGTTCGAACTAAATAATTTGGTATCATGCATATTAGTGTACTGTGTCCAACTACAGAGTCTCTTTGTCAGCTTGGACAAATGACCTACTCTACTAAATTCATCACTTCTGTCAGCATTCGTCCTTCATAAATTGGGAATAAAATTTCCCTATATGAGAATGGGTGATTCCAGGACAAAATTTCAAAATGGCAGGGAAACGTTGAGGGCCCTTTTAGTAGGTAAGGATTTGAAAAATCACTCGAATAAAATTAATTAGCTAATTAAGACAGATATTTAGTAGATGGATGGAGTACTCCCGTAGAGTTCAAAAATAATTTTCCTTATCAACCTCATTAACTTCTTTCCCCATTAAACCAGCACTGTAAAAATAGAGACTATTATCTCAATTGGTTTTTAAAAAATCATCAGAAAGTAACATTGAGATGTTCAGAAGCACAGTGGTATTCTTTTGCCTAGAACAAAAATAACACTGATTTTATTGGTACATACATACCGGACCTCCCTGAAACATTTTGTGTATGTCTAAACTTCAATGGTATGCCATTTCAGGTCTGTTCCGAGTTAATTTATCCATGTATACAGGGCTGGTTCCCTGCAGGCTGATCTACTCCTATAATATTAAAAGGACGGTCACCCTACATTTGCACAGCATCCCTCTCTTTTTTTTTTTTTGTTTTTTTTTATTTGCAGGATCTGTTGATTCAGGGAATGGCATATACCAGATACCAGGCAAACACCTGAAATATTGAAATAGGTTTTGATTTACCCTGCCAAATCTTCTAAGTTCTAGTTTGAAGGAAAACACCTCTTTCTATATAGAGACTACAGAGATTCTTCTGCTGGGTAGAGTTGTTCTGAAAGACTTTTCCTTCATTAACTCTACATATGGAGAAGAAATAAGTGTCCTTTCACCTTAACCATCTACATTAGAGAAAGTCAGGTAGTGAAAATATCTCCAATATGGAACTAAAGGAATCAGGGAGCAATCATTCTCTTTGTGTTCATAAGGCATATGGATAAACAGTTACCTTTGTATGTGTTCAGCAATTACTTTAAGGAACAGACACTAGATTTCATTTCTCCCTTACTTTTTTTCAGAAATTCATTCTGAATAGAACTTTCCTTGGAAAATGAGTTTATTGCTTAAAGCAAATCAATTGGATGAATGTGAAAGGTATCCTGCTTCTAAAGCTACAGTGTGTGCATCACTTTTCCACCTAGTGCACGTTGACCAATACTTAGAAATTTATCCCAAGTCCCACAATATTTTCCCTGGTAGCCCTCCATTTTCAGGGGATCTGTAATCACTTGAGAATTTCAGACTGAACAGGAAAATATAAAAATGTAAGTCTCAAACACCCCAGACTTCAAAGAACTTATGATGGGTTATTTTTAGCTTGAGTTCTAAGGTAAGTCTGTGTCATGGTCATTATTCCATACAGTTACAGATATTTGCAAAACTGGAACTGAAAGTGACCCCAAGAGATTTCATCCTCTTGCTTCAGGACAGGAACAGTTATGCCTACAACACTCCTGATGGAAGTTCTTAAAAACAGACAATTAGGAATATACCCCATAATTGCCTTCTCAGCAAACCAGGTCTTCACTGATCTTGTAATTAGAAATTTTTCATATTGTTTAAACTACATTAGTATCTATTGTATCTTGTCCTTCTCGACACTGAGTATTGTGAACAAATTAAATCTTTGCAGATGACATTTTAAGTACTTGAAAACCAGTATAAATTATTGTGCTTAATCTTATTTGGTCTAAACTAAACAGCCCCAGTCCACTCAGTTCCTTCTCAGAAGTGGTGGTTGTTAGATCTCAGCATATCATTGATGCTTTGTGCTGAACACTCAGTTGACACGCATCTGAACACAGAGCTCTAGCAGAGGACTAACACTGCTAGGCAGAGAAGGATTACATCGTGTAATAAGTAATGTCCTAATTCAGTCCTATCCCCTTTCGTTGCTGTCTTGATAGCAAGATGATTCTGTTAACCCATGGTCTGTTTATGCTGGGAGAAACTAGATTTTCAAGGATCCTTAGGTCCTTTTCGTGAACATCATGTACTTGTTTTATTTTTTTCTGAATTTATTTCCATTTGTTTTTTTCCTATGTCATTCTTCTGGTTGTTGGAATAACCTGATTTCTAGTTCTGAAGCATTCTCACATCTGTCTCAGATCAGGGTCAAGGGCAGATTTCATAAGAATTCTTTCCATTCTGTCTTCCAAGATACTAATAAAAACATCAAGGACAGGTGTCCCTGGATCCCTCCCTACTAAGTTTTCTTCCTTCATGGAGAGCTTGAGTACATTCTGTGGCCTCAAAGCCCAGAGCTTCTTGAAGGGAAAGACAAACAAGAAGTGTATGTTTCAGCTCAAAACTGTTACATTTCTTTCCATTAATATGTCATGCACTCTTGTGTAGGCAGATTTTAAATATTACCAAAGTTTTCAATATTTCGATCCACTGGAAATAGGTCTCTACTTTTTTTATAGTAAGAATGTAAATGAACTACTAGTAACTTTTTCTTTTTGAAGGCTGAATTCTTCAAATAATAGCTTGTGAGATTTTGCAATCATAATATCTCAGCAACAAACTCAATGCAGAGTCAACTCTGCTGGTATTTTAACTCATTTTTGGATGCAGACATCATTTGCTTGGACACTTTGCAATCAGTCTTTGTGATAACTACCCCAGATGATATAGCATCATAATCACAGAAAAATACACATTTGCACCAAATCACAGGACTCAGACATTCCTTGCAGAATTAGCTGAGTAGCAACAGTGTAGGCAAAGTTCATCTCAATTAATGATACAAAACCATAATGTGAACATGCAAGGTAAGGATACTATCAGCTGCTGTTCAGAAATGTATAGACTCTAAAGACTAGGTGGACACAAGTTTTCACTGGTAAATTCCTTAGGTCTTCTAGACTTACTTCTGAATGCACCTAGAACTTCCTAATCCCTTACAGTACTGAGCAGATAATCCAAACATCTTGACATATGCCAGGATGCTAAAAGAATTGGTGGGATTCATACTAATCTCACCTGCAGAACCTGATGTAATAGATGTTTCCAGACCACAAATACTGAAGAGCAGCCTCTCCAAAAGGCTGGGAAAAGATGGTATTTCTCCTTCCCTTAATTTTGTCAGGCATTCAATGGTTATATCATTGCTATAAGGTGCAGAAGATAGGTTCCACTCCTGATTCGTAAATTTCCTGTTACTCAGGTGGATGTTCTTACTGATGCCGATGTTTTTATTCTATGTTGACTGTAATTCAGGTGTCCCATCTTGGCTGTAACTACTCACTGCACCAGCTGAAGAGCTGTGCTCCCTTGCTCATTCTGTCCATTTTACAAGGGGATGCTGAAGAAACTGAAACTGTATCTCAGAAGTCACCTAGGAAATTGGTGATAAAATTCAAAAGGGTAAGGAAAGAATTGAAGGCAAATCTCACACAGACTAATTCAATTCTCTGTCAGTGAGCTCCTAGAAGGACCTTTTACCACCTCAAATAACCAGCTTCAGGAAAGTATTTTGGGTTGTGGTTGTTAAGTAAAGTAAAATTTCTTTCTGTGGTCTGATTTAGTTTCTGACTCTCTGGCAGAAACTGGACCTGGGAGACTCATATCTCTTCCTCATTTCTTACTGGTAAACCTGAGTGGCTCAGTGTTCTGTCTTTTTTAAAGCAGATTTGAGCTGCAAGTTCTCCCTGTTGTTTACAAACATATGCATTCACAGCAGGGCCACAGTGTCCTAGGTATCTGGACTTCCAAGGCCAGATTTTGGCTCAGAATTTTCACCTATTTAGATAAGAATCATATATTCACACAACAACTGCAGAATTTAAAAGTTGTTTCCCTAAATGTTGAGAACTGCAGTGTTTGGTCGTTCAACGTGCATTTTTCATATTTCATTTTCTTATTTGATGTACATATCAACTACAGCTGGTTAGCAATTTTCTGATAAAATTAATTTCATTGGGAAATGTTACTGAGTCCAGCATGCTTTGTCACAAATATCTTGGGCTTGACAAAAATTGATGTAGGGCAATGCAGCTTTCCCACTGATTCCTAGACTGCCTCAGTATCCCAGCTTTTGAGGCAAACCTGCTAGGAAAACCCTGCACTGAGACAAAGCTGTGGTACTTCCAATTTGGCCATTTCCAAGCCATCTTCTGGTAGCCACAGCTTTCAGTTGAACTGGTGATTTCTCCGCATTCAGGTTAGAGACCTGGAGAGCTTGATGTCACTTGTCTCCCCTTGTTACTCTAGTGTTTTTACAGGTAGACCTCCATATAGACTACTTGAAGCTGAGGATCCAGAGGTTTCCAACTTTGTAACTCAGGGCGAACCAGCCTGACCAGGGTCTCCCTGGGCCAGGGTGCCCAAGTCCCAGTATCGATGGTGTGGGCACACTTAGCCATGCCAGAGGTCTCAGTTGACCTACAGTGGAGCCAGGCTTTAACCAGAGCCACAAACTGCATCATCCCATGCTAATGCTTAGTGACATCACTCTTGTCAAGTTTAATTCTACAAATACCAAAAATGGGCAACTGATGGGAATTTGAAATTTAGTGAGCAGAGACACAGCATTAGAGCTTTCTGCAACAGTGTAGCAGAAATTTCTGGCATAAAATTTCCCACAAATTTCTGGCTCTCAGGGAATTTAGGAAAGTCTTTTGTCTAGATTCCTTGTTTATCCTGTCTGTTCAGCTTAGACCAGAAAAAATTGTACAAATAAACACAACAGAAAATTTGGCTTCTTTCTAGCATCAGCTCCCTGAGCCTAGAAGCCTAGACTCATACAGTTTCTCAAAACTATAAAGAGGATTAACTGCTCAATTTGGATGCATTTTTAACCATATATAACTCAGCATATGTAACTCAGGAAATGACAGTTACTGTTTTGCAGCATTTTAGATATATTAGAAGGTTGTGTCACTTAACATGACAAGTGACAGTACAATTAAAACTATAATTTTAAAATGACTTTTCTTCATATTTAAATAAAAAACCTGATCCTTCCTACATGAGAAAAATTATTTTCTGCACTTGTATACTTATTGTTTTAAAATAATGAAAGCTGGCAGTTGCACCTTCTGGAAGAGTAAAAGCAGTTTTCTACATATAGGTTGACTGCACGCATTTCAAGAATATGAGGTGGCTATATGTTATGAAAATAACAAATGATATCTAGCATATGGAATGATTTGTCTGCCCTGAAGGAAAAAATACATTTAAACATGTTATTATTTTCTTTTCTATTAAAAATGTAATTTTTCTTAAAATCAGGTTACACTTACTAAAAATAAACAAAAATAGTAGCTTTGTTGAAAGGCATAACTTTTCCTTTTCTCCTCTAATCCTGTTGTAAAATAATCCATGCTATTTTTATTTCTCAAATTACAAGTTAGATTTTTTTAAGTAAAACCAAACCAAATCATATCAGTTAATAACTGCAATACCGTAATGATAGAGATTAAAAACTCATTAGAAAGAAAAAAATTGCATTGTGCGCTACAGTGTTAGATGTGTTCATTTGGTGGCCGAGTGGTGCAGTTCCCATTTGAACAAAAATGTGCAAATTCTCCTCCAGACCTGCTTTTCAGTGTGAAAATAAAAACAAAACAAAACAAAACACAAAAAAAAACAACACTACAACAAATCCTAAAGCTTAACAAAAATTACACAGTTCTGTGATTACAGGACACACACTGTGATGAAAAGCAAAAATGATCGCAGTACCATGACTGAACACTTGATCTTAAAAAATGTATTTTATAATAGTAGAGTCGATGAATTCCAAGGAATTTTTTCCAAAAATTAATTACCTGGCACTTTACAGCACAAGTATTCATTCAGGATGGGGGGTTTTCTCCTGAAATTTGGGCAATTTGTGAGTATTTCTGGTGTCAGACCACTGGTCTGGTCAGACCGGAGCAATGTTTATTATGTGAAAGAGTACAGGCTCCCTGTTTTTGCTGTTTCAACTTATACCCACTGTATCTGCCTCGATTTTTAAGCTTTCATGCAAGAGCTTACTTAAAAATATTTTGAAGCAGGAACTATCTTCTGCTCTGGCATTAGTACTGGTCCCTAATATGATTTGGGCCACACTCGGGCAGTCTTCTATAGAAAACTTATTGCTCAAATTGCTTCTATCCCTGTCCAAAGTGTCTAAAACTTAAACAAAAGGCACTTGGATTTGTTTCTTGAACCTAAATGCCATCACAACTGCTGATGAGCTCAATAGAACCGTTTGCAAAGGAATTTAATGAAGAATAAGCTGAGACTGGCACAAGTTTACAATTACATCTCAACACAATAATTACAATTAAAAAATGCAAAAGCCCTTTATATGATGTAAACTCTATAGAACTGTATTTATTTCTAATGGAATGCATATGTTTTGTTGGTTAGTATAGAATGAGACAGTTATACTAATTTACAAGTAAAGTATTTTGTATATTACTTCAGAAATGAAAAGTAAAAAAAAGAGGAAATATTACCTTCTGATGATTTAGAGAATCAATACACTTTTTTTTCTTTCTTTTTTTCTTCATCAGCTTGTCAGCAAACATTAATGACATAAAATAATAATCTGAAGGGGATAGATATAAGATTCATTATAGCTCCAAAATTGGTGGGCTCTTAGACAGAATGAAAGGAAATACAAAAACACACAAGAGAACTGGGCATGATACTTTCTGGTATTTTGGGCTGAGAATGAGAACCTGGTGCAACCTGAGGAAGATGTCTTTCCCTTCCTTAGGGAGGAGTGGACTGGACAGCTAGAAAAATTGGCCAAACAGATTATTCCATCCTCATATATGTCACACTCAGTATAAATTCAGGGGTCATAGAAGTCAAGTCCCTTCTTCCTTCTTCTTCTGTCCATGGCTACCATCCAGGGAGGACTCAGTCCATCCATCTCCTTTCATCCCTAGGCCTGTGCATTCCTGACCCCAGTATCTCTACTCTCAGCTCCTGTTTGCACTGTCACTATCTCCGGAAGCGGTCTGAGACCTTCTCGGGGCTGTCCACAGCTCAGGGGATTATACTGGGAGTTGCTGGGGGTGGGGGGAAGGTGATAGGGCTGTTGCACATCCCTACATATATTTGTATATATTTGTACATGTTTTCTCTTATCACTAGTACTTAATTAAAGCTGTGTAGTTTAAGTTTTCAATGCAGAAAGCCTATCTGCTTATTCTGTCTCTCCTTTCCCTATCTGGATGGCAGGGGATAGAGAGCATTATTGTCATTTGTTCAATTGACAATTCTGATTTAAACTGTGACAATTTTGATGAGGAAAAATGTAAGTCAAAAAGAACTACATGTGTCTGTCTAGGAGATAAATATTAGCCAAAACTGAATTCCATGTATATT
The DNA here is from genome assembly GCA_020745705.1 of Hemiprocne comata. Classification (NCBI taxonomy): domain Eukaryota; kingdom Metazoa; phylum Chordata; class Aves; order Apodiformes; family Apodidae; genus Hemiprocne; species Hemiprocne comata. The sequence goes on from CM036587.1 coordinate 137,765,751, forward strand.
TTCAAAGCTTAATCATCTGCCAACCTCAATCGGTCAGTCTGTGTCTGTCACTGGTTTTAGAAGGCTCATTCTGAGCAACAGTGTTTCAAGTAGTGTAGGCATTTGAGAGTCAATGACACTATCTGAAATGCAGCACATATATAATCCATGAAGTATCCTGAAGTCTTGACCACCAGTTATGTTAATTCTCTCCCTTTCAATGCTACCAGGTTTCTTTCAAGGGTAAAGAGATTGTGGGAAACAGATTGTAGGAAAAAGACTGATATCTGGGTCTTGTCACAGCATGAAGTCAGGAAATATCCTCAGCCTTGTAGATTCAACACATTCAGTGGATACTAGAAAATGAACTTTATGAAGCTGGTCTGCATCATGGATAGAAATCTTTTCAATGGTGGGCACTGTAAGTGTGATGCAGTGTTCCTGAGACCTTTTTTTCTTTCTTAGTCAATGTAATGTTTGTCATGTTTCAAGACTCTCAAAGTTACATTATCCTAAGACAGTTCAAGGACATGAAGCCATGTTATTTCTGTATCACTGTTGCTAGTCAGACAGCAATATCTCCGCCAACAGTGATGAAATTCTGCCCTCGTGCTGGATTTGTTTTGGTTTCATCTACATCATGCTTCATCTCAGATCATGGGCTGTGTCACGATCCGGTATTCAGATACGTGGCAATTTTTTATGATCTCGCCAGAACAAACCAAAGGTGCACAAACAGACACTGGGGCTGGTGTGCGGTCTGACGAGAGATGGGGCAGAGCCCCCTTGCTTTCTAACACTCCTCACTGCAGTGGGAGGCTGGGGTGGCTGGACTCTGCCTTCCCTCTCCTGGTATAAGCCACACAGCAGCTGCACCCGTTTGTCCAGCAGGACCTGTGAAAAGGTTTAAAGGTGATCCCACATGGTGACATTAAGACACAAACGAGGTTGGATGTCACATGCACACTGAGCTTTATTGGAGTTACACAGCAAAGTCCCTAGAGCGGATAGGACAGGGAGGAAACCAGACAGAAAAGAAAGGAGAGAGCAGAATTAGGGAGATTAGCAAGATAATAGTTACCACCACGGTCCAGCGACATCGTCGGTGGGGAAGCGCTTTGGTGGGAAAGAGCTTCTCTGCACCCATAGTGTCCCAAATTTTTATACAGTTCTTGCCCACTGCTCCCCCTGCCCCCCCTTTTTGTCCCAGTACAGGGGAGGAAATTCCTCTGCCTTCTCAATGCTCCTCCAAGATGGGAGGGAGAGAGAGGGGGGGTATGGTGGCAGGCTATACCTTACAGATGGTCTTTGTCAGGCTAATTAACAAGATAAACCATTGATTGGGCCAGCAACAGGGATGAGACAACTTGGCAACTTGGCACCTCAGGATGGTTTATCAGGTGAAGATTAGCTTGCCCTTTATTTTTCTGGCCAAGCTGGTAATTTACATGAAGTCTCAAGGCCTGGTTATTGCTGGATATCCTGCTCCCAGCACCAGCTGTAGAGCTCCTTTGTCCCACATCAAACCCCCCAATTTGCAGGCGCACAGGGGGCAGTAAAACAGCTTGGTGGGATCCTGAGACATAGTCCAACAACAGATCCTGTTTAACTCTTAGATGTCTTAAAACATACACCAGGCATCCTGAGTGTCCAAATACACTGTTTATTTCTTGGATTGTTCAAGACAGACACTATATATCTGGAATGTCACAGGCTGTAATAGCATTTCATCTTGTTGGTTTGTAGGGAAAACAATAGATACTACCCAGGTGTTGTGCATAGCTAGGCAGCACAGCAAGGACAGAATAAAGGCCCAGTACACTCCACAGCAGTTCCAGTTTCTCTCTAGCCTTCCAAGAGAGGAGATACATGAGATGCTTTGTCAGATGGGAGTGTGCATCCTTTTCCTTGTTTCCCGCTTGTCTGGCAAGTGTGAAGGACACAGACTCATTTCCTTCTACCACGTATGGGTGCATATATGCATGGTCTGTTGCTCAGTCGTTAGACAGAGTAAGCATCATTTAAACACACTAAAAATTATAAAGTATGGAACCATGCTAGGAATGCAAAAGGAAGGAATGTCCATGACTTGAGACAAAGATCAGAAAGCCACTTTCAGCAGGCCTTTTCTTGGGGATTCATTGAACAGTTCTTTCTTTTATTTGGGTAGCATAAAGCTAAAAGCAGTGTAACTTACATGTTTGGTAGCACCAAGGTTTTCTCCTTGTGCTGTGATGTTGGCAGCTCCAGACTCAGTCTAAATTCCACTGAGCTGTCACCAACAGTTTTTCTGGAGGAGGTGACCAGTCACTGCTGAAGCCCAAAGCAGAGCTAATAGCAGCTAACAATAAACCATCATCTCCACTCATCTCTGTGTGTTCCTTTTCCCCGAGACTTAAATTCTAGGAAAAAATAAACTCTGCAGCTCCTAGATATAAAGATGGAGAGCACATATTCAAATACAGACAACACATAACCTGGCTACAGAGCCTTCAATCACTTGCTCATCTCTTCCAGCATTTTTAGTGCTTTGTTTCTTCATTTCTGGCCTAGAAAACTTGTCTAGTTAGGCACAAATGAAAATCTCACAAATAGTGAGTACATGCCATGCAGTTTTATACAGAAAGATTGCACTATATTTAATTTCAAAGCTTTTAAAACTGACTGTTATTCATTAGTGACTGCACATTGGTACGCGTCCCAGTTTGAACTGCTTAAAACCACCTGCTGGGTACTGGATTTTTTGCCGACCATCAGCATACAACTACCATTTGTCTTCTTATGCAGCGAATTCTCCTGTAATCAATTTACAGGTGAAATACTGTATATACATATCCAAATTAACTCTTCCTCAAGATTGATCTTCAGATTCCAACGTATGATTGCCAAAAGCTGTTCTGCTCACTATCGTTTTCTACTTGCTAATTAATTAGAGAAAGTCACAAGAAATACCAGCTAAGTATTTTGGGGGTGCTTAATGAATGAGTCTATTAATTTAAGAAGATTTAACAATTATGCATTCTCTAATATTGATTTCCAATAAATCCTATCTGGAAATTAAGGAGATTGATAATAAAACCTTTTATTCAGCTCCACTACAATAGATGTAATGAATAAATTGGCTGCATGCACATCCTTAGAACTAGTTTCATTTAGTAATAAATGGTGCAACACAAAGGAGAATGTTATAATCAAAATCAAGGAGAGGGAAAAAGCAGGTGTAGGCTGAACTCAGTAATATGCTAATCTGCATGATGCAGAAGAAAGTTTCATGTGATGTGGATTTGTTCCTCTGGCATTCATAGAATTTTCTTTTCAAATGTATTTCCTTACTTTTGTGTGGCCATCTCCTGTTTGTTGGGTTCCTCAACTTGTTGTTTCGGGATGAAAGGAATCTCATGTACAGGGCATCACACTGTGAGCTGAATCCTGCTTCGTTAGAAAGATCACAGAATTAATGTTGAGACAAGACTCCAGTTGCTGACAACACACTTTTCTACTCCAGATTGTTTATTCCTATTCCAGATCCCCAAAAAAGGGGAATGATTCCCAGATAATGCAATTAATGCATGATGGTCCTAAGGGAAGGGGCGAGTATATGAAAAAAAAAACTGAAAGCATGAAATCTTGGATATTCAACCTCCTTCAGCTTCCAGAATGAAAGACACAATCAGTCCATGGAAGGCTCATATCTGTGATAATTTAACTCTGAGTGTGTTACAAACTTCTCCGCTCCCCATTGAGGAGGGGGGAGAAAAGTCGCAGAACCATCCTGACATCCGTTAGCCTTTAATATCGGTCCGTGACACCAGTCCTTTCAGGTCCTTGGGGAGTGGTCAGTACCAACCATTTCCCACAGCCCAATTCTAAATAATTTTTTTTTTCTCTGTTTACCATATTTCACTTCACATATCTGAGCAATCTTTGAGGATGGAGGTGAAGCACTAAATTATCTTAGCATTTCCTCTTTTCAGGTGTAGAAAACAATTTAGTTTCTTCTCGAGCTGCTCCTGCATGTTCAGTCAACAGATCTTCCATTTAATTGCTCTTTTTGACTCACAGTGCTTCATTGTCTGCTACCTGCTGGCTGCACACATGAAGTGCAGTTCAAATATCTAGTAGAAAAGATACAAAGGACCTCATTTAAAAACCCATTTAAGTTAATCCATTTAATACTCCCACTAAACTTTTGATCAAGCGATGTGATTATTCAAATTAGCTTCTTTAATGTAGTGTGTAATGCATCCTAATTTGCTTTATTGTGTTACAAGTCATCTGTTCTTGCTCAAGAGAAAAAAATACATTTAAGTGAAGTTCTAGACACTTTAGACTTAGATCTGCAGAAACAAAATATTAGCAACATCAGAATCAGACATCAAACATCAGAAGCATATAAAAATGAAGTATGATTTCAAAAAAATTATTTTCTATTTTTGTTTTTATTTATTATTACATTATTATTAATAAAACATGTCATAAGAAACTCTCTTGACCGTAATTAATTTAATGACAACAATTAAAATTCCAATAATACTAAATGCATAAGGACCATGTCACAGTGCAGATACAAGGGCAACCAAAAGTTAATTATTTGATCTTCAGTGGTCATTTTGTAAAGTAAGGAAATACTACTGCCATTGTAAAGATAATAGAAAGTAGGTCCTCTCCTGGAGCACAGAGAATATCTGCAATAGAACCAAGATGAGTACTCAGAGAATTTTATAAGCTATACCTAGACTTTCACCATACAGCCACTTAGGTATATCTCCAATAATTTGATAAGCTTTAACTTTTTCACTCCTATAAGAAAGCTGTCACAATCACATGGGCAGAGTTGCATCTCATATAACTTAATGAAAATATTGTAATCTACAAACAAGTAAACAGATAACCTGCATCCTTAAATAAATTTGAGTTAAATACCTAAGGATTAGAGTTTAGAGCTGTGAATTATGCAAGAGATGTGGAGACTGTGAAGACAAGCCCTTTCCTTGAAGTGACCCTTTTGTCCCTTTCTTTACATCTTTGCTCCTTTCAGCCCTATTGCCATGGTAATAGAGGCATGGGCAGAGATCCAAGGACAAGAGGAGTGGGGAAAGAAGCACCACAAATGAAATGGAAACTGCTGAAAAAGCAAAGGGGTGGTGAAACACAGGTTAGAAAAGATGAAGCACTGGGGTCCCTGTCCTGAGACATGCAGAAGACAAAGAGTTCATAAAATTACACTTTTAACAACAGCACTCACACACACATACTCAGAAGTTATGCACAGCCTCCTGCTCCCACAGCTGCAGCTCTCTCAGTTTGTGGGGAGGAGGGATAATCCTCTCTCTTTCAGTGGCTGCAGTTATTTTAAAAAGCCTCTGCAGTACATTTACTCTTGCATTTGCTTACACATATACCATGTACTGCTGCTCAGTCCTACATTTTCTACAGGTAACACATGAATAAACAGTGATTCTGGGGATAGTTATTTTGGTGTGATGAAGTCAGCATAATAAAGCTGAAAGTGAGAGAAAACTGCCAAACTTGCATCTCTGATACACCTGAAAGTAGTAATCTCAGAATAGAAACTGTAGTTTCTGCTAAGTAGCTCAACAGCTAATGGATTGGATAATCTCTTCTCCCTCTGCTCTTCATGTACCTGTTCCAAGGCAAAATGTATATGTATTTCCTGGAGGAGGGAACGAATCTGGCTCGCCTTTGGTGCCAGGAATGCTCCATTAAAAAGCTGCAGAATTAGGGTCCCTCTTTCTGTTTCTCAGGCTACATAAATTCTATGTCACTTTCTGTGAAGAACTTAGCTTCAAAGGGGAGAAGGAAAGGAGGAGACTGCCTTCTCTACAGGTTACAGAATAATCTTGCAGTTAAGTTGGGAATACATCTCTCCCAATTTCTTGCTTAGCATTTTGCTTATCAGGGCATGCATAATCCAATTCATGGTCCATTAGCTGGATCTGGTCCATGGCACACTTATGCCTTACTTTTTCATCGACAAATATGTAATGCAGCTGCTCAGATAGGAATTCTTCCTACATGGGTGGGTAATCTGCTTCCCTGGGTGAAGAATTTTGGTGCTCACTCAGAGACAGACCTACTGCCATGCCATATCCAAGGAAGGGGAAGCAGGCACCCGCAGCCATATGTCTTCTCATTAGTACCTGCGTAAAACCCTGACCTGCCGCTCCCTTGGGCTCCAAGCTAACAGTGGAACAAGCTGTTCTTCCACAACCCCTCCCCAGATGAGGGCTCTGCGCTGTGAATCCTGAGTAGGTGGAGGTGTTCAGACCAGTTGCATGTGCAGAGTGGGAGACTGAGTCTCTGCTGAAGCACTTTGGCTCTGTGTACAGGCAGCAGCGAGAGCTGGCACCTCTGAAACGAGCTTCCTGGGAGGATTTGATACAGCAATTTGCTGCCAATGTAGCTGTGAGTCCTGCCTCAGTATGTCACAGATAACTAAAACAGATTACAGCTGTGGAAAAGACAATTCATTTAGGAATTGAGGAACTCTGGTTTATCATTAATAACTTAACAACTAATAAATAAGTAATCTTAAATAAGGTCTGATCAAAGGAAGGAGTTTTTAAACTAGTTTCTTAGAAAGAACCTATCCAGAAGTCAGGCATTCTACACAGCCAAGTGTGTACCAGTTTCATTACAAAGGTAGTCTTGTAATAGGTTTAATAATTAACGTTAATCATCTTACACCCAGACCCATTATTCTTCTCTCTTTTCCCAAGATACCTGATCTCCAGAAGTACTTATTTAAAAACAGGTTAACAGAATAAGCTGTTACAATCCTTGATGTCAATAGGATTTCAATTACCCATGGAAAATTAATACAAAAGCTATTTAAAGCTAACCCCTTGACAACACTTTTGCAATCACTACATAAACAGTGATGAGGATGTCTGGCTGATATTGTTCTGTTTCAGTAGCAGTGCTGGATTGAAAGACAGCACTGAGTGATGCTGTGCAGGAGGTCATCTTAGTCTCTGAGCTGTGTGAACATGTAGAAATATTGGATCAGAAACCAGGGCAGTGATGAGAACTAATGTTCCATTTTAGAAAGATTTTTACCTTTTATTGCCATGAACATGGTTGAGGAGAAATGTGCCTTTTGTAAGTAATAGCATTGACCTAAACTTCATCTGTGGTCACCTTTATGTTCATTTTTTCATAGGCTCTTCCACTGCCAGAGAAAGACTGCTGTATTGAATTGGTTTATACACCAAGACTGTATTTCTTCTTTAATTTTACTAAAGATATGGAAAGACATGTAGTCCTCCCTCTCCCCAGACTGCCAGTTACCTTTGGCTGAGACAGTCTTCCAGAAAATTTAGGTTTCAATCATGTTAGGGGAAGGAGGGCATTGGATCTGTGACTCTCACTTGACACCTGGCTTTGCACAACCTTCCTAAGTATATGAATCATTGGAGTGTTGTATAGGAAGGGAAGCAACAGAAGGAAAAACCACTGCCAACTAATTTTTTGTGGAGTCTACTACTGTAGGTATATGAATAAAGTTTTAAAATATGCAGCTAGGATTGATTCTCTCTGGAGAAGAATTCACTGAGTTTTTTTAATCCTGAGTGGGCTTAGCTGTGAACCAAGCTGTATCAGAATGGACAGCTACTAATTGTGTTCCTTTTCAGCACATTTCCTGTGCTTTTGGTGTTTCATCACAGCTCTGTGAGTTGCATTCAGTATTTAAATATCCCAGAGAGTGTATTCAACCTCTATGTGATTGATTGTGAAAATGGTTTCTAATAGTGCTAATGCACAGCCTTGGGCAAGTTGCCTCAGTAGTTAGCCTTCAATTTAGGTATTAGCAAAATAAGATAATGATACACAATTAACTAACCCATAAGCATATTATAAGGATTTCTTGGTTAATGTTTATAAGGCACACTTTGGAAATGAAAATGCTACATGCACGAAGTATTGTGCAGCATGGAAAAATGTTTGACTATTTAATTCAGATGGAATGCATGTAACACAATGAAACCATGAGTCTTGGCCAGCATGCAAGAACCCCCTTGCCATCTTTCATTTGATATGCAAACACTGGATCAAGTTTCCTTTATTTTGGCCAAACCAACACTCTCAGGAATCATATCGTGTCTCTCCCACAGCTGTAAAATATTCTTCTTACAGAAGAACATCAGGTAGGTGTTGGTAGTAAGATGCCAATATCTGGAAATATTTTAGGCATACTAAGGGAGTAAAAGTCTGTTCAATCTGTTAACTGCAGGAAACTGAAAGAAAAATTATGTATGGTACAGACTTTCAGGTAAAACCCTTGAGATGATCTTTATTTTGCCATCGGTAATAATAAATGAAACCTAAACCTAATCCTAAAGGTTCTTCACAGCAGAAGCAGCATGTTTATCCCAGACAATAAGCATAGTTGAATTCCTGATGCATGTCATTAATCACACAATGCTATTGGTGACATAAATTAAAAAAGAGAGAGGTATATTTTACAAACATGCCATATACAGATGTTGTGGTTTAACCCCAGCTGGCAGTTAGGCACCACACAGCCATTCACTGGCTCCTCCCCCCACCAGTGGGATGCAGAAGAGAATGAGGACTGAAAAAAAAGAAAACTTGTGAGTTGGGATAAAGGCAGTTTTAGAGGAGAGAAAAGGAAGATAAAATCATAGCAATAATAATAATAAATAATAAGAAGAATAGTGAAAGATTATACAAAACATGTGATGCACAATTGCTCATCACCTCCTGACCAATGCCTAGGCTGTCTCCAGGCAGCAATTACCACCTCCTGGTCAGCTCCCCCAGATTATGTGCTGAGCATGACAACATATGGTAGAGAATATCCCTTTGGCCAGTTCGAGTCAGCTGTCCCAGCTGTGCCCCACTCACCAGCTTCTTGTGCATTTCCAGCCCTCTCTCTGGTAAGGTACGAAAATTGAAAAAGTCACAGAACTCATAGTCCTTGACCTAGTGCTTAGCAACAACTAAAACATCAGTGTGGTATCAACATTATTTTCATACTAAATGCAAAACACATTACTAAAGCTGCTACTGGGAAGGAAATTAACTCTGTCCCAGCTGAAACCAGGACTGCAGACTTAGCTTGCTTATATTCCTGGCTTTTTTTCTTTTTTTTTTTTCTTTTTTTTTTTTTTTTGAGGGAGGTGTATCTTTTTTCCCTTCCCTTCCCTTCCCTTCCCTTCCCTTCCCTTCCCTTCCCTTCCCTTCCCTTCCCTTCCCTTCCCTTCCCTTCCCTTCCCTTCCCTTCCCTTCCCTTCCCTTCCCTTCCCTTCCCTTCCCTTCCCCTTCCCCTTCCCCTTCCCCTTCCCCTTCCCCTTCCCCTTCCCCTTCCCCTTCCCCCTTTTCCTTTTCCTTGATTTCTGCTCTGGTCTGACAATATCAAATTTGAGCTGTACATGAATCCTTAACACTGCTGAGCTTTGTGAATATGCATTCCTTCATGCTCATTGGCCCTTAAGCCCTATTCTGATGATGAAAGAAGCAGAGCAACACAGGATGAATGCAGATAGCAACTTGTCAGCAGCCTTCTATTATGCACTGACATAATCTATCAGAGTTTACATAGGGGTTAGAACATGGGATAGGATAAAAGGGAGAGAAAGAACAAAGAGAAGCCTGAAGGTGGTAATAAAAAATGAATGTATGACCCACTGTCTCCCTTGCTTTTTAGATGGTAAAAAGTACACATTGACTTAATTAAGATAAAATCTTATTCTGTAACATTTGGAGTCTTAACCTGCCATTGTTTTCTTAAAATTCACTATGAATAATAAATAGTAGATTACTTCACCTCCCTACAGTAGGAGTGAAACCATTTGTTTCGAACTCTTGATCCTGTTTGTTGGCTTTTTTATTTCATGTGTGTGTTTCCTCTGTTGACATTATTCATGATGTTAGGAGATCTAACAGAGAGATGGGATTCACCCTGAGTGGTGATGTCTGATGTCCATTTGGAACAAATTCAATCAACCCCAGCAGTCCAGGGAAAACTCCAGCTTCCCTTGAGATTACCACCTGCCAAGAAGCCAAGCACAGATGTGACAGAGCATCACAGTCTGGAAGATCTCAATCACAGGAAAAGTATAATTTTTTTCTCAGATTTAGTTAACTCCTTAAAGCTTCTGGCAATGCTAGGAAGCTGATATGCAGCTTGGAAGAGAGAATATCCAGTTGGATCAGCATCTGAGACCAAAGACATTGTTGTCCCTGTATTTCAAATTGCCTTTTGAAAAATAAGGTGGTTCAGTCAAATAGTTATTTGGTTTGAAATTGAGGGATGAAAAAGTTGAATTTTAGCTAGACTGTATGAAAGATAGAATTCAAATACCATGCATAGCACCACTCTAAGCCTTGATTCAGCAGACTTTTATGTATTTATTTAACTTAATGTCTGTAAGTGCAAATGCTTTGCTGGCCCAAAGCCCTTGTGAACATATACAGACTTTTAGAAGGTACCTGAAGGAATCAATCTTTTTTGACAGGGAGGCAGATTTTAAATCATGGCTTACTTTTTTTTTTTTCTTGCCCACAGTTTTTACATTTGCACAGTCATTCATTTTCCTGGCTACAGTAACTACAGATCAGAGGGTTAAAATGTTCAATGGCTTAATGTGCTACTGGCTTCTTGCAGCAACAGTAGACAATGGATGTGATAGACTCGGCCTGATCCCTCATTAATGCCTGCCCACCTAATTATTTTGGCTGCAAGCTTGGCACGTTTGGGAGACAGAAGAAAATGAGAGTTAGAAAAGTGCAGTTACTGTAGGTCAGGGCTGATGTCTTCATATGACTTACCTTTTCTTGCCCAGGATCACTAGAAATATCTTACCTGCATATTCCATGTTTTCGATATTGCTCATGGGCGTGTTCAGACACTTAACAAATAAAATCTTCCTTCAGCCATAGCTTTAATATGAATGCTGAGATGCCAGCTATTGTAGCTGAGCTAAGCTTGTCAGCTACTACAGTTGTCTTTATACTGACATTCACTTTAATGGTTACTTACATTTTGAGGTCTGAAAAAATTAAGCCAATCACCTCAGTTACTTAGTCTTTGTCAGAAAATACATTGTTCATGTCCCCTGCACCTACTGCCTCAGTGATAATAAGGTAAGTATCTTGAATTCTTATGAAAAAAAATTAATTTTAACGCAACAACCTCCTGTTTCAATATTAAATATGTGTAGCTGACTCGTAGCTATCTTGTAAGCTTCTGCAGTTAGAAAAGTAAATGCTTAACTACTATCTGTGCATTTGGCTTTTTTTTCGTAAACTTCTCATACTTTGGAGTGGAAATGGTTTGCCAGTTTTTTATCCAGATGTGACATAATCAGTGCCTTACAGAGACAACCTTCCACATGGACATTACCACCTCTAGAGATGCTGCTAATTAGTTTCTTAGAAGAAGTTATTATACTCTACTGGATGTGTATGTAGCAGCTTCAGAAACCACATAATAAATTCCCAGTAGACTCCTGTTTCTTGCAGTAAATGATACATATTTCTCCTCTGCTTAACATTGTGTGTAGTGTTTGTACCAGAATCATGAATATTTTCTTTTCTCTTGGGGGTACAGTAACTGTGCTGATGGTTTTGATTTAAAATAAACAATTTTACTAGTCAGATATGGACATGAAGTTTAGATCTTCATAGCTGGAATTTCACAGTTGCTTTACACCAGCACTGAGAGTTGCTCTTTAAATGGACAACCTTCCTCTCTCCCCTAATCTGAACCACATATTCCTGCCACTGTTTTGCATCCATACTGCATGCTAGGCTGGACTAAGAAACTCATCAGGCTGAAAACCAGCCAAGGGTATACAGGGAATTAATGAAGCACAAGCAGGATATTTCTTTTCATATGGTTTAGTTCCCTGAATTGGGTCAATCACTTTTAAAGTCCAACAGAAGTGCATGACTGGACATGGGACAGAGGGTAGAATCGCTTGTCTCATTCCAATTAGGTTGCTTAAAGTGATTATGAAATTGCTATTTTAAGTAAATATTTAAAAGGAATGTTTTCTGTAGCTTATTATTATCTTATATTCAAATTCAGCAAGCTACTTGAAAGATATTTGAAAAGTCATGGCAGTCAGGTGAAGTCCCTGATGACTGGAAGAAAGGAAACATTACACTCATTTTTTAAAAGGGTAGAAAGGAGGACCCTGGGAACTACCAACTTGTCAGCCTCACCTCTGTGCCTGGGAAGATCATGGAACAGATCCTCCTAGAAGACATGCTAAGGCACACGGAGGACAAGGAGGTGATTCAGGACAGCAGCATGGCTTTACCAGGGGCAAATCCTGCCTGACCAACCTAGAGGCTTTCTACAATGGAGTGATTGCACTAGTGGACAAGGGAAGACCTATGGATGTCATCTACCTGGACTTCTGCAAGGCCTTTGACACAATCCCCCACAACATCCTTCTATCTAAGTTTGAGGGATATGAGTTTGATGGGTGGACTGTTCAGTGGATAAGGAATTGGCTGAATGGTCACATCCAGAGGGTAGTTTCCATCTATGTTCAGATGGAAAACAGTGACAAGTGGTGTCCCTCAAGCGTCTGTAGTGGGATCAGTGTTGTTTAATACCTTCCTTAACAATATTGCATAAAAAGAAGCATGGCCAGCAGGGCAAGGGAGGTGATTCTGCCCCTCTACTCTGCTCTGGTGAGGCAGCACCTGAAGTACTGTGTATAGCCTTGGAGCTCTCATCATAGGAAAAGCATGGAGCTGTTGGAGAGGGTCCAGAGAAGGGGTATGAAGATGATCAAAGGGCTGGAGCACCTCTGCTGTGAAGACAGGCTGAGGGAGTTGGGGCTATTCAGCCTGGAGAAGAGAAAGCTCCAGGGAGACCATATAGTGACCTTCCAGTACCTGAAGGGGACCTACAGAAAAGCTGGGGAGGGGCTTTTCACCAGAGAGGGTAGTGATAGGATGATGGGTAATGGTTTTAAACAGAAAGAGGGTAGATTTATGTTCGACATTAGGAAGAAATTCTTCACCATGAGGGTAGTAAGGCACCAGAATATGTTGCCCACAGAGGTAGTTGATGCCCACTCCCTGAAGGTGTTTAAGGCCAGGTTGGATGAGACCTTGTGCAACCTGGTCTAGTGTGAAGTGTTCCTGCTCAAAGCAGGGAGGTTAGAACCTTATGATCTTTAAGATCCCTTCCAATCTTAACCATTTTAAGATTCTATGACTTTATGATTGACAGTGGCATTGAGAGCACCCTCAGCAAGTTTGCTGATGACACTAAGCTGGGTGGTGCAGCCAATATGCCAGAGGGATGGATGTCATCCAGAGGGACCTGGGCAATCTGAAGAAGTGGGCCCAGGTGATCCTCATGAGGTTCAACAAGGCCAAGTGCAGGGTCTTGCACCTGGGCCAGGGCAGCCAGAGATACCAGTACAAACTGGGGGAAGACATGTTAGGCAGCAGCCCTGTGGAAAAAGACCTGGGGGTACTACTGGATCAAAGCTGGACATGAACTACCAATGTGCAATTGCAACCCAGAAGGCCAATGACATCCTGGGCTGCATCAAGAGAAGTGTGGCCAGCAGATTGAGAGAGGTGATTCTGCCCCTCTGTTCTGCCCCTCTGTTCTGCCCTAGTGAGACCTCACCTGGAGTACTGCATCCAGCTCTGGAACCCCCAACACAAGAAGGACATGGACCTGTTAGAGCATGTCCAGAGGAGGGCCAGGAAAATCAACAGAGGGCTGGAGCACCTCTCTTATGAAGACAGGCTGAGTGAGTTGGGGTTGTTCAGCCTGAAGAAAAGATTCTGGGGAGACCTTGTAGCGACCTTCCAATACCTGGAAGGGGCCTATAAGAAGGCTGGAGAAGAGCTGTTCACAAGGGCATGTAATGATAGGACAAGGGGTAATGGTTTCAAGCTAGAGAAGGGTAGATTTAGGTGGGACATTAGGAAAAAGTTCTTTAATATGAGGGTAGTGGATCACTGCAACTGATTGCCTAGAGAGATGGTATGGAGGCACCACCCCTGGAGACATTCAAGGTCAGGCTTGATGGGGCTCTGAGTAATCTGGTGTAGTTGGAGATGTCTCTGCTTACTGTAGGTGGGCTGGACTAGATGACCTTTAGATGTCCTTTCCAACCCAAGACATTCTATGATTCTATGATTCTAAGGTATTTAATAAGCACTTAACTTTAAGTCTCATGCTGAAGTTGATTGCTAAAGCAAGTTCCTAGTATTTTCATTCCTTGGCTGACTTTCTGAAGTGCTTGATCAGAGCCAGTTAAGCTTTTCTTCTTTGAAACAGTTTCACTGAAAATTATTTAGTTATTTTAAAGAAAATATTCATTGTTGCTAGGAAATATTATTTGTGAACTTTTTATTAAGCAGCTACAGCACCTCAGGGAAGAAAAGTGAAGCAAAAGCTTGGCAAGGAGTAAAATTCCAGGTCATATTTGTGTTTTATTAGCCCCAGAAGAATTGGATACGATTTAACTGAGTTATACAATATATAAAGCACTTTGTACATTGGCCGTGGAGTACATTAGACGATAAAATTGGCTTCTTCTGCTGTTCCATTAGGGATGACACCAGTGGATATACAAACTGAGACTGATATGTCTTGATGCACAAGGAAGAAGAGGGCACATTAAGGAGGATGGAGGTCTCAGAAGTGCTTTCCTAGCATAATGTAGACTAGAATGAAGTTGTAATTTCCTTATTCATCCTCAGTGAGAGCACATGTGAGAGCTTAACATGTTGTTGTAAGGAAGATATGCAGCTTCCCATAGGATATTTGAGAGATCTTCAGAATCAGCATTTTATAAGATATTTTGCTTTCTGTATGGAATATATGAAGATTGCAAAGGTGAGCACTGTGGGAGGTAGATAAACAAGACAGGGTCATGCCTGATTGGTTGCACATATTAAATTATAGGTAGGGGAGAGCTGCTATTCAGCCAGTAGGAGAAAAAAGACACATTGCTTTATCCATTTTTCTTTCATGAAGATTTTCTAAAACAACAGTTTGAAATCAACTGAGCAAGAAGCAGCATGGCAGAATTAGAAATCAAACATGTCACATATGGCACAGCTAACGTTGCTTGTCTAATCTTAACAGTAGCCAGCAATCACATTAATTTTTTCTCAAAAGAAGAGACATGCCATGTATAAATCCCGAAAAGCTGTGCTCTGTATCTCCCTTGTTCTCCTTCACATCTCCCAGATTTAATGCTATTGTTAGTGCTCTGCTCCCTTCTTTTTAAATCTTCTGCTTCTACATCTTGATCTTCACAAAGATCCTCTTTTTCTTTCTTTTTTACTAAGAAATTTGTCCGAGTTTATCTCTACCTGCTCTATTAATCAAGTATTATCTTATTGTTATCCTATATCAGATTTTATCTTATTTAGTACACATACTCTAAATTTTGCCATCTTTCAGACCTACAAGCACAACTGCTCCTTAACCTAGTTCTGTCAGAATGATTTTATTTGTAAAACCCTCATAAAGAAGTGTTTTAGTAGGTTTTAAAAACCAAATTCTTTTGACAGAATCAGGCTGGAGACAGCTACATTTGTAATTATACCAGTAAATCTGAGGGGGGTGGTAACATTCAGGGAGGCAGAAGGGAAAAGAGTTGCTGGTGATGAGCCACCTACATTATCTCCATGCTTATACTATCTAAATATTTATTGACAGCCCTGTCAACATCTGACCACACCCTGGCTATTCTGATTTTCATATGTTTTGCTCATTTGTCCAAAATGCCCATCGTTGCTGACAGACCTGCAACATACAAACACAACACTCTGACTCCAGTACACTGTCTATAACTGCATTCTCATCTCCTCAGCTGATTTTCCTTATTCACTCCTCCTCATTCCATTGCTGATTTAATTATTTTTCTATACTGTCCAGTTCTTAATAAAATCCTGTTTTCATTTACATCTCTCCTTAAGTTCCTTTCTCAAAGCAGTTTCTTTCTATAATTCTTATTAAATATTCTCTTCCTTCTGCCTTGTTTTAATTAAAATGTGAACTTTTTAAGTTAATGAATGTGACTATAGTGTGTAAAATGCTGTTTACATGGTGGACTGCCAAATTATAATTACAACGAAAGTCAACAGAGTTCCAAAGTTAAAGTACTGGACAGTATGTAATGCTACAGAAAGTAAGTTGAAACAAAAGAATAAACAAAGTTTAAAAGAAGAAAGCCTTAAGCACCGAGCAATTTAGAAAATGCAGACCAAACAACAGTCACTGACACATGGAAAGGGCAAGGAGAAGAAACAGGTCAGTTTTGAGAACAAAAGGAAGCTTCACACCAGGAGTGCCTGATGATTCAGGCAGAAAAGTACCTGCAGTTCAGGAGACTCTAAAATGTTGTAACCGTCCTGGAGCATGCACAGGAGAAAACACCACCCTGTCTTTACATCTGATAACTGCTATATTTAAGGAAATGAGTGAGCTCTGTGACTGAAATCTGGCTTTAGGAAATGAATATATGCCAAGTCAGGAATTGGTGAAGACTTGTTGGATAAGTAAAAGGTCCAATCCCTCTCTAAGCAAAGTAATTTCTGGTGTTGTTTGACTTGAGTAGGAGCAAAGTAATGCAAAATGTACTGTAAGATATTTATCTCAATGCACAATCTATAATAGGTGTAGCTAGTAACCTAGAAAATGCCTTGAAGAAAAATACTGAGCAAGTGAAAAAAGTAGATATGTATGAGAGAGGGGGGAAGTAAGAAAAGCACAGAAATGTAGAAGACAGTAAGTAAAGAATATTTTGTTTCTGCAACTGTACACATGTTGCATAAGAAATAGCTGGAGGATTAAATATTTATTGAAATTATGCTTTAAAAGAGGATAAAAATTCACTAGGATCATCAGTGAAAGAAAATAAGTACAATAATTGCATTTAAAATAAACTAATGTTAGCGGGTACTCTGAACTTGTGCACATTTTCGATGACAGTTAAATTTGTATAAATACTGTCAATCTATCATTTCAGTTCCCTCTCAGATTCATATATGAGCCCTCTTTTTTTCAGTCCTCCACCCTGCTCATGCAGTGATATACAGACTTGTGCCAAGTGGCTTTCTAGATGAAGAACCACAGGTTTGGAGGTGGGCCTGATTCAAGCCCCATCACTGCAGCATGGTGTGGTACCACTTCTGTTTCCTGGGGCAGTAGTGAGTAGCTGACTCTTTCAGGCTTTTTCATCTCTTGCTCTTATACTCTGCCCCACTGAGAAGCTCTTAAAAGCTTAAAACATAAAGGTTCTCTCTTTCTCTCCCTCTTTTTTTCTTTTTCTTTTCTTTTTTTTTTTTTTTTTTTCCCCAGGACAAGTGAAAGAAGGAAAAAAAACCCAAACAATGAATATAACAGATTTGGAAAAAAACAGGCAACAAAGCTCAGCAAAAGAGGATTTAGACTATAGTAGCAAAAGAATGAGTGTTGAAAATCAAGGTGCATTAGGTATTTCAGTGCAGGAGAAGTAAGGTTGTGCAACCTGCATAGGTGGAAACAGCTCTAGTGGCCAAGAGCTTAGTGACAAAAATATAAGACTAAAAGATTTTAGTGACCAAAAAGGAGTTTTGCAGATAGGACTGTACAGAGAGATTACAAAAGAATGTGGCAATCAAACCAATGAAAACACTGAGCAAACGTCAGCTCACTCAGGGCTCAGTTGGAAGGGATCCCATGGGAAGCTTCCATGGAGGGTAAAGAAGGTAGTGAGTGCTGGGAGTTTTTCAAGAACACTCTCCTAGATACAAAAAACTAGTTCATCCCCTCTAAAGGCAAGGGAGATAAGCAGAGCAAGGGACCCCCTTGGCTTAACTGTGAGCTTCTGGGTCTGCTGAGAACCAAAAGGGAAGTGTGCCAGAGGTGGAAAAGTGGCACATTACCTGTTGAACATTACAAGGGCATTGCCAGGGTATGCAGAGTTGCAGTTAGGAGAGCAAAAGCTCAGCTTGAGCTGTAGTTGGCCAAAGATGTAAAAAACTTCAAGAAAAGGTTCTTCGGCTACATTAACAACAAGCAGAAACAGAAGAATAATATTGGCCCACTATTAAAGAGGAGAGGTGAATTAGTCACCAACAATGCTGAAAATGCAGAGGTGCTTCTTCACTTCTGAGTTTACCAGTGATGTTGGGTCCCAGGCCATAGGACTAAAAGTCCAGGTTGAGGCAGACACCGACCCTATGTCAGTGAAGGAAGAGTTGGTGTGTCAACTATTACAGGAGCTTGACCTGTACAAATCGATGGACCTGGATGCCATCCACCCTAGGGTGTTGAGATAGCTGGCTGATGTCATTGCAAAGCTACTTTCCATAATGTTTGAGAAGTCATGGAGATCAGGAGATGTCCCTGAGGACTAGAGGAAGGCTAATGTCACCCCCATCTGTAAGAAGGGTTCCAAGGAGGACCCAGGTAATTACAGACCCATTAGCCTCACTTAAGTCCCTGGAGAGGTCATGGAGCAAATCCTCCTGGGGGCTGTCACATGTCAATTGAAGCACATGACTAGGAAAAACCAACATGGATTAACTGGGGAAAAATCATGCCTGGCAAACCTGATCATCTTCTACGACAATGTAACCCACTTGGTTGACGCAGGGCTAACAGTGAACATTGTCTACCTGGACTTTTCCCAGGGTTTTGATATGGTCCCCCACAGCCTCATTAAAACTGACTCATTATGGCCTTGACAAGTGGTCTGTGCTGTGGGTGGGGAACTGCCTGACAGACCGTACCCAGAGGGTGATAGTAAATAGTTTCTCCTCAAACTGGCAACCGGTCATACATAGGGTCCCCCAGGCATCAATATTGGACTCAATGCTGTTTAACATCTTCAGAAATGACCTGGATGTTGGGATCAAGAGCACCCTGATGAAGTTTCCTGAGGACACCAAGATGAGTGGAGAGGTTGACACTCCAAAAGGGACAGTCACCCTCCAGAATGACCTCGACAGGCTGGAAGAGTGGACTAGCAGGAACCTTATGAAGTTCAATGGGGAGAAATGTAAGGTCTTTCACCTGGGAACACATAACCCAAGAGCGCAGTACAGACTGGGATCCACCTGGCTGGAGCAGTCCTATGGAAAGGGACCTGGGGGTCTTGGTGGATAACAGGCCCAACATGAGTGAACAGTGTGCTGCTGCAGTGGCAAAGAAAGCCAACAGGATGCTGGGCTGCATCAACAAGGGCATCACCAGCAGACATAAAGAAGTCATCATCCTGCTCTGCTCAGTGCTTGTCAGACCACACCTGGAGTATTGCGTTCAGTTTTGGTCCCTGCTCTACAAAAAGGATGCAGACAGGCTGGAGAGGGTCCAGAGAAGGCCCACAATGACGATCAGAGGACTGGAGGACCTGCCATAATAGGAGAGGTTCAGAAAACTGGATTTGTTTAGCCTTGAGAAGAGAAGGCTTTGGAGACACTTCCTTACCATGATCCAGTACTTAAAGGGTGGCTGCCAAGAAGATGGAGATTCCCTATTTACAAGGAGTCACATGGAAAAGACAAGGGGTAATGGGCACAAGTTGCTCCTGGGGAGATTCTGATTGGATGCAAGAGGTAAATTTTTCCCTATGAGGACAGTCAAACATTGGAATAGTCTCCCAAGGGAAGTGGTGGATTCCCCCACACTGGACAGTTTTAAGTCTCAGCTTGACAGGGTTCTGAGCCACCTCATATAAACTATAGTAGTACTTAAAAAGGTTGGACCAGATGATCCTTGAGGTCCCTTCCAACCTGGAATTCTATGATTCTATTTAGTTTAAAGAAAAGGAGGCTGAGGGGAGACCTTATTGCTCTCTACAGCTGAAAAGACACTGTAGAGAGATAGGTACCGGTCTCTTATCACAAGTAAATAGTGATAGGACAACAGGGAATGGCCTAAAGCTACACCAGGGGAGGTTTAGGCTGGACATTAGGGATTTTTTTTTCTCTGAAAGGGTTGTCAGGCAGTGCCACAGGCTGCCGAGAGAGGTGGTTGGGTCACCATCCCTTCACAGAATCACAGAATTACCAAGGCTGGAAAAGACCTTTAACATCATCAAGTCCAGCCTATGACCAACACCACCACACCATCTAGACTATCGCACTAAGTGCCACATCCAGCCTTTCCTTGAACACATCCAGGGATGGTGCCTCCACCACTGCCCTGGGAAGTCCATTCCAATGTTTAATCACCCTCTCCATGAGGAAGTACTTTCTAATATCCAACCTAAACCTCCCTTGGAGCAGCTTCAGGCTGTGCCCTCTTGTTGCTAGTTGCCTGGAAAAAGAACCGAGCCCCCACCTGACTACAACCTCCCTTCAGGTAGTTGAAGAGAGTGATAAGGTCCCCCCTAAGTCTCCTCTTCTCCAGGCTAAACAACCCCAGCACCCTCAGCTTATCCCTATAAGACTTTCCCTCTAGTCCCTTCACCAGCCTCGTTGGTCTCCTCTGGACCTGCTCCAGCACCTCAACATCCTTTTTGAAGAGAGGGGCCCAGAACTGGACACAGTACTCGAGGTGAGGCCTCACCAGTGCTGTGTACAGGGGGAGAATTACATCCCTACTCCAGCTGGCCACAGCATTCCCGATACAAGCCAGGATGCCATTGGCCTTCCGGGCCACCTGGGCACACTGCTGGCTCATGTTCAACCAGATGTCAACCAGTACTCCCAGGTCCCTCTCTGCCGGGCCGCTCTCCAGCCACTCTTCCCCCTTGATATGTTTAAAAGTCGTATAGATGTGGTGCCTGGGGATATGGTTTAGGGGTGAACATGGTAGAGTAGGGTTAAAGGTTGGACTTGATGATCATAGAATCATAGAATGGTTTGAGCTGGGAGAGACCTTAAAGATCATCTAGTTCCAACTCTCCTGCATGGGCAAGAACTCCTTCCACTAGATCAGGTTGCTCAGGGCCCCATCCAACCTGCCCTTGAACACTTCCAGGCTTCCACAACTTCCAGGGCAACCTGTTCCAGTGTCTCCCCACCCTCACACTAAAGAATTTCCTCCTGATGTCTAACTTAATCTCCCTTCTTCCAGTTTTGATGCATTACCTCTTGTCCTCTCACTACAAGCGCTTGCATTCTATGTTTCTATGCTTCTATAATTATCTCTTCAAGGCTACCAGGGAAAATTGGCTGGAAATAAATTTATCAGCAACATAAAAATTAACTATTATGTTCAGGGCTCAGGCTAATCGAGAATGAGATAGTAATCTTATAAAAGAGAATGTTATCACTAAAAATTGTAAACATATTTTTGTTGTTTGGCTTTTTGGGGGTTTTGTTTTGTTTTAATATAGCTAATACATGCTACTTGAAAATAAGACATTTAATAAAATTACATCTTACAATATGAAGTTCTCCTTGCTATTTTCCCTGCTGCTAACCTGTGGGGATATCACACACAGTTTGGCAGGCCTGCTAGTGATGGAGGTTCTGATTACAGAGAATATATATATTCCCAAACAGCAGAGGAGGGGAGCTCTCCAGTGCAGAGAGGGAAGGAGATTTAAATGGTAGCTCCTTGCAGTCACCAAATGAGGAGCACACCACAGCACTGTCACAGGGATAAATAATACTCTTTTCAGGTGAATTTATTTGACCAAGCATTGCTGAGTATGAAGGCTATGATGAAAATAACTGAAGAGGCATGAATAAGCAGAATTTAATACTGGTTCAGGTGGAAAAGAAAAATAGTGCCATAGATCCAAGCAAAAATAATAATGAAAATTAGTGTGCATATTTAAACACTCATATACCTGAGAGATCATAGGTTATAGCTTCAGAAAAGGATAGAAAGGATGCATTATGTCCAGCCATCATTAAGGCACGTAAGTCCAACCTCATTACATGCTGTCTGTGTTATTTAAAGGAGAGACAACCACTTTGCAGCACTAACATTCCTGAAGTACCTGGAGGTCTTCTGCTCCTGTCCAGAAGGGTTAGCATTTCTAATAGGGATAAACAATTTAGCACAAAGCCTAAGCCTATGGACATGTCAGATGCACAAACAAATTTTTGGAGTTGTGCTGAAGTATTTCAGTCTCATTTGCTCAAATATGCTACTAAATATGCGAACAGGTTCCAAACCTGCTGTAAACAAGTTTATTCCACTGAGCTCCCCGCTACTGTTGAGCCTTTCCCAGGAGCATGCCACCTGTCTGGGACCTGGTGAGACATTCTACCACTGTACACCCACTCAGGCTTAGACCACAAAGTTTCCAGCCACATAAAAGCAGTCATTCTCAGCCAATACGTTCATCTTCAGCAGCCCTGGCAACAGAACCAGCCAGCATTATTTTCACAGCAAACATTTAACTGTCTCCTCCTTCTTTCTACTTCTGGCCTCTTCCTACTCTCAATTTGTAGAAAACAGGTTCAAATCCATGTGTACTGTGGTACGGTTTAAACCTATATCTCATCTTCTTTATGTTTGAAATACCAGCCTATATAGAAGTCTGAGATATTACATATTAGTTGTTTCTGTTGAAGCATATAACAGAAAATAATTACAGGTCTTTAAAGCATTTATAAGACCTCATGTGGACCTTGTCAGGGTTAAACATTCCCAGATCTCTCAGCCTCTCCTTGTTATATCAGATCGTTTGAGCCCTTAATCATCTTCATGGCCCTTTGCTGGACTAGTTCCAGTATGTTCACCTCTCTCTTGTACTGAGGAGCCCAGAACTTGTTGCAGCACTCCAGGTGTGTCTCACCATTGTCTCACCTTCCTCAATCTGCAAACAATGCTCTTCCTAATGTAGCCAAGGGTGCTGCTCACTTTTTTTTTATGCCACTGCATATGTTTTATGCCACAGTTAATGTTCAACTTGTCGACCGGGACCCTCAGGTCATTTTCTGCAAGGCTGCTTTTCAGCCAGGTGGCCCCAAGCCTGCAAAGGTGTATAAGGTTTCTCTAACTCATGCAGAATTTAGCATCTGTCTTCATTGAACTTCATGAGATTCCTGTTTGTCCATTTCTCCAGCCTGTTGAAAAATCATCTGAATGGCAGCCACAACCCTTTGGGACATCAACCACTCCTCCCAGTTTTGTATTACTAACAAACTTAATAAGGGTGCACTCTGTCCACCATCCAGGTTATTAATGAAGATGTTAAACAGTATGGGACCCAGTTCTGACACCGTGGATATGACACTACTAACTGCTTTCCAGTTACTAGTGGTAACTAGTGGTAACTAGTAACTTCCAGCAGATGAACTTCATGCTACTGGTCACAAACAATTCAGATCAGTTTTCAGTCAGTCTCACTGTCTGTTCACTTACCTAGTTTTTCGATGAGGATTTTACAGGGCACTGCAACAAAATCTTTCTGGAGTTGAAATGAATAATATCAGGTGCTCTTCCATCATTCACTAAGCTAGTCATCTCATTTTAGAGAGCAATCCAGTTCATTAAATGTGATTTCCTCTCCATAAATGCATGCTGACTCCTTCCACTCACTTTATTGTCCTTCATATGCTTGGAAATGGTTTCCAGGAATACTTGCTCCATCATTTTTGAAGGGATTGAGGTGAGGATGACCAGTCTATAGGTCTCCAGAACATTGTTTTTGACCTTTTTGAAAATAGAAGTAACACTTAGTTTCTTCTGGTCCTTGGGAACCTCCGCAGATAACCATGACCTTGTAAAGTTAACTGAAAGTGGCTTTGCAATGACATCAGGCAGCTCCCTCAGCCTCATGCATCCTGATTATCAGTTATTCCTTGTTTCCTAAGCATGAGGTCAAACAGAGCATCAGCCCTTGTCAGCTCCTTGATCACCTGTGTCATGTTGTCATCAATGTACTCCAGAAATCTCCTGGGTCACTTTTGCACTGCTCTGCTCTCCCTTCAGAGATAGCAGCCTGGTGGAAGTCCTTCCTAATAACCAGGGTCTGAGAATATATGGCTTCTTCAGGTTAACTTAAGACCTCAGCAACTTCATTTTTTTGATCAGGCAATCTGTAAGAAACATCACATCACCTGTTTTAGTCTGCCTGATGATCCTGACTCATAAACTCTCAATTGGTTCATTATCTGTTCCCCAGCTAAGCTCCAAGCATTCCAGCTGCATTTATATATAAAATTAAAATGCTCATTAGTTGCTTAATTTCTAATCAATCTGACAAAATCAGTTCTGCCTTTCTTTTTCTTTTTCTTTTCCTCCCTCTATGGATACATTTGATAAAAAGCATATCAAAGTCAGCATATGTTCACATGTAACAAAAAAACGTGTTTTCTTTTTGTCTGTCTGTCTGTCTATCTATTTATTTATCACATTGTATTGAAAGTCTGGAAGAGACAGAATAAGAGAGTTAGATGGTTTCTCTTAGGGCAAAAAAAGTTATGCAAGAATAAATTCACACTGGGACTTTACCTGCTAGAATATCTGACTATTTATAACATTGTAGAACAGAAGGATAACTCACACATAGTTACTCAATTTTAGCTGCATGCACACCTACAAATATTATAAATTCTTATTGTGTTTTTAAAAACCTACTAAACTTTTTCTCCTTCACAAAGTTTAGAGAGAAAAATGTGAAGTCTGGGTGAAATTTATCAGATTAAAACACGAGATAGTTTTGCATTACTCTAAGAGTGAAAGACATCTTTGATTAATGGTTTGCTGTATCTCAGCTAGCATTACAGATCTTGAGTAAATACACCACTAGGACATTTACGTATGGGATGAGTGTGTATAGAATAGGCTGCATATTCAGGAAACACTGCAGAATTTTCATGGGCCATAGAGCAGAAATCTAATGATCTTCTTCCTTTCATCAGGCACACTTTGTAAATGAAGTTGGCACAGGAATACATGCAGTACTTCAAAATAATTTACCTCTACTGCAGGACCCTTAATGCATTGACAGCACTGCTGTTTCTCATAATGGCTTAGAAAGTACCCTTTTTCTTTTTAACGTCTTCTTATGCATTTCTTTGGCATGTGATATTTTAGTTATTGGGTAAATCACAGCACAATTCTTAGAGAATCACAAAGGATATGTACAATAGCACAACTCAAGCTACAGTAAAGTGTTTATATAAAGATTGTTCAACTTAAATTACTTCAGTGTTCATATTTCTTTATCTGCTTTACACTTGGGCTATTATAGCTTTCATTGTCAACCACATATTGAAGTAGAATTAGAGTTGAGGATCAGAGGCAAAGATACTTCATATTTAAATTAAACCATTGAACTATAATTGTTGAAACAATCAGCCACAAAAAAGAAAAACATTAAACAGAAACTGGAATTGACTGTGCAAGAATCAAAATGCAAGGCAAAAGATGATTGGAAGGAACTTCAGAAAATGAAGTAACCTTAAAGAATATTCACAAGAAATTGAACATACCATAGTGCATATGATACAGGAATTGTCTATTGTAGGTGCCATTTCACAAGGAGAGTGTGAAAATCCAGTTCTCAGATATACTGAGTAAATAAACCTTCAACTACAGAGTTTGGATGAACGTGAGAAAATAACATGAAACCTAGTTCAGAAGTTTGAAAAAGCAGCCTCTGATCTGGACTATCTCTGTCTATGGATATTAAAATCTAAATATATGCAAGCTTCATTTGGATATGCAGAACAAAAATCAATTTTTGAACAACAAGTTCGAGTACACATAATTTAACACACCCTCCATTTGCATTTTCTTAGCACTCCATAGTTTGGACTTCACGTAGCATTATAAGATTTTATTTAAGAAATAAATTCTTAAGTGATACTTCCCATGTTATGTATTATCACTAGTGAGTTCAGGGTAGGATACCTAATTCCAGCCCTAAACTCAGAGCTTCAGATTTCGGTAGGAATTTTTCAGATTCACTTATATGATGGTAATGAAGGCCATTTCTTACATTATTCAATGTTTTATTTCTCAGAATTGTTGACTAGAAAGGCTAGAGATGTTGCATCAGAGACATAGGCATATCTGACTTACTAGGGCTTCACTCTCATGACCATATATTTTTATTTTTCAAAGTTTTGATTGTAAAATGCCACTTTGTAACAGTCTTTTCATTAACTGCATTCTGTATTAGGTGAACTCCTCTTCTAGAGGTGATCTGCACAGATTTTTGTCTTTGGTGATTTAAATTAAACTTTCTTCTCAGAAGAAAACTTAATCCCTTGAAAAGTGAGTCAACAGCTAATTTACATCCAGGGCAGTAAAGCAGCAGGCACTTCACCATCCAAAAAAATGTAAAGCATTTTGCTGTCTTCAGAGGAGAGCATTTCTCCTATCAGTTTGACCTGTCGGAGAGAAAGTGTCTGCTGTCCACCCCAGGATCCTCTCTTAGCACCCACTGTCTGACAAACAATAGTCTTATGATGCCATTTTAATTGGCTTCTGGGCTTGCTGCTGTATTAAAGGAAGGATGATTTGGCTAATTAACTGTCTCACTTTCTTCTTGTTTTCTAGAAGAAGACGAAACTGACGCATTGTTGGAAAAGTTAACCCAAAAGAGGACAAAGCAAAATTGTGGTTGGAGACAACAGGATAACAAACTGCTGAGAGGACACAGAAAGGTCCTTAGCAATCTCTATTTTTTTTATTAATAAAACCAAATTTGTTTTGCTACCTCATACGTTCTGACTGCAATTATTCTGCAGAACACTTTCAGTTTGTCTCATAACACAATCATACCATGCTAACATGCTCTTTAGGCTTACCACAAACAAAGATTACCCCTCTTAAAAGAACCCCAAAGGAAATTGAGCATGGAAATATAATAGTTTTTAGCCTGGAGAAGAGGAGACTCAGGGGGGACCTTATCACTCTCTTCAACTACCTGAAGGGAGGTTGTAGTCAGGTGGGGGCTGGGCTCTTTTTCCAGGCAACTAGTGACAGAAAAAGAGGGCACAGCCTGAAGCTGCTCCAGGGGAGGTTTAGGTTGGATATTAGGAAGTACTTCCTTCCGGAGAGGGTGATTAGACATTGGAATAGACTTCCCAGGGAAGTGGGGGAGGTGCCATCCCTGGATGTGTTCAAGGAAAGGCTGGATGTGGCACTTAGTGCCATAGTCTAGATGGTGAGGTGCTGTTGGTCATAGGCTGGACCTGATGATCTTAAAGGTCTTTTCCAGCCTTGGTAGTTCTGTGATTCTGTGATTCTCTATCCCAGAAGTAATAATGTTGAGATGTAGATTTTTTTCTTTTCTTGTATACTCCCTAACTTTTTGCAAGATTGACGTCAGCTGTATTATTTCTTACATGCTTTCTTTAGAATGAGCAAGACAGAACAATATGTTCTCTGACACTCATATACTTTAAACTAACCTCTGATAACATAGTGCCTCACGTGCAGTCCAAGGTGCTGTACCTATGACTTTTCTGTAAAAAAAGATTATGCCTATCGACACTGGGAAAATCCGCTTGATTTAGGTGCAGTTGTTTTAGCTCTCGTGCTGTAAACGAAAGGCACCTTGAAATAAAGTCAACTTTTCTCAAAACAAGTAATCAACTAAAGCATAGGAAGGACACATCTCATATATTTAAAGAAATATACTGGATCTATTGCAGACGTGATTTATTTTTGCATATCCGCTTGAAAGTTCAGAGTATGTATTCCCTGCAATGCTGACCATTTCCATGAAAGCATAATCATAGAATCACAAAATCATCAAGGTTGGAAAAGACCTTCAAGATCATCAAGTCCAACCATCAGCCTTACACCCCCTTAAGCACTAAACCATCTTCCAAAGCACCACGTCTACCCATTTTTTGAACACTTCCAGGGATAGTGCCTCCACCACCTCCCTGGACAGCCTCACCACTCTTTTAGTGAAAAAATTTTTCCTAATATTACTATATATAAATAGATTATAGCAGATGTGTCTAACCTGAGTACAGAGTGCTTTAGGAAAAGAGATAACACCAGTCATCAAATATAGGGAAAAAGGGAAACGGAACCTTTCTCTAATCCTGGAGTCTAGACCAGTGACCCCTTCCAGAACAACTAGAGCTTCTCTGATGAAGTCTAATATTTGATTCACTGACACTTTTTCAAAGTCAAAATAAGGCAAAATCATTTCCCCGGTTAAATCCAATAGACACTTCAAAATTAATGACCATAAAGTTCTGAAATGAAAATAAAGCAATTGGGTCCTCAGTGATACACTTTGTCCTGAGAGACTGATTGTATCACTAACTGTGACAGGACACGACTGAGCAAAATCTTTTATTTCCTGGATGCCTAAACCAGATATTTTCCTGAATAGGACAGAAATTCAACCTTTAAAAAAAGATAAGGAAGATCTTGATAAAGAAAACATCACAGAACAGATATTCCTTAAAAGCCAACAATCTTAGAAGTCTAATTTGCATGTGTCTGCTGTTACATGCCAGACTTCATATGGAAGGCTCAATTGCTGACAAACCAGCAACTAGGAAAATAATTAATTTGCTTTAATATTCAGGTAAATACTAGCAAGCTTCTATGGTTTTAATCATGCTTAAGGTGTGACCATGGGCTGTATTATAATGGCAGATTATTTTTTATATTTAAATTTTTTTTAATATTAAAAATTATAGCCAGAATGTGTTTTCTGTCATGCTCCCATTCACTTAACACTGTATTAACCTGAGCCCTTTTTTTTAGCATAAGAAAATAATCCAAGTCACCGAAGATACCCTATGGGTATGAAGCCATAAAACTGAGATCTGTCAGTTCCTACTGATTTAGGGCTGCATCAGAAAACTGATTCAAATAAACTAGAGTCTTTTAATTGCCTGCAATGGACCTGCCTGGCAGGGGGGTTAGACTAGATGGTCTTTTGAGGTCCCTTCCAACCCCTAGGATTCTGTGATTCTGTGAAATGACAGCTGAGTGTAGTCAGCACCTCGCAGAATTAAGGTTTGCAAAAATAAAAAATGGAGTTTTCTCTCTTTTTCTGCTTACTGTCACTTCTATCACCCTCTCTTTGGCTCTCTCTCTATTTTCCTTTTTTTTTTTTCTTCCCAGCCGACACCCGAGGGCCCCGTCCGTGCGCCCGGACACTCCCCCCTTCAGCTGGAGTCACCAGGGAGAAGAGTTGCTGTGAGAGTCGCTGGGGGAGGAGGGAGGGGATCGGGTGTTGCACATCCCTTTACAAATATATATATTCCCTTATCACGAATAATTAAAAATAAATCTGTTTCACTTTTCAACCCACAAAGCCCCTCTTTCTCATTTTTTCTCCCTCTTTCCCTACCTTGGGGGGGGAGGGGGTAGGGATTGAGAGCATTATTGTTACTGGTTTGACTGCCAACCCGGAGCCAAACCGTGACAGTTTGATATCGGTTTGATGGGTGGACTGTTCAGTGGGTAAGGAATTGGTTGGATGGTCACATCCAGAGGGTAGTGGTGAACGGCTCGATGTCCAGATGGAAAACCGTGACAAGTGGTGTCCCTCAGGGGTCCATACTGGGACGAGTGTTGTTTAATTTCTTCATTAATGATACTGACAATAGCATTGAAAGCATCCTCAGCAAGTTTGCCAATGACACCAAGCTGGGTTGTGCAGTCCATATGTCAGAGAGATGGGATTCCATTCAGAGGGATCTGGACAATGGCACCAAGTTACAACACAGGAAGTTCCACCTCAACATGAGGAAAAACTTCTTAACTGTGAGGGTGATGGAGCACTGGGACAGGCTGCTCAGAGAAGTTGTGGAGTCTCCTTCGCTGGAGACTTTCAAGGCCTGTCTGGATGCATTCCTGTGTGATCTGACCTAGGTGTTCCTGCTGCATCAGGGGGGTTGGACTTGATGATCTGCAGACGTCCCTTCCAACCCCTATGATTCCATGATTCTATGATACTAGTGGATGAAAAGCTGGACATGAGCCACCAATGTGCAATTGCAGCCCAGAAGGCCAACCGCATCCTGGGCAGTATCAAGAGAAGTGTGGCCAGCAGATTAAGAGAGGTGGTTCTGCCCCTTTAGTCTGCCCTGGTGAGACCTCACCTGGAGTATGTGTCCAGCTCTGGAGCCCTCAACGATAGGACAAGCAGTAGTGGTTTCAAGATAGAGTAGGGTAGATTTAGGTTGGACATTAGGAAAAAGTTCTTTAATATAAAGGGTGGTGGATCACTGGAAGAGGTTGTCTAGAGAGGTGGTGGAGGCCCCATCCCTGGAGATATTCAAGGTCAGGCTTGATGGGTCTCTGAACAATCTGGTCTAGTTGGAGATGTCCCTGCTTATTGGGCTGGTCTAGATGACCTTTATAAGTCCTTTCCAATCCAATTCATTCCATGATTCCATGATTATAATATTTCCTGCATCCTATGAATTATTTTCAATGTCATGTCTAAAATATCTTAGAAGTCTTTTCTCATGTGTAATTTAAACCCAGAGCCTTTAAATTTAGCAGAGAGTTTCATCTCTAAAACATCTGTTTTGAAAGTGACTTTTCTGTACCACTGATACTTATGTTTGGCAAGTTTGCCTTTTTTTTTCCAGCCTCCTGTTCTTTGGCACAATAATTATGGAATTAGAGAATCATAGAAGGGTTTAAATTAAAAGAAACCCTAAAGATCATCTAGTTCCACCCCCTTGTGTGGGCAGGGACATCTCCCACTAAACCAGGTTGCTCAATACTTCCAGGGATGAGGCATTCACAACTTCTCTGGGCAACTTGTTCCAGTGTCTCACCACTCTCACAGGAAATAATTTCTTCCTGATATCTAAGCTAACTCTATGGTTCCTATTGATTCCTAAGCATTGTTTGTGAGTGTGACGGGGAGTGGTCCTCAGCCCTCGATCCCCTGAGGAGGGGGTGTGGCTCGTGGCTTTACCCATCTCAGTCCGCGACAAATATCTCACATACTTTTTTTTTTTTTAATGGAAATTACTTTCTTTAACCTACCTGCTGGACTGAAGAATTCCTACTCTGTAACATGTCTTAGTTTTACAATCACCCTCCACTCACTACTCCATGACCTTCCAGCCCAAGACTATAGTTGACAAAGATAAGGGACCAGGTCATTCTCAAAAATATTCTGTCTTCTTCCTGACTCCCACAATATGGAAAGAAAGAAGGAACAAAAGGAAAGACAAAAAGAAGGGAAGGAAGCTGGCAACCCAATAAAACTAGCAAACATAAAGGTCAGCTCAGACCAGCAATGTCAACTTCCAGTTTTCCTAGCTTCTGTATCAGATGACTCATATGGTCTTATATTATTTAGTTTAAAATAAACATGTTATCATAAAATTATAAATATTTTTAATTCTGAAACTTGTAGGTCATCTTTTTTGAAATATTTCATTGCCCTTGGCTGAGATCAAGATGTTCAGCTTTTTTGACAATCTGGTCCTGGTTACAAACAGAGCTTTGCAAAATTTGATCATGAAAGACTGATCTCTAAAGTCTTATTAGCCTCATAGAAAATGGTGTTAACGTTAACTTCCTAAGACTACAAACAACCTTTGAATAAAAGATGAGGGGATTATTTTGAGAAACTATCAACCAAGTTTATTTCTGATGTGGTAGGTTAGGAAAGAGCTTGGCTTTCTTTGCAAATGTGCTAAATATGCTGATACATTTTGAATGTTTTAGTTTCATTTGATCTGGATTTTACCAAAGCTGATACGGTTTTAGAAATTCTGACAACACAATCCAGAGGGACCATGGCCTTAGCTATTGCTTCCCACTGTGGTAATCATGTTTCCTGACAACAACCCACATCTGCCCTGCTCTACAATCTCACCAGCCTCTGTGCAGCTACATTAATTTTGAAGCTTAAGGGCCCAAGTCCTATATTCCAACTAGCTGGTGCATTACCATAGTCCAGTGAATCTTTGTGCAGAGGTAGGAGCTCAGAGCTTCTAAGTGACATACCCAGGTCACTGTGCATCCATGCCTGTTTAGTTGTATTGGCATGGCTATGTTGCTTTCGGTTCTGGAGGTTCCATGATCCATGCAAGCTTTGTGTACTCCAAACTTAATTCTAATATTAATGTTATATATCAATTTGAATGTTTTGACAATGCTGACTAAATTATAAATTATTAAAAATAAATAAATAAATTTATTTCTAAATACTGACATAATAGCCTAACTATACTACCCCTTTAAACACATATGACACATCTATACTTGAGGTATCTGCATAGCAGATATCAGTTGACAGTGTAAAGTCTAGTCACATCCAGTTTCTTTTATAAATATGGGTGTCCATTAACATTTCCATCTATGAGCTGCTATTGGTGAGGTGACCTTGGTCAGTTACAGAACACAGCAATGTGGCACTGCATCAGTTCACTGTATTTAGTCTAGTCTGAAATACAGTAGCTCCTTTCCTCCATCCCAAGCCATTAAGCTTTCTTTTCCTCTTCTTTATTTCTATGTCTCATCGCAATGTTCTATGGGTTTTCACAATTAACCTTCACAAACTATTGTGTTGGTTGCCTATTCAGAGATAATTTCAGTATTAAATACAGGTGCAATAAACACTAACTTAGCTAAATGACCTTGCTGTGGTTATAAACCAAAACATGGATGGAGAGATACTGACTATTGCAGCTTTTTAAGAAACAAAGGGATGTTGAAATGTGTTGCTTTGCATACTTTTAAATAGTCTTGAATGTTTATAATGATTAATGAGTCGTACACATGTTGGAAATTAGTTGGAAAAATAATTTAATATTAATGTAATACAGGAGTTTAGTGGAAGACTAACTAGACACTTTGATGAGGAAAGGAAGCGTCCCTGGTTTCCAAGTACAGAAGCATTTGGCTAATTATGTAAAACCAGTTCTCCTAAATATGCTGACTCTGAGTACCACTGTTGAGGCATTCAAACAATTCTAATATGAAACTTTATGTAATTAATTAAATTTGCCTACGCACAAGTATTCTTGTAGAAGTAGACAGATATAATTCTACATTTCTAGCAAATAGTAAGACACCTTTTATATTATTATTATTATTTTAAGGAGGAAATCCTCTGTTAATATGTCCAGTAGAGCAGGTAATGACTTTTCACTGATAAATTAAGCATGGATTTCAGAGACACATAGTTTTAAATAAACTGTGGCAATCAGAGTGCCATTAAAAGTTTTAATAAATAAACATGTAGTAGACTGAAAACAAAAGAATGAGTTACATTGTTTTTTCTAGTGTATGTGGATGTTAGTCTTTACATATAAAATTTTCTAAATAAAATACTAATAACTTATATATACTATTTTTGAATGGTGAATAAAATAATAATATGCCTCCTAATTTCTGACTAATATTGAATCTGTATTTTAATATAGGACAGCTATTAATTTCACAGCCATGTATATTGTCTTAATTCCCTGAGCTGACATCTCTGCTCTAGAAATCAAGAATGCCAAGTCCATATTACATCTTTCAAAAGGTGCAGCAACCCATCACTGCAGTAGGCAGCTTGCCATAAATATTAGCAAGAGCGAGAGTGAAATTCCAGTAAATGAAGATTAAAGGCAACCACTTTGAAATTGGCTGAGCTGAGCAAAGTAAGAAATTTGTGTACCTTCTAATGCTGTAAATCAACTTACGCTGTACAGTCTCTGGCTATTTAATTAACAGCTTCATATTCTGCTGGCAAAAGAAGGGTCACAAGGACAAGATACAGAACTTGCAGTAATTTCACCAAAATCTGCATTACCTTTAAGGCCAAAATACTGTTTTTGCAATGAATGTAACTCCTGAACTACAATCAGATGGATTTTTTTAGCCTCTTTCTTCTTTACTCTTTATTTAATTTCCTTTACCTCTTTACCTATATGTTCATATTCACTTCTTATTTTCCTCCTAAGTCTTAGTCCTATGGTAGCTGATTATGTCAGCAGTTCTTCAGTTTGATGTACAAAGCTCAAATGAGTACAAAGTGTGATGAGTCATGATGGCATTTAAAAGCATAGTTTTTAAGCTGTAAAGGCCATCAGTTCTGTAGTTAAATGAGTATTTGCAAGTGCAGCACATAAATGTGGATGCTTATTCCTGAGCGCCTTATGTATAAACAAGGATATTTTTGCACACTAGTAAATGTGAATCGGATCTGCCTGGAAATATCAGACACTATTCTCAACCTCAGAAAAAAGCTATACTTCATTCTCCCTAGAACACAGTATTCCTGATGAAAACCTTAGGATGTTCAAAATTTCAGTGCCTTGTGGTTTCACTAAGTCTGGTGCATAAAACAAACCTTTGCAGGTATATGACTTGGGAGAGTTTGAACAGTGAATGCTGAGCTTACCTAACAAAAAAGGCCAACAAGAAAAGCAAAAAAGGGAATTATTCATAGGAAATAGTACAGAATGATCATTCGTAGACAGATGTTTGGGGAAGTAGGGATTTATAGATCTAAATCTGTCCAACCAGCTGAAAGAATTTATTGTGTACAAGCCTTCTAGTAATTAAGATATAAAAGAAAGTAGAATTTCTTTCAGACATTCTTTGGGGAAAAAAAGCACACGTAAAAATAAATTAAAAAGTAAAAATAAATAAATAGATAAATAAATAAATAAATAAATAAATAAAAACAGAGCTCTCCCTTATCTGGAAATTAAATGTATCTCTCTCTAAATTTAAAATCAAAGGCTATCTTATTGCTTTTACAGTTTTAGTGGGATCCTAATTTGAATTGAGAAACTAGGTATTACTTTAAAACAATTAAATAACACTGGAGATTTCTGCATACTAGATAGCAGTTTGCTTTCCAGGAAATCCATTATTGTTATTGCTTTAGCATGCTATGATTGTTGATTGCCACATGCAGATGTTCAGAATGATATGATATAATTCTTTATCTTCAGTTTTTATCTATAACGAAAGGCCTCTGGACTTTCTTAACTGTAACATCAGGGTTTTTTATATAGTTAAAATGGATGCAAAGCTTATGCAAATAGATATAAAAATATGGCTTGCTACTTATACGCCATAAGAAGCACACCACCAAACACCCATAATGTAGGACACTGTCCAAATCAATAAATGTGCTTAAACCAAAGAGAATTAATCAGTTGCTCCTGCAAAATAAGATTTCTGCTTCAGGCCTGTTCATGTTTTTTTAATTATTATTTTTTCCTTTCTTTCAGTATTCTAGAAAATAAGTTTCCTGGGAGGACTGTTAGCCAAATTTTATTTTCAAACTCATTTTCAGAAATATTCACAGAAATCTAACTTTATCTTACAAAATCCAACTTACAGAATCATATGGCCATCCAGTTAGCTGGCAGAAAGGAGAAACAAATGATCCATGTAGACCATTGTGCATAATCAGGATTGCTTATGTTTCAATAGTAACTTACAGCAAATTTCTCAGGATTGCTCTACAGTTAGAATTATTTCTAGAACCTTTTCCTTACCAAATCTTCTTTTTCTCTCAGTATTTCCAGAGTATGTATGTAGAACAATCTATGAAAAATTCTGGCAATAAGA